>OW285235.1:71533181-73933181 GCA_935421215.2 Melolontha melolontha
ATTACAATAGAGTGTAATCAACCGACCATAGTACGACAGTTGCATTCCAAGGGCAGATATGTCATCGATTCGCCTTGATATTGTGTCGTTAGAAATTGGAATTTTAATTTTATTTTCAATTACTATTTGGGAGGTAGCGGAGTTAAGAAGGTTTGGAATCGCTGGCATAGGGCATTAAATCACGACTTGATTTCTAAATGGTTGGTAAACGAGTTTAAAAATAGATAGTATTTCAGTTCAAAATTCATTGGAATTTATTCAAAAAATCAAAGATCATAAGCTGAAGCCGAGTGAAGTTCTAGTTTTTTTTTTTAGTTCGCTGTTTCCTTCAGTAGCTGAAACATTGAATATTTAGAGAGTTTGTTTGCCAAGAATAATATTGAACGCGAGAAAATAAATGAATACTTGAGGTTGACAACTTTATGCATGTCTCAGAACTGCTTTCAATTTGAAGGAAACTTCTATGAACAGCGAAATGTCACAGAAATGGGCAAGTGCTTGTCTCCATTTATGGCGAACTTGTTTATGAGTCACTTTGAGATGGAATTTAAAGAAATGCTAAGTATTTCCCTAAAGTATGGATTAGGTATGTTGATGATATTTTTGCGGTTTTAAATACAAAGTTGTGCAATTTAGATGGCTTTTTAATGCAATTAAATCTCCATCAATATAAAAGAGTTCTGCTAAAGTTGACAACTTAGTTGCCGAAATACGTATTTAGAAGTTTATTAATTTATTGTGGTTAGGGATTTTTCTTGTTTTTGTCTGCCTCAGATTTCAGACCACAGTCTCCATCAATTCGGATTATTTTAAATTCTTGTATCTTTTTAAAATCAAATGGGAGTTTAATCTTAAATAATCTCAAATAATTATGAGCATTAAGGTTAACGTTTTGTTAATGTATTATTAGTAGTTTGTTTAATTTAAATATATAGCTACTTTATAATTTTGTGTTTATGTGATTTTAAACACTAAAATTTAAAATATAGTCGTCTTAAAATTTATATAGCGTTGCGAGACGAATATTTTATAAAATGTGAACACATACATATATTTTTTAAGAAGAAATATGTTCTACAAGAAAGATCTACTTGTTTATACATGTAAATGTGTCAAAAATATAATTTTAATTCTAAGAAAATTGAAAAAAGTATACATGTACATATTTTATATGTTATCAGTATATTTATAACTTCCACGTATCGTAAATCACAACGGTACATTAAAAAAAAAGTATGTGCATAACTTACTGCTATGTACATTTTTTTTACAATTTTAATTTAAACGTTTATCATCCTACGCACTATTAAAACTTTTTAAGTTCATGCAGATTTATGTGGCAAAAAATTCATTCAGCAACTTTATATTCGTAATGAATTAAATATCAATTAATTTAAATGAATTACTAATCAGTGACTAATAGTTTGTTCTGTAAGAGGTCAAAGGTACAAGTTGTCTGTTGTAACGTCCATTTGTAATAAGTATTTATTGCTTGCCAATCGGTCAATTGCGATTTTACTAGAATAAATTTTGCAATGTTCTTATATATGTATACATGTGTAGTTGAATTATTATATTGAATAATAAAAGTTATCGCCAGAACATTGAAAATAGATTTCTGCGAAACAACTTGGTAATTAGTTATTCTCGCATGTAATTATAGAAACAATAAAATATTTACAGGCATAAATAACAAGCTTAATCATAAAAATATTTACGTTGTATTGAATACATTCTTTCTTCACACAAATTATTTTTTAGCGATTCATGTACATATGTGTTTCGAGAATATTACTTAAGGCAAAATTTAATTATAGTCTAGAGTGTGCCACCGGCAATGCCTGAAATTAATGTTCAATATGGCTATAGTGCGTACAAAACAAGGCTGGCAACGTGGGAAATAACCAAAGAATTTGATTATGTTTATTAAAAATTGAATAACATGTAATATTTTATAGTATTTACTTAACTTTATAACTTTCAACAACTACTCCTAAATACAATCTTTTTTCATGTCCCTTCTCTAAGAAACGTTCTAACCATATATATTTTCAACTGAGTTTCTAAAATAAGATTAACTGAAATCTAGTGATTTTCTTGAAATGTTTTAGGTTAGAAAGTTTCCTGGTACGACGTTAATTAATTTTGAAATTTCATTTATACCTTTGAATAAAGAAAAACCTTTATTAATAAAATGAATAGTAAATAAATAAAATATAATATACATACCAGATAAAAATAATATTTTTTGGGAATAGCGGCCGGGTAATTAAAACAATATTTCATTTGACGTTTCTATTCTATATATAGTATCTTTTTCAAAAACTAAAAGATGATATTATAACAAATCTACGTACATTAAATGTTTATTGCGTTAACATATTGCCACGTATTTGCTGTAGATTTAAAATAAAATTAAACTTTTTTTAGCAGGTAGACTGTTTTCGGCCATGTGTTTATTTTGACAGATGGAAAGAATGTTAGCTTCTGTTAACTGTTCTCGGACATGTTTTTTTACATGTGTTTTTTTATTTTATTTTTGTGATGTTTATATTGTTATTATAATGGGGGTGTTTATATAATGGGTACTAATATAACTTTATAACATGTAAATACAGCTCTTTAAATAAGCCTTTTATAATATTTTGATTAAAGAATCACAACTTTTATTTAAAAACCCGATGAAGATAATACTTATTATATAAACGCAAAAATCTTTTGCTAATTTTTGCCATAGTTAGCTAATTATCATTACTTTTAAGTATGCATATTATTCTATAATAAAGAAAAGAACAACTAGCTTATTAGTCACGTATTCGTACATGTAAAATTAAATATACTTCTTCTCTGAAGGTACTCTTGTATTCTTACCTATGTATTTGCAAGTACTTATGCGCGTACATATTTTTGTAAGTATGTAGGTATGTTCTGTTTCATCGTTGAGCGCAGTCGCGATGGAGAAAGAGCAAAATTTCAGATGTAATTCTGCGTAGCCCGGAGGTATAGGTCAGACACGGCACACACGTCGAGATGTTTTAAGGATAGGAATATGTTGTAGGTACGTCGCAACACCAACCCAATTTTAGTGACTTCATTCAGATTGATTTTACTTTGTTCGGCGGTTCACAGGTTGCGACATGTATTTTATAAATGAAATTGTTTTTGTTCTTGTGAAAATCACAATCGATTGAATAAATTGTTTCTATTCAGAAAAGTCAATGTTGCATAAATTTTGTTGCTATCGTAATATAATACAATACACACGTACAGTAAATTGAAACAATAAATATAAGAATAGAAACGATAACGATTATTGAAAAAAAATGAACGATTTATGTATAAGGAATATTTTAATAATAATGTGAAGAAGTTGTCTTTTAGGGCTTATTTAAATAAAACTAACGGTAAATAAAAAACACTATATTAATAATAAAAGTACACTAAAAACACTTAATAACTAATAACACCAATAACAGTATTTATATTCACAATATTTATTTCGCATTTATAACTCTATATTCTAACACCACGGTAGTTGTTTGAATGCCTGTCTTCCTCCATTTCGATAGCTTATATAGGCCTATACGTATTCGAGAATATTCCGTATCTCTGTTTCTAGAATCCTCTATGCCACTGATGTTTATTCGAGAAGAGCCTCGAACGTGTTGACGCGTACGGCGGGTGACGTCATTGCATGACTCATATCACAATAATAATAATTTATGCCTTAGCATTTTCCAACAGCTTAACGCCAATAACAGGGGGCATTGGCAACCCATGAGTTATTATTATGGCCGTGCGTGTGGAGCAACTTAAGATGTTTAGTTGTTGGCATTCACCTTAATCGGTAACGAAAAAGACATCAAATTGATTTTTGTATTCTTCTTTGCCAGTTCTGCTTGTCCTGCTCGCAGCGTTAATCCAGACCCTTTTTAAATAAGTTAACAAGAACCTTAACTTGTCTTACAAAAAATAGCATATCGATGTGGAAGCACATGATATATTTGTAAATACAAATTAATACAAATATGTTTAAAAGGTATCTGCATCTGTACACATGAACACACACAACGTATTTAACCAAAGCGTCACTTCAACTATAGACACATGTGTTTCGATCTCACGATCCCTTCAGTGCAGTTTTGAAGTGATATCTTAAGATTTGATCCCGCTGGCCGTCAGATATCATAAGATACCTCTTGTCAACTGACGGCAAAAGATTGTGCTTATTATGCGGGAGCAAATCTAAAGATGTCGCAAAAAAGATGTCAAATAACTTGTATTCAGAAATACTTGATGTGCTTATGCACTGATATGCTATTTTTTGATATACTGAGCTATCAGACTACGAGTTGATGGACTACAAAATTATACGTACTTCTTTCTCTCTTCAATAACGGCCTAGTCGTTTGTGAGAAAGCGCTCTTACAGGCGGCCCTCACTTGACCGTCAGATGTCATGAGATATCTCTTGTCAGCTGACGGTACAGGATTGTGGTTATTATCAGGGAGCGAATCTTAGGATGTCACTTCGAAACTGTACTGAGGGGATCGTGGGATCAAAACACATGTGTTAACTTCTTGTCTTGTTGTAGTTGCAGTGATTTACTTCAACCTTCGATGACATTTGTATTTTTTGTTGATTTATATAGATTAATCCATCGTACCATGTACAGAGAACCCATTTTGACATAAAATTATATCTGCTTTGGAAAAGAATTAATATTCAATTAAAATTTACAATGCGTATTAGGTGGGTGATCTCTCTGCATGACCATATCTCCAAATAGCGCTCCACGTTTTAGCTAGCGGCTGCTTTTAATTGTTATACAAATTGTAGTAGTTTGCCAAAAATTAATTAAAATTATGAAATAAACTAATGAAAAACAATATGTCTAAGTCTTTAACTTTCTCATGGAATATAAGTAATTGTACGTTAAAACAAAATTTGATGGAAATCATATTGTGTATATTTATTCTTGAAAGACATTAATATAAAAGCTTGAATAGTAAAGATTTGTGTGATGACAGAACAAGGATACTTTAGATAAAAGAATACGTATATCATCTTAGTCGGTGGTCCGAGAAAAACGAAATTCCGAAACCCAATTTCATGAATTTATGAATGATTGCGCGTTAAAATTACGACTTACTCTCTATCTTAATTTGCCTGAATTTTCTCTAGAAAGTTTTGTTTATTGATTGCAGGTGTAACGAAAGTAAGCAACACAAAAAACGGTATCTCGGGCAAGGCACGTAATCGATACTAAACGCGATAAGAGCGCTTCTCTTTTACGGCATCAAGATATGTAATTATATATTGCTTTTCTTTCGTATATGAATTTTCACGTGTTAATTTATATTGTTTATTAACTATACGTATATGTGATATTACAATGTGACCATAAAAAGAAAAAGTTTCGTTTTTTTTATGCGGCAGAAGAAATAGTGAAATCTATCTTTGAAGACGTTAATTAATTGATTTCCATGTTTTTTCGATAGTTTTATAACGATGTGAACTGTTCTTTCGGTAGGTAACATAAAACGATATTTGCATATTCATGTTACAATATTTCAATAAGTCAAATATCATAAAATACGTAAAATAAAAAGAAATGTCCTCTCCGGTAACAGTTTCCTTTATTAGATTAATTTACATAAATAACATTATTTCTCTTAACACGAGCATACGTTTGTTGAACTTGACGTTCGCATTTCGTAGCCGGAATAAATTAATGTTAATCAAAATGCGGTAAGATTTTTCTAAATACATGTATACAAGTATAATGGTAATTATTTACTATGGTTTGCAGGAAACAAGTATACCCACTAGCAAGAAAGCAGGTAATACTGTAATACTTGATTACACAGTGTGCGTGAAAAGAATGAAGCACTTGTAATATTAAGGAGAGGCATGATTTTAAGACTACAATTGATTTCCATATATATTCAAAAATGTCTCGGATGCTATTAAATAATTTTCTAGTAGTAAGTAAAGTTATATTAAAAAAAAGGGTTTACAATCTTCAATAGTCGAGCTCATTACAATGGTCTTTTACTTTTAAGCACATACTTCGTTCATTGATAATAAACATTAGTAAATAAACTGAATATCCCTTACCACACATATCATCTGGAAACGTGGTAAGTTAACGACAGTGTTACGGAAGACGCGTCCCAGCCAATTTTACTTCTCCGATATGTTTATTCAATGTATAATGTAGCATTTAATTGCATAAGCAATAGGGATAGGTCAGAAGTAGGTGTGGTATACACATACATATTGCGTATGTACCTTTACTTCCCCGATATGTTTATTCAATGTATAGTGTAGCATTTGTTTGGATAAGCGATATGGATAGGTCAGAAGTTGGTGTGGTATACACATACGTATTCCGTATGTACTCGTATTCCTATCGTATATATTGTCGACGACTGGGCACAGACACGCCTGGCGCATGGTGCTAGTGTACTGGGGTGGGGGGTATCGTTCTCTTCTCCGCCGTTAACTTACCACGTTTTCAGACGGTATATTAATATATGCTTCTTGCGTCTTGGATTCAGGATACATAATTAAGAAAACAACGAATGGAAACTATCTGAGTAAGGAGTAGGTATATTACTGACAAGTTATTTAAATCTGTTCGGTCAATTATTGAATTTGTGTTTTTTTTTTATGCTTTCGAGTATATTTCTTGCTTTCTTGTTTTTTTCTGATGTAATTGACCGGATGTAATAGACAAAATACCTACATTAAATAAAACACATTATTTATGAAATTCCATGGAATGACTGCGAAGGCATATACAACGGCCAATCAACACAATATTTACAAGAACGTTTAAATGGACATAAATTTTCAAACAATAGTGCAGCTCTTAAAAAAACATCAAACAAGCAAAACACCCTTCGAATTTCGATAAAACTGCAATAATTGTATGTATAATATGTAAGTGAAAAGATTTCACTTACATATTATACAGACGTGCAGTTGAAAAAGTTATATATATATATATATATATATATATATATATACCGATAGGTCCAACTCGCAACGGGCCATAGGCAACAATACGTAATGCGATGTGGCAACGTGAATACGATGCCTATATTGAGTGACTTTCTTAAAATTTAAATTTATTTTGCAGAATTATTGATTTTTTTACTTTTATCTTTTAGAAAACGTTATTGTTTTTTTATTACTTAAAATTACTTTATATGAAAAATAGTATACCATAAAAGTGTAAACAAAGACAGTATACATTGAAACGAATATTGATTCAAATGTATTGTCATGAAATTGAATTTGTCAATCGTTGTTAAATTTGTTAGAATGAATAGATATTTATATTTATCGGAAAATACTAATACTTAAAGCAAACAAATAAGGTGTAGTGTTTTGTTATAGGAATGTCCGAATGTATAATATCCATTTCTTCCTGCATATTGATTATGCAGCTGATGCTTTCGTAATATGCTCATATTTGTATTTCTACTATTATCGTGATGTTATTATAATACAGATACCAAAATCTCACGTAATATTTCCATCAGCGTTTTATTTTATTACCTACGGATATTCACAATTCCAAAATACGTTACAATGTTGCTTATTTTAGATTGTAATTAGCTGAATGCTGTCGCAAAACTGATCTCTGCATTTTTAAAAATACCAGAATAAAATTAACCCCTGCCCTTATTATAATTTTACAAAGGAACAGACACGTACTTCAATTTCTACGAAAAACTAAGCCTACAGTTCATGTATAATACAGTGATAATGAAGACTGGAGCGTTTGTCGACCTACGAAGTTGTACTTTACTTGTTTATTGTTAATAAAAGGCTGGTGGAAATATTACGTGAGATTTTGGTATCTGTATTATAATAACATAACGATAATAGTAGAAATACAAATATGAGCATATTACGAAAGCATCAGCTGCATAATCAATATGCAGGAAGAAATGGATATTATACATTCGGACATTTCTATAACAAAACACTACACCTTATTTGTTTGCTTTAAGTATTAGTATTTTCCGATAAATATAAATATCTATTCATTCTAACAAATTTAACAACGATTGACAACTTCCATTTCATGACAATACATTTGAATGAATATTTGTTTCAATGTATACTGTCTTTGTTTACACTTTTATGGTATACTATTTTTCATATAAAGTAATTTTAAGTAATAAAAAAACAATAACGTTTTCTAAAAGATAAAAAAATCAATAATTCTGCAAAATAAATTTAAATTTTAAGAAAGTCACTCAATATAGGCATCGTATACACGTTGCCACATCGCATTACGTTCCATACGTATATTGTTGCCTATGGCCCGTTGCGAGTTGGACCTATCGGTATATATATATATATATATATATATATACCTATCATATTTCGTATGATTTGCTTTGTAATTTGTAGACAGCAATGTTTACATCCCCACTTACTCTGCAATTACATACATTCTAATTTGATATTTGTAAATATTTCATATAAAAGCCGAAAAATTGTTATATATATATATATATATATAATATATATATATATATATATATATATATATATATATATATATATATATATATAATTATTGAAAATTTCTTGACCGCACTAATATAAATTCACTAATATTTGGTCTGTTTACATTCAAACTCAAATGTTCATTTTTTAAATATTTCGTCATTTATTAATAAATAATTATTATAATAATATATATATAATATATATATATATATATGTATATATTAATAATATATATAATAATTAATATAAACTACCAACACTTAAGGTAGTTTCATTAATTAATTTTCACATAATTGTAACTAGTAACTTACTACTAAACCCTTGAAAATTACATTTTAAAACAAAACTAACACTGTAATATTTGAAACGTGAACCTTTTTCAACTGCACGTCTGTATAATATGTAAGTGAAAACTTTTCACTTACATATTATACATACAATTATTGCAGTTTTATCGAAATTCGAACAGATTTAAATAACTTGTCAGTAATATACCTACTCTTACTCAGATCTATAATTAACGTTATTTGTGTCTGTGTTAATGTGAACTATTTCTAACAAGTTCTTTTTTATGGTTATTTTAATTATAGATCTGATACTAACGGACTAAGTATAATTTATTTCAATATACTCGGTTTGGCGGTTGTTGACCATCTAAAAATTTTTGCTATTTGGTCTTTGTATTGTTAAATTTATAGTGCATTGTTTTTTTGGTTCAGTTTTTTTTGCTATATGTTTTCTTTTATATTTTTTATTTTTCATGTTTTCACTTTTACATATACATGTTTTTTAAAGGTTGATGTGACACCTTACAGTTACATTAATGTTTTAAATTTAAGCGATTTTAATGTCCGTGTACGTCACTTTTCTTTTAACTCTACATTCTGTGAGTATTTTACTATTTCTTTATATACTAATTTATTTAATGTCTTTTTTCATTAATCTTGTAGTATCTCCTGAAGAAGCAACAAACTCGTTGCGAAATATTGAGATTAATAAATAAATGAGTTTTAATTGACAGACCGCTTGCTCGATTTTAATTTATTTTAACCAATATAGTACGATCGATAGTTTCTTTTAAGTTTATATATATATTGTTATAAATTAAAACACAACAATATGTTACAGAAAATAATATACGAACTTTTACAACATATTTTTAAACTACAATTAAATTTTGTCATCAAGGAGACTGACTGAAACTACTTAAGGTAAGAAGTGAAACATGTTCGATAGCAAGTCTAACTTCCGTCATTTCCAATGACTACTAGTAGTTTCGAAGGCATTGAATGAATAACCTTCCTACAATATTCATCAGAAATATCACCCCAAAGAGTTTCGATGAACACAGACCGCAACAATTATTGTTGTTTATCTTATAATATTTGTTTTGAATATACTAGTAAAATAATCATAATATGCAAACCTATTTAGAGTATGAAGACTGTGGAGCGACCGCTCTCTTCTATGTAACTTTATTCCCGCCGTCAATAGTAATATTTCATTCATAAAAAATTATGGCCAGACCTAAAAATATTGTACAGATTTTGTGTTTTAGATCGTCAACCTTTTTCTTAATATGACTGTACACATTTTTACTTTCTTCTACTTCGTACTACTATTTAACAGTGTAGTGTCAGCTTTCGATGACGTGTAAGTGTAACCAAAATTATGAATGCAAAATGATTTCGTTACATCTTTGATTGTGTTAAGTCACCAGCAGATTTATTTTTAGCCACACTTCCAGGGCCTAAAAATCATTCGATTACTCTAGCACTGTTGTGAAAAGAAAATGATATGCAATTTGTTTTTCTGGTGACATTTCGATAAATTGATTGTAAGTCAACTGCTTGGAATGTTTCCAATTAACACTTTTATGTTACAAACCCTTTCGAAAATTCACCATTTACAATAAATGTATTTTTGGTCGACAATAAAGACCATTTTCAAACTAAAAACAATAAATTGTTTTATTTATTTGAATATTTCAGTTTTACATTGTTAAATTTGTGATAAATTTCAATCTAAAAATTAGGCATGTCGACATAAACTTGCAGAATGGTTGCTAGCTTAAGAAAAAAAATTTCAATCATTTGTAGTCCCATTTTGACTGTAATTAGTGCGTCATATTGCGTTAATTCTTTTCAACAGTGTATTGCTTCATACATGCAATTACAAAATCTTATATAATAATTTTAAGAGTGCGTTATCATGCTAATATTATAATTCTTGGTATACTGGCCTATATTCCACATCGCCTCCTTGCGCAGTTCCTTCAATATAATTTTAAAATTAATAATTACAAATTGAATTCTTTTTTAAACGTGTTCCTAATATTTTTTTAAACATGCATAGGCACGTAAATAGAAACGCGAATAGCTTTTTAAATAAAAAAAAGGAACACATAGAACATGAATATTACTTGTGGAATTTAAAGTCGTTGCATTGTTGCTTTGTAAAAATTAATTACATACACTTGCACAACTGACAAATAACTTCCTAATGATTACCGTCTAAGTTATTTACTTCACATAATGTATACAGTTGCTCAAAAATTGCCTAGACATTCAATACAAATTCGACATGCTGTATTATACCAAGTGAATTACTTACAATGAAAAAAAACAAGGTCGATTTAAATTAGTTTTTTCTTAATATGTGAGAAATAATTACGCTTTTTGTAATATTTCGGGTAATTAAATAAGGTAAGAGTTATCTGATCTTTCTGGCGTCTACTTACATGGTAGATCAATGAAACATTTTAAATACGAATAAAAAGCAAATAAGTTCAGCGTTTTACTACTATTCGATCTGTTTTAGGTTCCATTATCATATTTTATTTATCTAGAGAAATGTGCATTGCCAATTTGCTATTTCGTGTAGTAATAAATGCATTTGAACAAGTTTAAAACGAAGAAATCACTCTGTAAAAACAATTAATTAGTTCTTAAAAATTAATTTAATTCCCCAAATAAAATTATATTAAATTTAATTAACGAACTTTTTTAATGTATTTATTAGTTTAGATAAAACAATTTTAATTAAAAAAATAAGAATTAAGTTCAGATAATTTGCGAATAGATTGTTTAACGACCTTCGTTATTTACTCCAGATGAGGAGCAATCAAGCAAAACCAGTTAAATCCATTTTACATGAAAAATAAACTAAGTATGTACTATTAGTAAGAGTAGTCAGATAAATTCATTGGTGAACCCAGAATTAAGTAAAACGCAATATTTCCTGTTAAAATTGAGCTTCAAAACCTAACCAATCAAGCCAAACTGGATAAATCCAAAGAAAATAATTTTAAATCTACATTTCAACCTAAACTGGATAAATTCGTTTCTAAAGATACCTTCAAGAGAACTATGACTGCAGTGTATAAGTCCCTAATGAAGATGACGTCTACATAGCACTTTGAAAAAAGCCAATATCTGTCTGTGTCATTATTACTTTGAATGAAACACCACAATTTACTCAAGAAAGGAAAAGCGATTTCAATGGAGTTAGAAGAAATTGACTTAGGTCGTAATCTTCCACATAAAAAAATAAAAACTATTCATCACCTAATGGAAAAACAATTTGGCGCTAAATAGGAGGAAGACAAAAATTTGGGCTGGTACAAAAGAATACTGTCTGAAGTTGATGATAAGCCCGAAGACAGTGACAACGAAGTGTGACCGACCGTTTTAAAGATGACCCTGGCGAACATATTCAAAAATTTGGAGTTTTAGAATAAAATTTTATTTTGTTATATTTTTCCATTGAAATGTTAAGAAACATTAATAAAACGTTTTCATAATTTTTTAATTGCATCTAGTAAGTAGTAGTATCCAATAAATACCAATTTTTCTTTCTTTTTTCAAACAAAACTAGGTATATCCACTTCTAATCAAGCAAAACACAATAAATCCATTTGATTTTTGTTAATTACCCAGGTGTGAGTGGAAAAAAATATTGAAATTTGTAGTTTGATGTATAGTAACAAAGCTATATAGAATACACGGGTTACTTTTTGTTTAAACATATAAGCTTCATAAATAAAGGTTTTTCATTTATATCTGGAAACTGTTTATAATGGATTTAACTGGTTTTGCCTGATTGCTCCACAGATATGGTTAAATACGAAGAGGTTTCGAATCATTAATATTTCTTTGGAAAGTTTTATAAAAGGCACAGGAAAAAGTAAGACAGACAAAAACAAGAAAAATTCCCAACAAAATATAAGTCAATTAACTCTAAATACGTATTTTGACAACTAAGTTGACATCTTCAGTAGAACAATGTTAAAAAGAAAAATAGTGCTAAACGTAGCGTCTTTGGCTAAGGCACAATCTTTGAAGATATGCTCTTTACTAATTCGCCAGTGAGATACTACTAAATTCCTAACATTAAAACAAACCCTAAATCTAACGTGCAAATTAAAGATCCGTGAAACGTGAAAAAACATGACGGTAAATATAATTATTCCAGTCACAATAAATCATAAAAACTGGACTGAGGAATGGGTCCATTAGTTTACTTTGATTTCTATGTTTGTACGAGGGTATATCGAAATATAACGAGACTGGTGCTATAACTTCTTTCAATAGAATTTTATAACATAAAGAAAATAATAGAAACTCCTATCTCTAATGTACTTATCGTCAAGTAGGCTTTGATTTAACTTTTGACGTTTATTACAAATGCATTACTGAATTGTCAGTGTTTGCTGTTCCCCATCGAAAAAATGAGAGGACCAAAGAAGTGCGATAAAATTTTGTGTTCGGTTGGGTAAAACTTCGACACTTTTGAAATGATTAAAACTGCATACCCAGATGTTAGTTTATCACGATGTAAAGTGTTTGAGTGGCATAAGAAATTCAAAGACTGTTCTGAATCAGTGGAAGATGAATCTCGACGCGAGCGACCACCGACTGCACGGACTGATTCAAAAATTGCAGAAATTAACGACTTGATCCAAAATGATCGTCGAATTGGCATATATTGAATTTATGATATTGTTAATTTGTCTTATGGTTCCACTCAAAAAATTATTGATGAAGATTTAGGGTATCAAAAGGTCGCGGCAAAATGGATTCCAAAAGTGATGACCGATGAGCAAAAGCCAATCGAGTGTCAAGTGGAAAAGGCAACTGCAACATAATTCACAGTTTTTCAACAATGCGGTTATATTAGACGAGAGTTGGTTTTATCATTGCGACCATGAATTAAAGTCTCAAAGTATGCAATGTAAGCACAAAGGCAGTCCAAGACCGCAGAAGACGAAAACTTTGAAATGCGTCGGTAATATAATGCATTTAACTTTTTTTTTAATAAATGGAACGTTATTTACGATCACATTGTACCTAGAGAACATACAGTAATTTAAGAGTAGTATTATAATGTACTGTGAGAAAACCTAAAAGCAAAATTAAAGAAGAAACGCCAGCTCTATCAAGACATCGGTTGGATCCTGCATCACGACAATGCTCCAGCGATTTGTCAACAAAGACTTAAAGAATTGGGGGTGGAAATTGTTCACCCTCCCTACTCACCTGACGTTGCTCCATGTGACTTCCATTTGTTTCTTGAAATCAAAAAAGAATTGAGAGGTCGAACATTTGAGTCGAGTTTAGAGCTCCACAATGCGGTGATGGGTGCCGGTACCTCTGGTACCTCTTGCTGATCATCCTTTTGCTGGCATGTTATTTCTACTTCTTCCTTACCTGTGCTTAGCAAATTTTGGAAATATTGCTTCCATCTCTCGCATATCTTTTCTTTGACCCCAATTGAGTTGCCTTATTTGTCTTTGCAGAAACCTACCTGTTTTCTAGGTCCTAATCTTATATTTTTTGTGTCTTTCCTTCTATATTTTCCCTCTAATTCTGCCACTTTTTTTTTCATGAGGTTCCTTTTCTGCGTTCTGCACATCTTTTTAACATTCTTCCGTTGCAATTCATAGTTCCTTCGGACATCTTCCGTTTGAGTTTGCAACAATGCTTGCTAGGGACATTTTTTCTTATATATTTCCGCTTACATTCATCCATTTGTTCTTTTTATAACGCTTTTTCTTTGCCAAATTATTCTTCCAAGCTTTTTTATAGATTTTTCTATTGTTTCCCACCGCTTTTCTACTCCATCATCGTCCTGCTTTCCCTTCTGTACGTAAACCTGAGAAATATTTTCTTGGTACTTTCTTGCTACCTCCGTCTTTTGGAGATCTTCCATATCATTGCTGACAGTCCTTTTATTAATATGTTTTCGGTTCTTATTAAAAGTATACTTTATCCTGGCTATTACCAAAAAAAATAATCTGAACCTGCTTCTGTCCTTCTATATGTTCGTACGTTGGTAATCATTTGTGCGTGTTCCTCCCCTATCAATATCTGGTCAATCTGGTTTGTTTCGTTTCTCCCTGGTATATTCCACGTTCCTTTATGGATATATTTTCTTTTAAAATTGGTACTCATAATTCTCAAAGAATGTGACGTAGTTCAATTTAAATACGCCTTAGATATGTGGTTCTAAAAAGTGTATCGAAAAAACAAAAAATTTAACAAAAATCAAAATAATTCAAAAACGGTTCACAAAAGAGATATTAATGTAAAGTATTATAACACTTTACAAGGAATCTAAGAAAGCAATACAAAATAGAACATTCCATTTAAAATATCAAAGTTGGCTATGACTTCCGGTATAACCTAAAGTGGTTCATGTGTGTAAATATTATTTGAATACGACAAGTATCAAGATTACGTGCCACAAATTTTCAAGAAGCTAGAAAACTTCTAACGACCGAATTACGTGAAAAATCCTGTATAAGCTATAAATATTATAAAATTCAACATAGTTTTATGAATGTTAATAATTGTAACAAAACAAGCGCAAATTATATCTCTACCTTCAAAAATAAAGAGGGAAAATAAGATTTATTATTTTATGTATGCTGAATTGAAATATGCTGAATAAATAAGTAAGCAAAAAAATCGTTGTACGGAAAATACTGAAAGATTTTGGAACAATACAATTATATCTCCGGACATATTCTAGCTACGGAAGTATTCGCAAGAAACCAATCTTTGATATACACTTGGTAACTTTAACCCATCTGTAGAAAAAGACAGAATTTACTTATTGCGTGGTGATTTAAATGCGCGGTAGAAATGAAACCTTTATAGGTCCAAAACGGTTGTACATTTATGAGGTCAAGAACGAAGAAAGTTTTATAATATTTTATATTATTTATGATTCCGAAATAAGTGACACGTTCTTAAATTTGAAGAAAAACGTAGGTAAATATATTTTTCAGGATATCCAAGAATATAGTTTTACGGTTGGATTATATTACATCGCATATCGAACTACAGCTTAGTATTATACATGGACTCTGTATTAATATAAACCATAATAAATACTTCGCTGTTTTGTTGAAAAATATGAAAAGCAAACGTGAAAGCCTGGGAAATTGAAAAGATTATATAATTATGTATTTTGTAGAACATATTATATTAGAGTGTTTCTAGACTATAAGTTTTTAATGAATAAGTTAATAATCGTGGAGATTAATAGGTTATGCATTTTTGAATCCTAATTCTGAAGCTAGTTTCACTCTAATGAGTTGTAATAATTACATTTTCAACACTCCCAAATTATAGAATATTCATCGAAGATAAATCTAGAAGCATTATGTCGTACAACCAACGTTTATGTAGATGACACCTTCAAAAGTTTCATTTTTATCAGTTATTTACATTTCACACCCTGCATTAAGATTCTTACGTGCCTCTTGCATAGTTTTCTTCTTCCTGATAAAACTATTGACTTACATCAAATGTTTCAAGAATATGGTTAGTACCTGTTGTGCAGGGCTGAAATCTTGTCCTGTGGACATATTTTATGGACTAAAAATCAATAAAGATAGTTATTCAACCCATTTTACTGTAAACGAATATTAAGAGATGTCGCTTCCATCTGGGTCAACGTTGATATCGACAAATCCAATCTATCGGTATTTCGAGGGAATACAAATCGACATCTGATAAAGTCGATTTTTTAAAGTGTTTTTATGGACTTCCATTTTTACGCCCAGATGAAGTAGTTCATTGATTATATGATTTCTATAATCTCTGCAGATAATAAAATAACGTAATTTTGCGATTACTTCCTTGAAACGTATACATATATGTATATGAAGGAGAAATGCTTCCCTCAAATAAATGGGTAGAATTTCCTTGTTCCACTAATAGGACGACAAACGCTTGTGCATCCTTCCATGGTGGATTAATCCATGAAGATACCATAGTCGACTGTTCAATAGTCCACACGTTAATATTTTTAACTTCGTTGAGGTGTACAAAGCGAAACTTAAGAATTAGATACAACAAGAAATCGAATATTATAATTGAAAAGAAAACTTTTTAAAATAAATAATTAATAATTTGTTTCTGAAACGAATATATTTGAGTTCGTAAAAAAAGTTTTATTTAAATTTTTACCTATTCAGCTCAAAATTTTAATTTTAGCAATTATAGGTACTGTTACATTCTGTATATATCAGCATGTTTCTAGCCATTCTTTTTGTATATTTGATACAATTCGTATTTGGACGAGAAAACATATCGTACTGGTCATAAATGACAGCCTTTCGAAATCTACTTGGCCTGAACGGTCAACTTAAGTATTTAACCTTCGTTTCGAATTCCTATTATATACATTTCATTTGAATTTAGTTATTAATTAATAACAAACGACTCCTCTTCGAATTATTTCTTGGTTAGTGTTTTAATCTAATAATCGAGCTATTTTTTCTACATGTCGAAATTATACTGACCCCGTATTAATATTGATATATTTCAAAAGCTACAATTAAATTATTAAATTGCTATTGTGAACTTCATCTAAACTGTTTCATGTCTGATATCATTTTAAAGATTTCTTCGCAAGGGATATTTTAATGATATTTATTTCATCGACATCGCAACTCTTTAGCTCGAGTCAGTAATTGGTTCTTAGTCCTTAAGACATCGCCAGCTCCGATGTCATTGATTTACCCTTCCTTAAAACTGAGTCATAAAATCTTTTCCAAACCACGAGTGTTCTCTACAACACAAAAAATTCCTTCTTGGTTCCCGACTGTTGTAAAATACACATGTTTCAACACGTGCTGTTCAAATATACATCAAGAAACAGGCCTCCGATGCTTCTCTTGCTTCCTACTACATGTCTGATCGCCACCTGCTCGTTAACACAAAGGTAATCTCTGTATTATTCTATATCTATATTATTATTTTACTTACATTCACATTAATTTAACTAATTAACTCCTTTTCACTTAATTTCTTATCCGTCGTACTTGTACATGTTACTAATATTTAATTGCGTTAATGTATTTCAGATCGTAATTTTTTCTTACGTAAATATTAAATAAACTTAAAAGGACAACGTTGTTTTGTTTCTTTTATTTAATAAGTTGTAATACATTTATTTCAACATACTGTATAAGTCCTGAACTTTTGATGCATCGTAATTACACCATTTATTTTTAAGTAATTTACATTATTGTTAGGACGCTACAGCTAGCCCGGAACGAATCAACACTAGCCACGAGCGTCCATCTTGTAACAATTTGGCGCTCCCACGTGGTAATATATACCAGCAGAACAGTACATTGCAAATATGTAACATTCATAACTATATGAATATGTTAGCTTTAATAGCTACCTTGTCACTTGGAACGGCATTCGGCAAATAAAACCTCGTTAAACTATCGTTTATAAATCTTGTTATAGTTAAGTTATTTGTTTTCTGCGATTCTTCTGTACCAGTTAAAAAGGATAGGCCGGCGCAAGTTTAATTTACAATAACAATCAATAAGTTGGCAATCTAGCGTCGACAACTGTCTGTTGTCTCATCGACTACGAAATAAATATAATTTTATAAAAGATTAATATACTTTTTCTTGTAGTTGAGCGACTAGGAACTGACAGTTTCGTATATTTCTCTAAAACAAAATTAAACGTTGAATTATTCAACTTTGAAAGTCGAATGTTTGCACTTAAGAAGGGGTTACACAAGTCATAATGGAAATTATTTTGTTTTGTATTTTTATTTGTTGAAGTAAACGATTGATTCAGAGTAGCTTGTGGTGCATTCTTAAATCTTGTGATATTTATTTTATGCAAATCAGTTCCTACATGCTGCGTTAATTGAAATTTTTTGTCACATCGAATCTACAATAATTAATTGCAGGTATTAAAATATGAAATTAAACGTAAAAAAATATACACTTACAATTTTACTGCAATACTTACAAAACATTCTCCCATTATCTACACAAAAATCAAGATACTCTTTTATCCAGATCGAAACATGTGAATATGATTTCGACATATTAGAAATAACAAGGTAAAATTACGTGTACATATACTTTCGAGAACTAACTAAATATAACTGGTGATATGACTGACCTATAGGTTAACTTGGTTGCTCGTAAATTCACTTCGAACTTCCCCGACTTGATAAACACAAATCTGGGAATTCCCGCTGAACGGAAATGCTCATGCAGACTGTTAGTGTAATTTTAATATATTAAGAATAAATGGTTTTATATATTTTTTACAGTACACTTTAGAAATAAATTATAAAATATGAACAAATATGCAATTTTATATGGAATTTGCTCAAAGCAGTATTTATATGCAAGATATGGAAAATAAAAGTAGTCGCAAATGCTTTCTTTTTATTTTACGTGATACGTATAGATCTGTAAGAATTTTGGTAAACCTA
The DNA here is from genome assembly GCA_935421215.2 of Melolontha melolontha. Lineage (NCBI taxonomy): Eukaryota > Metazoa > Arthropoda > Insecta > Coleoptera > Scarabaeidae > Melolontha > Melolontha melolontha. Next base: position 71,552,484 of record OW285235.1, read on the forward strand.
AGTAGAAAATATGCGTTTTCATATAATCCCAGCTTTAATCATAAATTTGAATATTAATGATAATGTGCTACTAGATATATAAAATATATGAAATATACGTAAGGTTATTTTTCCGAATTTAACAATTTTTACTTCCTTAATTACAAATCATTAATACTCTAGTTATATAAAATGATTAAACAGGTATGTTTATCTATTTACCTTTAAAATGTCAATCAAAGAAAAAGAACAGAATAGGCAAAACAAATGAAACGTACGGTTTATAGGAGAAACGGTTGAATTGTTGAATACGAAATTATATATTATTAACTCTGTTCCAGGAATACAATAATCGTGTACTGCCGCCTACAATAGTAAAAGTTCTCGGAGTTATTTAACCTATTGTTATAATAAATATGTATTGGATTGTGTAACATCTTTAATCTTAGGAAATCCTTTTCCTACTAAAGCCGAAGTGTTGTATTATATACGCAACCAATAACAATGTTTACTTTAAATAACTTGATTAATGGATCGAATTAACAATAATGTGACCACTAATTTTAGACTAATTCTTATGCGCATGTGTTTAATTAATTTTTAACTAATTGTCTACAAAATTGCATGAAATTGAATATGTAATTGAGCAATGAAATAAGTGTGGGAGTGCTTGTCTTATTTACGCACCTATAAAAAATGCTTATTGCACCATTACACACACACACATCACACTTAAGTTCAGGGTAAAATGGTTGTAAAATTGATGAAAATATGAAGAAAATAATGATTGGAAAAGCATACAGACTAATGAAAGAATGTAGGCAATAATTAAATACCAAAACAATGAAATTATGCAGTTATTTAAGTTATTTCGGCATATTTCAACAGTGTGTAACAATAATAATAGTAATAATAAAAATAACTTTATTGTCCAATGGCTGAACCAACAACAACAGGATAATTTAAAGAATGTACATTGATATGTATAAAAAAACATTAATTAAAAAGATAATTATAACTAAAATAAAAAATAAAGGATTTGCCTCTCCTTTAGCTGCTCTTATCGCAAATCTGGTAATGGAACAGGTAGAACAAAATATTATCAATTCCTTAGACTTCAACCCCATTTTCTTTAAAAGATATGTAGACCACATCATAACATGTATGCAGATAAATAAAATGGACTACCTTTCAAAAATAATTAACAACTTTCAAAACAAATTAAAATTCATAATAATAGTATTAATTTTCTTGATGTTGCATTAACCTATGATAGACAGGGCACTATTTATACAAATTGGTAAAACAAACCCACAGCTTCTTGCCGATATATATTACTACTCAAATGCACCTACAGTATTAAAAAAAAACTGATTGTAAATAATCTGACTAATAGATCAATAAAACTATCGCATGCTCAGTGTAGAAAAGATAACATCAAGAAAATTAAAACAATCTTAACAGATAATAACTTTCCACAACAACTTATAGAATAAGCAATTAAAAAAAAAGAATTCACACTGCAGACACCAATAACAATTTGAGCAATGGAACAACATATATCGCGGTTCCATATGTTCCACAAATATCAGAAAAAAACAAATATACGCTGAAACAATATGGTATAGCTGCAACATATTAACTTAACAATAAAAATAAACATCTATTCTCAAAGCTGAGACCTAAAATAGAAAGAAATCGAGAACATACATTATTTATAAAATATCATGTCGCAGTTGCGATAGCTACTAATAGGTCAAACCAAACAATATCTATACAAAAGGATACAAGCCTAGAAATACCCAAAAACAGACAGCACTGCTTTATTTACACACGAACTGCAGCACGATAGTGATCATGCTGCAACCCAGATCATCGGGAGGGAAAAACACACAATGAAAAGAGAAATTAAGGAAATTATTAGTATTAAACAAAAAAAATCAATTAACAACAATTGCACTTAACTGCAATTTATCTTAATGAATATGTATTATAATATATCTCAGATCTAAACTTGAATGTACAAAAATTTAATAATATAACTTTAACTAATTGTAGGAAAACTATGATAATATGACATATCAAAATATGATTACCTTAAATACATAAATATTTAATAATAACACACCTTAAATCGCCTAAAAAAAGGATAATTAAATAAAATTTTTAATAATCCACTTAGCATACAGGATGTTATAGGTTTTACAAATATCGACATCTTTTACGTATGTAAACATACGGTGTGTGTGTAACTTCATTAGAGGTACATATTTATTATTTATGAATTCCGAATGTTTTGAATTCATAGGCGAAACATGATACAATTTACAGGGGGTTTTTAATTTTTGGGGTTCGGGTCGTAAATTAAGTTGGCGTTCGAATTCATTCGACCGCCAACTTCGACCAACGCAAGACACAACTCCAGAAGATAACAAGTGCTATCTCGGTTGAAACGTCGAGAAAATGAGTCCTTTTCAGGACATATCTCTCGTGCGGAGAACCCGAGAAACAACAATTTCATCATTCAACCGCGAGAACCTCAAGAGTAACATATACATATACGAGGCGTGTTTTTTAATTAAGGTCCGTTCTGTTGTAGACACTAGTAGTTCGCGTGCATATCGCAACGAGCGCATGCGTCGTGTACCGGCATGCCTCGGAAACAACTGTGCTCAGTTTCAGCTCTGTAGCTAACCTGTACGGTTCTGTTCTATGCTTTCAAAATGTTTACGACTATCAACTCGCTCGCCGCGTGTGAGGTTCGGTCAGTGATACGGTTTTTGTCAGCAACGAACCTGTCTGCTGCAGAAATTCATCGACAGATTTGCGAAGTCTACGGTGATACTGTTATGAGTGAAAGCAAAGTGCGTAAGTGGGTACGACAATTCAAAGATGGTCGTGACAACGTTCATGATGAGTATCGCTCCGGTCGCCCTTCTTTGATTAGAGACGGTTTGGTGGCTTCAGTTGAAGCGAAGATTCGTGAGAACAGGCGCTTCACAATAACAGGTCTCTCAAACGAATTTCCTGACGTGTCGAGATCAGTGCTTTACAACATTGTTTCTGAACACATAAAGTTTAGGAAACTAATCTCCCGTTGGGTCCCGAAACTCCTAACAGAGGATCAAAAAAACCAACGATTTGAGTGTGCGACGAAGTTCTTGACTCGTTATAACGAAGAAGGTGACGGCTTCTTGAGGCAGATTATAACTGGAGACGAAACATGAGTTTCGCATATCACGCCCGAATCGAAGCAACAGAGCATGAAATGGAGACACACACAATCGCCTGTAAGGGTGAAGGCCAAACAGACTCTGTCCCAGCGCAAAATCATGGCGTCGGTGTTTTGGGATAGGCATGGTGTTTTGTTGGTCGACTTCATGCAACGGAGAACTACTATCAATGCAGAAGCATACTGCCAAACCCTGAGAAAGCTACGCAGAGCGATTCAAAACAAAAGACGCGGCATGCTGACAAAGGGAATTGTCCTTCTCCATGACAATGCAAGACCTCACACTGCAGGTCAGACCCGCGATTTATTGGACAGTTTTGGCTGGGAAGTTTCAGACCACCCACCCTACAGTCCTGATCTTGCGCCGAGCGATTACCATCTGTTCCTCCACCTCAAACGTCACCTGAGTGGCAACCATTACAATGATGACGACGACGTGAAAACGGCAATGAACTCTTGGTTATCGGAGCAGACGGCAAGTTTTTATGAAGAGGGTATTTTAAAATTGGTTAATAGATATGATAGGTTAATAGGTATGATAGGTATGATAAGTGTTGTGTATATATATACAAATATAATATTGTCCCAAGAAAGTAATATCTATGAAATAATAGTAATTAAAACTTTAATAACTAAGTAAATAATATGTAAACACGATGTAAGATCGAAATTAGCTTTTTAATCATGATACCGAACTTAATTGAATATTTTTATTTGCTTATCTAAAAAAATTGAAACCAACAACAACTACAAATGTAGTTGTTGATTTCAATTTTTTTATGACATCAGTTTTTTGGTGTGTGTTTTGTAAGTTTAGTTTTATATTTTAACATTTATTTATATTTGTTATTAAGAGGTTGACGACAAACTAACATTTTTGACATATTTGATGTTTTAAATTTGACGAATTTTAACATGTTTAGTGCCGTTATTTGCTAAATTTTAACTCTGAATTGTAAGTATTTAGTTATTGTTATATTGTTTAATATATTGTGGTTTTGTTAAACATGTAGACACTACTGATGAAGTAACCAATGCGTTATGAAATATAGAGTGGAATAAAGGAGTTTTATTTTTACTTGACAGACCGCTCACCCGTTAATGAAATTTTTACTTATATTTATATATATATATATATATATATATATATATATATATATATATATATAGTAAACCTAATCAGTAGGCGATTAAAGGTCTGTATATTACTTCAAAATATATGTATTTAAAAAACTCTACATGTTTCGGCTGTATACGCCTTTTTCAAGAGAATACAAAATATGAATCAATATGCTTCATATTTTGTATTCTCTTGAAAAAGGCGTATACAGCCGAAACATGTAGAGTTTTTTAAATACATATATTTTGAAGTAATATACAGACCTTTAATCGCCTACTGATTAGGTTTACCATATCATACCAAGGTCACGAAGTTATTATATATATATATATATATATATATATATATATATATATAAGTGTTTAGATAATTTCTTAGCCGTTTATTAAATATAACAATTGATAAATTATTGGAGTTTTTCGGCTTTAATATGAAATATTTACAAATATCAAGTTAGTATGTATGTAATTGCAAAGTAAGGTGGGATGTAAACATTGCTGTCTGCAAATTACAAAGCAAATCATACGAAATTTTTAATTGAAAAAATTGTCTATGTTGGGACTCGAGCCCAAGTCTACAGTTTGCCGGACTGTCGGTTTAACCACTCACCCACAATAGACCTAGGTTCAAGCTATTTAGAAATGCATTATAAAGTAACAGTGTTAATGAATCAGATGTCAGTTATTGAATGTAGATGTTAAGTTGAAAGCAGAAGTCAGTTTTGAAAGCTCATGTCAGTTTTGATAGCAGATGTCAGTTAGTGAAAGCAAATGTCAATAATTGAAAGCAGATGTCAGTTTTGAAAGCAGGTGTCAGTTATGAAAGCAAATGTCAGATTCGAAAGCAGATGCCTATTTTGAAATTAGATGTCAGTATTTAGAGAGCAGATGTATATATATATATATATATATATATATATATATATATATATATATATATATATATAAGGTAAACTTAATAAGTCGGCGATTAAAGGTCTGGATCATTACTTCAAAGTATATATATTTAAAACAACCCTACATGTTTCGGCAATATGCCTTTGTCAAGGGAATACAAAATATAAAATTTATTTTATATTTTGTTGTCATGCTCGAGTATTTATAATTCAATATTCGTTCATTACATATGAATCACATGCTTATGTATTTATGTGAAATATGATTAGTAGATTAACAATGACGAAGAATGTTTAATACAGTTAATAAAAAGATATAAATAATAGATTTTTATATATCATGTTATTAATATTACCTAGTTTACCTTCCTTTTATTATATATCGACATATTATATATGCGCGTACGTAGAAATATGTTTGAATTATCAGGCGTTTATAGTATTTATAGGCTACTACAACGTGTGCGATAAATTTAGTTTTATGATACTAACGTGAACGCATATAATATTTATTTTATTCATATTACAGGAATGTTTAACGTAATACTGGTTTCTTGTCTTTCTTTTTTAATAGCTTAATGATATTATTTATTAAATTGATATTTTAGTACTTATACTAAATCGCGATTTTATTAGAACATTTATTTATATTAATTTCATACAGTAAATGTCTAAAATTATATTGCATAATATTTGATTATATATTATACCTTTCATGACTACCACATGATAGCACGAGTTTTGACTCATTGTTTAAAGTTATACTAGCAACCGATAAAAAAATAAATGTAATTATTTTCATAAATTAAAATATTTCTTCAACAATATTGTTCACTGTCCACCAAAATAAATAAAAAAATAAAAAACAAGCTGGAGAAACGAAAAAACGAAATACTTTTTCAGCGTACCGAAAAAGGTTATCGCCGAGGCCGCTTGCGGCCGAGGCAGGATAATCATGAGGTCGCTAAAAAGTTTTGCAGCCATGGCATACACACTATTTTTCGTGCAATCGTCAAAATTATTTAACTAGATAATTGAAAATAAATTATTATTGCTTTAAAATCAACAGCAGTTGAATTTAATTAATTAAGTTATTGCGTTACTATGGAAATGACATGTGTGAATATATACAAAATATTTTTTCTGAAATCGGTCAAGATTGTCTACTTTCTCGGCGCAATTTCAGATCCCAAAATAAGCTATTCCAGTATTTTAGTCTATAGCTAAGCAACCATCAGAAAACAGTCCGGGAAAGTTTTTTTCGTCCTAAGCCGGGAAAGTCGGTAGCTTCCCGGTACCGATTTTTTATATACATATTAGCCAGTAAATAAATACATGCAGACAACATTTTCAGCAGCTTTTAGTAGCTCCGGTGGTGTCTCGCACACCAGGACATATCACAGTTCATTGAAAAAAATTTTTTTAGCGATAAGTAGGTATTAAAGCGAAATAAGTAATGAATCTCTGACGTTTTTTACAATAAAAGCAATGATTGTCAAGGAAACGATTTCATAGGCAATTAGATGGCAATGAAAAAATGTTATGCATTTAGAAAAATTCTTTAATTTATAGTAATGTAGATTGCGATTTCAGAAAAAAAGTATGTGTACCTCGTAGTAAAAGCACATTCCCGGACTTCAATGCTTGTTGGCCTCGGCTTAACGCCTCGGCCAACAATTTACATTGTCGTCCAGGAATGTATTGCTTTTACTACTAGATACACAATGTACTATTGATAGTTCTTGACGTAACGCAATACGTCTGACACTGACAGTGATATTTCAGTATCTTGCATTCCTTTAGAGCTAAAAAGTGTTGTAAACTCGGCGCTTTCCGATTTAATACCTCAAAAATTTAAACGGCAGTACGAAAAATGTTACAGCGAGTTTAAAGATTGGTGTGACAAACAGAATGTTAATTGTATTTTAGAAATGCCAAATTTGAAAGTGACGTTTGGTTTGGCGGCCGTTGCTATGGGTAACGGCCGCGAAATTTAATTTCGCGGACTGTGTGGCGGACGCGAAATACTCACATCGCGTGCGATTGCACGAAGAAATTATTAACGACAAAAACGGTGGAAGATTATGAGGCATATAAAGAAAAAAAGGAAGGAAGTTGAAATTGCAATAAAAGAAAATTAAAAGCATTTACAATATAATCTTCATAAAACGAAAGAGTGAGAGGAACATTAGAGATAATTGTTGATAAAAGATAAATCGGAACTTGGATGAACGGAAAAGAGATTGGGTTTGGAAACATATCATGGTTAGTCATTGATAATATCTTACAAATAGAGACAACATAGTACAAATAGAGACAACCTAGACAACTAATGCCGTATGGCATAATTCTAAAGGAAAGAAATGAAAGTTGCTTCCCGAAGATTTATGAAGAAACTGGATTTTGTGCTGGTTGATCATGTTTAGGGAATGTCTTTGTATTACATCGACAAATAGAGATAAAAGTGGAAATGGAAATTATGAATATGATGTAAGTCATCATATTCAATTATTTCATAGACTTATTAGTACTCCCTTATCGATAGAAAATTATAGTATAGAGCTTAACTACATTAAACAAATAGCTTATAACAATGCACATAAACCAGATATTATTTACAATATTCTGAATGAACAAAGTTACAAAAAAGCTATTAAATTAATATACCTTAGAGACAGTTATGATATGAATAATAAATATACAATTCATAATTTCCAAATTCTTAACGAGAAATAATTATAACATAGCTTTCAAAACCAACAATACTTTAGGTTCAATTATTATAAACAATAAACAAAAAAAATGGATAAAAACAATAAATCGGGAATTTACAAACTTAAATCTAGTTCATGCCTTAAATTTTATATAGGCCAGACAGATAGATCCTTTTCTAAAAGAATCAATGAACACGAACGAAGTTATATTAATAACAAAAATGACTCACATTATTCAATACATCTGAGAGAAGAAGCCCATAATTTTAATTATAACTTTAAAATTTTACACACGCATTTTTACAATTGCAAGAATTAAATTTTCTTGAAATTATGAAAATTTGAAGTATAAAAATACAGACCTTTTACTCAATGATCATATAGATTTCGGCAATTCTCCTTTATTAGGCTTATTTTACAACTGATTCTATTATTTATTTTGATACTTGATAACTTGATACTGGATAATCCTTCTAAGTATAATTATTTTTTTCATTATAATAATTCATTTAAATTTAAAGTTGTCAACATCCTTTAGATTTAGTTTGCAATACAACTTCCATTCGAGGAAGACACTGTGTCGAAACAATTGTAATTGGATTTTATCTCAATAAAGTGGAAATTAAGTAATATTGTTTTTTCATTTTTATTTCATTAAGTAAGTAACATTATTCGAACAAAATTATTAATGACATTTAAAAGAGATTGAAATGTTAGTTACCGTACTTTAGCTTTCCATATACAAGTTAATTTGTTTAAATGATCATCCTTTAATGCTGCCGTTTTTAGAAAATTATATCATCAACGTAAAGTCAATTAATAAAGAAAAGCGTTTAAATAGGTACTTATAATATATTAATGTACATCTAAATGATCACTCCGCCAGTAATATGATTATATGCAAATTACACACCATTTATCTGCAATTGATTAATATAATAACTTATTTAAAATGCCAGGTCGCTGTGGTATACCGTATATTCCTTACAGGTTCATATGCATGTATGGATCTTTAGCTTTGTTGGAGTTTTTACCCATTCTACTGTTTAATCACGACTAAAACAATATTTATTCATGACGATGAACACCTGCTTGAAGAAAACTATAGAACATTAATTTATTATGCACTACGTAGATTTATAATAATTATAATGGGTAATAGGATCATTTGTTTTAAACGTCAGAATCAATGGCGAAATGTTTATTAGAGGCTCGGGTAATTTTTTATTGTTTCGCGATGATTGACACATGGGTTTTTGGGCTTGCTTTTGATTAAAATATATTTTGCAATAGGTTTATGTAACACTTTTGCAGTTTTGATATTTATATAACAACGATAGCGGTAAAAGTATTGTGCAAATTCGATCAAATTGAATGCAGTTGTTATTCGTATAATACGTGATATTTATTTGATAGAAATGCAACTTCAAAACCAATTTTCAATTGCTATTTGGTTTAAAATGATATTCTTTAAATAGCAAACTCTTGTTTTTAATGTTTTCTTTAAATTAATTACACCCACAAATAAAAGCTGCATAAATTGTATTCTTGACCCACCGCTTAGGTAACTTCCGTATAAGCTGGTTATTTATGTTGTTTGGCGGCAGTTATATTGAAACTTGGTGTTTTCAGAATTATTTATTTATTTTACAAAAAAAATATACATACTTAAAACTTAAATTCTTTACTGTTAACTCAGACTGGTGTTGTATGACTGTTAATATGATACTATTCTGTTGTTGTTAAGATGATACTGGTAAGTCACATGTTGATAGTGTGAGACTCTGATTGTTCTGTACTGTATTACAAATAGGTAAAAATCCACTACTACCGCATCGCACTATTACATAATTAAATGCGCGTATTGATTCTACATTGTACTGGTTGACGTGAGAGATGGGTAAAATTTCTATGTGATCAATTCGTAGAAATTGTACTTCCGGCAAAATACCAAGGTTTGCAATAGGTTTTTAACAGTATTAATATATTATTAGTAATTAAGTACTTGTTGTAAATTTGCATATGAATCCGAAAAAATTCCATTGTTTAGTAAGGAATTTATTGTACATTTTAGGAAACGTGAGCTTACCAAATGACAGTCCGATACCCATCGTGTATTGAATTTATTCACTCATAACTAGACTGCGGAAACGGCGCTATCCCGTATCGTGTGTGATTCATCGGTGCTGATAGTGTACAATCGATCAATTTAACATGTATATATGAATGTTATAACGCGATGGTATTGATAAAGGTTGTCTGTTTGTACGTCTTTTAATGCGAACAGACGGGGTTGTGTAATATATTTCGAAAGAGTCGTAATAAAGGCAATGAAATGTATATACGGAAATTTATTTTTGCGAAAATGAATAAAACACTGAAGTTAATTCAAGTTAATCAACTTGAACAGAAATTAATTCCAGATATATATACAAAATGCATTTACTTTATACAGTGAAAAAATTCAAAATATTGAAAAAGTATAAACTTGAAATTAATTATATCACCTATAATTAAAGTGAATGCTTAGTCACACCACAGTAAACATTTTTTATTCACATTAATTATTACAATATATTCTAAACTTTGTTCTGTAAAGTGCGTTCTTTTATTAGACAGTATGTCTCTAAATATAGAAAAACTTCGGTCAACATCAGAGCTAGTGAGTGGCGCATAGAAATAATAATCTTTAAATTTAATATATCTACCGATTTCCATATTTTGAACATTACTCTAAAAGCCTTTCAGGACATTAAAATCAGGGCTACGAGCGAATATTGCATCAATCTTATTATTTAAGCGAAACCGACTCTGTCTCTGCGCCTGCATGACTCATTAGAGGATAGCGTCTGTCCCGCAATCTACTGATAACCCTAGGTAATAAAGAAGTGGTATATATCATAAAGTAATAAATTTGCAAATGTAAAGGATGCTGCCTTCTTAAAATCGAGAGATGTTTTATAATTGAATATGATAATGAAATTTTGTTATATAATGGGATAAACTTGAAAATGACATCGAATATTTATAAAATTGGAAACGTTATAGTTGAATTCGTAGACCAGCTTATTGTTTAGTAATGCATATAATAAAAACCTTTACTGCATTTATCCAAATTTAGTTCTGGTTCATTTAAAATGGGTTATGTAACTGGAAAATATACAGGTACAGCTTGGAATTTTGGACAAATCTATTTAGGGTTTTTTCTAAATACTTTCTATTGTGAATTGTGTTTTTACTGTCTATATAGTAAATTTAGGTTAAGCCATCGTCACTGTCATTTAAATAATGAAATGAACTTTTATAACAAGATAAACAAATTTAATGTATAACTACAACTTGGGTTAATATTTTATTGAAAAGGCGTTATTATGTAAAATAGATTGTAACCTCCTCACCCATCGAATTAAGTTTCTCGTATAAATTTTCAGAGGCATCTTGCCATGCACCTTGAATGGCTTTTCGTTCTTCTATTCGATGACATGTCTCTAAACCTGTATAACTTAGTCAGTCCCACATATTTAACGGAAAATCTTCCGCTCGATCAATCTTTTTGAACATAGTTCTCTTTATATCGAGTATTAAAAGGCCCATAAATATGGACTTTTCTAGTATAACAAGAACTAAAACTGTTTTCATCACTGAACATAATACTACTCCAAAATTCTTCGTCATGGTTTAAGTATTCATTTGCGAATTGTAAACGAACCTCCTCCTTCATTTTGTTGACAAATTCCTAAGCGATGATAAATTCCATTTCGCACATTCTGTAATATTTCGGGAGTGATTAGTCGATTTCTATTTTATGTTTATTCCTAATCGACATTTTCCGGAAAGAAACCAATGTTAATAGATTCATCATCGCGGATTCAAATAATAGTTATCAACATAAGACAGCTTCCTTTAATTTCTTAGTCAATCGGTTACTAAATTTTCCGTTAACAAAAGAGAGATATGAAATAGAACTGGATTTCATTAAAAATATCGCGACATATAATGGCTTTGACATATAAATAATCAATAATTTAATTAGAAAAACAAAAATAAAAAATACAATCCGCGAATCCACAAATTTGATATCTCAAAGTAACCAGGAGAAAAAGTACATGTGTTTACCATACCACCCCATCACGAAAAACATTAATAAAGTAATGAAAGAAAGAGGTCTCCAAGTTGCCTTTCGGTCCGAAAATACTATCAAAAGTCTCTTAGGGAATACTAAAGATAGAGTTAATTTTAATTCGAAATCAGGTATATACGAAATTAGTTGCGATGATTGTAATTTGAAATATATAGGCCAAACAAAACGACCAATAATAACCCGGGTTAAAGAACACATATCACATATTAAATACAATAGACCGGATAAATCTAACGTTGCCAACTATGCTTTAAGTACACTACACAATGTGTCGATTAAAGTGTTAAAGCTTTTAAAGGGCATAAATAACCCCCGCGATCTTGACGCCTACGAAAGCATTCATATCGTTAAAAACAAACATTCCATGAACGGTAATATAGCACCGATTCCCTTCACTTGTCTCTTTTCATTCTTAGAACCATAAAAGTGTCGTCGACGTTTTAAATTGAAGTATTAACACATGTTGAGTGCCGTTTCCTTAAGAGAGGTAATTTTTTGTCGATCTTTCATTCGATATATTTCAAATTGGAGTTTAAACATATGTGAATGCCGTTTCCCTAAGAGAGGTAAATTTGTCGATCTTTTTCGTTAGATATATTTGCATGTTTAAATTAGTCTATACGTGGACGCCGTGTAAAGTAGTTGTTGCGTAAACGGTGTTCTAGCTTTACTGTGCCCCATGTGCGACACCTTGATTAGTGGTTTTACCTACTGATGATGACAACTTAGTTGTCGAAATAGGTATTTAGGATACGATTAATAATTGTGGTAAGGGGTTATATACCTTTTTTAAGATAAGTCAAATACTTATAAATGTCAGTGACAAAACTGATATTCAAAAAGGCATTTTATACATAAATCTAGGTTGATTTGCTGATATACTCGTACTTTATAAATTTGCTTATTCCCGAAGATAAAACAAAAGATATACGTGGTACATGCTAATTAACTTATACTAACTACAAATGCGACTAATTAACTCATTTTCAGGAGTAGAATTATTGAGATTACTAACGTTGCAAAATTTATGCTCATTTTTAGTTGAAATAGTGGAATTAGAAACGAAATTGTTGAAAAAGTGTTAGAATGTGTAATAATAATATTAATAATAATATTCACTAAAGTAATTTCACAAAAAAAAATTAAATATATCTTATAGTTAAATATTTATAACGTGGATCAATATTCTAGAAAGCATAGCCAGCTAATCATAATTATATAGGAAACTTTAAATTTGAAAAAGTGTAGGAAACATATTCTTGAAGGGAAAGAGATTGAAATATCAATTTTCAATTAAACCGCCACAATTTAAATAATAATAAAATATAATAAAGACGGTTTTCTGGATGCCATCACCATCGCAGCTGTGAGTATATATGTTTGTAGCGAGGCAATCACTTACAAAATGATGATGTGACCGACTGATACAGGCCGTATATAAAAGTTATGAATAATTTCGCGTAGATGGATGGTCCAATCTGGTCGCTCCTGGTGTGTCGAAGATGACTTCTCATCTTCCACCATCAGATTAGACTTAATACCTCTTAGTTTCCATTCCAGGAGCAGCCATCCGATTTGTACACTTATCTGATGGAATTAAATTAGATGTCTTGTATTATTTATTTACTTATAGATACGTACACACGTATGGAGGATATGTGCGCGTACGGGCGCGCATGTACGCATACACACGCACACTAAGACATGGGCCCGCAAACAAACAACCTGTCTCTCAGGGAGATAACTTGTGAAGCTGTATGACCCGTCGTAATGTTATATTATGTGTCCGGTAAACATTGACTAATTTAAATTTAAATAAATTATATTAATTACGAAGAGGGACGGCGCGTTATTTTGTGTAATTTTTAAAATTTTATTTTCTCTCTCATTACACTAATTTATTTTAGAGTTTATGAGTTTTGAAGCATTCATTATATGTTAAGTTTATGGCTGGTTAAGTATAATGATACAGGTTAACACAATTTCTGCGGAATAAAAACTGATAATATTTTCTTGATGGAAGCTCTCAAATCAGTCTCAGTTTTGTTTTATCAGCATGAAGTTACATTTGTTTTAAATCGCTGTTATAGAAATTAACAGTTTTCATAATACAAATCTACAAAAAAAATTGTTTCGTGATTTTCTTTAATATTCCACCTAATTGTACTGGGTGTTCTATAAAAATTTCCAAAGGCTATACGCCTTTATTTTTTATCTAATTTTGATGATCTATATATCAAGACTACATACAGCAATGCGAATTATCTTTTTGCCACATATAATTACCAGAAACGTGAATTAGTTTGTCCCTTTTAAATTGTTGTTTTTAAAATTTTTATAAAAGAAAATTTTCTACCGATTCCAGTAACGTAATAAAAACACATAATTCGATAAAGAAAAATGCAAGAAAATCAGAGTTTTTTGCAAACTTCTAAGCACACTGACAACGTTAAATAGACTAAATGTGTACATATTTATTTGCTGTAATTTTTAGTAATAAAAAAACAAACTTTAACAAGGAAGAAAGAAAGTAAAAATTACTAACTATGAGAAATAACTACAATTCTTATTGTGTTATTTAAAAAATGCAAATAAAAAAATAGGAACACTGTTCTAGAAATATTGCTCCAAGTGGGCACCATTTTGACCAATGCATAGTCTGCACCTCTTTTCTACAGAAACAATTGCATTTAATATGTTGTTAGGCGGTATTTGTCTGTAATCATTAATAATTCTATTTCGTAGATCATTTACGTTTTCAGGTTGTTACATAAATAATTTTTCTAATTTGGTTCCATTGAAAGTAGTCTAAAGTGGAAAGATCGGGTGAACGGGCGAGCTATCTCATAAGTCCGTTAGTGCCTATCCATCTCCGATCAAGCTGTCTATTTAAAAATTCTGTGTTTATTACAGTATTATGTGGAGCAGTTTCATCTTGCTGGAAGTGTTAGACTAAAGAAACTAACTCAGTTTAGAGGCGAGCTGAATGGAGTTCTTATATTTTAGGCGCCACTATGTTTACTTTCTTTAGCCGTTACAGTGAACATTAGACACTGCCGATGGTAACTTGATTAAATCATAGGTATCTATGCGTATCGTTATTATCATAACAATCGAACAATTGTCAAACAATAACAATAGAGAAATTTCAGAAGTAATGTTAAACAAAATGTCAAAATCCCACGTCAATTTTGTTTTACAATAAAACACTAGTGTTAACAATGAAAATTGTTAAATATCAAGGTCAAAATCTGCTACCCCAAAATAATGCAGACAAGAATCTACATAGGCTTCCAAGCCACAGCATTAAGGAACAAAAAAAAACATATATGTTATTGACCAATTCGATTACATTAATAAAGTTATATAAATTCTCAATGAAAGCAAAGTAATGCCTGGACATTAGTAAAAGACTCACCCAGTATAGCAAATTAAAAAAAAAACTAAATCGTATATGTAAAATAATTTGAATAATCCGTTAAATTAAAATATATGCCCAAAATATCACTGCGTTTTAGATAAATTCTAAATATAGTTCATAAGATTTAATTAAAAAAATAAGATCGACGTATTGAAATGATTGAATAATCATTATACGCAAACTAATTAAATAGGTAGCTTAACTTAAAAATTGCATAAATAATTTATCTAAGATCTTGGATAAACTGCACATCGAGATTTGGGTACACACTGTGTATGCAAAAGTTATTAAAATATAACACACAGTTAATTAATTAATAGTTTCAATTTCTTTAACCAAAAAAAAATCACAAAGTAAATTGATAATTATTTTTCCACGCAGTATATGCAAAAAATATTATTACATGCAAAAAAGATTAAATGATCTATAGTTTTAATTTCTAATAAAGAAAATAGCACAAATTAAGTCTATAATTATTTTTATGACATGTGATTTATATCATTATACTTAATGCTTCTGAATTTATATAAAAAATGTAATATGAAAGTGTTCGAGCGCCCTAATCTACAGACTGTCCCGTAAAAAACGCCAACATTCATAATTCAGTTATTTATTGTCCGGTTTTATTTAAACAAAAAGTAAATTTAATAGCATCAAAAACACTATAAGGTAACAGTGTTTTATTTGTTTTCAATTGTTTTCATTAATGTCAAACGAAAGTCAAGTTTTTTATTTTAAATGGCAACATATATATTTTTGGCTATATTCGGATTGTATTTTTTTTTCTGAATTCAACGATGTATAACATGTTTATTTTTGATAAACGTTTATTGCAAAAAAAAAACTTTATAAATTTCATCTTTGTCTTCCATTATTTATAAATATTCGAATGTGTCATGAAACATTTGAAATGTAAGTATTATAAATATTATTATAAGAAACAAAACACTTTACAATAAATGTTGAAATTGCCCGCCACCTTGTTTAACACATATCGCACATCTCCTAATAATAAAAAATAAAAAAAAAACTTTATAAATTTCATCTTTCATTATAGTAGACTTGGCCCAGTCCACTAGCATTATGTCAATGTGCCTTAAGTGTCAGTTTGACTTTATTAAGTTTTCTGTATTATCCTGTTTGAACGTTTTGCCGCAACAAAAAGTGTATTTTCGTTAAAAATGAATAACAATGAATTAACGGACATGTTACAAGTGTTCTTTGAATGTAATAAAAATCGCCTTCAAGCAGTTCGTCGGTACAGTGCTCGTTTTCCGGACAGAGAAGTTCCAGGTTCGAAAATATTTCAGAGAATTGAAAAGAATTTAAGAAATTATGGATCATTTACCAAACCAAAAACACAAAAACGGAAATTCTCCGAAGATAAGGAATTAGATGTTCTTCTTGCAGTACAGCAAAATTCACGAACTTCGATTCGCGAAATTCCACATAATATTGGGGTATCAAAAACTACAGTTCATGGTATTTTAAGAAAACACAAACTTAAACCGTACATAGCTCGAAAAGTTCATGCATTAGAACAATATGATCCTGGCCGAAGAATCCAGTTTTGTCGTTTTTATTTAAATGCATTAGAACAAGACCCGAATTTTTACAGAAAGATAATTTGGTCTGATGAATGCAGTTTTAGCAACAACGGTATTTTTAATAGAAACATACATCGACAGTGGAGTGCAGACAATCCGAGATTTGTAATTGAAAATAATTTTCAAAAACGTTTCAACGTAAATGTTTGGTGTGGCATTTTAGGTGATCAATTAATTGTGTCATTTTTCATAGATGGTTGCTTAAATCAAGAAAAATACTACACTTTATTACACGAAAATCTCCAAAACTTTTTAGATGAATTACCTTTGGCAAATTTACATAGAATATTTTTTCAACAAGATGGGGCTCCCGCGCACAACGCCAGAGTAAATACTGATTTGTTGAACAACCAATTTGGAAATAGGTGGATAGGAACATCCGGTCCTATCGAGTGGCCTGCGCGTTCACCGGATCTTACGCCCCTCGATTTTTGGTTGTGGGCTTATCTACAAGATCGAGTTTATTTAACAACTCCAGAAAATGTTGACATTTTAAGACAAAGAATTATTAACACTCGTCAAGAAGTACCTACCGCTTGTCTTTTAAATGCGACCTTTGGAGTAATTAGGAGATGTGCGATATGTGTTGAACAAGGTGGCGAGCAATTTCAACATTTATTGTAAAGTGTTTTGTTTCTTATAATAATATTTATAATACTTACATTTCCAATGTTTCATGACACATTCGAATATTTATAAATAATGGAAGACAAAGATGAAATTTATAGTTTTTTTTTGCAATAAACGTTTATCAAAAATAAACATGTTATACATCGTTGAATTCAGAAAAAGAAAACCAATCCGAATATAGCCAAAAATATATGTTGCCATTTAAAATAAAAAACTTGACTGTCGTTTGACATTAATGAAAACAATTGAAAACAAATAAAACACTGCTATCTTATAGTGTTTTTGATGCTATTAAATTTACTTTTTGTTTAAATAAAACCGGACAATAAATAACGGAATTATGAATGTTGGCGTTTTTACGGGACAGCCTGTATATTAAAATTTCTAAACTTATAAAAATGTAAAATTGTACTTAACAATTAAGTATTTTAATACAGACAAAAAAAGATTAATGAACGAATCTATATCTAATTTATGTACAAAAGTTTACACATGTCTTTCCCTTGTGAGACGTCGAATGAACTAATTGTAGTCTTCAGTATTTTAACGAACAAAAGTTCCTATCTTAGGTGTCCAATAAGGGTGTGAAACAAAAATTCCAACCTCGTGGTGGATATCAAAATAGTAATACCACGTGCTGGGCAGTCTCTCACGTGCTTTTTGAGATGCTATTTCAGGCGATTCCAAAGATAATAAGCCCTTGGCTAAGCCCCTATTAAATTAAAGAAAGAAAACCAATATAATGCACAGAGGAAAAAAATAACGAAGGAAACAATTCCTTTCAATAAGGTCATCGTGTATAAAACATTCACCTTGCTCAAGCAAAAATCGAAAGAACAAAGATGTTTCAGGCCATATACACACTATAGAAATCTGTAATCATCCGTCAATCCTGATGTGCAAACAATCTATAGGAACAATTTCCACTATTGTTTGACATTAACCATAATAACCATGATCCGCGAAGCGGGTA
Organism: Melolontha melolontha; assembly: GCA_935421215.2. Lineage (NCBI taxonomy): Eukaryota > Metazoa > Arthropoda > Insecta > Coleoptera > Scarabaeidae > Melolontha > Melolontha melolontha. The sequence continues at coordinate 71,571,196 of OW285235.1, forward strand.
AAATATCATTTACTTAAAGAAGTTATCACAATTTAAATTTCTAACGAGACATTGACCTGTTGATTTCTTGCGTTCACTAAAAATTTACCTGGACAAGAGAAACGAAATACTAAGGGAAGTTATATAGTGCCAGTGACGTAGTTCCTGCAATAAGTCAACTAAAGATAGAGACTCCATCGAGAAAATGATATCACGGAATCTTTTAATTACCAAAGTATTAACTATAATCCAAAAGTAAATAAAAGAACTAAGATGAAAACATTTCTAAATTACTGAGAGTTTAAGTTAAATATAATTAATAAAGGGCAAATTGCCAATCAACAATTCCGCTATTGGACCAACTAATTACGCAAAGATGTCGCACTTATTTGGACACAATAAAGAAATGCCAATTAAATAAAATACGACCTGAGAATTTCCCATAAATAAGACGATCCAATCACAATTATAAATTTTACGTTAAAACAGCATGTTAATAGAAATAAAAACACATCTAACTTAAGCTGTATTGTAAACGAATCCATAACAAACGAGAATTAGCTTAATTAACTATGAAATCCGTACAAGATTACGAATTAAATCGATGGTATTTACTTGGTAAATTAAAAGACAATATCTGGCCCATTTTCTATTTAATAATATATTGCAGATAACCAACGCGGTATCAATTGATGGAAGAAATACAAAATCATAACCCCCGTTTTATGCTGTAAAAATACATTCGTAATCCGATGACATTTAAAAAGGGACTTAAGATATTAAAGGACAAATAGGATATTTAACTCATATGCTAGGGATACCATGTATTTATTGAAGGTCTATACTCGTACCAGGTACTTATCCAAAATTAATTATAAAAGAAAACAATAAAGCTGTGAATGACTTTTCAATTATTACAGATAGCAAAAATTAAAAAATACGTTGAAAAATAGGTCCTTAATAATTGTGTAGAATATGTTAATACAAGCAGAACGATCTTACATGCAAAGAGAACAATTACTTATAAATTTGAAATACCTCTATGTCTATATAGACAGCTAAAATTATCGGACAAACCAAAATGCTATTACAGATAGGTTAAGAGACTAAATAGAACAATTAATTTGCAATAATTATATCCCATACTGAAAATATACAGCAGTCGAAATCGACACATAAGTTATGTGTCTATTACGGCAGGTATATTTTGATAGTTATGTGACATAACTATCAAAATATACCTGCCGTAATAGACTTTACAGTTTACGGTAATAGACTTTATAGTTTTAATCCTTTAGTCAGGTCGTTATATTGTATAAAGGACTATATCTTTAGTCATTTCCATATGCGGGACAAGTATTTAATTCAAATCCAGGCTCTGCGTATCTACGTAAACTTATTTTTGTTCAAACTATTATGTTTTAAGTCATTGTAAATAAGATCTCTTTGTTTACTATTATTTTTAGAAATTCTAAAAACATTAATATAAAATTTGGAAAAAGAATGTTTTATATTTTTATAGAAATACTCGAATTCCTCAGTTCATGTAGTATATAATGGCAATAGTAATTTATTTTAAACTAGAGAAACTGTATATTTTAAAACCAATTGCCAAGTCAATAACTTGTCTATCATAAACTCTGTATCAAACATGTCTGTCAAGGAGATATTCAAGTTTAAAAAAATTCTTCGAATGCCTTGACAAGACATTTTCTCATATTAGTACAGAGTTGTCGGTATAAGTACTCAATGTGTATGAAACTTTCTAGCTATATTGAAGCAATTACAAAAAGCCGAAGTAATAAACTCGGAGTTTCTCTAAAATGCTCCAATTAGTCGTGGGTGTTATACTTTACTTTAGAAAGCTCTTTCTTCTTTAACGTTCACCATAAACGTCTTTTAAATCTAGATTTCTTACCTTGTTACGGCCCTAGATCACGTACTTATTTTAAAAACTGGTTTGTCCATTGTTTTTAAGTATTCATTTCAACGAGGTAGGTAATTGAAAACAGGCATGTGCGATTTTAATTGAACATCTATTCCGGTCGACTGCAAAAGGGTATTATTATATTGACACTTTTAGAACCCGAGTAATATTTCTTCCACTTTCTCGATGGTATATGTATATCTTAATAAAACCTAAATAAATCTATATAGATACCGCATTGCTCTGTTGCTTTTCAAATGAAGACACGTATAAGTCGTTACATTCGTTATATAGATTGTACTTTAACTACCTCGTAATTATGCCACTACGATAGGCAACCGGAAGGTATATTTCAATTTATTTCATAATTTTGTCTAAATAAGTGAATTTATTTGAATAGTGCGATATGAGTACTTTAAGTGTATGTAAATATTTTTTTTTAAATCGAAGTAGCCTTTACTTGATGGAAATTCATAATTAATGAAATAAAAATGAATTCATTTCCACTTTATTGAGGTAAAATCCCATTAATTCTCTATTTTTTGACTATGAAAAACAATCATTATCTGCTCACAAGCTCCTAGGTTATATTCTTTAATTAAACTGCGCAAAGAAAATTCCCCGATTAGACCAGTTGTTTCATTCACATCGGTCCCATTGGTTAAAGTGTCCAAAAAACTTACTGATGTTTTACAATTTTATTGCAACTTCAAACCTAAATATAGCATTCTAAATTCATATGAACTAATAGATAATATCAAGCAACTTTACCTCTCACATAATAGCTAATTGATTTCTTTTGATGTACAAAATCTGCTTCCTTCTATTTCACCTGAAGATATCTTGAAATTAGTAGAAGAACTTTTAATAAAAAATAATTTAAATTTTATCATTAAACAAGATATTTTAGATTTATTACAAGTATGCTTAGACCAAAATTACTTTTATTTCGATAATTTATACTATGTGTCAAAGAATAGTTTAATAATGGGTAACCCACTAAACCCTTTTCTAGCTGAAATTTTTATGGATAATTTAGAAAAGAAAATTCATGAACGCTTTGCAAACATTTTATTTATTGGCATAGATACGTAGACGATGTGTTAAGCTTGTTTTACGGGTACAGACAGACAATTAAACCTTTTTTTATTATATATTAACAACCTCCACCCTAACATTAAGTTCACGATTGAAAAAGAAATAAATAATACCACCAATTTCCTAGATTTAACTATTTTAAATAAAAACAATAAGCATGATTTTTCTATATACCAAAAACCGTCACATACTGATACAGTAATTCACAATAAATCCACACATCTATACTCCCATAAAATGGCTCCGTTAAATTCTTTAATTCATAGACTTATTAGTATTCCCTTATCCATAGAAAATTATAGAGCTTAACTACATTAAATAAATAGCCTATAACAATTGATATAAACCGTATATTATTTACAATATTCTGAATAAACAAAGTTACAAAAATGCTATTAAATTAGTATACCCTACAGACGAAGAGTGATATGGATAATAAATATAAAACTCTTACTTATACTAGTACACTTACGTAAAAAATTTCTAAATTCTTAACGAAAAATAATTATAACGTAGCTTTCAAAACCAACAACTCTTAAAAACAATAAATCGGGAGTTTACAAACTTGAATGTGGTTCATTCCCTAAATTATATATATTCCCGACAGGATCCTTTTCTAAAAGAATCAAAGTATATGAAGCTATATTAGCTTTATTAATAACAAGAATGACTCACATTATGCAATACATCTGAGAGAAGAAGCTCATAATTTTAATTATAACATTAGAATCTTACACACAGAAAATAAATCGCAAAAATTAAATTTACTGGAAATTATGGAAATTTTGAAACATAAATACACAAACCTTTTACTTAATAATCAGGTAGATTTCGGTAATTCTTCTTTATTAGGCCTATTTTACAAATGATTATATTATTTATTTTGGTCTTTCCGTTTTTATGTTTGTACTCGGTAAACTTTGGTCCCTTTGTGTAGTAAAGTTTACATCTTGAATGGAAAGTGACTATTATTTAACCTTTCTTCTGAGTATAATTATTTTTTTATTATAATATTCATTTAAGACTAAATTGTTAATATCCTTTTAGTTTGCAATACAATTCCATCTGAGGAAGACACTGTGTGTCGAAACAATTGTTATGGTATTTTACCTCAGAATTTTTCTAGAATTTTTTGTTGTTATTTATATTGTGTTGTATTAAGATATAATAAATATATCGAGGATTAACAAATTGCATAGAAATGTGAAAATGTGAAAAGCGGTAGCGTAGCTTTCATTTTATGTAAATATTTTATTTTAAAAAATACGGAAAGATTTAATTAAAAAAAACTATTCGCATTATATTGAATACAGAATGTTCTTATGCAATATACTTAGTATTATCAATAATAGTTATCTGGCTTATTAGTAAATCTAATACAAGCGTGTATTTAAGCATCGAAGCATACAGTTTAATGACAATATCCTAGGCGTCTGGCTTCTTGCATTGAATGTAAAACACCTATAATTATCTCGTAATAAAAGCTATTGGGCATTTCACTTTAACTTGAGATCTTAATAGCACATAAACATAACGTAAGAAATATGTTGGACATTGAGGTAATAAGTGAATCTTACATAATGCACTTCAGATTTATAACACTGAATTCTCGAGTCTACGCGCATCTTAAGTTGAAAGCAGCAGATGGCATACGAAAGATTTTCTCTAGTTCTGGAAAAGTATTTTATAATAAGCTTACAAAACTTAACGGGCGACCTAGTTTATTAAAGACCTATAAATACATGTAATATATAGAATTTTTAATTTTGTACTCAACACCGAATATGTGTTTAGGGTTGGTACACGTTATGCTTGTTTTTGTATTCAAGTTAGATAGAAAGCAAAGGAGCAAAAACTTAATTTATTTTAATGTTATATAAAGATTCGGAGTTGTTAAGATTTAATTATGCTTTTTTGCTATAAACGAATATTGATAATATTTTAAATAAACACCGTTTTATCATCTACTTTTCAAGAAATTACACAGGTCTGCAAAAAAATTATTTTTTCAGCTGCATGGGATGTGTTTGGTAAATATTATGTTTTCTAGCATGCTGAATCCAAAAATGGTCTGCATTTCCCTCCGTCACGTTCAGCTTTTTTTTGAAAAATACAAATGCAAATTTATTCCCTTATACAGCAAGACTGCTTTGAAGCTTGTTTTTTGACGAATCAAGGAATAGGCGCCACTGAGATGAATTATATTTTATTTCAAAACACTTCATTGGCCCTTGAATATCACTACAAAAAGCGAGACCACCCTTTTTGAAGAAAAATTAAGTGAATTCTCTCTCTCGTTGCCTGTACCATGAAAATGAGATTCCGGGTGGCCTAAATTTCTAACCAGGTCATTGAGCGTGGTGTGGAACTGGTATTTCAGAGCTATCAAGCACTGGACGAATGGCTGAATTAAGGTTCGGATAAGATATTTTTATTTTTGTGTTGAAACTTTTCACATCTACCAAACAGAAATAGCAGTCGGTAGCGTGGTTTTGCTGTTCACGCCACATCATAGGGATGCCAAAACGAAATGAGTATTTGTTACTGTTAAACCACAAACGATGACCTCCCTTGCACTTTCTGCACACCTTATAAGGAGCTTTGATCCCTAAGTTTTAACTTGAAGTAAGAAAAATACACTTTCTTCGCGAAATCACTTATGTTTCTTTGTTAACCTTTAACGGTGTATTCACCAAATAAAATAAAAGTTGTCAGGCGAAATAACACAACCTCTTGGAGCCATAATACATAAGTAAAAACACGTGTACAGTCACGTTTGAACACAAAATATAAATGAATACAAAATGTAAATGAATACAAAATGTAAATCAAGATCCTGAACTTATTTATCTTGTTGAAATATGACCAACGATAATCTAATACTCTGGCAAACATGTATAAATATGTTCAACACAGCTGGTAAAATTTCTCTCAACTGAGTGATCTTTTTGAGTGTAAAAGTTGTTGTAAGGGCTGGACAATTGTCTTGTAGAAATTTGACTTTACGATGCTTCCTAGCCGGAATCTTTGCATTGACCACATCAAGAAGGTTCATGTAGTATGTTTTGTTAATAGATTTGCCCGATTTGAAAAAGTCAATATGCAGGATCTCATCTTTAATCCAGAACACAGTAGCCATGGTCCTTTTGTCTTTGCTCGACTACTGGCGGTGGCTGACCAGAAAGCTGCCCAAGTCCATCGACAGTTAGCAGATTGTCCAATAAATCATCCCATTTGGCACCAAACTCTTCTAAAATAGATCGTGTATCATCAACTCTTTTCTTCTTTTGTTCATTAGACAGCAACTTGTGCACCCACTTTGCTACGACTTTTCTGAACTGAATACGCGTTTTGATGATGTGTTGTAGGCATCCTTTTGACTCGCCGAGTTCACCGAATTTTGGGATTCTTCACTAGACAGTCGGCGATAACTTTTAGCAATCTCTGATTAATCGGATTTGGAGGTCGTCCTTCTTTCGTATGCGTCGCGGTTTCTGTACCACCTTGTTTGAAATAATGATACCATTTGGAGATAGTGTTGCGATGTGGGCATTCACTGCCATATCCAGTATTCAGGTTGCGTATCGTTTCCATTAGGTTATCACCTATTTTAACGCAGAACTGAATATTAACAAGAATTTTTTCGGGACTGTCTATTTTCGAATAAATTTTACGGTTCGAAACAGGGACTAACTTCCAAGCTCTTGCACAAAAACATAAATGAAGTAAACAAAGCTGCTCAAGAGAACTGTCACTTAGTTCAAATTTCTTCTTGTTATTAAACCCAATATTGTTCACGCATGAGCAACTACGTAGAATTCAATTTGCTCTTTTCTTATGATCCCCTCAGAAACCTCACTAATTCTGTTCAGTAGAATACGATTGAAGTTTATTCTACTTGATTGTTGTGTTTTTTTTTCGATTTTTGGTAGAGTCTCTTCAGCATTTTATAAATGGGTGCCAATAATATATTGATAATTTCCCTTGTATCTATGAGTAGGTTCACCGCTCATTTGACACTTTTTTTTTCTTTTAATTTTTAGTAGCGTTTGTGCCATTCCTTCTCATGACCACACATCGATCTTAATGGCAACTCAGATGCACCTATTTCCGGTTGCCTTTATATACTCTTGCCGTATACTTTTCAGATAATTATTTTTATATATTTCCTTTATATTTTAGTATTTTTTCAGATGCTTTTTGTGTTCATTGGATCATATACTTGCTCATAGACAATGATTACTAATTAAGGTTTAATATTGTTTACGCATGGGTAACTACGTTGAATTCACTTTGCTTTTTTTATGATGCCATTAGGAACGTAACTAATTCAGTTCAGTAGAATACGATTTAAGACTTTACTACTTAATCATTTTGTCTTCTTTCTTTCGGCAAGGTCATTTATAAATGATTGGCAGTAATATATTGGTCGTTACCCTCATATCGATCTTCAGGAGAGTCACCGCGATTATACCACTTTGCGCGTCATTTCTACTCAAGAGAACACATCGATATTACTTGACAACTCATGCATCTATTTTCGGTTCCATCTATATGCTCTTGCCATAAATACACATTCATCAGTCATTGGATGTGAACTACATCGACCTTACCAAGGCTTTTGATTGTATTGATCATTAAATATTATTGCATATATTGGAAATTATAGAATTTGCCCCATCACTTACGACACTGTCGTCTTATTTGTCAGAGAGAAGGCATTACGTTTCTTATTTTGGTTATAATTTCTTCCCTACTTGGGCATCTTTCAGGGTACTAACTTAGAATCGTTACTCTTCCTTATTTTCGTTAATAATCTATATAATAAGATTTATTACCAAAAATTATTGATGGTGATTTAAAGTTATGCCACGAAGTGATCGAAGTTGAGGATTGTGTTTTATTTCTAAATCAAATCAACTCTGTTCTTATCTGGTGTAGTAAGATCAAGTTTGACATTGATATTTCTAAACGTGGAGGAAATTAAACAACGTCCAACATACTTAATAGTCATGTAGTTACTTTGCCATGTTGCCAAAATATGATGGACTTTTGTGTTAGCTGTGTTAGAAATAATGGCGCATATAATGGTCTTGTGGATTTAATTCATGTGCCAGTTGGATCTTTTCATGGAGTGGATGGACGGAGCCTTAACTCCTGCGACCAACGATGAATGCATAAATTTGGGTCATCTTATACACTGCACATTTAGACAGCGAGTGGTAAGAAATCTATCCGTAGTTTGTAAGATTGCTTGCTCAGATGGATGTTTATAAGCACCATAAAAATCACGAAGTTGTCTATAAGTTGTGCGACTCTAATTTTCATAGTAAATATTTAAAATTTGGTAGCATTGTTTAAGGATGAATCATTTCATGATTTGCCAGAATATACTGGTCATAAATGTCGTATGACAGTATGAAATTTTGTAAATTCTAGCTAAGCAAACAGACACTGACTAATTTAATTGAAATTTTTATTATATTACGCGTATATCTGAAAATAATCTTTTTTTCGTCATAACACCATATATCATAGTAAGCTAGAAATTTCTTATACCATAACAATATTTCAATTAATATTTAAATCTATGTATTGGAGTCAGATGCTATAAAATAATTTTTCAAATAACCTTTCCCATTTAATGCAAGAATTTCGCTATATAATAACCTAGTTTAAATGCTAAATAGTTTCAATTAATTAATTATACTCATTAGGTATTTTTAATATATTAAGTATGTAACGCAGAAATTTTTACTAATGACACTCGGTCACGTTCGAGTTTACTTCATTACCGTCTGCAGGTAACAGGTCCATTATCATATACGTCTAATGTTGTGTTAACGTGACCTCGTAAAATATTTTATTTGGTGTGAATGTAGAACGAAAAAGCTGTTTAAATAATTCATCCTGTACAATAAATAACACAACTTGGTCTCTAGTGTATTAATTATTCTAACAAGACAGGTCTTTGGATTACTCATGTCGATTGAATATTGAACTTACATTTACCTTACCTTTAGAAATTAACTGTTTGTAGGACAAATACTGAATATGGATGAAATAGTAGCAGATTCTGTAGCTTCCGCTGTTCTTATGTTTTTAAATTTAAAAAAGGACTCGTCAGGGTATTATGTAAATGCATGAAAAAGAACGGAAATTTTAAAAAACGCAAGACAAATTTATTGAAGTTGCTTTGAAAAGAATATTGAATCATTTTTGGGAATGATTTTAATGAAACTAAAAATCATATATTCATGGCTACGTTCGAAGTATATAACAAGTGTTCATTTGAAAAGTCAATCTAGTAGCATGTGATTTACTGAGAACATTTTGAAGTATGTCGTAAATTAAAATTTACTCTTAACCTACGAAGTCGTATATTTTGACAGTTTCATACATACAAATAAATAACAAATAATAGGTATTTATTGAAAACTATAACAAATGTTGAAAATGTTGTCCTTCAAGATCAATGCACTTTAAAATCCTCCGTTCAAAATTTCTGATGATATTCTGCAACACTACTGGATTGTTATTAATTTCCATGCATTTCTGTTCGATTCTCTGTAGCATATCATTCAAATTCAATATAGGTGTTCGAAATATGTTATTTTATTTTTAGATAAGGCCACAAAAAGAAGCCGCAAGGTGTTAAATCGCATAAACGTGCAGGCCAGGCAATTTCAGTATTTCGACTAATTAAAGGCTCATCAAAAAATTCTCTTAAATAATCCAAGGATTCTGCAGTACAGTGACAAAGTGCTCAGCCTTGTTGGAAATATGCATTTTGAAGTTCATCATCATGCAACTGATTGACAAATGGTTGTAAAATTTCCGTACGGTACCTTTGAGCAGTTAACGTTCTCTGAAAAAATATTGGTCCAATGATTCGACTTTGGCTTATCGCTGCCCAAACACCAATTTTCTCTGGATGTAGCGATTCTTCATTAAATACATGCGGATTTTCACTACTCCAAATTCTTGTATTTTTTGAATTTAGGTAATCCGTTTTATAAAACCATGCTTCATCAGTAAAGATGACCCTTTGCGAAAGTTCTCTATTACTGTTCATATTTACAAACCAATTACAAAACTGTAGTCTACGTGGATAATCAATTTCTATCAATTCTTGTACTGCTGTGACACGGTATGGATAAAGTTGCATATCTTTTTTTAATAACATGTGAGTTGTACCAACAGAAAGGTTTATTTGTTGACTCAAATGTCGAACAGATGTTTGTGGTTCATATTCCATTATTTCTTCAACACGATTGATAACTTGAGGTGTACGTTTCTTAACTGCTCCGCTGCCTGATTTTCTTAAGAGACTACCAGTTTCAGAAAAAAGTTTTAAAATTCTATCCAAAGTATTCTTAAATTGTATATAATCTATTACAAAATGTGGAAACTCAACTTGAAATTCTACCATGCAATCTTGAATTGAATAAACCCACAAAACATTAACTTTTACCACTTCGGAAATAAGCCTGGACTAAAAAAATTTTATGTTCTAAAGTGAAAGCCATTTTAAAACTGAGAAGCAATTTATTTAAACCAGAATCGACGCACGATTATTTTATGCACTAACTGATATTTGTGATTGACATTATCAAATGTCACTTGGATTTACGTTTACGGGACAACAAACACATATTTGCGTCTTATTCTATCAAAATTTCAAAGTAACCTAAATTGACTTTTCAAATGAACACTTGTTATAATACTGGTAGGATATAGTAAGTATAGTCATGTGATCCTCTTTTGTAATTTTAGGACACATTAATGGTGTCATTGGAATATTTGGCATATTTTTATTAATTGAAATAAAAGGCGCTAGAATTTTAATTGCCACTAATTATAAAGTGTTTATTTTGTTTCAGGTTAAATTTCATATATATTCCACTGAATCCTATTCAAATCTATTCATGGTAGGACAGATTTTGCGAGAGTAACCTATTGAAATAATTGAAACTTATTATGGGGGTCTACAATTCATAAAACATCGTAGATTTCGTCATAGCTATTTCAGAGCAATTTCAGAGCTATTACTTGTTCTACTGAACAAGGAATAGGCGATTTTACTAAGAAATAGAAGGAAATCGATCTATAGTGAATAGATCGATTTTCTCACAAAGTATCGCAAATAATCCCTGAACAACAATCACCTAACGATCTCAAGAACTAGGCATTATTCCCAAAAATTGATGGATAATTTTACGTAAGAATTTGCATTTGCGTGTTTACAAAATTCAGTTAACGCAAGATTTGTCGATGGACAACATTGCTTGAATGTTAGAACAAAGAGAAACAGATCAATATTCTGCACATAAAATCATGTTCAGCGATAAGATTTATTTCACTTTAAGAGAAAGAGTAAACAAACCAAACTGTGGTATTTAAGGGGGAAAACTCTCGAATTATTTACGAATGATTTATGGTCTGCAGGAACAATCGATCCATTTTTGTTTAAAAACGATGATGGGTTGCAATGTAGTAGTGAAGTAGTGTAAATGTGGAGCGTTATAATACGATAATAATAAAATTTTTACAGTCACAATTTAATCAAATTCACGTTGCTGATGCTTGATTTTAACCCCCCACTACACATGACACTCTTTGGACGTTCAACTTCACGGAATGGTGATGTTAATTGCGCATAATATCGTTTGCCTTGACACATTTATAGAGTTTTCTATGCGACTACTTGAAAAGTAGTGTTTATCATAGCAAACCAGTCTTTCCAGATGTAAAGGAAAACATCTGAACCAGTATACGAGAGATTGAAGTTCTAGTGCTTGAAAATGTCTTACGAAATCTCGATCTTTAATACGAGTATGTACAAGCTAAAGGTGTCACTATGGAAGTGTGGGAGGAATACTTCAGAAAACTGTACGATTTCGAAGAAACATAGGATCCCGAAGAATATCAGACAGTATCTAACGCTAGGGTTTTCTTCAATTAGCCGAAGAGGTGATAATTGGACGATATTAGATCTAGACTATAGAACGTGGAGTAGTTTCACTATGAGCTTGAAACTTTGTCTGAGCATTCATATTCTACAAGAGTAGTAGACTCAATTTCTTGTCTGATGGTAGTTACTTACATTTCTTAGGAACAGGGTACAATTGACTTTTCCACTTCATGCTTTGCTTCTTGCTCTCCGCTTCCTAGTAGTAGATCTACGTTTTCTGCCGCGATTTGTTTCAAGATATTTGGACACGGCACTTCTTCGTATTGTTGGAGGAATTAGATTGCAATATGTTGTAATATGTTGATATTTATATAATCATATCATTAATTGTGTACAAACTATACTGTATACTGCAGATCCATGCGATTACCGCCTCCTAAAGTGATTCGTCAATCTTTTTTGCTCAAATTTTAATTCCATGCTCGTTTCTTTTCGGTTATCTTGGTTTGATTTATATGTTGGTGCGATTTGTTATTAACGTTACGAGATGGATTCTGGCCTATATAATTCCCTCTGCCCATCGAAAATCCTTTCCGGCGTAGCTGGTGTAACTGATGAATAGAGTGCCGAAATTTTTGACCTCCATACTCCCAGTTATTTGACTAAAAAATGAAATGCTAGTAGTCATCCATGTGTATGTATGGAGTTCTGCATTATTTCAAAATTGTCTTTACTTTCTGATTTACCCTCGTATTTCAACAGAGTAAGTACATTCTGCTAGACTCTCTTACAAAACCCAGTTCTGTACCTATTCATTCATTAGGTTTTATATTTTGCTACATAGTTATTAGTAGCGAATGCTTTACATAATGTATACTTATTCCGCAGTACTAAATGACCAGTATATTATATAGCGGAGTCATAAAATGTCATTATGCGTATTACATTATATGTGAAAAAAATTCTCGTTATGCACACAAATTGCAACTTTATCGCACCGTCTATTTGTTTATCTTTTCCCCTCATCGCCGTCGAAGCCGTTGTTTCATAAATGCAAATGGCTTATTCATGACAGTAAAAATGATAGAACTCGTTTTTAAACACACACATGCTCACATATATAACAAACAGCACAAGGTATATTTTAATGGTTTCCTGACAGTCATAATATATATATATATATATATATATATATATATATATATATATATATATATATATGTATGTAGTTTAGCATAATAAAAAGATATTTTTTTCAAACATCTACCATACCGGAGTAACATAAATGACTTATGAACCTGCGCTTATTTTACTTTATGCAAATCTTATAAAAATCGTACTTTGCTCGAACGATCGACATAAATCAAAATATCGATTATGAAGTATAAAATCTACAAGTATAAATAAAATAACCCACACAGATTGTATTTATATACTAATTGGAGAGTATGATAATTAAGCGTACAAAGAGTGTAGGACAATAATTCGCATGCTTCATTGCGGTGCACCATTAAAAACAAGTAAGATCTCGATGTCCCGATGTATCACAAGGGCTGCATTTACGATATTTGTAGAAACGAAAAAGAGCTGGACAGCCCAGCTCTTATTACACTAATGGCATATTATTTATCGGATAGAAAAGGTTACATTTCCTATAACGGTTATTAGTCGAATAACTTTTTGATATCGTTTGGTGTCCCTCAGGGGTCTAGCCTCGGTCCCTCACCGTTTACTATATAACATATATATATATATATATATATATATATATATATATATATATATATATATGGTAAACTTAATAAGTCGGCAATTAAAGGTCTGGTTTACTTCAAAGTATATATATTTAAAACAACCCTACATGTTTCGGCAATATGCCTTTGTCAAGGGAATACAAAATATAAAAATTTTAAATTTAAATTTTAAAGATTTTTATATTTTGTATTCCCTTGACAAAGGCATATTGCCGAAACATGTAGGGTTGTTTTAAATATATATACTTTGAAGTAAACCAGACCTTTAATCGCCGACTTATTAAGTTTACCTTATCATACCAAGGTCACGAAGATATTATATATATATATATATATATATATATATATATATATATATACCGGGTGTATTATGAAAAACCTTTGGGGCTGTAGCTTCCTTATATTTTATCTGATTTCAATGAATGATATGTCAAACTAAATCGTTTTTAAAGCACGGTAACCTGTTTTAAAAAAAGAAAAATTGACATTTCGTTTTTGACAGACAGTAGTTAATTTTTTTTTAAAATTGTACTACATATTTTTTTTTACTTATTCTAATAAACATTTATTTCCTGAAGACACCTCCATTAAATTGAGTGACAAATTTTTTATTATTAAAAAAAAACTACGAAATTTACAGAAATCAAGCTATCATATATTTTAATGAATAAAATGTTCGAAATTGGCCCCATTTTGTTCCAGACACATTTGACACCTTCTATTAACTCCAACTGCTGCGTTTAATATAAGATTTGGTGGTATTTTATGACATACTTGTATTATCCTTCTTACTAAATCATCTCTGGTATCAGGAGGAGTCAAATAGACATGATCTTGAATATAAGACCACAGAAAGAAATCCAATGGATTCAGATCTGGCGATCTAGTAGGCCATCGAATAGGTCCGTAAGTGCCCATCCATCTGACGCCAAAATAATTATTTAGAAAATCAGTATTCATTCGTGCATTATGGGGTGTGGCACCGTCCTGTTGGAACACCACCCTGTTTAACTCAGCAAGTGGCAACTCATCTAAATAATCGCCTAATTCGTTGCGTAACAAATTATTATACTTTTCTTGGTTTAGATTACCCTCCACAAAAAAAGGCCTTACTACTCTATCGCCTAAAATGCCACACCATACATTTACACTGAACCGATTTTGAAAATTGTGTTGCATCACAACATGGTTATTTTCAGTGCTCCAAAGGCGATGATTATTTCTGTTGAATACACCATTTTTCCCAAAAGTGCATTCATCTGACCACAACACACGACGATAAAAAATTGGATCTTCCCGTAGTTCATGAAAACCGTGCAGAATTGAACCCTTCGTTGAGGGTCGTTTTCACCGAGAGCATGCACCTTCCGTGGTTTATAAGGAAAGAACTTGTGCTTCTTCAGAATGTACTGAACGTGATACCTGCATGTAGTGAGCAATTTCTCGCGTAGACGTATTAGGGTTTTCTTCCACATAGAACAAGACACTTAATTCTAAATTTTGATCTTGAATTACATGTGCCTTTATTTTCGGTTTTTTGAATGATCCAAAATTTCGTAAATTTCGCACGAGCCTTCCAAACTTATCGGCACTTGGACGCAGTCTGTCAGGAAAACGATTTCCATAAAGTCGCAAAGCAGCTGCAGAATTTGTTCCGCATTCAAAATATGCTTGAATCGGATCCACACATTCGCCATTATCCATTTCAATAACAAAATTTAGAAATAAATCGTTGAAAATGTTATAATGAATGTGTGACTGACAGATGTCACAGCTCTCCTCGAAAATTTGGAATGCACTTTTATCGTTTAATATGACAGCTTGATTTTTAAATTTTTAAAATAGACACTGTAAATGTTGTTGTTGGCCCACCGCTCACTGATAACATTGGTTTGTAATCCTTTATGGGCTTAAAAGATACACACATTTGCTGGTAATAAAATGAAATAGAGTGTTTAAAATGCATTTAAGAAATCTCTGTGTTCGGAAAAACCAGAATAAATCGAACTAAAAAAAAAAACCTTCAATATCTCGATTTTTTTCATACAAGGATATCGTTGTTTACAGTTTCATATTCAGAAAAAGTAATATATTTGAATAAGAAAAAAAAAAGTATAGTGCAATTTAAAAAAACACAGTTTGCAGCTGTCTGTCAAAAACAAAGTGTAAAAAAAAATTCAAAGCGGTTCACGTTACAGTGTTTTTAAAACGATTTAGTTCGACGTATAATTTATTACATTCGGATAAAAAATAAAAAAGTTACAGCACGAAAGGTTTTTCATAATACACCCGGTATATATATATATATATATATAATCAAAAATTCTTTAAATTCGGGTAAGCGGTCAATTAAAAAACTCCTTTATTAAATTACCCTATATTTCGCAACACTTTGTCGCTTCTTCTGGGGTAAAAAATGTAGAGTTAAAAAATAATAAAATTGACGTACAAAATAAAAATGATTAGATATAAAAAATTTTTTATATCTAATCATTTTTATTTTGTACGTCAATTTTATTATTTTTTAACTCTACATTTTTTACCCCAGAAGAAGCGACAAAGTGTTGCGAAATATAGGGTAATTTAATAAAGGAGTTTTTTAATTGACCGCTTACCCGAATTTAAAGAATTTTTGATAATATATCACGGTCGATCATTTCTTTTCAATTATATATATATATATACATACATTCATAAATAATCTCATGGATGATCTTGGGTGTAAATACCTGGGGTATGCTAATGATTTGAAGATTTTCAGTATTATCAACAACCACGGCGATTGTATTAAGCTTCAAACTGAGCTGGACAGGATCCAGAATTGGTGCCACACAAATGAAATTATCTTAAATGTAAAAAAATTAATTGTGACATCGTGCCGCAATTTTTCTAACATGAACAGTATTAAGGTACTATATTGTATCCTTATTTGAAACAAGTTGGAATATGCATTCATCGTCTGGTATCCGCATTATCTACACTAGCAGATCTCGGTCGAATGCAACCAGAGGAGATTTTTAAAATACTTATAGAATGAATGGCATTTACTCGGCCCGTGGTATCGACTATCTGCATTTACTGGCTCAGCATAATTTTGTATCAATATTCTGTCGTAGAGAAGATTTTATGTAATCTTCTAACACAAAAAATCGACGTACCCTCGATACTGGCGCAAACAAATTTTAATGGACCAACTCGTACTACCAGCAATTTTGATATTGTTAACATCTCGACTGCGAGAATCAATGATTTGTTAAAATCTCCTTTATATCATATGGGCACTAATTTTAATAAGCGTAGCTCTTTAGCTTCATATTTGTGTGTTAGTCATGTATGTGATGATTTACTTATTTGTTATGCTGTGTATTTTTTTCTACATATATTAAATAATTTAGTATAATGTAATGTTCTATAATTGTTGTTATAAACTGTTCGACAATAAAGATCATTATTATTATTATTAAAAGAAAATGTGACACAATATGTAAAAGAGTTCAGTTAAAAAATAATAGCCTTAATTCTTTTAATGCATTAGCCTGCTTGATGTTTGAACTCATTTAATCGTTGAATATACTGCAAATGAGAATTCAATAATAAATAAAATCTCAATTTACATGTAAATGTCGCTTAATGTGTCGCGCTAATTTTACAATTCGTCAAACTAGGTTTGCAGCAGCATGTAGAACGCAACACGTCGTGACGTCAACCTTCCTGGTTGTTAAGATAATTAAACATTTGTGTAAGCCAGATCCATCCCGGAACGTGCAGATGCATTTATTTTTTATTGGAACTTGTCAATCTGTCTCCAGGATGCCGTGCATTGAGAAGTTCCAATAGGAACGAAATCTATCTGAAGTATATTCAATATTTTAACTACATATATAAGTAGTGAAGGAGATGTAAGTCATGTCTGTCTCCAGGTTACCGTGTATTGACATGTTTCAATAAGAACCAAATGCATGTGCACGTTCCCGGATGAATGTGGCTTACACGAATTTTCATTTAATCGTTATTTATTACTTTATTTATTTACATATTTTATTGATCATTGATTATCACCTCTTTATTTTAGAAAAGATGCATTTCATTAACCTTATATTCTTATTCTACATGCTGTAAATTTTTTTCACTACATAAGCAATCAATGTTGTCTTATTTGTTAGTAATACTAATACAATGTGAGTGGGAATTTCTATTCCTGAGTGAATAGTTGACTAAATAACAAATTTCCTTCGAATCAAATAATCTGAACATTGAAATAAAAGATGATTATAGTCAGTATAATCATGTCCATACTTATATCTTGATGGGTCTATTATACTGTAAAATATTTGTCTGCCTGGGTTCTTTTAAATAAAATTCACGGTAATTTAAACACACACTATATTAACAATAAAACAAAATACACTAAACAACACTTAAAGCTATTACTAATAATAAGAGCATTTACTTCACAATATATATGAGTATTTATTTACATTTACATAATATCACACGGCGGCGATTACTCGTTGATTACTTGACTCCCTCCATTTCGAGTTCTTATATAGGTGTATATCTCATTTGAGAGCCTTCCAGTTGGTTTTTTCCAGGAGGTCCGGGAGACTTGATGACGTATTCAGCACGTGATACCGCTCGCCTGATGTATCGTCGGATGACTCACATCACAATACCTAGCTTGTGTAAATGGGTTGGGAATTGTCCATGTCCAAACTTCAGTCTAGCAATCGTCGTAAACTTTACATTGAGACTTTATGATTTTGATACCATGCTTTTGTAAAAATATTCATATGGATTAAAGCGTACTGGGTCATTTTGTTTTGGTATGTATTTTCCCATTATTTATTTCTTCTTGCAATATTTCTTTTTTCACTATTGATATAATGTGTTGCCGATTAAAAACTTTCGATTCACTATCTGCGTCTGATATGCCTTATTTTGCTAACGAATTTGCAATGTCATTAGGTGTTATGCCGAAGTGTTCTTTCATCCAGTAGAATTTTGCTTCCATTTTCTTCTTCTTTAAATTGTAATAATAGCCTATTATTTTTAAAATTATCGAATTGAGTTTAAAGATTTCTATTAAACATCTTGTAGCATACTTTTTTTGTCGCTCATTATGCATATTCTGTTGCTATCTAGGGCTCTAAAAATAGCTTCACCATCGGCAGAAAAGGTAGAAGTATTGTTATTTAGTTTAATTATTTGGTTTTCTTTGTTTTGACCGTTATAAAGGACACGCCCGCATCCAGTTTAATAGTAATTTTAATAGTATCAGTCTTATATCCCAAACCCCTCAAAAATGACGAATTTTAACTAAATTATTGGCGCCATCTATTGCTGGGAGATTGATTTATAAAGTGTCAACCTTCCTAAATGGTCGGAAAATTTTTTATGGTATTTCTTTCACTAGAAGCCAAGATACGATCAATTTAAGTGAAAGTTGTTTATATGCCTCTGTCGAAAAACGAATTAAGAACAACGAGTTAACATTAAATGTTTTGTTTAAAGGGGTACCCAAAAGTGCTACGAAAACTTGAAATACTCAAAATAATTTTTAGAGATAATTATTTCTGAGTGGCATCGACGATTCAGAGACGGTAAACAGAAGAGAAGATGAAAATAAAAATTCAAGCAGATCACCGAAACGATGACACAAGAATGTCAAAACGTGTATAAAGTAGTTACATTGTCCGCAAATCATAGGTCTATAATTTATTTCTACAAGTCGCTTGTCTAAAATGTTATGATTTTAAACTAAATCTAAACATAATTCGAAAAAAAATAGCGTTGAAAGGCTCGTTGATCGAAAGGAAAGTTAAACAGTTATCCATATATTTTCAATTTGAGTTAAACAAATATTTTCTAGGCGAACAGTTATTATCATTTTTAGATAATAAATTAGAGAAAGAATTTTTTCCTTTAATGAAGATGTAAATTGTATTTGGTAAGTTTTAGCTAATTAAAGCGAATTTTATCCTGTGACTAAATAAACATTATTATATTTAGTGACGACGGTCCTGATTAGGTAAGCAACAAATATTACAGCGAGGTGCAAAGTTAGCTTTAAAAACGCGATCGTAATTATTGTTTCTCGTACCTGTACAAATACACGCGTAGGCAGTTCCATTGTTCTTTATTAATAATTTTACTGCTAATTGATATTATACCTAAAATGGCGTGACAAACATAAAGACATGATGTTCATACAATTCTTCATCTTCATGTAAGTATATCTGGACTATACCTACAATTATGACGTTATCATATATTAAGTTACGAAATGCTTTACTAACCCGTCAATTCATTCAGTCTTCCATTCATTTATCTATTCATGTCCTTTTGTAATTACGACATTTTTTGGATAATCTGTTCTCGTGTTAACTTTGCAAGAGGCGTGGGTTTGTCCTGTGCGGCTTTTTCTCATTTTCAATATATATTTTTTTATTCTATATGTGATGAATAAAGACAAAGATAGTGAGATAGAAAAACTAGCAATCATTTCGTGAATGTATGTCATAATATCAATCTTAATCTTCCAAATTATTTCCTCACAAGACGTATCTATGTACTATCTAATGTTTAACAAAAGGCCTCTAAGTTATATTTCGTAATAATGATTAAAAAGATTTATTATTGTTAAAGTTTATGAAAAAAATTACACAGATTCGCTCTCCAAAATAAAGAAAGAAAAGTTCATTGTTTTTTGATGATCTAATAGTGGTGTGGTGTTATGTTATTTGGCAATTTGCTATTTTCATTTCACTTTTCGAAATAAATGTGAGTTATAATAGAATGTTTTAATTTATTGTTTGTCATTGAAACAAATTGATGATAGTACAAGATATTAGACATAAAAATGTCATAGATCCAAAGATATTGCGTAAATTAAAACTTCTAATACTATTTTACGTAGTTGATAAGCATCCAGTAAATTGGAAAAGATACCCGATTCGTCAGCGCAACATTTTCCAGTTTTGATAAAAGAGTTGTACATTATTATTAAACACTTGCTGTTGTTAAAATCTTTAAATATATGTATATCCTCTTCGGTCCACCGGTGCAGCCGGCTGGACACTTTAAAATTATTTTTTTTACATAAATTCAATGAACCCGTTGTCGCTTAAATCCATGCGGCCAGCGGACTGGACGTGCATAGAGCAACGTAGCATTTTTTGTACTAATGTTTACGTAGTCGCGCCATTGTTATTGGAACGAATTTTGTGAGGTTATGAGTTAAAATGGATCGTTGTAAAAAAGACCGTAAAATTCGTGTTTTTTTATGTATATTTCTACAAATTATAATTGGAAATTGTTAATTAGACAACTGGCATTGTGTTGACGTTGTTTGTTTCAATTTGATTTACAAGGGGATTGCTCAAGGGGTAGTTTTGTTAATGTCCAGTTTACTGGACGTTAGGTTTGAATTCATCAAATTCATAAACTGTGTTTCTTAGTATTTCACCTTCAATTGAATGACATAATTTAATTTTTAGTTCATTATTGGAAAAAACCATTGTCTGAGCAGGAGTTGGCCAAAATGGCGGAAAACAGTGATCTTGAAGGCGATTCAGAAGAGGACATTGATGAGCTACATGAGTCTTCACAAATAGATTGTGAACTATCTGAAGAAGAGGAAGTCCTGGACGCAGCTGAAGATGACATGGTGCATACTGTAGATTTTGACGTTAGTGTAACGCACACTCCAGTTCCAGTAGCTTCACCACGAACTCTTGATAACTTTTCATCAGAAGACGAACTACCTCTAACTTCATTTCAAAAACCTAACCGTAAAAAGATTAGTAAGAAAAAACTATACCATTGAAATGGGACGAAGGTGTTTTTAATCCTCCAATCGTACAAGTCCAGGAGCCAGAATGGAATGTAGGTGAGAGAACAAATTGGACACCTTACAAGTATTTTTGCTAGTATTTTAATGACGAATTTTGGGAACTCGTTGCAGAGCAGAGCAACATTCGAGCATTGCAGGACAATAAGCCTCCTCTTAGAGCTACTGGCACCGAGTACAAAAAACTTATAGGTGCTCACATCATTATGGGATGTATGAAATTGCCTCGCATCCGCATGTATTATCAATCATCTTTGCAAATGCCTTTGGTCACACAGATACCTAGGGATAGGTTTTATAAATTAAGAAATTACATGCATTTTATAAATAATTTAGACGTTTCGGAAGATACGAAAGAATCTAACAGGCTATGGAAAGTACAACCAATAATAACGTCTGTAAAGGCGAAGAGCAACAGTCTACCACATTCAAAAAATTTAAGTGTCGATGAACAAATGATCCCGGTTACCGGTACAACGAGTCTTAGACAATACGTAAAGAACAAGCCCAACCCAGAGGGCTTAAAAAGCTTTGTCGTAGCAACTCCTGACGGGCTTGTTCTCGATTTTATTGTGTATCAGGGATCAAAAACATGGCCGGGTGGAAAACCTGAACCGGAGTTAGGAATTGGTGGCAGTGTAGTTAAAGCTCTCGCAACAAATGTGCAACCTGGACATACTTTATTCATGGATCGATATTTTACGAATTGTCGGTTATTGGAATATTTATGCAGTGAACGAGGAATTTACGCTGTTGGAACAATCCTTACAGGACGAGTACCAGCAAGTTGCAAACAGAAGCTAACTAGCGACAACAAGCTTATGAGAAGGGGTCGAGGTATATTTCAAGAGTTAGTTAGACAAGATAATAAAATATGTATTACCAAATGGTGTGACAACAAACCAGTCTTAATGGCATCAACCTCAGAAGGATCGCATCCAATAACGTCTGCCCAAAGATGGGATAAAGGCACAAAAACCTACATTCAAGTTCCAAGACCTAATGTAATCACTGCCTACAATACAAGTATGGGAGGAGTGGACCTAAATGATAGGATGATAGCTTACTACAGAATCGCACAGAAAACCCGAAAATGGCCTGTTCGTTTTATGTTTCATTTTATTGATCTTGCTCTTGTTAATTCTTGGATAGAATACAGACGTGATCGTAGGGCATTAAGAGAACCAAATAAAAACATCAAGGATTTTCTTGCATTTAGAATTTACGTTGCAGAATGCTTGGCAAAGAATGTGCCTTCAGTTACAACCGACTTGGTAGAAGCAGAACAAAGTACTTCCTCATCCGACAATGATTTAGGAGTAAGTACGGAACCCCTAACGGACCAGAGAAGAAAAGCTCGTAAACCAAAACCACTCCCCAATGAAGACGTACGCAAGAGTGGCAATTTACATTTACCAATTTGTGCAGTTGGAGATAAGAATAAATTTATGCGGTGTCGCAAACAAGATTGTAAGGGTAAATCTCGTTTTAAGTGTCAAACTTGCGACGTATTTTTATGCATTCAGTATGACAGACAATGTTTTTATGATTTTCATAAGTGAATTCACATTTTATAATTTGCATTTTTCGAATTTTATATTTAGTTGAAATAAAGTATAATTTTAAATGTTTTTGAAAAAGTTTGACTGCACCCCCCATGTCCAGCTGGCGGTACTGCCTTTTTTGAAAAAACCGTAATTTGAAAAAAATAGGTGTTAATTAAAATGTCATTTATATCATATACACGCCAGGAAAATGGAAAAAATACAAAATTTTCGACTATTTTTTGTTCTGGGACCGAAGAGGATATACATATATATAGATCATTAAATCTTTAGTTCAATTATGTCGATAAAGATATATATCTTTGGGTTTATAAGAAATGATATTTAAATCAAAACGATTTTCTTCAAAGATACGAATAGAGAACGAAACATCTATAGAAATACTCGCGCTTGGGGGCATTAGACAAGACGACAGCTTGAACCATATTCTATTTAATCAGCTGATGGATGTGATAATAAAAGAGGTAACAGAATTAGAATTAGAAAAGAATACAACTATTCGCCTTTTATAAAATGACACAAAACTTAACATGACTATATCCATGAGAAAAATAAAATGTTTAACCTTCGCTAAAGAACCAGTAAAATGCAAGCTGACGATTCAAGATAAACCGATAGAACAGGTTGTGCAATATAAATATTTAGGAGTAAACATATCCAGTCGCCAGAACTTGGCGAATGATCTCAAAAACCAGATTAATAAAGCGACTGCAATTTGTGCAATTACTACAAAAGATGTGTGAGATCAGTACTGAGCTACGACATCGAAGCCAGATTAGACACCAGGAGAACAAAAAAGACAATGCGATGCTCCGAAATAAGGACTCTGAGGACAATAACAGGCTCAACCCTTTGGGATCGAGTGAGAAACGATGACATTAGAAGACATGCGGAGTTTAAGACATAATAAGATGGGGAAGACAGCGAAGAAGACAATGACATGAGCACGTAAATAGGATGGACTCAAAACAGAATAGCCCGTGTTGCACTGGAAGGAAGACAGAAAGGACAGACCGTGAGGAAATAACCTAACAGATGTCAAGACAGCTGGAACTCGATGTCGCAGGAAGATAGGAACAATCGGTTACGGAAAAGATCCACGCATTTCCTAGAAGAATAATAAGGAGAATAAAAAGAAGATTTTAGTCACACACGTTTTTAAAAGCGAATAAATCATTTTGCAGAAATATTCAGTGATCTTCGGTCCATTTTTATGTTACCTGTAAAAAAGCTTCTTACAAGAAATTACATCGACTTCGTTAATAAAATCAAAATATAGAAGTTATTGCAGACTTGAGCCTTATGATATGCTGAATAATTATCTATATAGTTGGGCCAATATCGAGTTTACGATATTTAAAAAATTGTTTTCTATTAAGCAGATAAGATTGAAAGAATTTTAATAATACAGGTAAAAACCTAAAATTTCAAAATTTTGTAAGTATCCTGTGAGCGACTTTGTCGAACACTTTTTAGAAGTCTGTCTATATTAGATCCATTATTCTATGTAATAGTATGTTTTGTAAGCTTCAATATTGCAATGTTATATTTAATAGAGAGATTAGCTTTTGTTTTTATTTTGTGCACAAGTCCTGCTTAGTGTACAATTGTAAGTTATGAGGGTCTATCTTATAGTTTTTGCTCAGATGATGCAAAACAAATGCTTATATTTTTTTTTAATTTTCCTAAGAAACCTTTCTTACATTTATAGTGTGTCCTGAAATATACTGCTTACTATTAGGTAAAATTTAAATTCTATTAATTTCACCGTAATTAACGCAACATAAGGTCTAACCCTAACAGAAAGAGAGACATTAGTGTACCAGGGTCGGTCTATATTAGTTTCAATTTGTATGTATTAAAAAGCCATTAAGTAATAGCTTCAATTAATAAAATTCTAATGCAGAGTGTACCTGCACATAATAAAATTCCAGGAGTATTTTTGAAATGATTAGTGAATATCAAATTATATATAATATCCCTAATTTGTAGCCTTAAAATTTATAAAATAGTGGTAATATGTATGTTTGGATACGGTTCTGTGTGGTTATCTGTATGTCGACTACCTACAGCCCTGTTAGGGTTAGACCTCATGTTGCGTTAATTACGATGCAATGAATAGTATTTAAATTTTACTTGAAAGTCAACGGTATATTTCTGGACACGCCATTCTTGTTTCTTTCCTTTGTACATAATTTATAAAAATAATAATATTTTATTTTCATATAATTCGGTGGCATAGAAATAGAAGGAATTGTCAGATAAAAGAAGTATGTTATGCTTTTTAGGGGTGTGTCGGCAAGTAAGTGGATTCTGTCTATATAAGAATAACTTCCTTTTATGGCTCCTATTATAAAAAAGTTTAAAAATAACCCACAGTCATTACTAGAAAAACTAGAAATGCTAAATTCCTTTATAAAAATGCAATTAATAAGTGGTTTCATGCAAAATTTAGTTAAAAAGAAATTTGGTGATACTAAAAAAAATTCATACTTGTTCATACTAGAATATTGTTGCAAAGAAAATACATTTTAAAAGTGGAATTGGATCTACATGCTTTTCTCATCCCAGTAGATAACTATAGAAGGAACGCGTTAAGTCCAATTGTACGTCATTGATGACGTTTACATGTTGTCATAAGTGTATTAGAGAAATTAAAAAAGTTAGTTTGTTAAACTATATTTGAAAGCTTTTATTTCATTAATTTAAGTACAAAATGTTATAAATTGATAATAATATAGACACTCATGGCAAATAAACACATAATTTCTGTTTCAATACTAAATGTTTCTTGTATATATTTTTAACAGGGTAATAGTTGCTTGCGGTGTTGAAAAATAACATATCTTTTAAATAAGGCTAGTTCCTAGTTCAAGGCTAATTTCTCCCATTTATTTTAATTGTTTACAAACAGTTCCTTTGAGAACTACATTGTGTTTATTATCTCGTTGCATCATTTGGATATAATGCCGAGTTTCTGTAAAAGTTTCTGTAAACAGTCGAGTCAATTAATTGCTTCATTATTGACCTTTTTATAGTTGATATCTTATAATCTTATAATTGACATCGTCGTGCAATTGGATATAACGCGTTTTCTCTATAAAGATATCAGTCATTAGTATGTGAAAATTTAGAAAATTTAGAAAAAATTGTTAATTCTTATAACAATGATACCGTAAGTTCTCATGAATGCTAATAAAGTGAAATTGTAGAACTAATTTTTGTTTTTGTCACATTCATACAGTTTAATGTAATCATTAATTTTTGTACGTAATAAAGCTTTGACCATGTATGTACACTCATGGACAAAATTACCGAATATATTTTGTTATCTCTATTACTCAAATATAATTTTAAATTATCACCATAAAGTTATATATGTGCTGATTATATTGATCTAGTAGGTGTATATAATCAATTGCTTTAAAATATTTTGACGTTTAATTAATTCCAATGATTTTAATGGAGTATATTGTCTATCGCCCGTTGCTTCTTTTAAAAATTTCTCACATAATCTAAGAATTAACGTGAATTAATTTATTTGTGGTGAAATAAAGTGTTAGTGATTTTCGTTTGTTGCTTCCTCTTAAAAACAGGCATTATACCACCAGTTAGCGCTACTGCAGTGAAATTGAAGCGGCACAAATTGTAACTCTGTATGACGAAGGATATAGAGAAAAAGATATCGCACGACGTCTCAGAAGAAGTCAATCTACAGTATCGAATATTTTAAAAAGGTATCAAGAGACTGGAAATTTCGTTCGAAGACCCGGTCAAGGACGCAAAAGGTGCACAACAGCAATTGATGATCGTTTTTTGACACTAAATTCTACGCTAAATCACACACTGACATCCAAATATCTCAAAAATAAGTTACTAAATGTAGGACAAGTTAATATTAGTTCGAGAATGGTTAGACGAAGACTAAAAGAAGTAGGTTTAAAGCCAAGAACAATAACAAAATTCGTCGATTACAATTTGCCAGAACATATGCGCAGTAGAATATTGAGAATTGGAAAAATATTCTATTCACTGATGAGACTAGAATCCAATTATGCAAGCCAGATGGGCGAAATCATGTCTATAGAAGAGTTGGAGAACGGTACAGCAGCTGCAATCTCATACAAATTGTTAGTTTTGGAGATAACGCTTTAGGGATGCCTAAGTTGGGATGGACGCACCGAACTTGTGGAAGCCAATTGAAGTATAACTAGTGACTGGTATATCGAAAACATCCTCCAAGATCATGTTTTGCCATATGTGGCCCACATTGGATACGACAGATTCTTACTCAGGCATAATGCTCGACCACACGCAGCTGGCATAGTGACTAATTACCTTGATGCAGCTCAGATTCAAAGATTAGATTGGCCACCGTATAGCCCAGACCTGAATCTCATTGAACACGTGTGGGATCAGCTAAAACGCCGCTTACGACAAAGCAATTCTGTTCCAAATACAATAGAACTTCGATTTACAACACGATATGAATGGAACGCAATTTCTCAAGAATATATTCAAACTCTAATTGGTAGCATGTTGGGAAGGATGCAAGCAGTAATTAGAGCTTGAGGTGGGAATACTCGTTATTAACTATGTTATTATTTCAATCAAAAGACTAGTATTTGCTTAACCGAGTTGCATTTAACTTTAAAATAATTATCCTAAATTTTCATAAAATTTATCATTAGTTTTTTAATAATACAAAAGTATTTTTAATAATATATAATATTATTAAAAATGGGGTGTGAAGAACACAATACAAGTTCATATGTATTTTTGAATGTATCTTCTCCAAAGACGTAGATACGTATTTCACATTTCTACATGATTCTCAATACGCCCCTGTTGTTTTTTATAGTTTTTTATAGATACGGTGGTTACCGACTATAAAAAACACCCAGCTAGTTCTGCGATTATTATATAGACAGCGCTGAATATTCCTTCACGCCCTGTCTTAATAATATCTGCGAGATAGCAAGGTAGTTATGTTTTGTTGAATGTGTCTCTTCTCCAACAGGGGCGTATTGATAATCATGTAGAAATGTGAAATACGTATCTATGTCTTTGGAGAAGATAGATTCAAAAATACATATGAACTTGTATTGTGTTCTTCACACCCCATTTTTAATAATATTATATATTATTAAAAATACTTTTGTATTATACAAAATTGGTAGGTGTTGCCTACTCAAGTTTTTTAATGATTTTCTGCTAGTTAAAAATTAATATTCGTTAAGTAAACAGTAAAAAATAAACTTTTTTCTTGTATAATGTTTTTCTTTCATTAAAATTTATATATACAAAAGAGAAATTGAAAATTGAAAATATTCAATAATTTTATCCATGAGTGTATATTAATGTAAATGAATATTATAAAATTTAGTGCATATTTTAGTTAGAATTAGTCCACGTATTATCAGTTTTATGGCATATTTCATTAAATTATATATATATATATATATATATATATATATATATATTAAAAATAATAGACTTTTTATTGGTTTAGCGACCTTTTATTGAATTTTGATGTTTTATTCTACGACGTTTCGACTTTTATTATTATTCAGTCTTTTTCAAGGAAATTACCTATAGACGTAATAATTGCAAACGTAGAATCTTCAATAGAAAACATCAAGGAAAATGACAAAAATCATATAAGGTCTAAAATCTGTAACAGCCTCTTAAATTACAAACAATCAAGCAAAACAGTTAATAATAACGAAGCAGAAAAAAATTAAATGAACACATTAAAGAAACTAAAACCTTCCTAAAAAACAACAGTCATTTAATAGTACTACAATCAGACAAATCTAATAAAACAATAATAATGGAAAAAAAACAATACATGGAAAACATGGAAAAACTCCTAAATGACGATAAAACTTATACAAAATTAAAGAATGACCCCACAACAAAATATCAAAAAATAAACAACACACTAATTAAAAAATGGGAAAATAAACAGATCATCTCACCAAAAACAGCAAACAAATTAAAAATACATAATGCACAACCACCCAAAATATATGGCTTACCAAAATTACATAAAAATAACATCCCATTAAGACCAATCGTATCATGCATTCAAAGCCCGTTTTATGAACTGTCAAAATATTTAACAAAAACACTAACCAATGTCACAGGTCAAAACCAATATTATATTAAAAATACTTTCGAATTCAAAAAACATATCGATAAAATCAAAACAAATAACAACAGAAAACTTGTTTCCTTAGACGTAGAATCAATGTACACCAATATATCTTTAACACTGGCCAAAAAAGTAATCACAGAAAAATGGAACTCCATCAAAAATTTCACAGACTTACCATTAATAGATTTCCTTGAAGCAATAGAACTAACTTTAACTTCCACATATTTTCAATTCGACAACAAATTTTTCAAACAAATTGAAAGACTAGCAATGGGAGCACCTATATCCAGCGTAGTAGCCCAATTAGTATTAGAGCACATCGAAGAAAGTGTTATAAAATCCCTGAAAATAAAACCAACTTTTTTCAAAAGATATGTCGATGATTGCATAATGATGCTACCAGAAAATGAAATAAACAATGTACAAAATAGTTTCAACAATTTCCATCCAAATTTAAACTTTACCATTGAAATAGAAAAAAACAACTCCATAAACTACTTAGACCTAACACTGATAAAAACAAAAAACAACATACAAACAAAATGGTACACCAAACCAACCACATCCGGCAGATATGTAAACTTTTTTTCAAGCCAACCCCTAGCCCACAAAAAAATGTAGTAACAGCGTTAGTAGACAGAGCCTTAAATCTCACTAATCTAGTCTTCAGACCAACAGTACTAAATAAAGTGAAAACAATACTAACAGAAAACAATTATCCACCACAATTTACACAAAAAATTATAAAATCAAGACTTAATAAAATTTATAACACAACAAACTGCCACAACAAAACCAAAAAAAACAATGAATTAACATATATCCCCACACCCTATATAACTGGATTGTCCGAAAAACTAGACAATATATTTAAACCATTTAATTTTAAAATAGCACACCAAAGCGGTAAAAACCTAAAATTCCTACACACCAAACTAAAAGATTCAACACCTACACTAAAACAATCACACACAATATACAACATACCCCGCAAAGACTGTGACAAAGTATACATAGGCCAAACAAAACAGTTACTACAAGAAAGATTGAAAGGTCACAAATACACAAAAAATCAAACTGCTTTAAAAAAACACCAATTGACACTAAAACATAATTTTGATTTTGATAACACCAAAGTAATAACACAGAAAAAGAATACAAAAGCTAGGGAGGTCTTAGAAATGATACACATTTTCAAAAACAGCAGAACAATCAACGACAGAAACGAAATTGATGGACTTTCTAAACTCTATTACCCACTCATTAAACAGTAGATAAAATCAACCCCGCCCCGCACACACAAACACAAACCAAAAAAAACTTTTTATCAGTTCCCATTTGTAAATACTTTTACTACATACCCCTAAACACGGTCCTGACCAATTTGCTAAATTCCAAAATAGAACAGAAATTAACCTCTCTTAACAAAAGCCACAAACACTTACAATATTCCAACCAGTGCGATCGGTTCGTTATAAAACAAGGTCTCGGATGTCCCCGACAACACATGTTACACAGAATGCGTGCTTTTGAAAACCAAAAAAAAACGGTGAGTTTCATTATCATTCATTGTTCATTCATTGTTTCTTTCTGTAATTGTAGTTTAATTCAAATTTTCAATTCATTTATACATATTTAACCACTTTAATTTTTCCTTACTCATTATTAATCTAAGTTTAAATTTTAACTTTAATTGTTAATTTAATTGGTAATTCAGTCTTTAATCCAATTTTAATTCTAATGGTTAATTTAATTGTTAATTCAGTCACACAAAA
Source organism: Melolontha melolontha (assembly GCA_935421215.2). NCBI lineage: Eukaryota > Metazoa > Arthropoda > Insecta > Coleoptera > Scarabaeidae > Melolontha > Melolontha melolontha. Next base: position 71,602,217 of record OW285235.1, read on the forward strand.
GCAAACACAGTTCTCATGTTTTCATTGTATTAATTCTTGTTTCTAGTTACTTGAAAAAGACTGAATAATAATAAAAGTCGAAACGTCGTAGAATAAAACATCAAAATTCAATAAAAGGTCGCTAAACCAATAAAAAGTCTATTATTTTTAATATTAAGACACGGCCAATAAAATAAATAAGAAAAATAAAATTCTTATAAACACTAAATATATATATATATATATATATATATATATATATATATATATATATTATATATAAATTATATATAAAGTATATTAATGTAAATGAATATTATAAAATTTAGTGCATATTTTAGTTAGCATTAGTCCACGTATTATCAGTTTTATGGCATATTTCATTAAATTTTAGTGCAAATACTCCCTCCCTGTTCCATTCAGAATGTCAAAATGAAGACAGAAGATTCGCCGGATAACTATGCAACTTCAATGAATTTATTTGTATGTGACAAATGCTTAAAAAATGAAATTGTTGCCGAACAAGATTGACAAAGTTTAAAAACTAAAGATAAACAAAATCGTATTCAATTTTACCACGAATTTTTACTGCTTAGAAATGTTAATCTAATTTATAATTTTAGGCAAAACCTTCGCTACTAGTCAATCAAAAATCCATGCGAAATCGATATCAATTACAGGGGGTAGCGGCGTGCCATATGTTACTATTACGCCCGCGCGTAATGTATGAAAGATATTCGCAGATGCTTCAAATGCTTTTCTTGCCACAATTCGAAGATAAGTGAAATCAATATTGGTTTAAGCAAGATGGATCTACCAGTTATACTATTGGATATTCAATTGAAATCTTATAGGAGGCATTTCTTAATCGTTTAATTTCTTGAAATAGCAATTAGAATTGTCACTCGCCGAACATTATCACTCAAGGTGTCTTCTTTATGAATTTCTTAAAAAGTAAAGTTTGTGCTTTAGAACCAATAAATCAAGAAAACATTGGAGGAAAGATTGAAGTTATACATGCATTTAAATTAAATTGTTGAAAATGACGGAGTTCAGTTGCAGAAGATAATATTTCATAAATAAAATTCCATTTCATGTACTCCAATAAAAAGTTATTGTATTTCGAATATTTATAAATGAATAGTTACTTAGCAATTAAATCGTAAAATCCTTTTTGGTGGACATTGTACAAGGAATTGAATTCAATTATTTAATTATTTTTATCATTATTACAAATGTCATTAGTTGATTAATATAATCAACCTCGTAACTCCAATAGGGTGGAAACTTTGATTCAGTTACTTTATATGATCTGAATATCATTTAATAACATTTAATGTTTCATTATTACGTAAATAGATTCTGCTCTTACAGAATTTCCATAAGAATAAAATCATAAATAAGCATTAACGTTAACATTCAAGTTATTTTAGTCAATTCTCTTTTAGATAATTATCTATACGCCATACATAAATCCGTTCTTAATGATAAAAACTTAGAAGCTTGAATGTTTATGTACTCGTATTAGTTCTTTTTATTTAATATATCTACTCGAACTGTGACTACATAACAAAACACAATGAAGCGTATAAATCGGTAGACCAAATCCTCACGATCTTGTGGTAAGACGTAGGAAGAAATCTCAACAGGTATCCACAAATACGTCGCATGACAAAACTATCACCAGGACATTCCGTAAATGTGCCATGTGAAGACTCAATTGGACGATCTCATCCCATTATTATGCTCTAAGAATAACAATTTACGTAGAAAAACATTAATATTTAACGTCTTAAGTGTTTGATATTGCCTTGAAATACTTTAAATATACGATAATGGCAAAGAAACTAGTTGAATGTATCCTACTACGGATACAATTCGACTCTCACTTACAACTGCAAGGAATTATATACAATTTCTTCTAACGTTTCTACTGCAATCTCGCATTGGACGTCGTAAATTTACATACGAGTGTTGTGCAATCTTAAAGTAAGAAGACCAATGGCATGCAATGAAATCTAACGATAAAACTGCTTCTAAATGCACCGTAAGTGCTCAGCGGTAATCTGCATGGAGAAACGATATTGCTGATCTTGTCGCAATTATATATGTTAATGTTAAATATATGGCGTATTAAGACAGCTAAGGTTTTCACATGAAATTTATATTGTATTGCATCTTTGAATGATTCTTTTAATTATTCATTCATGCAGAGGAAGTACAACATTAAGTGATGATTTAGAGTTATTTTAGCCTATTAGGCAGTTTCTTTGAGTCAATTCAGTAAATATGAATGAATTGTTAGTAAAATGTAGACTTTCATTGTTGATATTTACTGCAAACGTAGTAGCATAATATGAAAGCAAAGACCCAGAGCACGATTAAGAACAATACGTTCACAGTGATTTAATTTTATAGCACTACAAATACATATCAATGTTTTGAAAATAAATTTCTCTCAACTCTTAAATAAGAATTATAATTTAGCAATGTGGTAATTTACTATCTAGTCGAGAGGATTCGGATCTATTGGTTTATATAAGCTTTATTTATAATAACATTTGTGGTATTAATATGTAATGTCATATCTACCAACCTCTGTGGTATATACTAGAAAACATTCAGTATGAATGTGATGCTAATGGACTTCTCTTCGGGTGATATTATAAATAATAATATTATCGGCAGTACAGCAACCTTATGTTAAGAATGGCAACAGAGGGAGTGTAGAAGCTTTTGATCTAATGATCCCTCTGAGGAACTCAAGAAATCACACATGAAAAGGTATTTGAAAATCTATGTTACAAAGAGTTTCTGAATTTTCTTTTTTGTTTGTGTAACTCTGTTTTTCTCAAGTTTTGTTAAGTAACAAAACGAAAAGCAATTTTTAAGGCACTAGATCTGATAAAGGAACAAATAGAGTACTTTAATACGTCTGTAATAGACAGCATCATAAAACTGTCAAAGTACCGACACACACACAAACACGTATATACAGGGTTAGTTAAAAGTATGGAGACGGCGATTTATTGTCGTTGATATTCATTTTAGGGATTTATGTTCAATATAAAAGTTTGTTAAGATATTTTGATCTACATTTGAGAATATTTGAATTTTTTTTTTCTACAATTTTTTTTAAATGGGAACTAGTAAATTTTACTCTACCATTCGATAGAGATTTTTTTTTCTCTTTACAAAATTTTTTAAAATTAATTTTAAAAACTTCTTTATAAGAAAAAGCCGGTTCATGTGTTTAACAGATGTTCGGTACATCGCAGATAGACAGAAGCGTAGCGATAAACAAACTTGAGCGACATAATTTTATCAGTGGTTATTGTGTGCGTCAAATCTTTGACAGAAATAATTTATTTGTGCAATTTGTTGCTGTTAATATTAACAATGGCGAGTTTAAGTGAACATGAACGAATTGAAATACTTATGATGTTGGGTTATGGAGATAAACGCAGAAGTTTACAAGACGTTAGTGATTTATTTAATGATACGCATCCAAATAGAAATCCAATTTCTAAATCCGTTGTTGGTAAAACTTTAAGACGCTTTGAACAAACGGGTAGCGTTAAAGATTTGCCAAGGAGTGTTAGACCTAGAACAGCAGAAAGCGATGATAACAAACTAGATACTTTATTAGCTGTATCTGAATATCCCCATTTATCAACCAATCAATTAGCGGCCAATTTCAATATTTCACAGTGAAAAAGTGAAAAGTATAAACCTTATAAGGTACACCTTGTACACGAGTTAACGGAAGATGATTTTGATAGGAGATTACAATTTTCTGAAGAAATGTTAAATATTTGCAATAATAATGAAAATTTTGTCAACAATATTCTTTTCTCAGACGAAGCTACTTTTTGCCTTACCGGTGAAGTAAACAGACATAACTGCAGATACTGGTCATCGGAAAATCCCTCTTGGTTTTTGGAGCACCATACGCAGTACCCCCAAAAGGTTAATGTTTGGGTTGGCATTCTAGGCGGTCATATTATCGGTCCCTTTTTCATCAATGGCAATTTAACTTCGGCTCTGTATTTGCAGTTATTGCAAAATGAAATAATACCTGCTAGTGCTACGCTCTATCCTCATGAAAACAATGAACACCTGCCCAATGACAGTATCTGGTTCCAGTAAGATGGCGCCCCACCACATTATGGTGTAAATGTTCGTCAATATCTGGACAACGTTTTTCCCCACAGATGGATTGGAAGACGAGGAACCATTGAAAGGCCAGCCCGTTCGCCAGATTTAAGTCCTTTAGATTTTTTTCTTTGGGGATACGTAAAAAACAAAGTTTACAAAAAAAAAGCCCGATAACGTTGAAGATTTACAAATCCGAATTACCAGAACGATACAAGAAATTCCCCGAGATTTTTTACAGAACTCTGTTCGGGGTTTTGTAAATCGATTGGGTCATTGTCAAATTACTAATGGACGACAATTTGAACACTTACTTTAATTTACTTTGTTATTAATTTGTTTAATTTTTCTTGTAAAAAAGTTATTTAAATGAATTTAAAAAAAAACAGAAATATTATTGTAAAGAGAAGAAAAATCTCTATCGAATGGTAGAGTAAAATTTATTAGTGCCCATTTTAAAAAAATGCGCGGACAGGCGTAACTAAAAAACAATTGAAGAAAAAAAAAATTCAAATATTCTCAAATGTAGATCAAAATATCCTAACAAACTTTTATATTGAACATAAATCCCTAAAATGAATATTAACGACAATAAATCGCCGTCTTCATACCTTTAACTAACCCTGTATATGTGGAAAGTTACACATTCAGTTAAGTAAACTGTTGATAATGGTATAATATATCGCAACCATTTGAGACATCTAATGAAGTTTAATGAAACAAATTAAGTAATATATTATTTATGTTAAGCGCATAAATATAGTATTAAAAATCGTCTGCTACATTCATTAACAAAATAAAAACAATACTAAGTGAGTTGTTGATCAAGAATAGCATTTAATCTGAATAGATTTTGTTATATACGAACTTAGGTCAAATTGGCTAAACGATCGCATGTATTTAAAATAGTGTGATCACTCGAAGAGACCAGTTTATTTAACTAACAATGTATATAGATAGAATTTACAACGTATGGGGGACAATCGAAATTATGTTTGTGAGTAATTGCCATTTTACAATGAAAATAATTAATTGTAACAAATTGTAACAAAACATTTCATTATTTCAGAAATTATTAAGAGTCCTTGACCAAATAACTATGGAAAACACAAGAAGTATTTTAGCGAAATGTATAGATTATATTGGTCAACAAATTTTCATTTTTATTATTTTTCTTTAGAAAGTATGTACAACTTTTGTTTCTTTTATGGTTATAACAATAGTAATAACAACAAATTTATTTTGACACGTCAGGCTTTGGAAAAAAATATTGAAAAGTAAATGAAATAATATTAATTAGGAGCTGTAGTATCGTCTTGTTTGAAATGTTTTATTTTAACTTTTATTTCATACTGTTCTACTACACTTTCTGATATATGTGGCTGGAGCTAACCTTTTCGATACTTAGAGTCTAGATCCTAGTATTTCTGGTTTAGTTTATGACAAATTCAGGTCTCGAATAAGATCATCTAATTCTAACAGATTTATTAGGTGTGATCCGTCCTCTTCAGATGCAAATATTCATCATCGCTGGTCGATAATTTGACACCTGCTTCTTCTGGTTATGTAACATCATATTCTTTACTCGATACACCTATGGGTCTTGGTACTGGAAAGGCTTACGAATAAGGGCACTGGACGAGTAACAAAGGGTGGACTAGTATAACCAATATTTTTCTTATTTTTGTTGGAAAACCCGAAAGTTTTCGTGTCGCAAAAGTAGCAATCAGTCCGTTTGTTTACGCCAAATCAGAGATCTTAAAAATAGCATAGCGCCTTTCTTACCGTTTAGCCAGCCCCTCAGAGTAGTAGCACAGTCTGTGCAGTAAATGCTGGGAGCCCTTGGTCTGTCTCAATATTCATTCATTCATTATTAAAGGTATAATATTCCGTTTATCCTGGTGGATAGTGAATTCTCTACATAATAACAGAAACTGTTTGGATTATTTATACACGCACGCGACATTATGAAATAAAAAGACGTTCAGCTATCAGAAACCGAGTTAGATTGAATCGAAAGAGTCATGTGTAGTTTTTTATATACCCATATAGCCAGATATCTACCAATTCTTAATTTGATTTGTTCCTGGGCAAAAATATGCGTGGTTTAAGTACAGCGACGTAGGAAACATGCAAGGACATGTTCTGACATGTCCACTCAATGTTTAACAGAACAATATTATTAGTACTATCTTTCTTATGTAAAAGTAACTTAAAAATTTTGTAAAATTTAATACGTCTTTTTGACAAGAGCTATTTAAGAAAATGTCTCAAAGTCCTGACTTTATGGAGTAAATTTAAGAACAGTTTCAGAATCAGTATGACAAAAGACATAAACTACACGTATTGGTGTATAAGAAAATCAAACTGTCTTGACCAATGTTATTTTTCGATCATCTATATTTTGCTCATAAGATATTTTTTATGTATTATTTTGCACTGGAAGAATAGAGATGCTGGATGATTGGTGTTCTCTTTTGTTATCTTAATTTGTTAAAAAAATTAAAAAGCTATTGGGTTTTATGGTGAGGATGTGAAGTAAAGAAATAAGAATAATTAAAACATTAGGTCCTGCTGCGGTGAAGTGTCAAACTTTCAACCATAGTAGACTATATTCCAAACTTATTTCTGTATTTTCGGAATTTCTGTTATAATTTTATTTAGCATAAGATGCAGCACATAGCAAAAATTTAAGTATTTACCAAACATTCAGTTTAAGCGTGTCATTACAAGGAATTTAAAAAAAGGAAAGACATCTAACACTCTGCAGATAATTTCTCCTCGCCATAATTACCGTAATTGATATGTATTACAGACGTACGGTTTTTATTTTTCATTCAATGCAATAGTGAAATTGGAGTCGTGACTGTTGCGTGAATAAAATGCCAGTTATTAACTAAATGGTCACTTCTTTTGTTTGTGTGTGAATGAATCGTTATTTTCGGATCTCACACTGAGCAGTTCTGGTCGAGACTATAATGACAATGTAACGCCGCCAATGGTCGCTTTTATATTCGTATTTAACACTTTCATTGTCTTATTTAATTGTCACGTCGAGAATGGTCATAACGGACTATTTCGTTTGTCGAGCACGCTTCTAATTTATAGTATTAATGATCTAATTTTCGGTTTCTCATTATTGATTTGATTGTTTTGAAAGTGAAATCATTAATTATATTCACAATGCACTAAGATTCTTTGTTTTTTACCTTTCTTTTTTTTTGTTAAATGGAGTATATCGGCATTGACATTTTAATAATATAATGTTCTTTTCTACTATAGATCAAATCAAGTTAAAGAATGAGTGGTAAAATGCACAGAAGGTGTAACAGCCCAGTAATTTTTATCATTGAAAGCTCTTTAGAACTTTTAAAGGTTATACCCTAATTTTAAATAATACCCGACGCGCGTATTTTTTATGACATGTATCTTTTCTATTGTTTAAAAGAATGACAGATATATGGATAAATAGTAAAGTAATATATTTAAATACTTTTGTTTAGGAGTAAAACATTGGGAGGGCTATGCTTGATTTTTAAAAGTTGCTGTCGTTAAATTAAGGTTGCTAATGTTGAGGCTTTTGCTTGATTTATTTAGCTTTTTTTTATATAATTTATTTTCAAATACGTAACAAGATTAATTAAGGCAAACAAAGCAATATGTCAGCATATGTAATGAGATTTTATTTCTATTTGTGAGTACTGTTTCTATATAAAGACTGTCCACGATAGAAAGTAAAAATATTGACCAAAAACACAATACTATGAAAGGAACTAAGCTTGAAAAAACCACAATTCTTTCTTTGAATACCTTCAATTTCTTCAATTACTTTGTCTTCTTCAATTTGCGTTTAATAATTACTTAATATTTTTTGGTGGAACGTATTCCAGACTATTTGTATGACTGATAATTTCGAGTATAATTTTAACATTGTCATCTGAATACAACAGAGAGTAGTAGCTTTAAGTAGATAAGCAAGCGGGATACTGGATGTGATTTGACCTTGAAACTTTGTGACGGTCATTCTGACTCTATATGACCTCATATGACCTTAGGTCAGCAAAATTTGTCGCGACGATAAGTTTATTTCTGCTGCGTGTGCACATAAGAGTTGGCAAACAAGTGTAGCGTGTTTTTTTCGTCTGGCTCTGACGTAAGCGAAAAATTTGTCAAAACAAATGTTTTCATCTGGCTCTGATATAAGCGGGTTGTTTAGATATGCCGCCATTTTGTTGTTTACGTTTGGCGGCAAATTCAAAAGTGCAATTTCGACATGTGAGGTCCATGTAATCCAGGCTGCCTTACACCATATTTGTTTTTAAGGAATTGAGGAAAACAAAGAAAAACATTTTTTAATTTTATGTGTATTTATTTTATTTCTCAATAAGTTAAACAATAAATATACTATCCTATTATAATTAATAAAAGCCAAAAGTTTTGTAAAAAATGTATTTAGCAAAATGTTTACATTGTACATTATAAAGTAGAAATGGATTGTCGTTAAATTGGATCAAAACACCACTGAACCATTGTGACTTTGAGTTAATGATAACAGAAGTTTTTCAAAACACTCTTTCATATATACGATTACGGACGGGCACCAATTGAGTACTTTATTACACCCAGGTAAAAAATGTATACCGTTGCCGGACACATCAATTTAGCACCAAGGACCAAACGGAAACCGACCAATTGAGCAGTTTAGATTAGCCAATTGCGCACTTTATTACTAGTGTGTTAGTGAAAGAACTAACAAGTTATGAGGTGCTGAATTAATGCAAACAGTTATCTTTCTCGGACAAATAAAAATAAAAAAATCGTAGTATTTAATAAAACACATACATACACAGGCACTTACAAATGAAACAGACATGCAAATATACACGTCTGTATCTGTACAACATGGATATACACCTCGTATTTTCGAAGATTTACTTCTGCCTAAGACACGTGTTTCTGTCATTTACTGTCAGACTTCATCAGTTAGGCTAGCGAAGTAAAGCTTAATGAATCGCCTCATAGGTATAGCAAATTTTGTCTTATCAGGTGGCACCATATAATATCTAGTGACATCTGATGGACAAAAGAGACTATGCCGTAAGTGGATTTTTTAAAAACAAAAGTCCATATTGTAGAAAGGTTTACATCAGGCAGTGGGCATAATTTCTATGTGAAAGAAACTATACTAAAACTTCTATTGTCCTACGGCCATATATTGTATAGCCTAGGGGAACTTATTTTACAATAACATGAGTAAAATCAACGCCATCGATTTTGCAGGCGATTCCGGACTCGAATCTGGGGTTTTCGGACTTGTAGTCTAATCGTTTACTAATTAGATCATAGTGGCCCTATTTAAATTGATGAGGTGTACAAATTTTTTGGCATAGAAATCATAACAACAACATTACACTAAATATTCAAAAAGCTTTTCTTTAGAGCAGCCTATTTAGAATTTTAGAATGAATACAGTTATGTAAAAAGTAATAATATAATGTATATACATAATAAAAGTGAACGCGTCTAAATATGTAAGTGTATATGTTAATAAAGAATAACAAAAATGACACTTTCGAATGTTAAAAATAAGTTAGACTGACAAGGTAATATGTTCCTGCATATAAATTTTGATCGAACATCATATAGACTTATTGTAAATCTATTTTCTGCTGTCAACATAAAACGACTATTTAATGAACGAAATTTCAAAATGACATGAATATATGTATGTATACATCTATTTGCATAAATAGATATACATCCTTTGCCTCTAGATAGAAACACGCGCATGGACAAATTATTTCTTTTTTAAATCGTCTTTATGATTTGAAATATTTCAACTAACTGATATTAAATACGAATCAATATACAACGTGTTTCAAAAAGAACTTCATCTCAATAGATACTGAATAACTAGTACTTGCAAATTATTATAAGCCACTTGCCTTTTATTTATAACTACTAATTTATCTAATGTCATTTTGGAATTTGTCATTTTGTGACTAGTAATATATTTTTTTCTTTCAATCTTTTGTAAGAAATTTTTGTAAAACGTTTCATAATTTTTTAATTCACTTAAAAATATGGGATACTGAAAACTTGTATCTCTTAAAAATAATAAATTATTTTTCATTTAAAAAATTTCTGGGGCAATCCAGCTTTCTTCTCTCATCTGCAGACTACATTTTATTAAGGAAAAGCAAATAGTGTGGTAGAATAGGATGAGTAATTGTATTAAACTTATTTTCGGGCCAAAAATTGCTGTCCAACTACTGCTTTATGAGCTGGTGCGTTATTATGAAGTAGGGCCAGCATATACATTCCAAAACACTTAAATAAACAATTTAAGTGGCGGTCTGTCATTGTCTTCAATTCATTGCAGACAAACTTTTTAACTTTTGGCGTTGATGGCGATTTCCATTCCGCACTTTGAATTTGATCCAACAACGAAATTCACAAAATTCGCGGTCATCTTTTTGATGTTCAGACAACGAATGTGGCGCAAACCGAGATGAGATCCTTTCCTTGCTTAAATCTTCCACTAAGATGTGGCCAATTGTGTCTCAGCGTACACCAAAGTATCTGCTAACAGTTTTACGGTTACGCAATGATCCCTCTTAACCCACTCTCTAATTTTTGCGATGAGATTCTCATTGCGCTAGGAAATTGAAAGTTCACGCCTTATTTTATTTTATAGTGGTTTCGTACTACTTTTTAATCGCTCATGTCACCTGAATATTTGTGCATGACAAACAATTATACTCATACACTTGTCGTATTGATTGTCCAGTGTCAATAACTATTTAATTGTCGAACTGTGTACAATAATAACTTAATTACGTTAATAAACAGCATAGGTTAAATAAATTAAAGAAAAGACAAAAGAAAAGTGGCCATGCTTAGATTTGACTTTAATATAATATAGTTTTAATACAAAGGTATTTTTAATAATATAAAATATTATTAAAAATCTGGTGTGAAGATAATAATATTTTATATGATTAAAAATACCTTTGTATTATACAAAACTGGTGGGGTTTTACCCACTCATGTATGTTTCAATTATTCTGATATAATATAGTTTTATTCCAAAGTACGTAACCACAAAATTATAGTCAGTTATTGCACAAATACTATTTCTCTATTTTATATAATTTCTTAGCCTTTTAAATGTTGTAGACGTTTTGACAAAAATATTTGACGTTTTCGCGAATTTAATAGAACACGACATAATGTAAATAATAATAATAATCATATTTATGAACAATCTGCATTGGTAATTAGGACTACAGATATTGAACGAGTTAAATGCAAGTAATGTAAATTCATAGAATTTGTATGTTAACAAATATCTCGTGTGCGTTGCGTTACCAGTATGTCGTTTTTTTCAATCATTGATGCGCAAATATCAACAGAATCAATAAATCAAATTTGCATGCATACAAGCAATTAAAAGTCATACTATTTATGCATTAAATACTTTCTGTATTTTGCTCTTATATGTCCTATTTCCCATAATATCGTGATATACGTAAGAAGTTGTGTTAGTTACGGAATTTCTTATGTATGATTTCATCTTTCAACATCTGATTTAATAATTTCTGATTTTATAAAAATTATTGGGACGTGAAATGAAGCAATATTAATGTTTTAGTTAATTGTAGGATAACTTGGTACGCATATACTTAACCTGATGTTATTGTAGTCTTAGTTTTTAATTTTTTAATTTGTATTAAATTGTAAGATAATGATTTTTTTTTTACTTTTCTCTTTATACATTGTCTATAAATAAACTATAACCATTCATTTCGTTTATTAATAATAATAGGAAGTTTATAGTGTTTTGTCTCTTTCACAACACAACAATTATAAATGAGATAAACTCAATAAATACATGATTTTGTATAACATGAAAATTGATGTAATTTTTAACTGACTTCCAAAAAACGAGGAGGTTTGACAGATTTTAACGATTCTCTGGATTCGTTTAATAGAGGCTACATTCAAGATGGTCCCATATCATCGCGACTCGGTACTGGGCTAATACAAACAAGAGACCTATTGTTTTGCTGAGACATTAACGATATCCTCCAAGAAAAGCATCTGACAATTCTTTTAAAGTATAGATGAGTTAGCCTACTATAATTTTACGTCAACATAGATATGGTGCTGGGTAAGTACTGATCCAGTACTGTGTAAATGCACAAACTTTCCTCAAAACAGCTCTATCATTATAATAATTTGTTGTGAATTGTGTATGGATTTATCTGGGTGATAATTTTACTAGTGCCGGGATGTGGATGTGTTTGATAAGAAACTCGTCGCGTGTCGGTAGTAGATCAATGAGATCAGCATCGAGCGCATGTGTTATGTACTGAGCCAATATAATCGGGATTGGCAAACTGTAACTGTATTCTAAAACTCCTGAGGAACTTTTTACTTTTCTTAATATTATTTGAGCATCGAGAACACGCTACAATGCTTCTTGTGTCTGATAGATTTGATGGTAACAAAGAAGCTAAATTATCGGTACAAGTATTGTATCGCTACTGTTGGTACAAAATTTTCTACATACATTGATTGCTGATTAAAAGCATTTTCATCAAAGGACCCTCGACATTAAGCTACTTATGTCATATTTTGTAAACGATTATTTTTCTCGTAAGATGATTGGTTCTCGATTATTCACCGAATACGGTTTTGTACCGCGGTTAATCGGCATACACTTTGTTTAGCAGTTCATTTATTAATCTTTCGCGTTTTAAACTGAGCTCATGAGCACCTTGCTCACCAGTCTCATTTGAGAGATGCTTATGTACTAAACAGACAATTGAGTCGATGAGAACATAGCTCAGGAGTTTCATTAGAAAGACGGTTATGCATTAAATGCAGACGACATTCTTTCTCATGCATACTTTTTCGACTTAACATAAAATTTAGATACTCGCACATTCCAGAAAGGCTAATGAGAACGTACGAAGTTACATTTTGCACTACGTTTCATTACTTGTCTTTTCTTAACTTTTTCAAAGCATACCCTTTCATTTGATTCTTGCAAACAATTTTTTTAAATACGGGCAGCAGCTGTAGACCTTGTCATTATAAATAAAAATACTTGAATTCAAACGAAGCAGTAAAAAGTATGAAATAAACAATTTTTGGAAAAGAAAACAAAACTAACTCCCAAAAAAGCCCGAAAACAAAAAGCGGCAAATAATAATTTTGCCTTGAAAGGAAGAAAATAATTTATTTTTTACTTTATTTCATTAGTTATTAAATAGAATGGTTCAAACTAAACTTTCTAGAGTTGGCGCCAAATTTAAAACAAGAAAAACAGCAATATGAAATGAGCTAGCGCCTAAACACTAAGTAGTTAAATACCACAATCAACTCCACTTTTTAAAATAAATGGCACATTCGGTAATTTGACAAATACATTCAAGCAGCTCCAGAAAACGAAGAATATGTCACAGAATACTTATACAACTCAATGAGTTCACCCACTACGCCACTCATACTTATACAGATAACACCACAAGTTCTATTATGGGAGAAAAGTTTCCAATGCTGTTAACACAGTCCTGCCAGTCAGTCGCTACCTAGCGGATAAGAGCGTCATGCATGAGATATTATTATATTTCTAAGTTTATCTGTTTATTTAGTGAACATTTAATTTAACAAAAATAATTTTTTTTGTTATTAACACTGATCGTTTATTTAAAAACTTAGTTGATTGTGGTGTTTAACTTCTTACTGTGTTAGTTTACTTCACATAGATTTTTTTTGCTTTAAATTTAGCGCAACTCACCACATAAATGTAGTTTCACCCGTTCTATGTAATAAAGAATGAAATAAAATATTTTTTTTCAACAATCTAAGTATTCAAAGAGACACAATTAATGATACAAAACTTTTTCAGTACAGCCTTCTCCGAAGAATCTATATGGTTGTTCTATAAATTTCACTGTAATGCTTCTTTGGTCATTTTACGTGCTGCTATACTTTCTATATGTGCTATATGTTCACAAAACTCTGTTTATAATTTCAAATCTAGAAACTAGTTTTAGTTACTGGGCATAAAGAGGCAGAATTATCTAATACAATCATCACCTCATTATAACTTTCTTAAGGCGATAAACTCTTCTTGCAGAGGTACTTTGTAGATGTTCTCATTTCGCTTTTTTCATTATAGAATAAATACAGGCACCACCAAAGCTAATTAATCTTTAATGAAACAAGACAGACACTTGAACCATTGCGTGCAGTAATTTCAATGGTTTTTTTATCTGCCGCGGAAAAGCTTCTAATTTAGAAACAAATTCGTTAACTGAAGCGTAGTAAGTTACAAGTACTTATAAATTCTTTGCTTCCCATTATTATATTATTATAAGTAAATTTACTGGAGGCATTTATACATAATTTACTTATGAACTTAATTTTTAAAGTCAGGCAATTATTTCATGAACTAATTCTTTGTTGAAAAAATTAAAGTGGAGCATTTTCCAGAACGAATCATCTCCCGTTGATAAAGACTCGATCTTGTCCTAACACTGCTGCTGTTTAAACTCACGAATGGTTCTTTTAAGGAGACTGGTGATTTCCTTTAAATGAGTAATGTCATCAGACGCGGTGGTTCTTCTGATTATCTTTTGTGAAGTTCTCTACGTTGTTTGAGGGGAGGTTTGGTATGAGGAGGCTGTCAGCGTATCCAACCCTGGAGGTAGGTACTCGGCGGCTTCGCTTGTAATTGCCTCGAAGAGATGACCAGTAACTTCCTTCAAGTCCTGTCAGCCCCTAATTGTGACCAGATCTATTTACACACAACTAGTGCGTATAAAACGGGGCTGTAGATCAATTAAACTCTCCAAATGGGCTCCAAGGAGAAGTTCTTTAGAATAAATTAATAAAGATAAGAGTGCTTAAAGAATTCGTCAATCCGAGGTTCTACAAGGGATGTTTAGCTTTTAAATCGCCGGCGAAAAAGGTCGACCCGTTCAGAGATATTACTTGTAAAATGGTAAATTAGCCAAGTTAAAAAGCTTCAATAAAAGTTAGTTTAGTGAAGTAGTAATTTAAAAATAATAATACGTTACACGTTGTGCCGTAAGATAGAGTTGACTAATTTCACTTTGTTATGCCTAAGCTCGTATATACTAATTAATATTTTGATGTTCGAAGCAAATAAGCAACATAATGGAAACATAAATATTAACGAACGGCATATAACATACACATATTTTAAATAGATTCATAAAACATTTTCTGAACAAAATAATAATTGGTAAAAAATGTAATCAATGCATTGATTAATAAAAATACTAATAATATAATGTTAATCGATAAATAAGTTTGAAGATATTCAAGTATTGATAACTGGAAATTGATTACCTAAAATTAGATTATGAAGTTAGCATGATCTAATGCTACAAGATACTCGTATTTTGTAGAAATAGGACCGCTTTTTTGTTAAGTGGAGAAAGCTTCAAGAAAATAAGCTCTTATAGTCAATGAAGAAAAAACAAAATATCTGTAAACAAAAGACAAAGTGATTATATGTAAACAATAGGATAAGAAGAAAAAAGAGATACTTCTGCACTGAGACTAGTATTCAAAGTTAAAATATGTCAAGTTACCACTGTCCAGGACTGTAAATAGACCGATAATAATTTATGGTACAGAATTCTTGACTTTTAACAAAACGACCAGTAAAATACTGGATAAATAACACAAGGAATTTATTCAGAGTGATTTTTCGTGGAGCAAATACAGGAGAATGATGAAGAAGAACAAATGAGGAAATTGTAAAGAGAAGCAGTATGGCAGAAAGTCTTTATTTCAATCTAGATTGTTATTTTGTCAACCCGTTATAGAAGTAATAGTTAGACAAAAAGTTGTTGATTGATTGATGACGATATTACAATGTATTATTATGATAACCTCATCCTGTACATACATATAAAACGATCATATTATAAGTACATGTTATATATTCTCATTCAGCTGTCTTATCATTTTATAAGGAAGGCGAACGAAGTTTATTTCTTGTTTTCTCAAGATTAACGTAAATTATTTGAGAAGACGGACTTACAAATGTGTTCCTTATTTTCAAATTGTCAGTTTATATCAATGATAAGTACATCGTTGATGGAAAAACTTGTAATTAAGTAGCAAAATGATCGTACATTAAGTTCTATGAGTGCAATTATAGCACGTTATTTAATTTGATGTAAAGTAATATTTTTAGGTAGCCTTCGTCATTATTATAAGTACGAATAAATGTATGGAATGGAATCTTACTAATGATCTTGTTTTCTCACAATTATATAATTAACTTGCAAGGATAAGTCAGTAAAATAAATATTAAGGATAAGCGTGTGGAGATTTAAAGTTACGTGAATATATTATTGAAAATGTGATATGCACAATCATAAAGTATGTAGTTTGATTCAGTTATTTAATCCTCAAACTGTTACATTCGCAGTTCCTAAACAAATACATTTTAAAATTAGTTTAACATGATTTAAAAATGATACTAAAAATACCACGTAGTGAAATTGTTTATACGTTTTCTGAAGCAGTGGTTTTAGCAGATACAAATGGCTTACAATACAAAATGTGAATTATTTTATTATCGATGCTATTTTGCTCAATTACACCTAGACGGAAAATATTATCAACTATATAGTGTTCCTTTAAATGTATGGAAAACAAACACGACCAGTGTAAGACAATTCTGGCAAGCTTACGGTCTAAATTGATTGAACCATAGGTTAATAGTGGAAGGAGATACATGTTTGAATCTCAAAATATATTCACAAATAAAACTCACACGTTAAAGTTACAATAAAAGTAAAGTAAAGTTTCGATTTGAATCAATTTGAAAATGATAATACAAAACATGAATCACGCAATTGTGTTTCGTATATAATTTTGAAGATCATATTCTCAGATGAAGCTCATTTTCAACTTTCTGGAACGGTGAACAAGCAAAATTGTCATTATCGAAATGAAAATAATCCACATGTCATTCACGAGAGTCTCTTACATTCTGCAAAAAAGTGATCGTTTGGTTTAGTTTATAGCACCGTGGTATTATCGCTCATTATTTCTTCCAAATTAGAATGGGGATTTTATTACTGTTAATGGTGGGTAAATATACATCGACGATAGCTAACTTCTTATGGCCTGAACTGAAAGATATTGATTTAGCCAACAAGACGGCGCTACGTGACAAATAATTGATTTATTGTGTCAAAAGTTTGGCTAGTTGATTATTTCCAAAAATGGACATGTCGAATGACTTTCAAGAAGCTATAATTTAATACATTTTGTCTTCTTCTTTTGTGGTTGTATAAAGTTTATTGTTTATGGGAATAGACCAGAGACAATTAATTCATTACGTGTTGTTTCATCTTAATATGGAAACCTATCGCTCTTATTCAAAACCATTTTACATATTGCTGTGTACTTTGATTTTCAAAATTGGCGCCAATTTATTAAATCTGAATTGTCAATTATTAAACATGAATCATCATACACACATATTTTTATTTTAGACTCTTAAAATTGCTCTCAAGGTTTTTGTTTTACAAAAAGGGTTCCTTGCAACTAGGCCTAGCATCTAATGTAATAAGGAGAGAAATAATACGATAGCGTATTAAGTTTAATACATTTCTTATACACACTTTGCAAAAATATATACATTAATCTTTAAATGTGTTAAGTATCATCAATTATATTTTTCTTTATTAATAAGCATGGTATGCAAATCTTATATCTAGCCAGAAAATACTCACGTATATATATACATATATACATATATATATATATATATATATATATATATATATATATATATTGTTATAATGTGTAGGGGCTGAGCAGAGAAAAGCCTCACGTTCTGATGGCAATAATGCAATAATATTAAATATAAGAAATAATAGATATTTATGTATTAAGGGAATAAACGACAGTTTTAATCCCGAGACAGTAAGTAATGCCTGAGCGACCGAAGGGAGAGAGGGCATTTTCTGTTGAGGGATTATAGACGTTTATTCCCGAATTACATACAAAACTTTTCTCCCGACCTTAAATGTAATAATTTATTTCATTATTAGTTTGACAGTTGATTGATAGATTGATCCGATGTCATTCAATTAAGTTGGTTTGTCATGAAAATGTGCATAGTTTCAGGTTACTAAGGTAAAACGAGTTTGCTTGTGTCTTATTTTTATCCATTAAAACGCACTCCGTTTAAGTGCAAAAATGAATATTAATGGCAGTGAAGGAGATAACTTTTGCACAAGCACTACTGTAAGCAACCGCCAAGTTAAGATATCAGATGATTATCCATATATAAATATTGTAAACTCATCTAATGTTACTATTACGATTACAAAATAAAATTGATTGATATATTTAAATGCTTCGTCAATCTGACAGTTAAATTAATTTTGACTTAAATAAATGAACCAAAAGTCATTCACTACAGTATTCACTTTATTCCCTAGGGAAAATCGAATATTTTATTCCCTAGAGAATAAAGTAGTCTAATATATGTCAATTGTCAGATGTATAAGATGACACTTTATTCTCGGTCGGGAGAAAATATATTTATTAAGTCTGAAAACTACTCAACCTCAAGGGTCTCGAAGCTAGTTCTCGATACACAGACAGACATCTACTAATACATGAAATAAAACAGAAAAGTCAAAATTTATGTAAAGAAATATATTTAAATAATGTTATATTGATTATCACAAGATATAAATAAAAAGAATTCAATGAGACATTTAAAAAGAACAAAATTATGTACGTAATATAATATGATATTGTGCTAACATTCGTTTAATAATAGGAAATGGATTGCCTATACAAATTCTAGAAAACTTGTCCGTATGTCAA
This sequence comes from Melolontha melolontha, assembly GCA_935421215.2. NCBI lineage: Eukaryota > Metazoa > Arthropoda > Insecta > Coleoptera > Scarabaeidae > Melolontha > Melolontha melolontha. The sequence goes on from OW285235.1 coordinate 71,621,255, forward strand.
GTTCTAAATTGACTAAGTTTAAAAATTTCCAAATATAATTACCAAATCTGACATTTAAAAGCAAAGTAAAATGACGTTTGAGATGACGTGAGTAAATGTTATATAGATAAGTAACTTCGAGTAATGTTATATCTTTAACAAATTTATATATTACAATTTCACTTAAATACCTGATAAATACGTTAAATTTTGTAATTCACAATTTCATTATATTCTTTGGATGAAGTTCTCAGGAAAGATTCCAATTATAACATCAAGATTGGCTGTCAATTGCTTAATTCAAACTACTGGATACTATCCTAGTCGCTGCGATGCTTATGATACAATTTTGCAGAATCTCCCACCAGGTTATGTTCAGTCTAAGTTCCTGAAGAGATGTTCTTATACCAAAATAATTCAAAGGAAATATGATTTCTTCTTTAAGAGCGTTCCTTTCATATAAATCTATTCTTCAGTGATCACATGCATATCTATGTTCTCCTTATATAGATAATACATCCAAAATACTTATTATATCACTTCTTTATGTACAATAAATGTCCATAAACATATTATATACGGTATATAATTGAAATAATGATAAAACTAAATTTATAATATGCAGATAAAAATCTTTTTATATCCGTCAGAAAAATAATATCAATAATAGTGTTTTTCGTCGTCAAGACTCCCATCAGAAATTTTGTAAAAGGATAAATCAGATATTCTAAGAAATTTATACAAAGGTTTCTAAAATAATATAAAAGATAATATTATAAGAAAATCCACCCACGTAATCTCAATTATAAATCTTGTAAATGAGAGTTCACATAAGTCAAACAAATAACAAAATTTACAGATATTTGTTCAAAAGAAAGATAGAACATAGTTGGTTTTTATAAAAATCCAAAATCCTCGCGAAAATAAGTTGAAGTAAACTTACTAATAAGCAAAACATAACCATAAATTAAATATAACATACAATATTATATGGTATCATGATTTCAAAACCAATTATGAACCCATATCAAAATTACAAAATTCTTACTATAAAGTAATACTTCACAAATCTGAACATTCAAGATATAACATCCTTGAAACCGATATCTTATTAGAAAAGAATTAATTAATTAAGAAAATTGACTCACAACAATATATATATACATATATATCTAAAAATATGACTTTGAAGATCTTGTTAGATTTCAATAAATCTTTCAGAATACAGCTGTGTATTACTTTAGACCACTGAGTCTTATACTCTACAAAATACTAAAGTATAACAGTGGTTTTTATTTAAAATTATTAAGTTGAAAAAGTTTATGGACTTCGTTATATTGTAAAGTGATAATATTTTAAGAGAAAATGTGTTAGTTCTTCTTCACATGGCGAGACCTTACCCTGCCACACAAAATAGTCAATAACACACAATTTATTTTAATTAATATATTAAATACATAATGAAAATTTTAATTACGTGTTCAAAACCAGATGCCTTTAAAATGTTCGTGAAATCTTTCCCTACTTACAATATATAAAAATATCTGTATTATATCTTTTGTTTTAAAACAGAAATTGAAATTATCCACGATCAAATAAATGTCTACATAAAACAAATAATCTTTTAAATTTATGTTTAATGAACTTAAAAGTCTTGAATGTCTTTATTTCATTATTTATCTATCGAATTCATTATTATACTAAACAAAGTAAACTAATAATGTTCTTTAAATTAAAAACATAAAAATTCTAACGATGAATTAAATTAAATATTATTTACACAGCAAAATTTTATTTGTAACCACCACTTTAAGACGATATTTCGGTAAGTGTAAATTTTCTTTATATATGCCCCGTGACGTCAATTCTTTTCAAATACAATTTGTAAATTATAATACTTTTCTAAATAATATCCAATGTTTAAAAACTTTTGTTTATATATTAGTTTACGTTTCTTAATATTTATTTCTAATAGTATTTAATATCTTAAATGTGTTCTTGTTTTTCTTAGGCTGCATGTTATCTGCCTTCTTCATGTCTGTGTAAATTACTAGACTTTAAAAAGTCTTAGAATATTATAAATTTACAGTTTAGAACTGTTTTTCGGAAAACTGTCTCCTACAATTTTATCATGATCTTTTCGATTTGGTGTTGTACATTTTCCATAAAGCTTTTCTTGTATGCAGACTTCTCTGCCTTAGCAAGATATCTACTATTTAATATGCTACAATGTAGTATTAAAACACTGGTTTTTAAATTTTGAACTGCCACAGACAATTTAAAACATAAAACATTTATTTGCTACTAAAAGTAAAAACTCCCGCCTTTGAAATATTCAAAAGATATCTTATGCATGAATAAATAAATTAACAGACACAAGGGTATGATTGTTCTTAATTGTCAATCCAAATAATGTTGCCATAATTTCAGGCTACTTCTACTTACCCGTCTTTCTTGAAATAATCGACTAGAAAATGTAACAAAGTAATCAGTTATGTTCGATATAGATTGGAGGCACGTTAATACAGTTTCTGCGAGTTGCGGTTATAGCCGCCAGATAGAACCTCTGGCTTGGCTTTGCACTTGTTATGAAGACAGTGATGGTTGTTTTGGCGTTCGTGATGTTCACATTAGTCAATGAGTAGGACTGATTTCTTTAAATTTGTGGTGGTACTGATAAATACCGATGTAAGTGAACCAGAACAAAATAATTCGTCGGTAAAGAGAATTACTGATGAATTAGAGGTGGAAGCCCGTATTGCTGCCCGTATATTTACTTGCGACAGGGTCGGACTCGAATAAAGAAAAATGATTTGCTCGTTATCACCTGAACATTGGACCGCGATTTTTTGTATGAAGGAGTAACTTGTATGTATCTTTTACCCCTTCTTTCTTTGTCGCTATACAAATCTAATGTTGTATATAATTAAGTGAAGTAAGCTAATTTAAGTTTATGCAACAATATCGAAACTTTTCTTTCAAAAACCAATTGTATTTAATTGTTACCCTTTCTAATATTTCAGATTTAATGTGCATGGGTATATTTTCATTTAGAATATTCCATACTTTTATTCTGTAGCTGCTCGCTTATGTCAAAGAAATCGTAAACGATCGGCTGAAGATTTTTATTATCTTCTTCATTTCCATGCTATATTGGAAGAAACTTTGTTAGTGTGACCGCCCCCTTTTGAATTCTGATGTTGGAAGTTATCGATTTCAAAGTCGTTTTGATAAGCGTATTAGAAATTTGATGAAGTACAAAAATTCAGTTCAGTATCTAGTGTCTAATCTTAGTTCTACTCCTATAATTAGATTTTATAAGAATTTAAAACTATGTAACATTCGTGTATATACCACGAGTATGTATATGTGTCGTTATACATGGGCGTTACTGTTTTTTCTTCCATAAAAAAGAATAAAAAACGGCCTCCTAATAACATGCGTTAGTCCATTGTCTAAGTCTGTGTGGAACCTGTGGTAATTTGCATGTGGCTCGGGCCAATGGTTTCGCGCGCGCACTCTAGATGTTGTGTGTGTTGGAGTTCATTGAGACACCCACCGCCATTGTATAAAGCGGTAATAATAAGTTTCATGCGAGCACAATTGATTCTGTGTAACACGTGCACGATGATATATTAGAATATCCTTAAATAATGATAGTATTGTATAAATAGCGGGATTCCTCTGCTCTTTTTTCCGAATGCACCTAATATCAGTGCGTCTTCGTTTAACGACGATTCTGCCCATCTTGATGTCGGACAACGTCCGCAAAGAGAGAATCGTTTAGGAACTCGAGACTTGAGACTTGTAGAAAGTGCGTAGGATTTTGGCTCGGAGCGAGAAACACGTGCTCTTTTTAATAGTCCGGGAGATGGTGGTTTTGCCTTTTTCCTCTTGTTCTTCTTCTTCTATATTTTGCCGTCGTACTTGTGGTGTATTTAATCGGCCCACGAGATTTTGTTACTTGCTTTATGAGACTGATATGATATCTGCCCGGATGGCGAATAAATATCATCGGTTACACGTTAGTACTGTAATGGATGAAAAGAAATTATAAATACTAGAAAGGCTTGTCTGTAATTCTAGTTTTCGATATATTCATATGTACATGTTTATCGAGTAGTAACATGTTCTCTAATGGTGTTTATTAGGTAAATGCTTTTGTTTAATATATGCGCATATCACGTGCGTATGAATGTATGTGTAACTTGTGAGGTGTTCTTTTTTATGTTGGTTTATATCGACACTGTAAATACTCTTTGGAAGGTAATAATAATAACCCACTTACTGGACATTTTATTTCATTCGTACACACAGTTCTATACATATAGTTGATTTAGATATTCGGCGATTGCAGGTCCGTTTTGCATCAATATGCATATATTTAAAACAAGCTTTTACATGTATCGGCCAGTACTACCTTTATCAAAGAATTATAAATGACACACATTAATATCTGTCATATCTATTATAATATAATGTATAGAATCCACGGTTGGCTCTTGGTGAAACATAATGAATAATTTACTAAAGAAAACACTCGGTATGTTTTGTTTCACAAAATATATTTAATTTAATCTCTAACATATGTTTCGCCTTTTCAGGCATTATCAAAGAGTTATTTTTAAAAACTAAATTAGAAAGTACACTTCCACCACTATTTATGACTTTTTAAGGAACTTTATTATGGCATCAATGGTCGGAATGTTGACAAAATCCAGCTGTGCGTTTGTTACATGTCTATTAAGGTTTATTGCTTTTTTAATTTCTAATATTTCGAGGAGGTCTAGTCTCTTTCCTTTATTGCAAGTATGTAACAGTTTAAAATTACTGGTATTGAACAAGTGTGTCTTTTCAATGCAGTGTTCTGAGAAACCGGTATTCATTTTTCCATAAAGAATAGAACTTCTATGCTCTTTGATCCGTTCTTTTATTGAGCGTCCTGATTGGCCGATATATATCGCATCACAATCACTGCACCTTAATTCGTACACACCCGACTTATCACACAATTCTGTTTTTTCTTTATTATTAACTAAAATATTTCCTAGATTTACTTTATTCACTTGGATAACATTTAACCCTAATTGATTCAATTTATTAGAAACTTGATTGCTAACCCCAGGAATATAGTTGAGTGTGTGAAATGTTTTATTCGTTTTTGTATATGTGTGCCCGTAGTAAAAATTCTTCATAAGGATAGTGCGTTGTTTTATGATAATCATTTTATCTATAAATTCTGTTTTATAACCGTTGTTTCATAAAAACAATAGCTAGAAACAACGGTTATCAGCGGATGAGGCAGTGCGTCGCATTATAAATAATTTTGTAAGTTATGGGTCACTTATATTCGCAGCAACATAAACAGGAAAGAAAAAAAATGGTGGCTTAGTAGAAGAACAACCGAAATTATCTGGTAAAAAAACTGCCGTGCAACTCAGACTATATCGTTCGTAGGATTTCCTGTTGTAAGTACTGAAAGAACTAATTTTTTGTAGCTTAGATTTACATAAATCTCTTTAAAATGTAGCTTACTCCTGAAGAAGTAATAAATAATTACGAAATATTAAGACATATGAACAAATGAGTTAATCATTTGAGAAGTGCAAAGGAAATATCAAAGACAATTAGCAGTGGCGGACAACTTACGTGGAAGTTGATACTAAGTGCTTTTTGAGGGAATGAAATAAGTAATTGTGTCATAGAGTTGTCATTGACGAGAAACATGCAGAATAGAGCCTAGATAAAAAAGATAACGTAACTGGATAAATCAATTATGTATTTGAACATTTCTTGGAAAATTACGTTTTATTGAATAAGGGATGCTACCGAAATAATTTATCTATACTACAACGAGTTAAGGGTATGAACAGAGAAATGTTATAAAGCATAACTACAACACAATCAAATCCTGAAGAAGATTGTGTTAACACTGATATTAATCGAGTGCCTGTTAACCATCATCACTCAATTATATGTGTTCCATTCTAAAACTATAAAGACGGATTCATGTATATGGTTTTCAGCTCTATAAAATAAGAATAAGAAAAGACAAAATAATGAAACCAGTCTCAAAATGAAGTAAATTTATTGTATTACCAATTACATATTAATTTTTTTCACAAATTTCTCCAAACGCTGAATTCATTTTTTCATTCCGCCTATGATAAAACATTCTTGTTTACTGTTGATCCAATTGCGAAGAGCTGCCCGAACTTCAGAGTCTGATGAAAAACGTTGATCTTTAAATTCCTCCTTCAGCTTTAGAAACAACCAAAAATCTGAAGGTGTTAATTCTATCACAGATCGTTGCGTGGTACACGTCTCAGAAATCTAAATAATTATGAAGACACTGTTACTTAACGACGATACACAGGAAAATCAAACTTTGCATGTTAAGACGGGATACCCACTGAGAATGACTGTTTGCACGTTTTCTTTCACACTATTCACACAATGGTGTTGTTGGCGAAGTTATATATCTATCCGCTCTTGTATTAATAACAAATACGTAACTTGTTTTCTTACTTTAGGCTCATGTCAGTTCTGTTTTCATTGCTGATATAATATAAATGGAATCTGGGTAGATCTCTGTTTCGTACAAATAATGTACAAATAATAACTTATGTTACATATAATCTAATTAATGGCTCATTTGGTGCGAGCATTTATTAGGTTTTAACTATACATAATATTTAATATATACCGAGACTTGCAGTGAATATACATATATAAGTTCTTGAAATAGTAAGTCATAAAACAATCGTATTGCGTTAATTAGTTGTCTATGTAACAGGGAATACATATTGCAAGTCTGCATACCCACACAGTTCCTATTGCAGTATTTCTTGCGGATTCATGCATATACGGGCAAATGAATAAACTCTAGTACGTTGTTGGTACGTATAAATAAGCAATATATGTTTTGAAATGAAAGAATAGAAAAATAATGGCAAATATATATTATCGTAGATACAAACGTGCAAATAAGTAGTCAATGTGATTTTTGTTTTTGTACCTATTTGGTCGAGTGATAGTGGACGACGATAGCGTCTTTCCAACTGTCCATTCACAATGAGAGTAGCCTATTGTGGGTTGTTACAGATGAGGCACATTCACAATAACCTTAATCTAGGGGAATTGTGAAACGTCCAACAACGCGGACACTACCATACATTCTACTAACTAAATAATTATTCAGGAAATTAAATATGGATTTCCTTTTGTGGCGAACCACATGTATTTCTAAATATGCAACGAAAATCCATTCCGGTAGATTAATGTTAATGTCTTTTTTCATGTTCTTCACGTTACGTTATCTCGTTATGTTTTTTATTTTCGTGTTCAACCAGAGTCAATCCATTAGTGTAAATCGCAACTGTTAGAAATGTATTTTGTAAACAGCAAGTTATGTAAATTCAAAGAAATTATGTTGCTTTTATTTTTACACCAATTGCGATCTTATTTTGCAATTTTTAAAATGTTTTTGCAAGTATTGCACTGATTAACAAATTTAAACCATTTTGAAGTAACATTGATGAAAATAGGTGTATATAAAGTAGTTTGTGATCCTAAATCCAAAATTTATATGTTAAATACTGTAACACTTACAGTTCTTTTTGTTACAGGGGCTGGTGGTTGGACATTTTACTAAGGACCAACATAAAATAGTACAAGAAGATATCATAAAGCGATAAAATATTTAATTTCGTTCTCTCGTGTTCAGCATAATCATCTCGTTTCAAAAACCAGAAATAGTCGCCCAACATAGATGGGTTCTAGCATCCCCGGTATGGTGCGTCCATTATCCGAAATCTTTCTCCTTGTTCGTTAGTTACTATACCCAAATATACCGAAAAAAATTCAAATGCGAGAGCAAAAACTGAATTTTCAAGAATATGCGACATCATAGTAGTTCACAGGCAGTTCATGGATGAGGGTTTTATAATTCTTATCTTTTTTATTACCCAGAAATCTCTTCATCACACTTACAAAGCAGATCCGAACTGCCAATTTATTGTCATTTAATTGTTATTGAAAAAGGAAATCACTTAAAAAAAAAGTCCAAAAAAGATGCCTTCTTTTAGTTTTGCATCACTTAGCTGAGGAAATATTTCTTTTAGGTACTTTAAATAATTTCTTCGTCCATAGCTTTAACAAAGTTTTTCATTAGTCCAAGTTGGATGTGGACAGGAAGGACCAACTCTAATAATAAGATTGGTGAACAACTTGCAACACAATTTCTGTTGACTGCGATTTTTGAACCGTTTCGGAGTTAAATGGCATGCTGATTTCAAAACTGTAGTTAGTTTTCTTCTACCACGTCAAGTGTTTCCTCTATACCTTGTCTCTCCACGGGATAGAGCGTGGATCATAGGAAGTACTATTACTCTCCTATTAGCAAATATAAACCTCTTCTTTTTAGATGAACTGAAACTTTCCTTATGTTTGCCTCTGCTAGTTCACATCGTAAGTGCTTAAACAACCCAGATTTGTTTTGTTATATATGTTATGTAGCAGTTTTACCATTCCCAGTCAAAGGACAAACATCAGTACATTTGTGAGGCAAGTCTATTTTAAAGTGGAAATTGGTGATCAAGATAAATCATGGGCCCTTCACAATGTGTGCAAGCAGTGTGTCGAGAGTTTACGGTTTTGGACGAAGGGAACAAGTGATAAATTTCCATTTGGTATACCTATGATTTGGCAAGAGCCAAATCATATATATACCAAATCATTCAAGTGATTGTTACTTTTGTATAGTGAAAACGTCAAGATATAACAAGAAAAACAAATGTAATATAGAGTATCCTAGTTTACCGTTCTAGTTTACCTCATTCAGCTGAAATGCCAGTGCCAGTTTTCAAAGAATTACACTTAGGAATACGAGTCTGGTGAAGTTCGAAGTGATCCCAACGAGGAAGATTCTAATTTGAAGATGATTTCGCTCGTAAGGGATTTCAGCAGCATGAGTTGAGCGATTTGGCACGAGATTTGGGACTATCTAAAAAAGCTTCAGAGCTGTTAGCATCAAGACTGCATGAGAAAAACTTGCTTAAAAAAAGGAGCTAAGATATTCTATTTTCGATCAAGAGAAAGTGCGTCCCTGCAATACTTTTGAAGTGATTTGTGTATTGCCATAACGTACATGGTTTAATGGAAGAGTTGGCAATTTCATCCTATAACACAAGTGAACGACGATTGTTTATCGAAAGCTCAAAGCGAAGTTTGAAGTGTGTCCTCCTCCACAATGGAAATTTATTTGGTGCAGTCCCAATAGGCGATTCAGTTTATTTGCGTGAAAAATATGAAGACATAAAGACATTCATTGATTTGTTGAAATCTCACATGCATCAATGGATCAAATGTGTTGACTTTAAAATGGTCCGCTTCCTCTTTCCAGCAACGCAGATATACCAAGTATACCTGTTTTTGTGTATGAGGGACAACAGTGCTTGTGAGAAGCATTGGGTGCAGTCAAATTGGCGTCAAGATCTGACCTAAAAACTGGTGATCCAAATATTCTAAGTCAGCCACTTGTCGACAAAAGGAACATTATATTTCCCCCTCTACATATAAAACTAGGCCTCGATTTGTTAAAGCTTTGTCAATTGAAGGTAACAAGTATCTCGTTTCGGTATTTCCTAACCCGTCATTTGAAAAGATAAAGGTCGGTGGGTTTGGTGGTATTGTCAAAGACTTTCTTAAAAATACTCCAGCACAGAATTATACCGAAATTGTCCAGCAACTCTTGGAGAGCTACAAAATGCTTGGTTGTAATATGAGCATTAAATTGCATTTTTTACATAGCCATCTTGCAGACTTGCTGACTTTCCGAAAAACCTTGGTGTAGTCAGTGATGAGCAGAGTGAGCGATTCTACCAAGATTTGAAGGTCATGAGGCACGGTATCAACATAGATGAGATGTACATATGATGGATGACTATTGTTGGAGTATCAAGCGAGAATGTCTACAGATTCAACACTCCAGAAAAAGCTATAAGCGAAAATTTTTTCCTTAAAATGTATGTCTACCGTTTACTAAAACAACTTTACTATTTGTATAAACACGATTTAACTTGCAGTAACTATATGTGGGCTTTATATCAATAAAACAAGTCTTTGTGAACAGTATATTTGGTAAGTTTTCCTTTCATTTTCCTTTACATGCACATTTTGTATGACTTTTGAGATAGAATAAGGTATCCTATAGCATAAAAAGTTGACGTAGTAGACAAAAAACTGCGGTCATTTTTGGATCCAAAGGCCAAAACTTAGTCAAAAACAAGGCACGTATCTGTTCCCCAATGTAGTTATTCCTATAAAATTTTAATATGTTTTTCTGATTTTGTTTATATCGGAAAATAATTCCAAATTCAAAATTATAAACTGATAATTCCATTCATAATTTTAGGTGATATAAACGTGAGGAAATTTTTGTTATAATTGAAATTACGCTCTTTTATATCTGAGATAGTTTACTACTATTGTCTGCAGTTGTTTTGTTAGAAATGTGTAATTTCTATGCAGGATAGTTATTTACTAACGTCTTAAAAGTCTTGGCACAAAATATTAATTTCCTTAACGATGGAATTTATTCAAGCACTTATTAGTTATCATAAAGTACAACTTAATACTTAACTAATCTACATTATTATGTAGTTTAATTATTTGTGAAATGGCCCATTCTCCTCTATCAGACGAAAATGTTTGCGAATGTTCTACGAATGTGCGACGGATCCTAATAATAATTTTTTATCGAAATTTAAAAAAGGTATAAAACGCCTTAACACAATTAATAATCGTATCCTAAATACGTATTTCGACAACTAAGTTGTCATCATCAGTAGGTAAAAACCACAGTGTATACGTGGACGCCGTGTAAAGTTGTTGCGCGATTACATGTGTTAGCTTTACTGTGCCCCATGTGCGATACTTTGATTAGTGGTTTTGCCTACCGATTATGACAACTTAGTAGTCGAAATACGTACGTAGGATACGATTATTAATTGTGATAAGGGATTTGGCACCTTTTTTGAGTTTTTACTTAACCACAGTCTCCAAAGAAAAACTTTTTTTCAGTTTTTTGTAAATTCGGCGTCTTAGTTGTTTCTCATTTTGGGCTTTCTAGCCTTCACGATAAACCTTCCGCGACAGTAAAGTCCAAAAATCCGCTATTAGGCGAGTCTGCGGCAAGTTTGGAGGGTTATCATTTTTAGGAACAAAAGGTATATGGTGTTGTCGAAGTCGAAGTCTAGAGTAATGGCACGATGCCAAGTCTGGACAAAATATTATATTGTCATCAGCATGATAACAATATAAAATGATTGATTGGAGAAAGAGATTTGAAAAGACAGTTATTAATATAGCTCTCACTGTTCAAAGTTTCGTCTCTTACTCTTCTCATAAATGATCGGGAAGCACCCCGTAGAAATTGCGCGCCAGACAAGGATTTTATCGGCCAATTTTGCTTTATATTTGTACTTAACATTACACTATATTGTACGTATAAAACCCATCATTTCAGTTACAAAGTAAAATACTTTTTGCCCTCTACAATAATAATATAATAATAATAATAAATTTTCACCGGCAAAATACACTCGCCTCAGTTGACGACAGCATCTTTGTATACCTAGCAGTTGGCTTTGGGGCACTTATGGTCTTTTTGGATATTTTAGACCATATCTTTTCAATTCCAACGATACCGTACTCTTCAAACTGCCATATAGACGAGTCAGTCTCCTCACTAGCATCCCAACTTGGGTTTTTGCACTTGTCAACAGTCTCTCTGGCCTCTGTAAGGCAAACACTCATGGTTTTCCACTTTTTTGGAGGTTAAGACATGGGATTCCCTGCTCGCATTCCGCTATTGTGCGATAACTACGTTAAATATTTTCATTCTCTAAGATCCGGAATATTTCAGCATTGAGCACCCCCCAAGTTATAGATACTTTTTTTGGAATTCTAACTTATACGAAATTGTAAAGCAACAATATTAAATTGTCAACTATAGTGAAAAATGTAAATAAACTCTTGTTACCAAAGGCAACTTGATATTATTTCATTTTTATTTAATTTTATTTTCATTAAATTCTGTGCCAAAACTTTTAGGACATACGCTATTATATATGAATTAACGTTTTCTTATAAGATTTAAGGCAAAATACGACGTTAAATAAAAGAAGTAAATCTTAATTTTCGGTACAAATATAATCATTGTTTTTAAATTAGAGGTTAATTTCGATTCACATAAAATTTAATACGTGAATTTTTGTTCTCAAAAAAGAAATATATGAACTATATCTAATTTATTTTTAATTGGATTAATAACAATTTGAAATAATTATCGAATTGGTTCATCATTGCGATGAATAAGACTCCACTGTAATCAAACAATTTATCAAATTGATGTGTGGGTGGTAGCACGAAATGTTACAGAAAGCAAACTAATGAACGAGTTTTGTGGAAATCAGTACGTGAGCTTGTGTGGGATATATGTACTATTTCATGATATGAGCAGTAAATGTAATTTTACTAAGACCAAATTTGAAGAAAATAGAGAATATTACGTTTCCTTCGAAAAATTACGACATTGTAATCTTTATGATGTCATTGTTATTAATTGGAATGGTTAAAAATATAAAAAATCGATTTGGCTTTTCGATTTTAAATTTGAAAAACTTTTTTTGCAAAATTATGTACGAATGCTAAATTTAATTGCTAAATCACGATTGCAGTTTTAACTTAATAAAAACATTTTTTTTAGTTCGTTTTGTTTACCTTTATATGGACATTAAACAAATAACATGCTTTCTGTACAATCGCAAATATTTTTTTAAATCACATAAGCAAAAAAATTAAATGATTTTATCGTTTTTCAAAATATTCCCCTTTAATATCAATACATCTCTGAATTCGATGAAGCCAGTCCTTAGAGCATGGAGCCCACTCTTTCTGAGATATTTCAGAAAACAGGCTTTTATAATGTTCCATTGCTTCATCGGATGACGTAAAAGTGATTCCACACATTTTATCTTTAATTAGAAAAAAAAAAAAAGAAATTACACGGTGCTGCGTTAGGGCAGTATGGTGGAGGAGGTAGTTGATGTGAAGTACAACGACAACAAAGTTTTCTCACATCTAAGTGTTGATGTATGATGTCCGTCGATCTTTCTCAAGCATTGCTAAAATCGCGGAAATATTTTCATCAGTAACAGCAGTTCTTGGTCGTACTTCACGAAATTCATCACTAAAGACCAGCCTAAAAGGCATAAGATTTTGACAAAAAGCGCTTTAAAAAGGCATATTTTTTAACAAAGCATAAGATTAAAAAAAAGACATAAAATGTATATAAACAACACAAAAATTACTATACCTAACTAATACAATTTTATTTACCAAATATACATTTCTAAACAAATTTATATATATATAATCTAAATTCCCTTCTACCATATAATGGTGTCGGGACGAAACTGTATTTTTATTCTAGGCGTGTACAAATTCTTTCCATCCTTTTCTTTCTTCCGCCATTTTTTTTTGTTTCTGTCCATGTTCTTTCCTTTCTCTCAACTATTTTCGCTACTACTCCATCCCATTGCGTTTTTGGCCTACCCCTCCTTTTATTTTTCGGTATTTTTGCCTCCCACACTCTTTTAGCTGATCTTATTCCTTCCATTCTTTGCAAGTGGCCCCACCAACCCAGCTCTCTCTTTTGTATGAATTTGAGTATTGGTTCTATTTTTAGATCTTCTCGTATTTTCACGTTTCTAATTTTATCTAGTTTGGTAACTCCTCGGACTCTTCTCAGGTATTTCGTCTCGACAGCCTGTAACTTGTGTTTTTGCCTCTCGCTTAAAACCCAGGATTCGCAGCCAAATGGGTCTATAAATATCGCTTTAAATACTTTCAGTTTTGTGTCTCGCGAAATTTCTTTATTATTTATGAATTTCTTGTTCATAATATAATAGAGCTTTAACGTTTTCTCTATTCTCTAGTTGATTTCTATTTATTGTGTTTCCTTTTCGTCTATTGGCACTCCAAGATATTGGAAAGTCTTCACTTGCTCTATTTTTACCCGGTGGATTTTTATATTTATGTTTTTTGGTGAATCTCGTATTGTCATCACTTTTGTTTTACTTCTGTTTATTCTCATTCTGTGGTTTTCCAGTTCTGTGTTCCATATTTTTAAGTTCTGTTGTAGTTCTTCTTCACTTTTAGCGATTATAACGGAAAGAATATTTTCAAGAACTTCTGACTGAGCAAACGGAGAAGGATGTGAATTTGGAAGATAAAAAAAAAGTGGAAGAAAATCTAGAAGATGAGATAACTATGCAAGAATTGCAAAAGGTAATACGAAAATTGAAGAACGGAAAAGCACCAGGATATGACAAGATATCAACAGAGATGATCAAAAGCATGGCAGAAGCAAGAAAAGAGTTGTTCTTGAAAATTCATAATAAAATATGAAAGGAAGGGCACCTCCCAGAAAACTGGCACAGGACATTAATAGTACCAATATATAAAAAAGGAGACAGGAGACATTGTAACAACTACAGGAGCATAACACTACTGAGTACAGCCATAAAGATATTCGAGAAAATTGTAGATGGAAGAATTAGAAACATAGTGGAGAGTACATTAAATGAGGCGCAAAATCGATTCAGCAAAGGGAGAAGTACGCAAGATCAGGTTTTCACGTTGAAACAGATAATTCAGAAAGCCATGTGCGAGAAAAACCGTATTTCTAGCATTCATAGACCTGGCGAAAGCGTTCGACAAACACCTAGGGAAAAAGTATTAAATATTTTGAAAGAAAGAACAGTAAGTGTTAAAATAATAAGATTGATATGAAAAATTTACAGTAACAACGTTAACACTATCATTAATAATAATATAGAAAACATTTACAACTCAAAACGGTCTGAGACAAGGAGGCAGTTTAAGCCCAACGCTTTTCGTAACATATATGGATGAAATAATAAAGAAATGTGCCACAAAAACTAGCAAATTTAACGTTGGACAGTTACAACTACAAAGACTAGATATCTCAGAGGGAGCTTTCGCAGATGATGTCGTTATAAACAAATTTATATAAATACAATTACTAAATGTAGATCTCAGTTTTCGTGTTTGAACCGCGTCGAGTTAGGCGTAATTGCCAAAGGTTCGTACACTGTTGCAATGGACATCTTCAGTGGTGTACGTAGATGTTCGTCGGTTCGCAGTTGTTTGAAGAATGCTAGGACAGAGACTGGCACAACTTATATAGGGGAACCGAGTCAAATGGTGGCCTACTATTGGCTGGAGACAATGAGCCAATTGCAAGCGTCGTCTGTGCGTGGGATTTCGTAGTTGAATTCAATAGAGTTTGCCACGTTGGATGTAACGTATAACCATCGCCTCTATTACGATTTTGCGGATGTTTGTGAACGGCAATTTCAATTGATTCACGGATTTTCCTAGGGAAATAATGCGATTCACGGGACAGAAGCTTAATATCTTTGAATTGAATTTAATGACTGGAGTTGAGTTTGTGTTCTGCCAGAGCTGAACCGGCTATATTTAACAGTAGTACAACTTTCATGTTCGGGCACACGCACGCCGACTGGCCGCTTAATTTCGCCAATGTACACACACCCACAGCAACAGGGAATTCGATACCCTCCCTGTACTTAGAGCGAAGATATTTTGTCTTTAACAGAGGGTAAGAGGTCCTAAACTTTAGAATGGGGGTCTGATAAATTTGAATATACGGTAAGAAAGCGGTGCTGATGTTAGGAGGGGGTTCGCTCCGTGGTTTGGGGTTCCGATGTCTAACTATAGTACGGTGTATGTTGTGGGTGTTATTCTGGAGTAGGGTGTTATAAATATGTTTAAGTTATTATAACAAACGAACTTCGCCAATGGGTTCCAAGCTTATAGCTGAACGACCCCGAAATATTCTAAATAATGTGTCTGTCGACAGAGTTTTTGTTAGAGATATTAAAACACAAATAAAGTATATCTTTCTGGTCTCATCTCCTTTTTCTACTGAAAAAATTAATTCAGCCATTGCTCAGTTCAAGTTAAGAAAGACGCCTGGTGTCTTTCAATGTCTTCTTGAATTCATCAAAAATCTTGGAATGAATCTCGAGAATGGTTGAGAAACTTGTATAACCAATATCTTAGATACTGGAGACATCCTTAACATTTTACAGGAAGCATAAACCCTAGCAATATTAAAACTTTGTCGACGCGGAAGATCCTGGAAGCTACGGACCTATAGCTCTCTTATCTCCTTGCTATAAACTTCTAAAACATCTCATCTGCTATAGAATAGCGCCCACCGTCGATAAGGTTTTTAATAAGGATCAAACCGGTTTCGGAACAGAAGGGAACTGCTGTTACTAATTCTTGGCGTTAAGAACGCACATTGATGCAGGTTTTAAGATGGGCCAGAAAACATCCACCTATTTTGTCGAACTCTCCGGTGCCTACGACACAACCTGAAAAAAATGGAATGATTTTTAAATTCCAAAAAATCATTCCATGAAGTAAATTAAGCAAACTATCCAGAATATGCTGAGCAATCGCCGCATCGTAGTCTGGCTAAACGATCGAACTAGTATGGCAAAACCTTGAAAAATAACCCTCCTCAAGAATCGGTTCTGGCTGATCTCCTACCCTCAAAATCACGAAAATTTCTATATGCAGATGTCTTGGCTTTATGCTCGCAAACCAAGAATTTAGAAGATGAGGAATAACAACTTACTGAAGATTTGCAAGTTTTAAACGATTATAAGAAATGGGAACAACATCGAGCTTCGCAAACACAATGATTTGGGCTCTGCAAATCATCGCGTGTGGGATGCTCTATCCCTAGGACCCAGCTGGAATCTAAGAGACTGATTTGTCCGAATACGTAAGTTCACCACCCTTTAATGTGAATGATTGCTGTATAGCTCTTCTCGAACAACACCTGAATTGAGTAACAGAGATTTAATTTGTAATCCTTCAGAATCTCTGTTGGGTGTTACCCTCCCAGATAGGCAATTGTCTCAATTAAATATATGCCGTACAGGCCACGGAAGGTGCAACTCAATGCTGTACGAATGGAAACACTAGGAAAACTATGGCCCATATAGTAAACGACTGCCGCAGGGGAAGCTTCCTTGGTGGAAATCACGAGCTGAGCAAGGCAACTCCTGCAGCCCTGGATTGATTGAAGAATTGAGATATTAGTGTATAGATGAGTTTTATGACCTTTTTTTTGCCATATGAATTACACACTAATATCTAATTTCCGATTTTGCTTCTCACACGAAATAAATAAATAGTGACTATGTCAATACCATGATTGCGATGTAAAGACAAATAAATTATTACTCCTACTATTTTTAGATATTTTATAATGTATTGTATGTGAAATTTAATGTTCTATTCAAACACGAAGATCGTATCTTGAGTAAAATACCTTAACATCACTTTATATGTCTATTTCGTTAGTATTCGACAGAGCGCTTATACTTTTATTTGATACATAAAGTAATTAATTCATGTATATAAACTTCCATAAACCAAGTCTTAATAATAAAATACCAGCATCCTCTCTCTAACACAGTTACGGTAATATTTAGACACACGCACTATAATTAACATATAATTACCGTCAGCAGGACATTTAAGCTGATGTTTGCTCAACGCACGTGCAGAAGGAAGATGTGTAAACGTGTCGGCCCTACCTGTAACAAGACAAGAGAAAATATTAGTCGGCTGCCGTTTTAAAAAGTCGATAATTTATATATGTACGCACGTAAAACAAGAGTCTTACATAGACCAATGACATTAACCGCCATATACAAATACACTATACTTACATAAATATATGGACGTAATATACATACACACAGACATTAAGTAAAAATTATAAAACAAGAAAAATTTTAATTATTCATTCCCAAAAATGTAAACATCGGGAAACGGTTAAATGGACATTTCGTGTAAAATACTATAAAAATATTTTTTGTCTGTATTGGACTCCCACGAATTTCATTTTAAAACCGAATATATTTGATATATTATCGTTTTTATTGTGATTTTATGGAATAGAAGATGGTACAGTATCTAGTTTTAATAGAAGTATATACATAATGAAATTGTTAATGTTAACAAATTTAAAGTTTTATTGTAGTTCGTTATTTGATAAGGTCGTTCGAAAGATAAAAATAAATGACAAAGAACACCTGCATAAATGTTTTCGTATTGGTTTTTAGATTATTTTTATGGACTGTGTAAATATTTAATATTTTAACCTTTCATTCTTTCCGGCCAAACTCAATATTTTAAAAGTTATCGTATTATTTTTTAAAACAAAATGCTTTCTTCAAACATTAGTGGTTGAGTAATTTTAGTTTTATATGTGTAATGTTAATTAACAAAAATTGGTAATATTCAGAAAATGTAGCTCGACTAATGTTTCATATTTACGACATTTAAGAGATTTAGCAGATTCCATTGCTAGATGTTTTTATAGTAAAAGAGAAGAGAAAATTCAAGTAATTTTTTGTTGTTGTAAACTTCTGGATTGGTAATAAAGTTAGTTGTAAACTGGATGTTGACCTTTCAATATAACATGTCACTGCGAACAGGACACACAAAAACCAAATATGGGCAAATCGAAAAAGAGTTACTAGCTGTTTGTTTTGGAGTTGATAAATATCATCAGTATGTGTATGGAAGAACATTTATAGTGGAAACAGACCACAAACCTTTGGTTCCATATTCAACAAAAAATTACATGAATGTAAATTCAAAATATACTAGAATTGGTAGAACAGTTAGAAAACCTTGTAAGTTTAACGATTATGTTTAGTTCCCAAAAAATTGTTGTTTATAAGTTTATATAAGGAAAGGGGATGTTATAGATGTAAGATTAGTTATAAGACATAGGTAGATGTTGGCAATGTAAACTTACTGGATTGGTAATAAAATTAGTTGTAAACTGGATGTGGATCTTTCAATACAACACTATTGGAATTGGATTAGATACAATGTTAGATATCGACGACTTGATGTTGATTAGCATACAAATGACCTTCGAAGAAGTATGTTATAAATCTCAATAAATGCCAACAAAATATATGTAACTGTAATTAATGTAAATATCAAAATATTTACATTAATACAAAAATGTTAAAAAGCACGTCTGTAAATGTATACATGGATATTCGAGCTCTATAGCACTAGATGGTGTGAGCCATGTCTATACTAAGCCAGTCTGCCAAACGGTATTTTTCGTATGACTTGCGTTGTAATTTGTAGACAGCAATGTTTACATTCACATTTACTTCGCAATTACATACTAATTTCATAATATTTATAAATATTTCATATAAAAGCCGAAAAACTCCAATAATTTATCAATTGATATATTAAATGAACGTCTAAGAAATTATCTAAATATACATATAGCTATGGGGTAATAATTAGCAATTTCAAACCTTAAAAACTGACATCTGCTTTCAAAACTGATATCCTGACATCTGCTTTCAAAACTGACATCTGATTTCAAAACTGACATCTGCTTTCAAAACTGACATCTGCTTTCAATAACTGACATTTGCTTTCAATAACTCACATCTGCTTTCAAAACTGACATCTGCTTTCAAAACTGACTTCTGCTTTCAAAAATTACATCTACTTTCAATAACTGACATCTGAAGCATTAACATTGTCACCTTATAATGCGTTTCCAATTAGCTTGAACCATGGTCTATCGTGACTTAATCGATTAAAGCGACGGTCCTGCAAACCGTAAACTTGGGTTCAAGTCCAAATGGTAACAAATTTTTTCAATTAAATTTCGTATGACTTGCGCTGTAATTTATAGGCAGCAATTCACATTTACTTCGCAATTACATACTAATTTGATAATATTTATAAATATTACATATAAAAGCCGAAAAACTCCAAGAATTTAGAATATATTCTCTACTTAGTCTTGATTTCTTTGCGCTCCTTTACTGAAAGATATCTTGCAAACACAACAGATTCTTCCTTCAATTCGCAATATTTTTTTTATAAAATGCGACTATGTAAATGTGACTTTGTTTTTCAGGTTTATTCTAACAAAAGAAAATTATTAACTACAATCACTATAGAAAAAATTTGGAGGAAAATGCAGGTATAGATTTGAAAGAAAGGACTGTTAACAAAAAAGTGTTGCAGAATTTTTACAATTTATTTCAAGCAATGACACAAAATTAGTACTGAAGAACTAAAATTGGTTGAGTTTTAAAACAACATTTTTTTATTTAAGAAATATTAATAATAATTATTATAATAATTCATGGCTTAGCATCACCAAACAGCTTATCGTCAATTATAATTATTCCAGTATCAGTGGAGCGACTTCAGATGTTCAACTGTCGGCATTCACCTTAAACCAGAAGAAAAACGATAAACACCTTTTCAGATAGGCGAGCCCCCGCATCCGATCTTAGGACATAATAATCTAATATGTTACCACTAAGTTATCGGCCGGTTAAACAAAAAATTGATATAAAGGAAGTTCAGACAAGGGTTGCATAAATTCTTTTAGTTCTGAAATATTAAAAAAAACACAAGGCGCTTTATTTTTAATTTAATCTAATATTTTTTTAATGTACTTTCTTAAATTATTACTGGAATAAGTTTTCTCAAAACCGATTTTTGATATAAATTTTGGCTAACAGGAGTAAATACTATATGAACTGACATTTTTGAAAATGTACGGAATAATGTTTAAATTAATTCCCTTCTACCATTTTAATGAGATGTGGATGTTCGAATGATAGCCTTTTACGTAATAAGCTGTGTCACTGGCTCCTAAAAGACTATAAAATTACGCCGCCTCTGTGTCTTCTCCATATTTTAATGATTCATCAACTTAATATAATTACTATGCGAAGGACACATGTAAATAAACAAAGATGAGCGTGTTTACAGTGCGTTCCCTCAAGTAGTATATAAGTCACATTCACTTTGTATTCTGAAACTGACCAACTCGTTAATACCTGTTATGAAACTGATATTTCTTATCTTCCATCGTATCTGAGTTGTCATCTCACATCATATAAGCCGCTCGGATGCTACGCGTTATCTTGAAAATCAAAAGCGAGTTTTTACTATATACCTATGCATGCTTCCAATCGCTTACATCTCAATAAAGAACACCAATTAAAATACGGAAATTGTAGAATATTTTGGTTTAGATCGCGACGATAAAGCTTCAGTCTTCATAGCGCTTTATCTAGTGATTTTATGTTTATAATTTTAATTATTAACCAAATTAAAAGTATGATTTTATTGGTGTCGTGCAAATACCTAATAATATCTTTTACGTTGAAGGATATATTCTCTCTTGCGGAATAAGGAAGTTCGTTTTGTAAATAAAGTCATTTAAGACATGCATAAAATTTTTCGAAATGAAAATCATGTAAAGTATAGTAAAAAAGTCAGATTAAAAAAGTGTGTAAATAAAAGATAGAAACTAGTATAACACATAAATAAAAAGTAAGAAAACATTACAAATGAAATATTGCTACATCTAATACTGCTTAGATAACATACTCCTAGCTATCAATCATTCTATCTATGAATAATCTTAGTACATAAAACAAAGTCGGGTTAGTTATACCATTTATAACTCAAGAATGGCTGGACCGATTTGAATGATCTCTGATTTGTTGGATTCGTCTCCGCTTCGAATAGCAGAATAACTATTAAAATACCGGAAAAATTCCCGGAAAAAAAATTATACAGAAAATTAATTTTTTAATAAATTAAGTTAGCAACTCCGCCATCTTCCGCAATTGACAGCTTACGTCACGCACGCTTATAGCTTTTTTGTAATAATTAATGTCCATTGCAAATGAGTGACATAAAAGCGTAATTTTTTTTTGTTTCATGTTGTCTGTGATTTGTTTTGAAAAAGCATATAAAGGTTACCGGTCGATTTGTTTGTTTCGTGCGAGTGTTATTAATAAATCTTATTGTGCGAGTATTATTATTAACGATGCCCAAACATCATTGCTAACGATGCCCGAACATCATTGCTAGCCACAAAAACAATAAATGGTTGAGTGAGCGAGCAATTTTGGCGAACAAAGAGGTATATGACTTAAACGTAGTAATTCAGAATCAAATCGTTGGTACTGTGCATTCATTCAAATCTATTGACTGTATAACAAACGAAGACGAAGCCACCAACTATCCAACTGAATTTTTAAACTCCTTGGATGTGCCTGGCTTACCACCGCACAATTTACAATTAAAGTTTGGCTCAGTAGTCATCATACTTCAAAATCTAAACCAACCAAAACTATGCAATGGAACGCGTTTGGTGATAAGAAAACTAATGATCAATGTGATTCACGCGACGATACTCAAAGAAAAATTCAGAGGTGAGGAAGTTCTCATTTCGAGGATTCCGATGATCCTAACCGATATGCCCTTTGAGTTTAAACGAATTCAATTTCCTATTCGTCTTGGATTCGCCATGACGATTAACAAATCACAAGGCCAATCCCTTGAGTGTTTGTAGTCTGAATCTAGAAGATGCATGATTTTCTCATGGTCAATTGATACGTGTTCACGTGTCGGCAAACCATTCGCTTTATTTGTTCTTGCGCCTGCGCCAACGAAAAATGTATATCACAAGATCCTTCACTGAAGAGAATCAACCCGAGTGCAACCCATGCAGCAAAATACATAACTTCAATAAAGCAAATGTCTTGCTGACACGCCATTGAAATACTTGATTTTTGTACTTTTATTGAATTTTCTTTATCTATATTATCCTAATAAACTATTGAACCAGCGGTATAGCTATGATTTATACAAATTCGGCTAACTTCACATTTATGTGAATGAAAACAAGTGACAGAACCAAGAAATAGATTTTTTACGGTGACAGAAGTTAACTTTATTTACAGTAACAAAATGAATCTAACAAGAGAACACTATCGTGCGATTATTTACTATGATTTTCGAAGTGGTTTAAGTCAACAAGAATGTGTCCGGCGAATAAATTCTGCGTTTGGTAGTGAAGCACTATCTAAAACTACAATATATCGCTGGTTTCAAGATTTCAAACTTGGACGTGATAGTCTCAGTGATGAATTACGTGAAGATCGATCATCGACAGCTGTTGTTGCGCAAAATGTCGATGCCGTTCGTGAAATATTAAGTTTGATCGACATGTGACATATGCTGAAATTCGTACATCCTTAGGCGTTGGCATGACTGCAATACAAACAATTTTGCACGATCATTTAAGTGTAAGAAAACTGTGTGCGCCGTGGATCCTACATAATCTGTCAGCAGACCAAAAAGAAGCTCGTGTGAAGTGGTGTAAAGAAACACTGAAACGCTTCCACTCAAGTTCATCAAAACTTGTGTACAACATCGTCAGTGGCGACGAAACATGGATTTACTCATATAAACCTGAAAGAAAAGCCAATCTGCTGTATGGGTGTTTCAAAGTGAAGCAAAACCGACGAAAGTTGTTCGAGCGCGCAGTGTTTCTAAACAAATGATTGCTTGTTTTGTATCTAAGACCTGTGACGTGCCACAATTCCTTTAGAGAATCGTAAACCTGTAAATGCAGAATGGTGTAATACCATTTGTTTTGCAGAGTTGAGAAACAGCAATCAGAACCGTCGCATCCTACTTCATCATGACAATGCAAGTTCGTACAGCGTAAAACTAATAATCGACTATTTGACCGGCAACAACGTCGAATTATTAAGCCATTGTCTCTGCAGCCCCGGACCTATCCTCCAATGACTTTTTTACGTTACTCAAAATTTTTAAACTTGTTTTAAAATAAATTCTTATTTTAATGAATCTATAACACAGGCCTACAAAAAAAAATTTTTTTTTGGTGCATCTCTGTTTGTTTGAATTGTCGATAAAGTAGGTAATGTACAGTATATTGACATACGTCATTTTAACTCATCAGCTCTAGTTTACCTACTACCCTCATTGTGAATTGTTGTCGGTCTTGTTATGGTCTTGTTCGTAACTAGTCATTATTACAATATCATCGATAAAGTTTGTGTTACTATTTCATTATGGCTAGTACGTCCAGACGTTGTGTTAACGATCCTGATATATTTTGTTATGTTTGTAGTGAATACATACTGAAAAATCAGCGTAAATCGATTACAAACACAGTGCGTCGTTTGTATTTTGCTTACTTCGGTATTGAAATTCTACACCAAGGTAAAGTGTGGGTATATTGAACATAACTGGGTGATCTTCGTCGACTTGAAGATGGTTAATTTTTTATTGGGTCAACAGAGTGGTTATACTAAATACCCATGTTTTATTTGTCTCTGGGACAGTCGAGCTAAATCACGTCATTGGACTGCAAAAAATTGGCCTGTGAGAGATGCTCTTGTTGTTGGGAAAGAAATGTTATAAATGAACCCTTAGTTTCAAGAGAAAAAATCATTCTTCCGCCATTGCATATAAAATTAGGGCTAATGAAGCAATTTGTTAAGGCTCTCGATAGAAATGGTCAATGTTTCCAGTTTATTTCTCACAAATTTCCTGGTTTAAGTACAGAAAAACTAAAAGCAGGTATCTTTGATGGACCTCAAATACGTAAATTGATGAAAAACACAACTAATTTTGAGACTTGTATGAATGATGTGGAGAGGCTTGCCTGGCAATCTTTTGTAGCAGTTGCACAAAATTTCCTCGGAAATCATAAGGCTGACAACTATGTAGAACTAGTAGAGGAAATGCTGGTGCGATTCAAAGATTTAGGCTGTAATATGAGTATAAAATTACACTATCTCAATAGTCATCTACATAATTTCCAACACAATTTAGGAGATCTAAGCGAAGAACAAGGGGAACGTTTCCACCAAGACCTAAAAACAATGGAGAATAGATACCAAGGAAGGTAGGACAGTCATATGATGGCTGACTATTGCTGGGGAATCATGCGAGATTGCCCGAGTCAGTTTCATTCTAGAAAATCACTCAAAAGACAATTTTTTGATGTTTAATGTCAATAAAATATATATTTTTTCGTGAATTGTGTTTTTTTTTCTCAGGAACTAGAGCTGACAGAAGAAAACGGGTAACATTTTTGATATCGCCATGTAAGACATACCTAAAATCTCCAGCACCAAAATGATTGTAGGCCAGTGTAATTTATGAACCTATTCTCATTTATTTTCCAGTTCATCATAATGATATTTATAACTTTGAGCTTAAAATGTGCTGAAAATGTTAAATTTTAATTAATTTTAATGCTGGGAATATTTTTCTTATTTCAAAACTGCCAAGAAGTCTGGGATAAAATTTTTAAATCTTCTGTACTAGATGAGGAGTTGATAATTGATTATCAACTGTTTAAAGTTTTGCATTTTTAATAGACATACCTTAAAAAATATAGGTTCAATGATCCTTCTCTCACAAACACCTGCCCAAACTCTGTGGATGCAGTGGCTATTCGACAAAAAAGTGCGGATTATTTGAGCTCCACATCCTCATGTATTGAGAATTTACGTAGCCTGAGAGATGAAGCCAAGATTCATCAGTAAACAGAACCTTTTCAATGCCTCCATCACTAGTAACAAAATGGTTAATAAATCTTTGACAAAATTCTTGTCGTTTCGGTCTATCAACAGGAAGTATTTCATGAGTTGCTTGTAAGTAGCAGGGGTGTAAATGTAGATCATGCTTAAGGATACGTCTGCAAGTGCTTTAAGAAAGATCTAATTTTTTGTGTAAATTCCGCACAAAAAGCTGAGGATGTTCTTCTACCAATTGCCTTAACGCTTCAACATTTTTCTCATTTCTAACTGTTGGCCTACCACTGCCCTTTTTGCGATTCACATTTCCTGTTTGGCTGAATAGTTGCACAAAACTGTGAATGCATATAGAAAACTGATCATATGGAATAACAATAACTGGAAATTCTTCCAAAAAGTCCTGATACACATCCCTGATAGAATAATCCCATTCGCCATTAATTTTATTACAATTTCTAAAATATATTTTAACCATGTGCCGTTTCTGTTGTCCGTTAAATACAAAAGCTATTATTAAATAGCTAATAAATAGCAAAGATATCTTTGACTTATGATTATTTACAAATGACACTTCGTCAATTCTCTAAGCTTAGACGTAGCTTATATGTGCCTATCTCTGTCGATCATGGCCTACCTAGGATATAAATTTTGTGGCTCACGTAATATGTCGAGAAATAAGCGAAAGTATGTGTATTTTTTTATGAAATTTATTAAATATTTTTTTTTATTGTAAATGTTAGTGTAATTTTGGCTGTCGGATATTTATCGTATTATATCGAAAATGAGACGGCAGTAATCAGTTGATAATAGTTTTCGTTAAATTATATATGAAAGAAAAAAATCAATCTATGATTGTTAGTGAAAAGCAAACAAATGTTAAACGGAATACATAGTATAGCGAAAAGTTATACAGGCATACGTGTATGTATGTATGGGTCTAAGTAATAGTTATCTTTAAATTAAAAACAAGTGATATAAGCATCGCCTACGGATTAAGTTTTCTATTACAAATTATAAACTTGGCTTATTGTATGATGTTAAATAATTACCTACATCCTTTTTTTTATTATGTAAATTCGTAATGGAAAAAAATATTCTAGTATCTCGCGGCGGTAAGTGTTTCATAGTCGAGCAGTTTGCATATTAAAACGTCTATTATCCATCATGATCAAATGATTTCTACCGCAAAAATTTCTAACCATCATTTATAGATTATTATTTATAGGCATCACAACTATCCAATAATTATCTATAACCGTAAAAATCAATACTACATTTGCATACCTATAACAGTCTTTTGTAGAATGGATAGGTATACAACAGTTTAACATCATCGTCCAATGTCGATGAGCAATTTATCCCTTCTCGCATTACAAAGATATGTTCATACGTTCATAGAAGAACGACAAATAATACCTGCAGCAATTTTAATGAAATTAAACGCACCGATGACGTACGCCGCATTTGAATACGATATTTTACAATTATGTGTTGAAAGCCTAGCCATTTTTCTCTGTTAAGTTGGCAATACGACCATAAATACTAATTGTAAGCAAGAGGGCTTTTGTACGAGTCTTAGAAATTGTGCATCGTTTCAATGAATAATAACGTGATCCGTTCACGATGAAATTGATCTGATTATATTTGTCTACGTAAGTACAAAATAATTGCGATGTATTCATTGTAATTTAACGGCTGTTTAAATATAATAGCATTGATGGCTTACATCATTTTGCAAATTTAAAGAAGAATGAGATAATAGAAAGAATTTCTTGCCTTTTCAATTAATCTCTCAGATTAATTTCGATGACTGCTTTCTTTTTTTAAAGCCAGTACAGAGAAATCCGTTTAATTTGATCACGGATAATATTATCAATCGGTTACTGTTACCATTTTGGCTAGGAGCCGACCATTTTAATCAGTTTGCATGCAAAAACCATCGGATAATGTGATAAAAAAAGTCGCTTATTATTGTCATTTTGAAGAAATTTCGAACACAATAATCGTTTTTTCAGAGATAGACAGGGGTTCGTTTAATACGTATGTGTGTCTATTGCATCAATGTTTATTGCAACAATGAAAGATTGATATGTATGTATGTACATACATATGTTAGGGCTGGGCGATACCGATGTTTTCGGTATCGAATATCGATACCAATCAAGGTATCGATACTCGGGTTTGTGCACGGTATCGATTCTGAGTACTGGAATCGGTAAAGTATCGCTAGGTATCGATGCTTAAATCGATACCTTGGAATCGATTCTTTGGAATCGATACCTAGGAATCAGTACTCGTACCCTTTTTCTAGATATCGATTGTTTAATATCGGTTTCAATAGATATAAAATTAATTTACCGATTTTATCATATCCACAATATGAAATTTACAATACATATTGTGATATATTTTTTTTTTTGTAGTATGTAATTGTAGTTATTATGTCATATGTTATTATGGCATATTATGTCATGGATATTTGCTACGCATAATTTAAAATTCAACAACATTCTTTTAAATATATATATATATAACAATTGATAAATTATTGGAGTTTTTCGGCATTTATATGAAATATTTACAAATATCGAATTAGAATGTATGTAATTGCAGAGTAAGTGGGGATGTAAACATTGCTGTCTTCAAATTACAAAGCAAATTATACGAAATATTTAATTGAAAAATATGGTCTACGTTGGGCCTCGAACCCAAGTCTACAGCTATATAGGTTACGAGGGTCCCGTATCGTTATGTTCAAATTTTAGGAGTGTAAAGTAGACTTCATTTCAAGTAAGAAAAACGCAAAACTTGTATATCTATTTTTATTTGTTTCAAAGTTACAGATTTATGAATGTGATTGTCAGATCATGAAAAAAATGTAATCCTAAAGTCAATACAAACTGATTTTATTTAAAAAAAAGTTATACGATTCAATAACAGGCCTTTGATCATTAACGTCGCATAATATAATATTATCCTAAAATAAATAAACACGTGTCGTAGTGCATACAGTAATTTCTTGGAGATCTACAAAAAGAGTACTGGAAATTTATTTATGATAAAGAAGGTTCTTACTTATTTCGTAAGTGCTGAACCATGAATATCATACAATATACAATATTGTGTATGACTGTTAACATTGCATTTTTTAATAAAGGATTACATTACGTTTCAGTTCATACAACAGCTTATTAGTGGGTGGACACGCTTTCTTTATTCAAAATACCTCACCGATTTTCTTCTCAAGAGTATGCGTACATGCGTTTTGTGTATGGCTACTGTAACGGCAATGCACGTCAAGCAGTTATTGAATACCGACATCGGTTTCCCGGAATTCCTCATTACAGAACCTTTCTGGAAGTACACGGACAATTTCGGGATTGCGGACTGAGTGATTATTTTTTCGACCGAGGAGTAAATTTGCCAGCAGACTTAGAGAAAGAAGCAGTAGACATTGTTACAAGGATTCCAACTCTCAGTGTACGTCGAGTCGCTAGACAACTAGAAGTGCCACAAACGACAGTTTGGCGAATTTTAAAACATGCGGCCTTATATCCATATCATTATCGCAGGCGACACGGTTTGCTTGAGGCAGACCACTATGCTCGTCTAGTTTATTCTACCTGGATATTAAGACAGTCACGGCTTCATTTTAATTTCTGCAGAACAGTCCTCTGGACAGATGCTATACGCCCATCTAAATTTAAACATGAATTTTCTATTAACGTTTGGGCGGCCCTAATCGATGACTTGTTGGTTGGTCCTGTCGTTCTTCCTGGGAGGCTAAATGCGGACAATTACCTTCAATTTCTTATTGACGAACTGCCAGGTCTTTTAGAGGATGTCCCACTGAATGTTCGACGAGACATATGGTTTCACATGGATGGAGCACCACATCTTTCCGAATTGCTGTCCGAAATTGGGTTAACGTCCATTATCCAAGATGGATTGGTCGACGTGGTCCTGTTGAATGGCTACCCAGATTACCCGATCTTAATCCCCTTGACTTTTATTTATGGGGGTACATGAAAAATATAGTCTACGCGCAAGTTTTGAACACAAGAGAAGAGTTGTTGGGTCGTATTCACCTGGCTACCGAGCAAATCCGACAAAACAAGTATCAAATTCGGATAAGTACTTCTTCTATTGGCTTACGGGCACAAGCCTCCATTCAACAAGGAGGTGGACATTTCGAAAATATTATTAATTGAACTTTTTAAAAAAAAATCAGTTTTTATTGACTTTGGGATTAAATTTTTTTTCATGATCTGACAATCACATACATAGATCTGTAACTTTGAAACAAATAAAAACAAGTTTTGCATTTTTGTTACTTGAAATGAAGTCTACTTTACACTCCTAAAATTTGAACATAACGATACGGGACACTGGTATATATAATACATATTACCTAAAAATTCTTTACTTAAAAAGTTATTGCATCCTTTATATACATTTAACAAAATACACAAAAGATAAGATAATATGTACAATTACCAAATTATGCAAAAAGTCTAAAATATTCTATTTTAAAATAGAAACAAACCAAGCACGTTTTATAACTACAATAGCTTTATAAGAATTCTGGATGCCACTTTCTTTTTTTACCTTGTTAATCTGCACAAATGCAATAAAAAAACCCCTATTAAATAAAGAAAAGGAAATTGTTACAAATACCAATATATAGGTAAGAGGCTTGTAGAAGTTTAACCGATTCCAAAATAAAGCGATACCTACGTACTGTCTTAATATCTTTGGACTCCTTGCTTGGAGTCGATATCTTGGAATGAATACTTCGGTATACATTGAGATCGATTCCAGTCATTTCTATAGTTAGCATCGATTTCTTGGTATCGACACCTTAGTATCGGTTCGTTGATGTCGATTACTTGGTATCGATACTCTGGTATTGGTTTCTTGGTATCGATACCCAAGTATTGTTGGTAATACTACAAAATAGATTGATAACCAAACTATCAGAAATACGTTCCAACTACAATTTTTCACTGGTTCACAAGCTGTGCAAAACTAACGCATGCGCACAAAATGATCATCAAACAATACGTGAACTGTTACTAAGCCGGTAGTTGGAACAAATCTAATTCCACAAAATGTATTGAGTAATGACCATCTTTTTGTTTTGGCTCTTTTTTCAAACAACTTTATTGGAGTCGACTCATTTTTCTTCGAAACTATTTGCTGGAGCTGACTCATTTTCAAAGATCAAAACTGTCGATTGTTGCTTTCATCGCCTGTAATGATGTACGACGATGACTTAATGGAAGATTAGACGCTCCTATCAGCGCCTGTTTGCGAAAGAAAGCGGCATTATTTTCGAGTAGGCCGTGCATTTAAAAGAGGCTATTTAAATTTTTATTCTCGCCTGACGTTAAGTTTGACAGATACAGTTGCTTAAAGAAGACGTGTTTAGTGACAGATGTAAAATGGATAAAATCGCTATTCACTACCTGTTTTTTAAGTAAATGACTACAACTGAAATTCTGGCGGATATTCGGAAAATATTGGGCAGCGATGCTTCTTCGAAGGCTACGATTTATCACCAAGTTGCTCGGTTTAAACTTGGTTCCATGAGTCTCGAAGACGAAGAACGTCCTAGACCACTAAAACAAGTTACCATTCCAGAAATAGTTGACCGAAGAGTGAATCATTGGAGATTGTCAAAACTGTGGGTATATCTACTGAGCGTGAACCCCACATTTTGCATGTCAAATTACGAAAGTATAAATATAAGCTCTCTGTTAGGTGAGTGGTACGTCTACTGAATATAAATCAAAAAGATGAAAGAGCACGAATATCCAATAATTTAAGCCTTTAGTATCAACCCAATGCGTCGTTTTGTTATGATCGATGAAACTTGCTTCCATTACTATGTGCCAGAATCGAAACGGCAATCTCAGCAATAAAAGGTATTGTCGCAGTCCTCTCGCAAAGAAGGCTAAGATGCTTCTTTGGCTGGAAAGGTATTTTTGGATTTGAAGGAGATACTTCTTATCGACTTTTTGCGATGAGCCAAATTATCAATGAAACACATTATGTTGCCTCTTTGGACAGAGTGAAAGTGGCCATTACCGAAAAAATTACTTGAAAAGAGTGCTATTCCACAATGACAATGCACCATCACGCACCAGTCATATTGTTCGAAAAATTAATGAATTATGTTTTCAGGTCGTGCCCTAACCGCCCTATTTACCGGATCTAGCTACCACCAGAGTTTCATTTATTCTTATTAAAACTCAAGCAGTTTCTCGTCGGAAGGAAATTCAAGGGAGAAAAGGAAGTTATTGTTGAAGTGGAGCAATATTTTGACGACCTTGATGGTGATGATGACAAAATTAGTATAATGGCACTTCAGTACAGTTTCCGAAGGTTGCTGCTGTGTCCGTCCAATGGAACCCCCTTGCTAAATCTTAATACTTGTTATGCTATCTTTGGTGACTTGATTGTAGGTAAGACACGCGTCTGCATGTCTAGAAAGCAATTTTCACAAAAATACGAATTTGTAATGTGGTTTCCACACCCGATTTTGAATATTTATATTTTATTAAAAATGTTTTTGTTTTATACAAAAAAAATGTGAGGTTTTACCCACTCAAGTATATTTGAAGTTATTTTGTTTAATAAGAAATACAATACGAGGTGCATTCAAGTTCTAAGGCCTCCGATTTTTTTTCTCCAGGTTGGAAAGAAATAGAAGCATGTGCATTATTTTAAAATGAGCGTGCGTTCGTTGTCAATACGTCACAGAGATGGCAGCACTGTACGGCAGATGGAATTGTAGCGGCAGCGTCGAGAATGAGAACTGTGTTAGATACTTAAAATGGGTACGTTTTCCTTACTTGAACAGCGTGCAATCATTTGTTTTCTGAATTTGCGTGGTGTGACACCAATTGAAATTCATCGACAGTTGAAGGAGACATGTGGTGATTGAGTTATGGATGTGTCGAAAGTGCGTTCGTAGGTGCGACAGTTTAATGAAGGCAGAACATCGTGTGACAACAAACCGAAACAACCTCGGGCTCGCACAAGCCGGTCTGACGACATGATCGAGAAAGTGGAGAGACTTGTTTTGGGGTATCACCGAATGACAGTTGAACATATCGCCTCCAGTGTTAGCATTTCCGTGGGTTCTGTGCACAGAATCCTGCATGACGACTTGAAAATGCGAAAAGTGTCCTCCAGGTGGGTGCCACGAATGCTGACGGACGACCACAAGGCTGCTCGTGTGGCATGTTGCCAAGCAATGTTGACGCGCAACCAAGGCATGAATAGGACTTTCTTTTGGTCAATTGTGATAATGGATGAGACGTGGATGCCATTTTTCAATCCAGAAACAAAGTGCCAGTCAGCTCAATGGAAGCACACAGATTCACCGCCACCAAAAAAATTTCGGATAACCGCCAGTGCTGAAAAAATGATGGTGTCCATGTTCTGGGACAGTGAGGGCGTAATCCTTACCCATTGTGTTCCAATGGGCACTACGGTGACAGGTGTATCCTACGAAAATGTTTTAAAGAACAAGTTCCTCCTGCACTGCAACAAAATGTCCGTGAGAGGCTGCGCGTGTGCTGTTTCACCAAGACAACGCACCCGCACATCGGGCTAACGTTGCGCAACAGCTTCTTCGTGAAAACAACTTTGAAGTGCTTTCTCATGCTCCCTACTCACCTGACCTGGCTCCTAGTGACTTTTGGCTGTTTCCAACAATGAAAGACACTGTCCGTGGCCGCACATTCACCAGCCGTGCTGCTATTGATTCAGCGATTTTCCAGTGGTCGAAACAGACTCCTAAAGAAGCCTTCGCCGCGGCCATGGAATTATGGCGTCGACGTTGTGAAAAATGTGTACGTCTGCAGGGAGATTATGTCGAGAAGTAACACCAGTTTCATAGTTTTCGGTGAGTAGTTAGTTAGAAAAAAATCGGAGGCCTTAGAACTTGAATGCACCTCGTACTATAGGAATTAAATAAATTAAAAATTTATCTAATTTTTATTATTAGTGATGACTATTTAGAAAAAACGAGAATAAGTTTGTGTTTTAATTTAGGATAGCAGTTGTCCTATAAATTATAAATTTTACACGAGAAAAAGTATATTAAAAAAAGTCATATTTTTAATTCGTGCAAACGAAATAAAAAGATATTATTTTTTGTGTGATATTTCGTCTATGTAACATTTGCTTCGCAAACACGCACGCAGGTCCAACACATATCTTTACTATTAACATATTTACAATAAACACGACAAAAAGTCCCGGGAGCGTCGTCAGATGTAATTAAAAGATTATTTTTATTTTTGAAATATACATTGTTGTACACGTACCACAATAAATCAACTTAATTAATTAATCATATCTATGTAGTTCTGCATATCTAGGTTAACATTGTACGTATGTTTCTTTTTCAATTCTCGAATGCAATTTTACGAGAATTTTTCCTGGATTGTCATCTTAATTAATTGTTAAAATGATAAATCAGTAAAGTTCTTTCGCATATTTAAATACGGTATTCCGATGTATTTGTAAGTTAGTTAATTTATTATATAGTCAGTTATTTTTTAACCCCTTAAAAACTTGTACGAGACTTTGATTTATTTAGATCTAATAGTTTCGTAAACATATTGCAATAAAATTATGAATATAGTCTCAATATACTATTTATTGATTTTGCACATTCCTTTACTGATATTAATAGGAGAAAGTTGTTCAAAGTCAGATATGATTTTAAAATACCTAAAAAAATGGACAACATAGAAAAACATTACAATTGAACTTATGTAACTACCAAATGAAAGATTTTGGCACTTTCTAATGTTAGCAGAGAAATAAGACCTGTTATTTAACTCCGTTTAATATGGTATTAAAGGAGTATTTTCACTTTTTAAGAACTTAAATTATAAAACAAAACTCTACTGAATGGTAGAGTAAAATTTACTAGTTCCCATTTAAAAAAAATGCGCGGACAGGCGTAACTAAAAAACAATTGAAGAAAAAAAAAATTCAAATATTCTCAAATGTAGATCAAAATATCCTAACAAACTTTTATATTGAACATAAATCCCTAAAATGAATATTAACGACAATAAATCGCCGTCTCCATACTTTTAACTAACCCTGTATATGCACTGTCACTGATAAATAAAAGTATTTTTTCTTTTTACCTGTCCTCCGAATGAAGCATTTACTGCATATTATCGTAAATATATTTATAACTCTTCATGCTTCTATCTACGCCCATGAAGAAACGAATTTAAGTGTAATGTTGAAGTAATTGCGTCACAATTGAACGACAAAAAACAGATGCGCGGTTCACCGAGTGAATAATGCTATTCAATAACTGCGTGTTGTACTTAGCGACGTTATAGACTATTTATATAGTCCATGGTAATTTCGGCCCGATCTTTAATAATAATATATAATGTAATTGAAATAGATAATATATTGAAAATTCTATAAAAAACAATAATATTGACTGCAAATACAAATCCCTAAAGAATACATTAAATATATATTTATATTCATAACAATAAGTAAACACTTATGTGTTTACACATAATAAAAGTTTTAGTAAGTAGACAACCGTCTTTTATTAAATATCTAAAACATTGTACGTTTTAAGAGAGACATAAAACTTTATATTACCGTTGAAATAATTTGCGAATAAATCTGCCCGAACAAGCTGAAAGTGTCAAGTTGTTGACATTTACACGTCCTGTAACAACAAAAACGCAGTAAAGAAGACGCATCGTGAGACTGTGGTTCAGGTAAAACACCTGATATTTACGACCTTATGCCATATCGCTATCCGACACTTCGACTAATGGCACCGCAGACTTAGGTATCATTCGGGTTTATTACTTTAGGAAATTAAATTGCTCCAAAGCTCCGAACGACAACATTGTGTCTCCGACCGAATACATCTTATCGATTTTATCGGACGATGTATATCCTATCGAGATAAAATAAGAATAAAGCACTACTCAGTTGAATTGCTTTCCGAAGCCAACTATATATATATATATATATATATATATATATATATATATATATATATATATATATATATATATATATATATATATTTCTATCTGTATTGGCAATATGTATTAGTGACCTTATTTATCTAGTAAATCAACATTTGAAGCTGTCACATTAATTTTCAATGAAGAAGTTTTGAATTAATCTGATGTAATCAGACAACGTACCTTAATTGTAGACATTTGGAAACGAAAATTACTTTTTTTAAATTTTATTCTTAAAATTGCATTCAGTTTGTTACTTTATTGTACCGCCGGTGCAACATGGAAAAGTTCAAGTGAATTAATATCAGTGTTGCCAGGTGAAAACAATTGTTTTCACTAGATGAGAACTTAAAAAATCACTAGATTTCACTAGATTGTTACCACAATTATAAATGAAACCATTACATATGTCTAATTACCGGTAGTACTACGTGACTATAAATGTTTGTAACAAATATTTACTTTGGCAACACTGAAAAATTGGCTAGCCTGGTTATTCGTATATAGGTACAACTTTGTAGGTTATGTCATTTGTATCATATGGATGCGTTAAAAATCAGGTGTGCTAACATAAAATTACAGAAGTGTTTCCAACTTAAGTCGAAAATTTACAATCATTTATAGTCTCGTTGTATATATAATGTATAGTTTTAGTTTTCGTTAATAAAGAAAGAAGAGCTATTGCAATAAAAAAAAATGTAAAGCGGTAGGTATGTAAATAATAAAAGAAACACAACAATTTCTTGATATATATTTATATATAATATAGGTATATATTTATTGGTATAATATTGCATAAAATCGTACCTATTTTACAATAACACTGTACAAGCTGTTTTAAACTTAAGTAAAATTTACAAGAAAATAAAAGGTAACTATAGTAAATTACAAATTAGAGCTTATATAAATTGCATTAAATAATATATTTTTATTCTGATGAATACATATTGTTGTTATGTTTATTTGTTACAGTTACAGGAATTTTGTAATCAAAACATGATTTATTATCACTATTTATTAATCTCTTAGAGTGTAGAATTCCAGTTAAGGTAGTAGCAGATAACCGATTTCTGATTTTACTTTTGTTGAGAGATACTGCACTGAATATTCTTTCTACCGAAGCACTACTGTGAGGTAATGTTAAAACTAAATTGACAAATGATAGTTTGATAGTTCTGGATAAACAGCAGTATTGTCACATCTAATTTGATTACAGATATTTTCCAAAAAGAAATATAATCGGCTGCATCCTCATTGAACTCACTGTTTTGCAATAATCGCCACTCTCTATCCAATGAAAGAAGATCAATATCTTTCCTATGAAAGTTTGCTGCTGGACCTAATGAACTTGTAGTTTTAATAAGTTTTGGGTCCAAAAATTTAAAGAACTTAAGTGTCTTTACATCTTCTGCATTAAATGGAAAGCATTTATATAATTGATGAGCAGCTTCAACATGAAAACCTAAGCATGTTAATTGAAAGTTATGTTTATCACCATCTGAAAGAGTATTTTCTTGAAATAATATAGCTGCCTTCAGGCCACAATATACTTCATTTAGTAAAACATAATGTTCTGGGTTTCTATATTGCAAAATAGTTACATCAGTTTTACTCAAATGTGTATTATTTATATAACAACTTAGAATAGTCTTGTATACTGCTAACATTCTGTCATATATTGCATAAATTTTAGGAGATTCTGATTGAAATTCCTTATTTAAATCAGTAAATACAGGTAAAACATATTCCAAAAACTCTAAATAATATTTATTCATAGGATTTTGTAAATTATTGTGAATGGATTCAGATGCATCGATTTGATTGAAAGATTCATTTTGGAAATATAATTTAAGAGCTTCATACTGCTCCAATACTCTTTTAACAACAGAAATTAAAGAGAGCCAGCGTGTTTGGCTAGGTTGCCGCAGCTTATGGGGTTTAATATCAAGAAACTGCTGAAATTCTTTGTATTGTCTTTGTCGTTTAAAACTATATTGCATATAAGTGTATACTTCTCGCACCAGTTTTTCCGTTGTAGAAGGTAATTTTTCACAAGCATGGGAAGCTATGAGTGCTATTGAGTGACATAGACATTTTACAGTAAAAAGATGTGGTATTTCATTTTTTAATAAAGTTTTGACGGAATGCTTAATGCCCATCCTTGAATTTGCCCCATCAGCTGCAAATCCTACCATATTATTTTTATATGGAACATTATGTTTATTAAAAAATTGAACAATAACACTATGTATATTTACTGCAGTTGCATCATAGATTGGTAATAAAGCAAGAAATTCGTCATTTATACTAAAATTTTGATTTAATCGCACAACTAATGCTAAGTTTTTAATTCAGGTATGATCCGTAGACTCATCAATTAATAAAGAAAATTTGCTGCACTTTAAAGTTTCTATTAGAGTTTCAAAACTATCCCTCCAAGATAATCATTACCGCATATTTTACATCTGTAAAACTCTTCTCTTTTTGAACTAGCTTCTATCCAATGTTGGTAATCATTGTGTTTCTCCCAATCAGTTTTGTATTTTTGTTGATAAATTTTCATTTTTTTTTTAAGTAGATGGTTGATCTGTGGTTGACATAATAACTGCTAGAAATTAAAACAGATTTAGGAAAACTAATAAAAATATGTAAACGGTTTTATTTGCAGTAAATACTTACATGGTAATAATCCGAAAATTAATTTATTTAAAGAATTGAGTGCGATTGGGCGCGCGTGAATAAGATTCTACCATAAATATCTAATATGATTTAATCCAAAATTCCCCCGGTCAAGAGCTTTTATACTTTCCCATTTTAAATAGGTACTTACCCTTCATCGTATTATTTCAAAAATTACAAATTTAAAAATAATTTGAACGGTACTTCCCGTAATGAGCTTATTTATTATATCTAGAGAACGGACATTCTTACCACGTGACTCGGCGTAATTCAGTGAAGTATTTGTTAGTCTTACCCGGCCATCTGGTCCGTTGCGATTACAATGGACAACACAGCTATTGTATTCGGAGGATATATTCCATTAAACGCAATCGGCAATTGGAAATGTTTATAAACTTCGCTGAGTACATCCCGGCGTAATACAATAAAGTATTTGTGTTTGACTTTCTCGGACACCTGATTTCGCAGCGTTAACAATGGACAACGGCTATTGTATTCGGAGAACTTAGCCATGTGGTAAGAATGTCCGTTCTCTAATTATATCAATTATTTATTGCGAGAAAATTGTTTCGACTACTAAGGTAATACTTAATAATAATAAATAACGCAATCTATTTTGATAAATATATGATTTCATATAAACTACAAAACGAAAAATACGTAAAATAACTAGATTTTACTAAAATACAGAAGTTTTTCACTAAATCACTAACACAGTACTCAAATCACTAGATCTAGTGAAAAATCACTAGACCTGGCAACCCTGATTAATATTATTATAACAAAACAATTTAAAACATACTTGAGTGGGTATAATCTCGACGTTTTTTGTATAAAACATTTTAATAATATAAAAATATTAGCAATCTCAATAAAATAGTAAAGTTTGACTCCCTAAGTATGTTTCAAATTGTTTTATTATGTACACTGTCGGAGCTGTTCGATTTATAGTGAAGACACGTTATACGAGGGCGGTCTGATAACTAAGGTAAGTAGTTCAAAAGATACTTAATTCCAGTTTTTTACGTTTATTTTTCGACATAGTTCCCCTTCTAATTCGACGCACTTGTTCCAACGATGTTCAAGTGGTTTAAGGCCTTTACTGTAATATGTCGAATTAAACTCCGCAAAATAATCATTTGTTGCTGCAATCATTTCCTTATTAGATGAAAATCGCTTTCCACCTAGCCATTTTTTCAAGTTGGGAAACAATAAAAGTCAGATGGAGCTAAATCTGGACTGTAAGGTGCATGTCGAAGTATTTCGAATCGCAATTCAAATAATTTTGTCGCGACAATGTTCAATGCATGAGCCGTTGCGTTGTTATGATGAAACAAAACATTTTTCGTGCCAAATGTGGTCATTCTTCCTTTAATATTTCACTAATTTGGTCCAATAACGACGCATAGTACTCGCCTGTAATTGTTTTGCCCTTTTGCAGATAATCTATAAAGACAACATCACGAGTATCTCAAAATACGTTGGCCATAACCTTGTTAGTTGATAGAACCACTTTTGCTTTCTTCGGTGTACTGTAACCGGCTTCTACCCATTGTTTATATTGAACTTTTGTTTCGGGGGTATAGTGGTGTATTCACGTATAGTCAACGGTAATATATCGGCGCAAAAATTCGGAGGGATTATGCTTAAAAACGATCAAACAGTACTCAGAAGTTGTTACGCATATTTGTTTCTGGTCCACACTTAGCAGACGCGGTACCCACTTTGCTGAGAGCTTTCTCATCCCAAAGTGTTCATGTAACATATAACCACACGATATTTAGATATACCTATAGTGTCTGCTATCTCATGCACCTTTAATCGACGATCATTTAAAACAAGATCATGAAGTTTGGTGATAATTTCATCAGTGGTAGCCTCTTTCAGACGTCCAGTACTTGGTGCATCTTTGGTGTTCCTACGGCTCCGTTTAAATTCATTCATCCAGAAACAATCTATGATGGCGTAGATTCGCTGTGAACATTATCCAGCTACTCTTCTTTAATTTCTTTGTTTTTTTTTCACGGTGATATGGAAGTGTTTAATCACAGCACCAAATTCTCTTTTGTCCATACTTACAAAACGACGTAACACGTTTACTTTAAACGACTGTAAGAGACAACTGACGCAACATTGTTGGTTCTACCTTTACAGCTGTCTTCTAACATATGACAAATGACACGCATACGTAGATTATACGCCATCTCTGTGTTAGTTACGTAAATTATCAGAAACCCCTCGCACAAGTTTTAAGTCGGTTGCGGCTGATCATCTGATGGAAGTCACTTGCCAAGTCTTACACTTGTCATGTGGGCTGTGATAGTTGGTTTGACGTTCATGATGTTGACATTAATCAATAAACGGCTCTGAATGTTATTCTAAGCTGTCTTTGATGACTTGATGGCATGTAGTAAGAGAGTTACTTTTGTGAATTGTATCTATCCCAAGCACTATGCACTGAGGAGTCTGTAGCAAGACGAAACAGGAGTCTACATGTCTGAATAGCAATTTTCACACAAATATGAACTCGTATTCTTCGCACGTATTTAATAATATTTTTATATTATTAAAAATGTATTTGTTTTATATTATTATTATTTTAGTAATTGTTAGGCTGCTTTGAACGTTGACAAAGTAATTATAAACGCAATCTTTGCAATATTTTTTTTTATTTAATTGTAATATATAAGATTATCCTCTATTGTAATAAATAAAAGAACTAAAATAGAAGTGCAAATAAAACCTATTATTCTATAAAATAAACAAATAAACTACACTATTATTGCTATTTTATTTTAGCTATACCAATCATTATATTCATTTTCAATTCTCAATGCATAGAGAGAGCGATCATTACACGTAAATCGTATTTAAAAAATCAGATTACTGGTAATACGCAAAAAAGTACGGACGCATCAGGTCGCGGTCGAGACCTACCATTTGCGGTAATGAAGAACGTAATGACTGTTTCACTTTTAATTAAGATATTTGTTGTGTCAGAAATCCGTCAACTGCTTGTGAGGTCTGCAGTTATAATTGTATTGACCGCCGTCGGTAAATGTATATTGAGAAAGCTCAGCACGGCGTATTATAATACGAAATTATATGTTGACGTTCATTAGTTAAGTGATCATTTCTTTTAAAGAAAAAGACCATAACTAATGTTATTATGTACGTTTGTACATTTCTTGGTAATTGTTTAATAAAGAAATGTTTTCTGCTTAGGGCATTTTGAATAATTTGCACAATCTGCAGGTGGTCCTAGAGACCATATAAATATATATATATATATATATATATATATATATATATATATACCTGATTTAGATATTCGGCGATTGAAGGTCTGTTTTACATTAATATGTATATATTTAAAATAAGATCTTACATGTTTTGGTAAGTATTACCTTTATCAAAGAATTATAAATGACAGATATTAATGTAAAAGTTATATAAGTGATGTAGTCATGGTGGGAGATACAAATTCATAAATACATTCAATTCAATTAATAATAATTCATGACATAATAAAATTAAAGAAATGATGATGATCAATTAACAATCGAAGCGATATAAAAAATCTAAGCAGTATATATTATAATCTAATAATGTAACGATCTGCAATTTACCATCATAATATATGTTGCTGTTATATAATTATATATCGTATGTTATTTAAATATCTATACATTTGCTTATCATGCTGGCAGTAGTTCCGTGTTTAGATCCCCGACTGGCTGTCCGAGTTTTCGTGGTTTTCCTTCTCGTTCTAGGCGAATGCCTACAGCTTTATATCTTAAGTCACTCCACGGGCACAAGTGCAATAATAACTCATTACTTACCATTCTCATTATAATTAATATCAAACTTTTGTTATGTTATTAATTATTATTAATTACATTGAATGTATTTATGAATTTGCATCTCTCACCATGACTACATCACTTATATAAATTTGACATTAATATCTGTCATTTATAATTCTCTGATAAAGGTAATACTTACCGAAACATGTAAGAGCTTATTTTAAATATATACATATTAATGTAAAATAGACCTTCAATCGCCGAATATCTAAATCAACTATATTGTACAATGGTTAAGAAATAATTATCTTTATATATATTAAATATGTATATGTTAAAATATATATATGTTAAGTATGTATATAGACTTGTATGTATTATCGACCGTACTATAATAAGCAATAATTAATTAAGCGGGTAAGCGGTCTGTCAACTAAAAAACTCATTTATTTTAACCTCTATATTTCATAGCCATTTGCTACTTCTTCAGGAGACTAGAAACAGAGTTAAAAATTAGCAGTGACCATCACTAAACATGTTAAAATAGATTTACATTGGTATCAATGTATAAATGTAAATCTATTTTAACATGTTTAGTGACGTTCACTGCTAATTTTTAACTCTGTCTTTAGTCTCCTGCAGAAGTCGCAAATGGCTACGAAATATAGAGGTTAAAGTGAATGAGTTTTTTAGTTGACAGACCGCTTACCCTATTAATTAATTATTCATTATATATATATATAGTAAACTTAATAAGTCGGCGATTAAAGGTCTGGTTTATTACTTCAAAGTATATATATTTAAAACAACGCTACATGTCTCGGCAATGATGCCTTTGTCAAGGATATAAAAAATATAAATGACAGAATATATATTATATTTTATATTATATTTTTTATATACTTGACAAAGGCATCATTGCCGAAACATGTAGGGTTGTTTTAAATATATATACTTTGAAGTAATAAACCAGACCTTTAATCGCCGACTTATTAAGTTTACCATATCATACAAAGGTCACGAAAATATTATATATATATATATATATATATATATACAAGGTGTGTATAAATTGGCGGACCCACTACACGTGGCGACATTCTTGGTCAAATTTTGAGTTAAAAGTCCTAATCCTAAAACGATGTATCAGGCTTCCTTTGTCTTCAGAATGAATTTGAAAGAAACATACATTTGGCAACATTGAACACGCATGTGCTAGTTATAATCTTCGGAATATTTTTACACGTCGTCATGTGAACCTTACATTTTAAATTTAAAAAAGAAACAAACGAAATACAATTGGTTTCTTAGATTACATATTTATTACGAAAATATTACAAAATTCATAATAAACAAACGGAACAACTAGTAAACACGAAAACCCGAAAACTGATTAAAACTATACAAATAAATACGAAAACTAAACAAAATTATACAAATAAACACGAAAAATAAGCAAGTCGAATGAAATAGGTAGATTACATAAGTGTAAAAAATTGACAGTAGTAATGTATTAGACTAGAACAACATTAGGCTGCCTACTTATTGTTTTACAATGTTGTCAGATGTGTTTTTCGTCAAAATAAGTTAATAAACAAATATAAAAACAAACTTTAAAATCAAAAAGAAAACTTTAACGAAAGGATAATAACAACAATTATTCTTTCTTCTAAATTGTAGCTCTTTCTGTCAAAAAATATCGAGTAATAATGCTTATTTCAAGACTGAAAGTCCGAACTTTAGGAACCTCGTGCAAAGATATGGAGCATGGTACAACATTTTCGTATTAGGA
Organism: Melolontha melolontha; assembly: GCA_935421215.2. Taxonomy (NCBI): domain Eukaryota; kingdom Metazoa; phylum Arthropoda; class Insecta; order Coleoptera; family Scarabaeidae; genus Melolontha; species Melolontha melolontha. Next base: position 71,665,122 of record OW285235.1, read on the forward strand.
TTTTGGACTCCGAATTTAACGAAGAACATCGCCGCGTGTAGTGGGTCCGCCAATTTATACACACCTTGTATATATAACAAGTGTTCATTTGAAAAGTCAATCTAGTAGCATGTGATTTACTGAGAACATTTTGAAGTATGTCGTAAACTAAAATTTACTACTTAACCTACGAAGTCGTATATTTTGACAGTTTCATACATACAAATAAATAACAAATAATAGGTATTTATTGAAAACTATATAAAATGTTGAAAATGTTGTCCTTCAAGATCAATACACTTTAAAATCCTCCGTTCAAAATTTCTGATGATATTCTGCAACATTTTTTGTGATTGACATTATCAAATGTCATTTGGATTTACGTTTACGGAACAACAAACACATACTAATATATTTGCGTCTTATTCTATCAAAATTTCAAAGTAACCTAGATTGACTTTTCAAATGAACACACGTTATATATATATATATATATATATATATATATATATATATATAATTGAAAAGAAATTATCGACCGTGATATATTATCAAAAATTAATTAAAATTCGGGTAAGCGTTCAATTAAAAAACTCCTTTATTAAATTACCCTATATTTCGCAACACTTTGTCGCTTCTTCTGGGGTAAAAAATGTAGAGTTAAAAAATAATAAAATTGACGTACAAAATATAAAAATGATTAAAATAAATAATGATAAATCATTTTTATATTTTGTACATTTTATTATTTTTTAACTCTACATTTTTTACCCCAGAAGAAGCGACAAAGTGTTGCGAAATATAGGGTAATTTAATAAAGGAGATTTTTAATTGACCGCTTACCCGAATTTTAATTAATTTTTGATTATATATATATATATATATATATATATATATATATATATATATGTATATATATATATATATATATATATATATGTATATATATATATATATATATATATATATATAATTATAAATAATCTATTATAATAGATAACGCTGCTGCAGTTTCGATATTAATAACATGTTTAGCTCTCGTATTATAAGTTGGCGAAGGGTGCGAGTGAATTCGCGCAGATAGAGGAAGGGTAGATTGCGTATCATAGCATATGATTCACTATGAAGTAACTGAATCAGATAAATGGGTGGTACGTTTCCTAAATACGTTCACGGCGCATCTCAATCACCCGCCAACTTATACTGCGAGAGCTGTACTTTTCGAAACGAAATTACCAATACGTATGAGAAATATATGAACAATTATACAGGTATGTATAAGCTATAACTAAAATAATCCTAGCCTTAGGATATAATTAAGAGATAGTTAAGTAACAATGCGGAATTTCCGATGTAATAACTACGGGGTATGTAGTACTAAGAAAAATACATTAAGATTGTTGTGGATTAATAAAACTTGTGAAAAGATTAGTTTTAAATAGTTTTTTTTAGTAGTTTTTAATTAGTTTAATTTTTAATACCGTTAGAAGTTTCTATGGATTCTAATATATTCAATTGAAACTTTTTTCTGACTGGGTGGAATTAATGTATTATTTAAATCAGGAAAAAGATGTGTTTTTAAAATATGGTTCGCGAATTACGCTTTATTATTTTTAAATGAATGTAAATGTTCTTTATATCGAATTTCGATAGAACAACCAGTTCTACCCATATAAAAGCTATCACACTCTGGGTTTTTTATATTTTTGAATTTCACCTTTGTTATTGAAAAGTAAATAATATAATTGTATTGATTCGGTCTTTACTTGATAAGAATTTATAGTATTAAATACTAAATAACAACACTGATAGATTTATACTGTTTAATGTATATAAAAATTGTTTCGTTCACTACAGTGGGGCTTCATCAGAAATGTATACAATATTACGGATAGGTAGGTATAGCAAGCGCCAAATAAGATGGCGAGCGGTGGGGATGCGCCGTAGTAATTTTTAAGTCATTTTTCAAAACGCGCACGCCCACTTACCCACTTACTTGCAACTTTATGTACAACCAAATACAAAGTTTCCCACTATTTCTAATGCTGCGTGAACTTACTCTCACCGCTCGCCATCTTATTTGGCGCTTGCTATACATCTATATAATAAATAATAAGGCACGAATTATGAAGAGGGGAAGTATAATAATTATTAATCATCTGTTGCGTAAAATATATTATGAAAAACGCTAAGAATAAAACTTATTATGAAAAAATTTTTAATAATAGAGATCTATTTGTTTCTAATTGGTTGTTTAATAAATTATTAGAAGCTCTGTTTTTATTGATTTCTGGAGATTCTAATAAGTTTAATCTTGTTCCTTTATTTTGCATATGTAAGATGTCTAAGTTGTGACTAAATTTACGTATTTTTTCTAGAAGGTGTAATTTTTTTCCAATCTGAATGAACTTAGATGTTCTGACATCCTTTTATCAAAAGTTCTTCCAGTTTGACCAATATAAACCCAAGAGGAGTTGCTACATTTTAACATATAGTTAGTCTGGAGAACTAAAGGCCGTGGGTTCGAGTCCTACCTAAGGACGAAATTTTTCAATAAAAATTTCATATAATTAGCGTTATAATTGTAGATAGCAATATTTACGAATCACATTACTTCGCAAAATAACATTCAAATTTAAATATTTAATATAACCAAAATTCCAAGATTTATCAAATGATATATATTAATTGTACGGCTAAGAAATAGATTATTATATATATATATATATATATATATATATATATATATATATATGTATATATATATATATATACACATATATTTATATTAATATATTTTATATAATAATATTTGCTTTTGGTATTCTGGGCTGGAGCTGCGTCTTTGGCAGTGCTTCCTTTTTGGCTGACGTTTCGTCCATTTTGCAAGGGAGGCTTTAAGGCTGCTATTACTGTTGCTGTACTGAAACTGATCGGTTTCAGTTTCTTCACTGTGGTAACTATTGACAATAGTGAGCAGTTTACTTTTCGATTTCTAAAGATTACATGAGTTAATTTTGTTTCGTTTGCTTTAATACGCCACTTTCTTGTCCAGTTTCGAATGCTATTGTGGTTTGACTGTAACTGTTGCGACGGTAAGTTATAATTGTATTGACCGCCGTCGGTAAATGTATGTTGAGAAAGCTTACTAAAGCGTATTATAATGCGTTAAGTTATGTAAAAAGTTGTTCCTTGGATACTGTGGTTAAGTAAAAACTTAAAAAAAGTGTAAAAACTCCTTGCCACAATTAATACTCGTATCCTAAATAAGTATTTCGATAACTAAGTTGTCATCCTCAGTAGTTAAAATTAATAATCACAGTGCTGAACATAGGGCGCAGTCAAGCTAATACACAAAAACGCGAAATACTTTACAAGTTTTACACGTTCAACACTGTGATTATTAATTTTAGCTACTGAGGCTAATAACCTAGTTATCATCGTCAGTAGTTGCTTAAGGGCGAATTTTTTTCGATAAAAAAATTCGCATAATTAGCATAGTAAAATGTAAAAAGCATTTATTTCATAAAGTACTTGTATTACTAACAATGAGATTTTATTTTTTTTCTCATTTAATACTTTAAATATATTAAAATAATGGATTAATCATTCTTTACTCAATTTGTCAACTTCTCAGACAAATTTTTCTCGTCATTTACTCGCCTATTTATTTATTTTTAAAAAATCCCATTGAAATATACTTTTCACATTCCCATACACTGACAACCTTAGTTCATAATTTTTCTCTTTCTGTCATATACCTTTGACATACGAGGATGTATTGAAAAATTCTTAGCCTACTATAGAATTAAATAAAATATGAAGGTCAAAATATTTTATTATTCAATATACTCTCCTCCTAAATTAATACACTTAATACAGCTATCCTGCAACGGCCCTAGACCTTTCAAAAAGAAATTTTTATCTTGCTCTCCAAACCGGGCCTCCACTGCTTCTATCACCTCTTCCCTGGAAGAAAATTTACGATCTTTTAAACTTTTTTTTAGTTGAGGACAGACATGATAGTCGAACGGAGTCAGATCTGGTGAATAAGGCGGGTGCTCAAGTAATTCGAACCTTAAATCACGAATTGTTTGAATGGCAACATGCGATTTGTGTGCAGGGGCATTGTCCTGCAAAATCAAAACACCTTTGGATAACTTTTCGCGTCTTTTCTTCATAATTTTTTCTCGTAGAGAGGTCAGCAACGTCGAATAATAATTCCCAGTTATTATTCTACCCTTATCCAGAAGATCAATCATGATTATTCCATGGCAATCCAAAAAAAACTGATGCAAGAACTCTTTCAGCAGATTTTTTAACGCGAAACTTCTTAGGCCTTCGAGAACCAGAGTGTCTCCATTCCATCGATTGTTGCTTTGTTTCCAGGTCGTAGAAATGAATCCAAGTTTCATCCATAGTAACAATACGGCTTAAAAGGTCTAGATCACTTTCAAACCGAGCGCAGATTGAAAGCGATGCTTCCACACTTCTGGTTAACATTCAGACATTTGGGGATCCATTTTGCAGAAATTTTTCTCATGTCAAAATCGACGTGAACTATGTGACAGACGCGTTCATATGAAATATTCAGTGCCTTAGATATTCGTTTTAGCCCAATTCGATGGTCTGACAAAATCATGTCATGAACTGCATCAACATTGTCGGGGACGGAAACAGAAACTGGCCTTCCCGATCGGTGTTCATCTTCAATGGAAAATTTACCCCTTTTGAAGCTTGGAATCCAATTTTTCACGGTCGCATACGAAGGACATTGATCGCCAATGGTATTAAGCATATCTTCGTAAATCTGCTTACCTCATAATCCCTTCAAATACAGGTAACAGTAGACGCCTTCTTAACCGACTATCCTTTAACCGACTGTCGGCTTAACCGACCCTTTCCTAGAAGACATTTAGATTTCATTTCCGTTGCCGACTACAAGTCACCAACCAGATGTACCTTTACCACTAATGGGTCAGACGAACTCTCGCTGCCGCATTAGAGTCTATACATCGTAGTTTTTGTGCGTGTTACAAACTTAACCATACTGTTGTAGTGAACTCTTCAAAATGAGTGGAATAAAACGAAAACGTGTTGTAGTGTCAATGAAAGACAAGTTAAATGCCATTGAGCGGCTTGAAAAAGGTCATTCTGTAAAATCAATTAGTGACGAATTCGTTGTGGGACTGACAACCGTAAAAGACTGGCGCCGAAACAAGAAATCCATTCAAGATTATTGCACTCAAATCGAGTCTGATAAAGTCCTCTCGAGTAGATGTACTTTAAAGAAACCTATCAATGAACAGGTAAACGATACGTTATGGTTATGCTTTATGCAAGAGCGTCTCAAAGGTACGCCTATAAGTGGTCCGATTTTAAAAGAAAAGGCTGAGATACTGCATGTCAAGTTTGAGAATGGAGGAAATTTTTGTGCGAGCGATGGCTGGTTTGCACGCTGGAAGAAACATCACGGTGTACATGTTTTAAGTGTGTGTGGTGAAAAACTGTCAGCTGATCCAATTGCAGCAGACGAATGGAAAAATAAATTACAAAAACTAATTAAAGAGGAAGAATTACTGCCCGAACAGGTCTACAATATGGATGAGACCGGACTAAATTATAAGCGATTACCTGTAAAAACATTTGCTGCCAGTAATGAGAAATCAGCTGCTGGATTCAAAATGAACAAAGAGAGAATTACTATTGCTGTTTGTTGTAATGCCTCTGGAACTCATAAAGTCCCCCTGCTCGTAATCGGAAAGGCTAAGAAACCTCGAGCATTCAAAAACGTTAACGTTTCTTCACTTCCAGTATGCTACAAAAATCAAAGAGCAGCGTGGATGGACGCGTACGTGTTTAAAGATTGGTTTATCAATGAATTTTGTCCTAATGTCGCAAAACATTTAACAAGCTTGAAGTTGCCAGTCAAGGCAATTTTGGTGTTGGATAATGCACCAACACATCCTGAAAACATTCAGAGTGAAAAGGAGCCTGGAATAAAATGTCTTTTTCTTCCACCAAATGTAACAAGTATCATCCAACCAATGGATCAAGGAGCGATCGAATGTCTTAAGAGGCGCTACAGGAAAAAACTACTTGCAGAAATCTTGGCTAAAATGGAGTTAGAGAACAAAGGCCTAATCGATGCTTTGAAAGGCATAAACATAAAAGACGTTATTTTGATGGTGGCAAAAGCTTTTAATGAAATACAAAGTTCAACATTCGTAAAATCTTGGAGAAAAGCATGGCCTAACATAGACAAAATGATTGATTCCAGTTCTAATCCTGATGAAACCCTTTTGGACCAGCCAGATGACATTGCATCTTTGTTGAACGACTTGCAACAACTCCCTGAAATGAATGATATTCGACTGCAGGATTGTCAAGAATGGGTTGTTGGAGCTGATGATGACTTTACCAATGAACATTTAACAGATGAAGAAATCGTACAGGCTGCTTTGAACGAAAATCAAGAAGACGAGGAGGTTGAAATTGAAGAAGAAGGCAACACTGTTAGTCATGCTGATGCGAGAATTGCTCTACAACTGGCTGCAGCATACATTGAGCAACAAAATGCATCAACAGCGGTAGATGTAATGTTCATTAAAAAGTGGCGTGACTACGCATTCAAGAAAACAATGGAACACAAAAAACAAAAGAATATCACAGATTTTTTCTAGTACATACGTACATGTGTTATTTGCAATATTAATTGTCATGTGAGTGATTGTTAATTATATACATATGTATATGTATGTACTACTTTCTTGTTTATAGATCGTAAAATATATCTCTTAATAGAAATACATAATGTCAACTTAGGTTTTTTTTCTTTCTGGGAGTGGTTTTAACTAGTGATGGATTGTTTCGAAGCTAACTGCTAGTTTTTGCCGATTTTCGGTTTAACCGACTTTTTGGTTATCCGACCTATGGCCCGGTCCCGTCATGGTCGGTTAAGAGAGCTTCTACTACTTGATAATGGCTCGATGCTCCAATTTTTCGATTTTCACAATTTCGGTCGATATCGTTTTTTAAATTTTTTTGCGCAACTTTGGTTTGGCTTTTTGACGTGATACTTTACGCTGACACTTCTGATATGTTATTTTTCGTTGCTATGATATCGCAATATTTTTTTTTGTCCACGGAACAGGTCTAGGCTAACTAGTTATCAATACTCTCTCGTATATACATTTATAACAATTCATATTAAAACAGTTCATTTAAATTAAAATACAATCTATTCTCTTCTCAAAATTAATTCTCATAATTAACATTTTATTCAGCCCTACGTTTTGAACAGTCTGTATAAGGTAAATGGGCGTGGGAGATACTAGAATGCGTCTAGAAAATACTCTATGCTTAATGGCATTTCGTTATATTGTATATTAAATATGATTACACAATTATTTTAATTTAAACATAGAAGAATAATTTAAACTGAATTAAATAAAAAAAAGCATTTAACTATTCTTTTCGGACGGCTATTGAAATCAGGTGGCAATATGATAAAAAACTGCTTTGATTTGTTTTTCGTAAATATTGTCAACACGTCAACAATTTTGTTCGTCTTCGACGGTCGTGTCAATTCTTTCGGTGTAAAAATAAATTTTTGGAAAATTATTTATCATTCAGAGAATATTGTATTACTATTAGATATTGAAACAAGATTTTTAAATTGAATGGAGTTTCCTTATACGACTTTGTAAGTTCTATATAAGTTTTCCTGTTCATACGTCTCTCATTAACATCAAGTCTAACAATTACATACATTCGTGTGAGCGCGCGTTTATGAAATGATTAATTTTAAATTTAGATGGGATGTTTCTTTTCATATTTGATCTCTTGGCCCGGCCTACACATTTATTGTGTACAGTTTCCGTTACTTGATTTCTGAAATTATACTGACTGTGAACGCGTACCTACGACGTGGGATACTATATCAATTATTCATGAAATAATTTTATGAGGATTATTATTGTAATCCAGAATAGAGAGATGAGTGGTTTGTGCAAGCAGAACATAAATAAAACATATTCTTCCACGTGACGATGAGTTCCTGTATCATTTTCACGTTTAGATGTAATGAAAATAACCTAATGTTCTTAATAGTTGACCAGATTACATTGTAACTTATTCTTATCTTTTCATTTATTGAGATAATGATACACAGTTTAGCAATAAATACTGTTAATGTTCCAATGGTGTATAAAACAACTACCAAACTAAAATACATACGAGGGAGAATTGATATATCAGTAGGGCTGGCAAATGTACGCCAACCATTAGTCGCCAGTGATGGTTATATAAAAGTTTACACATAAAATAACATTTAGGAAATAAATTCAATGTGTTTCCAATATGTTCACGAGCAGAAGGTACTAAACTTCGTAATGATGTCCGACTTGATCATTTACAGCCCGCATATTTTTTTTAAAAGAAGACAAATGCTTCGTCGTCTAGTAAATAAAACGGTAGATTGCATAAAATTAAGGTAACATAAATTAAATTTAAATTTTTCATAGTGTCGTTTGCCGCTTTTTATCGCAGAATGGTGTTTGCTATTAAGGCGACGTTGACATTTCCTCTTGGAACAATACACTAAAGGGATATTACATTTTGAATTTGAATTTTGTCGCCATCATAATATAAGTCCGGCTTTTCTGCTATAAAGTTTTTAACAGTATCCGACATTGGTCGTCTTCGCAACGTATGTAACCACGACATTTTTTAAATTTACGGCAGCATACATGTATATATGACAGATCTCCTAGAGTCGAAGTAATACTGAAGGTTGTATCACCACTACTGCTCCATCACTTATTGTCGAACCTACATCACTGCCTGTTGGCGCTATTAGCCAGCTCTACATATAAGTCTTCAACAACGCCATTCTGGGGTACAGTGGGGATAGAAACAAGTTCTAACCTGCAAACAGCTATCTCAAATATCTCATGTTAGTACGCAAAGTTTTATTTTCCTGTGTACTGTCGTTGAGTAACAGTGTTATTTATCAGTTCGATTTCTGAGATGCGCATCAAGCATGTTTTGCTCATTAACATCACCACCGGGGACGAATCTTAGGTTGATAATTATGACCCCGATAATAAGCGCCAGTCAATGGAATATCGTCGCTCCGATTCTCTTTCTACAAAAATTTAAAAGAGTTATATCAGTGCAGAAAGTAATGCTCACCATTTTCTGGGGTACGAAGCGAGTTATTCTTACCGAAAATCTTCCGAAGGGATCAACGATTAATTTAATAAGATACTGCGAAACTTTGCGATTACTAAAAGAATCGTACCTATCTGTAGAGTAAGGTCAGAAAGAACGAACTTTTTCTTGCACCACGATAACGCAAGACCGCAGAAATAAGACGATGAAGATAGCATTCACGCTAGTTTCGCACCCTTTGTACAGTCCTGATTAAGCACCTTCAGATTTCTGGTTGTTCCTAAAATTGAAAGAGGTATTGAAAGGTCAACATTTTTCATCAGGCACTGAAGTTTGGGCTGCTGGTCGCAATTGGATCAATAGTAAACGAGGAATCTTTTTCATGGACGGAATGGTGAAATGGATTCAGTGTTTGGAGAAATGGTGATTATGTGGAAAGGTAATTACGTGCATTGGTTGTACAGTAAATTGGAAATAACGAAATTTTATTATTAGTTATGAAAATTAAAAACTATTAATATAAATATTCTCAAAAACCGGGTATTGTGTGGCAGTTTTCTAAAACCGAAAAATATCGGCATCTTGCAGTAGATTGGGTGATTTGATATAGGAATCTACTTCTTCTCTAACTTGATTGAAATTAAAAAGAAAAACAAGAAGTATGAAACAAAAATTTTACCGATTAGAAGTAAATACCTGTTTTGCTGATGGAGGGCTGAGCAACAGATGTTATACTGCTCAACTTTGCGTTTCAGTTCTAATGCGCTCTGAGCAGGAAATGTATAGGGCTTATTTTGTCTTCTGCAGGGTCGCGGCTTGCCTAAAAGTATGAGTTTTAAATCTCGGGTCCAGAGTTGTGGCTATTACACAAGTCATGTTTGCTCAATGTCTCCAAATCTCCTTTCGAACGCCTCGTATAATGCCAAAGCAACGTCTTTTACACACGCACTTGTTGCTTCTTCATTCTGACCTTTTTGCAGAAGTTTAAACATACCAGTAACCACTGGAATAACTTCAGACAATATCGCAGTATCTTTGCTTAATTCGTTTGTGCTTTTTTCAAAAACTGATAGTAATTTTATGATTTCCTCGATTATTTTCCATTCCTGAGTACTTATGTTGTAGTTATAATTAGTTTTGAACAATACTGCTTGTAATGCAACTCCCTGTTAATATAAAGTTGAACATATAATATGTAGAATTCCACCTTGTGATTATATCTTGTATTAAGACATTTTGAGGCACATTGTGCTCTTTTTGGCTGGCCTCTAGTAATTTTTCCGCCTTGGTAGAGTGGCGAAAGTGACCTACAATTTTTCTTGATTTATCTATTGTTTTATCAATTGGTCTTGAAATAAGCCATCCTTCAACATCAATTGTACAGTATGTATTGCCCAGGAAATTTGTTGAATTCCAGGAACTTCTTGTTCTAAATGTTTGACTGTATTTGAAATGTTTCTGGCATTGTCAGTCACAGTGGCCTGAATTTTGTTTGCAATGTTCCACTTCAATATATCTAAGTGGATATTGTGTGCTATATTTTCGGTACAATGAGTTATTCCCTCAAAGGGCATTACTTCTAGATTTTGTTTCAAAGTCATCTGACACAGTGTGAGCTGTGAAAATCAAGAAATTATTTCTTACATTCGATGACGAATCGCTTGACCACATATCCGCTGTTAAGCAAATGTACGGGCTTCAGTTCATGCATGAGACGATTTTTTACTTGTTCGTACATATCAGGTATAATTTTTTGCTCAGAATGAGTTCTAGACGGTATTTTATATTTAGGACAGATTTTGTTCAGCAATCTACTGAATCCCACATGATTTACCAAGTTCAATGGCCCCATATCATTCACGCATAACATTTCTGCTATACATTTTCTAATATCAACCGCTCGAGGGTCGTTTATCTCAAATTGAATGTTTCTCTTAAAAAATTCAACTACTGTCGCTTGTTTCTTTTCCGGAGACTCGGTAGATGTACTAGGGATACTATGAACTACATCTGGATGTTCCTGAATCTCGATAAAATGAAATTTCTTGGCATGTTTACACATATTTGTAGTATTTTTCCCCGCACAAGAACTTTTAGCATTGCAGTAGATGTCTTTTCAAAATGCTGCCAACTATCACTAATCAACTTGCGTTTTGATGACATTAGAAGTACTAATAAGTTCAAACACCAAACAAAAACTAAATAATTACCAATTTTCTCACAAAACAGGTTTGCACCGGCGGTATTCAATTCTGTTACTATTTGTCTCCTGTATTCACTTGCGACCACGGCTGGGAATTCCCCAAGCCGTCAAAGAGGAATTCCCGAAATTTGCGTTCGGATACATCACATAAACATGCAATCTATAAAGCGCGTTTATAAAGGTTGTTAAACGAGAATTTAAACAAAATTTACTTGAAAATATTTTTGGCAGGTAATCGGCAAATAATTGCAATGGTAATCGATGATTACGATTAATCGCTAAATATTGATAATCGTGGATTACGATTAATCGTAATCGGAATCGTTTCATTACTAATTCAAACTACCTGAAATTAAATTGATTTTCCAATTAAAAAAATACTAATAATTTATTAATATTCATTATTTTTTTTCCAAAACTTGACGAGCCAGAATAAATTTGTTGTTAGAACTATAAAAGAAACGAAAATTGTACATAGTTTATAAAAAAAAATAAAAAAAAATTAAAATTGGTCGACCAGTATAATTATATGCTTTTCGTTCTAATTTTTTTTGCAACTTAATTTTGTTATTTAGAAAAAAATACATGTAAATAATAAACAAATATGTATAAGATATAATTTTACCTTAAATAAATATAATTGTAGTTTATTTAGGTTACTTGAAATTAATATATTTATAAAGAATTATTTAAAGACAAAATTTACCAATTAGATGATGGTCAATAATAATTTATGAAAAAGACGTAAATGTATATTGATATTATTTAAAATAGCCAGTAATAAATATCATTATCATTATAAGGTATTTTTTTTGAAGTAAAGTTTTTATGTATAATTTATCACTTACTTCTAGTATGTAAAACATAAATAAAAGAAATGTCGAAAAATACAGCCTAAGTCTAGTAATAATTAGTAGAGGACATTTAATCTTAATATGTATATAAATATTGTTTTGTTATATAAATTGTTTGTGTGTATGTGCACATATATATTATATAATTATGATTTGTTGCTGTTTTATATTTAGCCATAGGCTAGATAAGATCACTTCATAAAAATAAATGTTTGAAAAATGAAGAGTTATTATTATACATATGTTGAATATAAAATAAACTTGCTCGTCTACATGCGTAAATGTAGTGGTGTTGTGCATGTATTTTCTTTTTTTATATTTTGTACCAGAAGCAAGAGCGCGTAGGTGTTAAATGATTTCACCTTGACTAAAAAATTACAGTATTAATTTCATACTTTTCAATAACGAATGTGATAGACATTATCAATTTATCAAGGATACTTTAGTAATTTAATAAACAATCATGATATCAGTGTTAATAAATAAAGTTAAATCTGTATGCCCGCCTTTTAAATGTAAAATATGTTGTTCATAAATAAGTAATATTTTACAACCTGAAACACTTACCTCTTTCCCGACAAATGTATATTCGATGATTCATGAAAATCAAGCAATATCAGATTGATTATATTTTTAAATGTCAACATTCTTACATAGTATTTGTTACTATTGCTTCCTTCAAATCAATTACTTTTTTGTTGTAGTAGGTATTACGATTTTTTTTTTATAATTTCCATTATAAAGTTCAAATAAATCAGTTCCAGTTTCTTATAATGTTCCAAGTTAGGGTAAAAAGGACATTTGCGCGCGCGCGAAAATGCCAAAGAAGGGAATTTATGTATCCATTGTCTCAGCGAACCACCGTCAGTGAACTATAACCGTTTTGCAAAAGTCGAAATGTCAGTAGTTGGAAAACATGAGTTTCTATAACGTGTCGAAACAGTAAAAAAAATTGGAAAGGATTCCAGTTTGTTGACAGAAAGATTTACGCCGCGGTAATTTATCAGAAAAGAGAAATTTCTTTATTGCTTCGCAATTTCATGTATATGAAGTATTTATTAATGGCGATTATAAGTCATGTGAAATTTTTATTTTTTCGACAATGGCGATCGGTAGTTCAAATGATACTATTCTGAATACACGTTCAAGGGATTGCATGTGGAGAGAAGATAGTTATCCTTTTTTTTTGTATCTCCGTTAATAAAATAAATTTCGAAAGGAGAAATGAACATCAATAAGGCAGTTAGTAATAAATAGTGTTTATAGATAGTATAACGTTATGTTGCACGTAAATATCACTAGAGTTGGTATCTTTACAGTAATAATGAGAGAGAAAGTGCCATTTCGTCAAAGTATATAAAGCATTAAGCAATTAAAGCAACAATGTACCTTTTCATAAATTTATAAAGTAAATATATACAGTATGAAAGTAGTATTAGCGGGTCAAACAATCTACAATTATAGGAAGTAAATTTAAATGCAAGAAGCATAAAATTTTAACATCATATAGTACAGAAGGCAAAGGTTTAACTTAAGCTAAGACGCTACGTCTAGCACTATTTTTCGTTTTCACTTTGTTCTACTGAAAATGGCAACTTAGTTGCCGAAATACGTATTTGGAATTTATTAATATATACATGGTGGTTAGCGTTTTTCCTTATTTCTGTCTGTTTCAGATTTCAAGTTATTGTAATAAAGGAATTTCCCAGAAGAAAAATTTGTTTATAATCTTCCGAAAGTAAAAATTATAACTTGTGCATATACGAGGATGTATTGAAAAATTCTTTGCCTACTATAGAAGCAAACAAAATTTGGAAAGTCAGAATAATTTATTATTCAACGTACTCTCCTCCTAAATTAATACACTTAATACAGCGATCCTGCAACGCCTCTAGACCTTTCAAAAAGAAATTTTTATGTTGCTTTGCAAACCAGGCCTCCACAGCTTCTATCACCTCTTCATTGGAAAAAAATTTACGACCTTTTAAACTTTTTTTCAGTTGAGGAAAGACATGATTGTCGGACGGAGCCAGATCTGGTGAATAAGGCGGGTGTTCGAGAAATTCGAACCTTAAATCACGAATTGTTTGCATGGCAACATGCGATTTGTGTGCAGGGGCATTGTCCTGCAAAAACAAAACACTTTTCCATAACTTTCCGCGTTTTCTCTCCATAATTTTTTCTCGTAGAGTGGTCAGTAACGTCGAATAATAATTCCCAGTTATTGTTCTACCATTATCTAGAAAATCAATTATGATTATTCCATGGCAATCCCAAAAAAACTGAAGCAAGAACTTTTCTGGTATATTTTTGAACGCGAAACTTCTTAGGTATTGGAGAATCAGAGTGTCTCCATTCTATCGATTGTTGCTTTGTTTCCGGGTTGTAGAAATGTATCCAAGTTTCATCCATAGTAACAATACGGCTTAAAAAGTCTACATCACTTTCAAACCGAGCGCAGATTGAGCGCTTCTGGTCAACATTCAGACATTTGGGGATCCATTTTGCAGAAATTTTTCTCATGTCAAAATCGACGTGAACTATGTGATAGACGCGTTCATATGAAATATTCAGTGCCTTAGATATTCGTTTTAGCCCAATTCGACGGTTTGACAAAATCATGTCATGAACTGCATCAACATTTTCGAGGACGGACACAGAAACTGGCCTTCCCGATCGGTGTTCATCTTCAATGGAAAATTTACCCCTTTTGAAGCGTGCAATCCAATTTTTTACGGTCGCATACGAAGGACATTGATCGCCAATGGTATTAAGCATGTCTTCGTAAATCTGCTTACCTCATAACCTCTTCAAATACAGGTACTTGATGATGGCTCGGTACTCCAATTTTTCGAATTTTACAATTTCGGTCGACAAAATTTTTCAAATTTTATTGCGCAACTTTGGTTTGACTTTTTGACCTGATACTTTACACTGATACTTCTAATATGCTATTTTTAGTTGCTATGGTATCGCAATATTTTTTTTATCCACGGAATCGGTCTAAGTTAACTATATATCAATACCCCCTGGTACACAACTATTTATTTTGCCTTATACTCTACTAATTGAATAACCTAATTTAAATTTATTAAGAATTTGTTCGTAAAACCGAAACTGAAATAATAATGTAGCAAATAAAGACATTATAATTACAGAATATGAATGATGTTCGGCTGAACGGCGCAAGTGGTAAGGATGTCGGACAATGAGAGTTAGAGTCTTGTTGGTCGTCGTTTCGAATCTTGCTAGCGGCGTGCGGGAGGTTGGTTCTTCCAGCTTCAATATCCTCTTCAGTTACCCTTGAATGTTGAGGAAGTGAGAGCCAAATCAACATTTCTACCCTCTTACGGCGAAGAAATGTAGTAACAAAACCATGGAACACTTTATACACTCTAAGGAGTCTTGGAATTTCGACAAGCTTTCGGTAAGACATTGAGCTGCTATACTCGCACCACAAAAAAGCAATTTGGATAGTAATCTCGCCATTAATAGTAAAACGCTAATACGACACCTGTTAATATGTAATTGTAGTCGAAGTTGATTCAGTTACAGAAAATTCTAGCGATTACATTGGTTTAATATTATTGTGCTAAGTCTTCAGTTCGGGCTTGATGAATAAAATAATTAGTAACACTTAACAATAACTAACAGCAAATAACAGTATTTATTTTCATTTACATACGCATTTATTGCTACGATACTTAGTTCACTATGATCACTGCTTGAATGAGTCACCCTTCCGCTTGAGTATTTATATAGTCATCGGGCTTTCTATATTCTTTCGTGCCTAGACTAATCTGGAAACATAACGTCGTATAACGCATCGCGTTGTATTAAAATTTAGAAAAATAATATGAATGAAATATATTAAACAAAGATCAGATCTGTGGATTTGTTTTAGTAATTTAAAAGTTTAATTCGAAGAATCCAACAAAAATACAAAAAAGAGTTATTTCTACAGTAAAATTGAAAGCGGCTTTGTGTAAGAAGATTTTCGAAAAGGACAAACATTGATACTATCGTTGAATAGTTTGTTAATTTCAATATACGCAAGAAACAGTTAAGGAGACTGGGTAAATAATGGATTTTATAGTATCATTTGAGCAAACAAATTGCTCTTCCTTTAGTACAAACTTTACTCAATAGATTAAATAAATATCTCGCGACAGTCGCGTTATGCGAAAACAAAGCCGTAGGTACTTAGATAAATAGTTCGTGACTGAAGCAACATTGCTACCAAATAACAATTGATCATATCAAATAACTTTTGCTTTTAAGGTCAGAAATTTATCGTGAAGGTAATCGCGGAACAGTACGCTAAATACCGACGCATTTTTGGCCTCACCGGCTGTATGTCCAACTGTGAAAAGAAAGAAGTAACGGTTGTCCGCGCTGAAACATTTGTAGTTTCTTAAGCTTTCGAAACAATAGAAATCTGAAACTTGATCATTTAGTTACATGTTATACGAAATACATACATATACGAAATCCAAATGGGTGAAAGTAAATCTGAATGTTAGAACAATAATTTTTATTGCGAAAAAAGCTTTGTAGTATAAACTTGAGATAGTATTTTTCTATTTCAAAATGGAATGACTATATACTTTAGAATAAAAGTTATTTGATAATCGTATATTTTAAATATGTAGTTGACTTCTTATTACAAATAAAAGATCTTTCTTAGTCTATTTATTTTAAATACCAGGATTAATATAAGACATTATTTGGAGTCCGCTGTTGCTCATGTAAAAAATTCCTTAATTTTAGCGCACAAAAGCAAAAACTTGATATTTTCCCATGCAAAATTTAATAAAAATTTACGCATCAATATCAATAATTAAAAGAATGCACAGTTTATAATGTTTGCTATCTGAGATGGCTTTTGTGGTTTTCCTTTTCGTTTAAGGTGAATTTGACAGAAGTCGCTTGTAATAATAACTCATGGCTTGTCAATGCCTCCTGCAATCGACTCTTGGTGGATACTAAGGTGTGAATTATTACTTGGGACCGGACACGGGAGTCCAAAATTACGATTGACCATATAAATAGTCTATAACATCGCTAAGTACAACACGCAGTTATCGAATAGCACTACTCATTCCGGTTAACCGCACGCTTTTTGTCGTAGACTTGTGACGCACTTACTTCAATATTATACCTAAATTCCTTTCTTCATGGGCCTAGATAGAAGCGGGAGGAGTTTTTATAATTTATTTTATTTGTTAGTTTATATTTTGTGAGATAAATAAAGTACCATGGGCTAGTTTCTTGTTTTTTCATTGTTTTAGCTGTTAATTACACATATATATACATATATCCAGTTAATTTAGTTAAGTTTCAATAACTTACGCATACATTTTTAATTTTAATTTATTTAGATCTAGAACATTGTTTAAATTACTTTTTCAGATATAATATGGAACAACGCCGAGAATGGTATCGTGAAACAATGGCGAGTTGGATTAAGGGTCAAACTGATTGCATGTCCATTGCCAGTGATTCCGAAATTTATTGCAAAATCTGTAAAATATCGTTAAAAAATTCCAAGAAATCGCACGTAAAACGTCACTTAATATCAAAAACACATACACATAAATTAGGCCCTTTGGAATCTGACAATTATAACGAAGAACTCTGTGAAGTTTAATGCCGGCAAATATTCCATTAAATAAACTTAACAATCCCACCCTCAAAACATTTCTCCAAAAATATATTGGTCGAAATGTTCCTGATGAATCCACCTTACGCAAATATTATGTTTCTAAGTGCTACACGAAAGTAGTAGAACGCATTCGAAGCCACCTTTCAAATCAGTACCTATAAATAAGTGCCGACAAAACCGCAAATTGTAATAATAAATACCTTGAAAATTTATCCACGAGAAAATCCCGAACTTCAGCAAGTTATTAATAACATTTCATACGTATATGTCCTGAATTGAGATTATAAATCTCGAAATAGTCAAGAACATCCTCTCCTACCGCTGAGGCACTTTTGCTTAATTTCATATAATAATAGGAGAAGTGTTTCACCCACACACTGGGGTCTGGAGTCTATAACTTGCGGTAATATATATGTCGGTCAAACAGGAAGATCATTTGAGGAAGGTATTTGAATTGTGCTTAGTTTAAAAATAGAAAACAGCTTCCTACTTTTGACAGTCACTGAATAGCCGAAAACCATACATTCAATAATGATTTTCAATCTCTACATTTAGAGTATAAAGGCGTAAAATTAAATTTACTGGAAAGCTTAGAAATTAATAAATTAAAACATTCGAACATCTTACTTAATGATCAGTTAGTTTAAAATAACTCATCTTTGTTAAATTTATTCATCTAAAGCGACCGTTTAGACAAAAATTCACATTTAGTCCATTAAATTTCTATTAGTAAAGAAAGATCCTAGTAGTATAACAGCAACCCTGACCTATTGGGTCGCACATTTACTCGCATGTTTGTGTAATTCCCTCATTTTAAAGACGCCATAAAATAAGACTAACTTTTTTGTATTTATGTATACATTTATGTAGTTGTTAGTTTGTAACTTACTTTAACATATACTTTACAAAAACACTGTGTAGGCGAAACAATTGTCGTATTGCGATTGTATATTAGTAAAGTAAAGATTAAACCATTAAAAGTTTTATTTTCATTTTAAATTATGGCTCTTTATCAAGTAAGAGCCGAACCAAGACAAGCTTTATTCTGTATTTAATATTTTATGATATACACATCCTAATATTGTGTCCAATATGTAATACGACATGCAACGATTATGGTTGCTATGAAATAATTTATACAATACAGAAAAACCTGGTCATACAAATCACGATTAACTTCGAACGAGCTCTCTCAACACTAGTTCTGTCACGACCTTATAGTCCATATTCTTATTAATAATATTAGTTACTTAATATATGTTCTAACGCTAAATATATTTGATTGAAATTTATGATTATCGCGTGGGTATCGAATTACTAATGTGGAAGGTAATCGATAAATAAACATTTCAAAAATACGCAATAATAATTAAATCGATACTTTTGTTCGTGTCGGATCTTTCTCGTTTATTGAACGGCGGCAGAGGGAAATCAATTATTCTATGCATTTTAATGGCGGCATTAGTCAAAGAAAAAAGAGCAATAGTATGTAGGTTCTTATTGTATATTTATTATCTTGCAGTGTATGAATGGACAAAGATGAATTAGCTTGATGAAACTTGAAGAAATTTTTGTAATAATATATATAGCGAATTTGCATATAGGCGTTAGACATTCAATACAATAGAAAGCAGCTATTTTAATTGACACTTTCTGTCATCTTTTAACCAACCCACAGCAATTTTTTTACTAACAGAGTTTATTATAGGCGAATCGAAAGCTTAATATATAGAAGTTCAGTATTAGTAGCTTCACTTATTTGCAATAAATTATCAGTATATTTAACGGCTTACGGGTTTTCAGGATACCTTATAAATAAAGCTGGGAATTATTTGCACATGGAAACTGTTTTATATGGGCATATATGTTTCCAAAATTCGATGAAAATATGCAGAACTTTTATTAAAATATGCAAAAATATGTAAAGTTTATGTTCGGTCAATATAGATTTAATTGGTATTTTTAGTTTAATTTAAATATAATCAAATAGATTTAAGTTGTATTTATTTTATGTATTCAATCATAGGTTTAAATTGTATATTAATTGTAAATATGAAGTGATTACAAAGGTCTTGGAGTTTCCCACATATTTAATTTTGTTAATTACCTAGGCCTGGTCAGGTATTATATTGCTTTATGCTTTGTTTTGTTTTCTACGACCATAACACTATTTATTCAATACAGGCACAACCTTCTTTTAAATCCGTTCATTTGCTTGTTGTAAACCTTTATAATAGCATAAGTTTTGTTGTTATATTTCATATATTGTATTTAATGTATTCATATTTTACGATAGGTTTAGAGACCTCGGTTTATTACATGTTTCCTGTATTCTTCGAATACTGTATGTTATCTCTAGCCCACTTCCTGTTTATTGTAATTTATTTACTTGGTAGATTGCCATTCAATAACTATTGTATTGTGTATTTAGTATTTAATATTTATTTTATTTCCCCATAATTAAGGTTTTATGTGCATATTGTTTATTTTAATACATTTATGACTACAGCATACACTTTTACTTGAAGAAGGGTAAAATATTTGTATAGCAATTTCAGTATAATCAATTTAGTTGTTTTCTCCCTCTCTTGTAACTGGCGGGGACAAAACTTTCTTGGCAAAAATAAGTTAAAGCAAAATTTAGTTCCAACCCAGATCCCAGCGATCTCACTACAAGAAAATATTATGTATTAGCCAGTTTCTCGGTCTTTACTATTAAGACTAGATTCATGCATTTGTATAAAGTTTAACGGAACTACAAGATTTAATTAATTAATTATCTTGTAAATATATTAGTGTTATTCAAAACTATTGCATTATTTCAGCTTAAATAGTTCGGTCGATACATACCGAAAATTTTCTTCAAACCAGGAGGAATAAACAGTTTAAGTGATAGTTACACAATTAAATTATTGTCAAAATATTAAATAATGTCAATATAGATTTAGAGATACCACAAATACACAAAGCACTATATCAATATTTTATTCGAAGTTTTACAAAATACATGTATAATAATAATAATAATAATAAGTAAGCTAAACAATGTAACTCTTGGTATTTATATTTGCCTTTTTATATAATAATGTAATATACATTGTAAACATTCACAAGTAAATGCTTTTCCAAATTTTCAACTAAAAATGATCTTCTGCGATCCGTCAATAATAGCTTGTATGCTGAATAGCTTCGTTCAACGTCAACTGATGTAATTGGGGCATGCTAATATTTGCAGATAATAGATGGGCTCATCTCAATAGTTTCATCGTAGTTTCCTCGCATCACACTGGATATTCTGCTAAGCTGGTTAAAACCATCGTTCTTCCCTAGAACTTTTGTTAATTTAATTTTGAACTGCTCTCTTATGGTACATCTCACATTATAAATTTTATTCTTAAAACTTTGAATCAATTCTATCGATTCACTGAGTTCAAAACCCTGAGTTTCAAGTTTTCGTAGTGTTTCACTGATAAAACCATAGATTGCTTTGAAAGTGGAATGTTTGCACTTAAGAAGGCGTTACATAAGTCATAATGGAAACTATTCTGTTCTATATTTTTACTTGTTGAAGTAAACGATTGATTCAGAGTAGCTTTACATTTTTAATTACATTTTGTGATATTTCTTTTATGCAAATCAGTTCTTACATGCTGCGTTAATTGAAATTTTTTGTCGCATCGAATCTACAATAATTAATTGCAGGTATTAAAATATGAAATTGAACGTAAACAATTTTATTGCAATACTTACAAAACAATCGGCCATTATCTACACAAAATTCAGGACAATCTTTTATTCAGATCGACACATGTGAATATGATTTCGACATATCAAAAAAAAGCAAGATAAAATCACGTGTACATATACTTTTGAGAACTAACTAAACACAACTGACTGACCTACAGGTGAACTTCATTGCTCGTAGATTCACTGGAACTTTCCAGACTTACAAAAATGTTTTGAAGATGTCTATACGTTATATGCACGTATAAAGCTTTTGTTTTATTATGAAACAGACATGTAAATAATTTACATATCTGTAACTGTATACTTGGACAATACCTCGTATTTTCAGCATTTACTTCTGCTTAAGACATATGTTTCTGCCATTTATAGGCGTCGTCAGCTAAGCTAATGAAGCAATGTATACAAATGATACAAATCTTTATAAATAAGATCTGTATTTGTATATGACATTAAGCCGAACCGCTCATCAGATATAGCAAGTTTCATTCTATAAGGTGGCACTTATTTACAAGTGACATCTTACGGGCGAAAGAGACTATACCAAAGAAAGCGATCTTTCGATTGACCAGCTAAGCTCGTACGAACCGAAAGGAATACGGGTAGTCCTTCAAAAACAAGCCAGGCGGCGGTAGATATACAAAAATGTTTTAAAGATATCTATACGTTATATGCACGTATAAAGCTTTTGTTTCATTATGAAAAAGACATGTAAATAATTTACATATCTGTAACTGTATACTTGGACAATACCTCGTACTTTCAGCATTTACTTCTGCTTAAGACATATGTTTCTGCCATTTATAGGCGTCGTCAGCTAAGCTAATGAAGCAATGTATACAAATGATACAAATCTTTATAAATAAGATCGAGGTATTGTCCAAGTATACAGTTACAGATATGTAAATTATTTACATGTCTGTTTCATAATGAAATTTCCAGACTTGATAAACACAAATCTGGGAATTCCCGCTGTAAGGAAATGCTCATGCGGACTGTAATTTTGACATATTATGAATAAATGCTTTTATATATTTTTTACGGTTCACTTTAGAAATAAATTATAAAATATGAACAAATATGCAACTTTACATGAAATATTCTCAAAGCAGTATTTATATGCAAGATATGTAAAACAAAAGTAGTTGCAAATGCTTTCTTCTTACGTGATCCGTATAGACCTGAATTTTGGTAAACATATCATAAATAAAAAATGTGCATTTTTATATAATCCCAGCGTTACTTATAAAGTTTCAGTAAGCATTGCATATATCAAGAGGCTATTCTTTCATACGATTGCAGAATCTAAGGAGATTTTCCATGTACAACAATGACTACCTCCGCTTAATTATTAATGCTTAATTACTAACGCTTAATTATTTGTCTTTTGTCTACATAATGGTCTCTGTAAATAGCCTTTCATTGCTTATATCCAAAAAAAACTCTCACTTTACGGGGAAGTGAAATAAAAGTAAAAAAATGTATTACAAATTGTTAAACGTTTAGTTAGAACTACAGAAATTCGCATTAAACCTATACAATTAACCCAATTAACAAACTACAACTGTCTACACTAGAGAAACTCTATCATATTTAGTGACAACTCGAACGTCATCTACACGAGCAAAATATAAACGATATATTAAACCAAACCTAAAATGAAACCAAAGTTGCCTACCTCAACGTAAAATATATTGTAAATTTAATTAAATTTTAAATCAACTAGGAATGTTACTATAATGAAATTTCTACTTTAACTAACAATAGGATAATTATTCGCACAAGAAAATCTTTATAAAAATTTTTAAATATTGAAAATTACAAAATATAATCGAAAATCGATGATATACAGGTCCATAAAATTATTGAATAAATGCCTAAAAGGAACAGGATGCGATTTCAGCACGTTACACTATATACCTTCTCTTTAGGGATCTAGAGCGGTTTACGAATCAAAGCATAGATAATAAATAAGAAAACTGAAGTTTCAAAAGTTTGGAAATTAAATATTGCGAAGAATATATGGAACATGATAAGTACTCGAAAATAGCAAGTGATTTATAACAATTCCAGAAAATTTATTTAGCGTTTTATATACTTCGTGACAACAATTTTCCAATAGCCATTATAATATTGATACGAATTTTAATAGACACATAAGTTTCTTCGCATTATCGTGACTTTATTATTTTACACTTTAAATATCTAAAGTCTAATATTACACTATCACCATTTTTAAATAATGGATCACTACAATTTACAATGCTTATTTATAATGTATACCAGTAAGCATGCCCTTGATATTTTGATGAAGTAGGTATGCACGGCTTATAATAGAAGAATATCTTTAAATTAATAATACTATACGTAAGATTATGTAGACTTTCCAAATCGTTTAATATAATGATACCATTAGATTTAACAAGAAATTGTTTTCGTGCTATAATGACATATGCAAAATGTCACGTAACATCATTTATATTCACCTTATATGTAAACTGATAGAGACCTACTGTATACGTACTGTTTGTTTCCAAGTTGTATTATAAATGTACCTTGTTATAACTTTTGTTTTTCCGTTATTTTCTTCAATGTGACACCGACTTCTTGTAAGAGATATAATAGAAATAAAGTGATACAACTACATTATTTGCATATAAATAAATTTACTTATTAATAATGCTTGTTATAATAACAAGATATTGAACTGATGTGGAAATATAATCTCTTCTGGAAATCTTTTCCAATATATCAAAGCGAACCTATATGAAAAGAATTTTGCGCAATTCATTTGCAAGATAAACATCTGTGGTTAAAATTCATTAAGTTTGCTTTGTTAACAGAGATTATAATGGTGTCTACTGTCTTCTGTAATACGATCAGGAGCTGTTGATGTAAACTTTAAATTAAAACTACTTATAAACTCCACGGAAAATAAGAGAAATAACTGGTGTATATTTGGGATTATCAAATGGTGAAATACCATTTTCATCATTTTTTTTGCCTAAATGACCTAAGATCAAGACTAGTTTATTATATTTAGGTGAGTTTGTATATTCGGTTTTCTGATGTCATATTTAATTTTCTGTTTGCTGTTTTCTTTTGTATAGGTGGCAAATTGAATAGTTATTTATTGGCGCCATATTGAGAAATTTTTTTAATTCAAATAAAATTTTGACCATCAATCAAATTTGAATACACATCTTCGAATAATCAGTTAGAGATATTACCGTTGTGTACAGGAATTAATAAAACAACACATAATTGATATAATTTAGGAAATAATATCTGGGTTCTTTCACTTCTTAATTTTCGACCGTCGTTAAATGAATAAATAGGTTCTTGTCCTCTGATTACATGATTAGAAATTGAATTGAAATACTTTGATTATTTGTTTGAATCTTATTATCAGATAAACATGATTTACTTACCTATTTATTTCTAAATCTTTCAACTAAGTGATGTAAGGCTATTGACTTAACCTTCCTTGTTTTTTATCATGAAATCCATCAACTTTATAATAATAACACCAATGCGAAAGGAACGTAACTTTCCCAATAAAATGCGGTGATCGAATAAATCAAATACACGGGAAAAGTCCGTGTAAATAATGTCCAGCTCAATAATCCATTTTGCTATAAACATCCTGAACAGTCGTATCGACACTACTATGGTTTTCAAGAAAGAACCAATTCGTTTTAGAAAAATCAAAATAGAGTTTATGATTATCAGCTTTTCGAAAATTGTATCTAATATAGCTGTCGGAAGGGAAAATAGTTTATTTAGATGGCTGTAAATTAGGTATAGTGATGTCCAGAGCAGGATTATGAATATCTTTGGCAATAAGTGGTAAGGAATCGCGTGAAATCTCAACGTCATACCCAAAGTTAGACAAAATCAAGTCAAGTGTTCTATATTTGTATTAAGAACATTATTAAAATGACGCAGACTTGAGGATTCCATAAAAGATAAAAATAAGTTTAGTTTTTGATCGTAAAAAAATTCAGGTGTAAAGTTAGGCAAATTGAAATCTCCAATGATGTTTATACATCACTAACGAGATGCACGATATACATTCATAGTTGATTTTCATCGTTAAACGTGTGTACACGCATGAAGTGTTGCGCTGTTATTAAACTAGTTTTTGGGGACTAAAAATATTCTTACTGTACCAGGTTTTGCATCTGATTATTCACCAAAACTTGGTGAGAAACAATATGTGACTCTTGTGGAAATGTGAATTCTAAGACGTGAGTAAATGGCAGATAAAATTACATATATATAATGCTCGTAATATTCGTACATATAAGTGATATTGTCGACAAAGCGGAATAAAAAGTGGGTCGCAAAAACACGCGTTTGTTTTGGTTACGATTAATGCTAGAGTGCGTTATTTATAAATGCAAGAAAAATGAGTAAAAAATGTAGGGCATGCAGAAACGATTTTAAAAGAAACGAAAAAACTATAATCTGTTTTGAATGTGAAGATGAATTTCATATTAAATGTTTGGGAATAATTACAATCACAGAAAAAAAACTGCAAACAATATTTCAAGTAGAAAGCATTAAGCTTGTGTGTTTTCGATGTCGAAATAGTAGTATGCGTTTACAAATAAAAGAATTAACAAATAAATTTGATTCCTGTATGGAGATGATTAATGATCAAAACAATGTTATTAACAAAATGAACTTAATGCTAGAATCTTTAACCAAAGGAGAAAATATCAATACTAATAGACTGTATAGTGACATAACAAAAAAGAACTCTGAAGTACTTGTTGTGAAACCTAAGAATGATAAACAAAAAAGCGAAATAACTAGAAAGATGTAAAAACTAAAATAAATCCAGGTGAATTGGCGGTCGGAGTCGAAACGGTAACAAGTACCAGTAGTGGAGGAATTGTTATAAATTTTAGCAATAACGAATCGAAAGAAAAAATAAAAGATATAGTAAGAAAAGAATTGGGTAATAAATACGAGGTTATTGAGCCAAAGCTTAAGAATCCAAAAATAATTGTAGTAGGAATAGAGAGTGAAATAATAGATCAGGAAGATAAGGAAATTCTAGATAGTATACTCAAGCAGAATGCATTAAGAGAGTTTGATGATGATACAGATGATAAAATAAAAATTATAAGAAAATATAAACCAAAAGCTAAGAAAGATTACGGTAACATTGTTATGGAGGTAGAGACTAATTTATATAAGAAGTTGATAGATATAAGAAAAATAAACATAGGATGGAGAAAATGCTCTTTATACGAATATGATGATGTAATCAGATGTTTTAAATGCTCGGGATTTAACCATTTTGCCAAAGATTGCAGAAATGAAGTAGCGTGCAGCAAATGTGGTGGTAATCATGTAAGCGCAAGCTGTAATAATCTTACCGAGAAATGTATAAACTGCGTAAGAACGACTCAAAAATTAAAAATTGATTTGGATTCCAATCATACAGCTTATGATAAAAACTGTCCATGTCTCAAAAGAATAATTGATAAAATTAGAACAAAGGTGAAATATGAATAGCAATTAATAAAAGATGATAGGAAGTATTACAAATCTGTTGTCTGTTTAAATTGCCAAGGGTTTTTACACAATAAAGATCTAATAACAGATTTAATCAAGAATTGGCAACCACAAATTCTATATCTGGCGGAAACACATGTAGACGATACTGTTGAGGATTTGGAATTGAAGATCGCTGGATACAATACCATTGGGTGTAATACAAATAACCGTAGAACTGGTGGTATATTGGTTTATCTAATGGGGTGTATTAAATTCAAGGAAACATTGAACTTAAAGTTGGAATATGTGTGGACTGTTGAATTTGAGTTAAATATTAGGAAAGAAAAATATCTCATTGGTTTCATATTGTTTAATGCATTATAATTACTTTAAAAACTTTAAGAGAAATCTGTTAGAAATATGTTAAAAAAATTTGAGTGATCCATGTAATTTCTAGGTTGTAGCAGTGTAAAATAGTTAATTAAGTAAAATGTAATGAAACGTTATGGTTGTACAATACCTTTGCTAATAAAATACTTACTTACTTACTTACTTACTTCATTTGTTTCATTTTCACCTTCATAAGTGAAAACATTTTCATCTCTAGAATCAAAAATTTTTTATGTAGAATAGCCGGTGGAAAGATGATCATCTTCATAAACATGAGTAGAAAAAAATATTTATATATTCCCATGTAAATTAAATATATAGAACATGAAAAATATTTAATATTTACAACTGTCTTTTAATTAGATAACATTTAGAGTGAGTGGTAAGACTGATCAACTATTAAAAAATAAATTGAAAGTATTGATCACATTATAATACATAGAGATGTTAATAGTAATCTGCTGGCAATCATGTTGTCAGAATGCAAATCAACTTTGATTTATTGCGTGGCAAATGCATATATTGAGCGAAAAAGAATGGTGATTTTCTTACGAGTATAATCTCATTTAAAATATCGTTCTACACATATTAATATCAATGCCAGTCTGAGGTATAATTGTTGACGTTGCTAGCTAATGTTCTAACACAAACTATATATAGATATGTCGATCAAGACTTATTATTAGAGCAGACCAATTTCCGTGCGCGCCATGAGCGCCGGTATGGAATGTAATTCGTAATATATTAGAATATGCGATAGAATAGGGACGCAACATGAGCCTGTTACTGATATAAGTATAGAAGTAGAGACATTTATTCTATCAGAAATAATTAAATGTACATTTGGTTTTCTGCTATTAAAGTAATATGCATAAACACACGAAAAATAAGAATAGTTACATATTATAGCAGCGTTGTATGTAGCTATAAATAAAATGGAAAATGTATGAAATCAGTGATTGTGTGCACGACAGAGGATTTAAAAAACACTTACCGTTTTAAGCGTCTTCCAAGTATTGACAAACTGGATGGAGAAACTCGATTATATATTATATATTTTCAGGTGTACTATTCTTATTTTTCGTGTGTTTATGCATATTACTTTAATAGTAGAAAACCAAATGTATATTTAATTATTTCTGATAGAATAAATGTCTACTTCTATACTTATATCGGTAACAAGCTCATGTTGGGTCCCTATTCTATCGTATTACGAATTACACTCCCATACCGGCACTCATGGCGCGCACGGAAATTGGTCTGCTCTACTTATTATTATTATATATGCATGTAATCTTAGTTGTAATAGAGATACCATTAGTTCCTATATATTTGTAACAAAATTAATTTATCTTTAAAGTTAATTATCAAACGCATTTCAGAATGTTTATTAAAACTAAAACTACTAATTAATAATTTTTTCGTGTGTTTGTTGAATAGGACTAGACTGTTCAACATATTTCAAATACAATTTTAAATATGTATATTCTGTTACGTAAAATTTACTAGAAATTATTAAAACACGAAAATAACATTTTCTGTAGTAATTTTACTAAATTTTATGAAACAGTAGAGTTGAAGAAATAGAAAATAATTTTATCCGATAAGACTATTACGTTCATGTTCAAGCTTCTGGAAAGAATACTAGTAACCCTGCTGCGCCCATTGATATTGGATATGTTCTTGTTGAGCAGGCTAGATTCAGGCCCCACCGCAGCTCTGTTGATCAGGTGCTCAGGACATTTAGGCAGCGTTTCAGTGACGGCGGAAGACAATTGCGGTGTATCTCGACCTGACTGCGGCGTATGATACAGTTTGGACAAAAGCCTTTTCTATCAAATTCTCAACGTGTTACCATGCAGCCGAACAGCATCTTTACTAAACAACATGCTTTATGACAGGGCTTTGCGGGGGTTTGATTATCAAATTCGCAAGAGGATATCCAGGAGATGGTCCTATGAGCAAAGCACAAATTTTCTTAAGATTTTTAAGTTTACACCTGATGTCAAATTTCTTGTTTGGCTTGACTTTTGTCTTGCTTTATATTGATATTCGTATGACTATATTATCTGGATCTTTTCCGGTTTTACTTTAAAAAAAATACCAGAATTAGAAATACGAGCGGCTACCTTTGCAATTTTTGCCGATAGTTCAACCACGCTTGGAATGTACTGATTAGTCTCTCGCCTCCCCATCTCGGGATGGGCTAAAAATCGAAGCCCATCTCGGTCTACGGTTTATACATGGTTTAAATATCGCCATGGTCGCAGTTATTTGCATGACGAGGAACATACAGGTCACCTCTGAAAATGTGTTCTGTGTTCGTAAAATGTCGCAAACAGATAGAAGGTCCACCTATGCGATGATAGAGGCCACCCTTGGTATTAGATGCGCAGTCGTAAGCCAAATCCTACAAGAAAAATTACATGTGAGAAAACTTAATGCTACACCATGGCAAATCTACGGCGCATAAGGCTAGTGCTCCTCCAACTTTTTTGAGAGAAACGACATCGAGGTAATCGAACACTCTAGCAATCTAGTAATGGGCGATTTGTGGCTATTTTTAAGAAGAATTTAAGTGGCCGTTGCTTTTGATCAGAAGTGGAGATTGACTTTGTTATCCATTAATATTTTCACTTAATTCCGAAAAACTCTGACGTGAGGCTTTCGAACTTTTGAAAACCCGTCTACAAAAGTGCTTATATATCAAAGAAGAGTACTTTGAACACCAATAAAGTTTTGAACCTTTATCTTCTTTCGTTTTTTCTATATCTCACTAATTTCAGAGTCACTCTCGTATGGTCGCAATATATTTTTTAAACTGTATGTATCTTTCTTATAGAGAACTGACATTCACAAAACTACATCCAGCAAATGGGCTCCGCTTGCACTAATGCATTGTTGCAATCGTTTCTTGAAGTAGTTGGACACGCGCGTCTGTAGGTCCTCATCAATGGCTGAAGCTTCGTCAACAATGTCTTGCTTGAGTTCTTGAATATTTTTGCCACGCCTCTTAAGCACACGGTCTTTCAGGAACCCACCACAAGAAAAAGTCTGGTTCACTGAGGTCCGGCGACCGAGTTGGCCAAGCGATTTCCCCAAAACGAGAGATAAGAGTTCCGAACATTCGGCGAACTACAACCACACCATTTCGCGTGGTGTGGGCTGTTGTTCTATCCTGTTGGAAATATAGGTTTGTAGAGTCAATGGCAAGCTCTCGTCACAAAACGTCCAGAATCAACGGTCACTGTTCGTTCATTGAAATTTTCAAAGAAATACAGGCCCACTGGAACAACTACAGTAGGACATACATTTCTACATATTAAATGTATTACTTGTTTGACGAAACACGTCCCCATTAATTGCGTCCTAGTTAATTCTTACATATTTCGCACTCTTGTTTAATTAAGTAACTAGGTTAATATAACATTAAGTAAGTAGGTGTAGGTTAAGACATGATATATATATATATATATATATATATATATATATATATATATATACTGAGGACAGAAGAGAACGAATCTAATCAATCTTGTAAATGTGAATACCGTAATATGTAATGTTATGGTTAAGTATTTATTAAATATTGTTTTTATATTGTTTCCGAGTGTATTATTTATTTCATCCATAAAACCGGTCTCTAATAAACCCGCCTTGGAAATGACGTTATAACGAGGACCAGGGGATAAAACACTACAATTCCGAAAGCACATACTCAACACCAAACCGTCACTTTAGGAGAGTACAACGGCTTTTCATGCAGTTCCTTAGGGCTCAGTACTGACCAGTATCGCATGTTCTGTTTATTTATACCACCGGAATCATGAAAATGTGCTTCGTCGGTCATTAGCAAATTATTGAGAATGTCTGGGTTTTCCCATAACAATCCACTCATGGTAGTGCAGAAAGCAAGTCTTGCTTCCTTGTCTCATTTGTTGCACAATTTGCAGTTTGTAAGGGTGAAATTTTATCTCTTTTGGCGAAATAAACGTCTACTGATGCATAAAACGCGAGATTGCTGACGGCAGTACGGCACGACTGTGTTCAAAAGCTTGCCTCACTGTCTGGCATCTGTTCTCTGGCATCCGCACTGTTCGTGGAGCTCCATGTTCGCGTCTAACACGCTACCAGTTTCTTCAAATTTCTTCAACCCAGCCAATATGGTATTGCGGGGCGGTACGTGACCATATCGACCAATATTGAACTGTCGTCGATAGATACGATGCAGTTCTCTCGCAGAATTTGTTTTTTAATAACTATAAACGCAGATATTCACATTTGAAATGTGTAAATTGGCTCCGAGCCATCCTGTATAATAGTAAAAGATAACAAGATAGAAAGTATTAATTTCACGCGTCGTAAAAAAATAATCTAAATCTTTTTAATAACTAATAAGGAACGCGTAAAATAAAAGCGGGAACATAGTAATTGATATAGTCGTAGATACATAAATCGAAGCATGTTAATTTAGATTTGCAAGGAATCAGATAAAGAAATCACTGTAGTTCTGTTAATTAACAGACACTGTCCACCAATTTACATTTCCTATAGAAGAGATTTAAATAGAATTCCCATGATGGACTAAATATGTTAATTTATGCGTTGTAACACACATCATAAACTATTTCGATATAAATTTTTATAGTTTGTCAATTCGATGCCCACGCTAAATCTTTTAAAATTGTAAATCGATTGTTGTTGAATGTATAAAATTACCATCCTGTCACCGTCGCAGACATCTAGTTAGACGTTCGGATCTGTATTTGGACAAAGTCCTTTTAATTCCATTGTGCAACTAACGCGAACGATTAATCGCCCAACCGCACTTAGTTATGTATTTATTTATTCAATCACGTTTGAAATTCCTTTAATTTGCGACCTAAATATGTTGACTGTTCCGTGAATAAATTACTCCGTTATTCATTTATTTATTCAATGATTACTAATTATAAAGATGTGTGATTTTGGTTAGGTTTATTGCAAACCGTTATAGATTATATCTATTATTTTAAATGTGAAAAGGAGTTTGTAAATATAGCTTACTAAATACATATTTTTATTAATTTGTAAAGATTTGGCTGACACCTTTATACTCTTTGATTTAGATTTAAAGTACATATACCATTCACTGGCATAACGACGAATTTCTATCATCTCTCAATAAAAGATCTTTGTGTAATTGTAATTGTAAAGTTTATGTAAAAATAATTATTTAAATTTCTTCACAATCACATATTTTGAAATAAATAAATTGGATTCCATTCGGTCTTATAAATAACAGTAAATCTATACTGCTCAAAAGAAT
Organism: Melolontha melolontha; assembly: GCA_935421215.2. NCBI lineage: Eukaryota > Metazoa > Arthropoda > Insecta > Coleoptera > Scarabaeidae > Melolontha > Melolontha melolontha. The sequence goes on from OW285235.1 coordinate 71,697,950, forward strand.
TAGCGGATATTTACTATATTGAATGAAAACGGTTGTAAATATTAAAATAAATAGAGTTTTAATGATAAGAATGCTTGAATGACTTATTTGACTAAGTATAGGCAAAAATAAACATTGTCGTTTAGTTTCATTTTAAAGTTTATTAGCATTTTTATAAAATAAACATTTTTGTGTAGGAATAGGCCAGTAGATTAAATTAACAGAAGTATAATTTTGATAATTGTTATAAAAAATGAAAATTAATAAGGCGTATGATCTCCTCGGACGGCCAACATGAGTTGACATCGTGCTGGCATGGAGCAATTTGAAGTTCTGCAACTGAACGAGGTGCAAGATTTTGTGAGGTAATACATCTTTCTAATGCATCCCAGGCATGTTCGATAGGAGTACTGTCCAGGGAAATGGCTAGCTTTCCCTAGAATAGATAGAAGGGTGTCTATAGATTCCTACTTCTTAAAACCAATTATTATTATAGCATTATCATCCATATAAATTAATTGTTCTCCTAGAGCTCCTGGACATGGGAAAACAGGGTATCTCATCGAAATACTTTTGAGCAGTAAGTGAACCATTCTGAATGAAATACAGTTCGGTATAGGCCTCTGATAGTTATTCTGGCCCACATCATCGCAACTCCACCGTTCCTGTACAAATTGAGGGATATTTCGTGTCCCTGGTTCACGCCATATCAAAACACGTCTGCTATCTGGGTGCACACTGAATGTTGACTCGTCACTATCAAAACTCAACCCCCCTCGTTATTATCCCAATTGAAATGCTCCTCTGCCCACATTCTATGGCGTCTTTTATGCTCTGCAGCAAGTGGAACGCATACCACGCATACGCCTTTGGGCATGTCATGAAGACGATTTCTTATTGTTTGTCTTGAGATCAATCTTTCAGTAGTAACAGCAAACTGATTTTGAAATTGGGTTGCATTTAAAGTTCGATTTCTATGTGCTAATTGGAAGAGATCATCCCTTGGTGTTGTTGATGCTGGTCGACTTTGCCCTTGTCTTCTTTTAACAGTTGCCGTTGGGAAATTACACTTTGGCTCACTCCGAACCCTTGATCAATATCTTGTTGTGCTCGTCTGCATTCCAACTGAACTATGGTTCTCCAAGCGTGTGATTCGGGTAAATCATGTTGCTGCGCCATTGCTAATAAATAATGAAGTTAACTACACTCCGCCTGTTACTCAGACGATGAAAATGTCTACTGATACAGTACAGGATTGGTGCTGGCTTTTATACCCGACAGCGCCTAATTCTGTTGAGACTTGCAGAAAGACATTTAGATATATACAATTAAACTAAATGTCAGGATTGAGTCATTGCATTAAGTAAAATAGCTACAGGATAAATTTTATAATAATTTAAACTATAAGTAGTGCTTTCATTTTTTTAAAAAGCATTGCTTTTAGATAATGTAGAGAAAAGACAAAGACATTTTTAATAACAAACTATTTTTTTGCGAGGTATCCAAAAATGCTGGAATAAGCATGTAACAGTTAGTGGATCATTTCTTTCTTATAACGCATTTCATTCATAACTAGGTAGATAAGTATGATTACTGGCTATTTTATGAGGAAAAGTATGTTTGATGTCATAATTTGGTGTGGCATTATTGAATTATGCTGTACATTTTCTCCTTTATCTTATGAAATTAGAGAAACTTATTGAAAAAGTATTTACGGAAAATATTTTATAATTTGTAGATTCCAAATGCTTGTAAGTATTAAAACGCCTAAGCATTTTTTTTTTTAAATTAAAATAAACTCCATATATTTATTAGAACTGTATTTTTATTATTATTTTTCCCAATATGCGAAAGAGGACCTACTCCTTTCATTAATTCACTGAGTGATTCCAAATCTTACGGTCGAGACGAAATACCTGTTAGTTTTTTAAAAATCTTGTTCGGACAGCTACCTAAAACCACTTATCCATATAATTAATCATTCCTTTGCTACAGGCACTTTTCCGGACTACCTTAAAAATGTTTTGGTTGTTCCGTTATTTAAGAAAGACGATCCTAATGATTTGAGTAATTACAGACCGGTTAGGCTTTTGTCAGGTTTCTGAAAATTATTCGAGCAAGCAGCGTACACAGATTATCAAAGTTCAGTTTTAAACATGGTATAATAAGTAAATACCAACATTACTTTATCAAGGGTAAGATTATAGAAACCTCTTTATATGATTTTACCAAGGAAATTCTGAATGCTTTGGATATTAAATGAATATTATGTGATTGCTTGCTAGTTCTATCTAAAGCGTTAGACACTATAGCTATAGATCATCAATTACTTTTAAACAAACTTGAGCGTTACGGTATAAGAGTCACTGCTTTGTGTTGGATTGAATCTTATGTAGAACTAAAAGATCGTAATCAATGTGTTTTAATATCAATGGCAATAATATTTACTCAGATGGAATAATGATCCATAGAAGTGTTCCGCAAGGCAGTATTCTCGGCTCTATTTTTATTTTATTTCTTCAGTATTTTTTAACCCTCACAGTTAACTATGCTCACAATACCATCTTGTTTGTTGCCGATAATTTATTAAATCAGGCCAATGCAAGTATTTATTATATACTCGGAACAGTTCGGAACTGGCTGGTATGTAATATATCAGAATAATTGAAACATACATGAGTGGGTAAAACTCCACCAGTTTTGTATAATACAAATTTTTTTTTAATAATATAAAAATATTATTAAAAATGGGGTGTGAAGAACACAAATACAAGTTCACTATTACTATTTTTTGTGAACGTGTCCGAACATATCCCTCCTCAGAGGCGCATATACGTATTTCGCCTTTCTACAGGCTCATCGGTACGCCCCTGCTGAAGAAAGGATATCTGCAGACACATTCACAAATGAACCACATCGCCATATCACAGAAATTACACAGATCGAGCGTAGAAGTAAATTCAGCGCTGCCTGTTGTCAGACAGCCGAAGTACCTCGCCCCGTCCATCTAACAATGCGAACCAACGACGCCTTTGGAAGGGCGTCGTTGGTTGTAATAACCTTAAAATTAACAAATTAAAGGCAAATATAATATTGTTTAGATGTAACATTTCGGTTGAAGTTCCTAATAATATAGAATTTAACAATTCCTTGCATCCTCTACGCAGGACCATATACAGGCTTTTTCTACAATTTTAATGAATTCGTGTTTCAGGATCCGTCGCTTGAGGAAGTTAGTGACTTAGCAGGCGTTGCGCTTGGTATGTTTTGGATGTTGTTATTCTAGGATAAGGTATGGCATTGCTACTTGGGGCAGCATTACTGACATAGATCGAATATTAATTGAGAGGAAATTCATGATTAATCATACAGAGGTATTTTCAAAAAACATATTCTGTTAATTATTTTTGTTTTCTATTTAATTTCAAAAACTTCTGCGTCTGAAATTATTAAAGTGTTCACTGCAAACTCCCAAGAATATTGCCAGTCTGTGTAAGGCATGTCAATTAAATCTAATCTATTAATATTTTTAAGCCACAATATTCTCGGGTTATGTTGCCGTGGGAACATAAATTATAAAACATTACTATAATTTGTGAATGCATTACTGCATGTTGTATATTTTTTTATTGTCATAGTTTCGAAAGGTATATGTGAGTAATAAATTCGAAAATAAGGATTATATATAATAAATATACAAGTAATTAAATTGGTGACTTATCCACAAAAGAAATCAATAGATAAATTTTTATATAACACAGTTAACACAAAGATAGAAGTTGATACTGACATATGTTTGACATATAATAATTTTTAAGTACAAACGATTTAGTAGAGTACTATTCTCAAATACATACTAGCGATCTCTAGGTTTACTAACTGCACTTTTAAAATCATAGAAAAAATAGAACCTGTATTATGTCCACGGTTTGGTTCAAACCATAACCAATACTTATATAAACAACTTTTAAACTTCTATTTTCCATATATTACGTTATTAAAATTGGTACGTATAGTTTTTTATACGTTCCTCAATGTATATTATTGTGTTTATTCCTGCCTTTACTACGATTTTGTTGGTATGTTTTCCTCTGAACAATGATGATAATCATTACTTTTTATATCCACACAACGCATTGTTTCCAATGTAATAGCAATTTCTAAGATATCACTATAAATCGTATGCGATATATTTACCTGTACCTAGATACTTTATTTTAGCTCTTCTTTCTAGTAGTAAAATGGAGTTATAGATGGGAAACTTTTGATTATCTAGATTATGGAAGTCTGTTTGAATATAAATACCTTTATATTTAATTATTAGAAAATTATTTTGTTTAGTTTAAATTATTTATAAGTTCATTAAATAAGTATACATTGAGCATAAATTTACCACACGAACACGCGTTTTTTACATATTTTATTATATGATTTGTTTCGTCATAAAACGAAGTATATTATATTGTATATATGTTAGATATAAGTAAATCTAGGATAAGAATTCAACTGTAACATTTTCAATTTTATAAATATTCAACATGCATTTTCAAGTTTAAACCGCTCTATAAACGTAATTTTATTATTATATACAAATTGTAAAACTTTCTTTGGACAAGAAGTGACATCTTTTATATTTGCAAATTTATTTATTACTTTATGATGTAGATCGCTTGTTTTACTAGCAAGGGTTATCAGTAGAGCTGAGGATTTTTGCGGTAAGGCAGGACCGTATGTAGTGCATCCCACCGGCGTATAATCAATACAAATGCAATTAAATTCTGGTATTTGAAAAATGATTATATGTATTACCTTAGTATTAAAATAAACCATCCATTTTTATTACTAATACATGAAAGAAGTTTCTGAATCGATAGTTTATAAATAGTTCTACGAATTTTGAAAAAAATGTATGGGTGTACATGCACCAGTATGCATATACTTGCCGGTAAGCGATTTCTGTATGAAAGGATTACTGTAGTAAATAGCAATAAAGAAGATATGCATTATATTTCGTTTAGAGTACCTAATTGATTTTGTTGAATGTTTCTGGACAACCGTTCTTTATTCCTTATTATCCTGGCATATGTTCTATTCCTATAACGAAAGTATAAAAACTATCGTCTATTGTTCTGCAAACCAAATTTCTAAAAGAAAAGTATTGTGAAATGTATCAATTACTTCTTTGAGTGGATAAACACTACCTGCCTCTTATAATAAAATGTTTTCTAAACTTTAACAATAAACAAAGCATTTGGAATTTACTGCAAGTGAGAATTAATGAATATTAAATCACATTCTTACATGTAAATGTCGACTTATATGATGCGTTCGTAACTACAATCCGACAAACTAAGTTTGTACCAGTATGCAGAACACACCCTTTCGCGACAACGAACTTCCTGGTAATTAGGTTAATTAAGATTCTTAATAAACAAAGCGCTTAATTTTTGCATTTGCAACACTTTTGATTATACATTTGTATTTGTAACATCAGTCATCAGTGATGAACACACCCTTTCGCGACAACGAACTTCCTGGTAATTAGGTTAATTAAGATTCTTAATAAACAAAGCGCTTAATTTTTGCATTTGCAACACTTTTGATTATACATTTGTATTTGTAACATCAGTCATCAGTGATGACTGATGTTACAAATACAAATGTATAATCAAAAGTGTCGCAAATGCAAAAATTAAGCGCTTTGTTTATTGTTAAAGTTTAGAAAACATTTTATTATAAGAGGCAGGTAGTGTTTATCCACTGAAAGAAGTAATTGATACATTTCACAATACTTTTCTTTTAGAAATTTGGTTTGCAGAACAATAGACGATATTTTTTATACTTTCGTTATAGGAATAGAACATATGCCAGGATAATAAGGAATAAAGAACGATTGTCCTGAAACATTCAACAAAATCAATTAGGTACTCTAAACGAAATATAATGCATATCTTCTTTATTGCTATTTACTACAGTAATCCTTTCATACAGAAATCGCTTACCGGCAAGTATATGCATACTGGTGCATGTACACCCATACATTTTTTTCAAAATTCGTAGAACTATTTATAAACTATCGATTCAGAAACTTCTTTCATGTATTAGTAATAAAAAATGGATGGTTTATTTTAATACTAAGGTAATACATATAATCATTTTTCAAATACCAGAATTTAATTGCATTTGTATTGATTATACGCCGGTGGGGATGCACTACATACGGTTCTGCCTTACCGCAAAAATCCTCAGCTCTAGTTATCAGTTAACACATTTAATAGACGATGTTTAATGGAATCCTCTTACATGTTTCGGCACATAATGCCTTTTTCAAAGAAATTTAAATTGGGTCTACTATAATATGCAAAGGTCAAGAAATAATGATCTTATATATATATATATATATATATATATATATATATATATATATATATATATATATAATCTAAAACCCAGTTTTTGACCACTCTTACTTATTCTCTGATGAAATTCGAGCCATGTCAGTCCATGTTTTTCCTCTTTTCTTCAAAGTTTCTGGTACTTTGTCATTCCAAGTTTTCTTAGTTCTTCTTTTTTCTAACCTACTGTTAAACTCTGGCGTCCCATAAGCGTTTGATCTGGCTTCTATCATTCACTGTTTAAACACCCAAACAACTTAATTAGTAATTATATTTTATTATTTATTGCCAAGATTAGATTTTTAAGACCTTATCGTAAACCTTGGTATTGATGCCCGTAGGTACGGTTTCGATGAATTGATCACCAGAAAGATTCTTCGTTATAACGTGACCCAATACAATGTACAACGAATACCCGACGCATTTAATTATGTAATAGTTTGTTGGGGTAGTGGTATATTTGTACCTACTTGTTAACACATAAGTACATAAGAGAACAGTCTCACATTAACATCAAGACACACTGTCTCACATTAACATCAAAACACACAGTCTTACATTAACAGCAAGAGACACCAGTCTCAATGGCTGTATCAATCAGTCTTACACTAAAGGTACTCGTCCACGATGTAATATATAACTAGCGTGCGATCTTGAATTGCTCTATTAAAATTTAATAACGTGTTTACACATACTATTTGCAATTTTTCAAAGTAAAATGGCAAGTTTTGTTTAAAATATGTCATTTATGGCACGCAACTTACACTTTGTCAAATATGCAATTTTTTTAATAAACATCAAGCTGGCAATATATCTCTCGTTAGGATTTTGGATGTTTGAAAAGCAATATTGCTAAGGTAGCTGCTTATTTATCTCTTGTGTTAATAAAATATAATAATTCCGTAGACATTCATTGAGAGAAATTCAAACAAGTTTGAATTTCAATTAACTTGTGCAATAAGCATTGCTTATACAATAGCACTACTGAAATGGCGCGCAAATAGAAAAATTGCCCCACATCTGTAAAGTACATGCCCCTTCTCTCAGTTGCTTACCAGTTTACATACTGCAATCTTAAACTAGATGCCACTTTACAGATTGCATGCTAGTGATATTATTTAGTGGACGATTACCTTAACAACAAGAGACTCAACAGTATCATCATAACAAACAATATAACAGCATCTATCACAGTCTCACACTAGCAACAACAGGCAATAGTATTACATTAACATCAAGAGACACACAGTCTCATCTCAACAGTATCACTCAGAGTCTTATACTAGCAACAAGGGACTCACCAGTATTCATCTTATTATCATACAACACCTACAGCTGTCTGAATTAACAGTAAAGAATTTAAGATTAATATTAAGTGTTTCATTTGTGAGATTACCTTAATAAATTAGGCTAAAGTGTCTTTTGTTAAATAAATAAAATATTCATAAAACACACCAAGCTTCAATATAACTGTCACGAACCAAAATTAGGTTGACGTAAAATACATCGCAATATGTATGTATAGCAAGCGCGAATTAAGTTGGCGCGGGGAGGGGTAAGTTCACGCAGGATTAGAAGTAGTGGGGAGATTTGTATTTGGCTTTACATCAAATTGCAAGATACCGTAGGCGGCAATGTCAGATAATTCTAACCTCTTCGAAAAAAAAACATAATTAAACAGATTAAAAAAACATCAAACAGAAAATTTGATACAAATAATGAGATTGTAATGTATAAACAGGTTTTTAAGAATATTTTTATAAGCATCGTAACAAAATCTGTAAGCCTCGTAAGTCGGGAAAGTTATTATGTTCCGTCAATTGTCAATGACAAATATGTCCTGACAATTACTTGAGTAGTGGGGGGTGGACGCTTTTAAACACAGCTTCTGCGCACCCCCTCCTCGCGCCAACTTAATTGGCGTTTGCTAATTAATTATGACGTTTACATTGTTCTGTTTGATAGATTGCAATAAAGTTATTATTATTCTCTCCTACTTCTTTCGTAAAGGCCACTCTACAGTTTGCAATTTTTTTTGCACGCTAAACCGTGGCTTTATACTTTACAATTCTTAACTGCAAGTCCATGAAATTATTTTTGTCAATCGGGTTAACAAACATACAAAAATCAATGCAAAATTAAAACTGCTAGTTTGTTACTAATTACGTATTTATTTTATTTGGAAAACACGTGCTATCACAACCCCCGACAATACATCAAATGTAGGTTATATTTGTAAAAAAACGGGATTTTATCATCATGTGCAATGATAAAATCCCTAAAAAACACTAGAATTGAAATAAAAATAGAACATGTTCTATTATAATAGAACATGTAATTTTTCTTGCATTGCATATAATTATATGCAATGCAAGAAAAATTACAATCAGCTGACGAAAATGGTTGGATTGCGCATGCGTGCAATAAAAATTGCATACAATGCAAATTGTAAACGGTAAAGCGGCCTTAAGAAATATATAGTATTCCTTTACATAACATAGCTATTGGGCGGTATATTCACTAATCGCATCTAAGATTGTATTCCAGAAAGGTACTTTTTCTAATACATATTGTTTACATTACATTTACCTTACTTTTAATTTACACAAAACCATTAACATGATCCATTTGTAAATACAGATAAAGTATATTTGAATAGTTTAAAATGTCTTTTTTTATATTTACACATTGACTTATGTTAGTAACTTCTTACGATAAAATATCTATGTTTATCTAAGAGAGACTCATTTTGTGTAATTAATTTTGACATATTTAAATTTGATAATTATTAGAAAAAAATATTAGCATATTAAAATAATTAAATTAAGCTATTTAATCCTAGAAGAATTATTTGATAATAAAATCGAAATTAACCAAATATCAAATACTATAATCATGAAATAAGTATGTGTAAATGTGTATTGAATATTAAACATTCTTTGAATAATTTTATTGAACTAATTTGAGATAATAATTTTAATAAAGCATCTATATATGCTCGTAAAATTACGTCATTAAAAAAACGTTATTTAAAAACAACAAAAGATCGTACGTTCGGTTTCTCCTTAAATTATCTTTGACATATTCCTGAAAGAATATTTGAAGGGTAATTATATTGTGATTCGCGGTTTTCGACTTTCATTAGCTACATAACCTCAGAGTTATTGCAGCGCATTTTAAATTATCACCGCTATTGTAATAATTCGACTGTGCCATTTAATCTGGCAGGTATTAAATTTTTTCTCGAAAATTAGGACGCAGAAAGTAATGCTTTGTAATTACGGCTTGATAATGATTGCGTGAATTCAGTACGCATCTGATTTATTGTGTTTAATTCACAGTTAAATACTTATGAATAAATAACCGTGTAAATTGGTTAAATTAAATTACTCGTAATTCAAGTTAATTTAAGCGTTCTTGAAATATAAATATTATAAGAAATCCTTAATAAATTAATTGTATTTATAAGGAAACAGGTATAAATTTTGCTTCCTTTTCCTTCCGAATCAGAACTGCTTTGTACTTATGTACTGCTAAGATGTTTTAAATAAGTTGAAACTATTAATGTGAGAAATTTGTTTTCAGAAATATTTTCTTCTTTTCTCCAATAACACAGTAGCTCTTGTTGAGTTTTGGCCTACTTTAAGCATTCTGATATATGAGGGATATTCCACGGAGACGAGACTTTTAAAGAAAAAAACTATTGTCGGTACAAAAAATGTTTTATTTTCTACTTAGACCAGCAATATTCGAATTTTCTGTCATCAAAAAAGTAGAACCTTCTTCTTCTTCTTCCTCTGTTTTGAGTTGGACGCCAGCATGTCCAGGCACTTGAGCACACTGCTCTTTGTACTATCCCCAATAGATCTCTCAGTTTCACTCTGTTAGTCTTGTGTCCCCGATAAAAGCCGCTATCTCCCTCAGCGGAAGTTTAAGTACCCTCGTAGGATTCAAAAGATCTCTTCCGAAATGTTTCTGCCTGAGTCCCTTCAGTTCCTCACACATGCATATTACATGAAGGCTAGCTTCCTCGTGTTTTTCACCACTCCTACACCAGGGCTCGCTAACCAAGCCCATGCTGTACATATGCTTCCTTAAAGGACAATGTCCGGTTATTAAGCCGGTTATTATTTTAATTTATTTTTTGTTAATACGAATTAGGTTGGCTGAAAACCTTCGATCCAGCTCCCTTAGTAGTGTTTTAGTATGGAGTTGGCCTTCCGTTAACATCCATTTCTTTTTATGTTCTCTTTTTAACTATAACCAGATCGCCCTTTTAGCGGAATCCTGAGCGATACAGGTTCTGGTCCTATGAAGTTCTTATCAGTACCTTCTTTGGTCAGTTCATCTCATTGCCCTCAATTGCCTCATGTCCTGGCACCCATATCAGCGACACAGTATTGTCTTGTGCCAGTTTATTGAGGACCTGTTTGAAATATTTCACCAGTTTGAACCTGGTAGATAGATTCATAATGGCTTTAATAGCTGTCTGACTGTGTGTTGATTTTTTTTGTTTGCGTAGCCGGCTTCCCGAATTTCCTCGGCGCAGGCTGCGACTGCAAACAATTTGGCCTTGCAAAGCACCAATACGCCTCTGCTTTGTCGTTACTAAATCTTTCTCCTATGTAAATTGTTAGCGTCTAGGATTTCGTTCTTCCTTGCTTGCCGTAATGTCTTCGTTTGTTGTGACATTAAGTTTAAGACTACTAAGATAACAGTCATATTGAAAATTTTTAAGAATTCCATCTGTTTCACACAAATCTGCCCGTTTTATGGCAAAGAAATTGTTATTAAACGAAGAGGCAAATAGAGCAGAAAAAATGAGCGTTTAATTAAAAATTATAAATGTAATTTATTATTTCTCGGTGTGAATTTAATATTAAGACAACTAGGTATATTACAATTTCCATATCCATTAAAATTTTTAAAGAATCTGGATATTCAATTTTTTTTCGGTATATTACAAAAGCCAACCCATTGACCTACTTATAAATAACAACAGAACAGCTGATGCATTTAGGAAATGAATGAATACATGTTTATAAACTTATCACACAAAGACGTTATTGAAATGTGAAGGGGATTTTTTGGTGAACTTGAACAAGTAATGCTTAATTAATGCGAGATGTAAACATATAATTTCTATTTATTTAGATTCAATCTGAATACACGACCGTATTTGAAAAGTTTGTGTTTCTAAATTTCCGCAAAAATTTTCGATAGAATAAAATTTTTTGTATACTTAAATTGCTAACGCAAGACATCTATTATACATTAGCATGCGTCGACGTATTTAATTTACACCCTGTATATACAGTAAACGCTGTCTGATAAAGCTATGCGATTTGTGGTAAGAAGTGTTTGCTCGTCACATAATTATTAAAGCATTCATGTATTATCTGTTAAAGGTTATTTATATATCAACGTTGAAAGAAAATTTCCTTATTCGTTACCACAGAATTTCAGTTATTGATGTTATCCTAATTCTTCTGTGCATTTTAGAATTTTCTAGAAGTTCCAAATAAAAGTAGATCTTTTTCATCAATTTTCTACGTAACTGTTTAGTAAAATTAATCAAGATCTTCAAGGGACAAAGTTATTTTTTATCAAAATTGTGCACCATATTACAAAAAAGCTTAAACTCAGCACCTGCTTATAACTTTTCATCTTCATTAAGAAGATAAAATTTTATGCTGTATGTATTTATATAAATAAAAAATAATAGATATGATTCGAGTTTTCTGAATAAAGAGTATACAATTCAGCACAAACATAAAATTCATGCCTTATTATTTTGATTGCTTGTTTTTATAAAGTTGAATTATCCAGAATGTAAAGTGTAGAAGTATATTGAATTTTCAAAGAATTGATATAGTAGGTACTAATGTTTACATATTTTAATAATTCATCTCCAATTGTCTAACGTAAACACATATAGAGGTCGAAATGGAATTTATGAGCTATAATTAACTTTTTTTTGCTAGTTTTCGTATAAAAATAAGAAAGACTAATTGGACTGTTTACATATACAACGAATTAATGGCTTGTATTTTTCACGAACACATAAATTACATATCTCGTGAAAACGTACCTACATAACTACAAACGCTGAGATTGGAATGTTTATTACAATTAATACAACGACATTGTAACTGTTATGTTATTATTTTGTGACATTTATTGCAGAACCCGTATCGAAATGGTGACGCAAAGTATGACATTTTAAATTCTCTTGTTGGTGCGCGCGTTGAATGGCAAAAGCCAGAAAAAAATAATCTGCTTTTAAAATAGATGATAATTACATTTGATTGTCGCTTCGTTACAGTGAGTGTAAAAGTTAAATCGTTTTGTTCGTGTTGATATTCGTTCGCATTGTGTTTCAAAATAAAACTGTGTTATCTTTCATCTTGTTCCAAAATATTGTGTTCAGAATGTTGCGAAATGAAATCTATCGCTAAATGTACAGATGTGAGTCATTGAAGAATGTACAGAATGCGTTTACTTTGAAAATAAACTGGATTATAAATGCGCTAACTATTGTAATCACATCTGCATTACTACGACAAAACCATAGACTTAAAAAACCACAACTGAATTCGTGAAGACATAAAGTTTTACTTCTATTTTAGTTTCTTTTTATTTTAACATAATTATTATATTAAAAAAAACGTTTTTTCACATATATAGATAGTTATTGTTTTTCAATATTAGTTCATTTTTTCTTCTCTTGCATTAAATTCTTCGTTGGTTGTTTTTTTCCATATTCTGTTTGTGCTCTACATACCAGAGTCATTTGGCGTGAAGTCAGGTTAAAATATTTGGCTTAGATCTTGACAGAGTAAGAAAACTTAAACTAGAGAGATCCAGTTTTTAAGAAAAATATATAAAAATAAAGTTGGATCAAATAAGAAATACAGTATATAGAGAAAAGATATATGTTAAAATAATAAATGGTAAATAACAAAATGAATTGAGATGGTATGAGCATGTGAAAGAGGTGGAGAAAAGACATTAAGGGAGATACGAGAACTGAAATGGGAAAATATGGAAGAAGCTGTGCAAGATAATGTGTGTTTTTAAGACCTTTTTTTTCAATAGGGAAAAGTTCTGATATTATGACACTTAATTTGACAAGTCATACAACCATTTTATTCAATATTGTTTGACATTTCATAATGCAAAGACTTACACCCGAAATTATTTCCAAAATCAGTGTTCAGTAAAAAATGTTCACAGAGCGCTTCGCCTAATTTACGGTATCAGCGCCGCGCCGTACTTTTGGCCGCCTGTGTGCATGCATACATTTTCCGCCCCAAATTTTTACTATTTTAACATTTTAACAATTACATTTATGTGTTAGGAGTGCATGTAAAGACGATTTTAAGGTATTATGCGCAGGGTCCGGAATCCATTTATTCAAAATTTTAAATCATTTATGTGTTAAAGTTCACGAGAAATATGTGATGTCCAAATTGTTACGAATATTATTATTATTGTATATTCAAGTGCATACATTATTTTGTGCTAACATTGAAATAATACAGAAATTATTTATTGATAAATCTATGAAATAATAATAATAAATTTCAGAACCCTGATTAAACGTATGTACTTATTGCGGAGATATTGCTTACTCTGGGAAATTTGTATTTACGTTTGTCTATATATTATATTTTTATTAACATCTTACATACATGTGGGCAAAATGTTGTTACTTGTTATGAATTGTTATTGTTATGTGCTACCGAAAAATAATTAGTAATTGACACGCTGGTAAAACAGACCGTAATATAATAACATTTTCAACACTAACAAGCTTAGAGCCTAACACACATGCTTGCTGATGCATCTCAAAATTCTAAACACTTGAAAAAATATATTAGGGTAAACCAAACAGTGTTATATATTCTTATCGCAACCATACATTTTCTAGTCACCGATAAGTGATAAAAGCCCTGTAATGTAAATAACGCTCTAAACACTAACAAATTTAATGCTTGATGCCCTTTAAATTCTATACACACGCAAAAAATATAACGTTTAGAAGAAGTGTGTTATCGAAAGTATGGTTGTTTAAAGTAAACATAATAGATCATCCACTTGAATTCTTTCTTGCGATAGGTCAGCGTGTTTTTTAAATTACAGGTTAGTATTATCTTAATCTATTGATTAATGACCAGTCGCCGCCTTTTTATTTGGCCGCCTGAGTGCCTTGCACACCTTCACAGCATTACGGCGCGGGACTGTACGGCATACATTATCGGACAACTGCGACAACTATTCCCAACACAATTGGAATATTTCGCACTCAATATACTCTTTTGCACTCCCGTCCACCAACGAGATTGCGTAGAGTATGCACTGTAGAAAATACCGTCGCAGTTTGGGCCAGTGTTGAGGATGATCCAAATCATCGATTCGTCATCGGGCACAAGAACTTGGCCTATGTCTATCGACTTCGCGGAAGATTTTGCGCAAGGATTTTTGCGTTCATGCCTACAAGATTAATCTGGTGCAGTTCAGTAATTGGGTGCATGGAATTTGGGAATCGATCCACTGTTTTACCGTCAAATTGTGTTCAGTGATGAGGCTCACTTCTAGTTCAGTGGCTTTATAAATAAGCAAAACTGCCGCATTTGGAGCGGCACTAATCCACACGTAACTCCTTAACTACCGACACACCCCGAAAAATGCATTCTTTTGGTGCGTTTTGTGGACCAGAGGCATAATCGGAATTGCCCGAGAGGGGTCTCTTTCAACAAGACTACATACCTTCTTGCATCAGACAAATAGTTCGCGAAAATATATACAGTGGACCCCTGCTATTCGCGG
Source organism: Melolontha melolontha (assembly GCA_935421215.2). NCBI lineage: Eukaryota > Metazoa > Arthropoda > Insecta > Coleoptera > Scarabaeidae > Melolontha > Melolontha melolontha. The sequence continues at coordinate 71,713,156 of OW285235.1, forward strand.
TGGTTGCGTTCCACGAAAACACTGCGAACATTGAATTTGTGAATATCGGGGTACAAAAAAAAATAGGTATGTATGTACGTAATCGACCAAATAAATATACAGACATACATATTGCGTATAAGAGACAAATAGTGTTTGTTAACTTTTAAGGAAATAAATGACCAAGGAACTACTCATTCTGAACCGCGAATACAGAGCGAGAATAACGAGAAATGTCAGTAAAAACAGGTTCGCGAATAAGCGGTTAATACAGGGGGCGCGAATAGCGGGGGTCCACTGTATAATCAAGTCCCATTTTTTACCCGAAGGGTGTAAGGGTTATAACTAGGACTTTATACTAATTCTTCATGAACTTCTTTCACTCTTTTCTGTTCTGGTCGAGCTTTCTTGCTTCTGACCAAGTGTTAGCTTTCTTATTTAGGATTTTTCCAATTGTTTTGTTTCAGGTTTCTCTTGGCCTACATCTCTTTCTTTTGAACGGTGTCCTGCATTCCCAAACTCTTTTCAGTTGTATTGTGCTGTTTAGTCTTTAGAGGTGTCTCCACCATCCGAGTTCTATTTAGTTTTCAACTGATTCGATTTTGAGGTCTGTTATTATTTCTTAGCTACTTACTTTATCTGATTTCGTTACTCCTTGTACTCCTCTTGGAAATTTCATTTCCACCGCTTTGATCTTTTTCTTATCCTTCTCTAACGACACCCATGATTCACACCCGTATGTCAGGATAGACCTATATGTTGAGTTTGTATGTTGTATGTTTTATATAATTGAATCAATTAATATTTTAACTAATGTCAAGTTTTCCAGGCTAGACCTAAGTGATTTTCACTTATTCACCAAACATAAACTTTTCTTTACTGTGGAAAGAAATTTCAGTCTAATAAAGAACTTATTGCAACAGCATTATTTTGAGGATCTTGAAAAAGATCATTATAAAAATGATATAATAGCACATTGCATTCAGATTTTCGGATTATTCTCGCATATGGAAATTTTTGAAATTCCTAATGAAGTTTTTATCGAACATTCTGCTAACGTAATAAACGATTATTGGACCTTATTTTATTGATGAAAAAGTCAGGAAATGATATCGAAGCTTACTGATGTTATAAAGTGCTGACTTAAAAAGAAGTGTCTTTATCTACTTTATCTCAATAAAGTTGCGACCATCTTTAAAATAATTGTTAACTAATCTGACGCGTAGGCTTCCGCGGTCAATTTACTGCTTCTACGCTAAAACCGCGTCCTTGACTCTGCTTTCTTTTTGGCCGACTTTTCGTCAGTGGACGAAACGTCACAAACTAGTTGACAATTAATCTTCTTGACCGAGATTTCGTGCACTTCGAAATGTCGGTCCAGAAGATAATTGTCGACTAGTCTGTTACGTCGCAATGAGTAATCGTACATGGATGATTGGAAAATTGTAATATTTTTGTTTACTATTTTTATAAGGATGTTGAAAAATCGGAACACATTTTTGCGATGACACAACGATTTATTTGAAATGTTATCCACAAATGCTCGGTTTATGCAATAATATCGACGAATTTGTTATTGTGTTGACAAGACGATCGGTATCTATGGAATTGAATAGAAATTTTGCAATAAATCAGTCGGTTTTAAATTGCACAGAGATTGGTCAATAAATCAACATCAGAATTATTCCATTTACAATAGAATGCCCATAAGTTGTCATTAATTGAACGCGGAGGTATCTTTTTACCGTCAGGCGTAACATTACATTCTTCTTTAGACAAAGGCCAAGGTCTTAACGACTACTACTTTTATTCAATACCTATGACCTATTAACTAACGGTTAAATATGGTTAGTCACTCGAAACGGTAACATGTGATTTGCATATGTCTAAATAAACGTCTTGTAAATATTTATTATTGTAATACAAAATAAATTACAGTTCTGTCGAAATGCTATTTTACGAGAGAAAATACGATATATCGGATTATAATTCTAATTTAGCAGTGATGAATCGTTAGTATATGATATCAATATATTAATAATCGACGAAGGAGATACTTGTTGAAACTTCATTATATAGATATAATAAAACACAGTTGTATAGTTTCAAAATAATATATATATAATGTTAACACACTACATATGTTTCACCACACTGTGGCTTCATCATCCACCTGATGAAGCCACAGTGTGGTGAAACATATGTAGTGTGTTAACATTATATATATATTATTTTGAAACTATACAACTGTGTTTTATTATATCTATATATCAATATATATTGTATTTATTGTATTGTATATATTGTATTATAGTAGTTTGGCTAAGGTTATTAGTTGATATCTGTTGATAAATGCTTCAAAGGTATTCATTTTTTTGTAAAGTTTTTAATGAACGATTCCTTTTTTAATTTATTTCAAGGAATTAGTACGAGGGTTGTCTTTTATATTTTGCATATACAGCTGGAATAAAACAGTAGATAGCTTTCAAGGACTTTATTATTTTTCGAAGTATTCTCTACGAAGATTAATACACTTTTGCATGCGCTCGAACCAACTCTGAAAGTAGTTATTCCACTCGTTTGCTGGTACAGTCAAAATTGCGTTTTCAAAGGCATCAACTGCTCTTTCTGACGACTGGAACTTTTGAGAACGCTGTCCGTCCTTGATTTTCTGAAAGGTAAATAAATCGTTGGGACTTAGGTCAGGACTGTACGGAGGATGGTCTAACAATTCGACATTTTATTGTGTTAAAAATTCAATTGTCTTACGAGTGTGTGCGAATTTGCATTGTCTTGGAGGGGGATGATTCGTCGCTGTGGGTTGGATTCTCGGAGCTCAGCGATAACTTGCAGCAAACAATTTATTGTATACCAATCAGCAGTAACAGTTCTTCGATCTTGTAGAAATTATTGCTACATAACTTTCTTTCAAGACAAATGTCGCGAATATCTTTTCGGAGATACTTCGAGAACGGATGACTTTCGCTGGTTTTTCTTCACCTTGGAACACCCAAACAGATGACTGGGGTTTATTTTCTGGCTCGTATGAATAAATCCAAGATTCTTCACCACTCACGATGTTGTACATGTTTTTAGAGTTTCATGCATTGAAACGGTAGTTTTTTGACACCAATTCACCCTAGCTGTTTTCTGTTCTACGGTCGACATATGCGGTATCCAACGGGAAATTATTTTTTTTACAAACAATTCTTCATGCCAAATTTTTTGAATTGAGGTCTTCGAAATCCTCCATGATGCCTCAATTTCGCGATATGTCACATGTCGATCTTCGTCGATGAGCTTGCGCACAGCATCGACGTTTTCCTGAGTGACTGCCGTTTTTGTTGCACCTAATCCGTCCACGTTTGAATTTTCTACACCAACGAAAAATTGTTGACTGATGTGGTACTTCATTACCGAAGACAGAAACCAACTCGGCGAGGCATTCTTGTTGAGATAATTGTTTACGAAAATTATACAAAAATATTGCGCAAAAATTTTTACGGTTTCATTCCATTTTTCGACTCGCTTGTCAACTTTGACAGTTCGTTGTAGTTACAATACTACACGCATCGCACTGAAACTTTGGATTTAGGCTAAGTAAAGATGGAGGTTGATTTTTAGTACTGCCATTTGATTAGTGTCGCCCTCTATGTCCCAATATGCAAGATATAAAAGACTTCCCTCGTATATATAAGTGAACTCTAAAAGTCATCAATGCTTTCCGCTTAGTTAACAATATCTTTCTCCGAGTTTCGGGGTCATACTGGAACATTCAACTTTCGTCTTCCCTGACAATGGTTTCAACGAAATCCTGGTAAATCGACAAACGCAACCCTTTTTACTCCGCTGCGAGTGTCTTCGGAACGGGTTAAACACACAGCTTCCGCATTTACAAATCATTGTGTAACATCTGGCATAATGTTTCCTCGTTTATGCCTAGCTCTACAGATAACATTCGTATGGTGAGTTGACGATCGGAGCGTACTAGTACTTGCAAATGTTTGATGTTTTAGTCTGCGTGCACTGTGGCTGGCGTCCATTGTCTTCCGTCGTTGTCACAGATTCATGACCGGCTTTAAATCGCGCTGCCCACTCGTAAAGAGGTCCATGTGATAGACACTTACTGCCATAGACATTTTTGATAAAATTTCTGCCGCTTTTTCGCCTGATTTCACTAAGATTTTAATAACTCTGTTACGGTTCCTTATTTAAAATATGTTATAACGCACATTTTATTCCTGATATCAATGCCCTGTGGGTGTATTACGCGATTGCGAAGGCGATTGGTTAGGGATCGACGCTACTTCGTCGTGTATGCATATTGCATGTTGCGCTTGCGTTAGTTACTTCCGCTTGAATGTCGACTGTGAAGAAAGGTGAATTGTGTATTGCCGCTCTTTGTTAGTATCGTAAATTACCGAATAATCATCTAAATAGATGGATTTTGTTGATAAACTCTTCATTTGATTGACACCAATATATTTATATTTGGATTTGGGCCTTCGTCCATGGCGATATTTATTGTGCCCTCATAATATCTCAATGTAAGAGCCGCCATTGTTGTATGCGTCGTCCATATTCATTGTCTTCGTATTCCCCTATTAATAACGCATAAATACTCTCTTCGGGCTGCTGTCGTGTGTTGTTGACTTTAGTTGCCGTCGTTGTGTTGGAAGCTGCTGTCATTACCTGTTGTTGCTGCGGTTGTTGGAAATTGCAGTTAAATTTAACATCTATAGAAACTTGAATACCGGTTGAAGGGGTTGAATTGACTAACCTGGTACAGGATGTCATTTGGAATCTCGGACAGCATGGAATAGACGCCATTGCCATTGGCTTATCATCAAGCTACACCTACAACCTCGGAGTCAAGTATTCACTTCAGTTGTACCGGTTGAACAACTAATAATATATTTCTATAGAACTTTCTTTTGTTTCACAAGAAATAATATATTTAACGTCACGTAACAAGTATTATTCATCAATTTTGTCTTTGTTACATGTTAATCCCTTTTAGCGTTTAATAATTTATTATTGAGTACACCTTTGGGCATATATAAATATATAACATCACATTTTATTTAGTAATCAGTTTTATACATTAGGTTATAATATTTTTTATTAACGGTACCGAGATCTCACGTCCACGTATATTTCCTTTGTTCTTATGTAGTATACAGTCTCGTTATATACCGGCGTTTTAATAATTTTTGGTACATTTATTATTTCAAACTTCTATTTATAACTCATCATTGTTTACCATTGGTGTAGTTACTAGTAAATATTTAGTAATTTAAAAATATATAAATATACCAAGCTTCGCTCACTCTGGTATTCTCCAAAGCTGATATATTGTTACTATTTAATGTTTTTGTACAGAGACTTTATTTTCCATTTACTAAGATCTGAGTTACCAACATTTAAAATAAACATTATTACATGTTATTCGTTTTGTTTTATATTATAATTATTCCTTCACCTTGCGTAGACCTGGGTACGTTATCGCATGTCTGTACCTCGCGTAATGTATGTTCATTGATACAAGCAGTTTTTAAATAGCGTTTGAGCCCTTTTCAAAAATAGATCAATGAGGTTAACAACGTTTCGTCAAGGAACCCACTCATCTTCACTCGAGTTAGATCTGTGGTACTGGTCGGCTGACTCGTAGATTTAACAGCAACTTGCCCACGAAAGGTAAGTCCAAGGTGGGCTATTGGACTTCGGAAATTTAGTAAGACCAGTTTTCGCGAGTTTTGTTTGCTTGCACATTATGTAGGTACCAACTCTTTGCTCCATTTTATTATCGCACATTTTGCTGACGTGCAACCACTACACAGTCAACTTTGAAACTGCCTACAACATATAGAACGTGTCTTATGACGTTGTACCGTTGCAGACATGCGTACAAATTGTGGAATCTTAGTACTCAGTCATAATGAAGTAGTTAGTGTTTGCCACTGGCGTTTTTCGCAATAATTCCATTATTTAATTACCACGCCTCGTATGAAAGATAGAAAAAACAAGAATTTGTGTTTCTTCGATTTTTTTGTTTATAAGTACGACAATATGGTAATAGACATTGAAAACAACCATAGCTATATTAGGATATGGTTATATTAGGTTTATATTGAAAGTTGCTATACATATTGTGATGGATTTTTCTATCCAGAGAGAGAGAAAAGAGGGAAGATTTAAATTATGTACAATAATTGAAGTTTATTAATATTTATTATATTTGTAATTATATTTTGACTGACTCTGTATGTTTATTAGTTTAAACGTATGGACGTGGACAGTTGTGGTACTATTGAAGTAGATGTAGGAATTTTTCGCGGTAAATTGGGCAGAGATATCTAAACTTCTAAAGTGACCGGGTTGCTAGAGGATAAGAAGTTCATTTTTATTCTCTGTTTTAGTAATATCGGGTTTTATTTTTGTTTATGCATTTTATTCAGGTGCATGTAATGTTATTTCGATTGTTGCGAGAGTTTGTGATCTTGGTGTGATCTAATAAGTATGATATCTCTCACGTAGTTTTTTTGTGTTATCAGTGCATAGATCTATGTAAGTTTGATAAAAATATTTAATTTATATAATTGATACTACGTTTATTTTTTATGATTATATTTTATGTATTATGTGTGATAATTTTCATATTTAAAATCGTATATGAGTATTAGAGAAAATTGTCATGTTTTTTTTTTAGTGGAGTTTTTTCTTAAAGATAATAGTCTAGAACGTTTTAAATTCAGGTTGGATTTTTTTTGTTGTGGGTTGACTTTGTCGTGTTTTATTTTGCGCATGACTGTAAGCCAAGTTACGCGGGTTTTGAAAACTTTGTTGTTTTTGACATTTGATATTGTAGGGGTTAAAGTAGAGGTCAAACTTGACAAATTTCTCCATTATTTATTAATTTTAGATTTGTTCGAGAGTCACAGGGGGTTTTTCTCTGTGTGCGAGTCATATTCACAAAGAGTATTTCCTCCTAATGCTACTGTTAATGTTGCTTTAGCACCCTATACATTCGGTAAAAGGATTTTTTTTTGATTTTTTTTTTGATTAAAAATTGTAAATTAGCTAACCGTGACTTTTATTGACATTTATTGTTTTACTTCTAACATAACCTGGCCCTATTCTGAGAAGAACGATCCGTGAGATGGGAGTTCGTGGAATCTACTAGACTGTACAGCCGGCGGCATAAGTTGTAGTGAGAATAAAAAAAAAAATTAATTAATAAGCAATCAAAAGCACATTCCACTGCACAATTTTGGCAGCCCAACGTGTCGGCGAATGAGAAAAGGAATTATTAATGAAATTATAAGCAAATAATTAGGAAATACAAGCTAATTTATAAATTTGGCGAGCCCAACGTATAATTGGTAGAAATAAAAACAACATAAATTTTTAAAATGGAATATTTAAGTCAAAGAATGGGTGATGCTAGTTACATGCATGAAGGAGGGGGCGACGGAGTAAGCAGTCAAGGAATAATGGACATGATGCAAACAATGACACAGATGATAATGAATGTGATGCAACAAAACCATAAGGAGATGGAAATGAAGATGAGTAGGATAGAACAACGACAAGAGGATATGGATAGTAAAATAGAAGAGATAATGGAAAAAAGGGTACCAAGAAACAGTAACAATCAAATAAACAAAGAAAACACAATAAGTAAAAGTAAAATAGTACATGTAGAGGAAAAACAAGCAATAATAGAAGAAAAGGAATCGATAATAATGCAACAAGAAGAAAAGGAATCAACTATTACAAAAGAAAGTTTAGAGGACGTGCCTGGGGAAGAATCTAAGCCACAGGACGATGGAAATGATTTGGATACAGAAGTTGGAAGAAGAAATAATCAAATTAGGGTAAGCGAAGAAAATATATTAAATAAAATTAATTTTAAAGCTAACGAGGTAAGAGAATTTGATATCATTAAAACAAATGCAAAGTTAGAATATAGGATGGATGAAAGTAATCATGAGAAAATGGTCAATGAATTCAATAAACAAGCAGTTGTCATTAATGATATTAATGATAAACAAACTAAAATTAAAATGAAATTGGTTTTTACAAATGAGATTTATAAATATAATTTGAATAATTATATAGTAAGTAAACGCAATAATTCCCGTAATTCTATTTTTAAATTCAACTGTTTTTTAAATAGCATAAATCAAATGAATGTCAATAATAAAATTTTAAAATATGATACTCTGAAAATTAAGAAATATAAGGGTACTAAATTTAAAATAATTAGACCCACATTTTATATTAGGGTAAAAGTAAAAATGAAACTACAAATTATTTACTGTCGGATATTTCAAATAGGCCCAACTTAATGAGAAATTTCGTTGTAAACTATTAAGATGAATATGCGAGGTATAAGGATTTTTGCTTTTGAGTTAATTAATTGGAATGTGATGTACTAAAGGATATAAATAAAATTTGGAAATGTTATAGGAGTTGATATAGGATATTGAAATAAACTTAACGTAAAGGATAATTAGAATTAAATTATTAGTATAAGAAGAGGAATTAGAGGTAAAATAAAAAGGTGTTTACTGAATTTCGTCGTGATAAAAAGTTATATGATGTTGAATATGGAAAAAAAAAAATTTACAAAATTTCGTCGATGATATATGAAATTAAATATATGAAATATTTGGAGTGAAAATGAAAGTATATTTATATAAAAAAAATTTTCGTCGGTATATTTAAATAAAATTTCGTCGTTATATGAAAAAAAAAATTATTATGATAATAGAGATATATATATATATATATATATATATGATTGAAAATAAAATTATGGTATTTATGAACTTATAAAAAAAGAATTATTGCCATGTTAAAAAGGTAAATGAATAAATTAATTTGATTATGATGGTATACGAGTTGCTGATTTAATTGACATGGTAATGAATAGGATTAAGTAAATTGATATATACAGGATGAGTTAGTATAAAATTATTGTTGATATAATTAAAATTAATTAGAATTATCTGCGTATAAAAAAATTATCAATTATGGGAATTGCGTTATAAGAAAAAAAATTAAAATTATATAAATATAGGAAGAAGAAATTAAGCTTATGATATTGTTGGTATTATTATTATTGTTATTGCTTGGAAATTAATGGTGTTATGAATTTGTTTATGATGATGAGTTGGTATGTGAGATTTTGATACTGTTTTCTTTTATTTATGAAAATTCGTTGGAGATGTTCATGTCCATGAGATCGAGAGAGTGCTCGAAGATTCGACGATGATGACTGTTGCTTCGGCGTGTTCCTTCGTCTATGATGTGTGTAACGAAGCCCATTCGAGTATGTCAAGCAAAACGACATAACAAATAACATGTCTTAAGTCAAATAAGACATGTATATTCATAAAAATTATATACAGAATGTATATTGAGATGTTGAATCCGTTTGTCACACTACAGCATCAGAACGAGGATGATCCTGTTCAACAACAATGCAACATGTTAGTGCGGGGAACAAAGACAGGGTGCGACACTGTCTCAAGTGGTAGTGCTGAAATTTATCCTTGAAAAAAGCTCAGGAATGTTCTGACTTTGTTCTCGGATAAATTTGGGGATTATGTGATGGATTTTTCTATCCAGAGAGAGAGAAAAGAGGGAAGATTTAAATTATGTACAATAATTGAAGTTTATTAATATTTATTATATTTGTAATTATATTTTGACTGACTCTGTATGTTTATTAGTTTAAACGTATGGACGTGGACAGTTGTGGTACTATTGAAGTAGATGTAGGAATTTTTCGCGGTAAATTGGGCAGAGATATCTAAACTTCTAAAGTGACCGGGTTGCTAGAGGATAAGAAGTTCATTTTTATTCTCTGTTTTAGTAATATCGGGTTTTATTTTTGTTTATGCATTTTATTCAGGTGCATGTAATGTTATTTCGATTGTTGCGAGAGTTTGTGATCTTGGTGTGATCTAATAAGTATGATATCTCTCACGTAGTTTTTTTGTGTTATCAGTGCATAGATCTATGTAAGTTTGATAAAAATATTTAATTTATATAATTGATACTACGTTTATTTTTTATGATTATATTTTATGTATTATGTGTGATAATTTTCATATTTAAAATCGTATATGAGTATTAGAGAAAATTGTCATGTTTTTTTTTAAGTGGAGTTTTTTCTTAAAGATAATAGTCTAGAACGTTTTAAATTCAGGTTGGATTTTTTTTGTTGTGGGTTGACTTTGTCGTGTTTTATTTTGCGCATGACTGTAAGCCAAGTTACGCGGGTTTTGAAAACTTTGTTGTTTTTGACATTTGATATTGTAGGGGTTAAAGTAGAGGTCAAACTTGACAAATTTCTCCATTATTTATTAATTTTAGATTTGTTCGAGAGTCACAGGGGGTTTTTCTCTGTGTGCGAGTCATATTCACAAAGAGTATTTCCTCCTAATGCTACTGTTAATGTTGCTTTAGCACCCTATACATTCGGTAAAGGGATTTTTTTTGATTTTTTTTTTTATTAAAAATTGTAAATTAGCTAACCGTGACTTTTATTGTCATTTATTGTTTTACTTCTAACATAACCTGGCCCTATTCTGAGAAGAACGATCCGTGAGATGGGAGTTCGTGGAATCTACTAGACTGTACAGCCGGCAGCATAAGTTGTAGTGAGAATAAAAAAAAAAATTAATTAATAAGCAATCAAAAGCACATTCCACTGCAATATGTATTGAGTTTACTTTACCCCATGGGATAAAATGTAAAAATTATCACGTGTATTGCATACGTTATTATTTTATGCAAAAAGAACTTCCGTAATAGAAGACAAATAAACATTAGCCTTTTTCTTGTCGAAGCTTTTTTTCTATTAATCTAATATTTGTTTTTACACTAGTTAAGTGAGAATTAAACACTTCCCGTAAGTAAGTACGCTCTTATATAATGGAGCCCGTTATTAACGGAATTATTAATGATTGTCGAGTATGTGAAACACGTTTTGGTGTCATTTTCATACTTACACCATCCGAACAGTCATAAAAATATTTTGTTTGTTTGCTTTATTAGCATTCTATCGCCTACAAGTCGTTCCGTGGTACGTGCATTGTATAATTTATACAAAGTCCAGGAAAAAAATCATCCTCTTGCATAACATTTATTATTATCTACATTGAAATAAAAACACTATTTTCCCAACATTACACCGAACAATTCCTTCAGCAATAAGTATGTACTTACATCGACGGCGAGAATACGAATTACTAGATGGTTAATGCTTAATATTTCTCCATTAATATATCCTATCTTAAGTATAATAAATGCCATTGAAAAGAAAAGAAATACGTTCACGTTATGCATAAAGGAGATACAAAATTTTCTCACACAAACACAAGATTGCGTCAGCGATGGATTATTGGTGATAAGGTGAGCATTAATCAGGTAACTAATTAAGATTTGTTCGCGAGAAGGAATTACCTATAATGTCTTACAGATACGAGATTTCATTGACAGATAAAATAATTGCATACTCGTTGAAACTTATGCAAATAGCACTTGTCGGAATAGTGCAAATTATTATTTATTTATACTTTTCAAGCTCGTTACGGAATTTATTGTTATTAAACGCCTACATTTCAGTAATGAAATGGGTTTTTTAAATTTTAAAGTGAGAGGTAACTGAATAGTTCGGTATGGTATAGCGTTTCTCATAGATTATATTAAAAATAATTTTTTTCTATTTTGCGTTCGAAATGAACTCATTATGAAACCAAAAACAGTATCGAAATGAGCTCTATTTCGATACACTTTTTTAATTTTTCAATGTTGGCGTTGTTCGAATACAGAAATAAATATCATTGCTGTCATATGATTTTAAGAATTTATGTACATTTGACAGATATGATATATGTTCGTATTTTACACAAACAACGTATGTTGTATACAATTGACAACAACATATATATGTTTCTATGTCACTCATGTTTATATTTTTAAATGAAATATCAAGTAATGTTAACGAAAATTAATAAATAATATGTAATATAATATACTTCGCGGATAGCAAGATTTAAATTTGAAAATGTCAAGTATCAATGTGACCAACTGCATGCTTTATATAAAAATTAAACTCTGAACTTTCAAATTAAATAATTCCAATTTAAGCAATTTATTAATGTAAAAAATGCAAAATAGAAAAAATAGTATAAAAAACTCGTTTCATAAGGCCTTTTGCCGCACTCGCTCTTTAGAAAACTCGCCGCAAGCGGCTCGTTTTCTAAACTGATCTCGTGCGGCAAAATGGTGCCTTATGAAACTCGTTTTTTAATATACTATATACGAACGGTTACGGATCTTTCACACATAGATTATTTCTTAAAATATGAGTATATTGCTACAAAATATTTAACAATGGTAGAAATTTAATTTATTTTTCAAAAAGAATTGCAAGGAACGTTATAAAAAAACATCCAGTCTTTCTATGATTTATTTGAATTTTAGAACTTGTGCAATTACTCCGTTTCATTTAAGTAAAGTGGTCAATGTTTAAGATTTATCAAGTACTGCTATGCATTTCAAATTTAAACAAAAAGAATGAAAGACGCTACATACATACTTTTTTCAATCAAAAATTTTATTAAATACTATCTTAATCCAGCAATGCTATACATATATAATAAATGTTACTGTTGCTAGACTTAAGAATATATATATATATATATATATATATATATATATATATATATAATATTTTCGTGACCTTGGTATGATAAGGTAAACTCAATAAGTCGGCGATTAAAGGTCTGGTTCATTACTTAAAAGTATATATATATATTTAAAACAACCCTACATGTTTCGGCAATGATGCCTTTGTCAAGGGAATAAAAAATATAAAATGAGATTACCTCAATAACTCTATATACTAATTTTGTTAAATAAAATCACAAATGCATATGACATCATAAATCATTTTATATTTTTTATTCCCTTGACAAAGGCATCATTGCCGAAACATGTAGGGTTGTTTTAAATATATATACTTTGAAGTAATGAACCAGACAACAATATACGTATGGAACGTAATGCGATGTGGCAACGTGTGTACGATGCCTATATTGAGTGACTTTCTTAAAATTTAAATTTATTTTGCAGAATTATTGATTTTTTTACTTTTATCTTTTAGAAAACGTTATTGTTTTTTTTTATTACTTAAAATTACTTTATATTAAAATAGTATACCATAAAAGTGTAAACAAAGACAGTATACATTGAAACGAATATTCATTCAATTGTATTGTCATGAAATTGAATTTGTCAATCGTTGTTAAATTTGTTAGAATGAATAAATATTTATATTTATCGGAAAATACTAATACTTAAAGCAAACAAATAAGGTGTAGTGTTTTGTTATAGGAATGTATAATATCCATTTCTTCCTGCATATTGATTATGCAGCTGATGATTTCGTAATATGCTCATATTTGTATTATTTCAACTTATACTTCGGTCGATACATACCGACTTCCTTCAAACCAGGAGGAAGCTACAGTTGTAATTAAACTATACTTCCTTTTTTTTTATTACCTACGGATATTCACAATTCCAAAATACGTTACAATGTTGCTTATTTTAGATTGTAATTAGCTGAATGCTGTCGCAAAACTGATCTCTGCATTTTTAAAAATGCTAGAATAAAATTAACCCCTGCCCTTAATATAATTTTACAAAGGAACAGACACGTACTTCAATTTCTACGAAAAACTAAGCCTACAGTTCATGTATAATATAGTGATAATGAAGACTGGAGCGTTTGTCGACCTACGAAGTTGTACTTTACTTGTTTATTGTTAATAAAAGGCTGATGGAAATATTACGTGAGATTTTGGAATCTGTATTATAATAACATCACGATAATAGTAGAAATACAAATATGAGCATATTACGAAAGCATCAGCTGCATAATCAACATGCAGGAAGAAATGGATATTATACATTCCTATAACAAAACACTACACCTTATTTGTTTGCTTTAAGTATTAGTATTTTCCGATAAATATAAATATCTATTCATTCTAACAAATTTAACATTTGACAAATTTGACAAAATTTGACAAATTCAATTTCATGACAATACAATTGAATGAATATTCGTTTCAATGTATACTGTCTTTGTTTACACTTTTATGGTATACTATTTTTAATATAAAGTAATTTTAAGTAATAAAAAAACAATAACGTTTTCTAAAAGATAAAAGTAAAAAAATCAATAATTCTGCAAAATAAATTTAAATTTTAAGAAAGTCACTCCAATATAGGCATAGTACACACGTTGCCGCATCGCATTGCGTTCCATACGTATATTGTTGCCTATGGCCCGTTGCGAGTTGGACCTATCGGTATATACTAATTTTGTTAAATAAAATCACAAATGCATATGACAGCATAAAAATTTATTTATATATACAAATTCAAAATATATTTTAATATTAGATAGTTACATAGTGTAACTATAATAATGCGAAGTTAACCTAAGAAATTCTAACGTTGACACTTTCCCATTATTGAAATCATTAATTTTGTTTTGAAGGTATTTTTGCCTTTTCCGAGTGTCCGAATTAGGTACATATGGCTGGTGAATACTTTGCAACTTTACATATATTTCATTTTGAAAATTAATTAGAAAATCAATAAAAACGAATACAGAAGGGTGAGGAGAATTTAAAGTTTTGCTGATATGCGAATGGAACGATTCGCATGCGTTGGTGGTGCGAGCGGCGCTTGCTGTTTTTGATGCCCATAAATGGGGTGGAAAAACGGCATCCTCGGATATGTAAGTGTTGATCAAATAATCAGCAAACAAAGTAACTTTATCATCTTTTGGTTGAATAGCAGATAATGTAAAAACGTAAACATCACTAACATCTTGTGGTTCTAGAAACAACAATCCAAAACAATAACCAATCAATTTTCCAACCTCGCTTCTTTCTTTATAATCTGCTGAAAGTCCAAGTTTTTGAATTGTACGCCACCAAGCTTGCGTTGTATGAAATCTGCATCCAATTATTGTTATTTGTGGCCAAATTATTTTAGCTGCATTATGGATAGCCATCTTAAAATCTGCTACAATTTCGGTGGGACAAAACGACAAAGAATATTCGATACACTTTTCAGTCACAAATTCGAAACACTTTTTGTATGTTTCTGTTGCTTTGTTTGGTAGCACACAAAACACTAACGGTACATAATGACCATTAAAGCAGCCATGTATGGTGAACAACTGCAAGAAAAATTTTGTGCAGTAGTCGAAAGTACCATCCACATAAATTTTCTGGCTTAAGCAAAGATGTTTTAAATTTGTAAAATAGCTAAACACTAATATATTAGAATTTTCGCTGTTGACTAAAAGAAATTCTTCCTTACGGCTGGTCAAAAATTGCGTCTCTCTGGTTTAAGTGAACTGTGAACTTCTTGTTTTGACTTGGGAAGTACTGGCTGTAATTTTCTTCTTGCGTTATATATATTCTTCCTTATATAGGACAGGACAGATCAGTTGTGGTAATGCTTATTGAATCTTCTTTGGCAATAAGGGAACGTACAATTTTACTTGGTTGACTGCCAATATCCTCTACAGCTTTACGTTTTGCTGCACTTGTAATCACTTGTCTTTGAATGTTGCGAATGTCACATGCCGAATGATTATGAACTAAATTCGATTTCGATATTGTGTTGTCCGGGCTCACTGTATAAATATTTGCTAGACACTTGGCAGTCTTGCACCTCCACTTTTTCTCGCCACTTTTGAGTTCTTCTTTAAAAGAAAACTTATAGTTATTTACCAAGAGCATAACTTTATTTCGTTGACTAACTATTTCTTTAACACTCTGCATTGTACGTAATGAAACTTCAACTGCAGTTTTATAAATAATATTTTATTTGAAGAGAACAAAGAAAGAAACTTACACGCCACGCCTTTATAATGAAAAATAACCAATAGAATTGATAACATTCTATCTGTATAGAATTCTACGAAATATGTTTGTTACATGTTTATTTAGAAATTTAGAAGGGGTTGTTGATATTTCTAGGAAATTTTTAATGGGCCACATAGTATGACACAGATTTAAGTAATGACTTTGTTTAGCTAAGCCATAGAACGTATAGATAGGTGCACTTATCAACTTTTGATATTTGTTTTCTTAATCCCTTTTATTGAAAAATATGAAACGATGAAATAATGTTAATCTCTAATTAGGGTCAAAATACCAGGTAAGTATTTGGGCGGCCCAAGTATCTACCGCCCGAGTTTACCTATGAAGATTATGAAAGAAAATTTCTGGCAGGCCCAGTTTACCTGCGGGATTAGTACATGTTCTGTTAAGCGTCTGAGTTTACTATCGCCCATATATTTATATATATATATATATATATATATATATATATACCAGATAATGAATAAGTGTTTCTTGGGAATGGCGGCCAGGTAATTAAAACAATATTTAATTTTGTTTACGTTTCGGTCCTACATATAGAGCCTTTTTCACAAATTATATTGTATTGTTTGATTATATTTCGACTATGACTAACTGTGTTATACTAAGACGGCAGACTATGTGCTCACTAGGGCTGGGCGAAGTATCGATACATCGTCCAATACCCGATACCTCATATAACGAAGGTATCGATTCTTAGGTATCGATTCCAAAGCATCGATTCCAAGGTATCGATTCCAGGGTATCGATTCCAGGGTATCGATTCCAAGGTATCGATTCCAAGGTATCGATTCCAAAGCATCGATACTTTACCGATTCCAGTACTCGCTAAGTATCGATGTATCGGGTAGCGAGGTATCGATTCCAAAGCATCGATACCTATTCCGATTCCGGTACTCGCTAAGTATCGATGTATCGGGGGTAGCGAGGTATCGGGTAGCGAGGTATCGATTCCAAAGCATCGATACCTATCGATACTTTAGCGATTCCAGTACTCGCTAAGTATCGATGCATCGGGTAGCGATGTATCGGGTAGCCATGTATCGGGTAGCTTACCTTTCTGCATTTTTTTAAATGAGTATGCGTACATCATAGGTATATAAGTTGTTGTTTTATGCAAAATGACAATTTAGAATTTTCTTATTTTTCATGCAAGGATTAAAAAAGAACTACATACATAAGTCTGCAGCTAGTATAATTATAATTTTACCTTTCGGAGGCCAATATTTCAACGTCAGTAACTTCACTATCACCGTCTCTTTTGTCTTTCTTTTCAATAATATTAAAATATGTAAAAGGATGAACACATTTTATATGCTTTAGCATATTTGTAGTATTGCCAGTATACTTATATTATTTTTTACATACATTACAACTCACGCCCTGGTCGTTAATTTTATCAAAGTATTTCCAAACTACACTATTTTTTTTCGACATTTTGGTACGTACGTATCCACTTATTACACCAAGATATAAGAACAAAGTGATGAAGCTTAAAATGATATGAAATATAAGTGCTTATATTAAACTTTAGACGACGAATAAAGGTAGGAATTATAATAAATCAAAACTAGGGAACAGCAAAAATTTGTTGACACATAATTTGTATAAAGCAGTGTTGAGAGAAATATAGGTGATATTCATATTCATATAAATATAAAACACTTTCCTGTTCTATAGAATGCACAATACACAATACACGACTGTAAATTGGAACTAAAATAAACAAAATATAATATAAATATGTAGTATTAATTAATATAATAAGGTAAAAAAAGTTGGGTCAAGAATTCTTATCAAGCTATTGTAGGTATAAAACGTGCTTGGTTTGTTTCAATTTTGAAATGAATATTTTAGGCTTTTTGTATAATTTTGTAATAGCACGCATATTTGCCTATATTATTATATCTTTCTGCGTTTTTTAAATGTATATAAAAATAACTTTTTAAGTAAAGAATTTTTAAGTATGTATGCATAATATATATTTTAAAGACGTTGGTTATTATGCGTAGCAAATTCCATATTATGACATAACTTTAATTATTACTAACAAAAAAAACAAAATATCACAATATTGCAAATTTCATACCGTAGTTATGGTAGAATCGGTAAATTAATTTTACATCTCTTGAAACCGATATCAAACAATCGACACCTAGAAAACGGGTTATGAATACTGATTCCTAGGTATCGAATCAAGGTATCGATTCCAAGGTATCGATTCAAGGTATCGATTCCAAGGTATCGATTCCAAGGTATCGATTCCAAGGTATCGATTCCAAGGTATCGATTCCAAGGTATCGATTCCAAGGTATCGATTCCAAGGTATAGATTCCAAGGTATCGATTCCAAGGTATCGATTCCAAGGTATCGATTCCAAGGTATCGATTCCAAGGTATCGATACTTTACCGATTCCAGTACTCAGAATCGATACCGTGCACAGACCCGATACATCGCTAAGTATCGATACCTCGATTGGTATCGGGTACCCGATACCGAAAACGCCGGTATCGCCCAGCCCTAGTGCTCACACTGTTAAATTTAATAATATATATGTATATATACTGAGAAGGATTGTTCGACGTTGAGAGATGTTATATTTGCATAGTTAAAGTCCTCTTTGTATCTGTACAATGGATCTTCAGTATTGGTAAAAAGTTGCCCCAATTTTGTAAAATCTACATTTTTATCTAATACACCTCATGTGTATTATTAAATTTAACAGTGTGGGGCACATAGTCTGCCGTCTTTTTATACTTATTGTCTAGTTTTCATTTCAAAATAAAACTCATTTTGAAATGAAAATGTATAAAACATCGCATTAACGAAAAATATAATTTTATTATTATATTACTTATCATACCTAAAAACTAAAAAGACCAGAAATAATTAAATTGTCACCGCGATTAGAGCTCGCACAAAAATAATTAAATAAACAACACGTTATTGCTAACAATGCATAAACACATATATTATATCATGCTAAAGAGTTTAACAACAGATATTATACACTTGCCAGGCGTGAAATATTTCATAATGGAATTATGATTTCAATTCAGTCTAATCAATGTAGCTTTGTTTCCTGCCGTTATGCCTCCATTAGCGATCGCAATTGATTTATAATTGAAATTCTAAATTGACTTTTCGATTTCCTTGAATAGTGACAAGAGAATTTTATAAATTAAATTCATGTTGAACCGAGAGCCATTAGTTTCTCCCCGAGGAATATTGGAAAAGCCGGAATCCAATCGTTCACGATCAATGTATTGATACCTTCACTTTCATTTAAAGTATTAAGGTTTCATATTTTTTGTGTTAATGAAACTATTATCATATACGGAAGATATTTAAGATAAATAACTTTGGGCGTTGAAAATTGAATAATAACTTATTGCGGTTCGAAGGTTTTAATCAGAATTTGCATATACGGGGTGTACTGAATTTTTGGGATACACCTTTAAAATAAATCCTCAAAAAGTCCTTGCGCATCAGACAGTTATGGACTGCAAAACACATTTCTGTAATTAAATATATTCAATGTAACCGTAAATAGAATGTTATTCAAAGCAAAAATATGTTTAATAATATAAAAATATTATTAGAATTTTAACAATAATTAACTGGAGAACACAATACAAGTTCATATTTCTATGAAAGTATCTTTCCAGACATGCAGACACATGTTTTGTCTTAATACAGAATTATCAGTACATGCTTTGAGACATACTTTCGCTATAAACACACCCTTACCATATTACAAAAGTTATTAAAACAGTAATAGAAGAACATTCAGCGCCGTTCATTGACTAATGTCTACATCACGAACGCCAAAACAACCTCAAGTATATTTCAGATTACTTTGTCATTCAAAGTCACACAGAAAACTGACTTTTATTACCAACTATATACATGTTATATAATTAATATTAAATATACAAGAACAATATGTTTTATTAAATTTATTGCAGCAAATATTGACCTTTAACATTTAAAGGTAAATTATAAGACGCCTCATATTCTCGAAGATAGCATATCTTCATTCATTACCTGACATTATCTTATAACCTTCCGGTACCTGAGGGGCGTACAACTATACCCCAAAGAGTTATTTTTCCTTGTTTTTATCGATTAGGGTTGTAATTTCGGCTAATCCAACTGAGTTATCTCTATTTGTAATGTGTACCAACATTATACGCGCATTACGTCGTAATTTCATGCTCTGTGTTGCCAAAATTGAATAAAATTATGCATGGGGTATAACTGTACCATGCAACCATGTTCCAAGTGGAATTCAGGTAACATTGCGCAATTTGACGAAAACACCTTGTATCACGTGTTCTTTTTCAAAGTGAACCAGTAATATCGGTATTGGCTTTAGTCTCTGAGTGTAATCCAAGCAAAATTCTGTTTCATCTCACGCTGCTTCTCACAGACGCAAGAAGTTTCTTATTTCTTTAGGACAAGAACTTATTAGACCACATGTGGCTAGACGACTGAAAAATCCAAGAAGATTCTACAAACGTGTTGTGGGCGCCATGTACGAATTGATTCCCCCACCACAGACGCAAATTAGTAGCACACAAGATCAACTGAAAACTTCGGGACCGTGTTTTATGTCCATGTAATAGAATAAAATAGAAAATTTGTGTAAAAACTTTGTTTCTACCGAACATCAAACAACTGTATGAACAATGTTCTAAATGCCAAATGCATCAAATAGAATAGAGGAATCATATAAATATATGTTTATTATATAGATTTTTTTTTTAGAAAACTATTGGCTTATTTATTCCCTTTTGCTTTCATGAGTGGCTTTATGAGAACTTTTGTGAGTATACTTACCTACTTGCAATATTGGGTACATAATATATCCCCTTCGTCAACCGCGCCATTTTTACGCTATTCGGTATCGAAAGGTTAATACTGTTCCGTAAATCATCTATGATGCGAACAGGAGTTTAAAAAAAATGATTGATTTCTTTAAAAAAGGACACATAGAATAATATAAAGTTAAATCGTACGATCTTGGAGGAAATATGTAGGTTGTTACCAAGTTTATTTTCGAAAAATTCTAGCAAATATTCCAGAGTAACTTGTGCAATAGGTGTTCTAGCAGAATATTGTTTGAAATAACCAATTTTAACTTTGGCACTATGCAGTTTATTTGTCAGTGGCGCGTATACCGTGGAAGCTAGGGAAGCCCAGCTTTCTCTACATGAACCAAGTAAAATACAGTGTATAAATAAAAAAGTTTAATATTAAACTTTAATATCATGTATTAAATTATTTCCTAATATTACTAATCAAAGGGGCGCACATGTCGACTTCAAATGTTATCGTTGGCGAAGGGCGACGAATGCAACGTATCCATTTGAACGAACAATCTGTTACGCTAGATATCTAGAGCATGCAGTTTCTTAAGCATCGCGTTTGAATGGGCGTGTCGACGAATATTAGCAAATGAAATAAATACCGTTTTATTAAGTTGTCTTGTGGAATTATGGATATGAAATTAGTTAGTTATTAATTTATAATAATTATAGATGATAAAAATACTGTGTTAACGCAAAATCTTTGGTTTTTACGGACTATTTCGTTTGAAAATCGAATTAAAATAGTCCACCGTGGAAGCTATTTTCGTGTAGATTATAGGAGGTTTCCACATTAGATATATCAGAACTATATAAGCAGAAGCAATTTCATTCTTATAAAGCTTGCGAATCCTTTAATTCCATTATAAACGCAGGATTGCCCATTTTTTTAAATAATATTGTTTTAGCTTCAAGTACTTTATAATTTCAGAGGAAAACCATATAGAATAAGGTGAAGACTTGCGGGTAGAATAGAACCGACTTATTTAAAGTCTGATATAGTATTCTGTAAAAGTCCGAAAGTGCTAAATTTGCATCTATATAATTATCGAAAAACCAAAAAGCTATAAATAACATTCAAGTTGATTGCCTGTCTCTAGTCAATATATTATTTGTGGATTATTCCGCTAGTGATCGAAGATGGACACCAATATCGTCTTAAACTGTAGGTGTGACATGAGTCTTATTTTTGAGAATGGGGAACTGAAATTGTTTTATGAGTTGTACTGTAAGAATTCAGTTTAATTTGTAATTATGTACTCGTACGTTCGAAAACATATGGGTATTTGAAGAATAGTCAAACCTTTGTTTATCCGTCAAGATCTGAGGCAAAAACTACATACACCCCTATTCTGTAATATCATTCGCTGGAAAAGTTCGTTACGCGTGTTTTCGATGCAGACCTTCTAACGAATTTCATAGAGAACGGGTATTCTGTATCGAGTCCGTAGAAATCGGTGGCCGTTTACTGGAGAGTCTAATGTTTTTACCAGGGGCTGTTATTATAAAGCAATACTTATTGTCTTTAAGTTGACAACATTTGGTCAAATGTGATAGATAATAGTTTAATTTATGCACCAGTTCTTTGTTATGTTAATAAATAATTATGAAACTGAATTTTATGTTGTTCTATAGTCCGAAAACAATTAAAATGAGTTATTCAAGGTATGTATACCGATAGGACCAGCTCTCAACGGGCCATATCCGGCAATAAGTGGCAACAGCGAATCTCCTCTACGCGCATTAGCTTACATTACCATACATTGCAGAGTTATGAATTTAGTAAGACTTAAACCGCGCAAGAATATAGTCGTTTGCATATTCGTTCTCTATACGTAATTTGCCCATTTGTTTCAGATGAGGTCGTTATATCTCCAAGTTATTATTATTATATTCTTAGCTGCTACGGAAAAGTTATTTTAAGTAATAAAAAAAACAATAACGTTTTCTAAAAGATAAAAGTAAAAAAATCAATAATTCTGCAAAATAAATTTTAATTCTAAGAAAGTCACTAAATATAGGATTTGAAAATACCGCCCTCTCTCCCCAAACAATAGCCGAGCCTATTGTAAAACTCCCGCCTCACTCCTTCGAGATTTCTAGGGGTTATTGTCTCGAAAATTCTAAACAGTTGAACTTGCAACTGTTGCAACCTTTACGTTTGCACAGCTAGATACGAATGACGGGCAATCTATTGCTCTCGATCATCGGACTTATGTATGCGCACGCGGAGTGGCGTCGTACATACGTTGCCACATCGCATTACGTTCCATACGTATATTGTTCCGTATGGCCCGTAGCGGGCTGAACCTATCGGTATAAATGAAATGATAAAATATGCATTGAAAAATTTCTTAGAATGAAATGCTCACAGATAAAATAGAAATGTTACTGCAGCTGTTGATATTACAAAAAAACAAATAATAAGCGCACAACATAAGTATATTAATAAGTTCATTTGAAACAAAATTAAAACAAACGAAATATTATATATTCCTCGCAATAATTTAATTTTACAGCAAGGCAATAAAAATTGAAAATTATAATGAACGCCAGGAGAAACAAATTGGAGTTTTAAACGAGTTGTTTGTATCTGTGGATAAATGTAACATAAGTTATAAATTTATTAACAAATAATCAAATTGGAAAATTCGTTATTAAAAAAAGTATTATAGAGCAAGATATTGCAAAAGAAATGGAGCTAATGATACTGATTCAACAAATAGTGAATAATAAACTTTTCTTCATGATTGTGTAGTTTTACTTCCTTTTTTTTTGTAAATGCTTATGAATAAAAGCAATTTATGATTCGTTATTGACAAAAATATTAAGTATGAAATTATAAATTAGTTGTATGCTTGGATGTATGCAAATGTGCCTTATAATTCGAAATTGTAACATTAAAATTTAAAGTAATTGTTTATTATTGCAGGACAAAAATAATTATAGTAAAGTCGTAACTATATATTTAATATTCAAATATTTTCTGACTGGGAACATTTCGACTAACTGCAATATTGTGTATGTAGTACATGAATAGTGATTTTACTCCATAGGTATTTCTGGGTGATAATGAAGTATTCGATGTTTTAGTAAACATCATGACGGCCATATTTAAAATGGTAGAAATGCCACTAGATGTCATTTGTGTTTAGTATTTGACAATTTATCATGGCAAAATACACGCTTCAACAACGTTTGATTATTACTCAAAAATTTTATAAAAATAATCGTTCTTTTGTTCAAACTCAACGTGATTATGGTTCACATAATCGTCCTTCTGTGCTTGCTAGTCGTCCAATCGTTGAAAAATTCGAAACAAATTTCACTTTACACAATACTAGAACACCAATAAGACAACGAAACGATTGTGTTAACTCAAGAACTGAAGCCACTTGACCATCATAAGTGCTGTGTGTTTACTGATTGGCCTCTAGAGCAACTTGAAATTCATCCCGATTTTTTCAAAAAATCATCTTTTCAGATGAAGCTCATTTCTGGTTAAACGGATTTGTTAACAAGCGAAACTGTTTTTGGTGTAAAAATAATCCGCAAAAGATTCGTGAGAAGTCTTTGCATCCAGAAAAAGTTACTGTTTGGTGTGTTTTATGGCATGGTGGCATCATCTCGACTTTATTTTTTTGAAAATGCAAATGGAGATGCAGTAACAGTGAATGGTGAGCATTATCGATCAACGTTAACAGATTCTTTGTCGACAAAATTGAATGAAATTGATTTGCAAGATATGTTATGTGCAACACCATATTTTGCCAAAATGTCAGGAGTTCTTGGAAGAAAAGTTTGGTGAGTCTATAATCTCCAGAAATGGAACTGTTAATTGGACTCTAAGAAGTTGTGATTTAACACCTTTGGACTTCTTTTTGTAGGGATATTTGAAGTAGTTGGTCTATGCCAACAAACCTAGAACTAGAGGCGCTTTGAAATTGAACATGGAACGCTGCATTAATGAAATTAAACCTGATTTATTGCAAAAAGTCATCGAAAATTGGGTTCATCGAATTCGATTCTGTAAACAAAGATGAGGTGGACATTTGAATGATATATTATACTAAACATAATTCTCATAATTTGTCTACAAAATAAGTAAAAAGTCTTGCTTTTATCTCAAATATTTTAGATTTTATATAATTTTAAAAACATATCGTCCTTATTGGGACACCTTTTGCAATAGATTTAGTGGTATATTATCAGAAGACTAAGAACATATAATTTATAATGTTTATTTATATTAATTTTTCTGAAAGCAGATAAATGATTATTGAGATTTAACTTTTACGTAAGCAGTTTAATAATAAATAACTATAAATTTAAAAATGTTAATATAGCAAATATTAATCGATAAGGTAATTATGTAATGTATGTAATATATATTAGTCCGTCTATATATATATAAATGTATATTAAACTACAGAACCATTATGTAATAGGTTTTCTGATGTATAAATAGTTTACCTTGAGCCAAATAAAATATATCGGTATTATACGCATTAATTAGTAATCGATCAATTATTATAGTTTTTTGGGAGATTTTTCTGACACGCTAATAACTAAAATATGTAAGGTGATTATATCACTCTCTACAGCAGTATAATTCTTTAGATTTTTTTGCTATTTTTCCGTATCAGAAGACAATCATTTTGTTTACAAAATCTCTGTATAACGTGCTAATCAATTAAACTGTATATGGAATAAGAATTTAAATTAACCTTTAAAACGTGAATGAGTTTTAACTAACTAGACTTCTTTAGAATACGAGAATACTGATATACGAGCGTTATATTTTACTCTGGATAGTAAACAAGCTTTTTAACTCCATTTAATTTACAAAATTTACAGAAATAGTAAAATAAATAGTTATATGGCAACAGTGACATATAGAGAATATTTCCACAATCTTAATATATACTCCTAGGATTCACAAGTAGTTATACTTAACAAAAACATTTTTAATAATATAAAAATATTATTAAAAATCGGGTGCGTGGAACACCCTTAATTATATTTAACTCACTCACTAAGGCAATTGATCAAGTTTGTAGTTTTGAATAGTTTCAACCTCCGTCGTTCACCTCCTGAACTGAACAAATTACAGACTAACAAATATTGGTGAATTATAAGTAGGGACCGGACACAAGAGACCCATGACTCATCGCACAAAGGCGTATTATTGAAAATTTTTATTTTTAAAGAGTTTTTATTTATATATTTCAAAAACAAACGGGTGGTGATCTATTAAATACGAAATACATTTTTATTTGTTCATTTTGTAGTTCAAGTTGAGTAAAGGAATATTAATATTAACTAGCAATACTTTCTCAAGGTTCTCTTCTGTAAAATTTGTTCTCTTTGATTGAAATACATCCTTGTAGATAGAAAACGTGCTTTTTACATCGCAACAGGTTATAGGTGCATACTGGAAATATTCTTTTATTTCAGCGTATTTAGCAGTTAGATTTTGAGGCATTGTCCCCATACACAATTGCCGCAATGTTATTAAATCTGGATTTGTATTAAAAACTGCGTCTAACTTTTGCGGAAGGCCACATTCGAAGTCACTTAGAATATTTTTCAAATTATTAATAGACACATCTAATCCAACATTTAATTTGATATTTTAATTTTCAGAATAAGTGGCAAATTTCCAAAGTATGCCTGAAGAATATATAACTAACTTTTTAAATTTGGAATTTAGTAGTTCCTTGCACTCAGAAATACTGCGAGCAACGTTATTTAAACATGTAACGAAATTTTGTAAACTATCGAAATTCTCTGCATAAAAACTAGTAACTTCCAACCATATTCCTCATCTAGTTATTACTGGAGATGGAGGCAGTGACAAAGATGAAAGTTTTTCCCTGTAAAGAGCGACTCTCAGTGGTGCTTAATAGTTATATCGAAGTAATGCGTCACAATTCAACGACAGAAAACAGATGTGCGGTTAGCCGAATGAATAGTGCCATTCAATAATTGCGTGTTGTACTTAGCGATATTATAGACTATTTATATGGTCCACGTAATTTCGGCCCGATGCGTCCGGTCCCAAATTATAAGCCTTTCTCAGTATTTTCCTGATATAAACTGAGATAGAACAGGTGAAAAGATTTTTTCAATTGTTTAAGCACTGAGGAAACTTGAACAATCTTGTTCGAAATATACTATGAGGTTTCAGTAATTATTTACAGAACCTTATCTTGAAATCTTGCAGTTCCCGGTGTTCGTATTGCGTAGGTCAGTATTGGTTTTAGTATTATCTTATGAAGTAGAAGTTATATGTTAGCTGAGAGTTTCTGCCAATCAACCAATACAGTCGATGTACATTTAAATCTTAATTACGTCCTTTTATTGAAGACGTTTAGACTACTTACAGTCTGCGGTGTAAATTAGGTATAGAACTAAATCCTGTTAACTTCCCTTTGGTACAAGTTGCCTGTGCTGACTATAGAGGTGTACATTTTTTTCTGTTTAACTAAAAAATCTACTATTTAGATCAGAGTTAAGGATTTTATAGTAACCATAGTAGTTTCGTTCTTAATTTGCATAATAACGTTTGAGCTATACTTTACCAATAACCATGCTAACTTCTAGAAATATAGTTGACGAATCCTTTGCTTTTTAAGTGATTGCTGATTGCCTTAAATATGGAAGCGGATTATATAGTATTTTGATATTGTTTTGTTAGTGGATTGAATTCATTAGAGTGAATTAGAAGATAACAGCAGTGCAGTAAAATAAATAGAATACTTTTTTCAATTACCGGTGCAATGTCTTAAAGGCTTATAAATATTTTTTGTTAAAGATTATGTTATGGTTATAAATTTATTAAACTTCCTGTTTAAAGTTATGCAAAGTTTTGAACACAAGAAATAATTAAAAAGTATATTTATAAACATGGACGACTCAATTGTTTTCTACAGATATCGTGGTGTCAAAAATAATTTTTAATACTTTATATATGTGTGTGTATATTTAATTTTTATCTGAAATGTATATATCTATATCTTTTCCACTATTTTGCTCCACAGTTTTCCAGTCTTTATTTTCCTTGTCCATTTTTTAATACCCATTTTCCCACGCCGTTGGTAACTTGAATCTTAGATCTTCCATTGTGTCTGTTTTTTTGCTAGTTTTCATTTATTATTTTTCTATGCTTTCCTTCTTTTGTTGTCGTCATACCCGTAGATTTATATCATTATTTTTCTTTCAAATATCCTTAATTGTTCATCTCTATTTGTTGTATGCATGGCTGCTGTAAATGTGATTTCGTAGAATCAAATGTTTTGTTGTATTCAACTCTTGAAGGGCCTCGTATAATTTTGTGTTTGACCCACCGCTCAGGGGGCGTAACTTCCGTATATACTTATTTATTTTGGTTGATGGCAGTTATATTGAAAGTTGGTGTGTTTTCTGAATATTTTATTTACTTTATAAAAAACACTTAAACCTAATTTCTTAAGATAAATCTCGTAACGTAGCAATTAATATTAATTTAAACGTAATCCTTTACTGTTTGTGTTCAGACTGTATGTTTTCTGTATTGTTTTATGTTAAGAATGCGAATGTTGTATTAAGAATAATAATATTGTGTTACAAGTAGATAGTAAATATATTACTGCCCCTACCAATACACAATTAAAATGTGCATATATATTTGACGTCATTGTTGTGGAATTTACATAAATTACTACATCTTGGAAATTGGATCTACGTGCCCAATGTTAAGATAGTCTTAAAGAAATAATTATAATAATAAAATAGAATTCGTAATTAAGCATTAATAGGTGTCATAAATCTTTGTATGTTTTTCCGTCTGTTCCATTCATCAATAATAGATTTGTATGGTACATACATATTTAGGAATCGTGAGCCTATTATGCATAATTAATTAACAATGGGTGACCCATTAAGGGTCTATTGGAATCGTTTACTAATAAATTATTAGTGAACGATTATTAGTAATAATCCTAGGCAATAAAGTATAAAGTATAAAGCAGGTAATAAACAGATTGCTAAATGTAAATTCTTGGAATCTACGAAAATATTATAATTTTAAATAAGCTAATAAAAGTTCATTATACAGTGGTTTACACTTGAAAATGCACGTTCAATATTTATAAAATTCGAAATGTTATAGTTTAATTATTTTGTGCCAAATTTACTTATATCGAACATATAAACATATACAATATAACGAATTTCATTTTATGACGAAATAGTTTCAAAGACATAGATAATTAAGGATCTTGCAGTAGCCATATAGATTAAACCGTAAAAATGTTTAAAAGAAGTAAAAAGAATTATTAGCATTTTTCTTAGATGTCTAAAAGGTATACATTTGTAAGTTATATTACATACAAGTATATTGATGGCGTCATAAATATTCCTTTTAACTAGTATATAATGAGAATGTAATTGTTTACTATTTTTAGATATAATACCCTTAGATTCAATACAGTTATTATAACGTTTAATAAGCATTTCGATACCATTATAAACATGAGTTTTGATTTTCGTCTTTTTAAGGCAGATGATGAACTTATCGGTCTTGAAACATATCTTACAAATTATGTAGAAATATAGCATAATATTTCGTTTTTATCTTGACGTTTCTTTCTTTAAAGTTAAAGTTCAATACTCTCTCATAATATCACAAAACTAGCCATGATACTTTTTTAAAATTAAAACAACTTGATTTCTATATGGAGCTGTTTCTTTTGCCATTCACGAATCTTCATCGTTTCACGAAATACGCTTTTGGTATATACTTGAAACTAACGTTTTATCAACTATGAAATTTTTGGTTCCATGTGGTCAATATTATGAATTCATTTTGGAGAAATGATATAGAAAAGTATTATCAATACCGCGCCTGAAATTAAGCTGACAAATCTTCAAAATTCTTTCAAAACATGAAGCGAAATGCGTAAATAGTTTGATTGTATAATTATTATTGCAACTAAATCGATTCTTCTTTCTATTAAAGTATTTGTATCTGCATTAAGTTTCAGGTTGCTGTCCTTATATTTGCACTCAGCGGCATAATTAACCGCCCACCCTATGTTTTGTTATTTTGTTGGAGATTTCCGTCAATTTTCGACATTAATTAACATTACATTCAACTTTGACAGTAAATAATTAAGTTTAACTGTCATTGTCTGTGTATTACTGTCATTCGTACGCTTATTAGTAATTGGGTTCAACTTTAACTTGCTTAGTGTTACTGTATTTATGATTTCTTTTTTATTAAACTTAACTGGACTTGTTTAGTGTTGGTGTATATCTTTTCAAATCGGTTTAAATTAAGTTTAAGAACATTTTTAATTCGAAACAATGCCATTGAACGCAAACTCTGTAGTCAAGGCTGTGGTTCTATACGATGAAGGTTACAGTCAACGTCGTATTGCTGGAATACTTGGTGCTGCCCGTGAGACAGTCAGAGATGCCATCAGGCGTTTTCGGGGGACAGGTTCTTACATCAGAAGGCCTGGTCAGCGCCGCCATTGCTGCACTTCCGTGAGGGACGATAGTTTTGCTGCAAGCACGATTTTAAGAGATCGGTTTTGTACTGCCGTTGAAGCCCGTAATCGTCTTGTTGAGGTTAGAAATGTGGACGTGAGCGGGCGAACTGTAAGAAGAAGGTTAGCAGAAAATAATCTTTCAGCGAGACGCCCTTACCGAGCCCCACAGCTTCGCCCGCATCACAAAACAGCCAGACTCCGTTTAGCGCGGAAATACAGTATGTGGAATATGATTCAGTGGAAGAATGTTTTATTCTCCGACGAGAGCAGAATTGCTTTAAGAAATCCCGATGGCCGCCAGCGTGTATACAGACGTCCAAACGAGCGCCTTCCGCCTTGTTCTCTTGTTCAAATTCTGGGTTACCAAGGAAGCTCAATAATGGTATGGGGAGATATTTCTTACGAGGCTCGTACGGACCTGGTGATTTTTCATACAGGCGGTGTAGATGCTCACAAATATGTACAAGTAGTTCTTAAAGATCATGTCATTCCCTTTGCGCCATTTATTGGAAACAACTTTGTTTTAATGCTAGACAACGCACGCTGTCACGTCGCTCGAGTGGTTTTGCAATACTTTAATGAAGTTCACATCAGAACTTTACCATGGCCAGCAAATAGTCGAGACATCAATCTAATAGAACACATCTGGGATAACCTGAAACGTCGGATTCGAGCACGGGATCAGCTCCAACCACCATTAGAGGGTTGCAAACTGCTGTGTTGGAACAATGGGAAAAACAAGTTGACATTCAAAACGTCATGGATACACTTCCACGCAGGCTCTTTGATGTGATTAGGGCACGGGAGTAACACTCATTATTGAGGTCTAGTTCGTTGACAACAATATTTTTTTCCATAAGTCTCTTACATTGCTAATCTTGTTCAAAATATTCGAAATTTTTTCTGTAATTTTTTAAGAGTAAACCAAAAATTCCAATTAAGTGGTGTTTGTTTCATTTTCAAAGATGTACTTCGATATTAAAAACTTAGAAAAATTCAGAATTATAAAAATCTCCGAATTAATGGCAAAACATAGAGTGCGCAGTTAATTCTGCCACTGATGTATATTTGCAAAAAATAAATAAGCTACATTACCTCTAGTGAAATTTTTAACGTTTAGGTCGATGTTTAATAAAAATATAAATATAAATATTTGTATTACGAGAATAATTTACCGCATGTGTAAAAACATAAATACGAAATAATCTTCGCAAAACAAGCGAGAGCAATTTTAAATCAATACAATTACTCACGTGCTGTTAGACGCAAGTATATATACATGCAAACAGTTATGCAAATATATGCCAAGAATGTGATCTTTTCTTTCGTGACGCAACTGCCCTTTGCCGCTTAATTTATCTTTATTACTGGATATACTCGCAGCGGCAGTATCATCATCCGCAATTGGAAATTGATTCCGTTGCGCAGAACATGAAATTGTTCCCCTTTTTTCTTCTGCGGTCGCAGTTGTACACAAAACCATATAGATAGTCTGATTTTATCCAAGACGGGAATGCAAACATTAATTAATTTAACCTCAAAACCGAAATGGGCTGTGTTGTTATTTTCCAATTATACGTGCTCATTTTTTGTTTGTCTGCTATTTACTCGTCATGTCGGCTTGGGCGTCGGTGCTGTGCTGTTATGATGGCGAAAAACCGCATGTGTATATAAGTAACTGTAAATAAACGTGGCGTTTATTGAACGAGAGAGCACCATAAACAATTTCCTGGTTGAAAGATTTGATTTATAAGACAGGTCGGGCAATAATATTTCTCTTATCCATATGAGGAGAGATGCATTCGGAGCAGTTTTCTTATACATACGTTTGGTACTTCCCTCATTTATCTGGCTGAACTGGCATGTAATTGATTGTCTGACAGAAAGAGAGTTTGAAGCCATTAGGAAAAAAGAAAATTCTTTAATCGGGGACAATTAACAACTTTAATATGTCAATTGCGTGCTGCAAAGCTTTAGGCTGTCGTATATTTTAGTAATAAATTGATTCGTTACTTTGCGGTATTACAATCCCAATGATTTTTATATTAGTAACTACATTTTGCAGATAATTGTTCTTATATAACCGTTACCATAAATTTTTAAGACTTTTGTTTGACGAAGATAAATGCAATGGATGTTATTACAATTCCTGTTGTTGGACGAACTTGTCTAATATCTCTATGTTAACGTTTTATAGTATTCGCTGTTTCTTTCAATGATTTACAATCAGTAATAATAAATAAGTAACGCTATTTATTATTCTGTGTAGAGGTGAACACAGAAAAAACAGAATACATGTGCATAGATGGCTTACAAAGAGAACTTAATATTAAATAATGGACCGAAAATTAAACATTGCCACACTTACAAATATCTGGAACTGTATGTGTCACAGGACGGTACTTTGGACGAAGACGATATAAAAACACTGAAGCTAGAAGAGCCATAGCTCACTTAAATAGTATTTATTCTCTAGGAAGGAAAGATCTCCAAAAACTATAAGATCCTAATGTACAAAACAATTGTTAAGAGCGTAGCAACTTATAGCTCTGAAGTCTGGCCAGTTAAAGATAAAACAGTAAAAGCTTTGGAATGGACTTCTGGAAAGAGCTGCAGGTAGATCTAGAAGGGACAGAGAGAGGGTAGGAGAAATCATGGGAGTCAAGCAGACCATAGTAGACGACAGAAAGAAATAACTTCAATAGTATAGACATGTACAACGGATAGTAGGGGGACGGTTACCCAAGAAAATGATGGAATGGACTCCACAGTGGAGGCGTAGTAGAGGGAGACGGAATCGACAAGGAGATAGAAGTGAGGTTTGGAAAACATCTTATGGGAAGACAGAGACCAATGGAGATTGGGCATCCGAAGACATTGGAGAACGTTTTAAACCAACAGATGCTCGTATATTATATACAGGGTCGTAAGCCAAGCGCGCGTCGGTCGATAGCTCCTAAACCAATGAAGTTAGGAATTTCGTTCAGGAATTTTGTCAATCTATTGTATTTGTAAGACTCTATTTTAGAAAAATATTTTTGAGTGTATAAGGTGGCCCATGTAGGTATGACGATATTAAAGTAATTTTATTAAAAATTAGACACCCTGTATTTTTTGCACATTTCAGTTCATCTTAACGCACTTTATCAATTCCCAAAAATTTATTTCATGACTTCTGAAATAGGAGAAATAAATTAAAAATTATAAAAAAAAATTACTGAAAGAAAATAAAAACATTGGCGAATTTTTTAAACATGATTAAATTAAGTACTCAAGCACTCTACCATTTTGTCGTAAAAACAGATTTAACCTGTTTGTTAAAGACCTATTTACATTTTCTAACGCTAAAGGAGTAACTGTATTAAAGGCTTTTCTTATTCTTTACCGCATCTTTACTGATGTAGTTGGGGGTATACGGTAGAAAATAATAAAGTTTAGTCAAATCTGATGATCTTGCAGGCCACGGAACAGGTCCTTGTCTTCCAATCCAGCGGCCTGGAAACTTTTCATTCAAAGTATGTCAAACTCAAATACTAAAATGAGCAGGCGTTTCGTCTAACTGGAACCACATTCTTCTTAATAGCCATAATTGTATATTTTATAGAAGATTATCAAGATCGTCTAAAAATCTTTGAAAAATATCCCCATTGAGATGTCCATAAAAAGATGTGGTCCTATTATGCGATCTCCAATTATGCCTCCCCAGACGTTTACACTCCACCTGTGTTGCCGGTCAATTGCCCTCGTAAAATTTGGATTCACATTGGTGTAATAATGTAGATTATGCCTGTTCACATGACAGTATTAAAAAAACCGTACAATCTTCTCAAATTCGAGCTAGACCCCAATTACAGAAATTTATCCTATTTTCAAAATCTTGCCTTTGAAGTGCTTGATTCAATTGTACATAATATGGATGGAACTTGTGCTGTTTCAAAATGCTTTTAACAGAAGTTTGATCTATGTGCACCAAATCCCTGATGTCTTCTGCTGTACTTTTATATGGGTCTTCAACAACACTTGCAATAATGATAAATTAATTTTCCTCATTTACTACGGACTTTACTCTGTCATGCTTTTCATATTTGACTGCCCAAGTTCTGTCAAATCTATCCATCAGTGTTTGAAATGATCTTGCATCTGGGTGCCTTCTATCAAAGAACCACTGGCAGTACACTCGGGGTGCTAGAAGACAATTCTTTAAGCATTCTCCGAGGATATAAATCATATCAATTGATTCTTGGATCGTATACTTCATTTTTATTACAAAAGTAAGTATAATATGCACAAGATGTCACCGAATGTCACAATAATTAAGAACATTGTCATACTAACGAGTAACTTTGGTCCATAGCCGCATATAATAATAATAATAGTAATAATACGTCATATTGAATTATTCAGTATAAAATAACAATAAAAGAAATTTACTGTGGAAAGTAAAATTAATGGTTTTTCGTAAATATCTAGAAAACCGTCGAGAATTTGAATACAATTGTAGTTACGATAAATTTTTTTTATGATTTTTAATTTATTTCTCCTAAAATACCAGAACTAATGAAATAAATATTTGGGAATTGATAAAGTGCGTTAAAATTAACTGAAATGTATCATTTAAAAAAAATTACTGTAATATCGTCACACTTATATGGGCCATCTTGTACACTCAAAAATATTTTCCTAAAATAGAGTCTTACAAAGTCTTACTATAATAGATTGACGTACGAAAGAAATTCCTAACTTCATTGGTTTAGGCGCTATAGACCGACGCGCCTTTAGCTGACAACGCGGTATATTATTTTGTGTATTTTATTCTAACTTTGAATTGACGATATCCATCTTTTCTTCAAACTCTTTTGGTAAAAATGCAGGTATTTAATTTTATAACAATTTCGATTTTTCTATTCTAGTTATGCTAATCACTTTATCTTGAAGATTAAATAATTAAAATATATTGGATTCATTTAGTTCTCCATATCATGATATATTCCTCTATACTATTTAATTGTTTTAATAATACGAGGGAACATTTTTATATTATCAACGTAGCCATGAAAAAATCAAGTAAGAATAGCAAGAAGCTTTTGCTGTCAAATAGCTATGACATTTGGATTTATACTGACCAAGATTAGTCCAAACCCAAAGAGTTTTGCTGTTTTCACAGAGCGTTATTTAACGAAAAATTAGTGAAATTGAGTTAGACGATAGAAGCGTGATAAAATTCTTGTCGAAAGAAGGAAATTGACGCAAAAATATTTATCAGTAGATCACTAATGTCTATAAGGAAGATGCACCGTCATATTGCAGGTCTTAGCAGATCGAAGAAAGAATGTATTGCTGTTGAAGTGGAGATATCAAAAACCATAGTATTAAAAACATTACATGATGATTCAGAATTTTTCCTCACAAATTTGTTTGTGTTTTAGTCACCTGAAATTATTAAAAAGTGTGTTTGATTTGGCACACAACACTTTCAACATTAAAGAAAAAATCAAAAGGTGTATACAGATAATTTTTTTACGACAGAGTTGCAGATTTTATTTTTTTTCAAATGATTTAATCAAATTCAAAATCAAATAATAAATCAGATAGTGTTAGTCATGCCAAGAGTAGTTTGTCTATTTATGTTTAAATGCATAGGTATTAATTACATTTCGAAACAAACAAAGGACACATGATTCAATCAGAAAAAGTGATTTTGAGCGACGCTCGTGAAAACCTTCGGTTAGTTAATTAGGTTCTGTTTTTGCACAATACTTAAATATTTCTTTAGTTTCAAAATAAAAATAAATAAATAATTAGGAAATTTTGTTCATATACACTCATATACACACTGTTTAATACACTCCGCAAAAAAATTGGAATCACGCAATTTTTTTTTAAAGTTAGAGTTTCACAAACATATTAAAAATAGAACAAATTGCAATGGAAAAACGAAAGACCACAACTTGATAAACATAACAATTGAAAAACTAACATCAACGCAAACAATTTAATTAACGGAAACTTGAACTAATAAAGAGTATTTTCGTCTCGGGCCCGTATTACGGCTGCAATTCGCCTAGGCAAAGACTCAATAAAGTCTTGACCCATCTGGTTTCATTCTTCAGTGACCGCTGCTTCTAGCTCTTCTATCGTTTTTTGTGGAACTAGTCTGGTTCGCAATCCCCACCCAATGTTGTCCCAGACATGCAAAACACGTATGTCAACCCCTTTTAGATAATTCTATACAAAGTTATGCATTAATCGGAAATTTGGGCCTATGTAAGGTGCAAATGAAACCACAAGTGGCTCAAGATAATCCTAATGTATAGGAAACGCCAAATAAGATGGCGAGCGGTGGGGAAGCGCCGTAGTCGTTTTTAAAAACGCTCACGCCCCCTTACACACTTACTTGCAACTATATGTAAAACCAAATGCAAAGTTTCCCACTATTTCTAATGCTGCGCAAACTTACTCCCACTGCTCGCCATCTTATTTGGCGCTTGCTATACCTTTCTGCGGTCGTGGAGCCATTATGAATAACTTCCAACTCCGTCTTAGCCTCTGAAGATGTACGTCCCCATATCATAATCGAACCACCTCCGAAATTTGTTGTTTTCTTGAAGTTGCACTGACTGAAGGCGCTCATCATCTCGTCTATATATTGGTGGGCGTCTATCTGATGAGAACAGGTAATACCTAGAATCGTGAACAGAATGTTAGCACAATATTCAGTAGACCAATCACGATGATCTCTCGCAAATTGTAGTCTGTGCACTCCTTGTTCTCTAGTGAGTATGTGGCTTTTGGCCGGTATTTTTGCACGTATTCCTTGTTCTGTATGTGGGCTACTTACCGTTTCAGACGTAACATTTACATTTCGAACGGTAAGCAGCTCGTTTTTTATCTGTCTTACAGTGCAATGCCTTATGCGCAAGGCTGCAAATCGTAAAAAGCGATCGTCTATAGCCGTAGTTGACCGCTTCCTACTTTGTCCAGGTCTCCTGTTATATCCCACAGTTTCTCTACACCTGCGCATTTAGAAATTGTCGATTGTCGAACACTCTGTCGCTTGAACAATTTCTTCGTGACTCAAATTATGTGCATTGTACATTAGGGGACCGTCATTCATCTCTACCAAACCAGGCAAGAGGGTTCTAGGAATAAAAGTTAACGGAAGAATTATTAATAACATTAGATATGCGGATGACACCATTATTATCGCAGAATCACTGGAAGACTTACAAAGATTAATGGACCAAGTTGTAATAAATGGCGAAGAAAGTGGCCTCACACTAAATGTTAGAAAAACTAAATTCATGATTATTACAAAGTCTAACCGACATCAAGAAGGCTTATGGATTGGAGAACAGCCAATAGAGAGAGTAAAGAAATACAAATATTTGGGAACAACTGTTACCGACACAAATGAATATACAGAAGAAATTCGAATGAGAATCGGCCAAGCCAGGAATATATTCAACAAGATGAGCAAAGTATTGTGTGGCAATGACCTTAGTCTGCGTCTCAAGATCAGGGTATTGAAATGTTACGTGTTCCCGGTGCTGCTGTACGGGATGGAAGCCTGGACGCTAAAGCAAGACACTAACAAGCGTCTAGAGGCATTTGAAATGCGGGCATATAGGAGGATCCTGAAGATAAGATGGATAGATAGGGTTTCGAATAGTGA
This sequence comes from Melolontha melolontha, assembly GCA_935421215.2. Taxonomy (NCBI): domain Eukaryota; kingdom Metazoa; phylum Arthropoda; class Insecta; order Coleoptera; family Scarabaeidae; genus Melolontha; species Melolontha melolontha. Next base: position 71,751,204 of record OW285235.1, read on the forward strand.
AGTACTTAAAAGAATTGGGAAAGAGAAGGAAATATTGAACACAATAAAGATAAGAAAACAACAATATGTGGGCCACGTGTTGAGAGGGGAAAGATATGCTCTGCTACAGATAATTATTCAGGGTAAGATACAGGGAAGAAGAAATATAGGAAGAAGACGTATTTCCTAGTTAAATAATTTGAGAGAGTGGTATAAATGCAGCTCCATTGAACTATTCAGAGCCGCAGCATCAAAAATGAGAATAGCCGTGATGATAGCCAACCTTCTGAGAGGAGATGGAACCTGAAGAAGAAGAAGAAGAAGAAGAAGAAGAAGAAGATAGTCGTAGTTGACCGCTTCCTACTTTGTCCAGGTCTCCTGTTATATCCCACAGTTTCTCTACACCTGCGCATTTAGAAATTGTCGATTGTCGAACACTCTGTCGCTTGGACAATTTCTTCGTGACTCAAATTATGTGCATTGTACATTAGGGAGCCGTCATTCATCTCTACCAAACCAGGCAAGAGGGTTCTATATGGAAACACGTGATAAATGTTAAAAGGAAAAAATGTAGTTTTAAACTTTCAAAACCAATTTTTGAAAGAAATGGGATGATGTAAAGCTCACGAACTTAGAAAAAAAAAAATTTGGACTGAATTAATTTGAAGTGAGTGACAATGTCATAAAAACAAACACTATTACAACCATTTACTTTGCATAGATAAGGTCATTTCATAATTTTTTTTGCGGAGTGTATATTTACTATTTCGAGGCAATAACTATAAATTATAACTCTGAGATAGAATTATTTGAACAGTTTTCCTAATAAAATGATCTTGTAATTACTAGGTAAAAACTTCCTTGAAAATACTTGGAATAATCAGTGCTGTACATTCTAATAATAATTTACTGTGATTTAGAAAATAAATTAAGTTATTCGTTAACTGCTTCATAATAGATGTTATAATCTACGTATATAGTTAAGAAACTTCCAAACATTTTATAATTAAACATCATTCACATCTAGTTAAGGTATTGTTATTTAAAGGCTATATATGAATGAACTACTTAAAGTTAAAAACGCAAAAGAAATCTTGTTAGTGCAACATCATTTAGTTATGCTCACGCATATGTACATAGGTAACTTGTAATTTGTTAAGAAGTAATTATATTTACATTTATCTGTTTTAAAAACGGTACGCCGTGGCAAAAAAGACAACGTCAGCACGGCCAATTAAATATAAAGGATTGCACGCAACGAACGCGTATATGAAAATTGCGCCACGAAGAGAAATTATTACCAAGAAAATTGACCCAGATTTTTGGTCCGGGCTAACAAAAAGAATCGATTTCCATATAAAGATATTGTAAAAAAGCCGACGTTATGCCAGGTCGAAGACTTGACCTAAAAACCAAATCAAATTTTTACAATACTTACACGTATATATGTGTGTATGTACAGTGTTAGGACAAAATCCCAGGACGGTTAAGTATCTTTGTTATTTGCATTGTTTTTCTTTTTAAGTTTGGTATCAATGTATTGTCACAAATAGACAATTATTAAGTATCGGTTTATCTGGAAGTAACTCAAAACATAATTTTGTGAAATAAAATGAATTTATTAATAATAATTACTAAAGACGGCAGACTATGTGCCCGCTGCATGGTGACATGAATCATGTCAGCATGTGTACTAAATATTATTTTGGATACTATAATATAAATATGTTTTGAAGGTGCATCTGTTATTGCCAATAATACCACTTTTTCTTTAGAATAAATGTTTCGTTCATTGTTAGAAATACAAAATAATGTTTTTTTTATTTTGATTTAGAACTGTAAAATATATGTTCAAATTCTGTTATCTCTTTGATAAATGCATGTATGGAAATACTTAGGAAACTACTAAATATATGTTTTTCTGCTCCGATATGTAAACAAAGCGAGAGGAATGAAAAATAATAATATATGTTCAAATTCTGTTATCTCTTTGATAAATGCATGTATGGAAATATTTAGGAAACTACTAAATATATGCTTTTCTGTTCCGATATGTAAACAAAGCGAGAGGAATGAAAAATAATATTTAGTACACATGGTGACATGATTCATGTCACCGGGCACATAGTCTGCCGTCTTTAATAATTACAATCATTTTTTTAAAGCTATAAAACCCCCACACTTTAATATTCGTATCCCAAATACGTATTTGTACAACGAACTTGTCATCCTGAATAGGTAAAGTTAATAATCACAGTGTTGAACAAAAATCGGGAAACATTTTACAAGATGTCCACCTAAACACTATGTATAGTTGGGACATCACGTAAATCGTTTCGCATTTTGCGATTTTGGTGTTAGCTTTACTGTGCCCCATGTTTAACACTGATTATTAATTTTACTTACTGAAGATGACAACTACGTATCGAAATACGTATTTGTGAGACGAATATTAATGTGGTAAGTAGTTTTATACTCTTTTTAAATTTTTATTTTATCACCCTTGTCAAAGATCGACCTTTTAGTAATATTAATAATAATATAATAAAAATAACAGTAATTTCTTGATTCTATTATACAACATAAATTGTCCAACAAGTCTAAAATACGAAAAAAGTTAAAACGAAATTAATTGAGAATGAAATAAGAATAATGCATGTATTGTAATAAGAAAATTTCGAATGTCCCTTGTACACTCCTCTTATTTTATTACAATTACTAAAACATTATCGCCTTATTTTCAGGTCTGTAGGCCATGTTTTAACCCCGTCCACCTTAAAAATAGTTTTTTTTATTGGAAATGGAAAGGGACAACATTGTAACAAGTTGAAAACTTTTTTGATTTTTCTTTTATAGGTTTTAACCAAGGTAATTCAATGCATTGTTCAAGTTCTCTTCATATATTGGGGCTGATGCCTCATATAATGATTTTAAACTACGGCATGACTTGAACAAGTATTCCAGACATGATCCAAAACTTTCAAATGTAGACATGAAAGTCATGGAAAGGCACTTATGGCACTTAACCTAAGAATGCGCTCTCTATTTTCAAACAGAATTTCCTCTTCAGAAAGGCAACTGATTGCTCGAACATTGCTCCGAATTCCTCCACTGAAAGAGTTCGAAGCGAATGAGGCTATCCAACTTTTCCTATTCTTAACCACAGTACAAAACTATCATCCCTTATTGGGCCTAAATCCAGGTTCTTGTTTCACAGCATGGGAATTGGCGCCGATTGGCTAGGAAAACTGTTAGTGAATGGAATAATGATCCCAGTTACCAAGAAGCTGAGACATGTTCGGCATTGTGAAACTAATTCCAATACTTCCCAACTAGTGTTACTAATAATGAAGCATTTGCATTAGTAGTGAGGTTTTACCCACTCAAGTATGTTTCAAATTATGTTGTCATATACATATTCGGCTCACGCCGATAAATAGTGAAGACACGAGAATACAGTTTTGTATAGATACGGTGGTTACCGACTATAGAAAACACGTCTGCTTCGGCTGTTATTATGTAGACGGCGTTGAATATTCCTTCACGCGCTGTCTGAATAATTTCGGCTAGATAGTAACGTAGTTATGTTTGTTTGAATGTGTCTTCTCCAACAGGGGCATATTGAGAATCATGTAGAAATGTGAAATACGTATCTACGTCTTTGGAGAAGATACATTCAAAAATACATAAATGAACTTGTATTGTGTTCTTCACACCCCATTTTTAATAATATTTTTATATTATTAAAAATACTTTGGTATTATACAAATGTAGTGAGGTTTTACCCACTCAAGTATGTTTCAAATTATGTTAAAAATTCTGATACCACTGCAGCCAATAATCTTGCTTGATATCTTCAAAAAAGGCCGGCAACTCTAAATCATTTTGATTACTAGTATAGTATTTCTGCATTTGCTTATTAGGAAAACTGAAAACATATTCGAATTTAGAGTATTGATATTGTATATATCCAGATGGAAAATTAAAAAAAGAACGCAAACATTTTTTCTTTGTAGACCTGTGTAATTGAAAATGGCGAAATAACTGATGAATATGAATATCGCACATGAAAATATGATTATAGGTTTATTTTATTATACAGTTATTATAGTTATTAAGGTACCGATGGCGTTATAGGCATGCATAATCCTACAACTCCCGTGGTGCTTTTGAAGTTTAGTGCTCGACTGGTTTGCTTATTTAATTTAATAAGAAAATATTTTCTTTGGACATTTTCTACTTTACAAATGACATTAATTTATAGTGTGTAAATCCCGTAACTAAGCAATATACTTTGTCATTATTCGAGAAAAGGTACTTACAGTATAGTGTTATTTATAAATTTATAATGCCCTAGGTTAGTTTTGATTATAATGGTTATGTGAATTATTTGTATTTTATTAGAGTGTGACTATTATTAAATAATAGACCGGTCTGACATTAAATTGTTGTAAAACAAAGAAATAATTAGAGTTTCACCATCATTTTAAGTGCAGATACAGTTTCGTCACATAATCGTCTTTCATTTTCTTCTTGGCATTCCTGTGTGCGAATGTTCACTTATATTTATTTACGCTTTATAGTTTTACATAAATTGAAACTTGATACTGGCGCAAAACTTCTAAAAATCAAAGGTATTTTGATGGTAGAAATTAAAAACTCTTAAGAATTTTTCATTATCTTAACAACCAGGAAGGTTGACGTCGCGATGTGTTGCGTTGTGCATGTTGGTACAAACTTAGTTTGTCGAATTGTAATAATTATCGCTACATAATATGTATATACAGTGTGTCCCAATTTCGATGCTCACCATTGGTATCTCGGTTATTAGAAGATATAGAACAACGGTTAAATGGGGAATGTTTTGCAGAATTCAATACTCGCGGCAAATCTCATTTCAAATTTGATCTAACTTTTTAAATTTTTAAAATATTTTGAAAAATCAAAAATTTGCCGATTTCGTTATTCCTCAATAACTCGATAACGCTTAGTCTGACCTCTTTTAAAGTTTTACATTGTTGAGACACTTTTTTAAAACAAATTATTTGATACAAACAGAAACCCCCTATTGTCATTTGTTTTTAAGTTATTACCACTATCTTTTGTTTTCCATATGGCGGCCATATTGGATTTTGGGTTTGTTAGGTAGTCCTCAAAATGTGCTTTTCAACGATGTATAACATGTCTGAAAAATTTTTATTCATAAGGAAAATATTAATAAAAACGTAAATTAATCTTTAATATGAAATTAGTAGGCTGAAAAATTAAACACCAATGTCAAATGAAAGTGAAAAGATATTCTAAGTATAGCAAACGCCAATTAAGTTGGCGCGAGGAGGGGTAAGTTCGCGCAGGATTAAAAGTAGTGGGGAGATTTGTATTTGGTTTTACATCAAATGTCAGATAATTCTAACCTCTGAGCGTGTATCAGTAGCAAAGACATTATGTTCCGTCAAACGTCAATGACAAATGTATTCTGATAATGAAACAAAACGATAACCTGTCAAAGTACAATTAGTGCTGCAGAGATAAGTTAATTAAAACTACTTGTAGTTAGTGATAAGTAATTATTGTCAAGTATTAAGATTTATAAGTATTGATAACGGCACATACATATTCAAACGAAGAAAAAGTTGATATGTTGGAAGTGTATTTCAAAGCAAATAGAATCACTAAAAATGCGTGCACGAGTTATGCAGAGCGTTTTCCAGAAAGACAACAGCCACATAGGACAATTTTTAGAAGACTAGTTAGCAAATTAAAAAACTTTGGAAGCTTCGAACAAAAACGAGCTAACTATGAAGTTAATGATGCTGATACACGTCTAAATAATATTTTGCAGAACGTTAGGAACAATCCCAGCACATCAGTTCGTCGTGTGACACGAGAAACAGGGATTTCAAAATCTACTGTTCACAGAACCTTGACGAAAAACAAGTATCATCCTTACAAACCAACAATTGTACAAGGTTTAAGTGATAATGACAATCTCCGACGATTACAGTTTAGCAGGTGGTACCTTCAAAAATGTGAATATGACGCTAATTTTCCTAGGAAAATACTATGGACAGATGAAACACGATTTACCAATTGTGGAGTGTTCAATAGGAATAACTATCATCATTGGTCTACTGAAAATCCACATTTGGTAAATCAAAGAAGATTTCAAGTTCGATTTGGTTTTAATGTCTGGTGCGGTTTAATTGGTATGACATTTTGTTTACATTTTTTTTGTTTTTTAAACTCTTTTTTTCGTTTTAGATAATCAGTTAAAAGGTCCTTTCATCTTTTATTATAATTTAACTGGTAACAGATATTTGGAGCTACTAACAAGCGAGATAATGCCTGCTTTGAGGCAAATTATTAATCCCGAGAACATGCAAAACATCTGGTTCCAGCAAGATGGTTGCCCGGCCCATAACACTCGTAACGTGCAACATTTTTTGAGAGAAAACTTTAATGAGAGAGTGATTTCAAATAATGGACCCGTGCAATGGCCTGCGAGATCACCCGACCTTACCCCGCTTGACTTTTATTTATGGGGTACCACTAAAAACGACGTATTTGATTTTAAACCGCCAGAAACTCGGAAAATTTTAGAACAAAGAGTACTAGATGTGCTACGATCAGTAAACGGAAACACGCTACGTAGAGTTTGTAACTCTACTCGAACAAGGTGTCAAAATTGTGTGGAACAGAATGGTCGTCATATTGAACAATTTCTTTAAGTGAATGTGAACTTTAAGTTCTGTATCTTTACTTTTTATTTCTATAATTTTTTTATCGTTTCGTTTGTTTACAGTATTACTTAGAATATCTTTTCACTTTCATTTGACATTGGTGTTTAATTTTTCAGCCTACTAATTTCATATTGAAGATTAATTTACGTTTTCACTAATATTTTCCTTATAAATAAAAATTTTTCAGGCATGTTATACATCGTTGAAAAGCACATTTTGAGGACTACCTAACAAACCCAAAATCCAATATGGCCGCCATATGAAAAACAAAAGATAGTGGTAATAACTTAAAAACAAATGACAATCGGGGGTTTCTGTTTGTATCAAATAATTTGTTTTAAAAAAGTGTCTGAACAATGTAAAACTTTAAAAGAGGCCAGACTAAGCGCTATCGAGTTATTGAGGAATAACGAAATCGGCAAATTTTTGATTTTTCAAAATATTTAAAAAATTTAAAAAGTTAGGTCAAATTTGAAATTAGATTTGCCGCTAGTATTGAATTCTGCAAAACATTCCCCGTCTAGCCGTTGTTCTATATCTTCTAATAACCGAGATACCAATGGTGAGCATCGAAATTGGGACACACGGTATACGAAGTATAGAAGCGAAAGTCATGTCTGTCTCCAGGATAACATTGTGCTGACGAGCTCTAATAAGAGCGAATTGTATACACACGTTCCGGGATAGACGTAATTTTTCACGAATTTTTCATTATCCTAATAACCAGGAAGGTTGACGTCGCGACGTGTTGCGTTTTGGATACTGGTACAAACTCCGTTTGTTGAATTGTAGTAATTAACTTAACACATTAGGCGACGTTTATATGTAAAGTGAGATTTAATAGTCATTGTTTCTCATTTATAGTAACTTCAATAAGAACACTTATTTAAATGGGAATGAAACGATCAGTATGTTGGTCGTTTTGGAGTTGCTAACAGATTTAGTTAAATTTAGGGCAAATTTCGGAAAGAAATATTGAATTCTCTATTATATACGTAATTTTCGACTAAGGAGTTTGAAACAGTTACTAATGTTCTCAGGTTCTAAAGCGAAGTACAGCGAAACAGCATCCAATTCATTTGCCAATGCCTGTTTTTCCTTTATAGCGTTTTGTGACTCCTAACTCTTGTATTTTTCGCCATCAAGCGTGAGATATGAAATCGACAGCCAACAACTTTAATATTCTTCTGCATAGAACTGCCAATTCTATCTATTCACATTTAAAAATCGAACAACCTCCGCGGGGCAAAAAAGGCAAGGAAAGTTCTTTACATTTTTGACTTACAAATTTTAAACACTATTTATATGTTTCTGAATTTATCAAAAAGCATGGCCGCCTTTAATGAGGAAAGTTTTTGAAGGCACGTTCCATACATTCGTAACAAAGTAATTACGATTGATAAATCTGTTGATATAGTATTTTGTAATTATGTGTAACTTCTTTAAATAATAACTAAATGCGGTACTTCCGTTCTGAATACGGTACAAAATATCGTTATGTAATAATGAATGGATTAGACCATGTATACCATACGTGCTGTAATTATAGTGCGTCATTAGAAAAAAACAGGATTTGCATTCACATAATAACACATTAAACCCTACGTTCATAAGTGCAACGTTATGCAACTTGCAATTACTGTCTAAAGATATACAACACAATAGTATTTGTCAAATATCCGATAACAATGAGCATGTCAAATTTGTATAGCATGGCCATTAATATTAAGATATTGTTCGTAATTTATGCAGAACTATGTATATAATAGTAAAGAGGGTATTATACTTAAGTAACGTACAATATCGATTTGATTATTTAATATGTATCGTAATTTTTAAGCTCTTAAGAACTAATTAGAATACAAAGGATTGTAATAGTAGAACTTTATGAATATCTGTTTTAGTAAAACATGTTACGACACATTATAGGTTGTTTCAATAGTTTAATATTGTTAATAAAAACGGAATTTCTTTCGAAAATGTTAAAACTCCTTATTTTGTTGCCTACGGAAATTTAAAATTATTCACGGTTATAAACAAAAAAAAACTGACATCAAATTTAAATACAAAAGCTAATAACAATCGGAAATTAATATTTGTACGTCTACAGTATTAGTTTAGAAACTACAAATATTTCTCACTGTATTTTTGGGCTGTTAAGTAAGATTCAACACGAATGTTTATTATTACCATTTGTTTTGGAAACCACCCACGAGATTAAACAATACTGGAGTGGACGTTATGTTTGACCCATATTAAACACGAAATGCGTTGTTGATGTGTTGATATATATGGAAATTAGCCTAATATTTGACTTTCGTAGTATTAAAAGTTATATATTATATCACTTTTTAACTATATGCAGTTCAATTCAGCAAAGATAATCCCTGCTTAGTATATAGTTCTATCAAAGAATTATGTCTACATCCAAACAATAAATAGTATCTACTTGTATAACAAGGATAGCATAAGCGAATGCATGTCTTTCTATTACAGAATTTACTTGAGCAAGGCGGAATTGACATTGCATACGCTGTATTATTTTGTACATTTACGTTGAGTTTTTTGACACAGTTTGTCTAGGCATTACGCTTTGATGTTTGTATTTGATTCAAGTATTTTGCATTCGTGTCATAATTTGTCTTAAACTACAAAGTCTGGACGTGGTAGAACACTAGGTTCCCAATCGTAAGAACTAGTTTTAAATTTATTGCAATATTTCCAGTAAGAGAAAGCAATAGTGGTCCTCTAATATCCATTGCATCTGTACAATTGTTAAGAATGAGTGATTCGACATCTTACAAATTCCAATGAATCTTTCTAGCAAGTAGCAGATGTATTGAAAGTATGAATAGTTACAGTAAAACGGACTAACGCCCAGTCAATAAATAATGCGTTCTATTCACTCCAGAGAAACAAATTCATAAATATAATTTAATTGATTTTTTGTTTATTGATATTTATTACACCTTTCGAACATAATCTCGTCTGCTTCGACGATGTTGGGATTTATTATAAGGCCAACCAGTTAATTTCAGAATCTAACTGTTAATATGGTACCCTTACTACTCGAAGCATGACTCCTCACTTGAACGGGTTCGGAGAAGATTTCTGAAATACCTTTCCTTCAGATTATGATGGTAGATATCCTGAAATAAATATTGACTACAACCGTCTTTAGACATACATCTTCAGTCTTTTGGCGAGAACGTTCAGTTGGATCAATTTAAATTTAGGAAACCAGCCTGGTGGTAGAAAAGATCAAGAGCTGGTCTAGATGTTCGCAGATTTAAGTGTTACCGAAGTTGAGGAGCAGGGTATCGTCCACGTGATCGGCGTCTTAACCTGGTAAGTCGTCGTGTGCCATAGTTTTGAGCCAGACTTCCCCTTCGAGGGATAAGTTTTTATTTGTTGTTTTGTCCGTGGGACACATTAATTTATATTTATCACTAATTTATATTTGTGAGGCACACATAACTTTGGTTGCCGCCTTATATTTCGTATTTGTAGTCTAAAGTTCACTTTTACTTTTTTTTTAATATTCGAACTAGGAACTAATTAGTCATTAATTAATAATTAATCTTAGCACTTTGTGGTCAATATTGTATATTATAACTAGAGACTGGATGCATCGGGCTGAAATCACGTCATTACGACGGATGATATAAATAGTCTACATCTGTAAGTACATCACGCAGTTGAATAGCACTATTCATTCGGTTAACCGCACACAAAAAATAGATGTGCAGTTAACCGAATGAATGGTGCTATTCAACAACTGTGTGATGTACCTACAGATGTTGTAGACTATTTATATCGTTCATCGTAATGACGTCCATTTCAGTCCGATGTGTTCGGTCTCTAATTATAACATTTACATTTAATAATTAATCAGTAGTCTTAACATTTTGTAGTCAATATTGTATATGGCAGTTTTCCCAATTTTAATAAGTCTATGTTTTACATTTATTTCTGTACGCGGATAAGGTGAAAGATTCTCGGCCTGACAATGAAAGACTGCGATTTTCAGTTAAAAAATGATTTAATTTTTCTACATAATATCCCTTGACTTCAACACATTTGGTCCAGCGTTTCTCCAATATCAGTATTCCTTCCCAGAAGTGAGAGTCTGGAAGGCTGTGAAAGAGGGCCCTAGATGGATTAGGGCCCTCTCAACTTCTTCATTGGACGCGAAGCGCTTCCTAGAAACAAATTTCTTCAAGTTTGGAAAAGATGGAAGTCTAAAGGTGCCAATCAGGAGAATATGAGGAATGGCCGAGCAAATAATACCCCAAATCCCGCAGTTTTCCCATTCTCAACGCACTTTTGTGAGCAGGTGTGTTGTCCTGGTGAAACATGATTCTCGCGAATTTTGGCATCCAGCTGGTCAAGAAGGTTGGAGTAATATTCGCCTGTAATTGTTCTGCCTTTTTCAAGGTAATCAATTAACAGGATCCCTTTCGCATCTCAAAACACACTGGCCATGACCTTTTCGACAGGTGCGATCAACTTCGCTTTCTTTGGCGCTGATCACCGGATTTCACCCACTGCTTCGACTGCTGTTTCGTTTCTGATGTCTACTGGTGGTCTCATCCTTGGTAATAAATTGCCGCACAAAATCTGTTCCAGGTCGGATCCCAATTGAATCAGTCAAAATATTGCCATGAAAGTCGGTTGCGCATTTGCTTTTGATCGGCATTCAGCAAATGTGGCACCCACCTTGCGCAGAGCTTTCGCATCCCTAATTCTTCGTGAAACATGTTTCGCACCCTTTCTTCCGATATCCCAACGGCCTCAGCTATCTCACTCACCTTCACACGCTTATCGACCTACACGATATTGTGCTCCTTTTCTATGGTTTCCGGTGTGGTTCGTGTTTTTGGCCGCCCTTCACATAGGTCATCTTCGAGAGACGTGCGACCACGTTTAAAATCAGCTGCCCACTTTTTGACGATTGACATTAAAGGAGTCCTCGTAAACTTTTGTCAACTTCGGATGAATTTCCTTAGGGGTTAATCCATCAAAAACGAAGAAATTTATGACCGCACGATATTCAAGTTTATTCATTTTAACGAAAAACACCACTCTGCTTTGAAAATTCGTCTAAACAAACTACTTGACAGAACAAGTTGAAACTTGTCATACGAACTAATGACAGGCACGCCCAGGCAGGAATAATAAATTTTCGTGGATTGGAACACCATTTCTGTGTCAGGGTGATAATTTCTCACCTTACCCCCGTATAGTTTTGTACATACGATCGCGGAGATCTCCGACTATCTTTGCCCACCCATTAGAGATGTAAAAGCTACAGTATTACTTATTTAACTCCTGTTGGATATATACAGGGCTGTTCATATATTTGTTTTTATGTACTGTATATTTGTTATTAATTTGGAGAGAGAACATTTACAATTAATGCTGTGATAATATTACTTACTTGTGCGAGTATTGATTTGTAATTGTAGCTTCCTCGTTTTTTTTATACTGCCCTGGTTATATATCACACGGATGACTTAGAGACTATAACGTACCCATTGTAGTCTCTACTTCATGCGTGTGACGTATGATTTCCGATTACAATAAAACAGTAATTCAAGATGGCGCCTTTTCTATCTATTTTAGTAGTCAGTCTTACAACAACGTTTCAAAAAGAACCCCGTCGTCTTCACTGAGACCTTAGCTTTGGTATTGGCTAGTTGAGTTGTATTTTTATTATCAACCCTCCCACAAAGGTAAGTCCTTGGAATTCTACCGTATATTGAAAAGTTACCGAAGCCAGTTTCGTGATATTTATTTTTGCTCTTTACCTCTAGCAGGTGGCTGCAATTGACCGACTTCCTCAACATATATGTCACAAATAAAATATTTATTTAATGCTCTGGCGGAAAGATTGTAAAATTAGGAGTTAAAAAATCTCAAATGTATAAACGACGAAGAATAGAAGAATAGCAGTAAGTTAATTATTAAAAAAATAATTGCTTCAAATACACGAAGTTATTTCCAGATTTCTTGTTGATAGTGAAATATTTATGTTGGTACAGTTACAAGGTAAATAAAGCAATTACGACTATTAAAGAAACTAGTATTATCTTTTACATACAACCAGGATATAATAAAAAGTTGTGGTAAGTGTAACATATGTATAAATATGTATAATAGCATGTACATTGTCTTGTATCGACAACTGTTTTTTTTTTGTTAACAACACCGTACCAAATCGGCACCGTTTCATTTCCGTAATTTCATATCAATTCTATCTTAAACGTCGTAAAAGATTACCCGCTGCGTGGACGGCAATTAGATGTGAAGGTATTTCTATAATCATAAGGCAACTTTTTTATACTTATGTGTGTATATGGATATGAGTATGTGCTTATGCAGAACCTGTTTATAATTAAATAGTTTTGGCATCTCACTTACTGGCATGACCAGATCGACAGTGTCCAGTTATAGAATGAGACAGAAAATATGTCTCTTGGTTATTTCGCATTGAATTATAATGTCGGCGAATTTCTTTCATTTTTTGAAGAAAGTGTCATGCAACCAACGATGGTGTTCTATTACTGTTAGTTATTAATTCATGACCTGAAATATTTACGAATCGCTTGTTTTCTAAACTTTGCCTTATATGAGGAGTTATTTAAAACACCTGCTACTAAATCCAAGTAGTAATACTGTCACTTGTGTCTTTCCAGCATCTAAAACATTAAACCATTGCTTAAAAAAGGTTTCGAATGAATTGGTTGAAAATTATCGACCGATTTTCCTACTAAATGTATTCGCGAAAGTCTTAGAAATTGTTTGCTAATGGAACATGAGATTTCTGAAAAATGCAAATTATTCAATTAGCTTCAGTTTAGTTTCAGAAACGGGCGTAGCACGGTTTCTGCAATTGCAAACTTTTTAAATAAACTATATCAAATTACCTCTGACCCATTTATAAACCAAAACAATTATTTATATCTTCACGTCGCATTGTAACCTAATATGTATAGACTAACACTAGAAACTTACAATTCTGAACCTATTAAAACGTGCTTACAGTAAACGCCTGAGTTCGAGAGAGTCACGATCAGTATCAAAATGGATCGTGTCGAGCAACGAGCGGTGATTAAATACTTACGTTTAAAAGAGATGGCTCCAATTCCAATTCATCAAGGTTTGGTGGATACATAAGGGGAATCTGCAGTATCATATGACATAGTCAAAAGGTGGCGTGTGAGTTTAAATGTGGCAGACAATCATGTACAGAAGAACATGTAAGCGGAGCGCCCACAACCGTCACTACCCAAGAAACTGCTAAAAGGTCCATGATCTCGTGTTGCAAGATCGACGTGTGACTATTAGACAAATAGTTGAAGATACTAGTCTCTCATACCATGTTGAATATAGTATAATTACAGCCGAATTGAGCATGAAAAAATTGTCTGTAAGATGGGTACTATGAATGTTAACACATGCACACAAGCAAACTCGAAAAGACATTTGCACTCGCCTTTTAACGCGGTATAGATTGGAACAAGAAACTTTTCTTGCAAGACTAGTGGCAAAGGATAAGTTCTGGATCCATCATTATGATGTAGAGACGAAACTACAGAGTAAGGAGTGGACACATCGAGGTTCACCACCGCCGAAAAAATTCAAGATGCAACCTTCAGCAGGTAATGTCATGCTATACGGTAGTTTAGGATAATGAAGGTGCAATTTTAGCAGATTTCCTGCAGAAGGGGATTACAATTACAAGTGCTTATTATGCCAATTTAATTCCTAAATGGCGTGACTTGATAAAAGCAAAACGTCGCGAGAAGTTGCACAAAGGTGTTCTCTTGCATCAGGATAACGCACCCAGTCACAAGTCCGCCATTGCAACAGCTGTAATAGCTCAAGCAGGCTCGAACTAGTTGAGCATCCACCATATTCGCTAAATATTGTCCCCAGCAATTACTGACTGTTTCCAAAACTTAGAGAACACTTGCGTGGTAAACGATTTCCGTCAGATAATAATGCGATATGTGCGGTAAATCAGTGGTTTTCAGAGGTTGAACAATCTTTTTTCGAGAAGTATTAGAAATACTAGAACGTCGATGTACTGAAGACTATTTTGAAAAATAAAAGTAAGGTATTTGTCAATTTTTTATTCTGAGTGGGTTAGGGGTTGAGCAAAAGGATCCACCCTCGTAGAATAAGGTAATGCTTTTGACGTAATATATCATAAACTTTTATTTGAAAAATTATAATGTTACGTAATTAGAGGCAAACCGTGAGAATGGCTTCAAAGTTAATAAGATAAGCCCGGTCAATATGTGTAAGTTCATAACGCCACATCAAGTAAATGCACTTCAAAACGTGAGGTGTCTCAGGATAGTGTATTGGGTCCTCTTTGTACATTATCAATGTAAACGATATTTTAGCTGACAACATGGTAATGTACGCTGATAATATTTCACGTTCAGTCGGTACCAAGCATTTCAGAAATATAAGTACAAATACGTCTATTAGTTTAAACACTTTAAATGATTAAATAATTTCATATTCTACATTTTATTCTCAAATATTAAAATTATTTCCAAATACTAAAAATAAATATTTTACGATGACACATTAATGGACATGACATTAATAAACATATTGTCAGTATGTTGTGCCACATCTATATGAATAATAATAATTCTTCTCTCCACTCATAGATGGTAATAAAAACAGTATAATAATTTGCACCAGGTGTCGCCTCTTTTTTAGGTATCCTCTTTGTTCCCTTATGAGTTTATAACCATCTTCGTATTCGCTATTTTCCATATCGTACCCGAATTACTTGCACTGAGCCACAGGACCTGAGGCATATTTATAACTTTATGACGTAACCTACTTAGTATCTTTTATGCCTTAATTTATTTAAAACTTGAGCAGTACTACCATAATAAGTGGAAATATTCTTGTTGCGTTCATTACTATGAAGAATTCAAAAGACTTCGCAGTTTAACAAAACATTTAATTTCGCAACAAGGACTACTTGCCGAATGCTGAGCTATATATTAAAGAGGATCGTCGTTATTTATGGTCTTTTCTATACTTAAGGCAGAGTGTTTCGCCGATACCTGGAGTAATGTGCGACGGTAACTAGATAATCCGCAGGACATCGTTGATTCATTTGCACATTATTTTTCTGAGGTGTACACTACCCCTCTCTTGCGTACATTCCTATTAATATTCCTATGGATCTATCCTCTTTTTAGATTAACCCAGTTACTGTAGAAGCCTTGATTCAAATTATGCAATCTTTTCTGAATAAATTCATTGCAGGCGATGATATGCTTGCAAGCTTTATTATTAAACATGTCCGTAACTTTCTCTCTATTCCATTGCAAAAGATTATCAATTTTGCTATTTCTACCTCTGTCTTTCCTTCAGTCTGGAAGCGTGCCAGAATCGTTCCTCTTTTTAAGAAAGGTGATAAATCTAGTTTCTCCAATTATCGGCCTGTGACAATTCTGTCTAACCTTTTAGGATTAATGAGGTCTCATTTTTCACTTTGTGCCATCTGCATTGCAATATCTTATTTTAGCAATGATTCTAGGAATCATACAACCTTCGCTGCAGTCTCTCTGTACATCAATGGCAAATTTATAACCATGAAATCGAAGAATATATCCATATACATTTTATTGAATTTGGCGTAAGCATCGTCGAAGAGGATGACCAAGAAGCTTGTCTAATCCAGGATCGCTTCTCTATCAATCAGAAAATGATGGATGCTTCGTCATATAACGAAATTTGATATATTTATATATGTTAGAGATAAGTAAATTTAGCATAAACGAATTAAAGTATAACATTTCCAATTTTATAAATATTTAGCGTGCATTTTGAAGTTTAAACACACACTCTTAACAGTATCATATTAACAACAAGAGACATACTGTCTCATATAACAAGAAAAGAATGTCAAGTTTTCAATTTACATTAAGTGCTATATTTGCGAGATTTATCTTAATAAATTAGATTAAAGTGTTTTTTTGTTAAATAAATAGAATACTCACAAAACACACCTTAATTTCAATATAACGCGGTTAGTCAAGAAACAATTTATACAACCAAATACAACCCTAACTATTGGAAAACTTACAAGAGACAGATGAGTAGCATTCAGCACTATGTGAATCTTTTGGAAAATATTTGACTTAGTGAATGTTCTAGTACAACAAACTGCAATTAGCAAGAGTAATTGCTATTAGTGTATACTTCACTTACGCTAAGAACATAGCGTTAGGAAAGGGAGGGCAGTATTTTCTGGCATATGATTAGACAAACGAGGAGATAAATTTATTCGAGAGAAACGGGTATGTACAACATCGTACATACAAATAAAAGATCATAATTGTCAACCTTATTAAAATTAATAAATGGCTGGGAATTTAATCTGCAAATAAATTACTCTAATTGACCATTTTTCTGAGCGAGACCTTTGAATTTTCGAGTAATGCTTATATAATTCCATATTTGACAATATTCGTTCCTATATTTCTTCACGTCAGCACGGTTTCTTCATTGGTAGATCCTCTTCGACTAAGCTGACTAGTTTTATGCAGTTTACCTGTGAAATTATTGACATTTAGGGAAAGGTTGATTGTGTTTATACTGATTTTTCTCGTGTTTTTGATATAATAGATCATCATATATTACTGGGTAAATTATCTCCAATTACAATTTCGCCTTTTGTCTCCTCAATTTAATACAATCCTATTTAGAGAAACGAGTTAATTATGTGTTTTACAATGGATTTAGTTCGACAGCATTTGCTTCATTTGGTGTTCCCCAGGGTTGAAACCTAGGCTTGCTATTATTTTTGGTTTGCGGAAATGACTTGCTACTTAGCTTGCCTTCTCCGACTTTGTGCCATGCCGATGATTTGAAGATTTTTCCTGTTGTTTCCTTATTGAAGATGTTAATAATCTACAAGAGAGTCTAGACATTATTTCAGCTTGGTCTAAAGCGAATCATCTTCGTTTGAGCATCAATAAATGCTTTTGTTATGGCATTTACCCGCAAGTTGACTTCTGTTCTTTCATCATACTGCATAGATGGATACACTATCATGAAATTCGGCTCTATCAAAGACCCACTTGTTCTATTTGATTCGTTATTGAACTTTAATTTGCATATTGATATGGTATGCTGCTTTGCGACTAAGAGCGCTGGCTTCGTGATGAGGACTACACAGTACAGTAATATTGGTTTACGAAAAACACTTTTCTTTGCGTTGGTGGTTAGTAAGTTGGAGTATGGATCGACTGTGTGGTATCCCATTTACGGCTCGCAAATAAATACATACTATTGAAATTGTTCAAAGTCGATTTTTGAAGTTCTTAACATTTAAACTTACTGGCGTGGTACCGACTACAATCTTTTGCTAGGGGAGCTCAATGTCAAATCATAAGAAGATCGTCGACCCTTACATAGTGCTCATTTTATTTATGGGTTGGTGAATGGCCGAATTGACTGTACTGACCTTCTGGCAAACAAAAATTTTCGGTTCCACGCTCTTGCTGCAGAAATGCGGTCACGTTCATGTGCCCTACGTCCAGGACAAATCTTCTTCGGAGGGCTCTTTTGCTTCATATGTGCAGAAACCCTAACAGCATTTATGATGATATTTTTATGGGTTGGATCACTTATGATTGTTAATTTATAATTCTTTATTATTGCTTTCATTGAAATTGTTATTTTTATTTACATTCTTATTTATTTTTACTTATTTTATTTCTTTTCAACATAGTCATGTTTACTTTTAATAAATATTTTGTTATTTTTTAAATTTTATTTTATTATTATCTTTATTACTTAGAGTTAAGTTTGTTAATTAATATTTATAATTAAATCTTGAGAACCACTTTTGTATGTGCTATGTATTATATGTTTTTGCTTCGCCTGTTGGGCAATGAAGGATATTATTATTATTATTATTATTATTATTATTATGACTAACTGTATGCGGCGGAGTAGTCGAGGCATCATACACTAATTGTCCAATAGTAGGACGGAACATGTCTGCACGTCTGGATGTTGATTTTCACAGAAATATGCCTTCTCCACATCCGATTTTTTAATGATATTTCTTGAAATTAAAAAATGTTCTTCTTGTACACAAGCAAGTGGGGTTTCTTCACTCTAGTTTGTTTCAAATTGTTTTTGTTATAATTATTTATTAAAACAATTATGTGTCTTACATTCTTTATTTATTATTATTAATGTTTCGAAAATAAATTTGACATAATTTTTTGAATCCCATTCTCATCAAGGTGTTTTCCACTGTACGCGCACGTACCTCAACGAGTTAACGAGAATGCGGAAAAACATTTCGCCACTACTTAAAGCACGAATAGTAAGACTGCGTGACGCGATCATATGTGATCTACTGTTTATAATACGTTCCACGATCCACCGTTAACTTCACTTCGTCGTTAATACTTCGTGAATTCGAATCGTTCCTTTATTCATTTAAAACAGGCAATTTGAGAGGCATCGAATTTATCGACCTGTGATCGGAAAGCATAATTTACCTAATTCTCAGACGCGCATGCATATTGGTTTGTAAGCGCTGGGCTGGCAAACGTGAATCGAAACGAAATTGTTACCGAAAATTTAAAAGGAGAACACATTCGACAAGTTAAACTGAACGACAAAACAGGTTTGACGGTCGTAATTTCGAATAGATGTTTATCGGAAGACATTAGAGCGTGATTAAAATGTTTCGTTTCTTTAAGAACCCGTTTTTGCCTATTATTTATACGGAAAATTATGCAAATCGTTTGGAATTAATTTGTTTCGATAGTTTAAATGTTAAGTTGCAATTTAGACATTTTCAAGTCCTATCGAAATAGTTATAAAATATTTTTTATGCATATGTTATAGTAGCGAAATTTGCAAGAATTATAGGAACGTATAAAATATACGCATAAAATTTCAGGGTCCCGTTAATAGTAAAATCGTAATGATTTTATCGGGCATTAAATTTTTATTTGTTATATTATACAATATTATACCTTAAGTAATAATAATAATTTATTAAATGCCTAAGAGATTATATCCAAACGTGAGCAAAAATAACAATACAATAGTTAATCTACTGGCGGGTATATGTACTACATATACATATATATATATATATATATGGTAAACCTAATCAGTAGGAGATTAAAGGTCTGTATATTACTTCAAAATATATGTATTTAAAAAACTCTACATGTTTCGGCTGTATACGCCTTTACGCTCTTGATAAAGGCGTATACAGCCGAAACATGTAGAGTTTTTTAAATACATATATTTTGAAGTAATATACAGACCTTTAATCGCCTACTGATTAGGTTTACCATATCATACCAAGGTCACGAAGTTATTATATATATATATATATATATATATATATGTATATATATATATATACATACAAAATCACATTAAATGAATACATAAAAAAGAAAATGAAATAAGCATTTGGAATCAAGGCAAATCCATTTCCATGTTATTAAAATTTTGTGCCGAATGTACCATAGGTGCTTAAATAATATTCAGCACAAAATCGTACAGGGATATTTTTAAAAATAAGATGTAAAAACAGGATATCGTATTGGTAATAAATATTTTCAGCAATAATAATATACACGAAGGTTTGATTATATTATCTTGCTAACAATGGAGCGATTGTGTTTTGTTTGCAACATCTATTTATTAGTTGTCATAACCATAAGGGCGTTATTTGTCACTTTCCGTTTAACTACATTGTAGCGTCATTTCTTGCTGCAGAGTTTAAAGACATTAAGTTTTGTGTATATATAATTTTAGTAGTTTTATCAATGGAAAGGCGTCATTTACCACGCGAAGAAATGTTACGTGCTATTGGCATGTTGCAAGCTGGGCGGCGTCAAGTTGAAGTTGCAGCCGAATTTCAAGTTACACAAAGCATCATAAGTCTAATGAGGTTTTAAAGCTTACCCGAATAGAATCTGTAAATAGCAGTAGTAAATACAGCAGGGTCGTATTAAGGTGGAATAGTTTTAAGCCCGATTTTACAATATTGTCCTTTACATTTAATAAACTAATTAGTTTATTAGTTTCCGGGCAGATTAAAAGGAATGTATAGAAATGGACCCCATTAATTGATTTTTTATTGTGAAATTCATTATTTGTTAAATACTTGTTAGAAATGTAAAGTTTACCTTTATTATGAATTTGGCGTTTAATTTTCTAAATAGTTAATTGAAAAATTGGCGTAAGGCATTAATTATTCGTGTTCATAGAAAATATACTTGTATCATAGCTCTCCCTATAAAATGTTCATATATATCATAAACTTCGATGATTAATATTTTCAATATTGATTATTCAAAACAGCACCTGTTGTTGTTTTACAATTTTTTGGAATACACTCCTGATAGACAAATACTATTTCTAAATGTTTCATGCCCCACAGGTAAACTCACAGCAGGTACTCCTTTATAATTCGCTTAGTGTTCATTGAAGTCATTTTAAAATATCTTGAATCTTACTATACGTAATCAACATCGTCGTAACGGTCGAATTACAACGGCAGAACAAGTAAAACCCCGACGTAATCAAACCAGCACTGCTTGGCAGATGCAAAATCAGTTTAGCCAAACATATGGTACACTGATTAGCGATCAAACTATTCGAAATAGGTTACATGAGCTACGTTTAAGATCTAGACGAACCTTAATAGTTCCACTTCTAACAAGAGGTAATCGTGGAGAACGTCTTTCATGGGCACAGGATCACCGAAATTGAACAAACGAACAATAGTCATATATAATGTTCTTTGATGAGTAAAGACAGCAGACTATGTGCCCCAGCAGTGGCGTTGCGTGGAGAGTTTAGCAGAATAACAGTGCGCTTACTTAAAAATAAATATATCGAATCCCTATACAAAACGTTAAGAAAAAACATAAATAACTTACCCAACATGTTTACATTGTTGCAAAAAAATGCGGATGTGCGCGATGAAAAAACTGCACCATAATATATGTTTCTGTATTAGTTTCGGAAAGGTTCGTACGTAGCGACGTATATATATGTTTATATACAGAGAAGGATTGTTCGACGTTGAGAGATGTTATATTTGCATAGTTAAAGCGCTCTTTGTATCTGTACAACGGATCTTCAGTATTGGTAAAAAGTTGCCCTAATTTTGTAAAATCTACATTTTTATCTAATACACTGTTAAATTTTTCACGGACACAATCACTTTTTTCATCTTCACATAACGTTGGCAGCATCGGTAACTAACATTAACACTTGCTTCGGTAAAATCTCAAATTTGTGTAGTGTTTCTATTAATACATCATATATCGCTCTGGCAGTACACCCTTGCATTCGTTTACAGGTTAGTAAATAAGGAGGAGAAGGTCCTTGCGGAGTCAGCGTCCGTACTAGAATGGCTAGGATGGACTGTTTTTTAATATCTGTAGTTTCGTCTATTGTTAACCACAGGAATTTTTTTTTACCCTATTTTTCGTACAATTTACAATTCTCTCACGCACTGACGGTACGTAATTCCGTAGCGTACTTCTTGCTGGTAATTTCCACGTAGGATTGTATTTCTTCCAAAACTGACGAAACATTGGGTGTTCCACTTTCAGCA
Organism: Melolontha melolontha; assembly: GCA_935421215.2. Classification (NCBI taxonomy): domain Eukaryota; kingdom Metazoa; phylum Arthropoda; class Insecta; order Coleoptera; family Scarabaeidae; genus Melolontha; species Melolontha melolontha. The sequence goes on from OW285235.1 coordinate 71,773,578, forward strand.
TTGGTATATTGGTCGCAATTAACATCATTGTTAAATCACACACAAATTTATTATATGATCTGCGTCCACTATTATTCGATTTATGTTTGTCACTATTTATATGTCTTTGGCACTGACTTGCTTTCCAAGTTAATAAAGTTGTTTCACAAACTAAACATTTCACTACGGTACCGTCATATATTAAATCTGGAAACCGATGTAAAAATTTCTTTACTACGTTAGCATGCAACCGAGTCGATGCATTGTTTCTACGCACTCCCGACATTTTCAACACGATTGTGTTAACAATGTATCGCTTACAACGTCTCAACGGCAACTGAATTGATCGTCGTACGCCTCTACTCGATCCCTGCACATCACGCTACTGTTCGGGCACATAGTCTGCCGTCTTTATTGATGAGTCTAGATTTGGTATGTACAATGATTCAAGAAGAATTCGGGTTTGGAGGCAGCCAGGATGCGTAAATCGTTTGAATGCAGTCCAAGAAGTCCATTCTTTGAGAGGTGGTACAATCATTGTATGGGCTGGCATAAGTATTGGTGGAAAACAGATCTCGTTTTGATTGAACGTAATATGGCAGCTCAAGTTTATGTGGAGAAGTAGTAGGAGAAAATTTTAATTTAATGCAATATAATGCGCGTCCATATGTGGCTCGAATAACAATACATTTCGTTGTTAGAGTGGCCAGCTCAGTCTTCGGATATGAATCCGTTAGAGCATCTGTGGGATAAGTTACAAAGGAGGGTTACAAATTTGAATATCACGTTAATGGTCCCCGAGACCTTTTTAGGGTTCTTCAAAGAGAATGGAGAGCAATACCACAGGAAGAGATTGACAATTTAATTTTGATAATACGTAGCCGTATTAGGGCAGTAATAAGTTATTACTGCTCTAATTATTATTACTAATAACCAATCATCGAGGTCATACTGATTACTAGAAGTTGCTTTTCATGATATGTTTAGGATTGCTTTCCAAATTTAAACATCTTTAAGATTTAAGATTATATCGTAGTTAAGGAAATTCATCTTTGCAAACTTAAGTTTATTAAGAACTTTTTGAATTTTACTTTTAATTTTGTACTTTTTCAGTTGAGTTACGCTGTGAATATACAAATCTGGTCAATAAAGTTACTTAACAATACATAATAATGTTTTTGCTTTTAATTATGTAAATATTCCTGTACGATTTTGAGCAGTGTTTGTTCGTCCTTGCTGTAAGTATATGAATCAATTGAGTTGATCTTGATTCCAAGCGTGACACAAGCAAATCAACTTTAGATAGCAAGGCAGGTGAATCTACCAGACCAATAACGGCATTCCGCATAAATAGTGTTCTTTCTCCTTTCTGAGTGTGAGACGACGCCATGTAGTTTAAGTAACTCGTCGTCATTAATTCCACGCACTGGATAGCGTCCATCACACTTAAAGGAAAGGTATTTCAAAAATTTGCGCTGGACTCGCTCTAGTAGATTAATGTGAGCACCGTAGAAGGGATACCAGGCTATGGATGCATATTCGAGCTTTGAAATAACTTTGGAAAAATTGGTTAGATGTTCAGGGGAAGTAAAAAGGATCTATGCATAATTTATTAGCATTTATTGCTATATGATTGAGGGGTGCCCTGGCGAAGACGTTTGCTCTGGCTCAGGTAATGAAGAAAACATGATCCGATCGAGTACCATATTTAAGGACCACAATACTTACACATGAGAGCAGATTTGGTGCACTAGTTTTGTTATTCACTAATTTCATCATAAAATTGGCACTGGCAGTCTCTCTGCGTGCAGATAGATTCGCCACAAATCTTCTTTGTTCCAGACATCTGACTGCAACCCTCTATTTCCCATCTAAATTCGAATGTTGGATATTCAGGTTTTCTAGATTGGCCTCTTTTTCTTCTTTCATAAGGAACCCATTTCCAGACCTTGTGAGGTATCCTGCTCTCCTCCATTTTCGCATCTGTCCATACCACTTAAGTTGGTTTTCTGTTATTGTGTCTATGGTGGTGTGTTGTGCTTTCATATTTTGTCTTATTGTTTCATTTATAATGTGGTCCTGAAGTGGTACTAGAGTAACACTTCAGGACCACAGCCGCAGAAATGTTCTACTGGCGAAGATGTTGCCTACAACATCTTCGCGGCTAATAACTTCTGAGAATACTACTATTCAAGACCTACACTTACGTCCCATACGTCATTGTGTATTCTACTAGTGTTTCGTATATCCTTCTCTTTGTTTCCTGCGTCAAATTATTATTCCATAAGAGAGGATGCATGGCTTTTATGATATTTTTTCCTTTTCCTACTTTTTTTTTTATATTTTTATCATCCTTTGCATCATCGCTAACGGTGACTCCCAGGTATTCGTATAGCTTCACATTTTGTATCGTTGCATCTAGTATTTTAAAATCTCCTTTTCCTCCGATGATCATATATTTTGTTTTGTCAATATTGACTTCTGGTCCACATTTACTATATTCTTCTATGAGTCTATTCAATATATACACCAAATCTTGTTCATCTTCGGCAGTTATATACATTCGTAGAAAGCAATGCTTCTTTATTTCGTAATTTGTGTTGTATCAGGTTGTGATAGGTAAAAATCTAAATCATGTTTGAAATCACAACAACATATTTAGCCAATATCACCTATTAAAATTCGAGTGCAAGCGGACAAACTTAAGTTTGCAAAATAGTAGCATATAATAACTATGCATATTATCATGCAGAGAACAGTGAGGAAGTTATCGCCACTGGCACTACTACCTCATGTCTGCGGTACTGTAGACTGCTAATTAACCTTGTATACAAAATAAAAATAACAAGATTTTTTCTTCTTCATTTCTAATAGTTATTCACATTATTATTTGCAATGCTAATCAATATCCATTAAATTAAAATCCATTAAAACATCACCTAAATAAATTTAATGTTTGCAATTCATTTACCGAGAAATCAATAAATAGATGCTCTGAACACAGAAACATTTGAGATACGCAAAAAGTATTTTGTTATTCATATAAATTATTCGTGACTAAGAAAGTGAATACAACAATAATTGCTCTTACGTTTATGCGACCCGTAATAGTAATCGCAGCAGTAGCAGTTGTAGTTCTAGTTATGAAAAATCGCTATAATAATTTATGCGCAACCTCAGAAAAAATGGAGACAACTAGTAATTGGCATTATCCGTTGACTGTGACATTTGTACCTCGACAGTTTCACTTCATTAACAGTACTATGTCCGCGGGATAATTTCATGTAATTAATATTGTCTCTCGCGCTTTCAGCAATTTTAGAAATGAAAAAAAATGATTAATATTACCTTAGCATTCCTACACGTATAATGGTTTGACTTAATTATTCATTAATTGACGACTTATTTTTGGTATGTTTATTAAATTATATTATTCATTTCTTTTATTATTTATGGACATTACTTAACGTTGTAAGTCTTAAAATTTAATTTTAGAAATGATAATGCAAAACTAAGCTTCCGTCGTGAATATTAATGAAAAAAAAAATTAAATTTTTTGCAAGACTTGTTATCTATCTTTAGCATCTTTAATTGCCAATAGACTAAATAACTACTTATAATAAAAAAATGGCATATTGAAATAAAATTAAAAGCGAAAGGTTTTATATTGTATTTATTATGATTAATTTGATTAGCTGCGTCTTATGGCACAACTTATTAAGCCCTGATGGAAATATCTGCCAGAAATTAAATACATAGTTGTAGTGTAAACATAATAAAAGCACATTTGTTTAAATAAATGTAATCCTATCGATTTGTCTTGTATGGAACATATATGATGAGAAAATTTAATCATGTTCTGTATTTAGGGTATTTCATTCTCGTAGACTTTTGGGGAAGACCTGAACAACTTTTACATCGAAACTTTTTCAGAAAATGATACACTAATAGTCATAAATCACCTCAAGACAGACTATACAATGGATCATGATGGACTACTTAACATTGTCATAAAAAATGCGCTGCTATTCTATGCCGTCCGTTATGCACAACAATTTTGCTCTTCTAGATATTTGGAAAATAAGCAAGATTACACCCTTATATATATAGTAAATTCAATTTGTTTGTAAGTTTGTAAGTGTGAATGAAAACAATTGCTGTCTACAAATTATATGGAATTTTAATTGAAAATTTTTGTCCACGTTGGTACTTGAACCAAAGCCTACGGTTTGCCGGACCGTCGCTCTAACAAACTAAGCCACGTGGACCTTGGTGTCAAGTCTATTGGAAATGCCATATAAGGCCGAAAAAGCCAGAGATTTTTAGTCCATATGTGTATTCATAATTAACACTTATTCGAAGCAGTAAAAATGTAAAAAAAAATAATTTAAAGATATAAAGCAGTTTATTCAAAAACATTTTATTACAGAACAAAAAAATTTCCGAAGCAAATTTTATAATTACAGAAAAAAAAACATGAATTTCTCTGAAGATTATAAAAACGCAAATAAAAATTTAAGAAATGCTTTTAAGTTTTTTTAATTTAATATTGCCTCCTCTAGCGTTAACACAAGAACGAACGATGAGGCAAGGCTCTCTATTAAATTATCAATATCTTCTTGGAGAACGTTTCTCAATTTTTCTAAAACTGCTTGTATTAATTACTCTGCGTTGTCACCTTGACATGCTCTAATCCTTCTTTTAATCTTATCCAACAAGTGCTCGATTGGATTAAGATCCGGTGAACAAGATGGCCATTATAAAACCGTTACATATTCCTCTTTTAAAAAATTTCTACAGCTCTGCTGGTATATGGAGGTGCATTATCGTGCATAAATAATAAAATATCACCGAAAGCACCTCTCCAGAGTCTTAACACATATAGCTTGCAAAATTTGCCTTTGATGGTCGGGATGGGATGTTGTGGGATTTCTTCTTGCTATTTGAGCTAAAAAGCGGTCCTGACCTTGTGTAGTGACTTTTGTACGACTTCTTAAATGCCTATTTTTTAATGTTCCCAACTCCTGAAATCTTGAATAAGTTTGTGAAACAACCCTTTGTGTAAACCCCTCCGTTCGTGCAATTTCTCCTTGTGATATACTCTGTTCCAAAAGGGCAATAATTCTCCCGCTCTGAAATTCTGATAACCCCTCTATTATCGCGATAAAATAAAACAAATTTTAATGAATTTCACTACTTTTTACTTTACGATCGTTTCACTCCAACCTGAGCTTCGTAAGACATAACTAACTTATGGATATATTATTACACAAATGTACCGTAACAAACACATGTTTTGTTTTGAATGGTTGAAGGAATTGGTACTTTTTATTACTTAAATGTCTATGCACAAAACTTTCACTACGGTTTATACTTAAACTGATAAAACTGAGGGTCTACATTTTGTGTTTAAGGGAGGTAACGAAGCGCTATGGAAAAATAAAATATATGACTGTCTGAATATCAAATAAATAAATTGAGTAATGGTGAATTATTAATTTCTAATTGATCATTGAGGAAAATTTCAGTTTTCTTTAATTTATTAATTTCAAGTGACTCTAATAAATTAAGTTTTTTGCCCTTATTTTCTACGTGTAGTATTTTAAATTCTTTGTTAAAATTGTGGTTTGTTAAATTAATATGTGTTTGTTATGGTACATTTGTGTAAAAATATATCCATATGTTAGTTATATGTCTGACGAAGCTTAGGTTGGAGCGAAACGATCGTTACAGTGTAAAGTAAAAAGTAGTGAAATTCATTAAAATTTGTTTTATTTCATCCCGATAATAGTTATAATGGAATTTCATCAAGTAAAGGCTGAAGCAATCCTATATTTATAACCTTACTAAGACTTTACATCGGAACAGTGAAATCGACACAGCAGGAACAAGTCTGATCATGTTTGTATGAATGCAACTGTTTTTTTGTAGTCTTTTTATTCGAAAGATAAAAATTGTTTTCCGTAAATACTGGGTAATTCCATATAAGTTTGGTTGTGTATATATATTAAATGAAATAAAATTACATATATATATATTTAGCGTTTATAAGAATTTTATTTTTCTTATTTATTTTATTGGCCGTGTCTTAATATTAAAAATAATAGACTTTTTATTGGTTTAGCGACCTTTTATTGAATTTTGATGTTTTATTCTACGACGTTTCGACTTTTATTATTATTCAGTCTTTTTCAAGTAACTAGAAACAAGAATTAATACAATGAAAACATGAGAACTGTGTTTGTTTTTGTGAGACTGAATTAACAATTAAATTAACAATTAAAATTAAAATTAGATTAAAGACTGAATTACCAATTAAATTAACAATTAAAATTAAAATTAAAATTAGATTAATAATAAGTAAGGAAAAATTAAAGTGATTACATCTGTATAAATGAATTGAAAATTTGAATTAAACTACAAATACAGTAAAGAAACATTGAATGACAATAAACTCACCGTTCTTTTTGGGTTTCAAAAACACGCATTCTGTGCAACATGTGTTATCGGGGACATCCGAGACCTTTTTTTTAAGGACCGACCGCACTGGTTCGAATATGGTAAGTGTCTGTGTCTTTGGTTTAGAGAGGTTAATTTCTGTTCTATTTTGGAATTAGCAAAGTGGTCAGGACCGTGTTTAGGGTATATAGTAAAAGTATTTACAAATGGGAACTGATAAAAAATTTGTTTGGTTTGTGTTTGTGTGTGCGGGGGGGTTTTGATTTTATCTATTGTTTAATGAGTGGGTAATAGAGTTTAGAAAGTCCATAATTTCGTTTCTGTCGTTGATTGTTCTGCTGTTTTTGAAAATATGGATCATTTCTAAGACCTCCCTAGCTTTTGTATTCTTTTTCTGTGCTATTACTTTGGTGTTATCAAAATCAAAATTATGTTTTAGTGTCAATTGGTGTTTTTTTAAAGCAGTTTGATTTTTTGCGTATTTGTGACCTTTCAATCTTTCTTGTAGTAACTGTTTTGTTTGGCCTAAGTATACTTTGTCACAGTCTTTGCAGGGTATGTTGTATATTGTGTGTGATTGTTTTAGTGTAGGTGTTCAGTCTTTTAGTTTGGTGTGTAGGAATTTTATGTTTTTACCGCTTTGGTGTGCTATTTTAAAATTAAATGGTTTAAATATATTGTCTAGTTTTTCGGATAATCCAGTTATATAGAGTGTGGGGATATATGTTAATTCATTGGTTTTTTGTTTTAGTTGTAAAAGGTCGCTAAACCAATAACAAATCTATTATTTTGAATATATATATATATATATATATATATATATATATAAAATTTTATTTCATTTAATAAAAAGGTTCTATAATAATTACAACCTTAGTTTCACTGTGTGGATGTAGTTACATCTAAAGTAACAATGTACTTTTATTTGAGAATTAAGAAATTACCAAACCTCAATTACACAACCACTTCGTTCAATTACTTGTAAAGCTAATGAGAAAATATCTTTTCAGTGTAGAAAATAGCTTATGGGTGCTGCTTTTGTGGTAAAAGTCAAGATAGGAAAGAGCGATTAGTATCGTTGTTGAGTAGAATATTATTGACATTTAAATCTATAGAATGACATTCAAAAGCTAGGTGTAACTCGAAATCACTGAAACAAATGAGCATGTAAATGTTTCTACACGACTAATATTTGGTAAAGAAAACACGAAATAGTAATAACATGCAGTGAAATATTACAAATTACATTCTTGTATTGGTTGACTAAACATTTTAGGTAATCTTTTATGGCATACATCTTAAATTGCCGTTATTATAATAGACTTTCCCAAAAGTCAATTTACACGTTTTTACTTCTTTTAAATTCTCTCCTTAAATGATAATCGTCACGATTAAAAGCAAATAATACTAAATCGGGAAGAGCTAATGGTCTTGATTATTCATTACTGAAAACAAAATTGTACCATTCCTACCATTTACTGAAGAAACAGTGAAAGAGAAATTATCACATTTATCTTTAATCTTGAATTATTACGATGTTTCTGGATGGTTACGAAACTATGATGACACTTTCGTGACCCTACTCGATTATTAAACAATTTAAGAGCACTAGAAGAAGAATTACTGTTGTGGTGTTCAATTTAATGGGTATAATAGTAATTATCAAAATGTTATAATAACAATAAGTTTTCGAGATTTTTATCTTGTAGATACATTTTAACGATCGCCATTTATGTATAAGGATAAGGAAAAAAATTAAAGGAAAAAGAAACGAATCTGGCGATTAATTATACGTTTAAGTTTAATTTTTATTATTCGCGTGATTTACTATTTATGGTGGCAATTGGTATTTTATTATATATATGTACATTACATTTTCGTAGTCTCACGTAGTACTTGCGGTTAAATATAATTACATGGTATATAATTAAGGTTTGTTAAATATGTCACGATTATAAATGTATGGCTTTCAAGTACAAGAAAGAGATTAACCAACTACTGGGTAGTTAATTAAATGTAATATAATTTTACGATCTATCCAAGAAAAAAAAATTAATAAAACGGAACGTGTAGTTATGGAATATGGCAATGTCTTTTGAAATTAGTCCCATGGATATTTTTATATATCGATGCATGTAGGAAATAAGATGTACATAATAAATACTGATTGGTATTTAGAAAACAGCAATTATTCCGTTAGTTACATTGGGAATTTCCCGTTAGATTTTCATCATTGCCAGTACACTGTTCAAGATAATTGCACAGAAACACGTTAACTCACTTAGCAATTTTCATATAGAGTAATTCCGGGAGAGATGGCCCCTGTTTTATTCAACATAAATAATTCCTTTAATATTTGCCTTAGAGACAAGAGTATTTTTTTATTAAAGCACAGTCCATAACATTTTTATTATTTATAGCGTAAACAAATAAAATCATCTTATAAAGTGCTTTATAAAATAAGAAATAAAGTATGGCACTGGTCCATCTCACCTGAGGTGAAGGGGTGAGATGGACCGCGGGGTGTGGGAGAGATGGACCATGCTTAAATGTATGCAAAAAAATTGAACTGCTAAATTAAAAAAAGAAATATGTACGTATATTGTGGTATGTAGGTATTACAAAAACAAAACATGGGGCAAAACATTAATTGACTAATTTAGTTACGTTGTAATCTTCGAGACAACCCACACATTTGTCTTCATCCCAGTCAGTTTCTCCTTCACTATTATCATCGTAAACAATACCATCTTGATTCTTTTTTTTGTTCTTAGGAGCACTCTTGAACATCTTCAACTCTTCTGTGATTTCTCTGTTTCCTTTTCTCTCTTTCTTCAATTTCAAATTTATTTCCTTTTCTTCCTTGGCCTTGATTAAATTTTGTATGTTATCTTTAGAATTTAATCTTTTCGGAATATTAGCACAAATGTTGCGTGTAGTAATTTTCTTCTTCAGTACAGGTATCGGCGAAATTTCGATCAGAAGTGTTGTTGAACTAAATTCTGAAGATGTTCCAGGAACCGGTGAACTTGGCGTATTACTTAAATCTCTTGTAGAAGTTCCTTCATTTAACGAAATAGCATTTTCCGATTCAGTGTGGAAACTTAAGGTCCTTTTACCACTTGCATCTTGACAAGATTTTTTGATAGTATGCCTATCTATCTTAAGTTTTGCCACAGATTTATGCATCACATCTCCTTCATGTGTAGACTATGGTGGCTCTTCAGCATTATTAGGTTCTTGGTAATTTGTTGTCAAGTAACAGTATTCTGGAACTGCTGACATATCAAGTGGAACAATTCCACATCGCTTGAATCCTGAAATTGCATTCTGAACTGTAGCTGATTTCGCCCACGCCTCCCACAGTAGCTTTCCAATCTATAGTCTTGTGATTTGTCTTGTAGGATTGTTTTTAATGAATGTATTGTAGATTTTGTTGTAGTTGCTTTTCAGAGATTTAAAGAAACTGCGATCAAGGGGTTGAAGATAGTGCGAAGTATGACTAGGAAGACTCAGCAAAATAATTTCATTAGCCTCTGCAAATTTAAGCATCTGAACTGAGCTGCAGTGGGACGCATGCCCATCCAGAATAATCAGTGACTTGCCAGTTGGCTTCCTAGGAAGAAAATGATTTTTCAACCAGTAAAAAAAGATATCTGAATTAATATATGCTGACTTTTCGTTCATTACTACGGCTGAACCTGGAGGCATCCCGTCAGTAAACTCAGCTTTTTTGTTTTTTCCCTTGAATATACAGTAGGGCGGTAAGTAAGTACCCTCGGCACTGAAACAGCTAACAACAGTTATTGTTTCGCCATTTTCACCTGAAGTTATATAGAGTTGACACTTTTCGAGCCTCTTACGGCAATGACCTCTCCGGGCTTGTTATTCAGCTGCAGACCGGTTTCATCCATATTTAAAACATTGGCAGGTTTGTCCAGCAGTTCATTGTCTGTCATTGCTTTCTCCAGCAATTTAAAATAATTGCCAACCACTGCTTTATTCATCCCTATAGCTCTATTTTTAGAGACCCTTCTGATTTTCTCACAGCTAAATTCGGATTACGGTCCAAAAATGAGACCAACCAGTCGTAACCTGCTTTTTGAGAATTCACATCAAAATTATTTTTTATTTTTAGTTGCTCCGCCAGTTTGAAAGCCATTGATCTGACGCAATCTCTTGAGGGTGAAAAACCAGTTGATTGTAGCTTTTGTATATGTATAGCTATTTTCTTTTCATTCTCTGACCTTAACACTGATTGTGGGCCAAGACGGCCTTTAGAAGAATTTTTGTTTTTCAGTCTTCTCTTAAGAGTTGTTTTAGGAATACTAAAATACCTAGACGCCTCATTGATGCCCATTTCTCTCTTTTTCACAGCTCCCATCGCCTTGACCAAGTCGTCTTCAGACCAACTGCCTCTGGTAGACCCGACTTTACGGACGTATCTAGTCGGCATATCTGAAAAAAAATGTAGAGGTACATGGACAAAATAAGCCATTTCAGTAAAATAATACCAAAGCAGCTTGAAATCTAGCAATCAGTAATTAGATGTTAATTCTTTATAATATATAATATCAATTTAGTCGTTCAGTTTATTATTTTCTTTTAAATATCCTATTTGAAAACAAAAGACTGATTTCTGATAGATAAACCTGGTCCATCTCTCCCGATTCGAAGTGGTTCATCTCTCCCGATTGTTTGGGAGAGATGGACCAGGCCGCCATATTCAACCGTGTCAGCCGAGTAGAACAACTATGCTCTACAACGGCCATTACTGCATTGCTTTTCACTTTGCATTACTCACTGACAGAGAATTATTCGGATAAATTGGTTATAACATATTGGCAACTAAACTACGACAATATTTATCACTTACCTGAAAACTATTTTTATCAATAACTCCCGAACTAGTAAATAAAAGCAAGCACAATCAACACCGCACATTACTCTAGTGAGACATGACAGCCGCGCGATATCGGTGGTGGAATCTAGCGGATAGTTCATGAAATACGCAAATATGCTTTGATGTCCTTTTTATTGATCCCTTTACAAATTGAAAATAATTCTGACAAAAATAGGTCAATTATGAAATTATATATGTATAAATTTAATACGAATTATCGGCTTAATGTTAATTTACCAGTCTTTAATATTCAGAAGAAGTACTAGCAAGTGCGAAAACATTTTAATAGTCTATAAACTTTCATATTTGTTTAAATGCTTCACCAGAAAAGAAAACGTCTTAGAAATTTGTAACAAAAATACAATCTGAAGACGTTGACCAATAGTTAAAGAAATATATAATAATACAAGGTGTTATTCACTACTATCTCCTTCAAGCACTCTCCCTCCGCATGAATACACCGATTCCAGCGATATGTACATGACTGGAAGCAGTGACGTGTTAAGTGTTCAACACTGCAGGCAGTGTCTGAATCTCCTAAATAGTCTCAACACAGTGACACCCTTGAGCTTCAGTTTCAACTTGAAACACGTACTAAGAGTTTATTGCTTTATATTGTGGTCAGGGATTTTTCCTATTTCAGTCTGTTTCAGATTTCAAGCCACAGTCTTCACAAATTTGAACGTTATTATTATGATTTTTGAATAATAACAAAGATAAATTCGAAAATATAAAAAAACAGGAGTATGTAAGTTGACATGCCTAGAGCGTGATAGCTTTTACATAGGTCAAACTGGTTGTTCTATTGAAATTAGTTGTAAATAACATTTACTTGAAAATAATAAAATATATCCTGCTTTAGCGAACCATATTTGAAGAATGCGACATCTTTTTCTGTAGACTATCTGTAGACTGACGTACCCTGACCGCCGAAGCATTTAGTATCAAAAACAAATCGAATGAAACCGTTAGAGCTTGCGCATTGGATTGTAAATCAATAGAAACACGTTCTCCGATGAAACAAATATTATTTTATTTTTCATTTAAGTATTATTTGTTCATTTCACATGGATACGATTACCATAAACAAGGTCATATCGTCCGTGGGCGTGGTAACCGGGCAATATGGCCCATAATGCAAGGTAATTTATTCACAGTTTTGAATGTTGTGCGAGTACAAATAAGACCCGAGAAGAAAGGATATACATTTTACAGAACTAATAACTTTAGTTTTTAACAAAGTCTAAAGAAAGAAGCAAAAACTTTAGCATTCTTCAATAAAATTAAGACTATCTAAACACTGACGACTAGAAAACTTCAAAGTGTCAACAACATTATTTTCAACAATTTCTAAAGGAAGAATCACATTTTTAACATTATTTAGCAAACTTAAAAATACAGTTTTCGAAATGTTCTGAAAAATTATGTGATCCGAAGCTTTCCAAGTTTGTGAAATTTATTGGAGGGAAAACATTACTTTGACAAGCCAACGAGGATTTATCTGTTACTGTAATAGAATTTAATATCATGTTGGGTGCTCTATTCTCAGAAGACATGCTTTCCTCTGCTACAGATGCACTGTTCCATTTCCCATGCATTTTTAGGGTGTCGAACGATGCACCGGCCTCAATATATTAGATGCTTAACGACAGTCAACGACATGACAGTTGACAGAAATCTCGGAACCTATATAAGTTGAATTTTCCTTTTTTGCGTGAAAAATAGAATCTTGTATGAACCACTGGCACGTTACAAAGATTTACATCAGATGTTTTTTATAACTAACACCTATTATAAATACTCGTATATTTAATAATAGTCCTTGCGCTAGCCTTCCAGGTCTTTGGAGCAGTAACGCGGTAGGCTTGCTACAACTTGAGGCATTCGGTACACCAGGATGGTAACGTGGCAGTGCTACATATTACCTTAGAGTTTTACCTCCAGGCACTAATTTTTTTGTCAGCCTGAGTCAAGCTGGCACCGAAAAAAGGCCGTCGATATTATTGACTAGACCAGGGTTGAAGCCCCATACAGATCAATAGTCTAGTAATCTACCACTAGACCAACACGGTCCTTAATCATAAATAATATAAAGCACAATGAAAGCCTGAACATAATAAATAATGGCATAGCAAGAGAAAATTTGAAATAAACGATCATCAAATACTGCAAATCACATAGAACGCGACATATTTGTATCGCAATCACGTGTCTCGAAAATAAGATAGGGATTGAACAATCCCGTTACACATTTACTATTCTTGTCTGTTAAAGACATATATTTACTATATAGTCCATAGTTGCCGGGACGTAAAAACTTATTGAACACCTTTTTTCATTGTAAATGTGGCAGAGTATTTACAATTTTTTGTTAATATTCAGGAAGATGCAAGATTCTCACGGATTCTTTCAAGATTCACGTATTCTCGAAATAGGCACTAACCAGATATTATCTATCAATTTTAGTCTTTCTATACACATCGCGTAGGTTTCTAATAAATTTTGTAACCGAGTATAAAATTTTGAAACTAACATGTGAAATATTACACCGGTCAACTGGCACGTGAAAACGGCAAAATAGCATTAAAATGCAAGAACACGTAATAAAGACAGTGACATATTTATGCACAAAGGCCTATAATGTCGAGAATTACAGAAGAATTAACGGTTCTCCGTGTCTATAAATTTACTAGCCGCCCCGAGCGCTACACACGCTCAATAAAACAAATTCTGAGACTAGATTGATTCCGAAGACCTGCCAACGTTAGTTCATCATATATATATATATATATTCTCTATATGTTCATATGCCGGTACGATCATTCAAGTTTCTACTTTGATTGATTTTCGGTCAATTCCGTTCAAGATGGTACGCGTAAATTATTCCGGACTAGTCAATTGTGAAAGAAGAGCGATATGTCTTTTTTTAAATATTGATGCCGCTGATCGATACATGTTCCCGATGTAAATTTATTTTTCTAATACAACCCAACACTGAGTCTGCATTGTATTGTCTATAAATATGTTGAAATATGATACAGTATTATTACTCGATTTCAGGGTGAATAATAATGTGTCTTTAACCCTTAAACCGAAACATAGTTATATATATATAATATGTAATGAGAAATATCCGGTCACACAGACCGGTCGCTAAAATGTTCTAAGTATATGTATATATTGCCATATTTTTCGGAAAAACTATATTCTTTTTGCAATAAATTTTAATCTAAACAAATTTTACGTTTATTTACTTAAACAAATACAGTAATTTAAACATTACAAAATATAAAGTTTAATCTGCTGAAACAGGTTAAAGTTCTTTGGTGGCACAGCTAATGCACACTTTTCTGCTACACTCTAAACAAATAGCATGATTACATTTTATGCATTTGTAGGACGTTTTCCTCTCCTTACGAGGTGGGCAGTTAGAACAAGTTTTGCGTTTCTGAAGTTTGTCGCATGGAACTTCGTCAGTCGTATTTTGCAGTTCCTCAGGAATTATTTGACGTATTAGTGACTTGAGATCTCCAGGAAGGTTTGGAATTGCTAATCGTCTTTGAAGATGCGATTCCAAGAGTGACATAGCCAAACTTTTAATAAAAGCGCTTCTATTTATTGGAGGATTTTGAGAATAACACAAATACAGTATGAAACTGTTGACACAGCTTACATTTACTAGAGATAAAATATTGCTAATGGCCATCTTCTTGTTCTCCTATTGGATGAATACAAAGCACTTTTCATGTCCAGAAGGTCTACACCACTTTTTGTTTTATTATAGTAACAGACAATCTCTGGTTTATTTTTATAAGCACAACTGCTTTATTAGTTTTTGGCACAATTGACAGCAATGTTACCGGCATATCGGAAGCCGGAACTGAAATTAGTTTCGAATTGGTATAAAGGACAATTTATCAATCATTTGTGTGTCAAATAAACACTTCCAAATTTCGATTTTATCAACACTTTCCAATTGGGTAGCTTTTCGGGTGAGTCCAGGTAATTGTCGTATAATACTATGTTTGCTGTTTTTCGAATGGTAGAACTTACCGTTTTTAGCCATTTAAACTCTTTCTTATTTTTGTTTCCAATAAAAAACTGCGCTTCTCCCTTCCTTTCTTGATTGCATTGAATATTGTTTTCTTCAACAATAATTTCCTGTTCAGCGCTTAAAAGATCATCTTCTGAGTCACTACTCATACTTCCATTGTCATTTTCTAAATCTCTTTCTTGTGTAGTCTGCTCCTCATCACTTAGTACATAGTCAGGATCCATTTCTGAGTCGTCAATCTCCTCGCCTTCGTCAACCTCATCTTCACTTTCTAAATATCACTCCATAAGTCTTTCTTCAAAATGTTTATCCAGAAAGCGGACTCTCTCTTTTCGTGGACGTTTTGAAACATTTCCACTACTTGTAGAAGGAATATCCATGATACAAGTCTAAATAAGTAAGAACACCTCTTTATAGTAAAAGCATTTCAAGTCTTTTTTTATAGTACGGAATACGAAACATCCGGTACTACATACCTGTATAATCCTTGGCGTCCGTAATGTGAAACACCCGGTCTGTGAGACCGAGACCTTTTCAAAAAATGACATGTAGTACTCTAACACAACTACTAAACGATACCAACTGTATTACGTAGTAAAGTAGTTGGTGATAGTATATTCGGGAGGGGAGACGCGCAGGTAAAACAGGGTTGCCACACTTTAAGCTAATATAGCACTAAAGGTCACAGAGACCGGTGTTTCGGTTTAAGGGTTAAAATTGAGCGCCTTTAAAAATAAATAAAATATAGATGGCACACTGAATTCGTCTGGGTATTTTGACATTACATTACGAAGTGGAATGTATAATAATAAAAATGCCTTCTTACACGATATAACAACGCGTTCAAATTGTTTAATTATGAAAATCAGCATTCTGTGAAAAATGTTTTTAGAAAATTACGTGAATTTAATAGTTTACATGATCGTCAATCTAAAAGAACTATTGGTCGAATTATTAGAAAATTTCAAGAGCCCGGTTCGGTAGAAGATCAGAAAAGAGAAAGATACAGTCGTACTGGTTGTTCACAAGAACATATTGATTTGATTCGTGAAAGTGTTGCTGGCGCACTTGAAGTGTCCATTAGTCGACGTTCGCAACACGTTGGACTCAGTGAATCAACAACATGGCGTACTTTACGAAAGGCATGCTAAAGCCTGGAACATATTTCTTTCAAAATGATGGTGGTGATGCTGTGAAATGTAAAATTTTTGTGGCCTGAACTGAATGATATTGATCGATTTTGCAAATGAAACAATCGCTTTATTAAGACAAAAATTTCTTGGAAGAAATTATTCGTGTCATTGGTGAAATAGAGCCACAATTATGTCGAAATGTAATAGAAAATATTAACAAAAGAGTAAAGTAGCAAGAGGTGGTCACTTGTTAGATATTATTTTTCATGTATAAATGTCACAACTGATACTACAATTACCAATAAAAGAATTTGAAAACCAATGCTAATTATGGTTTTATCTATTTTTAAAAAAGGCACTCAATTTGAAAGACCCTTTACTTATTCTTCGACTAATTTATTGTATTTATGTAATTGTTTGCATTTGAAAATGTTTTTATTAATTTATAAACGTATGGCGACTTATTTTTATTTTATGATCAAAGTTTAAGCAATATTATTATTATTATACATAGACATCGATCGAAACGAATTTATATTTTTCGTGTCATTAATTCTAGAATTTGATGTCATCACAATAGATGTTTGTTCATGGAAAATTTTCAGGGATTTTGTTGTTAACATCGTAGCTGAGAAATTTTGTAATCTTATAACGTACTATCACGACTATAAAGCGTGAGCATTTTCACAATCAGAATAATTTTACTGTAGAATCGTATGACAAAATTTTAATACCAGATAACAGCAAATCTTGGTGTAGATATGTGAATTACAGTAGAAAACTAATCTGTGCGTAATCTACACTTGTCAGGAACCAACAGAACTCGGACACAAATACTATGGTAAGGATCTACTGGACGTTTTGAGAATATTCAGGCTTCCCCAGAGCAGAATTGAGAGGACATATAAGCGATGAATGTAACCGAGCGATTTATTGGAGGCGCTGTAAAGATCATTATGTTCAACTGTCAACCCCTTTTGATGTCCAATACTAGAGAGTAAATGATGGGACGAATTACACAAAATATACTACTCCCTTTGTAAAATACACATGACAAAATTCCAATATCAGATAATAGCAAATCTTGGCGTGGAAAATGTGAATTGGAGGAGAAAACTAGTCTGCGTGTAATCTAGAATTGTGAGAAACCGAAAGGACTCGGACATACGTACTATGGCAAGGATCCACTAGAACTTATTCAGACTTCCTCGGAGCAGAGTTGAGGAGACAGAACTGATCGAATGGAAGCGAGAGGATTGGAGCCGGAATAAGGATTATGATGTTCAACTGGCACACCTTATTTGATGTCCAATACTAAAGAGAAATGAAGAAAAAAATACACAAAATATAAATTTTTTTAAGCAAGTGTAATTAAGCAATTTTAGCTTGCACGATGTAATTCTTTTAAATAGAAGTAAACCATGCAGGCAGGAATTACTGTAAGACTGTTGATTCTAAATATAATGATTTGGAAGAGATTTTGCCTAAAATTAAATATGAAGAAATGTTTTTGTGTATTGAGTATGTATATTGTGTCATGACTAGGTATCAAACATTTTGTTACATTTTTCACATTTAAATTTAATTAGCTTCTATAGCGTATTCTAGATTCGATAAATGAAATATGTTTGTATATAATGTGTGAATTAATACACCTCTGTAATTAAAAATCAAAGATATATAATACTTGTATACGTCTTAACGAAATAGACTAGGTAATTCTTCTTTCTCTCGCCATTAATAGAAGAATGTTCTGTGGTTCGATCAAACAAATATTAATTTACATTCTCCAGATAGAAAAATTATAGTATAATGTCCGGAACGAATTTTAAGGAATTTAATCGTTATACATCCTAATAATAATAGCGCGGAGATGGAAATATAATGATATGGAACTGCTTCTTAAGGCAAGAAAGGATAGCTCTTGCAAAAGCTGAGGCCGTTATCTAGTGGCATTCATTTTCTCCCGATCTGACCTGATTTAGAACTTTTCAAAACAGGAAAAGCACCATACATGTTACTATTTTTAATTTATTTTTATTTCTCGTTTATAACACTTATAATAAATAATATAAAGAATAGTGAAAGCCAGAATAAATAAATAGTGGTATAGCAAGAGAAAATTTCAAATAAAGGGTCATCAAAAACTGCAAATCACAATGTGATAGTATAGAACGCGACATATTTGGAACGCAGGTGACTAGGTAATTCTTCTTTCTTTTGCAATTGTCGGTATATGATTTAATCCTTCGCATATTTGTATTTTCTCTAATAGTTTGTCTCTTGCTCTTATTAAAATTTTACGAAGATTATTTTTTAAGGTAAAACATATGCTGTTCCAATTTTTTAGAACAATACTTCAAACAGTTGTTGCTTTTAGTTAATTGAGCTGCCCTATAAGGAAAATTATCATATACAATTTTAAGTGGATTGGGCTATTTTTGGAATGTTAATTACAAATATGATTTCTGTTTCTTTCTGGAACACAACGTTTTTGGTATGAGGCCGTCCGTATATTCAATCCAAAGACGGCATTTTCCGATGTCAGTAACTTTTTGAAATATTAGTTGATTCAAACAAAACATTTCTTCCGATTCATATAAAACTGAGATTAATAAAGATCTTTTAAGGCACTTCAAAATTATTCTGCTGGGTTTAGAGAAATTTTCCAAAATAAGTATGGCAAACATAAAAGAAGAAATCTTTGTGAGCCCTCAAAGGAAAAATATAGGATGATAATTTTTATAAGTGCTTAATGAATTCGAAGCGTGGTAGGCTGTGAAGTGATTATGTCATAAACACTTCACCGGATTTGACTCCCCTTGATTACTTTCTATGGGGATATCTAAAAAGTAAAATTTACGCGAACTAACGTATTAAGGAATAGAATTCGAGATGAAGTTAGGGCGGCCCAGCTAACATTTATTAGAAACGTTAAATTCAATAATTTAACTATCGAATCGCTTATTGTCAAAAAGTGAGTGGAAATCACTTTAAAGAATTAATTTTTTAGCTCCTGACACTATTATTTGCTGCTTAAAGTACAACTATTATTTTAACATGTTTTTTACATAGGAATTA
Organism: Melolontha melolontha; assembly: GCA_935421215.2. Taxonomy (NCBI): domain Eukaryota; kingdom Metazoa; phylum Arthropoda; class Insecta; order Coleoptera; family Scarabaeidae; genus Melolontha; species Melolontha melolontha. The sequence continues at coordinate 71,793,187 of OW285235.1, forward strand.
AATATCTCGAAAAGTTATCTCTTTAATATGTTACCTGTTTTCAGACATTATGTTAGGAAAAATATAATCTATCAAATCCCTTAACAAAAACTAGGGGTACAATTTTTTTAAAAAATCAATGGCGTTACGTGAAAAAAACGTCATAAGATAAAGAATTTGATAACTACAAAAAACGGTTCTCCTTTGAAAATAAAATTGACGTGTTCATGGATTTTTTGAAATACCGGGTGTCCTTGAAATAAAAAGACAACGTATGAAAAATGGAAAGATGTAATTATATAGAATATAAATCCAAAATATTTTTCCAAAATTCCCTCTCATAAACGAGAAAAAAATTATATTTAAAAAATTTTTGTCAGGACACTCTGCCATGGAATATATTATAAAAGACGATATCTGAAAGTTGACCGACAATAACAAAAATGATAATTTTCTTATTGTTCATCTCATTCAGCTGTTACGTATGTAAAAATACTGCAGGGTATGTGTCTGTGAGATATTTATTATTTATACACATTCTGAATATTTTGAATTCATAGACGTCACGTAATACAATTTTCAGAGTGTTTTCAATTTCGGAATTCGCATCGTAATAGACTCACAATATTTCAGATCTATGTTCTATATAATTACATCTTTCCATTTATTATACGTTGTGTCTTTATTTCGAGGACACTTGTATATATCCAGGTAAGAAGCTATTTTTGATGTACATTACGTTACGAACTCACTGTCTACATATCACGATGTATTATAATTCTTCAATTAGATTTATTTCATTCAAAAGTCAAGGACAAAGAAAAGATCCGAACCTGAGGTAAAAGAAAAAATTCATAATTTAGAAGAAAATACAGATTTAATATTTTAAAATGATGGAAAATGTTATAATTATTTTATATTATGATTATTTTTTAATCACATCTCATATCTCATCTTAATATACATATATATATATATATATATATATATATATATATATATACACACACAACGCAAAAGTCTAGGGATATTTTTGTAAAATCTCAAAACTAACGAAAGAATTTGTCGAGGTCATATAATATTACTTCGCCTGTAACTGTTAGTGTAGGTACTCACTTTTTGGTAAAAAAAAAATGCAAAAAAGATAGCAATACATGTTTTACAATGGTTTTCACAAGGGACGAAAAAACCGACATTTTCTTGTTTTGTTAAATTTAGATGTTAGTCATTTCGTCTTGTGTTTGCTTAGTAGGTGTGTTAAAATTATTGTGTTTTTAGCATGGAACGGCAACATTTAACGTTGGATGAGATGAATAGAGCGGTGGGCCTCCTTCAAGCTGGTGTGCAACAAACCCAAGTAGCCGAACAGTTGGGAGTCTCTCAAAGCGTCGTAAGTCGTTTACGGCGACGGTTTAGAGACACTGGGAGGGCCGTGGTCGCTCTACAACCGCCGCTCAAGATCGTTATTTAATTTTAACTGCCAGAAGACAACCGACAATCACAGCACCCGAATTGGTTAATGAATTACAGCGTGCACATAATGTGACAATTGGCAGTAGTACGGTAAGAAATCGTCTCCATGAAGCCAATCTTTGTAGTCGGCGACCATTGAGATGTCCACCTCTATCTAGAGGTAATCGCGCTGCACGACTAACATGGTGTCAAGATTTTCTGGATTGGGGTGACAATGAGTGGGCTACAATTTTATTCAGCGATGAGTCTAGATTTGGATTTCGTCCAGGTTCTCGTCGAACGAGAGTATGGAGACAGTCTGGAAATGTGGAACGCTTGAGACATGTGCAGGAAGTGTACTCATACCGAGGTGGCACATTAATGGTATGGGGCGGAATTATTATTGACGGAAGAACTGAGCTTATTTTCCCACGCGGCTTCCTCACCAGTCAGCAGTATTTGGATACTATTCTCCAACCTGTCGTTCGTCCATTTGCTGCTGCTGTTGGAGATAACTTTCACTTAATGCATGATAATGCTCGACCACATGCTGCCCGTATTGTAGTAAACTGGTTGGATAACGAGGGTATTGATGTATTGCCATGGCCAGCACAGTCACCGGACTTGAATCCCATCGAGCACGTATGGGACATGCTGCAACGACGAATTACTCCACATATGGGCAACATCCATAATGAGTTTCAATTCCGAGAGCTTCTGAGAGTACAATGGACACAAACACCTCAAGCAGACATTAACAATGTAATTTTGAGCATGAATGCTAGATGTCGCGCTGTGATAAACCAACGTGGTGGCCATACTTTATTTTAAGCTTATTTTTCGTGTTTTTGGCATTTTTTGGGACCTTTGAAAAAACAGTGAGTTTTTAAAAAAAAATTTTTGTGCCAGTTTTATGTTCTTTTTTTCAAAAAGTCTGTGTTTTTGACAAATTAAACAACAATATAAACTATAAATTTTGTATTATTTTTTCAAGTTCATTACAGGTACAAACACGTCTTGTTATAAAAATATCCCTAACTTTTGCGTTGTGTATATATATATATATATAAGGTAAACTTAATAAGTCGGCGATTAAAGGTCTGGTTTACTTCAGAGTATACATGTAGGGTTGTTTTAAATATATATACTCTGAAGTAAACCAGACCTTTAATCGCCGACTTATTAAGTTTACCTTATCATACCAAGGTCACGATGATATTATATTTATTTATATATATATATATATATATATATATATATATATATATATATATATATGTGCATATTCATGCAAAGAATGACGTAGAGAATACATAAAATAATTTATCTTTTTTTTATTCTATTTACATATGGAAATTACATAATATTCCCTTGAATCAATTCCATTGAGGATACTAATACGCATGCATGTGTGAAATGTTTGGCGGTTTTATCGCTCTCGATACGTATTTATTTAGTTGACATGAAATTTCGTTATTTGCATTTAATATTATACTTTCCAAGGACGTGGATAAATAGGAGATATAGGCATTTTGTTTGTTCAAAGTATTAAATCACCTAGAAATCCAAAAATAGCGTTAATATACTTTTTATATTAACAGTAGATAATTTTTATAAATTAACATTTTCAGTTGTTTTTTGAGTAGCTATGTTCGTATTTTCATGTTAAATTGCTTGTGTTGTTAGTTGGGAAACCATATATATTTTATATGCATAAATAATACTGTAATTGGATAGTTTCCACATATTCGATAAATAATCAGCGACTATGGTTTTATAGAGATGAAACATCCACCCTGGACCCCGGACGTGATTATTATTTCATTTCTAAATTTAAAAAAATACAGGGTGATAAAAAATTGGAGTTTTATTTATAACTGAAAACAGTTCACATGAGCTAATGACAAATTAAAAAAAATATGGTGATAAAAGTTGTAAAGTAAAAGGGATATTCACAGTTATGCGAGTAATGCAGAAACATCTCCTAGAGCAAATGTTCGAAGTTACCGCCTCTTGCTTGATACAAGCTTGTGCTTTTAGTGTCCACGAGTTATAACACGCTCAGATGTCTTGCCTGCTTATTGTGTCAACATCTTGAAGACGTATGGTCAATAATTGAATGTTTTCAATTTTATTATCGTTATTGTACACCAAATTTTTCATATGCTCCCATACATAAAAGTCTATTGGGTTCAAGTCGGGTGGTTTAGGTGGCCATGCAATAGGCTCACCTCTACCTATCCATCGGTCACCAAATATATTATTTAAGTGCTCACTCACTTCGTAACTGCTATGAGGTGGAGCACATGTGTTGGCGCACGTTTAAAGGTACCTCTTTTAAAAGTGCTGGTAAATTGTTTCGTAAAAACATTAAATAATTTCTGGTATTTAAACGATTTGGTAAAAGAAATGGTCCGATGAGAGCATCATTAACAATTCCTGTCCATAGGTTTATAGGAAACCGTTGAAAATTGGTTTTCTATACCCTCAAGGGAGTATTTCTAAAGTTGTACATGCCATTATGTGTAAACTGCGTCCCATCTGTGGTAAGAATACTCGCCATGAAATCTGCAGTTAATTCTTATTGTTGCAGCAACCATTTGCACACGGTGAACCCAAAACAGCATGATCCCGCGGTTTTAAAGCCTGCGCTCACTATACATGATACGAATACAGTTGTCCTCCAAACTATTGGTTGGGATATCGGTAAATTTCGTTCGATGCCTCGTGTAGACAGCGCAGAGACTTCTTCTACCATTTCCAATATTTCTTCTCCGGTGTCCAAGGTACGTCTTTGTCTTGGGCGACCGCCACCTAGGGCTTGTGTTAGTTTACCGGTATCTCGAGCACGTTGCACTAGTGTTATGAATCTTCTCGGGGCAGGTGATATCCTATTTGGAAAGCGTTCGGCGTAACTAGCAGGCAGCTGCAGCAGCATTTTGATGAACTTCTCCATAGATTATCAGCATGTCTACTAATTCATTAGTACTGTACACATGCGGCATCTTGCACAACGAAAACAATTTACAAACTCAATCACTGAAGTTAACTAATGTAAACCGTGCTTTTAAATAAAGAAGAATACCAAATAAGAATAAAAACAGGAAAACCCAGATCAAACAATACTTTTCTCATGAGAACTAGTATTCACAATGTGACGAATGAAACTAAAGCGTCAGAAGTTTTGTTGAAATTTATTTCTTGCAAAACCACGTATGTGTACACAACAGAATATTCTTTCACATCTTTTCTAACGCCTATGTATGTATAGCAAGTGTCCTTGGATCTTTTAAATTGTATGTGTGAATATGTCTGTTACTTTACAACTTTCATCACAATGTTTTTCCATTTGTCATTATTTTATACTATTTTCAGTTAAAAATAAAGCTCTAATTTTTTATCTCCCCGTATAGAAAATGAATCCAAAATATTTTCCTCGAATTCGCTTACAAACGTGAGAAAAAAAATGACATATAGCGGGTAGCGTTTAAGTAGCGAAAGAATTGTTGTTCGTTTCAGTTTCGATCGTTACATGTGTACCTTCGATTTTAATTACATTTATGTATAACAAAAACATCAGTAATTAATAATAAAAATATTATTAAAAATTGAGTGTGGAGAACACAATACATGTGAAAGTATCTTTTATGAACTTGTATTGTATTCTCCGCACTCATATTCATAAAAATATTTTTATATTATTAAAAATATTTTTATTTTATACAAAATTTGGTGAGGCTTTACCCACTCAAGTATGTTACAAATTACTTTGGAAACAGGTAGATTGTGAAGGTTGCGAACTAACACGATATCAATATTTTATATTCGTTACCTCTCGTAACAAAAAAAAAACATTTACGTAGTACGCGTGAAATGAAACTGATTTAGGTCAGTTCTAAGAGTTTTCGTCCAAAAATTTAGTATAATGCTAAGTTTGTGTAATATAGTACTTATTTAGAGAAAAAAAAAAACAAAGAAACTGAACAAAATAATGAAATAATCACGAAAGCAATCGTGTAGTTGAAAAACGTGAAATGCTCCGTAGAGGACACATCTAAATTTTGAATAATTCCCTTGAATGTTATAAACAGTTGACTTCGTATGTTTTTTGTTTTAAATATATTGAAGTTATTGAACCTAGCCATACAACAATGTAACATCGACAGCTGTTACGTATGTAACACATATACATACGCTGTAGCTTATGTGTGTGTGTAAGTTTAATATTTATTATTTATACAAATTCTCAATGTTCTGAATTCATAGACGGCACATAATACAATTTTCAGGGGGATTTTAATTTTGGAATTCGCGTCGTAATTGACTTACAATTTTTTTGAGTCATATTCTATTTAATTGCATCTTTCCATTTTTCATGTCTTTTTCTTTCAAGGGCGGCCTGTATAGTTATAATGTAAAAATGTCTTCTCGTAATTCTAACTTTCTTAATATTTGCGTGAGATTTGAAAATGTTTTTTTTTTTGTTTAAAACTATGATTTTTGGTTATGTATTTTTTAAGATAATTTCTATTATTCGTAATCTTGCAATATCTTAATTTTATGTGATTTTTTGGGAACGTATGCATGTTTTTATCTAGCACTTCTATTTTCAGTCAAGTTCATATTCTTAGTTCATAAATTTGGTAGACAATGAATAATATATTAGCATTATTGTTTTTCAGCAATTTAATTGCTGTGTCTTAACTGTAAATATACAGTTAAGACATATATAGAGAATATATATATATATATATATATATATATATATATATATATATATAAATAATAGACTTTTTATTGGTTTAGCGACCTTTTATTGAATTTTGGTGTTTTATTCTACGACGTTTCGACTTTTATTATTATTCAGTCTTTTTCAAGTTACTAGAAACAAGAATTAATACAATGAAAACATGAGACACTGTGTTTGCTTTTGTGAGACAGAATTAACAATTAAATTAACAATTAAAATTAAAATTATATTAAAAAACTGAATTAACCAATTAAATTAACAATTAAAGTTAAAATTAAATTAAAATTAGATTAATGATAAGTAAGGAAAAATTAAGGTGATTACATCTGTATAAATGAATTGGAAATTTGAATTAAACTGCAAATACAGTTAAAAAAACACCAATTGACACTAAAACATAATTTTGATTTTGATAACACAGAAAAAGAATACAAAAGCTAGGGAGGTCTTAGAAATGATCCATATTTTCAAAAACAGCAGAACAATCAACGACAGAAACGAAATTGATGGACTTTCAAAACTCTATTACCCACTCATTAAACAATAGATAAATAAAACCCCCCCCGCACACACAAACAAACCAAAAAAAACAAAAACCAAAAAAAAAATTTTTTATGAGTTCCATTTGTAAATATTTTAACTATATACCCCTAAACACGGTCCTGACCACTTTGCTAATTCCAAATAGAACAGAAATTAACCCCTCTGAACCAAGACACAGACACTTACAATATTTGAACCAGTGCGGTCGGTCCTTAATAAAAAAAGTCTCGGATGTCCCCGATAACACATGTTGCACAAAATGCGTGTTTTTGAATCCCAACAAAAGAAACGGTGAGTTTATTGTCATTCATTGCTTTCATAACTGTATTTGTAATTTAATTCAAATTTCCAATTCATTTATACAGATGTAATCACCTTAATTTTTCCTTACTTATCATTAATCTAATTTTAATTTAATTTTAACTTTAATTGTTAATTTAATTGGCTAATTCAGTTTTTTAATCTAATTTTAATTTTAATTGTTAATTTAATTGTTAATTCTGTCTCACAAAAGCAAACACAGTTTCTCATGTTTTCATTTTATTAATTCTTGTTTCTAGTTACTTGAAAAAGACTGAATAATAATAAAAGTCGAAACGTCGTAGAATAAAACACCAAAATTCAATAAAAGGTCGCTAAACCAATAAAAAGTCTATTATTTTTAATATTAAGACACGGCCAATAAAATAAATAAGAAAAATAAAATTCTTATAAACACTAAATATATATATATATATATATATATATATATATATGTAAATACACATATATATATATATATATATATTTTTCATTGTCTACCAGATTTATGAACTAAGAATATAGAGTGGACGGAAAGTAGAAGTGCTAGATAAAAACTCATAATGACATTTAAAATAAATAGCGTTTTACGTAAACAAAAATATAATGTACAAAGAAATTATATAATTCAACTGCGTAGTTTATTCTATGGCACACGTAAACAAAATCGAGATAATATTTTTTTAAAGCTAATTCTAATAATTTTAAATATTTATTGCATGTAAAGGACAATGCTAAAAAACAAAACCTGCAAAATACACCTTCCAGACCATACATTGTACATTATCTTACAGACTATTACGTAACCTAAATAACGTTAACAGTCTCATTGTAAGACTGGTTCTTGTTAATTGATATTACTCTGACATATAAAAACACGACTTGAAGATCGTGACCGAGTCTATCTAAAATATCAGTGCTATAAATGTTCGAGATACCGATGTTAAACGGACAGTTGGAAAATGCTCGTTAATTTAAAAAATTCTAAATGTTTGACATTATATTGATGCAACTATACATATTAATTAAAGTTGATATAAATAACTAGTTAAATATAAATTAAGGTTTATATACAGGACTGCTTATTATAAATTGAATATAAACTTCTATATCATATCTGTAGTTCATATAACGGCTATGCAAATAAAATTAGGACGTTTGTTACCGAACATTTTTATTGTAATGTCTATATTTGCAATATATTCTATAAGAACTTCTAAAAAGTATTCGTTCTGAATTACGTACATATAAAAATTTAAATTTCAAAAATCTTTAGGGTAATTTGATACTGGTAATATTGTATGTTGTACAGAAACAATAACGTAAATCAGTGACTGACTTGGAAACAAGTGCGAACAAGCTAGACATCCGATATTGATAGAAAAAAAGACATGAATATGTATGAGAATTCTCGATTGATATGTGTTAAAATGGATTATATTCACTTCTACGAGATAAAATAGACTCCGAAGAGCAGGATGGTGTTAAATATCCATCAGTATGGTTCTAGTTTTGAGATCAAGTTACTGGTGATAGATAAATTAGCATATTAATAAAATAGATTCTGTCTCAAAATCTGAAGAAACCTCATCGTTTGTAAAACTGTAAACTGTATGTAAATTAGAAATAAATATATTTTAAAAGTATATATAAAAAGATTTATTATATATATATTATATAATATCATTGGAAGAAAAGCGAAAATGTTAAAATATTGAGAATGTTTGTACATGTATTTATTAAATTCTTTGGATTTTATCAATGTATTTTTAACAATATTTTTATAGGCGGGTATTGTGACCATAAATCCATGCGAATATCAAAGGAATTGTTTTATTAATATTGATCTCGCGTTATCCATATATGCATATACGAGGAGAAGAAGATATCTAGAATGGCCATGTTTCCAAAAGAAATGAAACCTATTTTTAGTTTACTTTCGATTTTTTAAATCTAGTAGGCCATTACAGTTGAACAAAAATTATTGTCGTTTCAGTTAAAGTACTTTTTCCGTTCATATTACGCCAAAGTGTTACTTAGAAAAGTTGTTCAGAATGAAAAGTTATCGCATTATGCAAATTTTCAGCATGATCAGCTGACTGAACGAACAATCGCGTCGTAGTAAAGCAAACAATTATGTCATTATTTTAGATAAACATAAAAACTTCGAAGTATTTCTTCTAAATTAATTACTTATCTTATAGTTTTTTGTATTAAAAATATTGACTCTGGAATGCATTCACCTAATACTTTACGGACTTGGGAAAGCATCTTATGCTCATGTTATTAATAATTTTCACGAGCGATTTCCAATGGTGACAATTTCTGTAAATGGAGCAAGAAAACTTGTGAAAAAGTTTACAGAAACTGGAAGTGTGCAGAATTTAACGAAAAAAGCCAGTTCATGGTCATTAGGATGCTGTTACATTCTTTGTGAGAGAATCCGTGAACACTGATAATAAATTATCATTGAAAAAGCGGTGTATTGAATTATCAATAAGTAAATCGCACATAAAAGAATACTCAAAGAAAAGAAAATTATACCTTTTAAACCCACGTTCATTCATAAATTAGAAGCTGGAGACGATGGTCATCGATTGCTGTTTTGTTTATGCGCTGGAGAAACAATTTTGAATAACAGATATTTTTATAAAAAAATAATTTTGTCAGGTGATGAACTTTTACTACTAATGGGATTGTGTTTTCACAAAATTGTAGGTGTTGCTTTCATGAGAATCTACATTTTCGTATAATAACATATATTCAACGGTACAAGAAAGTATGGTGTGCAATAACGTACGATAAAATTATTGGCCCATACTTTTTTGACACTAATTTAAGCCAACATTCCTATTTGGATGTGCTCGAAAACGTTTTTTTACCTGCCATGCAACAAGATGGGTGTCCAGCTCATTCAACTCGTTTAATTACGAGTTTTTTGAATCAACACTTTCCTGAATGGTGGATTGGACAACATAGTTCAATACATTGGCCAGAGTGATCACCGGATTTGACCCCTATGGATTTTTACTTATGGGGTTACTTGAAACAAAAAGTTTATTCATATGATCTTCATGATAATATCGACTTATTAAAACAAAAAAATAAGGATGCTGTAAATGAAATTAACCCAATGACCATAGCGAAAGTACACGATGATTTTATAGTTAGGATACAAAAATGTGCAGCTCTTGGAGGAAGTCAAATAGAGTAATTGTAGTTTAATTTCTTCCTTTTTTAAAATAAATTATCAAAAAATTACGCGGATCATTCTGAAAATTTGCATAACACCATAACTTTCTAAATAACTTTTCTAATTAACACTTTGGCGTAATGTGAGCGATAAAGGTACTTTACATGAAACGACAATAATTTTTGTTCAACTGTAAAGGCATCTTGATTTAAAAAAATCGAAAGTAATCTAAAAATAAGTTTCAGACTAAACAGGGCGGAATCCCAAAATATGAAATTCCAATTCGAAAATTTTTGGTCCATTATACCTATTGTGAACTCAATCCGGGGGGGGGGGGGGGGGCACACTATATGTAAATTACAATAATGTGTTTTGAAAATGAACTTAAATACAATGTGATTTTTAATGTCATACAAAATTGTTCAAGTGTTCAGTTTTGAAAGCAGATGTCTGCTTTCATAACAGACATCTGCTTTCAAAACAGACACCTGCTTTCAATAACAGACATTTGCTTTCAATAACTGACTACTGCTATCAAAACTAACATCTGCTTTCAAAACTGACTTCTGCTTTCAAACTTGACATATACATTCAATAACTGACATCTGAATCATTAACACTGTTACTTTATATATGCATTTCTAAATAGCTTGAACCAAGGTCTATCGTGGCTTAAGTGGTAAAGCAACGGTCAGGCAAACCGTAGACTTGGGTTCAAGTCCCAACGTAGACAATATTTTTCAATTAAAAATTTCGTATGATTTGCTTTGTAATTTGTAGACACCAATGTTTACATCCTCACTTATTTTGCAATTACATACTAATTTGATATTTGAAAATATTTCATATAGAAGCCGAAAAACTCCAAGAATTTATCAATTGATATATATATATATATATATATATATATATATATATATATGTATATATATAATAAAGCGGGCAAGCGGTCTGTCAATTAAAAAACTCAATTATTAATTATCCCTATATTTCGCAACAACTTTGTTGCTTCTTCCTGAGATAAAAATGAACAGTGAATAAAATAAAATTCAATCAATTCTATTGTCCTTGTACGTCACTTTTATTATTTTTTTCAACTCTACATTTTTATCTCCGGAAGAAGCAACAAAGTTGTTGCGAAAAATAGGGATAATTAATAAATGAGATTTTTAATTGACAGACCGCTTGCCCGCTTTTATTTATTTTGTTCCATATATTACCGTCGATAATTTCGTTTAATTATATATATATATAACAATTGATAAATTATTGGAGTTTTTCGGCTTTTATATGAAATATTTACAAATATCAAATTAGTGTGTATGTAATTGCAAAGTAAGTGGGGATGTAAACATTGCTGTCTACAAATTACAAAGCAAATCATACGAAATTGATATATATTTTGATATATATATATATCACGATTTGGCATCTGTGGGAAAATTTCGTTGTAACTACAAATAACGAAAATCATTTCGAATTTAAAAATAGATATTATCTATATTCGCATTATTTGAAATGAAAAGTTTCCAGATTTCGGGAGAGTTTATTTAATTCGTACACCTGTTTGTCCTTATTTTTTCGTGTAAGTCGATTGGTATTCTTAAAAGTATAATCATAAAAATGTTATTTGAATTCTGTCAGTGTAGCCGAGGTGAAGGAACCTTAAGCGGTCTTGTGTACTTACATACATGTTCAACAGTAAACGATTATGTTGACTACATATCATGTTAAATCCTCTTCTGTATATTAAACAGCAAAGAACGAGGATTTTTATCTGATTGCAGACTTAATCGACCGAAAAGAATTTTGCGGTTAATTTTATTTTGAAAAACCATTGTTCTTTTTGGCACATTTTTTAGAATTCTAAGATATTAGGCTTTATTTGTATGAATATTTTAGCAGTGTAAAAGATTACCGAAGTCTATCATATACTCCAATTTAAGAATACAAATACATATATATATATATATATATATCTCCATAAGTAGCGTAATTTTGGCATTAGTGATGCATTTTCTTTTTTCTTTTTAATATGTCTTGACATGTCTAATAAGCTTAATACCATCGAATCAGGCGATGAATTTAATTTCTTTCAGAGATTCTGCACTAGCTATTCCTTAATAATAACTTTTGGGTATATTTCATTATTATATTAATGAAATTTACTTATTTCTTAAATATTATGGATATGGATTAGAGCTTGCGCAGTGTATTTGAATATTAAAATTGGTCTACCTTACCTGCTATAAAAACCAAATTTTCGATTTCAGTTGCCGACATTGAAATCAGAAGAAAATATATTTTATTTACCTTCTGCATATATTACTAATTTTACAGAATTTCTTTCCTTTCTTCAGATACTAATTTTGTATAAAATCTAGTCTCTTCTGTCTACTTTTTGAATTTTCTTATTGGAACTCCTTTATGAGAAACTGAGGTTTTAAAAAGTTTTGTCTGGTAATATTTAGTTTTAGGATTTGGAGCAATATTCATTACCTGTTATGTAGCCAAACTAAACAGCTTCAATTCTTCACTGGAAGTTATTATAGAGTATTTTCCTTATTCTGTTTTTTTGTAAACCAAATATACTATTTGGACTCGTGAGATTGTCCTTCCATTCGTTACGGTCTTTGGTTAATATTTTCATTCGGTTTAATGCTTTTGTTCTTTTCTTTCCAGTTCTTTCGTTTTATTTGATCGATATTTTAGACTTCTGGTATTCTTTTAACCATTGCATGATTATTTATTCTAAAAATCTACCTGCTTATAAAAAATTTCACTGTTTTCAATCTTGATGGCGATTAGTTCTTGGATTATAGTTACTGGTATTTCTTTCTAGATGTTGGTTTATTTTCTCTGTTATTATTCTCAAAAACTCCATTCCAGCAGCGATTATTTTCAAATCGTGAAAACCAGAATTCACTGGTGAATGCCATAATGGTTAGGATTACTTTATCATTTTCAAGACATTGTAATACTCGAGAGTAATAGACATTGTTCGCTTTTTTGTGGGGGTTGTTAAGTCTAATTCTGTTTTCCCATTTTCTAATATTATATTTTCTAGCTATTTCTAAGCTATTACCTGCTCCAGTTTTAATGCGTTATTATAAATATTTTTGTTGAGATATTTTATTTTACTAATCATCATGGCTTTTTACTTACCTGTGTCTATTTATTATTAGAGATTTTGCTATTTCTTTTGCCAATATTTATACTAGGCTTGATCATTTTCTTGTGTATGCTCGCTACCAAAACTATGTCGTGGGTATAAATTAAATGGTCAATTTTTACCGTTTCTAATCTATTGTTATTACAGTTTGTTAGTCACTTGATACGTCTTTAATATTTTTAGTAATTCACTTTTCATTAGGTTTATCCCTTTCTCATCTTTCTAAATATATACGGTTCTATCTCTTTGGAAATTAGAAGTAAGTCTTCCCTACTATTTTAATATTTATGAATCTATGTCAAGATTCTAAATGTGTACATGATGAAGATAGCCATCCTGCTAACTATTAAGGCTGGATTTAGAACTATGCAATAGAACATAGCAAATACAAAACAACTAAAGTAAGAGTATGTACCTAACACGAAAGCTTACAGCCTTATAATTGTCAGTAACTCAGAGTTATAGAACAATAAGCCAAATAATCAACAAAAATTACTTTCCGACCGAATGACGTAGATTACCATTATAAGTGAATTGAACCTGTAGAAAAAAGCATTATTATTAAACACATCTCTTCTAAGGAAGTGGCTAATTAATTTAAAAATAACATTAATCCAGAGAATAGGCAATTGTGCGAGGGACACATTTTGTATTTTTACAATCGACAATTAGATGGTGCTTTTGACAATATGTAATATGATATTCTTAAAGTTTGACATTTGTCTATGAGAAATCCGCGATAGCTTAGAAATTGAGTCAGTAGTTTGTTGCCAGTGACGGTTTTAAGACAATGAGTTTGTAAAATAATGGATATTACTGTGAAGGTTTTCGTTGGATGATTTTTTAAGATTATAAAAAAGGCCTAACTCCACAAGAATGCATTATATCGCTTCGGTCAACTTTCAGAGAAGACAGTTTACAATTTGTTTGCAGAATTTCGCCATGGTCGTGCCTCAGTGCGTAATGAATCACGTAAAGGTCGACCAAAAACTGTTGTGAATCCAAAAACATAGATGCTGTGCGGAAAATGATAGAACACGATCGACATGTGACTTACAGTGAGATAGAGGCATCTGTTCGCATATCGCAGACTGCAATTCATTCGATTTTACATGAACATTTATTTGTAAAAAAAATATGTTCCAGATGGATTCCACATAACTTAGCGGAAGCACAGAAAGCAGCTCGTGTCAGTTGGTGGAAAGAGATGCGCAAAAAGTTCGACGCAGGAACCGTAAAATCCGTATGCAACATCGTCGCAGGTGACGAAACATGGATATATGCGCATGAGCCGGAAACCAAGCAACAATCTATTGTATGGGTGTTCCAAGACGAACCGAACCCCACAAAAGTTGTTCGTGCAAAGGAGCACTTCCAAGAAAATGATCGTTTGTTTCTTCGACTGTACAGGACACATTGCAACAATTCCTTCAGGGGATCTAAAAACTTTTAACGCTGAATGGTATATAGTAATATACTTGCTAAAAGTTATAGACAAAATCAGGAAGAACAACCGAAAACGTCGCATTATTCTTCATAACGACAATGCGAGTTCCCATACAGCACGTCTAACAGTTGATTATTTGAAAGAAAAAAGTGTTGAAATAATGTCTCATTGTCCATATTCACCGGACTTGTTGCCGAATGGTTTCTTTTTGTTCCCAACTGTGAAACAGACAATGCGTGGACAGCGATTTTCAACACCTCAAGAAGCACTCGAAGCCTTTGAAAACCATGTTTCTGAGATACAACCTTCAGAATGGAAAAAAATGTTTTGAGAACTGGTTCGTTCGCATTCAAAAATATATAGATCATAAAGGCGAATATTTTGAAAAACAATAAAATAGTTTAACAACATAATTTGAAACATACGAGTGGGTAAAACCTCACTAAATTTGTATAATACAAAAGTATTTTTAATAATATAAAAAATATTATTAAAAATGCGCTCTGTCTGAATAATTTCGGCTAGATAGTAACGTAGTTATGTTTGTTTTGAATGTGTCTCTTCTCCAACAGGGGCGTACCGACGAACATGTAGAAATGTGAAATACGTATCTACGTCTTTGGAGAAGATACATTCAAAAATACATAAATGAACTTGTATTGTGTTCTTCACACCCCATTTTTAATAATATTTTTTATATTATTAAAAATACTTTTGTATTAATAAAATAGTTTGTTCCCAAAAATTTTATTTTCTTCCCAGATTTTGTAAAAATATAAAAGGTGACCCTCGTAAAATTAATCAATCTGATCGCATTATTTAGTCTGGAAAGTCTCACCATGAACTAGTTTCATACAGGTCTATCTATGTCTATCATTTCAAAACTTTATGAAAAATTGCATCTGAAGAGATTAAAACCGATAACAGAAGAAACAGAATTGATTTTCTTTCTTCAATTTAGTTTTAGAGGAAACTCCGATTATATTATTAGAATAAATTTGCTCCTTCATTTCTTGGTATTTCCCAGGCTATCTGAAACGGTCTTTTTTAATTTTCCTGTGACATGTTTATTCCGCGACTATATTCCCACCTCCTAACTGTCCTACTTATTAAAAAGATACTTTACAGTCCAGCTGGAAGAGATTTATTATGAAATAAAGAAAAAAAAAGTAATGGAAAGTAGGGTATTATGCAGTACGTAGTTAATTACAAGCATAATTAGATTTTTAGACAATAAAGTGTTTTAGTGAGTAAAACCTTAGTTTAAGAATGGTAGTAAATTTCAGGAAAAAAATACTTGAACTTGAGACTATATTATAATTTGTAGTATAATTTTCTTGCGGGTTTCGCCGTGTTGTAATTTCACTTGACGTTTCGCTGTTCACATTGTCAGCTTCTTTAGGATCTTCGCGAACAGCAGAGTGACATGCGAAGAAAAAAAGCTGGATAATCAGCGGTTGCAGAACATATACACGAGAATGGACACAAAGTGAATTTTAAAGAAGCAGAAGTATTAGCTACAAGGAAGAATTACCATCGAAGAATTATCTAAATAGGAAAACATCTTTACTTCAACCACTAGGGCCGGCTATAGACTCAGATATACCTGGAAGAGCCTACTACGAGAATCCAGCGCGACCAATGATACAAGGCCATGTAAAAGGAAGAACGACAATCAAGAAAATTAGTTTGATACCAGACCCTGAAGAAGCTGACAGTATGAACAGTGAAACGCCGAGTGAATTTACACTGAAACTCGTAAGTAGATTGTACTACAGGTGACAACGGCCGTGGAAATCTACGGAATTTTGTATATTATACAGACTGTCCCGTAAAAAACGCCAACATTCATAATTCCGTTATTTATTGTCCGGTTTTATTTAAACAAAAAGTAAATTTAATAGCATCAAAAACACTATAAGATAGTAGTGTTTTATTTGTTTTCAATTGTTTTCATTAATGTCAAACGACAGTCAAGTTTTTTATTTTAAATGGCAACATACTTTTTGTTTAAATAAAACCGGACAATAAATAACGGAATTATGAATGTTGGCGTTTTTTACGGGACAGCCTGTATATTGTAATATTAGAAATAGGGGGCATTTTAGTTTCAAAGACGTAAAATCAAATTTTCTAACAATTTTTTGCGATGTGTAATAAATCAATATACTAAATATTTTTTGGGCTATAATTTGACACATTGTTAAGATTTAAAAATTTCCTCTAATACAACAACGCAAGTTGTGTTTATATTTTAATAGAAAACGAACTTTTTTAATAGTTAAATTGGAAAAACTATATAATAAATTGGGTAATTACATCTTATTAGAATTCAAATGAAAAGATAATTTTGCCTATCGTTTAAAACTCGATGTGCATACTCTGCACGATATCGAGTATTTAAGTATCGGAAAGGATCTAATTCTTCCAGCATATCGGTTCACCAAAGGTCAATACTTATAACTGCGGAACGTAATACATGCCGTTTAGCATTACATTATTAACAGTATATATATATATATATATATATATACTATTGCATAATTATAAAATATCGTATCCTATTTATGCGGCCCGTTGGATTATAATTAAGTGTTGTTCCTTTCTTGTGCTAACACATTACAAACGGCAGTAATAAATTTATTTAATAAGAGAACACGATTGCTTCACATGTGAGCAGTGTTTTATGTTCCGATGAATACGGCAAGCCGTTCGCACATGAATGTGTGTGATTACAGGGCGCTCGAATTTCGTTTTTCATAGTTACTCCGCAATGTATGGATTAACAGGTTTTGAATTAATTGATATTTAGAGATAACGGTAAGAAAAGCTGTGGTTATCCACGTAATAGCACCACACAATTTCGATAATGGATAAGATAATCTTGATGTTTTATACTTTTTTCAATTTTGTATAATTTATTTTCAATAATTTTAATAAGAAAGATAGGTTTTTTTTTTGCAGCCACATAACAGAATTTAAGAAACGAATTTGATTCTACAATAGCGACAATCTGAAATAAATACAACATGGAAATGAAGCAATATATCTATCTATATAAAAGGAGATGTTTGTATGTATGTATGTCCGTTATAGACTAAAAAAATATTGGAGCGATTTACACCTGTTTTTTTTGAAAAAAGATCCGCGTTGTCCGGAGAAGGTTTAAAGCTATTGTAATCCTCGATCTACCAAGTAAAAAGAAAGTTAGGGCCCTAATAATACAATATCAATAGTAGCGGTACTATTATTTAAATGTAGATGGCACCACGAGAGAGTAGGAGAAACTGGCATTAAATGGCATATTAGGATAAAACGGCATAAGGTTTTGAATTAAGCGGTCCAATTGAAAATCGAAATCTTACGCAAAATAGTGTATACAATGCCATCTGCCACCTACGAGCATAACAGCGACGTTTATTTTATATGTAAGCGTCAGAAAGTGTTTTGATGGTTTTTATGGTGCTACAATTTCTATAACTTCCATATTTAGCTTAAAATAATTCTTAACGTCGATAGGTTTAACAGAAATTTAATGGGTAAGTCGTTAAATATAGACATCAGATTATAAAATCACGTAAATAAAATAATTAATTA
Organism: Melolontha melolontha; assembly: GCA_935421215.2. Lineage (NCBI taxonomy): Eukaryota > Metazoa > Arthropoda > Insecta > Coleoptera > Scarabaeidae > Melolontha > Melolontha melolontha. The sequence continues at coordinate 71,811,620 of OW285235.1, forward strand.
AAATGTGTAGGTTATGTGTAACTACCTCTAGTTTAGAATACTTAGACATAGTGTAAAGCGGCATAGATATGCTGTTTTATAGTTCCTCATTCGCCTTATTCCCCAAATTTGCGTCCCAGCGATTATTATCTCTTTCCAAACCTGAAGAAATGGCTCCGCGGTAAGAGATTTTCGTCTACTTCCGAGATAAACGCTGCTGTAAATAGCTATTTTGAGGACTTGGATTCATCGACCTACAATAATTGAGAATATCGTTGGAATAAGTGTGTTGAGCGAGTAGGAGACTATATTAAAGAATAAAATGCTTTTTGTCAAAAAAACTTGCGTTTTCTTTGTTAGACCACGTAGTTTCCGAACCACCCTCGTATTACTCAAACGATGGAGATCAAAACATCTGACGCGAAACAAGTCATTAGAGCTGATGCAAAGATTTTTGTTCCTTTAAGTACGTTAAGTCCATCATTACCATCTACTTCTAGTAAGCCACCAAAAAAAATTTAAAGTAAAGAAGCGCCTTTTTTGCTTACGAGTAGCCCTCAATGGCAGAAGTGAAGCAAAAGGAAATGAGAAAAAAAAGAAAAAGTTCGGAGACAATCTGCTAGAAAAGCTAAAAAAACATTGCAAATAAATCTGGATGATATATTTGAAGACGATTCTGTATATAACAATGTTCTTCATGAAACAAATGAAGACGACGAAGATGCGTTTAGTCTATTTTTTGTGAGAAGTTTTCGTTATCAAGGCCAGGAGAAGAACGGATAATATGTTGTCAGTGTAAGTAGTTTGGATTATAAGTACAAGAAAATAATATTGTAGAGGATTCATTTAAATTACCGAAAAGAATAGTTTCGATTGTCCTTAGGAGTTGACTGTAACTTTTATCTTTTTAAATTATATTTAGAACTTCATAAAGGTTTTTTATAGTAATAATATTTTAAGCTCCATACAAATCTGTTTAAGAGTATAAAAACCAGTTTATAAAACATAAACCTTAAGTAAACGTGAGAGAGAGAGAGAACAATTCTGAGCAAATATTTTTTGTAAGTGTTAAATTGTAAATCCCCGGATAATAAAAGCTCTGTTCATTGTTACGATTAGATGGAAATTGCCTTTATTATAAATTATATTGAAATTCTGTGATACATTTAATAATTGAAACACTAATTACTAAAACATTAATTACAGACAATCCATTTTCAGCATTGTTTATCAATAAATATTTGAGCTGGGATTATATTAGCAACACCCTGCTTACTTACTTTCCATCTGACTAATTAAAGCATCTTATTTGGAGTTCATGGAAAATATTTTGTCAGAGCAGTATTGTAAAACTATTATCACTTCTGGAAATAAATGCCCAACAAGTTTAAAAATTAAAGATTTAAATATTTTTTTAGTATAAGGATGCTAATAAATTTAATTTAAATCAGTGTAAAAATAAATCAAATATAATTTTAATAATATGGATTATATATCATAAAGTTACTGTAATCTAATTAACGCTTGTGATTAAAATTTTATTAGCAGATAATATTTTAAAGTAGAAAAAGACAGAGATAGAGTTTTCTCTTAATTATAGAACGTAAATATTGTAATGTATTCAGTATAGTAGGATATAAGTCTAGAAATACGTAAGCTCTAACTAAAAGTTTTGCGCATGAGCACTTAAAGTTATTAGATAACCAATAAAGCATTGCAACATACCTTTTAATCACGGGATCGATATGAAGAAGAGAAACAATAACAAATAACAAAGGAAAAGTTTACGCACAAAACTCAAACAATCTCGAAGGAAAGGTGTGGTCATACTGTGTTCCATCGTGACATAAATTCAATTTATTTAATGTTAAAGGAAAACTGATAATATATGTACACAAATATACTCACAAAGTATATTCTTAGACCTGTTCAATATTGACAGAACGCTTTTTGTGAGAACGCCAGAGAAAGATTTATCTTATCACCATTGAAACGGCACAATTGTGGAATACAGGTGATCTATCTGGATACTAACGAGTAAAAGAGAGATAAATGTATACGTTTGTCCGTTATGAAGTTTGATTTTCAATTTTCGTTCAATAATTATTTGGTTGCATCCTTGAATATGTTTTTGTAATCAATTTATAATACGTTTATTTTCTACAGTGTATGACTTTTGATAAGACACAATTAAAAAGGAAAACTTTTTAAATCTAAAGAAGGTTATATCGATATTTATGAATATAGAAAAAATATGGAAGCATCTCATTCAAAGCTTGTTCAAAATACATTCTCTGAAATCTGATTTCAAAATTTCTTTGAGAATCTGTTTTTACGTAATTGAAGATAAAAGTGTAAATACATGTATTTACACTTTTGGATAGTTTCTTTTACTTTAATAAGAAAAAAATTAAAGAAACAATATTTTGTCAAAGCAAGGAAAATGAGAAATATTTACGTAATTAATGCAAGTATAGCAAACGCCAATTAAGTTGGCGCGAGGAGGGGTAAATTCGCGCAGGATTAGAAGTAGTGGGGAGATTTGTATTTGGTTTTACATCAAATGTCAGATAATTCTAGCCTCTGAGTGTGTATTACCTTATGATCCCCTTGCAAAGACATTATGTTCCGTCAAACGTCAATGACAAATGTATTCTGACAATTACTTGAGTAGTGGGGGTGGACGTTTTTAAAAACGGCTTCTGCGCACCCCCTCCTCGCGCCAACTTAATTGGCGCTTGCTATAGTTTTGATTAATAAAGCAATGAAGGGCAATATGGACAAGGGTATTCAATAAATATGCTCAGGTTTTTCTTTCTTGTCTTAGCAGAAATGAGTCCTAAAGATAAAAGTGTGTCAATAACATGTTAATATACTGGGTAGCAAAAACGTCTGACAACAAGGCATTTTTTGAAAACTAATAAACTAAAAATTATAAAATTTTGGGGTGCTGAATGGGATTGTATTTTGCATTTTCTAGAGCACATATCAAATTTACATAATGTCAGCGTTTAGGGTACTGCCGCCATGTTAATTTTTTTTAAATAGCAACATAAGTAAAATACCACAAAAAAACTTATTTCTTTCTCTTTTCAAAAATACTAATAATATACTATATAATATACTAAGGAAATACCACATAAAATTGAAGTTGTATTAATCTATTGTTATTTTATGTTTTTATTAGTTCACCCCCGGTAGATGGTTAATGTAAAACAAAGAACAGTAGTAGACACTAAAAAAATGCCAAAAACATAGTGTACAAAGTGTCAGAGTTGATTTAGTCTTAATAGTATTTGACAGCTACAATGTTTAAAAGTAAATTAAGAATAATGGCAAACTTATCGGAAAAAGAACGAAATCTTAAAAATCTGATACAAATGTTAATTAGATATGATGATAGAAAACGTACGTATGATGAAGTAAGTCATCTTTTTAACGATTTCAATCTTCAACATCCCCCTATAAGTAGACCTACAGTTTCGAGAATAAATTAATTTAAGGAAACTGGTAGTGTACAGGATCGTCCAAGGTCTGGCAGACCAAAAACAGCATCTAATCAAGATAAAACTTTAGATGCCGTACTAGATGTTCAAGATGTTCCAGAAGGGAAGATATAAGAAGAAATTTCGAGGAAACGACGAACAGGTGCTTCAACCCAGAAAACTTGATTCGTGTGCTGGTGGAGTCTCAACGGGGCTGTTACAGGCATACAGCGCGGTCAGACGAATAATTGAGACAAAGGAGTAAGAAGCCAGACGTAGACCAACAACTGCAATTGAATTATAGGTAATTAATATAACAATCGAAAGCGCTGTGAGACAACCTGGGCTTTAAAGTATGCGAAAGCGGTCTCGAAGCCAAGGCGTAGACGAAAGGGTTTTTTTTAGCGGGATACTGAAGCTGAACAACCATGCACAGGAGTCCTGCACTACTAGGGAAAGGATGAACAAGTACCTGGTGTTCATAAAAGATTTTCCTCCGGCAAAAAAAAAGATGTTCAAGAAAATCCTAAAACCTAAAATCCTACATATGAACTGTCAAGAAATGATGGTATTAGTAGGAAGTCTGTACAAAACATTTTGCATTGAAATAAGTTCCACCTATATAAAATTCAAAACCACAAAGAATTAGCTAAAGATGATTTTGATCGAAGATTAGAGTTTTGTAAAAACGTATTAGAGAAAATTGATGTATAAAATATTTTTTTAGACTCTGTTATATTCAGTAGTGAGGCTACATTCTGCTTGAACGGTAATGTTAACACGCGTAATGGCGACGGTACGCCAAACACCTCGGTTGAATTGATTGTAGTTGCTATTAGGCTGCTCTCGTCTTCATTTATGGATGATTATCCCGTAATGCTCGACTTCTGACTCGCTTAGTATATCTTCGTTTCAATTATGATCTCCTCCACGCGAAACCTCAAACTGATAAATAATATCTAATTACATACAAATACATAACGGGTGTTCATTTGAAAAGTCAATCTAGTAGCATGTGATTTACTGAGAACATTTTGAAGTATGTCGTAAATTAAAATTTACTACTTAACCTACGAAGTCGTATATTTTGACAGTTTCATACATACAAATAAATAACAAATGTGATTGACATTATCAAATGTCATTTGGATTTACGTTTACGGAACAACAAACACATACTAATGTATATATATATATATATATATATATATATATATATATATACCGTGTGTCCCAATTTCGATGCTCACCATTGGTATCTCGGTTATTAGAAGATATAGAACAACGGTTAAATGGGGAATGTTTTGCAGAATTCAATACTCGGGGCAAATCCCATTTCAAATTAGACCTAACTTTTTAATTTTTTAAAATATTTTGAAAAATCAAAAATTTGCCGATTTCGTTATTCCTCAATAACTCGATAACGCTTAGTCTGACCTCTTTTAAAGTTTTACATTGTTCAGACACTTTTTTAAAACAAATTATTTGATACAAACAGAAACCCCCCAATTGTCATTTGTTTTTAAGTTATTACCACTATCTTTTGTTTTTCATATGGCGGCCATATTTGATTTTGGGTTTGTTAGGTAGTCCTCAAAATGTGCTTTTCAACAATGTATAATATGCCTGAAAAATTTTTATTTATAAGGAAAATATTAATAAAAACCTAAATTAATCTTTAATATGACATTAGTAGGCTGAAAAATTAAACACCAATGTCAAATGAAAATGAAAAGATATTCTAAGTAATACTGTAAACAAATGAAACGATAAAAAAATTATAGAAATAAAAAGTAAAGATACAGAACTTAAAGTTCACATTCACTTAAAGAAATTGTTCAATATGACGACCATTCTGTTCCACACAATTTTGACACCTTGTTCGAGTAGAGTTACAAACTCTACGTAGCGTGTTTCCGTTTACTGATCGTAGCACATCTAGTACTCATTGTTCTAAAATTTCCCGAGTTTCTGGCGGTTCAAAATCAAATACTTCGTTTTTAGTGGTACCCCATAAATAATAGTCAAGCGGGGTAAGGTCGGGTGATCTCGCAGGCCATTGCACGGGTCCATTATTTGAAATTCATTAAAGTTTTCTCTCAAAATATGTTGCACGTTACGAGTGTTATGGGCCGGGCAACCATCTTTCCGGAACCAGATGTTTTGCATGTTCTCGGGATTAATAATTTGCCTCAAATCAGGCATTATCTCGTTTGTTAGTAGCTCCAAATATCTGTTACCAGTTAAATTGTAATCAAAGATGAAAGGACCTATTAGCTGATTATCTAAAACGAAAAAAAAAGTTTAAAAAACCAAAAAAAAGTAAACAAAATGTCATACCAATTAAACCGCACCAGACATTAAAACCAAATCGAACTTGAAATCTTCTTTGATTTACCAAATGTGGATTTTCAGTAGACCAATGATGATAGTTATTCCTATTGAACACTCCACAATTGGTAAATCGTGTTTCATCTGTCCATAGTATTTTCCTAGGAAAATTAGCGTCATATTCACATTTTTGAAGGTACCACCTGCTAAACTGTAATCGTTGGTGATTGTCATTATCACTTAAACCTTGTACAATTGTTGGTTTGTAAGGGTGATACTTGTTTTTCGTCAAGGTTCTGTGAACAGTAGATTTTGAAATCCCTGTTTCTCGTGTCACACGACGAACTGATGTGCTGGGATTGTTCCTAACGTTCTGCAAAATATTATTTCGACGTGTATCAGCATCATTAACTTCATAGTTAGCTCGTTTTTGTTCGAAGCTTCCAAAGTTTTTTAATTTGCTAACTAGTCTTCTAAAAATTGTCCTGTGTGGCTGTTGTCTTTCTGGAAAACGCTCTGCATAACTCGTGCACGCATTTTCAGTGTCTCTATTTGCTTTGAAATGCACTTCCAACATATCGACTTTTTCTTCGTTTGAATATGTATGTGCCATTATCAATACTTATAAATCTTAATACTTGACAATAATTACTTATCACTAACTACAAGTAGTTTTAATTAACTTATCTCTGCAGCACTAATTGTACTTTGACAGGTTATCGTTTTGTTTCATTGTCAGAATACATTTGTCATTGACGTTTGACGGAACATAATGTCTTTGCTAGTGATACACGCTCAGAGGTTAGAATTATCTGACATTTGATGTAAAACCAAATACAAATCTCCCCACTACTTTTAATCCTGCGCGAACTTACCCCTCCTCGCGCCAACTTAATTGGCGTTTGCTATACTTAGAATATCTTTTCACTTTCATTTGACATTGGTGTTTAATTTTTCAGCCTACTAATTTCATATTAAAGATTAATTTACGTTTTTATTAATATTTTCCTTATAAATAAAAATTTTTCAGGCATGATATACATCGTTGAAAAGCACATTTTGAGGACTACCTAACAAACCCAAAATCAAATATAGCCGCCATATGAAAAACAAAATGTAGTGGTAATAACTTAAAAACAAATGACAATCGGGAGTTTCTGTTTGTATCAAATAATTTGTTTTAAAAAAGTGTCTGAACAATGTAAAACTTTAAAAGAGGTCAGACTAAGCGTTATCGAGTTATTGAAGAATAACGAAATCGGCAAATTTTTGATTTTTCAAAATATTTTAAAAAATTAAAAAGTTAGGTCTAATTTGAAATGGGATTTGCCTCGAGTATTGAATTCTGCAAAACATTCCCCATTTAACCGTTGTTCTATATCTTCTAATAACCGAGATACCAATGGTGAGCATCGAAATTGGGACACACGGTATGCGTTTTATTCTATCAAAATTTCAAAGTAACCGAGTTGACTTTTCAAATGAACACACGTTATGTATTCCATTAAACATTTAAGACCAATTTACCTAATTTCCAAATGCATGTATTAAATTTATGACTTCACATACAAGTTGAATGTCATTTCGATCTTCCTGTTCAGAATTTTCTTCTAAATCTAAAATACTTTTCAAACACTTTTGTATTATGTTTGCATCAACTCTATTTTAAGCCAAACTTAGGTTTATCACAGCATATTTTATAGTTAACTACTTTAAAAGGAACAAATAAATTCCGAAATCACCTTGAAACAACCACTATCGTCATTCATGCTTTTTAAGAAGAGTCATCAACAGGAAAAGCGCATTGATAAAGCATCTTGATTTTTTTGTTTTCCCTATTACCAAAGGTTATAATTTGTGTTTCTTAGAAATATTTGTATATGTTAAGAAAGTGAGCCGCGTTTTTTCGGCTTTTCTGTCTAGTGCAATTTTGGAAGGAAGCTTCTTCAAGAAAACATCAGTCTCATCTGCATTATAGATCTGGTCATGCGTCAAATCATGTGTTGCTTTTACTGAGCAAAGTTCGTTTTTAAATGAGCCCACAAATTCGATATTCGATGACAACTTTTCATTGGATATTGCGGAACTGTGATTGTTTTATTTCCTGAAGAGTATTTGCCTGTTATATTTCAATTTCAACTTAATGACGACGTCAAGCTTTGTACAAAGATTGTAAAAGAATGGCTTTTGCAAAATGACTGTCAGCTAGTGGCCTTCATGCGTTCTAGATCTGAACCCGATCCAGAGCTTGTGGTGAGTTGCAAAAACGGAAATATAAAAAGCCAGGAAAAAAGAAAAGATACAAATCATATATTTAAATACTAGCCTTAGTAGAATCGATGCCAAGAGGACGTGAAACGTTTATTAAAGTTAAAGGGTATCATCCTAAATATTAATTAACGTACGAATTATAAATAACTAGTTAGTAATTAAACATTATTTTTAAAGATCGGTTCATCCATAACTTCTTTCAATTAAGTTTATTTTTGTTTAAGTAAAAACAGTAACAGTCGAAATCCAAAATCTTCCGCATTTGTAGTTGTAAGTAAAAAGTTTTGAACACATTTCTAATCTTTATTTTGAAATTTTGAGAGCTAAGTGATATTCGAATTTATAGATGGGTGAGCTTATTATATATCCGTAACATAAAATTCATCACTCTATTGTTATATCAATTATATACTGAGACTTTGCTACATTGTTCGAGCAGGCACAAATATTCTCTAATTTAATTTTATGTAATGAATCTATTACTGCAGCGATTTAGTAGACTGATTATATTAATCATTCAGAAGAAGAATTCATGATCCTGTTTTGACAGACGGTGTGCGCAAGCAATGTAGCAGACTACAGGAAATTAGTATGTTTGTTTGTAAGTCTAGGATGTTGCTGTCTTTAAGAACTACATCCATTTATGTTATGCCTAGTAAATGGTCTAGATAATTCCTTTGAACAGACTAATCAGTTATTGCATACGCGATCGATACTATATTACAAACGTTTCAGTCTTAATTTTAAGTCAATGACTTTGGTATTTTAAATATGATTAATATAATATACTTTAATATGCATTGTCTTTTATTTATTTTCTATTTAATGTAGTGCAACCTAGTCATGGAATCTCTATTATTATGTTATTTAAATAAAAATTCAACATTTAATTTTGTGTTTTATTGTCGATTTTATTTTCAGAGCGTTAAAAAGCATCAGAATTCCAAAAGCGAATACTTTGCCGAACATTATGAAGCAAATCAATAACAAAACTAATGAACGATGGCTTCTTACATACACATTTGCATTAATATACGATATACCATACAATACATACAGGTCTAACTTAATTTACACGGTACTTGAATTATACAGTTTTCTTACAATTTTTATTTAAAAAAAAAATGCCGTCAACGGACGCCTGGCAGATCTGAAAAATGGAAATCGATTGTTATTGAAAGTAAAGGGTAAAGTAAAAGAAATATTTTGAATTTATTAAAAAAATGTATGGTTCTTATTGTTATATAATATACAGAAACATGATGCAACGCATATATACATATCCGCGCTTTCTATACGCATGCGCAGCAGGATAACTGCTTGTTGATGTTATGAATATCAAATATGAGATGTGTCTAACCTGAAATGTGATAGACAAAGCATGCGTGACTGGATAAAATATGATAAATATCTATAGGCCTGGGATATACATGTCACTTAGTATTTATAGCACGAAAGCTATTTTCGAGCAAATGCTACCTAGTAGCAGGCAACTAGCAAATGTATACTAAAAGAGCATGCTAGTTAAGTAGCACGCTACTAGATCACAGGACGGTCTATTTTTGTGCTAGTATGCATACTAGATGTGAAGGAAACATGCTTATAAGCAAGTGTGAACGTATTTACCGAAGACAAGCTTGCTACTGCTAGTTTTGTGTCTGTGTCGCGATTCAGACGTAATAAATATCAGTTCGGATTTCTGTATTTTTGATTCTACTTTACATAAAAGTTCATCGAATTTTTCAGGTTGCATTCGCAAATGATTTTTGTAACCAGCTAGTAGACCATTACTTGCTCCAAGAAGTTTTCGAGAACGTCAATCTCGCGTCTCATTTTTTTTTAAACTCCTTTTACCAAATGCGTTGAAAAAAGTAACATAATACTATTTATTTCATTTCGTAAACTCACTGCACGCGAAAGCGACTCATCATGTTTTGAAATGTAAGCATGCTCATCTAAGTAGACCACAAACTATGCTAGTTCTAGCTAATGAAAACGCACGGAGAGCATGCTGTTAATTAGTACGCTGTAAGCTAGCTTGCCAGCTCAAACAAGCATGTTTTCTCTGTAGCATGTGTATCTCTAGCCATATACAAACTGTGAGAAAGCAGATAATGCACAAACCTTTGGCTTGGATCACTTGATTATGTCGTGTACAGTACACGTTCATACGTAGAAGGCATATTACTGGGACCTGCAACTTGTTCATAGTGAAATTTAGTTTTCTTAGACGGTTGCAGGGAATTTTTTAGATTGTCACTATCACTTTCAACTTATTCGTTTGGAAATACTTATATTATGTTTGGAAGGACGCTCTGATTGAAATGAAAACTTGAGACGATTTCGTGTACACAAGTAATGCTACTATACCGCGTACCGATGGGCACATACACACACACATACGTAAAAGCGGCGAACGCCTAGTGTATAGCTTGTAGAGATAGCGGAAAGATGGGGCGTCAGCATACATACAGGTTATAGCGTTCAGCGATATACACCCACACACAGTATACGCTCCGCAGAGAGAGGGGTGCGCCAGCGGTATGGCGAAGAGAGGGGAGTGCTGACTGAGCAGCCGTCCTGTGATCCCCTGATGGCAATCAAGAACCAGGTTTACCTCGGTGGCGCGCAATTAGATGTTTCACATCAAAAAGAAAAGATATGGTTTGAAATTAAATTATTTCGGAATATTTTCAAATGACAAAAGATTCCGAGTAAATACTATTTACAATCGTAAACTGAAAGTAGTAAAACCACGTAGTATTTCAGAAGTACAGCTACTGACAGAGAAACTGTATGAATAAAAGCAATATATTTGTACACATATATTTCACTTTTCGAACAATACAATTTTAGTTTGTACTAATCCTAACTTACACGATTGGAACCATGTAGGAGGCCCCAAACTTCGATATAATTTCCGTTTCCAACATCTTGATTTCGATGATAATTCGCATACCTAAGAAAATATATTTACAACAAACTCGTATTATATGAGAAAGATTCTAAAATGATTAAGTGACTGCAAGAAAAACTCATGGTATTTTAGCAGCTGGAAGGGGAATTTCGAATTTTCGGTTCATGGGTTGAAATGAAAAACAATGTATGACGTTTTATATTTAAGGGTGAAACATAATCGTAGCAACTAGACAGGGGCATTATAGAGGAATTATATTTATTTATCGCTAATCAATGACGATTACGAGGGATGCCATTTAGATGCCATAATAGAGAACAGAAACTAAAATGAATTATCGTAGGCGGCCTTATAGTTTTTCTATATATTCTCAATTAAGATCAATAGACTTTTGCATGCGCTTGAACCAACTTTCGAAGCACTTTTTCCACTCGATTGAGGTACCTCCAAAACACGCATTTTGAAAGCGTCAACCGTTTCTTCAAGCGTCGAAAAACGTTGACCGCGAAATTTATTTTTGATTTGCGAGAACAAAAAGAAGTCATTGGGTGCCAAATCAGGGCTATACGGCGGATGATCCATCAATTTCACTTTTTCAGTTGACAAAAACTCTCTTGCTTGAGCCGATGTGTGAGAGCTCGCAATGTCCTGGTGGTTTCCTTTATTCTTCCGAATACTTCTGACAAGCAAATGCTTGTGTACCATTCAGAATTAATCGTCTGACTTTGAACTAATGGTACAGTTGCCACAGGTCCGGGTTTTCCGAAGAAACAAGCGACCATTTGCTTCGAAGTTCTTCGTGTGTGAAGAACTTTTGTTGGATTTGGCTCATCTTGAAAGACCCATACAGTTGACTGCTGTTTACTTTAGGGCTTATACGCGTAGATCCATGATTCGTCATCTGTTACGATGTCAAGATGTGTTTTGAAGCACCCTGACCGTATTTTTTAGCATTTCTTTCGATCAATCGACGCGAGTTTGTTTTTTGAGCGATTGTAATATTATGTGGGATCCAACGCTAACAATTTTTTTTGACAGCCAAATGCACCTATCTCCCGATAAGGGACATGACGATCTTGCAATATCAGTTCACGCACAGTAGCAATGTTTTCCGGAACAACAACCGGTTTTCGACAACCTTCATGAAATTCTTCAGTGAGCGAAGATTCATCGCCTAAAGTCGAATTAAGTCTGTCGATGTGACTACGTCGAAAGTTGTAAAAAGTAATCGCATGGAAATCTTAACGAGCTAATTCCATTTTAAAGCTTAGATTATTTTTTTTAGTCACTGTAAACAATAGGTACAAATAGCATAGGTGTTGGTTTCCGCGGTCGTTTTCTAAATGTAGATCTCGGTTTCCGGGTTGGAATGGCGTCGAGTTAGGCGTAATTCTGAATGTTTCGTCTACTGTTACAAGGGACATCTTCAGGGCTGTAGGTAGATGTTTGCCGATTCGCAGTAGCTTGAAGAATGCTAGGACAGAGACCAGCGCAACTTATATAGGGGGACGGGTCGGATGTTGGCCTGTTATTTGGTGGACACAATGGGCCAATCGCATGAGTCGTTTGGGCGTGAGATTTCATAGTTGTATTCAATAGAGTTAGCCACGTTGAATGTAACGTATAGCCATCGTTTCTATTAATAATGCGGGGATGTTTGTGAACAGCAAACCGAATGATATATCCGAACTTGTAAATGTGAGCCTTACTTCCACGTACTTCCAATTCCGCAACAAGTTCTATGAACAAGTGTCGGGAGCTGCTATAGGTTCCCCTCAACTCCGGTTGTCGCTAACGTTTTTATGGAAGTGGCAACCGTCTAGTACACAAATAGCACCTGTACGTCAAAACGTTCTGAGTAAGTATTCTGTCAAAGATGTTGAACTTTGCAATAGAGGCATCAGTTGTCAGATGGCGGCACCAGCATCCCCTATTCCCGAAATATAGAAAGCATTCCTCGTAGAAAGAAAAGGCCCTAATGCAGTTACTTCGAGAAAGGGATTCTTTTATTGCATGTGTTTATCAATTGTTGGTTGTTGGGAGTGAATCCGCAGAAGTACATATAGTCCTCACGAAGAGTTCGATGTTAAAGAATTAATGGAACTACTAAAAACTGCACACGTGTAAGCCTCTCATCAAACTTAGCAACTAATTGAAGGTCAACAAACTTATAATAGCTGATTGAAAATATGTTCGAAGCAGTGACATATAAAGAAAGTACAGCATAGAATTTTGTTGATGACATTACGTTGACTGTATCGCAAGATAATGTTTTATTAAAAAGGGAATATTCCTTGTTTTTAAATTAGCGAAATAGATTAAGTTAGAAAGATGGGAATACAATATCCCGGTACATACAGCATAGCAGCGGTGGCTCGTGCATAAAAAATGTGGGGGTTGCAAATTTAGTGAATACTAATACTTTTTACAGTAGGTAAACAAGGTGGGTCACTAAGTATGCTTTATTAAAAGTTATTTTTGCTAAGGTACATATAAAGAAGAAAAAAGGCTTTTAAAACTCACTGATTCTGATCCTGATTTTATTGAAGCAGAAAATCCATGCGACGATCTTTCGCAGTAGCAAATTTATCTATAACCCTTTGATTAAAATCTGGAATACTTTGGACAAAATCCTTTTCTTGAGAAAGCATCGCCAATGCAGAAAGTCTTTCTTGTGCCATGCTGTTTCTTAAGAAAGTTTTTATTCTCTTCAAAGTAGAAAAACACCGCTCCGCTTCAGCTGATGACATCGGAATTGTAATTAGAATTTTTAAAAGTTTTAATGTTTCACTAAAAGTCGCACTTAGTCCACTTTGTGAAATGATGTCATAAAGAGGAAGCAAACCCGAGATTGATTTAAATTCTTCCGTTTCATAAATTACGCTTAGTTCAGTACGGAATTTCCGTTCATCAAAGTATGGGTAAGACTTAATTGTTTCCTGAAAGACATTTTCAGGAAAATGGAGGCTGTATTCATTAAATTTATCAGAATAAAATAGAGACGTTGCAGTTAAGTGTCCAGTAAAGCTAAACCTATCTTTGGCTTGACAAATAATAATATCACAAACTTCCTTTGCTTCTCGTGTATATTCGTTTCCATCGATCTTACGTCGTTTTGAAGTTGATGAGCCGGGCCCACTGTCACTTGTATCCGAAGTGTTCGAATATTATTTCTGATTTGAGCTAACTGAGTTTCAAATGATAATATATATTTATTGGCCATAAGGGGATCAATTTCTCTAGTTTGAAATTTTGCATATAATATATCTACTTGAGGCATTATCTTGTAAAATAGATTTAACCAGAAAATAAAACTCTTATTAGTAAGAAGCGTAATATAACCTGAAGCTTGATTGATAGTAGTGATATTTACAGTTTTACTTTCATTCAAAATTCTTCGCATTGTTTCTATAATTTCTTCTCTGTGTTCAAACACAGTGGCGACAATTCTGGAATTAAAATTCCATCTGGTTGGGGCCAAACGAGGCAGCCGCTTTTTAACTGTTTCGTCCAATATTGCAACTCTTTGAGAACTATTTGAAAAAAAGGTACAAATTCCTTGTAAATTTGCAAAGAATATACGGACATTAGTGTTGGCAGAGGCAGCATTCAACATAACTAAATTTAACTGATGCGCGTAGCAGTGCACGTAAGCAGCGTATTTATAAGTTTGTTTAATACGTGCCTGTACCCCGTTATGCGATCCGCCCATGACGGCTGCCCCATCATATGTCTGGGCAATCACTTTCCTTTCGTTATCTTTAATGTGTGTTTCTAGTTCTGCAAGAATGATTGTAGATAACGTTTTCGCGTCATGATCTGACGGCGCTAAAAAATTCCAAAATCGTTCAACAGGCTTACCTTTAGCTATATACCTAAATACCATGGCCATTTGATATTTATTTGATACGTCTGTAGTTTCGTCAACTATTACAGATAAATAATCCGCTTCTTTTATTTCTTTAGAGATTTCTTCTTGACACACATTGAACATTTTTTGTAAAACTTCATTTTGGATAGTTTTAGAAGTATACTTGAAAACAGTAGCTTTTTCTAAATGGTCTTTTAAACCAACGTCCAATTCAGCTCTAAAATTTATTAAACCACGAAAAACACCCGGGTTAGAGGACGAAATTGATTCATCGTGTCCTCTCAGCGCAAGTTCAAAAGCTCCACAAAAACGTACACAATTAATTATAATGTTCAGTACATATCGATTGTATTTAACTTTCTCGTTGTGCAATGCTATATTTCTTCGATATGCACTATCCATCTGAGCAGCAATATCCACATTCCCAAAAAGCGATAATTGGACTACATTTTTCATATGCCTTTGTGATATACTGTGTTTTTTAATTCGATCGCTTCAATGATTTAAATCAGTTAAACCCATTTTCGTCCATAATTCTTCACCTTCAAATAGTAAGCAAGGAAAGCAGAATAATGCATTTTTTATACTACAACCGCAAATCCACAAATGTTTATTATAAATATCCTTATTAAATAGTCTATTAAAAGTTCGCGTCTTACTGGAAATCGTTTGTTTCAGATTTAAATTCGGAACAGGCCTGCCCAACCGCTTTATTTAAATTTTTTCGGCATACGTTCTTTTATAGAACGGATCCACTATTAAACTCTGCACTGAATTCATTATTATTTAAAAATAAAGAGCGTAAACACTTTTAAACACACAAATACAACTTTTTTATTCGCTTTTATACCGTTGCACCGTAAGCAAGAAATACGTCTAACGTTTTGGTTGCACTGCGCTTGCAACACTATTGTCGTTTATGGAGATATACCCGAAAGACGTTCGACAAAGTTCGTCAGCCGTATAGGGATATATACGTTCGTGGATTGCAATGAGTCTGCAAACCAAGTATGTTATTCTCTCATTTATTTAACGTATTCATATCCAATTAGATATACCTATTATAAGTAATTTATAATAGTTCATTTATTCTGTGAGGTAGTACAAATTTTTAATTTATGATTTAAAAAATGTAGAATTACGCTTTTTTTCATTAAATTAAATCTATTAGTTTTGGTGGTTGCGCAAACTTGCAAACCATAGCAGAAACCGCCACTGCAGCATAGCTTGCCTGAAGTTTTTTAAGATGCTCATGTTCCATTATTATAACGCTTCTTTCCATACTGTTGAAGTAGATTTAGACAGCCATACGTTACATATAACACAGTGTAGGGTAGCCGATGATGATAGAGATATTTGCAGCATATATAAGCATTTTACCACTTCTCTGTGACCACTAGGAGTGGAGAATACGTGCATATGTAGCAAATACCTCTGTCACTTTCGGCCGCCTTACACTGTGCTGTGCTACGTGCAATGTGTACTGGGCCTTAGATTTCAAGACAAGATTAAATATCCCGTTCATGTACCATACTAATTTAATCTCGTAATATATAATTATTGTTAAATTATTAAATTATTGTTGTACTTCAAAAAAAGGGATCGATGTTATACGAAAGTTTTAGATTCATTTGTGGTGACGCCTTGATATATTGGAATTTATATCATTCTCGAAAATGAGAAAGTAGCAAAAAATAGCATTAAAAATATGCTGTCGTCTGTGAAGGTAGGGATAATTTAATTTTTATTAGATAAAATATCCATTTTAACTGACAGAAAATACAAGTATTTCCATAATTTAGTTTTGTATAAGGTTTATTTTAAACATGAACTATGTTTTGGTTTTAGCTCTCGTTTATCCCATATTGTCATGATGAAAAGTTGACCCAGATATACCTACATAATATATGTGTTTACAATACGTGTACTTATGTAGCTTTGGTCCCTTTACATAAATGCACGTTAGACATCTATCTCGGGGAAACATGACAACACAAATTACAGATTCAAACACAAACATAAGTTAATAATATTAATATTTCAATTCCAACTGAATGGAATATGCACACAATGGTTTTTACCCGCCCACTTGGATTATTGTGCGAACGAGCTTACACGAACACACTGTTATCACCCACGCTTATATAGATCCAGCTTTTATTTTACTTGGCGATCCACAGTACCTCGGTCTTTTTTTCTTCTACGCTTGATGAGCATGACTTACGGTGATTTTATTTATATTATGTACTTATATATCTTTGTAACATTAACATTACCCACGGACACGTAATGGGTATATGCATGTCTATTTCATATTTCTCTTTTGGTATGACCTTACAGTATAAATCAATTAATAAAAAATGTTATAAATAAATGATGAATTTGAATATATCTATTCTATAAATACATATCAATGCATGAACAATAGTCGTATATGATTAATGTGTCTAGATGATACGTTGCTATTATTATATGTATTCTAATGAATGGAAGGTATTAAAATTAATTGTGTGGTTTCTGATTCATTTGCATTTCAATAACCTGTAATATGTTAAGATGTTTTTAATAATATTGATTCCTATTTTCGCTTTAAACTTTAGAGTTTGTTGAGCAGTTTGAGTTAATTTATTGTTTTACGGGTGTCGTAAATAAAAGTATTAATATTTTATGGCCCCTTTTATGATTATTTTTATTAGCTTCTAAAGAGTTTATAAAATGTGGAAATACCCCTTTTAGATACTGGTTCGCGCACAATTTTGTTATTTTTATATTTTAAACATGTTGCCCTGCTTTTAATATTTTATACGTGGGGTGATATAATAATCTATTTACTTAGAATGCTCCGGCTAACAAAAATGAGAGAAGAGCATTTAGCTATACCTAAAAGGCATATAAAAAAATTAAAAAATGTTACTTACTTTAAAAATAATTGCCTAATGGTTATCTTTGATTAATTAACTTCTCAGCGCGATTCTTCTTCTTAACACGTGTTCAAGTAAAATCAAGTAAAATCCGAAACGCTCTGTACAATAGTGTATGACGGTATATGCAATAAATCAAACAAAATAGTAAAATTAACAAATAAACAACGTTATCTTTTATAAAAACGAAACAAAATTACAACTATTATAAAATAAATGGAGATTACTATAAGTTGATTAATATATATTTATCTTAGAAAAATGACAAGCTTTTTTATAGTTTATTTATGTGTATATACTTACTACACAAAACATATACATTTACTTATCTGAAATATGGCGTATATAACTCCCAAATCCAGCTTTCACATTGACTGTCGCAGCGAAGAAAGATTCCTTCTTCTTTGAAATTGTCGTCGGTACAGTATATCCATACAATACGTATTTTTAGGACCGCTCTCTTGGCTGGTCCGCCGTTTAATTTAGGACTGTTCTCTGGGCTGGTCCGCTGCCTACTTCACTTTAGGGTCGTTTGCTGCAGTGATCCGTCACTGGATAGATTTCAATAATATTATTGCCGCACCAACAATATAGGTGTAGTACTTAAACGACGCGGTTTCACACATACATAAATAAATTTTTGTATCTTTTCCACGTGCCCAATAATGTAAACGTTATTTATGTGTGTGAAAGCCGTGTCGTTTAAGTCCTACACCTATATTGTTGGTGCGGCGATAACATTATTGAAATCTATCCAGTGACGGATCACTGCAGCAAACGACCCTCAAGTGAAGTAGGCAGCGGACCAGCCCAGAGAACAGTCCTAAATTAAACTATGTTATGGTAAATTCAAATTGTAGGCGATTTAAGGTCAGGTTTTACTTCAAAAACTTATATTTAAAACAATCCTACATGTACATGTTTCGGCTAATGATGCCTTTCTTAAGGAATACAAAATATAAAATTCAATATTATATTACATTATATTTTGTATTCCTTGAGAAAGGCATCATTAGCCGAAACATGTACATGTAGGATTATTTTAAATATACAGTTTTTGAAATAAAACCAGACCTTAAATCGCCTACAATTTGAATTTACCATATATATACATATATATATATATATATATATATATATATATATATGTGTTTAGATAATTTCTTAGCCGTTCATTAAATATAACATTTGATAAATTATTGGAGTTTTTCGGCTTTTTTATATGAAATATCTACAAATATTAAATTAGAATGTATGTAATTGCAGAGTAAGTGGGAATGTAAACATTGCTGTCTACAAATTACAAAGCAAATCATACGAAATTTTTAATTTGAAAAATAAACCATAAAAATAGACCATATTTTTCAAATAAAAAATTTCGTATGATTTGCTTTGTAATTTGTGGATAGCAATGTTTACATCCCCACTTACTCTGCAATTACATACATTCTAATTTAATATTTGTAAATATTTCATATAAAAAAGCCGAAAAACTCCAATAATTTATCAAATGTTATATATATATATATATATATATATATATATATATATATATCAAAATCACATTTGCAAATGTAATTTTGCCGAAACGTCGTCCAGAAACCAGAACCGGTCTTCACGAAGAGCGAACAGTGGAAACGCGGAAGAAAACCCGGAATCCAGTTAAAACATATATATACAGGGTGTCCAGAAACTCTCCTGACAAACGAAGACCGGAGATTCCTTTGATAATTTTAAGACAATTAAACCCAAATTCACCTAGTTCGAAAATGCTTCCTAAGGGAGCTAGAGTTCTTTGAAGATGGCGCCTTGTATTTATTTTTTTTTAATTCCTCCAGAACGCTTCTGTTTAGAAAAACAAAAACTGGTATGCTTATTTATCCTCCAGAGATGAATCGATTCCATCAATTGCGAATTTCTAGTACCGGTCATAGGCGTCCGTTTTGGGTAGGTCAACGGTTATTTTAAGGCATAACTTTTTTGTCTTTAACTTTTAAGCATTTGTGACACTAGATTATTAAATTTTCAGGTATTCCAGCAGTAAAAGGTACTCTTACTTTAAGTCGGTAGGATACACCGTTTTCTAGAAAAATTGATTTGTAAATTTTTCGGTTCTTCTTCATTAAAGTTCAATTTATTATGTACCTACTTATTTTTAGCGACGAAGTTGGCTTGGACTATCAAGGCATGGATGAAAATTAATTTAATAAATTAAAAACAAATTATTTATTACAATGGAACGAAACTAACAAAAAAAGAACAAGCATCAAAGGTAGATTGTTACAAAAGTTGCTCGATGTGATGACCATTAGTCTCTATGCATAAGTTTACCCTTTTGCTTAGAGAACGCCGAATTCTTGCCAAAAATTCCAAAGTTATTTCTAAATTCGTTGCAAGCATCTTGTATCCTTAGCCAGAGTTGTGCGCGATTTTGTATCGGAACGGAATAAACAAATGCTTTTTTGTATCCCCAAACACAATAATCGCAAGGATTCAAATCCGGCGACCTTGCTGGCCAAGCAACTGGACCGCCTCTTCCAATCCAATGGTCTTCGTAGTCATTATCTAGAAAGTCTCGTACATTCCTGCTAAAGTGGGCCGGACAGCCGTCCTGTAGAAACCATAAGTTTTGCCGAATATTTAAACGCACCTCATCTAACAAATCAGGTAAAATATTTTGCGGGAATTGTAAGTAATCAGCACCATTTAAACGAGCAGGTAATTCCACAGGTCCAAGTAGATAATCGTCAACTACTCCTATCCAGACGTTTATGCTAAACCTATGCTGATGCTTAAATTCTTGAACAACGTGGGGATTGTCACCAACGTACGAATAATAATGTGCATTATGTACATTAAAAATTCCATTTTTTGAGAATGTAGCTTCGTCACCAAACAAAATGTTCCTGAAGAAATCTTCATCTTGATTTTTCTGATTTTGTAACCATCTAGTGAATTCTACGCGAGCAGGAAAATCTCCTTCTAGCAGTGCTTGCACCTTTGTAAAATGAAAAGGATATAAATTTTCTTTGTGTAAGATATTTCCTACGGAAGATTTTGAAATTGTGGGGTACATGGCAGATAGTCTTCGAACGCTAATTTCTGGATTTTCCTCAACTTCCATTAAAATAACATCTTCATGTTCTGCTGTTATCATTTTGTCTCCCTGTTTCATTATTTTTTGGGACCACTGAACCTGTTTCTCTTAATCGTTGATGAAGACCTGTAAATGTTGAGTGAGTGGGATGCTGACGATTGGGAAATCTTTCAGCGTATCTACGTTGCGCCGCTCGAGCGTTACACCTCATTTCGCCATAAGCTAAATGCATATCGGCGTATTCCTCATTAGTAAAACCCATTTTTTTAAAATTGAAATCGTTGTGTTTGAATAAACGGTGTATCCTACCGACTTAAAGTAAGAGTACCTTTTAGTACTGGAATACCTGAAAATTTAATAATCTAGTGTTACAAATGCTTAAAAGTTAAAGACAAAAAAGTTATGCCTTAAAATAACCGTTGACCTACCCAAAACGGACGCCTATGACCGGTACTAGAAATTCGCAATTGATTGAATCGATTCATCTCTGGAAGATAAATAAGCATACCAGTTTTTGTTTTTCTAAATAGAAGCGTTCTGGAGGAATTAAAAAAAAAATAAATACAAGGCGCCATCTTCAAAGAACTCTAGCTCCCTTAGGAAGCATTTTCGGACTAGGTGAATTTGGGTTTAATTGTCTTAAAATTATCTGAGGAAACTCCGGTCTTCGTTTGTCAGGAGAGTTTCTGGACACCCTGTATATATATATATATATATATATATACAGGGTGTTACAAAAATGTAGGGCTGGCTATACATAGACGGTTTCTACAACTAAAAATAAGCAAAAAAGTTTAAATAAATTTGTCCTAAAATTGTTCGTTACTGAGTTACGGCCACTTGAGGTTTTTTTCTTTTTATTTTAAAAAATGTTACAGAAAACGGGAGTTTCTTATGTTTCTTATAGTAAATATTCAAAATGACCTCCACGGGAAGCAACACAAGCTTCAGCTCGTCGTATCATGGACTGCCTCACGCGCTGAAAAATTCCTGGTGTATTTCGAATTTGGTGGCATCCATCTTCCACTCTACGTTGAAGATCTTCAATATTTTGAATTGGATTAGAATATACCATAGACTTTAAATGTCCCCATACGTTAAAATCTATTGGATTTAAATCTGGAGACCGTGCAGGCCATGCTACAGGTCCACCGCGACCAATCCATCTTCCAGGATATACGGCATTTAAAAATTCGCATGCTGCGTGACTGAAGTGAGCCGGTGCACCGTCGTGCATGAACCACATGCGTCCTCTAACATTTAGTGGAACATCGTCCAGCAAACCTGGTAAGTCGTTTTCTAAAAAATAACGATAATTCTGCCCAGTAAGTCGTAGTGGAAGTACAAAAGGACCAATCACAAATTCGTTAATAATTCCGGCCCACACACTAAATGAAAACTGCGCTTGATGTCTGGACTGAATAATAGCATGAGGGTTTTCTTGTTGCCACTGGTGTAAATTATGAAAATTGACGATACCATCTCTTGTAAAGCCAGCTTCATCACTAAAGAGCACACACGACAGAAAGAGATGATCGGCGGCGCATGTCCGTAACAACCATACACAGTAAGCTTCTCGTGATGGGAAATCATTCTCACTAAGTCCCTGTACTCTTTGCAGGTGGTAAGGAAAAAGCTGATTAGTTCTTAAAATACGCCATACACTCACATGATCGACATCTTCCGCCAATGCCATTCTTCGAGTACTAGCACCTGCATTTTCTTCAACACGATCCAACAAACGTTCTTCCAATTCCAAATTTCTTGTGGTTCGTGGTCTGCCGCGATCTCGGACTACTGGTTTGAATGATCCTGTTTCTCTTATTCTAATATGAAGCCTTTCGAAAGTTTTTTCATTTGGTAAACGTCGGCTTGGGAAATATTCTGCGTAAAGTCTTCTTGCTTCTGTTGCAATGTGCCAAACCATACATTAAATGCATGTCGGACATCTCTTCGAAAGAATAATCTGCCATTTTATACTATTAATTAGAAAACAGTACTAATCACAAATGACTTAATCAACTTTCACGACTGACAGCAAAAACACGGACTGCCTACTGAATATGATTAACATAAGTTACTCATTTGCCGGCGACTTGTTCAAACATGCAATACGAACGCTTCGCGTCTGCGCGATAATTTGTGACGAGATACACACGTGTCGGACATGCAATACGAAAAACTTCAAGTGGCCGTAACTCAGTAACGAAACATTATAGGACACAAATTGATTTAAACTTTTTTGCTTATTTTTAGTTGTAGAAGCCGTCTATGTATAGCCAGCCCTAAATTTTTGTAATACCCTGTATATATATATATATATATAAGTGTTTAGATAATTTCTTAGCGGTTTATTAAATATATCAATTGATAAATAATTGGAGTTTTTAGGCTTTTATATGAAATATTTACATATATCAAATTTGATATTTCATATAAAAGCCGGAAAACTTATCAAAAATTTATCAATTGATATATTTAATAAACGGCTAAGAAATTATCTAAACACTCATATAGCTATGGAGTAATAATTAGCAATTTCAAACCTTCAAAAACTGACATTTTCTCTCAAAATACTGACATCAGCTTTCAAAAACTGACTTCTGCTTTCAACTTGACATCTACATTCAATAACTGACATCTGATTCATTTACACTGTTTCTTTATAATGCATTTCTAAATAGCTTGAACCAAGGTCTATTGTGGCTTAAGTGGTAAAAGCGACAGTCCGGCAAACTGTAAACTTGGGTTCAAGTCTCAACGTAGACAATATTTTTCAATTAAAAAAATTCCGTATGAGTTGCTTTTAAATTGTAGACAGCAATGTTTACATCCCCACTTACTTTGCAATTACATACATACTAATTTGATATTTGTAAATATTTCATATAAAAGCCGAAAAACTCCAATAATTTATCAATTGATATATATATATATATATATATATATATATATTGAACTTCATGTGTATGAGAATTAATAATTATTAAATCCCATTTTACATGCGATTGTCGCTATAATTTGTTGCATTTAAATGCAACAAATTATAGCGACAATCGCATGTAAAATGGGATTTAATAATTATTAATTCTCATACACATGAAGTTCATTACAGTTCGTATATATACACGTAGTATAGAAGTGAATATCATGTCTGTCTTCGGTAAGGTGCACTGATGATCTGTAAAAAACAGTGAAATATCGATATATGCACATTCCGCGCAGATAAGTTTTTCACAAAATTTTTCATTTGTACTGACAACTTGTACAGTTGATGTCGCGGCTTGTTGCGTCTACAATCTAGGGCAAAAGTAATTTTCCGAATTGTAGAATTAAATGCAAGAAATTATAGCGACAATCGCATGTAAAATGGGATTTAATAATTATTAATTCTCATACACATGAAGTTCATTACAGTTCGTATATATACACGTAGTATAGAAGTGAATATCATGTCTGTCTTCGGTAAGGTGCACTGATGATCTGTAAAAAACAGTGAAATATCGATATATGCACATTCCGCGCAGATAAGTTTTTCACAAAATTTTTCTCTTCCTTTTATCAATTTCAAACCTGTCATCGGTACATTGTGTAGTGTGCTCAAAGCGTGATTTGCGACATTTGATTTATCCGGTCTATTGTATTTGATATGTGCTATGTGTTCTTTAAAGCGTGTTATTATAGGTCGTTTAGTTTGGCCTATATATTTCAAATTACAATCCGCGCAACTAATTTCATAGATCCCTGATTTCGAATTGGAATTGATTTGATCTTTACCTATAATAACACGCTTTAAAGAACACATAGCACATATCAAATACAATAGACCGGATAAATCAAATGTCGCAAATCACGCTTTGAGCACACTACACAATGTACCGATGACAGGTTTGAAATTGATAAAAGGAATTAATAAACCCCATGAACTTGATGCATACGAAAGTATATTTATCGCGAAAAATAAACATACCTCCTTGAATAGCGATAAATCTCCAATACCGTTCAGCTGTCTCTTCACATTTTTATAAGTGGGTGGGGGATGTAACATCAGAAATATAGACATGTGGGAATCCATACACGTGAAATAATGCAATTACCTCCTAAACAATGGTTGTTGAATGAAGCACTTTTGTGGAACAGATGTACCGGGTGTTTTGTTTATTAAATTATTTATCATGTTTCACCCAGAGCCTACCGTGAATTCTATACATTATTTTATATTGCTTAACTCCTTAACTAGGACATGCCACCTATTTATAATTAACTTTTAAATTAAATACCTACAATATCCAATTATTCAATGACCCTTTTCACGTGAAGTGATTCTAATTTAATATGCAAAAATTACCTCCTTAACACACCCAGAGACTACCGTGAATTCTATTCTCATTTAATATAATACAACAAGCCGGATGTCTGGTTTTTCACATGTAACACCCCGTCTTAATTTTGTCTTTCTCAGAATTTGCAACGAGAGTTCGGCCTTTAATATATATATACGACTTTTTAACCATTTGTTAATGGAAAATTTTTTTACACTCCTACCCAATATATATTTTGTCACTACCTGAGTACTGGAAATAACACGTTTAAATAATAACTATTAATTTGTACATTGCACAAGAAATGCTCATACAGTTATATATACTAGTGTTTTGTGGAAATATAAGGTGTTTCATTTAGTTTATTAGTAGGTCACCGTAGCTTTAAAATCGTTTTTAGTAGGCGCCTTCTTTAGAGAAGAATTTTTGCCGTCCCTTTGTTCGATATTTTAACACATGTTTTTAAAAACCTTTTCTAATAGACAAGTGTTTTGTCTCGTAGTTTGAGATGTGCATGTATGTAATTGCAAAGTAAGGGGGGATGTAAACATTGCTGTCTACAAATTACAAAGCAATATATATATATATATATATATATATATATATATATATATATATATATGAATTAAATGCTTTCTATATTTTACGAGGCTAATAATTCAAATTTTTTACCCAAAAAAATTCGCCCTTGAGCAGGATTCGAGTCTACGTCCATTGGTTTGCCGAACCAGTGCTTTACCATTAAACTATTAAGAACTGAAGTTTCGAAGCGTCGGGAAAGTCTTAAATCACATTAAAAAACAGATATTAATATTGTTTGCCCGTAGTCGGCAGACTTCTTGCAAATCAATTGCATTTTCGCGAAGTAATGTAAATGAATTAAATGCTTTCTACATTTTACGACCCTAATTATTCGAATTTATTAGAAAATTCGCCCTTTATATATATATATATATGTATATATATATATATATATATATATATATATATATATATATATATATAAGGTTTAAGTGTTTTTTGTTAAATAAATAAAATATTCAGGACACACACGAACATTCAATATATCTGCCACCAACCAAAATCAATAACCAGTTACGCCCCGTAAGCGGTGTCAAGAAAAAAATTATACATGGTCCGTCACGAGCCGGATATAATTCATACAGATAGATAGATAGAATGAGATCATATACACACTATAAGTGAGGTAATAATTCGTAGTCTGTATAATATATTGAAGCAAATTAAAGTTATTCGAGGTTACCAAAGTTTACAATTTAACAATAAAAATCTCTCAAATCGTTCTATATTCTACAATTATCGCAAAGCATGAATAAAAGCATCCAAACAAAGTATGATAGTCTAATATTATCCTTTGGATGTGATGAATTAGTTTCAAGTCCTGATACAGGCTGTGACATTGGGTTTCCTTAGGCCCAGCTGGACTGAAAAAAGGCTGATAAAAGTAACTACCTGGAGGTAATAACAGACGGTGGAAGTGCACTACTATCCTTGTTATTACTCTAGTGTACTGTAGGGTTTAAGTCGTAATAGACCTACCATGTTACAAGATTATGCGTCTTCAAAGCCCGTTACGGTGAACTATTCTCGTATATGTAATATTATTCTTAATTACGGTTACGTTCCTCATTAGAGACCGTTTATATTATATTAATTAATAGATTTCTTTTGTTGTTGTTATTCTTTTTGGTTTTCCAATTGAAAGTCTAAACGCCAGTATAACTGCTTAAGATTTTATGCTTCATTTTAGCAATAGAAATACAAATATAGAGACAATCATTTTCCTGTAGAAATAAGAACGAGATGAAACTAAAGCTCTCTCTTGTAAACGCGTTTCGGAATTTCAATTACATTACCAATTATTTACGCAGAACTCTATCTTAACATTCATTCGCACTGTCACTGTGGTGCAATTATTAGGGCAATAATAATAATGATAAAATGTACTGACATTCTTGTGTTCAATCCTCCTTGATGATGTTGTTCACGTTCTAGAATAAGATACATATGCATATATACTTAGAATGAAAGTGTAGTAAGACTGAAATCTGATGTAGCTATTTTAAATGTCAAAACTGTAACAGCAATAATGTTTGCATTACAACATTAAAACTTTTTTCTCTCCCGAGCTAAGTTCGCATTAACAGTTATTTATTCACAATGCCATTCCTTGAATAGTTTTAATCCTTCTTTAGCCATACATTTTTTCTTTTAATTTTTCGCCGAGTAATAATTTATTAACGGCACGACATTGTTTCGATAAAAATAGTTTCGCGTGTAATTAAATCGCAATTAGTTCAACTTCAGAAATCCATAATATTTATTACCAATGTGTTGAATGGAACATTAACGTAATGAAATATTCGTTAAGTATTTTCGGAATGGTATTAAATTTATTACTATAATTTTTGCTGTAGTGTGGTTTTAGAAACGTTGCCATCTTTTGATTAAATGGTATAATATTTTTACATTATACAGAGTGGTTCACTTATGCATCAAAACAATTCGTGTACGAATACCTCGCGCTAAAATAATATGGGTTTGTCTATATATTTTTCTCTTGAACGTGTGTTAATTGAGTTACAGGATGTTTTTGCGAACTTTATCTAACATACAAATAGAAATAAAACTACGGTTTTAATCTTCACTTTTACTCTTTATTCGTAAAACGACACTTGTTTCGCCAGCCACAATTATTATTTGTATTATTTGTATGTTAATTGAATTGATTCGGCATTTACTTGATGAAGATCCATAATTAAGAATAGAAATAAAACTACGGTTTTAATTTTCACTTTTACTCTTTATTCGTAAAACGACACTTGTTTCGCCAGCACAGTGGCTTCCTCAGGTGTTTACATCTAAACAGTACGTTACAACAGTTTGTAACGTACTGTTTAGATGTAAACACCTGAGGAAGCCACTGTGCTGGCGAAACAAGTGTCGTTTTACGAATAAAGAGTAAAAGTGAAGATTAAAACCGTAGTTTTATTTCTATTCTTAATTATGGATCTTCATCAAGTAAATGCCGAATCAATTCAATTAACATACAAATAATACAAATATGCATAAACATATCTGTATCTATGGACGTGCATGTGTCTTTCCATTTTTGTAATGGTATAGCCTTTCAAGAGGAAGTTTATCCGTCAGATGTCAAGAGATAATCTCTTGTCCCCTGACAGGATAAAATTGTGATTACTTGGCAAAAGCGAACCTTTGGACGTCACCAACCCGCACTGATAACGTCGCTTAGACAGAAGCACATCTCTCTGCGGTTGAGGTGGCCACTGGTTAAATACGTGGTGTATGTCCATGTGTACAGATACAGATACGTTTATGCACATTTGTATTATTTGTATACGCTTGATGTGTTACGCATCGATATGCTATATTGTTTCGGTTGACCTAACAATTTACATTTTTCTGGTCTATTAGTGGCGTACATATTTATTGAAACCAAATACTTTGTTTGGAAAGAAGTTTCGCTACTGATTTTTTCAAAATCCATTCCAATTGTAAAAATTTAAGAAATAGTATCTATATTATTAAATAGCTACGGATGAAAATTTAGCAATTTCCGGGCGTCAGAATATTAATATCTGTTCCTTATAAGGCATTTCCAATGAACTTGAAACCAAGTCCTTGTAGCTCAGTTGGTAGAGCGATAGTCCGGCAAACCGTAGACGTGGGTTCAAGTCTCACCTAGGACGAAATTTGTTGAAATAAAAATTTCGAATAATTAGCATCGTAATTGTAGCCGGCAATGTTTACATTCACATTACTTCGCGAAATAACATACTAATTTAAAAATATTTAATATAAAGTCGAAACTCCAAGAATTTATCAAATGATGTTCTTTTTCAATTTTTGTCGGGTTCACTGTTTTCGAAATAATTACGACTGAAGTTATAGGTGAGACCGAAGAACACATAATATCATAGATTGACTGAATAACTAATAATAATAATTTATCTTAAGTTTGTTTTTGTTAAACATTCCAGAATAATATGTATTTTTGTTTCCAAGCGCGAGGTTACACCAAATTGGGCACAAATGATCATATATCAATATTATGGGGGGGAGGGGAGATGAGAAAATTCCACCTAGCAAGGTAGGTTGTCCCTTGAGCTAGCTCCTTGCTTCTTAATCTGTCAAGAGATCTTCAAGTATCCACCGGTGGAGTAGGAGTTTTGTTCTAAATAATACTACATAACAATATTTCTCTACGGCTATTGAATATTATATTCATTCTGCATATTTATTCAAATGTATAATGGCATCAATTCTGTTGACCAATCACATCATTCGTATTTTCATTATTCAACGGGCAGTACACCATTGATGCAGAATAAAGTGTGCCTTACCTAGCAACCGCTAAACAAGTCAAAATTTAAAAGGTCAAATACGTTTTCTGAGTATCTTACGTTGTTCGCATATTTTCTTCCTAAAAAATGAGCTTTGTCGCTAATGAAAGCGATAATGATGAAATGTGTACACCTCCAGATATTGTAGACATTGCAAAAGTAACATCTATAAACTTATTACCCAAAAAATCTAAGAAATTCTATGATCAAGCGTACATGGCTTTTATGGAATGGAGAAGTATAAATAAGATAAATTCGTTTTCTGAAAACGTTATTTTGGCCTATTTTACAAAACTCTCTCTACAATACTCACTCTTACGGAGCACATTAATAGTAACTAATGAAATAAATATATCAAATTATTCGAAACTACGTGCATTCCTCAAACGGAAATCGGAAGGGTATCAAGCGAAAAAGTCAAAAACATTCACTCCCGAAGAAATAAATAAATTCATTACAGAAGCTCCGGATGATCTATATCTTGCAACTAAGGTAAAAGATTTGCGTACTTTATAAACTTCATTAACCCTTTTCTGTATGACCGGGGTCCTTTGGCGACCCCAGCACCACATTTTTCGTCACAGTTGCCTACCCTGAATTAGTAAGCGTTTGGCCGTCCATCTATTTGTCATTTGCAGTTTGAGGTTATGTTGTGCAGTGGTAGTTTGACTATAAGTTTTTCCCTGTTCTAATTAAAGTTAAATTAGGTAAGTGGGGTCTGTAAAGGACCCCATCTGTGCTTTTGCGTACTAAATATAACATTTTAATATACACCTGTTTTTTCTAGTTTTTGAAAAGAATGAGTCGTTTAGATCGTCGCCGTCCATTGACTAGCACAGAGTTGACCCATCTTGCTGAAAATATCGAAGATTTGTCGGATATAGAAGATGAATATGATGTCGATTTTCAAGAAATTCTTTCTGAGTCCGAAGATAACCTCGAAAGTCAGAGCGAAGAAGATTCCGATGAATTACCAGATGAAAGTAATACTGAAGAATTTCATTGTACTTAGTAAGTTGCCAAGTCAGGTTTGAAGTGGAATAGTTTACTTTTTCGCAGTAGTAAAACGCCACTGCGAAATATAGTAAATGCACGTCCTGGGCCGACGCCGTTTACCGAAGAAGCGAATGATTCTATAGATATTTTCAATTTATTCATTACAAATGAAATGAAAGATATTATATGTCGTTATACAAATGAAGAAGCAAAGAAGAATTATGCAGAATGGAATAAAAAAAACCTAATTCACCAATGAATTGGATAGATTTAGAAAAGGGTGAACTAGATTGCTTCTGTGTACTTATAAAAGCAGGTGGATTGAGATGCAGGAAAGAATCCACGCGTGAAATGTGGACAAGAGATTCCTCTATACGCCGCCCATTTTTTTTGTGCAACTGTGTCTGTCAACAGATTTGAAGAAATATCAAGATTCTTAAGATTTGACGATGAGACTTCAAGAATTGACAGAAAGAAGGAAGATAAACTGGCAGCTATTAGAGAGATTTGGGACTTATTTGTAAGAAATTGCAAAATAATGTTTGAACCTTACGCATCTCTTACAGTGGATTAACAACTAGTATGTTTTAGGGGCAGATGTCCCTTTAGACAATACATAAAATCAAAGCCTGGTCGTTACGGCATAAAAGTCTGGGCACTTGCTGACGTAAAGACTTCCTATTTATGTAATCTTCAGGTTTACTGTGGTCGTCTTCCAAGTGGAGTGAGGGAAAAAGAACAAGTAATGCGTGTAGTAAAAGATATGGTTGAACCATATTTCGGTAGCTGGAGAGGCATAACTACAGATAATTTCTTTACAAGTGTACCTTTAGCGAATTATTTGTTGAGCAAAGGACTTACATTGCTTGGAACGGTTCGAAAAAATAAAACTGATACGCCACCTCAACTCAATGTAATCTCAAGACCAGTTCATTCATCCATGTTCGCTTTCACAATGGATGTAAGCATGGTATCGTACATTCCAAAAAAGGGCAGAATGGTTCATTTGTTGTCTACACAACATCAAGACGATAACGTATCTCCTGAAAGCGAAAATAAGCCTATTATGATACTAGACTACAACGAAACTAAAGGTGCAGTTGACAACGCAGATAAATTGATTCGAGAATTTTCATGCGCTCGTAGAACACTACGATGGTCTTATAGACTATTCATGAATATTCTAGATATATGTGCCATGAATACATTTGTAATATTCAATGAAAAACACCCCGAATGGAGAAAACAAAATAAAGCCAGACGTAGGTTGTTCTTGTTACAACTGGGAGACAAATTAACTCGTGGAAACATGGAAAAACGGGCTCAAAATAGAAAATTTCCAATATTTGTAAAAACAGCACTCCAGGATTGTGGTATTGCTTTAGCAGAAATAAATTTAGCTTCACAGAGAGATGAAGAAAGAACCACTTCGACAAAAAGGGGTAGATGCTATAAATGTCCAAGAGAACAAGACAAGAAGGTTAACATAAAATGTAAGGGCTGTCACAAATTTGTTTGTGACGCACATAGAAAAAAAGAGACAGTGACGGTTTGTCTTCGATGCCTTTCATTAAAATAATGTTTTCCATTAAATTTTCTTTTTTAAAGTTATATGTAATTTCAAAGCATTGTCAAATCTAATGTTTTTTTAAAACATTTTTGTTTTGTTCTAATATAAAAATAATTGTACAACCATCATATTATATGTAACTTCGATAAAATTCAATTTTAAGACTTTTTTTAATTTTAATTTTTCTTAAAGTACCTTAAATCTAAAGAAAAAATGGGGTCTCGACAGGACCCCACGTATGTGGTTACGTACGCATTAGTCTGTCATGCACACAAGGGTTAAAATGTTGCTAAATGAAAATTAAATTTTTTAAGGTTGTGTTGATAATGGGAATAATGGGTGCTTGTCGCAATAATGAAATGCATTGTATGCAGGTGCAACGCATAGAAAACCTGCAATCAGCTTTTTCAATAACTGTAGCAAACACTAAAACAAAAATTGTAAGGAAATTTCTTGTCACTGGAAAATTTTATGACATATGTAAGAAATATGCTAACCTTCGCCCAGTTAATACGACAACATCTTCATTTTTCTTAAACTACCAGCATGGAAAGTGTACTGTACAAAAAATTGTTATTAATAAATTTAGTTTAATGGGCAAACAAATAGCTAGCTATTTAAAATTGCCAAATGCAAATTTATACACTGGACATAGCTTCCGTAGATCCGTTCGGCTACATTGCTAATTGATGCAGGTGGAGATATTACTGATCTTAAACGACATGGGGGCTGGAAGAGTACATCAGTAGCTGATGGCTACGTGGATGATTCCATGAAAAATAAAATAAACACCGCAGACAAAATACCTCACTCGATAGAACAGAATACAGGAACTCTTCATAATACACAACAAACATTTTCAAACACTCATACTTTGAATGAAGTGAATTTTGATAAAAATTCAACACCATCAGTAATAAATATTAGTAATTGTTCTAATTCTAATTTTAAGAAATTAAACTGTTATGTACCTTCGTATTCTCTTTTTTATTTAATCCTGTAGCCGTAGAGAAAGTATAGTCTTTAACTCGCGTATAGTAGGCTATTATTAACTCGGGTGATTACAACGCTCGCCTACAGCTCGCGTTGTAATTTTCACCCTCGTGAATAATAGCCGTCACTATACGCTCGTTGAAGAATATACTATTATTGAATACATTTTCCTCAAAATATCAACAAATATAAAGATATAAAAATATGAACGGACCTGGATATAAAGAAAATAAGGTATATTAAAAGTTTAACATTCCTGAAGGAATAAATATTGTCGGCGATCTCCGCTACATAATTTACAAGAACAAATGTGAACGTAAAGTAGTTAAGCTGACGGGTAAGCTTATAAATAAAATATTAACTGCAAAATATTAAAATATATGAATAAACTATAAAATACACATTTTAATATCTGTCGCGAACTAGATTTATATGTATTTCAATAACTCCAAATACCAATCAAAATCATACACAATGTTATAACTTAGCACTCCTGTTTGTCGTTAGGTCGCACATGCGCTCGACAGCGGCTTAACAGGTGCAAACAGAATATGTGCACGAGCTCCTATTTCATAATATCAGTAATGCTCGAAGTTATAGTTATCCAAACCAGCTCAATCCTTAGTTCTATCCTAGTTCCAAAACTGGCTTCCTAAATTTACAATATGAAACCAGCATTAGCAAACTTAATGAGAACAAACGTATCAAGGAAATGGTTGCTCACCGTGTAGATGTAAACGGGCGAAGACAGCTAAATTCGAAGATTGGGTGCGGTATATAAATGAAAGCAAAGCGCTAGGTTGTTATTAGATTACATCCAGAAAAACAATGTATATGAGGGTAGTTAGGTAAAATATCGTAATACCTGTATAATTCTACATGTCTCATTACATGCAAGTGCAAGACCGACATGCTTAGAATGAGTTGATCAAATATAAGCGGGATAAGCATATTTTGGAGAGGAGTATCAAAGCTTAAGTGCCGATGTTCTTAGCCGGTCGCATCTGTTTCTTGAGAGCTTCCTGATAATATTATTGCAAGCTGATCCATTTTGTTTGGTGCTTATAAAGTTATTTTTGAACGTCGACACACGGTTTTTGGATAAAAGGCCAATTTCCTTCATTTTATTTTTACAATTTTAATGAATAAATTGTATTTGTGAAATTTTTTTGTGTCATATTTATTATACTTTATTAAACCGTTCTATCTAAAATAATATGTTTGAATATGTCGTCTTTTTAAATCGATGACTAGTATTAATATTCAAAGGACTTTAGTGTATGCATATATTACATTCTTGAAAGAAAATACGTAATTTAACACATTATTATCGATGAATTAATTAAAATTGCTAACACGTAACTCTACCAGAAGAATTCATGATAGTGATCTATTGTCTTTAGCATAGCTTAGGAGACTTTAGGTAAAAATCTTACATCAAAATTCACAAAACGCCTAAAGATCACTATAATAAAAAGAGCTTGTAATGTTTCTTCAGTACATTTAAAATATTACTGTTGCTAGAACTTTGTATGCTAATTGTACATATGCCCTGTCATGTACTTTATGTCTTAGCCAATAGTTGCATTAAAATCGTGTTCTATTGTTTTAAAATAAATTATATTCTGAGTTGTGTGTGTGTGTTTCAGAGTGTAGGTGTTTATGGATTCATTGTACATGAACCAGAAAGCACTAAGTGGTGAGTTACCGTTGGTAATAAGAATGAGGGAAATAAGAAAAAGAATCAACTCCAATTTATTTCTGTACAATGTAAATACACATTTCTACATTTATCTGCTATCTAAACTGTTTTTTCCGTATATGTTTGTCTCTCTCGGAGAAAACAGTTCTGGATTTTACAACTAATTTATTTCGAATCAACAGCAGTGACGAAAAAATGACCGCTACTCAAGATGTAATTTGGTGCTGGACTTGTGTACAGGTTCAAATACAATAGAGTACACACGAATATCTGGCTTAATTTTCTTATACAAACTAATTCTTGCATCTAAATAAAGAAATAAACGACAAATAGAATTCTCAGTATAAATGGAACTGATTTAGATATACAAACATACATTACAATGTTATAACGGTGTGTAACGTAATGGTTTTCGATCGGAGAACGACTTTATCGTGAAACTTGTTTTCAGAAATTTGTCTCAACACTAATAAAACTTGATATTTATACAATATGTAAATGCTTCGATAAGAAAATATGTTTATTATTATTTACAAATCGATTTATTGATTTTACTGCTGAAAAATATCTAAATGGATGCTTTAGCATCTTAAAATGTAACTGTTGAGGATCTGTAGTAAAATAAATCACATTAATGATATTCGTGTGACTATGTAATCACTGACTGCATATAAGTAATGAATGAAATTGTTTACGGAAGAAAAACATGTTGCCTAGATTTAAATAATGATATTGTAAATTCGTGCTGTGCAGGACATACATATCGATAATGGACGGGTTACTGCAGGTAACAGTTATTTATTTACACATTTATAAGAAGATCTACTGGATCTAGTGCTGAAAAGTATTCTGAACTGTTGATCTATAATAAAATACACTAAATTAATGACATTCGTATGACTATATTAAACTACATATTGAGCTCATGCCTTTCATAATTTGACTTATGGAGTTCCTTAAGGTTCCAACTTGGACACGCTTATGTTTAATATATTTATCAACGATCTAATACCATCACT
This sequence comes from Melolontha melolontha, assembly GCA_935421215.2. Taxonomy (NCBI): domain Eukaryota; kingdom Metazoa; phylum Arthropoda; class Insecta; order Coleoptera; family Scarabaeidae; genus Melolontha; species Melolontha melolontha. Next base: position 71,847,482 of record OW285235.1, read on the forward strand.
TGACCGCATTGTATTGGCTTATGTAGATGACCTTAAAATATATCACCCTATTACGAATATAACTGATGTGGAGTCTTTGCAAAAGAACTTGAATACTGTCAACAGTTGGTGTTGCATAAATTTGTGAATAAATTTGAATAAATTTCATTTAAATATTTCCAAATACTGTGTTGTGACTTTCACAAGGAAAATAAATTATATAAATTATTTTTATTACGTCTATAATACTGTTATGGAGAAACAAAGCTCTACAAAAGATCTTGGTGTTACATTCGACAGCAAGTTGACCTTTAACAATCATCTCTCAAGCATCACTAGATATGCTGTTAACTCTGGGTTTTATTATCAGAATGTCCCGAAATTTCGCTAATATTAGTACCATTATATCTCTTTATTTCGCATATGTCGTTAGTAGTAGTTGGAATATTTGCCTACCGTTTGGTTCCCAATCTGTGACCTACACGCAAATGAATTGAATTTTTGAAGTACTTGAGTTATAGACTGGACGAGGTTTATCTAGAACTAAATATAGAGTATGGGGATTTGATTGTGAGCCATGGATTGGAATTGCTGTCGGTGCGAAGACAAAGGAATAGCACATTACTGGTGGAGAATCTCCTGGATAACAGGATCGGCTCAGCATCTCTGTTAACGCAAGTAAATTTACTGATACCACGCATTGCTGCTAAACTCCATGTCTTGGTGTTTTCAACAGCAAGAACCAATATATTGTGCAGGGCTCCATTGCTGCATTCGTTAATAAACGCACATAATTTATTTAATGATATCTCTATGCTTTCATGGAATTAATTGGTTTATGTATTGTTGTATTGTCACATAGCCAAAATTTTTGTGTCTTATGTGGATTAGTCTGTTCAGAAAAATAAATTATTATTATTGTTGCGGTTGCATTTGGTTCGTGAGACCAAATGTTGAGGATGAATGCGGTTTCTGGTGGTGATGCTTCAACTCCGGTTACTAGAATCGTGACCCCAATATTTGCTTAACCGTACAAAGGTTGTTAGGCTGCATACACTTTACTTCTTAAATCTTCGGTGTCTGTTAGATGAATAAGTGTATTTTCATCTAAATATATTTATTTACACTATATACATTTATTTTTGGATCTACAACGACTTATACTAGCCTTAAACTGCTGTTGAAACTGCTGTTCCTTGTTAGTATGACTGTTATATGAATGTTAATATATATTGTTCTGTTGTTGTTGTGACTGGTGTCTTTTGGTGTTAATATGATACACTGGTTGAGAATGTTGTTGCTTATTATGATATTAAGGATGAGACTGTTGTGGTAAGACTGTAAAAATCCATCACTACCACCACAAACTATTACGTAATTAAAAACGCGTATTGGTTGTACATAGTAGTGGCTGACGTCACAAATAGTTTTCTCTGTGCTCAATTCTTAGTAATCGTACCTACTGGCAACAATATCTGAGTTTACAATAGTGTTTTAAAATTCTAATCTTACTAATAAATAAGTAATAAAATATTATTACTAATTAAGTATTAGTTGTTATTGTAAATCTAAGTACGTAGTTCCGGATAAATTCCACTGTTTGCTAATGAAATTTATTGTACATATTTAGGAAATGTGAGGTTTAACAATAGAGGGTCAGATTAAACATCGTCTATTGAATTTGTTCGCTGATAACCCTAGATAATGAGGTAAGCGGTCTAACGTATAAAGTAATAAATTTGTAAATGTAAAGGATGCCGCTTTCCTAGAACGTAAAGAAAGTTTTATAATTTGAATATGATAATCAAATTCTGTTATGCAGTGGTTTAAATTCCAAAATAAACGCTTAGTATTTATTAAATTGGAAATCTTATAGTTGAATTCTATATCCCAAATTTACTTACATTTAACAATAAAAATGTTTGAAATTAGAATTGTAATTATAACATAAAATATTACAGGATATTAAGTGAATCTTCAACAATTATTATAACTTAAACTCTATAAATCAATCTTTTTTTCACAAGAAAAGTGTTGCCTCGACTTAAGTAATGATATTGTAAACCAATATACGATACAGTAGTATGTAATAATACAACATAGAATCATTAATTTTATTAGTATATAAAAGTACAGGAAATGCTAAATCAAAAGTAAATAACGACAATTCCTATGATATGATAAATCAATATAAAATCATAACACGATAATAAAATAAAAATAGAAAAATTAAATACAATTCACAACTTCAAAGAACTTATTAATAGTAAATGAAAAACGAAAATATAATTTCTAAGTATCTTTGTGGACTGGTAGGCGTTAACATAATTATTATATTAACATAATAATTTTGTTCAGCTTAGTGAATATCACATAGATGCAGTTAAAATTTAAATATGTACTAGGATGATTTGGCGGGAAGTGATATTCTTTACCTGCACTATAGTTTGGAAAAATTTAGGATTATATTCTTATTCTTCTATCTTTTTTTATGGTTACAGGTGTAAGTTTAGTTTATATCAAGCATTTAATTTGAAAGTTATAGCAGTATAAACATTGTGGCTAAATGGAAAATTCTAAAATATATAAACCCGTAATTTATGTTGCATTTAAATATTTATTTCTTAAAGGACTAAATACATTTGATATTTTGGCTGATATCCAGTAATCTTTGGGTAATAATGCTCCTTCGAAAGCCACAATTTGTTGTTGGGTTAGCCAATTTAAATGTGGTGATGCCACGAAGATGGTGTACGACCGGAACCATAAATTTCGGAAATTATAAAATTATAATTACATAAATTGTTATGAATGACTTAAGAATTGACATCAGAGAGACATCTTGAGCATATCGATTTAACCTGTATATTTTATATGTAGAATTCAGCATGCCCAACCTGTCAGCAAGGCGGGTACGGCACAATTTAAATTGTAATCGAAAACGCGAGAGAATGCGAACATTAAGCCATTATTTTTTAACAGAATTGAACAGATTTTCTAGTGAAGATTTGTTACAGTATGAATACTGGCTCAGCCAACATATTCCTGAATTAAGTTAGAGATAACATGAAGCCAAGACATTTGCATCGAAGGAGAAGACAATGGCTACAATTTTTTAGATTCGTAGGGAATAGTTTTCATAGACTATCTTGCAAAGTACCAAACCGTTAATGGACGGAACTATGTCGCTATACTAAACAAATTAAAGAAACTAATTCACGAAAAACCACTGAGAACAGCCAATGAAAAAAATACTCACTAATCAAATTGTTGGCAAAAAATTGGATAAAATAAAATTTTGCCTAAATGTAGCTGTAAATAATTTCCGCGTAATCCTAAATCTGTTTCCGTCGAATCAAAAATTTATTGCAGCAGAAGATTTTGAGGATTTTCAGAAAAATCATTCCAAAAATGTAATTGCATGGGTGGTTCAAATGAGTTGAAGGCGAGGGGGAATATAACTTAATATATTAACTATATTAACTGGTGCTTTATGTCCAACATTTGTTCTACCAAATTTTCAGTAAATGACAAGCTTTCATCCTTATTGATATGGGCGTCATCGGGTCAGATTTTGACCCCTTTCACTAAATCCAAATCACTAATGTATAGTCTAAATAAAACGCATATTTTAACACTTTGGAGTGGGCTAGCGTTAAGAGCGGCCCTAAACATAGTGATGAAACAAAAAAAAAGCGCAAAACCAGCAAAAAAAGGGCGATTCTCCAGAAAAGTGTGTTCAAATTCAGTCCATAAAAACATATGCTTGCTTAGTACAGAAAAGCCAAAGATGACAGTTAGATAAGCGTAATGCGGTATTTGTCCATCGCACACTACAGTATAACACAAGTGACTAAGAGCATATACGGACAGTGTTTTAATAATTTTTTTCTTCTAAATTTAGTTAAAATTTATGTATTGCACATCAATGGATTCAGGAAAAAAATCTCTATTCAATTTTGCAAAAAAATATATATCGTGCAATTTGAAAAAAAAAATTGACAATCGCTAGGAATTGAAGATGGCGCTGGAAAAATGTAAATGTAGCCTCAAAACATAGTACTCATAAAACTATTTCATTTGGTGCCTATCTCATGAAAATCTAAATATAAATAACAGAGTTACAGCTTGGGGCGTTTTTTGTGTGACAGCCTGTATATAGAGAAAATAATGCAAACGGAAATAAGCATCTTCTCTGTTTATATTAATTATATGCTTTTAGAATAAAGTTTAGTGCCATTAATTTCATATTTGCTAGCTGGAGCATCAATAAATAATTTGCTCTATTACCCCATGTAATCTATCTATTTGTATCGATGCATAAATTCTATTTTTTAAGGCGTCTAACAAAACTATTCAATTTTAGTTTTAAATGATATATTTCATTAAAATAAAAAAAAAACAATGAAATGAAAAGAGTATGGTAATAATTTTTACAAAGCAGATTTAATTAAAAAATGAACCCATTAAGTAGATTTCTGGCATTTTAAGTTATTATTATTATTATTAGCTATAAAGTTGTAAATTTCATATTTCATATTATATTCTATTAAAAACTCTATCAATAGCGACTTTTGCTTTGAGGTATCGTTATTAATGAAAGCATGTTCTTTATTAGGATGGGTTTTAGATGTTAGAAAAACAAAAATAGTAAATAGAGTTAATGTTTATTTAGGAAATACTTTTGATCACATCAACGTACATTGAAATAAATAAATTAGTGAAAATACGATTTTATTAATTAGATATAATTTAGAGAATTATTATAACTTTAAAATTTATTTTGTAGATTATTCATTGTATCTAAAAATTTGAACCAGAGTTATAATTCCAAATACAACGTTAAAATTTAAAAATATTGCTACAATAAGATGCTGTAATTCACATGCTGTAATCACATATGTAATAGTATACTAAAAGATTTGATGTTATTAGAGTTAAGAATACCAAGCTTAATTGCTAAGCAAAGCCAATAATTTTCCATTTATATATTTTTACTTTCTGAACATCAAATTGAATGATTATTAAGATGATCAAACGCTTCTCTTCTTCAGCTATCAATCTAATATGGCTCGAACTGTGAATCTATTAGAAAATTATACGATTAGTGCCTGTTCTCTTTAATTTCGAACAATAACGACAACTAATGATCAAAAATTCTCACGTTTGAGACATAAAAGTAGTCTTAATGACTCAATTTGATAGAGATTTCTCAATAAAGTTCATGTGCCACTAGATAAGCATAATATTGTACTCTTTACGAACAACAGCTATATAAACAGAAGTAATTATATTAAATATTAACATAAAAGGAGTAAAAATATTAATAATTTTTCTTTTATAAATTCCTTTCCTACATTTTAAACAAAAATTTCTGAAAAAATATGGACTATCGAATAATATGTATGCAAATTCAACAAATTGTCAAACAATTTCAACTATTATCGAGACAATTAGCAGTTTGGTATCAAATAATTCTTCTAAACTGCTATTTATTTGTTTATTCAAAACTAACGATTCATATTTTTGAAATAGAATTCATTACAAATAATTTTTTATCGCCTACATAAGTGCATTTTGTCATTTATTTTTAGCTTCCCAGAAAAATTCCTTTCCTAAACACATTTCTCGTAAAGAAAATAAATTTTCTGCGCTTTCTTTTATTCTTATAAAGTCTTTATTATGTCAAAACAGATAGCGAGCCAAGTAAATTACATTAGAATTTTATACGAAGATCGCGCTTTCATGAAGAGAAAATAAAACGAAAAATTATTTGATTATTTAATTCCGATAATTTATTTTAACTTAATTATATCTTATTTGCTATTAAAGTTGTTTGTCTGCTTTATTACAAGTCTCTAGTTATCAAAACGGTGTGTTAAAATTTTATGTATTAATTTCGATAGTTCAAGCAAATTGTAAAATATATGGATAATATTTGCAGCATTCCCATTGTACGTGACATTGAAATTGCAATTCAATTTTCACCGTATTCTCTTGTCATATTTTTATTTAAAGTGTTTTGAGTGTTTGATTATGCCTATAACAACGTAGACATTATCGTCAGATGAGCGAATTCGGTAGCGGTCAAATTGTCGGCTTGCGCGAAGATAGTTTTTCGTACAGCGAAATTGCAAATTTCATTAATTGATGTTGCGGCCACTTCTTGCTGAAATATTTTAGTAATTATTGATGTACTTGGTAGCAACAACACACTTGGCTAGGTCAAAGTGGAAGATCCATTAGAAAACGTTTAGCAGAACGTGTAAGAGACGTGAAATATAGCATTAAAAATACAGGTTTCTCGGAACACTGTATTGAGCAAAACCATTTGTCCGATATAAATTTCTGCAACTTAGTACATAATGCAATAAAAAGTAAAAGATTAGATTTATTAGAAATTCTAGAAATTAAAAAAGGCCAGAAACAAAATGTTATAGTCGCTAATACACAACTAGAATTTATAAATACCCCCATCAAGGACACCATTATAATCATCATCTAATAACCACCGCATCACAAAACTAGTATATAAGTTTAAGTATAGATTAAGTTAATTGTAAGAAACTCTTTGAGAATGGCATAACAGCCGAAACATATATGTTAGAGAAATATAATAAAATTTGTGAAATATAGCCAAGTATGTTATTTCTACCAAGTACATCAATAAATTGCAAATTGCCTTAACCAAATCTAATCCACTGTTATGCGCTGTTATTTGTCATCGGCTAGGGTTGACTAGGATAGGCACCGAAGAGGAGCCTGAAGAAGAACTAATAACGTATAGAACAGCCACCTTCGTCGGATGGCACTAAGAGACCGATCTTCCAGTACCAGATCAATCCTTGATTTATGGTTAGCTAATTAAAATCGTTCTGTAACCCTTTGTTTATCGTCGAATTCAGGGCATTAAGCTTGCAATCTTATCGGCCATATTTTATGTTACCACCTACGGCTCAATACCGACAGCAACGTTTGGAGTGGTGTAAGTCGCAAATGCACGCGACGTGGTGTGACATAGGGTGGTGTTCAGTGATAAATCTCGATAGGTATGCATGATATCCGCATACGGTAAGACGTAGACCTGAGGAACGTCGCGATATTCAATTTTCTATTGAACGATATGTGCAGCGGGTTATGGAAATTATGGTACTGAGTGATATAGCATATGGCAGCAGGTCTCAATTGGTGCTCATCCAAGGTACCATGAACGCTTAGCGTTACGTTGATGAGAATTTCCAGGATAATGCCCAACCTCATGTAGTCAGAATTTCTTTAAACCAGTTCGAAGAGGCCTCTGTCTATATTTTCCCATGGTCACCCAGATCTCCTGCACTATCGTTAGCCGAACACGTTATGGGATATTATGGGAAAAAATTTGATTAACTTAGTGAATCCTCTGCAAACACTAGAAGCCATGAATCGAAGGTTACTTGAGAAACTATATCCCAAGAGAACATCGACCACTTACTGGAATCAATGCCACGAAGAGTCGCATTGATTCCAGTAGGTGTTGGGTAGTATAGTGTAACAGTAAGGGCTGACTATCTGGATCACACGTTTTTTCGAATATTTCCGTAAATTATCACATTTTAAAGACACTGTAAAATAATATTAACGTTTTTGTATTTATATATTCCGATAGCAGTTTATAACTTGCTCTAGTACGTACCTGAGGAAAGTCGGCGAAACAATTGTCGTTTCACGATCACATAGTTAAAATCCTCATAAAGTGAAGAATTTAACTCATAGTTTTATTGCTATTTGTTGGCAAAAAAATGGATAAAATAAAATTTCGCCCATTTTATTTGCTAAATATAGCTCTAAATAATTTCCATTTACTCCTAAAACTATTTCTGTCGATTGAAGAACTTACTGCAGCAGAGGATTTTGAGGATTTCCATGATGTAGTAGCAAAGCTGGTTCAAATGCGTTGAAGTAGCGTTTGCACAGCGTTTCAAAAAGAAAGCGTAGAACCAGCCAAAAATAGCGATTCTCCGGAAAAGTGTGTTAAAATTCAGTTCACACTAAACAAGTAGAAATTTCAATTTCAATTAAATGTTCTTAAAAAAATTAGAACAACCAGTTAAGTATAGAAGACTGCTAATAGGAAGAAATCCCCCTCAACTGCATGCACAAAACTATAGTCGGTGCAGAGGTGATATAGCATATGGGAGCAGGTCTCAGGTGGTTCTCATCTGAGGTACCATGAACGCTCAGTGTTACGTTGATGAGGTGATATAACCCCATATTCTTCCATATCTTCAGTAGGTCCAAGACCTACTTTTCTAGCAGGATAATGCATACTCACATAGCCAAAACTTCTCTAAACCAGTTCGAAGAGGCCCATGTCAATATCTTACCATGGCCACCCAGATCTTCTGACCTATCGTCATTAGAACACGTTGCGGGATATTATGGGAATAAAATCGATGAAGTTAACGAATCCTCCGCAAACACTAGAAGCTTTCCGACATGAATTGGAGGATGGAGGTCTTACATGTTGCCTGAGACACCATATCCCAAGAGAACATCGACCACCTACTGGAATTAATGCCATGAAGAGTGGCATTGATTACAGTAGGTGGTAGGTAGTACATATAGTCTAACAGTACGGGCTGACTATCTGAGTCACACATTTTTCGAATATTTGTGTACATTCTCACATTTTAAACGTACTGTAAAATAATATTAAGGTTTTTGTATTTATATATTTTAATGTCAGTTTATATATTGCTCTAGTACGTACCTGACGAAGCCGCTGTGTTGGCGAAACAATTGTCCATTATTACATATTCATAAAGTGAAAATTTTAACTATTAGTAGTTTTATTACTATTTTAAAATTATGAATCAATTTGGTAAAATACGAATCAATGCAATTATTTAATAAAGAATTATTTTTTTAAAGCTTGTAAAATTCTTTTATTTTTGATAAATTCGTTGAGATGAAATCTACATGAGAGTATTAAATTATTATTTCATGTATGATTTCATATTGTCAATTTTAACATCCGGATTTCATTTCAAGTAAACGAGAAAATTGTGTACATATATGTACGTTACTATAGCAATGCGGTTAGCGATAGTAATATATACATAAATTAAATAAAATTATGAAAGTCAAATACATATATCTCGTGAAGTCCGCAAGATATCTGGCGTATTTCCGGCAGCAAGCGGCAAAAGGTAGTTCTAGTAAATTAGTTTCTACATTTCAGTGAATCTTATAAATTTAAAAAATTCGTTCGCTGTTATTGCGGAAAAGTTAATACTACTCATACAAAAATTATTGAAAAGTGCGCAAATGCATCTTGCACTTTTCATTCATATATGTACCTATTCAAATATTTGCTTTATTTTATCTGTATTACGTAAGTAATGAAAAAAGAATGATTGATACGTGAAATGTGAGTATCTTGACGGATGTTTACTTCCAATGTATTGTTTGTGGCCTTACACATTCTTAGTTTATAAATTTTCGGATTGATTACTTTATAAATCTGATCAAAGGAAATTATATAAATTAAGCTACTTAAAATGCATGGCTTTTTTCGATGTAGATATATTATCCGGAAACAAAGGACAAGGAGAGATTAAAAATAAAATGCATAGTTACTACTCATTCATAAACAAAACTCCACCACCTATAATTCGCTACTGCGCCTGAAAAAAGGTGATAAGTCAAAATTTCAACAATTGAGATAAATGAGTTTAAAATAATTTACTTTATAGAGAGGTAATTTTTACATTAATTTAATGATTTTTGTAAGGCTTTCTTTTTGATAAGTGCTTTATGTAGAGCTATGTAAGAAATAGCGTAATCATTTTAATATATATTTTGTTAGAAAAGCTACTTTTGATGGACTTTTTCTTTCCTTTCTGACATTTTTCACTAAAAAATTATGATTTATTTAATTTTCCTTGTGAAAAATAAATATACCTTCTTTGAATTTATCTAATTATTATAAATGTTATACAGATATACGTGTTAAAGCTGAATAAAATAAAATAAAATTATCTGAAGTTTGTAAATTCTTGTAGAAATCTCACAACCCTAGTGTGATATAGGGAAAAAGATCAATCAAATGTTTTTTTCTACCGTTATTCTTCTTCTTCTTCTCCTTTTTTCTTCTTCTTCTCATTTGGGTTGGGCGCCAGCACGTTCAGCACTTGACCACACTGCTCTTTGTACTAACCCCAATCTCTCAGTTCCACTTTGTTAGTCTTGTGTCCTAGATAAAAGGCACTATTCTCCTCAGGGGAAGTTTGACGTCTGACTACCCTCATAGGATTCAATAGATCTCTTCCGAAATGTTTCTCTCTGAGTCCCTTCAGTTTTTTACACGTGCATATTACATGAAGGCTAGTTTCCTCCTGTTTTTCATATCTCCTACACCAGGGCTCGCTAACCAAGCCCATGCTGATGCTTCCTTAAAGGACAATGTCCGGTTATTAAGCCGATAATTAATCTAATTTCTTTTTTGTTACTACGAATTAGGTTGGTTGAAAACCTTCCATCCAGCTCCCTTAGTAGTTTTACTATGAAGTTGGCCTTCCGTTAACCTCCATTTCTTTTGATGTTCTCTTTCCAGCCATAACCAGATCTCCCTTTTAGCGGAATCCTTAGCGATTGCACATACAGGTTCTGGTCCTATGAAGTTCCTATTAGTACCTTCTTAGACCAGTTTGCCGGCTCATTACCTTTAATTCCATCATGTCCTGACACTCATATCAGCGACACAGTATTGTCTTGTGTCAGTTTATTGAGAACTTGTTTGCAATAGTTTAGCAGTTTAGACCTGGTAGATGGATTCATAATGGCTTTAATAGCTGCCTGACTATCAGTCATTATGTTGATTTTTGTTTGCGCAGCCGCCTTCCCGAATTTCCTCGGCGCTCGAGCGATTCTATGCCTGTTTTCTGGTCGGTATAAATATGTTCAGCTGTAAACATAATCTTAGGTGCCATATTGTCCGCCGGCATTTGAAATATCGGTCCTTCCTGTATAGTTCCTGTGATATCTGTATGCCTCGCTACAACCTTATTAGAACACCATACGTCATTGCCCTTCAGCCTCAGGATCGCAGCCATTGCTTCCGTTTTTACAAATAGTTCCAGCGGATGGAGAACCACATGGTTTTAGTTCCCAGGTCTTGCCAACAGCTCTTCTGCATCTCCAGAAGAGCTGCCTCGCCTTGTCTGCCACTTTGACTACGTCTGCTCCAATTCATTTTCGCATCAAATGTTTTCTACCGTTATTGGTATAGGTTTGCTGTATGCCTGTTTTGGAGTTAAAACTTCATTCGATCGTCCTCTTTTAGCTAAATTTATGGAACTTTCGTGTTCACTTAGTGAATTTTTAAATTGCAATTTTTTTTTATGTTTTGAATATTGTACCCAACGCACTTCTCTCCAGTTTAATTTCTACCCGTTGCTTTGTTTTCTGTTAGCTAATTGTTTTGAAAATAGGTCGGCGAAAATTAATATATCATTTCTCTCCATTTCACGCACAATAAAACGTTTCTTTTTTAACTACTTGCCGAATAAAGTAAAGCTCTGTGTTGTTGGGAAGGCAAAGAACCGTGATCTTTAAAGGAACAGATTTATTAAACTTGCCTGTAGATTACTTCAATCAAAAGGGTGCCCGGGTGGATAGAACAATTTTTAAAGAGCGGTTCGATAAAACGTTTGTGCCTCAGGTAAAGATGCATCTTCAATCTCTTGGATTACCTCAAAAAGGTGTACTTCTATTGGAAATTTGAAATCAAGCGATGGGCAGATCTTTGTTAAATATTTACCACCAAATGTAACAGGACTGATTCAACAGATGGATCAGGGCGTGATTGCCACAGTGGAACGTCATTATCGTAGTGGTTTGCTTCAAATAGTGAGTGATGAACATTATGATCTAAAAACATTTTGGAAGAACCTAACCTTATTTAATGCAATCCACGAACTGGAAAAGGCGTGGGGCAAAGTGCAGGCAACAACACTACAAAAACCTTGGCAGAAAATATTCCGTGATGATGAAATCGAAATGAAGACATCGATTCTGACGACGATGATGTTGAGGTTAACATACCATTTGCGTAAATATTTTACGTGCCCAGAATGGATGCAAAGATGTTGACATACAAAACACTGATGAGTGGCTGCATTTTGACGAGTCTTTACCAGGGTACAGAAGAGCATTTGTGACAATGTGGAAGAAAGTAGAAGTAGTGACAACAATTCATACGAAAATATTGTAACTGAAAACCGAATTCCACACTCCCGTGCTCTTTAACACATGCAGTGTCTTTTGGAGCACTTAGAGCAGCAGGATAATGAGTTCTTACCTAAAAAACTTTTACGTCATCTTTGTGCTGACATTAGGTGCAAAGTCAATAAGAATACAAAACAGTCTACAATAAATGTTTATTTTGAAAAAGATTAAAGTGAATAGATCAGAAATCACATTAAACGAGTGAAAACTTAAGAATTACTTTTCATTTTCTTATATTTTTTATTGTTTCTTTTAAATTTCATACTTTTTTTTTGGTTGTGTATTTAAATCCGTGCATTTATAAATACATGTCTACATGTAACGTACAGATATCCTTTTTGTACAAATATTTTTTATATTCAGAATTTAGAGAAAATATAGAAAAAATATGTAAAGTTTTTTGCGTTTTGTAAATCTTACTATTTATCTGTGATCCCGATTATCCGTGATTTCTGACTATCCGTACATTCCTTCCCGGACATTACCCCGGATAATTGAGAGTGCTCTGTATTAATAAACAACGGAATTTTTTTAGTGAATCACGTTGCATTCGTAAATATATTATAATATATTAATTATTATATAATTATGACCATTTTCATAAATGAATTGCTAATCAATTTTTGGTTTCATAAATCTAACAAAATTAGGAGTTTCATAAACGGCAGGACTTCGACTACTTTCTCAAATTATGTTGAAATATATTTATAGCTATTACGATTATAAATTCAGTATTTTTATTATGTAATTTAAAAAAATATATATATGCGTACAGACTGTCGGCGTTAATGAAATAGAGAAGTTCGGTCGCTGTTCAATCGAATGGGAAGTTTCTGTTTTGTAACTTATGGTCATAACGAACGGACGTGTCCGAGCATCGTTCACTCACTGGGAATCTAGTAGGCGCTGACATGCACCCGTTAACTTATTGCTATTCATTAGTCGTGTTTTGTTCTCCTTAAACAGTTGAACGCTCATTTATAACATGGTACCGACCGCGTGATTTACGTTCATTTCTTATTTGACCGGTTCTCGTATATAGGTACACGCTATATATATATATATACATATATATATATATATATATATAGCGTGTACCTATATATATATATATATATATATATATATATATATATATATAAGACACAGAAAATGTATATAGTTATATGTATGCCGACAATGAGATACTCTAAATTCTCATTATATGGAGTAAATTTAGCACGCGCAAAGCTGTAAACCGGCGTTCTTGGCAAAGGACTACGCATTCCTTGCACCTTAAACAGCATAAATTTAAATGCAGACAATGCGGTTGCCGCGCTAGCATGTGCGATGTTATAAATTACTCCTTAATAAAAGATTTTCTTCCTGTTTGAGAAAGGAATTTATTTTCTGATTATTTTCGTTTGTTGAAACTTTACACGTTTGAATCTAGTAAACATGGGCTTAATACTTATGTGATGCAATTTATGTCGTTACTAAATCTTTCCTTACACTTTTAGTACTTACTATCTGTTCTTACAGAAACTTTTAATGTCTAGTACTGGTGGGATCACGTAATTTCAGAAATAAGGTATTATAATTATACTATAATATTTCCTAAATACAAGGGCGGATTGATATACGAGGACGATTCGTAAAGTAAGTTCCGTTTCTGTGTAGTCTGATTCAGTGCTAGTAAGAGAAGCATTCGGACATTCTTTCGTGCTATTTTGGTCGTTTAAAATGGCTGCTGCAATAGAAAATCCCGCCGACTGTGAATTCCGACTGTTATCCAATTTCTGTGTGCAAAAACACGAAGGCTACTGAGATTCATCGTGAACTTTGTTCTGTTTCTGGTGAAAATGTCATGAGCGACAGTATGGTTAGAAGATGGTGCCGTATTCGAGAAACGTATTCGAGAAGGAGGAACTAATGCCCATGATTGAGAACAGAGTGGAACACCAACTGTTATGACGAACGAACTTGTGTGTAGGGTAATGTTGAAGAAAAATTCGTGAAAGTCGGCAATTTACAATCACAGAACTGAGTGCCTTTTTTCCTCAAATTTCACGTACAGTTTTGTACGAAGTTGTTACTGAACAGTTAGGTTACCACAAATTTTGTTCACGATGGGTGTCAAAACTTCTTACCGGATACCATAAAGCAAAGAGAATCGGTACTAACTTTTCTGACACGTTACGATATAGAAGGTGAAGATTTCCTCAGGCATGACGTAACAGGTGATGAGATTTGGGTCGTCTATGGCAACGTTGAGATGAAAAGACAGTTAATTCAGTGGGTCCTTCTACTCGCCTACGAGGAAAGCTTTAAGTGTCGTCAAACTTTTTTTTTGGGACAAGAAAGACATCCTTCTTGTAGGCTTTATGCGTGATAAAGAGCTGCAGGATAGTGTTATAGCATAGCTTAATTTACAGGCGATAGAGTTCTATGAAGAGAGCATTCAAAAGCTTGTTCATCGCTATGATAAATATATCAATCTTAATGGGAAAAATAGTTGAAAGTAGTAGCTTTAAGTTGTATATAATAAAAACTGTTGATTGAAAAAGGGGATACTTGTTGAAACTTCATTATAACGATAAGAAATAACTACTAAACTTCTAGTTTAAAAAATTTTCATTATAAATTCACCACAATATTGTTTCGCCACAGAACGGCTTCATCAGTTCTTCATTCACCTGATGAAGCCATTGTAGATCGAAACAATGTTGTACTGGATTTACAGTAAAAATTTTTGAAACTAGAAGTTTAGCACTTATTTCTTATTGTTATAATTGTTGGTGTTTTTTTAATAACCTAACGGACCTGACTTTACAAATCCTCCGTGTATTAGGTCTCCAACTCTATAAAATAAGAATAAGGTAAGAAAAATTAATGAAACCAGTTTCAAAATGAAGTAAATTTATTGTACTACAAATGTACATAATATTTCCGTTTATATCCCAAAAAATGGTGAGAATGACTTTCTGGGCTGATGGAATTCTTTTAAATTTTCGTAGATGTGGAGAATCAGGACGACGATATTCCACTGACTGCCGCTTGTTTTCGTAATCATAACGATGAACCCGAGATTTGTCCCCGGTGATAATGTTCATGAGAAAATAATTTCCTTCACGTTGGTATTGTTTAAAAATTGCACATCCCTGAAATCGAGCTTGAATGATAAATGACACGGTTACTCAACGCGGAAAATGAAACATCGCATGCTAGGACGACATTCTCGAAATTACCGTTTGGAAGTTAGAACTTGTTTCTACCCCCACTGATCACACAATGGCGTTGTTGGAGATCTTATATATCAATCCGCACTCATACTATAAGATCTTTTTTATTATAAAAATTAATAAAAACCGAAATATACACAGTATTGTGATGTGAATCATGCATTGACGTCACCCGCCGTGCGAAGTCAACATGGCTTAGAGACTTCTGGAAAGCGCCTATACCGTAATGGAAGGTAACACGACCGAGAAATTTCCAGTACAGGCAATTCGAGAAAACTGATGTACTATAAATGGCGCTTTACAGAGAGGAAGGAGACATTCAAGCAGAAGTCACGGTCGAGTTAAATGTGAAATAAATACTGCTATTAGTTATTAATTATTAAATGTTATTTAGTGCATTTTATTATTAACTAGATTCCCGTAGCCCGAAAAATTAAAACTTCCTTTCTGTTAACTGCCATTAATCGATATAAAGTTTTTGTTTATTCTCCAGCTAAACAACGTATCAATTATATTTTATTATAATCAATCTAACACTCCAAAATGCCTTTGGATACACAGTATTCTTCGTTATTCCATCTGGAGCATTAACAAACAGGGAAGATGGTTTCCCAATTTGTAAACATGCTACAGCTGTTCCAGCTGTTATAATCACACACAGCAATTGGATAACTGTGCTCGCTGACAAAAATGCATTGTCGAGGTAGTTGCCATTCTGTCGAAACAATTGCTAAGAGACAACTTGAAAACAGTATACATATGTGCAGTTGCAGTCCTTGAAAACGCAGACACTTAAATACAAAAACATTTTAAAAGGGGTAATTTTTTTTTTAAACGCTACTCAAGCCAATTATTGGCGTAGAATGCAAAATGTATTGCAAAAATAGTAAATTTAAAAAAAATTATTAATAAAACTGCAGCCCTGCTTTATATAAAATTTCAAAAATATCATTTCGATTATCAGAATACAAAACTTTACTTCAAAATTAGTATTTAGTTTCGATAATCAATCGATTTTTGTAATTCTGATAATTGCGACATTTAAAACAATTAACTGACTATGGATTTGCCAAATTTGACTTTGTCATCAAAATGAAAATTTGATCTACACATTACAAAATTTTAAATTTTTAACATTCACGTGAAAATCGAGTTTTCAAGGACCACAACTGTACATATATGCATAGGATATTTTCTTCATTTGGCGATTTAAGGTCTGTTTTAATTGAATATTTATTTAGTTAAGATACTTTAACTCTTACATGTTTCGGCACTTACGGCATTTGTCAAAGAGTTTTTTTTAATATAAGCATTCAATTACAATATATAATTATAAAAAGTGACAGTCTACTCGTATTATATTTTCTATTGTCATATTTTATATGCCACGTTGTCATGGTTGTTATATAATTAGTTAAAATTACATTACGATTTTTTCCGATAGAAATTCATGTTTCATATATTGTTAATTCTTTAATATTTGCTGATAAAATTAGAAAAAAAAATTAAAACATCCTTCCACACAACATAAGGAACATACGCACAAAAAAGATAATTGAATAGATTATATATTTATTCAAAGTACATTCCTTTTGAATCGATGCAATGAGTAGCACGATCGAGTAACGGTGGAACGACCTTTTGATATGCTGTTTTGGTATGTCCCAAGAGGATATAATTTGGGGAGGGGTGGTACTACGAGAGCTAACATGATCACTATGTGTCCTGTTACTCCTTATATAGTCTTGAACTGTATCCATAATTTCAACCCAAATCAAACATCTGGTCACAACTGTCTTCCAAGTTTTTTCGTTAGAGATTTGGCCCTGTTTTATATGAACCCCTAGCAAGGATTTTCAATAAAATTATTTCTATCGGTTCCTTTCTTGAATGTTGGAAGTTTAGAAAGAGTGTGCCAGTCCAAACCTATAGTGATATTTGCAATTACGGACCAGATACCATATTATCTGCATTTCGTTGTTGTCATAGGAGCAGGGATGACGTTGAATGTCTAGGTCTTTCGTTTACAGAGACCATCTCGTCGGTGGTCAGTGTCACCATATCTTATACTTATCTTATCGTGATACGGTCGTTGATTATAGGTCTGTGAAGCAGTTCAGGTTGCAGACATCTCTATTGGACAAGTATTTAACAAACATAAAATCTATAACTTAAACGCAATGTTTGAATTGTACAACCACAACACAAGTGTATTTTTGTGGCGTTATAGAACTGTGAACGAAATGTGAATCCATCACTTTACGCCAAGAACGAAAGAACATTACTGTGGTTCCATCTGCTGGAAAAGTTATGGCTGCTGTGTTTTTGGATTCACAGGGCGTAATCTGTATCGATTTTCGGGAAACCGGAAGAATGATCACAGGACTCTATTATGTTTATTTATTGAATAACTGCAAAGCTTAATTAAAAGAAATAAAAACGAGCACATTTAAAGAAAAAAGGGTTTTTTTGTGGTGTTTCTAAAGCGATCCATTATCTTAAGCTGAAAGCTTGTCATGACCACAAGGTCGCTTAGAGCGTATATGGTCTGCGTGTTTCATGGCTTTGCTATTACACCTCCTTGCTACAAAAGGGTAGAAATGTTGATTTGACTTTCAGTTTCTTAAGGGGACTTTCGATTGTCCAAGACTTATACCCAATCACTGTTGGACCCCGTCAGCTGTATTTCAGCAGCTGCAGGGTGTATTTCAAATTTTCGATTAATGGAGTTGGAAAAACAATGTATGAGCCGGTTACGTTTTGCATTCAAGGATGAAGCACAATCGCAGCAACTATACAGGGGTGCGTTAAGGAATTTCACAAGAGCTGTTCGACGCTCTTAACACTTGCGTCGTTCAGCCATTATATTACCAAGTGTCTCTCGCATTTCTTACTTTCTTTGCTCTTTTTTTTATGTGTCTATATCGCGATCTTACCATGAAAATGCACTGTTTGTTAACAACTGAATCCGCTAAATTGGTCAAATTAAATTTAGAACTGCTGTATAATTCTGCATTTTTGCATAATCTGGCTCACAGTAACGTCTGTCTTTTATTTCAAAACCTAAGGATATGTCTTAGCGAGCGGAGATTCGCACCGAACGAAGAAGTTATTGTTGAAACAAAGGCACATTTAAAGATCGGACTTTCTGAAAAGCATAAAAGAGTTGGAATACCGCCGGCTTAAGTGTATAGAGTTGAGTCTTTCATTGAAAAGTCACGTTCCTTTCAAGTATTCCTCGTATGTGTAATTATTTATTTTTAAGAAAAATGCATAATATTTGCAATATAATAATATTTCAATTAAAATAAGCACTTATGCATACTATAATTACTGTAATTAAATACTACATCTTAAATCTACATTAACTTTTTAATATTTTTCTCACTTTCCGGTAATTATGGATAACTAAAATCAATTTAAATCAAACTAATTTATACTATTTTACGAAGTTCATAGTAGCTACAACTTCTGTAATTTTGTAGCTAATTGGTTCTGTAATTACAAATTCCTTCAGGAAAATCGATTAAAATAAAGATGTGTGTGTGTTGGTTTAATAGAACTTTACTTTCAGTACGACGCTAAAGTTTCCTTATATATATGCCTGGAGAATAATAATATGCAAACAATTTAACTAATTAATCTTTATGTGTCTTCTGAAGCGCAGTGTACAATATATTAGATATTTATATGTACACCTAAGTCAGTTAATGCCGTCATGTTACAATTAGTAACTAAATAAAGTTAATTCTATGTGTAATTTACGATGTTAGTATCCTAATCAAGACGTTAAAGTCTTTTGCTTTTCATTATTCCTTTTACACTCGAATTAAATTAGATCGTTTCTTCGTATATGATTACCATTTATAGTTCTGCATGTACCATTCTTTACATCAGAAAGACAAGATTTTTAATGTTTTACAGAGTTTAGCAAGATAATGTTCTTGCTAAAGATGCATTACTATGACTTCGTCGAGATACTAGCGTTAGCATACTTTCTAAAAATTCGAAACCCTTGCTAGAGTTTAAGCAATTTTCAAAGGAAGTTATTACTCCTGTTTTGAAAACTAGAAATTATTTTTGTGGTTTGCGATCCAACTAGAACTTAAAATTAGAATTTTTATAAAAACAAAAACATTAATAACATAAAATATTATTAAAAATCGGATGTGGAGAACAGAATAGTTCCTATATGTGTGAAAGTACGCTGATACGTGTTTCGTTCTACTACAGAATCGTCAGTGCGCCACCACTGGAGAAATACGTTCACAAAAACAACACCCTTGTCATATTACAAAAGCTATTAAGAGCGTAGAAGAACATGCAGCGCTGCATATTGACTAATTTTAACATGACGAACGCCAAAACAACGGTCACTGTCTCTGTACAGAAACCTGGAGAACGTTGTTAATGAATAAGTTTTTTCGATTAATTAATTGAATTCTATTTAGGAAAGATTTCTTTATAATTTGAAATTTATACATTTTATTCAGAGGAACCAGGCAGTCCCCGTTATTAATGTTTATGGCAGTGTCAAACATAATTTTATAACGTACTTTTACTTACTTTACCCAAGAAATATTTATTCAAAGCACGGCCTGCATTAACCGTTTAGCTCGCAATTATGTTTCGGTTCTTCCTTCTTAGAAAATGTATTTTAAAAATAGGAATTTATCATCTAGTTTATAGTTATTTATTCAGGCCTTTTTCTATCTTGCATTGTTTCTACTTAAGCTGTAGCCGTTATTGTCATCAAATGTTAACGCACATCGGTTAAGCATTGTAATGTTTAAATCAAAAGCTTGCGGCCTATTGTGATAAACACGGAGTGGCTCGTTAAGCTAGATGGACTTTCTACAAATTTTCTGCTGAAAATAGGATATTTCACACGAGCGTGAAGTTTGAGGCACGAGCCGTAGGCGAGTGGTTTAATTATGCGAGTGTGAAATATTTTCAGCACGTGTTGTACACTATACTTTTCCGACGACCGCTTAGTGACAAGAATTAATTTCAATGAAAATAAAAGAATGATTCACAAAATAATGATATATGATGTATTTCATAAATTTTACATTTAAACCATACAACTTAATCTTTTCTATAATAATTAATAGTGAAATTTGAACAATTTTGCAAAATAATAGGAGAATTGTCCTTGCCATTTTACTAGCCAATTTACCAACACCGCGTATCAACAACAATTTGACATTTGAGAGTCATTCATTTGACAGTTTCCTATTTGTTATTTTATGATTAGTAGGTTGGCACGTCTGTTACTTTGCACACGGTTCTGCGACGATTCTAACTGGCCCTCTTGAACTTTTCAGCACAGTTTTAGTTACAAGATAACTTTTCAACACAGTTTTGGGGATACAATGCAATTTGCAATTTTCAGTGATAGTAAATCATGCGAATTTGTTCTTTTTACATTGTGGTCGTCGGAAAAGTGTTATTACCTATCTTGGAATGTAATAGCGCATTTTTTAGCAGGTTTGAAGGTTATAAATGTTCAGATTACTAACCGATCGCGAGTAAAAGCATTTTTTAATAATACGAGAAATGTCTTTTATGTTTTTCATACTGGGACGTAGAGAGCACCAGTAATCAAATGACAGTGCTAGAAATTAACCTCCACTATTAGTTAGCGCAAAATGCAAAGTTTCAGTGCGATACGTGTAGTGTTGTAGCTACAACGAACTGTCAAAATTGACGAGTTAGTCGAAAAATGGAATTAAACCGTGAAAATGTTCAAGCAGTAATTTTTTATAGTTTTCGATGACAATTATCTCACCAAGAATGTATTGCCGAGTTTGTTTCTGTTTTCAGTAACGAAGCACCACATCAGTCAACAATTTCTCGTTGGTATAGATAATTCAAACGTGGACGGATTAGTCTTAGCGACGATTCAAGAGCAGGTGCACAAGAAACGGTCAGTCAGGAAGAACACGTCGACGCTGTGCGCAAGCTCGTCAACGAAGATCGACATGTGACATAACGCGAAATTGAGGATATCAAAGACTTCAAATCAGAAAATTTTACATGAAGATTTGTGTATAAAGAAAATTAGTTTCTCGTTGAATACCGCATCTGTTGACCGAATAACAGAAAACAAATAGAATGAATTGATGTCAAAAGACTATACCGTTTAACGCAGGAAACTCTACAAACGTGTACAACATAGTGAGTGGTGATGAATCTTGGATTTACTCATATGAATCAGAAAATAAACGCCAATAGTTTGTTTGGGTGTTCCTAGGTGAAGAAAAGCCGACAAAAGTCACCCAATCTCGAAGTGGTCTTCAAAAAGATGGTCGCGACCATTGCCTCGAAAACAGGTCATGTACTAACAATTTCTCGGCAAGATCAAAGAACTGTTACTGCCGATTGGTATGCAACCATTTGTTTGCCGCAAGTCATCGCTGAGTTCCGAGAAAACAATCCACAACAACGAATCATCCTCCACCAAGACCATGCAAGTTCGTACACACCTCACAAGACGGTTTAGTTTTTAACGCAATAAAACGTCGAATTGTTAGACCATCCTCCGTACAGTCCCGGACAGTCAGACAGTCTTATATTTTATTTTTCCATAGCGCTTCTCTACCTCCCTTTAACATAATGTAGACTCTCAGTTTTATCACTTTAAGAACAGTATTATATAAATCGTAGTCCAATATTTTTGTGAAAGTTTTGTTCATAGACATTTAAGTAATAAACGGCACCCATTCCTTCAACTATTCAAAACAAAACATGTGTTTGTTACGGTACATTTGTGTAAAGATATATCCATAAGTTAGTTATATGTGTGACGAAGCTCAGGTTGGAGCAAAGCGATCGTTACTGTGTAAAGTAAAAAGTTGTGAAATTCATTAAAATTTGTTTTATTTTATCCTGATAATACAAATATCTTTGTATTAAAAAAATAGTATTTTGTTTTATTTTGAAAGTAAACTTGAGTTTCCGTCAGTAATTTCCCAAATTTAGAACAATTCCAGAGTCGAACATTTCTTATGCTAACTTGCCTGGAGAACACCAGATAAATTATCGTCCATTTGTACATAGTTTTTTTAAATTATTGAATAATAACTATTGAATAATAGAATTGATTATTCGCAAATATTTGATATTTCATTCAGCATCCTACGCTGCGTCCATCCGTTATGCGCCCGCATTTAGCTTGCTAACAGAGAAGACCAATATATTCATGAAATCACCTGTGCACCATATGATATGCGACGCGGAACTGATTTATAGTGACATATTTACTGGAAAACAAATTGAACGATTTTTTTTGTATTTCTGTATGCAATGTTTTCGTAATATATATATATTTATATATATATATATATATATATATATATATATATATATATATATATAGTATTTTCGTGACCTTGGTAAACTTAATTAGTCGGCGATTAAAGGTCTGGTTATTACTTCAAAGTGTATATATTTAAAATAATCCTACATGTTTCGGCAATGATGCCTTTGTCAAGGATATAAAAAATATAAATGACAGAATATTCTGTCATTTATATTTTTTATATCCTTGACAAAGGCATCATTGCCGAAACATGTAGGATTATTTTAAATATATACACTTTGAAGTAATAACCAGACCTTTAATCGCAGACTAATTAAGTTTACCTTATATATATATATATATATAAAGATAATTATTTCGTGACCTTTGTATGTTATGGTAAATTCAATTTGTTGGCGATTTAAGGTCTGGTTTTACTTTAAAATATATATATTTAAAACAACCCTACATGTTTCGGCAAATGATGCCTTTATCAAGAAATATAAAATATAAATGACAGTATATTTAAAAAAAATGTATTAAAAATGTATGACATTAATATACTGTCATTTATATTTTATATTCCTTGATAAAGGCATCATTTGCCGAAATATGTAGGGTTGTTTTAAATATATATATTTTAAAGTAAAACAAGACCTTAAGTCGCCAACAAATTGAATTTATCATATATATATATATATATATATATATATATATATATATATATATATAAATATAAGGTAATAGGCCTTAAAGAAATATGTGTAATTCAAAGTAAAATCAATTAATTGGTTACTTTGAAAAATACAAATTATTTGAATATACACGTAAGGAGTTATAAATGTGACCTATAGACGGCGTTAAGTTATATTTATAATGTTGACACAGGTGTAATATATCCGAACATGAATACAATAATATAAACAATTTATACTTAACTTTACTGGCCTCCTTTGCGTGCTAAACTTATTACTAAGTACTTTATGGGTATCTTATCTAAAATATTGGCTAGCTCAGTCTTTATGGTGACAAAATTAACGTGTATGTATGTTCGGTACGTTGATTGAATATAAGCATATGTGATTCAAAACAAGTTATTCGAAGTTAAAGACATTCCGAAGTTAACTACAAGAATAAAACAAGAGGATAAGTTGTAAATATCACTGGTTTAATCAGAATCTCTAAGCAAAAGGTAAGTTTAAATACAATATAACAGAATAACATAAGCATGAAAAGTCACGTGATCTGATATTATTATTAAAGTAAGGTTAAATATTTTTATAAAATAGCTAATGCTGAAAAGTAATCTATGTAACTGTAATTCAACTTGAAAAGAACTGTATTTTTCGAATTTAACTGTATATGGACTAAATGATAACAATTTTGGTATCTATATGAAATATTAACGATTATTTTCAACATGTAGAAATTAATGATTTTATGTTTTAGGAGATAGATAAATAAATACTCAAGTTGATGATGGTTGTGTTTTCTGGATGGTCAATAGATATTCGAGTCTTTATATACGGGAAAAACGGGCTCAGGTGTAGGAGAAAGGCTTGTATCCTTCCAAATATTCGGTTAGCGTCCATGCGAAGCTGGAATTTTCGTTCTCCGCTCTCAGGCAAGTCTAGGATAGAGTAGTCTTCGTAATAACGATGCTTGGTGGTAAGGATGTTTGTAGGATATGTTTTAGGTAAGATTTAGCTAATATATTTTCAATTTAATCACTTAATTACTGCAACACACTTTTATAAAATTTCGACGCGTTGTACCATTTTTAATTCCCCAAGCTAACTCTCCCTTGTTTTTTTTTGATTCTCCAGGCATCTTATTTTGAATGTTGTTTATACTTATTTAATCTCGTCAATAAAATCTATCAAAATCAATAAATTACCGTTGCTGATCGTTTAAATATTTCACTTAAATTATTATTTTAATTTTACAATTAATAAAAATGTATTTTCAATGATTAAATCTCCGCTAAATACCTATTTACATTTGGGATAATTCCCGCCTTATCTGATTCAAAATTAAGTACAGCTATGACCATAATATATGACATATAGTTCCAATCAATTAAGTTAAATATCTTCGGTGACATAAATATGTAAATGAAAATGACTAAAGTGAATGATTACTAGAAATTCAATAAATGTGAGATGCAAATTTGATTAATTAAAAACGCGGTATTAACTTTATTGATATGGCACGAGAAAAATGCAGTTCTAACTATGACTTATTCCAAAAATTAACAATTTAAATCTTAACTCTATATTTTTGTTCTAGGCATCCTTATGTGTAGGCTTGACCCACTACAAATTATATATAAATATATATATATATATATATATATATATATATATATATATATATATATATATAACAAGTGTTCATTTGAAAAGTCAATCTAGTAGCATGTGATTTACTGAGAACATTTTGAAGAATGTTGTAAATTAAAATTTACTACTTAATCTACGAAGTCGTATATTTTGACAGTTTCATACTTACAAATAAATAACAAATAATAGGTATTTATTGAAAACTATAACAAATGTTGAAAATGTTGTCCTTCAAGATCAATGCACTTTAAAGTCCTCCGTTCAAAATGTCTGATGATATTCTGCAACATTACTGGTTTGTTATTAATTTCCATGCATATCTGTTCGATTATCTGTAGCATATCATTCAAATTCAATATAGGTGTTCGAAATATGTTATTTTTTAGATAAGGCCACAAAAAGAAGCCGCAAGGTGTTAAATCGCGTGAACGGGCAGGCCAGGCAATTTCAGTATTTCGACTAATTATACACTCATCAAAAAATTCTCTTAAATAATCCAAAGATTCTGCAGTACAGAGACAAGGTGCTCCGTCTTGTTGGAAATATGCATTTTGAAGTTCATCATCATGCAACTGATTGACAAATGGTTGTAAAATTTCCGTACGGTACCTTTGAGCAGTTAACATTCCCTGAAAAAATATTGGTCCAATGATTCGCCTTTGGCTTATCGCTGCCCAAACACCAATTTTCTCTGGATGTAGCGATTCTTCATTAATTACATGTGGATTTTCACTACTCCAAATTCTTGTATTTTGTGAATTTAGGTATCCCGTTTTATAAAACTATGCTTCATCAGTAGAGATGACTCTTTGCGAAAGTTCTCCATTACTGTTCATATTTACAAACAAATTACAAATCTGTAGTCTACGTGGGTAATCAATTTCTAACAATTCTTGTACTGCTGTGACACGGTATGGATAAAGTTGCATATCTTTTTTTAATAACTTGTGCGTTGTACAAACAGAAAGGTTTATTTGTTGTTTCAAATGTTGAACAGATGTTTGTGGTTCATTTTCCATTATTTCTTCAACACGATTGACAACTTGATGTGCACTTTTCTTAACTGCTCCGCTGCCTGATTTTCTTAAGAGACTACCAGTTTCAGAAAAAAGTTTTAAAGTTCTATCCAAAGAATTCTTAAATTGTATATAATCTATTACAAAATGTGGAAACTCAACTTGAAATTCTACCATGCAATCTTGAACTGAATAAACCCATAAACAATCAATTTTATTACCACTTCGAAAATAAGCCTGGACTAAAAAAATTTTATGTTCTAAAGTGAAAGCCATTTTAAAACTAAGAAGCAATTTATTTAAACCACAATCGACGCACGATTATTTTATGCACTAACTGATATTTGTGATTGACATTATCAAATATCATTTGGATTTACGTTTACGGAACAACAAGCACATACTAATATATTTGCGTCTTATTCCATCAAAATTTCAAAGTAACCTAGATTGACTTTTCAAATGAACACTTGTTATATACGTGTGTTTATTATATGAGTATATACGAGCTGTGGCAATTAAATAATGATAATCCTTGCGAAACACGCGCCATTATGACTACGTACTAAAATTACACAGTTTGTGCGCATGCAACGTCATAGGAGGCGTTTTACATATTGTACACGGTTTCAAAGTTGACCGTTTAGTGATTGTACGTCGCAAAAATGTACAATAAGAAAATAGTCACAAGAGTTATCAAATTCTTAGTGAAATCAGTTGAGAAACCGTTGGAAATTTTAACTAAATTGAAAAATATTTGCGGCAATGAGCATCGTGTTTACGAGTGAGCAGCACGATTTAAAGCCAGTAGTGAATCTCTGAAAGACGACAAAAGACAAACGGCACCAGTCACAGTACATGCAGTTCAAAACATCAACCGTTAGCAAGTGCTTGCGCGGTCCGATCGTCGGATGTTCTCTGTAGAATAAGTCATAAACAAGGAAACGGTATGCAATATGTTACACAATAATTTGAAGAGGCAGAAGTAGTGCGCTAACCTTGTTCCGAAGATACGGCAAAACGAAAAGGATTGTGTTTGTCGGTTTGCCAAGATTTTGTTGAACACACCCAAATTGAAGTTTTTTGAAAACCATTGTTTGATGAAAACCATTGTTACGGGAGACGAAAGAAAAGGTGTTCCAGTATTTCCCTAAAACTCGGAAACAGAGCAAGCCGTGGATAGAGGAGGGAGCAAAGCGTCCGACAAAAACCAGAATGTCACGGTCTCAAATCCGAGTAATGGTAATTTGTTTTTTTAATTAGGGGCGAGATCCATCTGCTACAGGGTAGTACTGTTAACAATGCCTTCTACCTTGATGTCCTACCGTGTTCGTGTACCAGAATTGCTCGGGCGACACAAGAACTGGCCAGGTATGGATGGATTCTGCATCATGATAACACCTCTGTCCACACTGCGTTCGCTGTGAAGCAATTGGTAACGAAAAGAATTATTCCAGTGCTCTGGCTTCTGAAGACTTTTTCATGTTTTCCAATATGAGAACTCCGCTGAAAGGCAGCTGTTTTGATATTCAAAGACGCATGACGGAGGTGCTGAAGGGGTTAACTTCAGATGATTTTCGGCGATGCTTTCAGCAATGGGAGAACCGCTGGAACAAGTGTACCACACTCGTGGGAGACTATTATGAAGGGATAAATGATTAAAGTCATGTAATTACATGGCAATATTATCGTTATTTAATTACCACACCTCGTATTATGTTCTGTCCTATTCTGTTGAGGAAATAAATGGTAAAAACATCTTGCACAAAATATTAAATAATAAATACTAATGCAAATACTACAATGCTTTTTTATTAACTATCAAGAGTATTACAAGCAATATTAGAAGATTGAATCGAAACCTTGTGACCATATACAATTTTTTTAATTCGTGCCAAACACAATTTATTGCAGTTTTTGCTTACTACACATTCACGTTAGACAGCATTCTTTTATTAAATTAATTAATAGACTATTTTCCTTAATAATTAAATGAACCGTTGATTGCATGTTTATCTTGTTATATTATCAACAAAGTAAATTAATTTTTTTTTAATTTATAAAATTTTATCATAAAAAATTATATTCCGATAACGAGCGTGTTCACGTGGTGTATTTTAATTTAATTTGTTAAGTTTTGTTAATAGGATATGTCATGGTATATTTGCTAACGTAATTATTATTAAATAATATTCATGTGCTTTCCATAACTTTTTGTAATATTTTGTTTGTTAAAATATTTATCAGAATAATTGAAACATACATGAGTAGGTAAACCCCACCAGTTTTGTTTAATACAAAGGTATTTTTAATAATATAAAATATTATTAAAAACCTGGTGTGAAGAACACAAATACAGTCACTATTAATATTTTTGTGAACGTGTCCGAAAATATCTTTTCCCAGAGACGTAGATACGTATTTCGCCTTTCTACAGGCTCATCGGTACGCCCCTGCTGGAGAAAGAATATTTCCAGACACATTCACAAAAAAGAACCACATCACCACATCACCGTAATTATCCAGACCGGGCGTAGAAGTAAATTCAGCGCTGCCTGTTGTCAGACAACCTAAGTACCTCGCCCCGTCCACATAACCAATGTGAAGTAACGACGCCTTTCGACACAAACAAAATACAGTTTCTAGGGGGATGACTGTGCCACTTTTGGAAAGGCGTCTATACTTCACATTGGTTATGTGGACGGGGCGAGGTACTTCGGTTGTCTGACAACAGGCAGCGCTGAATTTACTTCTACGCCCGGTCTGGATAATTACAGTGATGTGGTGATGTGGTTCTTTTTTGTGAATGTGTCTGGAAATATTCTTTCTCCAGCAGGGACGTACCGATGAGCCTGTAGAAAGGTGAAATACGTATCTACGTCTCTGGGGAAAGATATTTTCGGACACGTTCACAAAAATATTAATAGTGAACCTGTATTTGTGTTCTTCACACCAGGTTTTTAATAATATTTTATATTATTAAAAATACCTTTGTTAAAATATTTCCCTCTGTTCTTCAAAGTAATCACCTAGGTTTTGTGGGAATCGATCTAAGTGGTTCTGTAGGTAGTGGAGTTTTATGCTCATGTTACATTCAAGAATATTAAATTTAGAAAGCATGGTGTCCATTAATTCTGTGTAATTTTCTGCTTTATTATTGCCAAGAAAATTTTGTACTACCCTTTCAATTTTTCCGTGCTAATCCCAGGAAATTTGGGAAATGAAAATCAATTAGAATGTATCTCGAAAACTGGAGCTGCTTCGAAGAAAAGCCAATTATTTTTGGAATTTACACATCAAATATATCCAAAATCAGTTCTCAGTTTTCCGGCACCAAGAAAAAAATTTAGTTTTGTCGACTTGCGTTATTTTAGCAGAAATTTTAAATTTTCTTAAAAAGAATTCATTTGAACCTTCAGAATTACTATTATATAATCATAGTTATTTGCAATTTGTAATTTAATATATTTTTATATGTACTTACCAGAATATTAAAGTATTTATTTTTGTATTAAAAATTTTATAAATTGAATAGATGTAATAATTATATCAAATTAAGTGACATATTATTGTGAGATAATTTGGAAGTTTTCAATATTTATAAAATTTGTAATGTGTTTACATTGACTTATATGTAGAAGCAACTAAAATAATGTATTTTTTTTTAAATATATGATACAAGAATGGCAATAAAATGCCAGTTAATTTTTAGCAATATAAAATACACGTAGAAATTAATATGATACTAGTTATAAAAGTCATAAGAAATTATTAAAAATTTAAGAATAAAGGTCTCATAAAATAACTTAAAAACAAAAGATGTACTCAATAGTGGAAGTTTTAAAATATTACAAATTATTATCTGACGTACATGATCATAAAATTAAAACTAAATTAACCGCAGATAGCTACTTAAACTCAAACCGAGATACACATAAGCAGAACTCGAGATGGAAGTGATATTGGTATACTATATTATTAGTGTAGCTTCGGAAATTCATAATTCACTACAGAATAATAAGCACGCCTCTGGAATTGTGGTATTTGTATCTGCATCTGCTCGATAATATAAGCAACTATGACTCATTTTACTCGCATGTAACCATAATGTTCTCCACTAAATTATCTTTGAAATCAGCGGTGTCTCTATACTAATGTTATTGCAACGTTATACAGCGTGTTTAAAAACGAATTACATCTAGTTGTCCATGAATTTCTCCTATAAATTAAGATGTTCTGCATTCTTGAAATGCGGATATAGATTAAATGGTATGAAGGTTATCTACCTGTCAGTGTCAAAATTTGTCATCGAGAGATATGGTGATGAAATTAATAATAAGTACAATTAGATTATTAATTTATTTATTAAAAAAAAATTAAAGACGGGATATTAATCAAACAACAAAGGTAAATAACTAATTTGTAGAAATTTTAATTATTATAATTTAGAACAAGTGTTCAAAATGGTCACCATTCTGTTGAAAACATAATGCAATATGACGTTTCATGTTGTCAAAAATATTCTGCAATATATTTCGTGTTATTTCGTTACAGTTAATTGTAATTGTATTCATCAAGTCATTTAAGTTATTCATTCTTGTCTTATATACTTTATTTTTTAGCAATGCGAAAATAGAAAACTCTAACAAAGTAAGATCTGGAGACCTTACTGACCAAGCAATTCTACTTATAACTCGATGAGGGAAATAATATTCTAAAAGCGCTAAATTTTTACGAGTTGTATGTGCAGTAGCCCCATCTTCCTGGAAGTAACCCCCATTGAATTCGTCTCGTTCCACTTGTGTGAAAATGGTGTTAAGAATTGTTCTCGGTATCGTTGGCTATTAATATTGTGAAAAAATATTGGTCCTATTTTTCCACGACGAGATACAGCTAACCATACCCCAACTTTAACAGGATGTAAAGGAACTTAGATGTGATTGTTTGGATTGTTTATAGACCATGTCCTGTAATTTTTTTTACTTACAAACCCGCTTAAGTTAAACCATGCTTCATCAGTAAAAAAACTTAGGTAAAGAATTTCGTCATTATTTAAATTGTCTTGAAAGAAGTTGCAATAACTAAGCCTACAAGCGTGATATTTAGGTAAGATCTGTTGAACAATCGATACTTTGTATGGATACATATTGCTATAGATTTTTCCCCGCAAATATTTTGAAAAGTTTTATTATTTATGAATGCACATTTATTTTGAACTTATATATATTTTTTACTAGGGCAGTTGTAGCACGCCGTTTGCATTGCTGTGTACGATTTTTATAACTGTATTTTTTATATGGAGCAGGCTGTATCCGCAGATGAAAATGTACTCTGGGTGTAGAAAGACGTGCTGAGTTAAAGTTAAATCTTTATCTTTGTTAAGTAACTTCGTGATTTTTCGTTAATTTGTGGTTGGTGTTTGATTTCATTACCGATATTTTCATACGAGTTAGTTGATCTCGTTATTGTTAATTTTTAAGATTTCTACCTCAGGTGTCTCGAGAAAATATATATATATTTTTTTTATATTTACGTAAGTAAATTATATTTAAAGATATCTTAATATTATTATTATTATCATTATTTTGAATGTATTGAATTTTGTATTTTTCCATTGTGTTAATTTTGTTATATATATATTTTATTCTTAGTTATTTGATTTGAATGACAAAGAACGTTTTTTAAAATTTCTAATATAAAAAATTTTCTATATCTATAAATTTTGTGCGCTTGGGATATCAAGGGCATATTTTTTTCATGTGATTGCACATGCGTTAAGGTTTGGTTCGGGCTGTCATTTCAGTTTGTTCATTGTTGTTTCTTGTGGGAGAAATTAAAAGGCATCTTAGTAGGATGTTTTTATCGCACGCTGCGGTCATTTCCGTGCGATATTTTTACCTTAATAATATTGTTTATTGACGCAATATTAATCTTTATACTTCATAAAGATATTTTTTTAAATTTTTTTAATTTTTGTATTAAAGTTTCATTTAAAGTTAACTGTGTGTATTTTTTAAAATTCAACCTTTTTTGTTTGTGCTCATAAGTAACTTAAAGACATAATTACTATTTCTCAAATAAATTTTGAGTGGCACTCAAACATTTTACTAATACAATTGTGTTTTCCACTTTTCCGATTGGAACTCTGAGGGAAAAGCAGTCTCATCTTGAAAATTAACCGACTGAATATCCAAGCTGGACAGATTGGTGGTGAATAGTGGTATTATCAAATTCAAAACCACTATTCATAGCAATATGTAAACGATATAAAGCGGTATTATCCACAACTGTATTACGAAACTGCAAGTGAAGCTGTCGCTTACATTCCGCGTAGGAATATTGCCATTCTTCGTTAAGAAATTGTGCACTTCGGAAATATGCTTCAACAATAAAAATATTTTCTTGCAATGTGTACATTATTTAGCAGTACTGTTTATAAAGTAAAAAAAAAAAACCTGTAAAAAAATTATATTGCTAGTCACAAAATGACAAATGTCAAAATGACATTAGATAGATAAATAGTAAGTTATAAATAAAAGGCAAGTGGCTTCTAATAATTTGCAAGTACTAGTTACTCAGTGCCTACTGAGATGGAGCCTTTTTGACACACGTTGTATTTACATGTTTTTTTAAATGATTTCTATAGTTTAAGAACACTTTACTGCAAGTGCACATTAAAATTGCAAATATTTTAACTAGCAATAATCTATGTTGCTAAAGAATTGAATACTGCTCAGTGTTAATATTAGGACAACATAAAGTAGAATATGATAAATCAAAATTAAATTATTTATAAATTCAATTGTATAAAGATATTGGTTTTATGTGAATTACGAAATTAATTTTTTTTTTCAATAGCTAAAATTTACAATTAAATCTGTAAAAGCAAGTAACATTTAATTTTTTATACATTTTTATAGAAATATATTTATTTAGTAAATATAAAAACTCGTCGGAATAAATATAATTGCATTTGTTTACACAATGGGCTGACACACTTTAACCTGTTCATATAGTATTTTGTAGAATTCTTAGAAGCCCTCTTTTCATACTTCTTTCACTGTTCTTTTCGCATTTGCAGCAATTTTCTCGGAATTTGCTGTGTTTTCCCAGCGTCTTTTAATAACGGTAGATTCATATAGAAGTATTTGTTAATGTATTAAGTTCGAGATATGATAAGTGTTTCAATGTGGTCACATTGGATTTTTGAAATTGTTATCTTATTTTTTAATCTTCTGCTAAACCCTTACGCACATAAATCAACACAATTACACTTCTTAGCTAACTAAAATAACATTCACATGTAAAAGAATTTATCTGAACTGATCTGATATAACGCAATGATAAACAATTAATAATTATCTTTGATTTAGATAATGGTTAATATTCTGACCCTGTATTTGCTGATATTTGCAAAAAAATAATTCAGCAGTTTAAACATTTTGATTTAATAATCATGCAGATATTGAATTGTGGAATTGTGCAATAATGACGAAGAACATAACTCTGATAATAATGATGTGGACGAATGTAAAACTCCAAAATCTACTTTATCGAGTACTAGCTATCCGCAGCCCGGCGTTGCTCGGTCACATTCCATAAAAAAAATTATAACATCCTTTGTGCCATTAACCGATATGAAATTTTTGTTTATTCTCTAGCTAAACAACGAATCAATGATATTTTATTATAATCAATATATCACTTCAATGCCTTTGGATACACAATATTCTTCGTTATTCCATCTGTTGCATAAACAAACAGAGCAGATGATTTCCCATTTTGCGAACATGCTACATATGCACTGAGGATTGATAATTTCCAGCTGTTGTAATCACACATAGCAATTCGATAATTGTACTCGCAAACAAAAATGCATTGTTCACCGTAATGTCGAGGTAGTTGCCATTCTGTCGAGACAATTGCTAAGAGACAATTTGAAAACAGTATACATATATGTATTTACGGCCCTTTAAAACCCAGATACTTAAATACAAAAACATTTTAAGCGGTGTAAACTTTTTTAAAGGCTACTCAAACCAATTATTGAAGTAGAATTCAAAATGTATTGCAAAAATAGTAAATAAAAAAAGATGATTAACAAAACTGCAGATAGTGTCCTGCTTTACTTAAATTTCAAAAATATCATTTCGAATATTAGAATACAAAACTTTACTTCAAAATTAGTGTCCGATTTTGATAATAGATTTTTGTAATTCTGATTATTTTACACATGCAAATATAAACCAATCAGATTCGCGTATTACTGAAGCAACTCGAAATTACAGCGGTAATTTATCGATAATTTTCATAGTAGAATAATTAGGCATTGTTATGGAAATGCGGTTAATAAGGATAGACATTTCTAAAGTTCTGTCAAAAAACAGGTTTCATTGTCACAAAACAATGCTGAGATTTGGGGAAGAATCAGTTGTAAACATTGATCAAATAGTAAAACAAGCTGAACCGGCTAATACGAAAAAGAGTAAAGCGTCAATTTGGCGACAATTTTGTGAGTTTTGTGATACGAAACACTACAGCATCGAACAAAATGTCACAGAAGAGGAACTTGCAGATATTCTGATAGACTGGGCCTTCAATATGAGGAAGGTGAATGGGGAAGAATATAAAGAAGGTGTTGTTAAAACGATGTGGAATGTCACGGCAAAATTGCTACAAGAGAAGTTTAATAACGAATATAACAGAAAAATTGATCTTTTCAGAGCATCGTATTTAAAGCAGCCCGCGACGCAAGGAACTCCAAAAGGAGAATTCTTCAAGCGATACCTGGTAAACGGAAAATGAGTTCTGCAGCTTTACAGAAAAACGAATATGAAAAAATGATAAATGTTTGGGATGAAGAAAATCCAGATGGACTACAAAAGAAATTTTACCTGATAGTGTCGATTGAATTGGCATGGCGAGGAGGAGAAGGCGCGGCATGTTTGATTCACTACTTCCGAGAAGAAATGAACGTATACAATACACCGACTGGAAGAATAGAGTACAATCCAATATTCACGAAAACTACCCAAGGTGGAGCACAAAAATGTGCTGACAGTAAATGGTTGATTCCCAACAAAGTAAAACCAAGTAATTGCCCAGTCAGACTTTTTAAAAAACTCATTTCAAAGAGGACAGAAAACGCTCGTATAAAAAGTGATAGACTCTTTTTAACTGTCAATCCAGCGTGGAATAAGAAAAAAGGTAGCTGGTATAAACATATGCCTATTGGAAGAAATGAAATTTTGAAATGGTTTAAGAAAAGTGCTGAACTCGCTGGTTTCAACACAGAAAACCAAAAAATAAGTAACCATTCCAGTCGCACGACAGCTGTCTCAAATTTAACAAAAGCTGGTGTAAATGAGCAACAATTAATTAAAATTTCTGGCCATAGTAGTTCACATTCTATTAAGCCGTATCTACAACTAGATAAAGAACACCATGAAACTATTATTAATCAAATGCGAGGAAATAGTTACAAAAGTGCAAATATTGACTCAAGCACATCCAATAAAAAACAGAATGTATATAACAATTGTACCTTTCAGTGTACTAATTTATAGATGAATTAATAAATAAAGAGTTTAGATAAATTTCATTTTGTATTACGTAAAATAATCTAATCAAATACCATACGAGCTTTGAATTAAAATCGATAATTTCACTCATACTTCCTGCATAACGACTTCGACTCGTGTCAATTTGACAATTAAACCACTCCAGCCCTACGGGCTGTCGTGATTTAAATGCTTGTCAAACTGACACTCGTCTTCGTCGCTATGCAATAACCATTCGTGAAATTATCGATAAATTCAAAGCTCTTATGGTATTACTACAGATAATTGCGGCATTAAAAAAAAACTGACTATGAATTTGTCAAATGTGACATTATCATCAAATTGATTGATGAAAATTTGATTTATACACATTACAAAATTTTAATTTTTTATATTCACGTCAAAATCGAGTGAGTTTTCAAGGGCCGTAACCGTATATATATGCATAGGAGATTTTCTTTATTTGTCGAGTTAAAGTGTTTTAATTAAATATGTATTTATTTAAGATACTTTCACTCTTACATGTTTGGGCGCTTACGGCAGTTTTCATATAATTATTGACAGGTTTTAATGTATATATGACAAAAGGTCGTGGGTTTCATAGTTGTGGCGAAGCAGGAGTTCTCTGCAAACTTGTTCTGCGTTATTCCGCGGAAATTTGTTTTGGAACCCACATGGCCCTACTAAATTTAAGCCAGTCGGGGCCAATAGCATGAACACTATCAGCACTAATATACAGGGTGGGGAAAAAGTACTGTATATCGCTTGCAACTTTTGAATGAGCAATTTAATTAGAACGTTTCACATGCAAAGGATATATAACGATATGCAATTTATAGGAGGTTGTATAAGAATATTTTCTAGAAATTAGTCAAAAACCTTTATGATTCCCAGTTACAGCTCAGTTGTCTTGATTTAATAAATTATTCTGTTTTAAATGTCAACATGACATAATATGAAAAAAACTTAACAATCACGCGTTATTCGATAAAATTTTGACATTTATTCGGTTGTAAAGATGTTAATTTATGTAAAAAATCGAAAAATTATCAGAAAAAGAACGAATTGAATTTTTGATTATGGTTGGTTACGGTAATAGGAAACATACGCAAGTTGAGGTATGTGATTTATTTAATAATAAGTATCCTGAGCGGATGTTGATTAATCAAACAACTGTAAGCCATATTGTAAAACGGTTTAATGAGACGGGTACTGCTAAACATGCTCCAAAAATCGACAGACCAAAAACAGAAACTGACAGAGGTAAGGCTCTGAACGTATTATTAGATGTTGCGGAGAATTCCAAAATTTCAACCTGAAG
This sequence comes from Melolontha melolontha, assembly GCA_935421215.2. NCBI lineage: Eukaryota > Metazoa > Arthropoda > Insecta > Coleoptera > Scarabaeidae > Melolontha > Melolontha melolontha. The sequence goes on from OW285235.1 coordinate 71,884,491, forward strand.
CTTTAAATAATGATGTGTGCCCAAAATCCATTCGGAAAATTCTAAAAGAAGAAGTTTAAACCTTTCAAAATACATATTCTACATGAACTGAATGAAGATGATTTCGATAGAAGAGGTCAATTCAGTGAAGTTATGTTGGAAAGGGAAAATAATTTTCAGTTTTTTCATAATATTTTATTTTCTGATGTGGCAACAGTTTATTTACATGGCTAAATAAATTGACATAATTATCGATATTGAGCCACAGAAAATCTGCACTGGGCAGAAGAAGTCCATATACAACGACCCCAGAAAATAAATACATGACTGGGCATAATTGGCACTAATATTGGCCCGTTCTTTGTAGAAGGAAATTTAATGTCAGAAAGGTACTTGCATCTGTTGCAAAATCAAGTGCTTCGTGCTTGTGTAACCTTATTGAATACCATTCCTGAGCACATATGATTTCAACACCTCATTATGAAGCAGTAGTAAGAGAGTACTTAAACGAGGTGTTTCTTGGCAGGTGGATTGGTAGAAGAGATCCTATCGAATGGGCTGCTAGGTTTCCAGATCTTTTGGATTTTTTTTATGTGGGGCCATTTAAAGACTGAAATCTACTGAAATTGACCCAATAATCTTAAACAGAAATAAGAAAAACACTTTAACCACAATATATATCAATAAATACTATATACGTATTTCGGCAACTAAATTGCCATCTTCAGTGGAATAACCTTAAAAACTGAAAAAATGTTAAACGAAGGGTTTTCTCTAAGGTAAACCTTAGAAGATATGCTCTTCACCAAATCGCCAGTGGGATAACACTGTTAGTATTATCCCACTGGCTAACATTTTTTCAGTTTTCAAGGTTATTCTACTGAAGATGGCAACTTAGTTGCCAAAATACGTATATAGTATTTATTGATATATATTGTGGTTAAGGTGTTTTTCTTATTTCTGTTTCAGATTACAAGCCACAGTCTCCACCAATTTCGGACCAATAATCTTGAAGATTTACAGCTTAGAATTTAGACTGAAGTCAATAGGATTTCACCATTTGCACTCCAAAATGTTTTGCAGAGGTTTAGAGACCGACTAGATCATTGTTTGCTTGGCAGTAAATGGTTCCTATTTTGAGCACTTAAATAATTAATTTTGTCAAGTTCTTTTTCTGGTAGTTTTTTAAATTAACTTACCATTAGTGTTTGTATATTACAATAATACTATATTTTAAGAAAGATTTCTTTGTTCATTTCATTAAAATTTTATAATTTGACAATAATAAAGGGTTTTGACCATTTTATTGAAAATTTTCTTATACGGCCCCCCATAAATTGCATATCATTATATTCACGAAAAAAATGTCTTTTAAATGTGTAAAAAATATATGACGCTATTTAAGAAAAAAATATTTTGGCCTTGCATTAAAATAGTGAACTCAAAAAAAAACGAATGCTACCAAGTAATGCCAAATATTATGTGAACCATCTTTTGTATAAGAAAATGTTTAATTAAATTGCTCATTCAAAAGTGATATTCAGTACTTTTTCCCCACCCTGTATACAATCCTAGCAGTTTCCTTCACAAATATTCGTCTATTGCTCCGGATCAGTTGGTCAACTTTTTGAATCTTCCCAAGATTCACAGCAAATGCTGCGGCAAGTTTCACACGCATTCACGATCATCCTGAAAGCATTTACACCACCTGAAGCTGAATGGTAAACACTCCGCAAACTATAACTTATAAAGTCTCTGACAAATATCAGTCACATTTACACTTCATTGAAGGAAAATTTAATAATTATACATTGTGCATCAGAATTTTATACGTTGTTGCACGGCATTGTTGATACAACTGACAGTAGCGACACAATCAACAATGTCAAATCAAAAATGTCAGTGTCAGGTCGCAGCTTCAACCCAAAGTGGTGAATACAAGAGAAGTGATTTATTCAATGTCGCAAATTGCAGTTGCTTATCGCCTTAGCTAACATACCTACTTCGATTAATATAAAACCGATTTGCAGTATCGCTGTATATAAAATGCCGGTCAAATTTGAATTGTCCTCGTTTTTATAAACATTAAATGACAATAAAATTAGTAACATTGCAAAAGTCTTCTTCTTATTTATTAATTTTTATACACGTAAGTCTTAATGTAATCGACCACAGTATGTTTGTATGTAGTTGATTACACTGAAATATTTTCATAATTGGAAGTACCATATTTTTCATAGTCATTGTGAAATATTTATTCGTACGTGTTTTGACCACAAGTTAAAGATATTAATTTAACAAAAAAAGACGAAAGAAACGAACAAAAAATAACAAAATACATGCAAATAAGAGTAATAACGGTACACATGGGTTTATATGTATACGTACGGAAAGCCGTAATACCGACTGCAATTTCACTGTTAACCTTTAAGAGGCCAATATAACCTTGTCGTCGGCAAGAGAAGTATCCAAGTCAAAATCGCGACCTTAAGTTTCAGCCCCAGAGCCATAGAATAAATCGTACTCAATCATGCGATATTAAAACACGTGTGATTATTCAACCTTGTTGTCGATTTGTCCGTTATTTTATGGTTATTTTATACTGTTTTTAATAAATGCTTTTACTATTATGTGGAATAATCTAGATCACATTGTTTTAAACGACTTACCGGGTATAAATTTTATAGCCTTGACGGTTTCATCTTACCTGAAAGAAAAAAAGAAGTAAATATAGAATTACATATGTATATATTTGTGTATATCGTTATTTGTCAAAGAGATTAATTGGCTAACAATAATAATAAGTTAAATGGAAAGATGTCTATACATCACATTTTTCAATTGCAGTAATTTTTGCACAAGTATATGGACGAAGTATTAATTACGGTTATGAATTTTGTTTTCATAAAATAACCTCCGTTGTTTTATGAAAACAAAATCAATAACTCAATTTGGTGGTCGTGCATATTTCTTCATTACGTATGCTTACTTCATCAACTACACAGGTGTCAAACGGTTAAAGTTTCTTTGAAATCGCAGTCGGAATAAACCAGTGCTACATACACTAACCACAGTCGTCCATATTAAATAAACATATACAATAACATCTTTGTTAGTGGTATGTAGTGATCACGTATTTAGTAAATGTTACGTGACCTTGAGTTCCAAGAAATTTTTGTATGCATGTGTATATGTACATGTATATTAAACTTGTTCTTGATATATGCTGATATATACATATGTATCAAAAGCAAAATCAGAACCATTTTTCTAGAAAAACCAAAAGTAGTTCTGAAGAAGTAAACAGATAAGGAAATTCAAGAAATTCATATAATTTTGGGGAATTACGACTTCATGTTTTAGATCGAATGTGATTTGATTATTCAGAGGTTCAGAACCTAGATTTTTCGTAATAGTATTAATATACATTAGTACAAGATATGACAATATATGTAGTAATGAGGTAAATTAGGAAAGATCCTGGTATTATTTTTGCCACTAATTGATCGTTTAACAATCATATTGAACCAATTTGTAATCAGGTTTCAAGGTGTAAGCAATCATTATATCGAAATTTCGGACAAAATTTCGCTGCTCAAATAACACTAAATTTTCCGTCACATTTTTTTGATTAACCAGTGATGTAAAAAAATTGTTAGAATCTATGGCTATGAGACACGTCTATTTAGTGTTGCATATAGTCATAGAATTAAATAGTGGATCGACTCAGTCCTTTATTGCTTTTCAAAATATTTTCCACAAAAATTTATACACTTCTGCATTCGTTCAAACCAATTGTTAAAGCAGTTATTCCAGTGTTCAGTGTTCAGTCAAAATTGCCATTTTGAAGGCATCTACTGCTTCTTTCGGCGACTAGAATCGGCGACCACGCATTCCATTCTTGATCTCTGAGAACGTTAAAAATTCTTGGGGCTTAGGTAGCGACTATGCGGAGGAGGATCTAATAATTCGATAATGAAAAATTCGTGATCCCGTATCTATCGCGTAATGTGTGGATGCATTTTGCTCTTATTGGAGCTTGTCAACACGCAGTATCCTGGACAGAAATGACTTTTCACTTCTATACTTCGCTACTCTAATACTCATTAGTTCTCATTTACAGTAAGTTAATTATACTAACTATATATATACAAAGTATAGAAGTGAAAAGTCATGCCTGTCCAGGATACCGTGTGTTGACAAGCTCCAATAAGAGCGAAATTCATTCACACATTCCGAGATAGATGTGACTTTTCAAGAATTTTTCTTGTTTTCATACTTGTACAAACTTTGTTTGTCGAAATGTAGAAATTAGCTCAGCACATTTAGCGACACTAGCATATAAGGTGAGATTTAATACTCATAAGCTCTCTCATAAGTAACTTCATTATAATAATTCGATATTTTGCTGTTTCACATACTCAATTGTCTTTCGAGCTGTGTGCGAACTCGCATTGTCATGATGCAGGATGATTCGCCGCTGTTCGTTGCTTTCTCGGAGCATGGCGATTATTTCTGGCAAACGAACTGTGTATTAACTGTTCTTCGATCTTACAAAGGCATTGTAACTACATTGTAACTACAATTTAATAATGATACTTGAAAGCATTTTTATTTCTTAATCAGGTAAAAAAAATAAAAGTTGAATAACATTTTTAATCACATAAACATTGGAATTTTTTTTAACTTTATTTTTGATTTATTTTGTTGTATCGAGTTTTAAAATCGTTAAAACTCTTGGGAATAAATTTGTATTTTTCATACAGGGAAATATGTTCATTCTATAAAACAATATTATTATTCATACTTGTATGACCTTTACATCCTCTAATAGGGTCTTAATATAACACGGTGCGTATCCTCTTGATTTATATTACCTCTAGCTTCGCTTAGCATAGTTTAAATATAATACAGCATATAATTCAATATCGATACAATACGAAACGTATTTGCCTAATCTTAAGTTTCATCTCACAGTACAAAGGCGAGGACATTCTGTTATACAAGCCTTAACTGTATAAACATTTTCCTAGAATAAGATCATAAATTAGAATAGGTATTCTAAAGACAATATATTTGTTATGATAATATTTGTGTTAAAATTACTAGCCAGATATGTGGGCACGCGTTTCGTCCTACTATATAGACTTGTCAGTGCATGGTGCTGAGATATATAGCTTTCACAACAACAACTCTTTTACTGCATACAGTCGAGTTATAAAAAACAACATAGAAGAAAATTAAACGCCGTTCACTGACTAATGTCAACATCACGATCTCGAAACCAACCAGCGCAATCCTCGTGGCAAGTGTATGACTTAGCTAATGGTTTCTATCGGACTATCATAATCATAATAGACGGAAAATTGTATTAGCGTGTATCCAAAACAAATCGAACATCCCCCACAGCGTATACAACAAAAACAATTTGAGGCATACTTTAGCATGTAAAACTTTGCCATAAAACAAAAGCGTTTTTAATAATATCAAAATATTATTCAAAATCGGATGTGGTGAATACAACACAAGTACATGCTTAGCTGAGCTGTCGGAGCTCTTCAACGTGTAGTGGAGATTAATACATTTTCTCGACTGTTACGACTATGATCATCCGATGAAAACGATTTGCTAAGTCTCATTAGTCAATGTCAGTGAGTTTTTTTCCATGCCGTATTTTACGCAGTAAGGGATTTGTGAAAGTTTATCGCAGCATCACGCGCTGATGAATCTATAACAGGATGAAACATGTGCCTGCATGTCTGTATAACAATTTCAACATAAATGTATATATGGTATGCGCGATAACATACAGTACTGGACTTCGCGCCGTTCTTACGCGCAAGTGTCTTCTTCTTCTTCTTCTTTGTTTTGGGTTGGACGCCACTACGTCCAGGCACTTGAGCACACTGCTCTTTGTGCTATCCCCAATAGATCTCTCAATTCCACTCTGTTAGTCTTGTGTCCTCGATAAAAGCCACTATCCTCCTCAGGGAAAGTTTGAGTACACTCGAAGGATCCAATAGATCCCTCCCGAAATATTTCTGTCTGAGTTCCTTCAGTTCCTCACACGTGCATATTACATGAAGGCTAGTTTCCTCCTGTTTTTCTCCTACGCCAGGGCTCGCTAACCAAGCCCATGGTGTACAAATGCTTCCTTAAAGGACAATGTCCGGTTATTAACCCGGTAATTATTTTAATTTCTTTTTTGCTACTACGAATTAGGTTGGCTGAAAACTTTCCGTCCAGCCCCATTAGTAGTGTTTTGGTATGGAGTTGACCTTCCGTTAACCTCCATTTATTTTTATGTTCTTTTTCTAGCCATAACCAGATCTCCCTTTTGGCGGAATCCTTAGTGATTCCACATACAGGTTCTGGTCCTGGTTAAGTTCCTATTAGTACCTCCTTTAGCCAGTTTGTCGTCTATCTCATTGCCTTTAATTCCCTCATGTCCTGGCACCCATATCAGCGACACTGTATTGTCTTGTGCCAGATTATTGAGGACAATATTTCACCAGCCTAGACCTGGTAGATGGGTTCATAATGGCTTTAATAGCCGCCTGACTATCAGTCATTATGTTAATTTTTTGCTTGCGCAGCCGGCTTCCCGAATTTCATCGGCGCAGGCTGCGACTGCTAACAATTCGGCCTGGAAAACCGTAGTATGTTTCTCCAGACGTATCGATATCTTCCTTCTAGGGCACATTCCGCATATGCTTGGACCTGACCTGCCCCCTGACTAGATTGTGATCCGTCAGTGTACCAGGTGCCGGCACCACAATCGATCGAGCGCCTTTTTGCCTGTTTCCTGGTCGGTATACTCGTAAGTATGTTCAGCTTAGCTGTAAACATAATTTCAGGTGCCATACTGTCCACCGGCATTTGAAATATCGGCTCTTCCCGTATAGTTCCTGTGATATCTGTATGGCTCCCTACAACCTTGTTAGGACACCACACGTCATTGGCCTTCAGCCTCAGTATCGCAGCCATTGCCTCCGCCCTTATAAATAGTTCCAGCGGATGGAGACCCACGATGGCCTCCATGGAAGCGGTTCCCGTGCTGTTCATAGCTCCCGTGATTCCCAACAGGGCCTGTCGCTGGAGAGTCGTGAGGAGCCCCACCGACGATGTCCTCTCCGTCCTCCTTCACCAGACAACTGCTCCATAGGTAATCGTTGGTCCTATTACTGCTGTGTACAACCAGTGTACCACATTTGGTTTTAGTCCCCAGATCTTGCCAACAGCATTCTGCATCTGCAGAAGAGCTGCGCCGCCCTGTCTGCCACTTTGGCTAGGTGTCTGCTCCAATTCAGTTTCGCATCAAGTGTTATGCCTAGATACTTCACTTCATTGGTTAGTTCTAACTCTTGTCCAAACAGCTTTACGCTGCCCAGATCATTTAGTTTTCTCATGTTGGTAAAGGCTACCAACTTGGTTTTTTCGAGGATTGACAGTTAATCCCTCCTCAAGGCACCATCTTTCTACAACGCGCAATTGTGCTTAATGGCGTATTATTGTATCAGTGTTATGTGTTCGTAGAAGTGCAAAGAACATTGTGCTATGAGGTTAGAGTTGAAAATGGGTCTCATGACGAAGAAAAAAGTATTAAATGTGGAGCATTATTTTCGTTCTTACGGAAACAGCTCTCAGGGTGTGCCGAGTTTTAAGTTAGTGGCGGAACAATATCACGAACAATTTCATAAAGCGGCACCAAGCAACGCATTTATTCTTTCTATTGTTAAGAAATTTCGTGATACTGGCAGTGTATTGTGCCAACGGAAGCGAAGGTCTGGTAGGCCAGTAACTGTGAGAACAAATGAAAATCATGAACGTGTCGTCAATCAGGTTTTGGCGTCACCTGAACGAAGTCTTCGACAAACTTCGGCGATTGTTTAGAGACGTAGGTGGATTTCCGTAGTGAATTCAGGATGAACAATGATTAACAAACTAAGATATACATGCCAGGATTTAGTATTGTGGACAAATTTTGGCTATGGTGTATGAGGATCCATTTTTTTTTTGCGTAATGTGTAGTTCTCTGATGAAAGTCACATTCACATGCTCAAAATGAAGGAAGCGAATTGTTTGTTTATTGATCTAAGGAGGGTTAGATCAATAAACAAACAATTCGCTTCCTTCATTTTGAGCGTCCAAACGTTTTCGTCCAGAAACATAGTGAGCATGTGACGATATGGTGTGCACTGTCAGCACAGGATGTGCTTGGTCCGTATTTCATTGAGGATGATGATGGTATACCTCTTACTGTTACTCATGAACGTTATAGAAACATGGTGCTCAGGCCATTTATTCGGGATATCAGAAGGTTTTGTCGTTGCAGGAACCTCCGGATGGAAAGACAGTGGTTCCATCAGGACAGGACGATCAGCTACACTGATCTTCAGTCTATAGTAGTGCCGCAGGAAACTTTAGAGGCATGAATCATATCCCGCGGAACTGATTTTAACTACCCACTACATTCCCTTGATCTTATACCACTGGACGCCTACCTATGGGGAATCTTAAAGAGAAAGTGTCCAGCAGTACAGGCTCACCCAGAATTGTGAATGCTTTACGTGAGAAGTTCGTGTCGTTTTGCAGGAATCTACAGCAACCTGTGTTCACGAATATGTTTGAAAATTTGCGTGGCCGTTATGAACAGTGTCTACAGCGCAATGGCGCACATTTTGAACATGTATACTACAGAAATAAAAATTGATAAGTAATAAGTAATGTATGTATTGCTCCAGAACTGTATATTCTGGAGCGTACTGTAATTATTATGTCCTTTACATTTTTAAATATTTTCGATATTATTAAACGTGTTTTTGTTAAATACAATATCCGACATAATAAACAGTACCGAAAATAAAAATTATATTTACTTTTTAATTTTTTTTTAATTTAAATGTTCAAAATTTTCAAAATTACGACACAAACAAGTTCATGTCGATTTTGTAAGTCACTAAATATATTTATAAAAAGTGATTGATGTAGCTGCCGCAAAAATGCTTGTATACTTTCTCTTACTTCTGCAATATTCTCCAGCGGATTTTCTGAGCAAAATATTTTGACTTCTACCATTGTTGCCCAACTTGAATACGGTATGTATAACCACCAATTTATTTGAACAGGCGATGTTGCCCTGAAGAACCTTTACGTTGACACAATACACTACGAGTGCTACGAAATTTCTCAACAACAGCTAATATCACACTTTGACTAGTGGCTACTTTATTAAACTGTTGTCCATATCTTATTGACATCTACTGTAAGCTTGGACCTTCATTGCAACCATTTCCGTATGAATCAAAATAATGTTCACCACGAAAGAACACTTTCTTGCCGTCGTTGTCGTGGCAAGAACCTCCATATGGAAAGACAGTGGTTACAACAGGACAGGGCGATCAGCTACACCACTCTTTAGTATATAGTACCATTTTCTATTCAAATTAAATTCCAGCGTAACATTGATATGTCAGCTAATGACAATTAAGTCAATAATGAAAAATGCATATTATGTAAGCAACTTCATGGCACCCTAAGTTGCGGTATTGTTTATTCTGGCGGGTACCGTACATTAAAGATTAATTTAGTATTTACTTTGCTGTAATTAGTAATCTTATATTAATATGAAACTAGCAGTATTAAATATTATTAACTAATTTTAAGAGCTTTTAAGTTTAAATTTTTAAGTAAAAGGGACATAGTTCCTCCCTGAAATATAATTTTTAAAATTTAATTATCGTTTTATTATACGAAAATATATTAGAATAATTGAAACATACATGAGTAGGTAAACCCCACTAGTTTTGTATAATACAACGGTATTTTGAATAATATAAAATATTACTAAAAATCTGGTGTGAAGAACACAAATGCAGGTTCACTATTAATATTTTCTGTGAACGTGTCCGAATATATCCTATCCCCAGAGAAAATATATTGTCATTTAATTATTGTGTAAACAAAAAATGTGTTGCGCAAAATTCACTAAAAATTCGATTATCTTATTATTATAAGATTTTATTAACATATTTATTATATTCATACATAATACAGCGTTCATAATGTTTCTTATAAATCAAGGAAAATTACCAACAAAAAATGACTGCAAAAAATATTAAATCGCATGCTTTTCCTTCAATATTGGTTTGCAGACAATTTAAGAACGGAACCATTCTAGACGAGAATTTATTAATTAAAATTTATTAGAATTGAAAGTATATGTTGTAAATGTTTTGAATTTCTATCTAATTTTGCGGTCAATCAAAATATTACAAAAAGCTACCGCACACGTAATATTGAATTACTGTTGACATGTAATTTAGATCAAATGTCTAGGTCTGACAATCACTGACATTTTCTTCTCAATCATGCAAACAAAAATTCAATTATTTCTATTACAACAATCACCTAATTTTAATTCCTTTATCCTTGATCGATGTGTTTTATTGTTTTACATGATGTGTAATTCGTCTTGTTAATAATTTGGGGTGTCCTTGTTCAAATAAGGTTAAAATATTACCGTTAATATGCGAATTAGATACACAATTTCCTTTGTCTGTTTGTACGGATTTACCAAAAAACTAACATGAAATTCTTGAATTTATTTTGTACTTTTATTTAAAAATAAACATATTCGTAATTAATTACTTGTAACCAATGACAAGTAGTTTTAGTATTTTTGTTCTTGGTACTTTTTTCATTTTTTATAATACAAAATTACGGATATAGAGGTATTGGTAATTGTCTGGATTATTTAATATGCGTATTTAAAACTTCATTATGTACATGATATTCAATTGGATATCTGTAGATATTATGAATGGAATTATGAATGATCCCTTCATGTGTAAACCGGTCTTTTCAATAAGAAAATGTCGTCCCAGAAACATATTTCCGCCTTTAATGTCAGAATCCTAGTATCGTTCAAAAGTTTCAAATTTATGTCAGTAAATTTCGAAAATGGCCCCACATACTACCAACGAGATGAGAGCACGGGTTGTAACGCGGATGGTCACTTATAACAGTGGTAGATCATTTTAATAATACTCTATTCTTAATTAACCAAAGATGGTGGGATGAAAGAACGCTAGGGAATAGAGGAGGATCAGCCAGGGAGTTTCCACCCAGGAAGAAGATGCGACTCTTATAGAAAGACTGAAAGAGATTTCGTCTCAGTTTCCAGGGAGTAAGACAACCGCCTGAATAAGGATATAAAGGTCTCGTTTAAAGTGTTGGGTTGCAGCTATTAAAACAGAACGCAATCCATAACAAAAACTATCTCGTTTACTTTTTGCACTAAATTTTGCCTACAGAGCCCAACACTTTTGGAACCGTGTGATATTTACCCACGAAAAAATTTGTCAGTTTTGTAAAAAAGGCGAATTTAAAGTGTATCGGCCAGACAATGCCAGATTCGATACACGGTATGTGAATCACTACCGAGTAACTTGTAATTTCATCGTCCATGTTGGTGGATGGATTTCGTCAAGAGGAATGGGGGTAGTATGAAAAATTGACGCAAGATTTGTGGGTCAAACTTAACTGGAGATCTTTGAAAATGTCATGCTACCAAGTGTCGATCAGGTTTTACCGGAAAATGATTTTGTCTTCCAACAAGACAATTGTCCAGTCCATACTGCCAACATTGTTACGAGATGAATGCAAAAAACCATTGTTGAAACTCTTCCTTGGGCCAGTTATAGCTCAAACATGAACCTTATAGAACATGTCTGGGGAATAATGACAAATAATCTGTACCAACGCAGATCTATGGGAAGAAATTTAATCCGTATGGGAAGACGTTAGTAACGAAGAAAATTTTACGCGCCTCACGAATGAAAGTTATCGATGTAAACGGGGACATGACAAAATATTGAATTTTTATTTGGTTTTTTATTTGTGTTTTCATCTAAGTATGTAGTTGATTATTCGATATGTTGATGATTATTTATAACTCAAAAATAAACATAGTTAATAAAATGAAATGGAAGAATTGTTTTTCGATTCATACAGATATTACCACAAACTTTAAAAATCTTTTTTATAATCTATGGAAATTATATACTGTTCTTGGCGCTTGCTTTTTCCGCTTCTGTAACATCATATTCTTCACTCGAAGCACCTATGGGTCTTGGTACTGGCAAGGGTTCTGAATGAGGTACTGGACGGTAGCAGAGGGCAGACTAGCATAACTAATATTTTTCTTATTCTTGTTGGAAAACCTGAAAGGTTTGGTGCAGCAAAAGTGACCAGCAGTCGAATGGTCCATTTATTCATGCCAAATCATGGATTTTGCAAATGGCATAATGTCTTGATGTTCAACGGTTAAGGCAAAATAGTGAAAACATAACGTGTCTATTAAAGGTATAAAATTAAAACTGGATTATTTATACACGTATGCGATTTTATGAAATAAATAGATGTTTAGCTATCACAAACCGACTTATATTGAATCAAAAGAGCAGTGTGTAGCTCTTTCTATACACACATGGCCAGAAATCTACCAATTCTTAATTTGATTGGTTTTAGAGCAAAAATGTTTAAATGCTCTGGCGTAAGACACATGCAAGTACATATTCAGACATGTCCACTCAACGTTTGATAGCAGTATATTTATTATATAAAAATAACTGAAATTTTGTAAAATTTAATGCGTTTTTTGAAAAAACTATTTAAGAAAATATCTCAAAATCCAACATGATGGAGCAAATTTTAAATTAGCATGATAAAAGACATAAAACACATGTATGGGTGTATAAGAAAACCAAACTGTGTTGACCAGTGTAGTACAGGAATAGTGGTACACACGAAATTGTCGTGTTATTGTAGATTATTAATGTTCGTGTAGTGAATGATATTTGTTAAGTATATAAAAAAATTACATTTAGCGGCATCTTATTATTCACTCTGCGTTTTATATACGCTTTCTAGATTGTAGATAATGTTTTCGAATACCGGTACATGAGTGAACATATATTCTCTAATATATTGGTTTCGCCTCAAAAAAGTGTACGATAAAATCTGATTGTTGTAAATTATGATTAACTAAAGCGATAGGTATGGTGTATTTCGATGATTTAATATTAATTTGAAACAATGACTTATCAGTATTGTTAAATGGCAGAGATGTGGATTTTTTGTTTAACTTTCACTTCGTTTTTTGTAATTAATCTTTTTCCTTCCAAATGTTAATAAGTTTATTGAGTCGAGAGAGTTAATATGCGAGCGAGCTTCACCTAATTTGTCTCATTAATTTAAACAGAATTCTCACTAATGAATGGCATTAAAGTTTACACTACACATCGATGACGTACAACTACTTCATGCTACCTAAGTAACTGTGTAGATGTTTAACTTCTGAATTTTTACGAGCAATGTTAAACATATATTATATATATATATATATATATACACTATAGTCACTCGCTCATACACAGGCAAACGCACACTTGTGTATCAAGAAATTCATTAGAGTAATTGGTACTTTTTACAGTATCGAATTACTACTCATAACGAACTGTTATATTGACAGTATATTATATTACATCCGTCTGTACTATGACGTGTACTTTATTAGCTCGTAGACTAGTCAAGTTAATTATAAATGGTTTATTCTGCAATTTGTATCTAGTTTTTCGACCTCTTTTTTCGTCGTCTTAAGTTTTTAGATTTGTCTCTTTCTATTTATATTGATTTCAGTCAATTCCTGTTGAGCGAAAGTTTTCAAAGAAAACTTTCGTTGCCAGAAGATATACTTACGCATCTATGTGTAATATATACAGCAGACAGGCGTAGTACGAAACACAAGCACACAATACAGTTACACTCAGACAGGTATACATATACGCATATGTATATGTTTATTTATTCGGAAGTAATACGACGGACCAATTATAAAGGTGAATAGAAAGCGATTTTTAAATTTACAATGCGGTTAATGAAATCATCTGGAAAATTTCGTCGTGTTTGTTGCTTCTATATTTTTGTAAATATATGTACTCAATACTAGAGATGTCGATTTTCGGAACCTTTAAGTGATCGTTACTATTCGTTACCTTGAGTAATCGTTGAATGTATTCGTTACTTTGATTATTTTGATACTTTGATTATTTTGACTATTTAATTAATCTGTCATGTAATATTCATTAACCAATGAAAAAACTTAATTTTAATCATTTCCATGGTTACAAAAAAATTGCAGCGGTTATTGGACTAGCAAAAATTGCACTAGTTATGGAAGTGAATATTTTAAACAAATAAAAATCTTTATTTAAACTTTATTCAAACCGAGTCGCGAGATCTTTTTGTGTTTTCGGGAATATTTTTTGTGATTTCTACACCAATTTCCGCATCATCTTTCTCGCCAAATTTGCTCAACTCACTTTCCATCGTAATTTAAAATGAATGTTAACAGTTTTTGACCAAAAATAAAAAAAAGATAACTTGTGTGTGACGCTTTCTGACACTTATGACACTTGTGACACTTATCAAATATTATTAATTGCTGTTACAGTAACGCAATCATGAATGGCTCGACAGATAAATTATTTAATTTGCGTGAAACGGGTTAGAAGGATTTGATTCATTAAATAGTCCTCCGAATGCGATTCGTAAAAAATGTTATGTAAATCATTTGTACGGTGTTGTCACTCATGTCAACGGCGCTTTCGAATTCGGTTCGTGCAAGCACTCGTCAAATTCATATCCCAGCGCCGTTGACATTCGTCGCATCACCACAAAAATAATCGGCATAACATTGACTACTCATCGTATTATAACTGATTATTTTGATTATTTCTATTATAGCGATTATTTTATTATTTTGATTGTTTCGATTATTTTGATTATTTTGATTACTTTGATTATTTTGATTTTGATTATTTTGATTATTTTGATTTTTTTGATTATTTTGATTGTTTTAATTGTTTTTGATTGTTTTGATTATTTTGATTGTTTTGATTATTTTGATTATTTTGATTCTTTTGATTATTTTGATTATTTTGATTATTTTGATTATTTTGATTATTTTGATTATTTTGATTATTTTCATTATTTTCATTATTTTGATTATTTTCATTATTTTCATTATTTCGATTTTTTAGCTAAGGCACAAATCTAGAACAAAATAATTTGAAACATACATGAGTGGGTAAAAACCACACCAATTTGTATAATACAAAAGTATTTTATATTATTAAAAATACTTTTGTATTATACAAATTGGTGTGGTTTTTACCCACTCATGTATGTTTCAAATTATTTTGTTATATACGCATTCGGTTCGCCCGACAAGTAGTGAAGACACGATAATACAGTATTTTTATAGATATGGTTGTTACCGTCTATAGAAACACGTTGCTTAGTTCGGCAGTTATTATGTAGACAGCGCTGAATATTCTTTCACGCTCTGTCTTAATAATTTCTTGTTGATAGCAAGGTAATTATGTTTGGTTGAATGTATCTCTTCTCCAGCAGGGGCGTACCGACGATCCTGTAGAAAGGTGAAATACGTATCTGCGTCTCTGGAGAGAAGATACATTCACAAATATATAACTTGCATTGTGTTCTTCACACCCCATTTTTAATAATATTTTATATTATTAAAAATACTTTTGTATTATACAAATCTAGAACTAGAATCATGGAAATTCTCACTGCTAAATTAACATCTTGCTCCAAACATGATTAATCTATACTTACAGGATCATTGTATAAGGCATGGAACTTTCTTTCCTAAAACTGTAAGAATTATTATCTTTTTAATAATATAAAATATTATTCAAAATCTGGTGTGAGGAACATAAACACTAATATTGAAAATAATAAAATAAAATAAAACAATAACTTTGTTATACCACTTTATTCACATGTAATAGTGACCGCGGTTTCGACATACAATGTCATTATCAAACTGCAAAAGTTAAAGGCCTACATAGATCTTATAAATGACACAAAAATATATGGGGGTGGTTTATGATGTTATTTAAAATTACTACTATATACTTAACTATTATATACAACATTGGAAAAGAGGTGTATATATAAGATCCAACTGGTCATTAAGAACAAAATCTATTGTGCTCTTTCCGCTTTTAAAAATTTCAAGTGACTCTAAAAGATTTAATTTACGGCCTTTCTCGGCCAAATGCAATATTTTATGATGACCAAATATATGCCTTTCTGTAATAAAATGGTTTGCGAATGTTGAATCTGTCTTCTTTAGTTTATATGACCTCACGTGCTCTTTTACCCGTATAATAAAACTTCGACCAGTCTGACCTATATAGTAATAGTAATGTTAGTATAGCTTATAAACCATATGTAAAAACAAGTAATTTCATTTTTAACGCAAAACCTAAAACAGATATCAATAATAAATCAGGAGTGTACAAATTATATTGTATTGATTGTAAAAGTGTATAAATAGGTCAGACTGGTCGAAGTTTTATTATACGGGTAAAAGAACACATGAGATCATATAAACTAAAGAAGACAGATTCAAAATTCGCAAACCATCTTATTACAGAAAGGCATACATTTGGTCATCATAAAATATTGCATTTGGCTGAGAAAGGTCGTAAATTAAATCTTTTAGAGACACTTGAAATTTTTAAAAGCGGAAACAACACAATAGATATTGTTCTTAACGACCAGTTGGATCTTATATACACAACTCTTTTCCAATGTTGTATATAATAGTTAAGTATATAGTAGTAATTTTAAATAACATCATAAACAACCCCCATATATTTTTGTGTCATTTATAAGGTCTATGTAGGCCTGTAACTTTTGCGGTTTGATAACGACATTGTATGTCGAAACCGAGGTCACTATTACATGTGAATAAAGTGGTATAACAAAGTTATTGTTTTATTTTATTTTATTATTTTCGAAATGAATTACCACAAAGTTACGGCTACCATTATTAATTTACTAATATTGAACTTGTATTTGTGTTCTTCACACCAGATTTTAATAATATTTTATATTATTATACAAAACCGGTGAGGTTTTACCCACTTATGCATGTTTCAATTATTCTGTTACAATCCTTATCTTATTAATATTTGCTGCTAAGAATTGTAATTGTAATTAAAATGATGAAAAATATCTCTTAAAAAAAGAGTTTTTCATATTTTTAAATTTTTCTGAGGAAATAAATCGATTCCCTGTTCGGCTATTAATAAAAACGTTGCGTTTAGGTATTCTGTATGCAAAACTAATGAACTCATTTAAAAACAACTTTTTTTTTATTCGTGTTAGACTATTAATCAACTGGGAAAAAAATATGACTATTTTTTTATATTTTAGAGACCTTGCTAACAAAATGAATCTATACGGAAAGATGTTCTTCATTTTCATAAAAATATAATTATTTTTAAAATGTTTAGTTTTAATTAATCGAAACGTTATTTTTATATATTTAATTTAAGAATATAAATTGCTTCCGTGGGTTTTATTACTCAATTTTGGTACACTCCGCATTCATACACTAAAATTTTTTTAATCCTGTTCTAAATTGTAATATTCATAAATAAATCAAATTTCTTCCTTTTTTAAAATGTTTAATTAAATTCGTAAGACACGTTGTGGGATATTATGCATAAGTTACAAGAGAAATGTTTTGTATCGGATTGGTCATAAACTACATGCTTCCGAGAATCTACATAACGGTTTGATATATATACATATATATATATATATATATATATATATATATATATATATATAATTTTTAATTTATATTTAATTTAGTTATTAATTGCGTACATTTCTATTATAATTAAACCATAGCGTGTGATGTATCATTTTAAAGTATTTTTTTACAAGGAATCGTTTAATTATATTAATTTCTTTGTGTGAGCGGTTGTAATGTGATCGGTTGTCTCTAACTCGCCCATAAAAATTACCTTTCGTACTACTGGTTTCCTCAGAAGAAGCTCTCTTGCGTTTCAACCACCGTAACGAAAACAACCCGCCGATCGACATCGCGAGATCGACCACATGTAGTCAAGCACGCTGTGTGGTGTTTCTTTTATCCGATCCGGATAAATATACGCAAGTAACTGTATCGTTTCGTAATTAAATTATTTAATTACATTTACAGCTTTTCAATTTACTTCGGTATGTAAATAATTATTTATTGTTCGTTACCTGTGCAAATATCTTTCATTCACAAATATTAATCAACTTCAAAGATTTAATTCTGTCATTTAGTTATGAAATAAGGCTTCAAGAGCACTTTTTATTTATTATATTCTTTTGAGCTATTATACCTTTTGGAACTTTTGATGCTCATCATTACATTGTTTTAAATAATTTCCTCATATTATTAGGATGAACATCGCATCCCCGTTCTAATTAACAATTTATGTAGAACTAGTTATAAAAATCTATACTGCAGAAATACTTGAATACCTACACACGAGGTGCTACCCAGAAATTTCCGGAATGTGAAAACACAAGAAATTTTTTTAAAACTTATTTACAACCATCCCCTTCAAAGTACTCTCCTTTCGCATGAATACACTGATCCTAGTCCACTTGACTGTCCATGACTGGAAGCAGTACTAGAAGTTTTCGCGTGTTAACATGTTCAATACTGTTTGCGAATCACCTTAAAAAACAAGAACAAGTTATAAGAGGCAAGATCTGGGAAGTAGGGGGGTGGGGTAGTATTGCCCTCTTCGTTGAGGTTAGAAACTAACGCACGACAAGTGACGTGTGGGTTGGTGTATTGTCGTGGTGTAGGATCCACGAATTGTTGCATCACTTGACAGGGCTCTTGCGTCGAATGTTTTCTCTTTTCTTTAACACATGTTCCTTATATTCGTACTATATTCTGACAGAAAATCTAGAGCATAAAAAAGATAAAGCGATTTTTGGAAAAACATTTAGAATAAGAATGGAGCCTAAGTTTGTAATCGCAGGAGAACTATGTAATCTGGTTTTATTGGCATAAAATGCATGATCTTTGAAGTTCACTATCAGCTAAGAAAAATAATTGCTTTGCCAAGTACGAATAAAAGAAAATCACTTCGGGTAGTAATAGTGCCTAATGGAAATCAGAAAATAATACTATCTATTCTTATATTCGCGAAACGAGTCAACTCTATTGTTTCGCTATAAAAAGAAATTTGTTATAATGTATATATTTATATATATTGTAATGTGAGTCATGAAATGACGTCACCCGCTTACGCGTTCGACGGACAAAATCTGAAAGAATCTAGAAGGCGCAAGCTGGATCATATATATACCGTTTGGAAGGAATAACATCCATTCAACGAGTAATCGCCGTCGTGTTGATGTTATTATATAAACACTGATATATAAATATTGTGAAATAAATACTGTTATTATTAGTTATTAAATGTTTTTAGTGTATTTGTTTTATTATTAATATAGTGTTTTAAATTACCGCTAGTTTTATTTACAACGAACCCAAAAAAAAACAAGTAGTTTGCAATATGTTAGACATAAGTATATTTAGGTAAAGAATTAAACTATAACATTTCCAAATTAATAAAGATTTAACGTGCATTTTCAAGCTTAAATCACTGTATAATGTAATTTCATTATCCTATTCAAATTATAAAACCTTCTTTAGATTCTAAGAAATTATATTTGCAATTTATTACTTTGTATATTACACCGTTTGCTTATTTCCTAGGGTTTTCATTATCAGTGGACAAATTCAAGAGACGATGTTTAGTCTGACCCTCTTTTGTTAAGCTCTCGTTTCCTAAATATGTACAATAGGTTCTATTACTGAACAATGGGTTTTAGCCGGAACTACATGCTTAGATTTGTGACATCAACTAATACTTAATTAGTAATGATATTTTATTGTACATATTTATTTATTAGTAAGATTTAAGACCCTATCGTGAGCCTCGATATTTTTGTCCGTAGGTATAATTTCTAGGAATTGGATACAGAAAAATTCCCCGTTCCGGCATCGAACAGTACAATGTACAACCAATACGCGGATTTTAATTATGTAATAGTTGTATGGGTAGTGGTACATTTTTATCTACTTGTAACATTTGTAACACAGTATCACAGTACTCAACATTACAAAACAGAACAATATCAACGCAACAATATTACAAAACAGAACAGTATTAGCTGAACATCAATACACACATTCTCTCAGAGCTCACACTAGCAACAAGAGACTTAACAGTATTATATTAACAATAAGAAACATACAGTCTCATATTGTACAGTAAAAAATTTAAGTTTTAAGTTTACATTAAGTGTTTAATTTGTTAGATCATCTGAATAAATTAGAGTTAAGTGTTTTAAATATTTAAATAAATAAAATATTCGGAAAACACACCGAGTTCCTATATAATTGCACCAGGAAAATAAATAAGCAGCTCATACGGAGCGTAACAAGCAAGAAACAATTTGTACATGGTTCTCCACGAGCCGAATACAACATTTGCTCATCCGAGAGCCGGATATAAATTATACATATATATACTATTTCAAAGCAAAAGCAATCCATAAAAACCAATAGATTTTCGGTCTCAGAATTGATTAACAAATGAAGGAGAAAACATTAAGGATTTACGTGATAAAGCTTAGCATGCAAAAATTTCTCTCCCTTTTGCTACACAAATATTGCAAGATTATGCATGTCGAACCTATTTTATCTCTACAACAACTATCTTAATTAATTTTTTTATTAAAGTAATTACACTCGATGTTTTAAACATTGTTTCAATAGCTTATCAAGATTTAATTTCACCAATCTTAAAACGTAAAATTTTAATAGTAAACTATTACCAGTTCCTTAACGATTAAATTACGAAAATTATATGATGACGGGCCTGTAATAATATTGATTAAACGCAAAAAAGGATCGAAGTATCGTTACATTCAAGTCAAAGCAAATTACGCTGTCACAAATAAGGTATAGTTTTAATTGTTTAAAACTAAAAGTAATCTACAAAGAATTCGCCGATATAAAAGCGAAAACGAGTTAAGTAAAACGCTTCAAATAAAAGTTTATCTGTTGATTTCTTGAATTATGTAATGCACCACGAAAAGTGTGAAGCCTATAATGACTATTCACTCTACTTGGTCCATAATAGAGAGTTATCGTAGGCGTAAGTTGTTTGCCCATTTATAGAAAAAGAGTTCAATAGAAGAAAGTTTACGCTGGCAACAGTTTTGCAATTCATGTTTGTTGTATGTTAATGTTTTTAAGAAAATCTATTAAAATGTCACGAATATTTCATATAGGTTTAAATAAATTAGTTTCTTCTTCTTTCTTTCTTTCCTCTTCTTCTTTCACTTAACACTTTCGCTGCCACCATACTATTAAAAAGTGTTTCCATTTATGCTAGTGACAAATATATTTGCAGTTTAGTGCTTTTTAGATATATGTATAAGGATAATAAATTGTAAAGTATAGTATGGAAATAACTTGGTATCACCGGTGATCCTCATGGCACCTTTTCAATGATATTTTTCGCAGGGGTCATGAGTATCAAGGGTGATCTCAAATAGAAAACAGTGGCCTGAAAATATATTATTTATTAGCTAATGTAACTGTGTAAAACAAGTCAAACACAATGATATTTCACAGATTGGTTCCTCTGAGATTTCGGGCAATTCTAATATAACTTTCTTCCTGAATGTGGAAATGGGAAATTTTATGTTTCTATGTGTAATCTCCCTCTAGAGGGTAGCATTGATTCGTCGACTGCTAAGGTTTCTCCAGGTATACATTCTGGAGCTAAATTATTTAAGCCTGGAATAACAGAATTTTTTTCTGTTGAAAATCCATGTGAAATTAAATAATTTGAGAAATAATCGGTATGAAAAATGAAAGTTTATTCATATTTTTACTGAAAATAACAAAAAACTGCTGTTACCATATGGTAACGCTAGGACATTCTCTTCTGACATAAAATAATATCAATTTATTGAATTATTATAAAATATTTAGTATGTCTTAGTACGGAATATAACATTACAGTCTATACACATCCCGACTTCACATTTATTACACATTGTACGTACTACAGAGGTACAATCTTCTCCTACACAACAGCGTCTCTTCTTCCCAGGAACACTTGTTAGTAGATGATTCTCTCCATCATATCGAACAAGATCATCTACTCGGTTACAACACTGTCTTTGGAAATTGAAGGTGTGCCAGTTGGCTGGGGTTCCATGCCATATTTATGCACATAAAAGTTGGCCAGTGCCCTGCGGAAAGACAATTGATCAGAATGTACTCCCATAGATGTTCTTCTCCAAATTCAAGCGTTGTTGATTGCAGCATCTACAAGCCATGTGAAAATACACCAATACCACCACTTCTTGCCCCTGATAGAAATTCGATATCCACCAATATTCTGGTCCATTTGGCCTATCCCACCCATGAAGTTATTGTATTGTCCTAGAAGACGTGGTCTAGGAACTTGTATCGTTTTCTTATTTTGCTGGGAATAGCGTTTTACGTTTGATAAAGGCTGAATACGAAAGTTAGTGGAGGCAACAGTGACTATGTTATTGTCCACCCACCAGACAAAGAAGATGCCCACGTCTTTTGCAATACAAGTATCGTAGGTTCTTCTTGGCAGCCTTTTCATTTGTACTTTCGACTTCAGAGGACAGTTCTTGGGATCCTATTGTCCCGAAATGTGTCTGTGACACCATAGCCATTTTTCTGGAGAAAGTCATAGAGAGGAATGCTGGAAAACAAATTATCAATGTAAAATTTATATGGAAGCTGCCGTTGCGGTAAGTCTCCAATCATTGTAACGAAAGGGGCAGATGCTTTTCCAAAGTGTCGCTCTTTTTCAGGATTGCCGGCAGCACGTTTTCCTTGGTAAATTTTAAAAGACACAAGATATCCTTCTTTTGTGTTCATACTCCACACACTATATCCAAAACGAATTGGTTTTCCCCTAATAAACTGTTCGCCCGTAATATTTGATCATCGACTCATCATAATCGATATGCTACTCTGGCACGAAATGACTGGAAAAAGCAGATTGGATTTTATTGATCAGTGGTCGTAATTTCCAAAGTTTATCAGCAGTGCTGATTTTATAATTGTAGTGGAAATGCAAAAATCGCATTATTTCAAAGAATCGATTCCGTCGCATCGCATTATAAATAGCATTATTTCGCATATCGCCTTCCTTTCGCCTTTCCGAGGAAAGTTTCGGGCCAATGCATATCTTCTTGTTTCGTCTTGTAATAACAAAAACATGGATTCACTAAAAAATAATTCGAAAAGTTCTGAAGCAGATTTATCTTTATAAGCACTGTAATTTCCAACAGGATGTATTTTTTGTGATTCGAATATATCACCCTGTCGCCACTGAATATTATTCTTATCAAAGAAGTCGTAGGTAAGGTCTTTGTCAGTACAGGTGTCTCTTTGATCTGCATCTTGAATATTGTGGTCTTCGCTCGTGGACCCACAATCACTGTTTTGGTCGGTAACTTGTTTAACCTCAGCTTCTGCACGTAACTGCCTTCCTATGAAATGATCTGGCACTACCTTATTTTCATCGCCTGAATACTCGTCAGTTAGCCCATGAGAATCGGGCGGTGTTATAAAATTGTCTGTTTTTGGATCTTCATTATCTGCATATGCCATTTCAAGAGCTTCTTGCAATGTCAAACCTCCTCTGCAACAAAATTTCATTTATAACACTGATCTCACGAGCAAGTCCTAGTATTACCATACGGTAGCGGTCAACTTTTAGCCTGATACAAACACCGGTCATAACCATAAAATTAAAATATGTATATAGCTACACTCAATAATATACACTATCAATAATCTCACAATTAAAAAAAAACTTATATAATCAGTTGTAGAAGCAAAAAAGAGCTACTTACGTAAAGCGGATATCCATGTTTTAGCTTCAAAAAATAACACTAGAATTTGAAACAAAATGGCAAAAAGAACCGGGTAACTATTGTTTCTTCCTCCTGGTTTGAAGGAACTTCGGTATGTATCGACCGAAGTATAAGTTGAAATAATACAATAGTTTTTGTATAACACTAATATATTTACAAGTTTAATCTTGGAGTTCCGTTAACTTAATGTAAATGCAGTATCTGGTCTTAATACTAAAGACCGAGAAAGCTGGCTAATCAATAATATTTGCCCCTATTTATCACTGAGATCTTAGTAGGAACTGTTAGTTAGATCACTGAGACCTAAGCTTTAACTCGAAGAACTTGGAACTGTAGTGAGCTCTAAGAGATCTTGTTTGGAACTGTTTCTTCATTCCCTTATTTTTCTGCAAGAAAGTTTTGTGCCCGCCAGTCACAAGAGGGGGAGAAAACAATGAAATTGAGTATACGGAAATTTCCATGTAACCATTTTTACCTTTCCAAGAAAAGTATATGCTGTAGTTTCCAACGTCATAAATGTATTAAAATAAACAATATACGCCGGAAACCCTTAATTATAGAAAATAAAATACCTCTTAAAGTAATAAATATACAATGCACAGAGATAACCTAATACTTCGCAGAATCGCATCGAACCAAATTACTTAACCTATTATAATAATATATAACAGGAAATATGTACAATAAAACTTATTCTATTATATTTATGCTTATTCAAATATATTTACATAATGGATGGATTAACCAGAGGGTTGTGCCTGTAATAAAATAAATAGTTTTTCTGACTGTAGAAAATAAGACAATGAATAAATGTAATACCTGACCAGGCCTAAGGTAATTAACAATATTAAATATATCTGAACTGCAAGACCTTTTCTATATACAATATATAATATTTACAATTTAAAACTAGGATTAAATATATTAACATAAATATACCTACATCTAAATAAAACCAAAAATACAAAATTAAATCTATTTTTCCCGAACAACTATGCTTTCAGCAAATACACTAACCTTTAGTAGAATGTTTTCAAAGTATAAACCACGGCAGAATACCATCAGACCACTATTACTAAATAGTAACACTAAGCCTTTAATGGTTAAAACGAAAATTGAGAATTCCTCTGATTTTATAAATACGATCACCTGATTCAATAGCAGCATTATCAGGAAAATGTATAAATCTCAGCAAGAACCTAAATCTGTTTTTGCTCACAATTCTTGATACCAACATGTTCTTATACAATACAGACTGTCTCCTATAGTCTGAAATTTTTGAGGTATTTTATTACTCCCATATATAAAACTAGAGCAAAAAGCTTAAGTATTTCATCTTCATTTGTGTCGTTCAGCTCAAAATTCTTGACGACCGCGTATGAACTTCAGAGTTCGGTATAGTTTGAGCATTCTTATTCGCTTCATTTACAATTATACTTGAAGCTTCTTTAAATACCTATTTTTTCTAAATATGGTTTTAATTAATTGGTTTTAAATCGTTTGCATTTGCGGCGCAATTTTCATAATCGTACACATACTTTTCCTCTCGTGTAAATTTAATTTGAATATGTAAGCGACTACTATCTACTTCATATCATTCTAATCCACTATCTTAGTTTCTATTACCATCGTTGTTTTCAGTCGTCCCTTCATCTTCACGTTCAATTGCAAAATATTCTACGTTATCTGTCCCTTCGCTCAAAGAATCTTCTGTTTCTTGTTCGTATATAGATCCAGAGTCTGATAAAGTCCCTCAGTCATTATTTGATCAGCCATTTCTTGCACTTGGATGTCATCTAGGGGCTTATTTGTTTTATATCTAGTATTCCTGCTTTTACTTGGAAGTTGATTCACGATAAACAGAATTATTCATTCCTCAACATATGCGATACTTTCAGCTATCTGTTTATCTACCACTACATAGTTTTTGAGTTAGAATGCCTGTTACATGAAATTTGTCAACAGATTGTTGAGTCATTTGTTCCGAATTGCCGCTCGTTACTATAACTTCTTTTTATAAATAGGTGTAAAAAGTATTATCAGTCTCCATTATCTAGTTTTATACCATTTCGAAAACATATTTATAATAGTCTTTTTCTAATTTTATTTGTTACCGCCAATATAACATCTTTGAAGAAATAGTTTCATGGCTTCCTAGTGTATAAAATAATTAATATGGAAGAAAAGAGAATACGATTTACTTGTCTTAAAGGTAAATATAATCGTCATATCTCTTCTGCTTCAGAAGATGCTCTAATGTGATAATTATCTGTAGTATAAACATTCTTTAAAGTGCAGCTGTCTCTTTAATAACTTTTTTAACAATTTATTTTTATGTGTGATGTTCTATTGCACATTATGTAGGAGTTAACTGCCTGTTTTTATGAAGAAAGAAAAACAAAATAGAAGAGAATCTCTGCAGTAACATGGTAAAAAGTGTGAAGTTATGAAGTGACAATTCTCAATGACATTATTTACATTTATCGGCACATTACAGCTACCCACTGATGTTCGTTCGTAGGCCGATTCTATTTGCATTTTTCCCCGACCGTTCACGATTTGCAACGTTATTGTGATTAATTAATGTAAGCACTCGGAGAATTATTCTTACATACAATTGCTTTTAACATTTTTTTTATTAGTAGCAATTCTTTTCCCACCGAACATTTATGGTAATTCAGAAAAGGCTGGTGTTTGCGGGTTTCTGGTCTTACCCAACGTTAAAGTCTCTAGACGTTTACATAGGTTTCTCGTTCAAAATACGCGTTATGAGGTCTACCTGGCGCGGTAATATATCAGATAAGTGCTTAATAGAACATTAAATGTATTTAGCGATAAATTGTGGAATAAGAACAGATAACACTGTGACAAATTTCAATTGAATACAATTACATGCATGTGCTACGCGAGTTTCGTGCGCGCAGTGTAATTTTTTTCTTTAATTACTGATGTAATTAGGTGATAATAGTTGGGAAAGTGGATTTATTGCGTTGATAAATAGTTTAAATTGTTATTAAATAGAAAAATTAGGTCATTGTTAATAGGTGGGCATAAGATTAGTT
Organism: Melolontha melolontha; assembly: GCA_935421215.2. Lineage (NCBI taxonomy): Eukaryota > Metazoa > Arthropoda > Insecta > Coleoptera > Scarabaeidae > Melolontha > Melolontha melolontha. The sequence continues at coordinate 71,911,433 of OW285235.1, forward strand.
TAATTATTCTATTAATACTTATCCACAACGAATCGAAGAGACGGATTGCAATTTGTAATTTGTAATCATACAGAATATTAACCCAGATAAGGCTGATTTTTTTTTTTAAATTTTTGTCAAATTTTTTTAGCTTGTGTGTATATAACTAATTAAACATATTAATTGGTTTTTCCATATCACATATCCATACTATGTGAAATACTGACCTTCCTTCCAGAAGGATAGGTACCTACATGAACATTTAATTTCAATAGTTACCTATATACACTGCCGAGCAAAAAATTTAGGTCACTTTAAATATTTAAAAATAATGTGCATCAGCTTATGTCTGCATATTGTAAATTTACCTACTGGATTTTCGAAGCTTTTAAATATGGAATCGGAAAACACAATTTATTTTTTTATGATTTATTCTAGAAAAACAGCAACTGTACATTTTAAAAGAAGTTCGACTATTGTTAACATTATTTGCAGATTAGAGAAAATGAAGGAATAAAACTTAACATTAATGAAAAATTTATAATTAATAACGTGTATTACCCCCTCTTGCATTAACGACTGATTGCATTCAACGAGGCATACTCTGAATTAAATTAAGAATTACATTCTGATCCATTTTATTCCACTCCTGCAACAGAAACCCTCTCATCTCCTGGGCAGTTCTTGGGGCTGGTGTATGCATTCGGATACGTCGCCCTAACTCATCCCACACATGCTCGATGGGATTCATATCTGGACTGCATGCTGGCCAATCAAACCAATCAATCGTAATTCATACTCCATCTAGATATTCACTAACAATTCTGGCAGCGTGTGGTCTTACATTATCAAGCATGAAAATGCCTTGCTCACCCATAGTCACCATGAAAGGCATAACATGATCTTCCAGGACCGTTATGTATTCTCTATTGAAACCAACTCTGTACGTGCTTCTTAAGTGACACCTGCCCAAACCATAACAGACACACCACCAAATTTTCGCCTCTCTTCAATACAAACGGAGACGTATCTTTCTCCGGGTCTTCTCCATACTCGTCGACGTCCGTCTGGTCCACTGAGGTAAAAACGCGACTTATCTGTAGCTAGTACCTTGCTCCAGTGATAATCTTTCCATGGCAAATGATTTCGAGCAAAATTCAATTTTAATATTAGATGCTGGCGGTTCAATGTTGGCCCTGTAGACATCCTTCTGCAAGAAAACCCACTAGCACGAAGCCTTCTTCTAACTGTCTATTCACTAACATTAACACCTCTAACCTCTTGAAGCTGATTTTGCAGCAAAACCGTAGAAGATGTTCTATTCCGCAAGCTTGACACCAACAAAAACCTATCATCTATTTGACTCGTGACTCTTCTTCGCCCAGATACGGGTCGTTATATATGTGGTTATAAGACCATTCTCCTGATAGCGCTGGTACACAATTTGTATAGCACATAGGCTCCTACCAACAATTCTGGTGGTTTCACGTTGTCCCCTACCATCTTGTATCAACGCTACAATTTTTGCCAGAACAATAGGATCTAGAGGCATGTCGGCCTGGTAAATAAACACTAAAAACAGTAAACCGCCACTATCCGCAATAAACCATAACGAATAGGTTTTAGAGAAAAAAAATTAACACTTAACTGAAAAATAAGCAACGAAATATAAATGTTTAATTAGGACTAATTTTTGTTGTTTAACAAACGTTGCGAATACAGTGACAGAATGTGACAGACACCAAATATGACAGATAGTATCCATCCAACAATATAACCTTCACCGCTTACTAGACCTATGACTCCCAAATTAGTTTTATTTTGAAAATCATTTGCAATTTCTTAAGTTACTTTAAGTGACCTAAATTTTTTGTTCGGCACTGTAATATTTCTATATAAATACTTAATTATTAATACTTATCTAGCAATTAGTAAGAATAAAGGGATAAAGATTGTTAAAAAAATTGTTATTTTATTTAATATGGGAACACTGCACAACAATATGACAACTTTTGTCTGATGATTGACTTTTATCACGTGATGTTTACTAATTTGACGTCGCTGATTTCAAATATACCCTCAGTTTTTTTGTAAGAGCTCTTGTTTACGAGATATAGCTTTCACGAAAAAATCGCTGTGTTAGTGTGTTAATTTGCTTGTAATTAAGAAAATATTAAGTTTTCTTAATATAATTTGATATGGCAACGTCAAGAAGAGTTTGTGCCAATGATCCAAATCATTCTTGTTTCATTTGCGGAGAGTATATATTTAAAGAATACCGTTTGAATGTGATAGCGTTCGTGATTGAGGCTTACAAAAATTACTTTGGTCACACAATAGAAATGAAAGACAAGCCATGGATTCCGCAAAAGGCATGCAAAGCGTGCGTTGAGTTTCTACGTTTGTGGACAAATAAGAAAAGAATAGGTTTAGGTACGAAACCGCTATGATCTGGACTGAACCCTTGAACCACCACGACGACTGTTATTTTTGTTTGGTGAACATAACTGGCATTAACCGAAAAAATCGAGCCAAATGGGAATATCCTTCCATACGGTTGGCAAATAGACGTGTTTTGAGTCCTAAAATATCACTTGAACCTCAAGCTGATGCTTCACAGGGGGAGCCTATGCATTTTGAGGCGAAAACTGACAGTAGTGATAGTGATTTTGAATGTGACCTGAAAGCGCCAAAACTATTCAATCAAGATGATTTAAACGACCTTGTCAGAGATCTGGGACTGTCAAAGGCTGCTCAGAAATTTTTGCTTCTAGGCTAAAAGAAAGAAACTGAGTAACAAACGAATCGAAAATTTCTTATTCCGCACAAGAGAACAAAATCTCCTCAAATATTTTGCTGAAGAAAATGATTTCGTATTTTGTAAAGATGTACCTGGTTTAATGGCTGCAATGGGACATCAAAATTACGTTTCTAGTGAGTGGCGTCTATTTATAGACTCTTCAAAACGTAGTCTAAAATGTCTTCTCTTACACAATGGGAATAAATTAGGGTCGTTGCCTATTGCACATTCCACAAAAGTAAAAGAAGAATATACAACTATTGCTCTGGTTTTAGACAAAATTAAATATGTGGAACACAATTGGCTCATATGTGTTGATTTAAAAATGGTCAACTTTCTTTTAGGCCAACAAGATCGTTATACAAAATATCCCTGTTTTCTTTGCTTGTGGGACAGTAGAGCTAAATATCAACATTGGATTAAAAAAGATTGGCCTCCTCGGGAAGCGCTAGTTGCAGGACAACAGAACGTTATAAACCCACCTTTAGTATCAAGGGATCGTATAATTTTGCCTCCGTTACATATAAAACTAGGACATATAAAACAATTTGTAAAAGGCCTTGACAAAAATGGAAATTCTTTCCTTTTCCAATCAAAAAGTTTCTAAAACTGAGTGCAGAAAAGATAAAAGCGGGAATTTTTGATGGGCCACAAGTAAGATCATTAATAAAAGACTCAAATTTTACGGACACTATGACAGAGATTGAGAAAACGGCATGGAATGAGTTTGTTTGGCTTGTTAAAAATTTTTTGGGAAATAAGAAAAGTTCTGAATTTTCTCAACACGTCGAACAACTGATGAGTCACTTTCAAAGGCTTGGATGTAACATGATCATCAAGTTACACTTTCTTCACAACCACCTGGACTATTTTCCCGCCAATCTTGGGGACCTAAGTGAAGAATAGGGCGAGCGATTCCACCAGGACCTCCGTACCATGGAGAAACGCTATCAGGGCTACTGGAACGCACACATGATGGCTGAATATTGTTGGAGCATTCAGAATAGCCTTCTCTGCCTTCAGCTTTAGCAAGAAAATCATATAAGAGAAAGTTTTTTTAATTATAAGAATTAAATAAATTAGAATTATCTCTAAATTTATAGTGTTTTATTATAAAAAAAACACGCGTGTCATATTTTTTTAACTAGAGCTGATACAGAAATTTCAATCGCGGAATTGAAATCGTCATCAAAAATTGGACTAATATCATGTAACATAACCCAATCATCAGAAATGCTGTTGTGCAGTGTAATTTATAAAACATGCTATGTGAAACATATTGGTCGGATCTGTCATATCGTGAGTCGATCTTAGAGCGGCTAGATGGTCTTCCTCTATTCAAGTTGACCCGTCGATTAGATTCCAAAATCGCTGTAACAGTTGGCCTGCGGAATACTAAATGATCAAATTTGCCACGATCATGTCGATATAGTTGTCAAGCATTTTGTTCAGCTACATTAATAGTATGGGCTATGATAGGAAAGCATCCTTTCTGACCACTAATGCCTAATGCCCTAATGGATACCCGATAGAGCGAAATATTCTGATCCGCCATGTTGAGTCCCCCAATATTTTTATTATAATTGTAAATAAGGCGAGAGTTGAACCTTTATTTTCTTCTTTTGGGCTTGAAAATATCGCGAGCTCCAATCGGATGTATCATATTATATCATATTTTAGTGAGAGGAATGTAGTAGAAGTTTGTGGTAATTCTTCCAATGCTATAGCAATATCTTCTTCAATCATCTTCACTAGTTGCGACTTTTGGTCGTCCGCTTATCGGTAAATTTCTAACATTTCCGGTCACGTTATACCTTCTCAAAGTTTTACCAACATGATCGGCATCTAAATGCCGATCTTGATGCAAATTGTTAAATAAATTGTACACTTCTTCATGTGCTCTGACGCGGTTACTAAAACTAATCATCAAAATTTAAATACGTTCTTTTTCAGTTAATCGAACCATTATTAAAATTTCGACGTCTACAAAGTTAATTCTGTCAGTTTAAGTCAAGTACTGAATTTGAATTCCATGGCTTACTAAACATAAATATGATTTTAAAATAACAGATTGAATTAAATATCTTTGTCGTTGTTGAACAAAGGGTGCCAAACCTTATATTGTTGAACTTCTAGAGCAGAGCTCTATTTATATTCGCAAAATATACAAAGTTTTTCATTTAAAATAAAAAAGTTAACATCGTTTCAGACTAAAGGGAAAGTCTGATTCGAATATAAATATATTCATCGAATCCCCGATTTCCATTTAATTAACTAAAATCTAACTGGCCATATCAAAGATATTCGAATGAATCCATACATTTGTCTAACCCTGTAGATTAAATGAACAAGATTTGGTATCAATTAATGTATTTAGTTAAAATTAGATATTTAAATATTACAAAACTTCACCAAATTTAATAACCTTCACTTTATAAAAGTAAGCATGTAAATAAATTCAATTGTCAAAACAATGGCATTCGAGCTTACTTCTCCGTATGCGCGACAGAATCTCTTATTTAGTGAACTTCATATGAGAAGTACTGTCTCGTGGCGCCATCTACATTTAAATAATAGTACTACTACTATTGATATTATGTTATTAGCCTCCTAACTTTTTTTCCACAGGTCAGACCGAGGATTTCAATCGATTTAAACGCAGATCGTTTTGCGAAAAACCCTGCGTAAATAGGTCCAGTAGTTTTTAGTCTTTAACGGACACACACACGAACATTGCCTCCTACGTGTATATATATATATCTATATATATATATATATATATATATATATAGATTCATAGATAGATAGGTAGGTAGAAGATAGATAGATAACTATAATGAATTATTTTTTTCAATACTCTATATTTGATTACTTCTCCGCATGCGCAACAGCATTTATTATTTCGTGGACTTCATGTGAGAAGTACTGTCACGTGGCGTCATCTACATTTAAATTATAGTACTACTACTACTAATATTATATTATTAGGCTCCTAACTTTACTTCTACTGGCCAGATCGAGGATTTCGATAGCTTCAAATTCCAATATATAGATTAATAACAACTACTAAATATTTAAACGATTGAATTGTATGTCCTACATTTGATTACAATTGCGTTCCTATAATTTTTTTACTCTCATTTATTAGCAGTTCTCTTTTCTTTACTTCGAATTCTATTATTTTTATTGCTGCATTCTATTGCCCTTGATATAATAGTTACGTCTACTAAATATTCCTGAAACAAAACGCAATATAGGCATGCAATATAAAATGAAATTTATCTATGTCAAGAATAACTCCTGTTAGTATCGAATTTCCTGGTAAATGCGTCCAATCAATTAAAAGTTTCCGCCTTGGATTATCAATTACGAATCAGTTGCGTTCGATGCTCCCTGAAAAATAAGCCGACTATTAATTATTATTATCTTCGTATAAATCACGTTTAAAACAGAAACGTTCCATTTCTTCACGACGTCTAATCCGAAATAATTAATTTAACACTTTTCCTAGCAACCGTATAAATCGATCTAAAACTCTCTTAATATAACTCATCCAGATGGACATATTTCAAGGCTCCGGTATCGACTCGGTCGGTTGTCCGCGTAGCTAGAGCCCGGTTTTTAGCAGTGACAGCAACAATTAATAGAAGCCCCGGGTTATTCCAGTGATTTATAGTAGAAACTCATTAGGGCCCGGGGAGAATACACGCGCACACACATTTGTTCGGTCTCCACCCACGCTTACCAACCATACCATTCATCATATACACATCTCTCACATTATAATTACCATTACAGAAATGATCTCCATTGAAGTATATGTTAAGTGTATATTGATGATTTGCCACATGCAATAATAATTGCTAATAATGCCTAGATAAATACTAATTCGTTCATATTATCGATCCATTGTTTCGTTACAATTTCTATTATAAATTTTCAGTCGGCTAGGTTTTTGCAATATCGTTATACAAATTTATTGCGATTGCTATTTTTATGGCTATTGTTCGTAGGCGATAAAAATAACTCAAAATGAATTGTAGCCAATGGGCGTAAGAAAGTGCAGAAAACCATTTATGTATCGCACAATAGAAGTTACAGACAACATCTCTTATATATATTTTTTTAATTACTTAACATTTCGATATTCCGATTTCCCTTTACATTTGTAATTCACCGACTTTTAATAAAGTATTTATAAATATTTTGAAATATTTACTCCTTCGACAATCTGCGCCATAATTGTATTATATTACGCAAAACCCAAAAATTGAACAGATGAGTAGGAATACAAAGAAAAAATCAATTACGATACATATTTACATACTTACATTGACACCAACATTGTTTATTAGCACTAAACTAATAAATGTTTGTAACTATCATTTGTTAGCAAAATTTTTGAAAAATGTTTGTTAATTTTTTTGTGCGCCCCTAAAGGTGTTTAGTAATGGCCTGTAATTTAAAATTTGTGTCATGCATTATAGATCCATGACTAAAGCAATTGATAAAATAAGTACATATTTTATACTTAATTCTCCATAAGTTAAGGTTCATAATCCAGACACCCCATTATTGAAATTATTTAGTATTAAACTTGTTAAATAATAATAAGGGTTTTATTTTGACATACATGATTATGTGTGTGTGCATAATGTTGCCAAAGAAAATAGAAAAAGTATGAGTAAAAGTACAAAAAAGTAATCTTTAGCGAATTATACGAGGGACACCTTTTATATTTTTACAATCGACCACTAGATGGTGTTTTTGACATATGTAATCACTATATTCTTAAAGTTTGACATTTGTCAATGAGAAATCCGCGATAGCTTAGAAATTGAGTCAGTAGTTTGTTGACAGTGACAGTTTTAAGACAGTGAGTTTGGAAAATAATGGAGGTTACTCGTGAAGGTTTTCGGTGGATGATTTTTTACGATTATAAAACAGGTCTAACTCCACAAGAATGCATTATATCGCTTCGGTCAACTTTGGGTGATGAAGCACCATCAGAAAAGACAGTTTACAATTGGTTTGTAGAATTTAGTCATGGTCGTGCCTCAGTGAGTGATGAATCACGTAAAGGTCAACCAAAAACTGTTGTGATTCCAAAAAATATTGATGCTGTCCAGAAAATGATAGAACACAATCGATATGTGACTTACAGTGAGGTAGAGGTATCTCTTGGCATATCGCAGACTGAAATTCATTCGATTTTACATATGTTCCAGATGGATTCCACATAATTTGACCGAAGCACAGAGAGCAGCTCGTGTCAAATGGTGTAAAGAGATGAGCAAAAAATTCGACGTAGGAACCGCAAAATCCGTATACAACATCGCCACAGGTGAATAAACATGAATATATGCGTATGAGCCGGAAACCAAGCTACAATCTACTGTATGGGTGTTCCAAGACGAACCGAACCACACAAAAGTTGTTCGTGCAAGGAGCACTTCCAATAAAATGATCGCTTGTTTCTTCGGCTGTACAGAACACATCGCAGCAATTCGTTTAAAGAATCGAAAAGCTGTTGACGCTAAATAGTACACAGTAATTTGTTCGGAAAAAGTTGTAGACGAAATCAGGAAGAACAACCGAAAACGTCGCATTGTTCTTCATCACGACAATGCGAGTTCCCATACAGCACGAGTAACTGCTGACTATTTGAAGGAGAAAAGTGTTGAAATAATGTCTCATTGTCCATATTCACCTGACTTGTCGCCGAATTATTTCTTTTTGTTCCCAACTGTGAAAAAAATGCGTGGACAGCGATTTTCAACACCTTAAGAAGCAGTCGAAGCCTATAATAACCATGTTTCTGAGATACAACCTTCAGAGTGGAAAAAATGTTTTGAGAACTGGTTCGTACCCATTTGCAAAAGAGTATAGACCACAAAGGCGAATATTTTGAAAAACAATAAAATAGTTTGTTCCCAAAAATTTTGTTTCCTTCCCAAATTTTAGAAAAATATAGAAAGTGACCCTCGTACAGTACTAGACAGAAATGTGGACATTTTTCATAAATTAAATGTTTTATATTTTCTCTTAATGTTCAATCAATGAAATTAAGAAAATATTGAACAAAATGGAATTTTATTATATAAATGACTTTATCCGTAATATTCAAAATAAGAACGTATTACCTGTCATAGGAAATATAAATAATAAAGCAAGTTAGAAGAAACCTTTTGATTTTATACCGGTTTCTAGACGTCTCGGCATTGAATTCTTGGGTTTCCTGTCTGTTAAATATGCAGATAAATGTTAATTTTTAAATTGCACTCTTTTGTACTAACTTATTTATTATGTGGAAAATTTATTTTATTGCTGTCACAACTTCACAAAATGCTTGATACAATAGGACAAAAAGTAGAATCTGAATGGTTGATATACTTGGTACAAATAGAAAAATGTTAATGGTAATGAATGCCCTCATGAACCAATAAGGCCTCTTTATTTATTTCTTTGATAGAGGTGCACTTAGTACCCTCCTGGATGTTTGCGGCAGTGTGGTCAGAGAAATGATCTTAAACATTGACTTTTAAATCATTTTGATCTAATTTTCTGCGAATAGTTATACATATTTGAAACATTTGTTCCTATCGATTTGAACCTTTTACGGTCTTATAATGAGAGGCGACAGATGCTTCTTTTATGTGTTGTCGTTAATTTAGGATCTCTGATCTATAGGACTTCTGATCTATATGTCACATTAATGTTTTTTCTTGTTTCAAATCCTTCACAAACTTTCCTGACCCCGAATCTTGCATTTTGCTTAAATTTATCCTTCTTCACAAAATGTAATAGCCTATGAATGTCTAGTAAGTGATCAATGAACACTTTCAAGCTTTTCCGCAGCCATTTATAATACTTGTTTAAAGAAGTTTGTTACGAAAATATTTATTAAATAAATCTGAGCCTTTTATTTCGAGTAATCATAGTATAATAATATTATGCAATTATTTTACCTTTATAATATTATAAATATTCCGTCTTCATTTAAGTGGAGTACTATTGCATATGTACATCAAGAAGAATTCGTATAATATCAAACATATCAAAGATGTAGGCAAGTGCGCATACTTCTAGCCAGTAGCATAGCATTACTATTTCGGTACATAAAATGTATTCGACGACCTAAGGCTATATTTTGGCACCAGAAATTTAACTTGTCGAAACAGAGAGGCCTTGGAGCCGATTCTGAACCAAACCATTGATGTCTCGATGTTTCAATGATTTCTTCCTCATTTCTTCTAGAGCAAAAAGACGAGAGAGAGCTCAGCGAATCGTTGAGATATCAAGGTTGTAACATATTTCATCCACGAAATATACGTCAGAATACGAGGTTGCAGCTGAATAATGAAAAAGCTATACAAATCTGAAGAATACATATAAATGTCTAACTGCAAATCAAAAAGGAAATTTATTTGTAATTCATCAAAAATATCTAAATATTTAGTACCAAAGTGTAGTTAAAACAGCTCCATATCTTTGTCTATTCTATATTTGCCAAAATACATCTGTTCTTCAAGTTTATTGACCTGCAAAAAAAATTCATGAAATTCGTCAATATTGGTTAGACGATACGTTTAATATAAGGTCCTATACACAAAAATATAAAATGTTGATATTGTTATATTGAAATATTTATCCCCATACATATTATGGTGCTTTTTTTACCTTTTGCGTCGAATATGTTTACAAACGTATGCCGTGTTAATAAAAATGTGGTTAAAATTAAATAGCGTGAACGTTAAACCTTTTTTAAAAGTAAAATTATTATGTTTATAATAAATCAAAAATCGTCATAAAACAAAAAGTTTTATATAGCCAATGGAATAGATACCTGGCTTTTAATTATTTGAATGCATTACATATAACTTTTTTGTCTTTTTTTGTTGTGTGTAGTACTGACAAATACCGATAGAACAACATAATTTGTCGGTAAAGAGAATTACTGATGAATTAAAGGTGGAAGCCTGTATTGAAGCCAATATTTACAGCCGTCTACTCTAATTTAGTTCTTGCAAAGAAGTACGACAGAATGGTCAATATGTATAAATTTCCAAATGAACTACAAAATCGTATGAGAAAAGTTTTAGATGCGAATGTATAAGTACCAGTAATATGTTAATTGAAAGACCAAAGAGCACACCAGGATCTCGAAATTGTGAAACTCTATTGAAAACTGTATAATGAAATAATGAAAGGAAATAATACTTGAATGTTTAGAGAAGGAAAGAATAGCACATCTGTAAACATTTAAACACACTAGATTATTTGTACACCATTCATGGTTCCTTAGCTGAAGTGGGCAGTTTATATATATATATATATATATATATATACCGGGTGTCCTTAAAATAAAAAGATAATGTATGAAAAATGATTAAATTATATAGAATATGTACCCAAAATTTTCCCGAAATTCCCTCTCATAAGTGAGAAAAAAGTTCTTGAAAATTATTATCTATGTTAATAGCTTGTAAACCATTAGTAGAATTATCATTGGTAACTATGCTGTAAGTTTGTCTTTCACCTAAAATCGCCTTTGCTATTTTCATTTTATTGAGCACAGATTCCTCAACATGGGACTCTGCAATCGTGTCGCTTTTCCATCCTCCGTGGCGATTTAAATTTTTCTTACTGCCGCCTGCGTTGGCAAAGAGAGTGGAGGACGTTCGCCGAAAACAATGTCCCATATAAAGTGATGGCTCTAGCAAATGTAGATAGTTAGCAATTTTGCTTGGTACACTTCCAAAAGTATTGATTCCAATTGGCTGGACTGTGAATTTTCCATTTCTATAAGTTAAGAAAAGTCGGTCGTGGGGCGTCTGCTTAGGACGAAGAGCTAAATATTTGTTATATAATTTTACGGATTTTACTTTTCCTTCAAACTCTGTAGTGATCACAAACAATCGAGGCCTATTGTTCTTTGTTTTAGTTATCGGAATAACCAAAATTGTTTCTTTATGCTCTATGTCACTTACTTTTAAATTAAAAAGTTCTTCATTACGTAAAGCGTCAGCAATGACAAACACAACGCAAATCTAAAATAATTATTACATTGTTAACAAATTGGTTTTGAAAGGTTTGCATGAATTACCTTCATCATCAAGTAGATTTCATCTGGTGCATTTAATAAAAATGTAAGTATTTCTTCTTGTGAAAAAGTTTTGGGCATTTTTTAAATATGATATCTTTCTTTTTGTTTTAAAAAAGTTTTTTGTATTTACTAATATCAACGTTAATTTTTGCTAAAAGTGTTACTTTCACAATGAAATAATAGGACCACACCGAAGAAGGTGTGGTCCTATTATTTGATTGTGAAAGTAAAAAGTTTTGATAAATCGGAAAAATACGCTAGTAAAACGTTTTCACTGAACTTTTTAATTACGTATTTGTTGCACCACTTCTTAAATATGTCATACTGGCGATTGTATTTTTTCACTGATTTTTGTGGTAGAATTTCGACGTCTCTAACGACTTTTTCGGATCTTCAGGTGGCGTGCACTGAATGTCTTCTTCCATTATTTTCTATAAATAATTCGCGATAAAACTTTTACTGTTGGGGCCGTGACAGCGACCAACGATTTCTGTCAAATGCCATGCAGTCATGGTATGCTGATAGATATTAGCCGCAGGTAAAGTGTTTGATTTTTACAGTAAGATAAAGTGTTACTTTACTGCTGCAAATCACTATGGTAATGCATGCATCTATTGACGGCGATAAAATTATTTAAAATATTTTTGTCACGCCACTGCTTCTATCACAAATACTATCGGAGATGTGACGGACAATAACATTATTGTCCGTCGCTTTAAATTTTATATGGCCGACTACTTTCGAACAATGTTATCTTTACTAGTTATTATAAATATAAACACTGCAGTTTGTGCTTGCGCGTAAATATTTTTTTATAGACATTCTGAATCCATACTATTATTTTATATTTTCTTAGGTAATCGTATTGATGTTAGTGAACCCTAAGTAAACAAAGCTGCTCCATTGTCGAATTTTTTTCATAACATCGACAGCCGTCTAAACAATTTTATTCCTTGAAGTTTTTATCAACATAAATAATGCAGCACGTAAATTCATTAGCAGCATTCTGTATCCAAATATTTATTACTTCTCATCTCTTCTTCCATTATTTTCTACAAAAAAAAGTTTAATTAAAATTAAAAAATTAATTTTAATTAAACTTCAACTTTAAATGTTAACTTAATTTGTAATTCATTTTTTAATCTAATTTTAAATTTAAAATTGCTAATTTAATTGTTAAGTCTATCACACAAAACCAACACAGTTCTCATGTTTTCATTGTAATATTTCTTGTTTCTAGTTACTTGAAAATGACTGAATTAATAAAAGTCGAAACGTCGTAAAAACATCAAAATTCAATAAAAGGTCGCTAAAACCAATAAAAAATCTATTATTTTTAATATATATATATATATATATATATATATATATATATATATATATATATATATATATATATATAAAAGCAGCAGATTCAAATTGGAAACTTGGTGAACGCCAGTGGTAGCAGTAAAGACATTTGAACTATATATTGAACGTTATATTGAACATTGTACAATCGATTCAATAGATAGTTTTTAAAAAGGGATACAGCTCTATCGAATTCTTTACTAAAATCAGCACAGATAACATTCACTTGTTTTCGAGTATTAAAAGCTTCAGCTATGTACTGCGTAAGTTAGACCAAGTTAGTCACAGTATATCTGCCTCTAACGAAACCATATTAATTATCTCAGTTAATTAATATGGTTTCGTTAGAGGCAGATATACTGTGACTAACTTGGTCTAAGATTTAATGTTACTATAGAGTAGATTCCAAACATTTTCGCAAAATTAGAAGGAATATTAATTGGTTTGTAATTGATATTATGACTATCGCCTTTCTGAAATTCTAGAGCTATTCTACTGATCTTCCAGCAGGTCGGAAAAGTCAAAGTACAGAGTAATAAATTAAATATTTCGGTAAGTGGATGTCAGTATAGATGCAGAATGTTAAAAAAAAGCTGAAAAAGTACTTAACATTAGAAGCACTATCCTTTATTTGTAGGCAACATAATTACATTTGTAAATAAATTCGCGAAAACCAAGTTAAATTATCTTAATAAAAGCTTCATCAACTTTCAATAGAGATGGTTTTTTGTAAGCAATCAATGCTAAACTTTTATGCTGAACATATTATTTTGTGTATTCTAAAATGAACGAGTAATACGATCTGTAAGTTCTATGTAATAAATTTCTCAACTGTTAAGCAATAAGCTCTTTCATATCTTGAACAGATAGGTATAGCCTTTGCGAAAATTTTTATATTCATCGGTGCACTTTCTTCAACACATTAATCAATCCGCAATGTACTTTACAATCGTATATACAGAACAACAATAATGTTTATTGGAATTTATTTGATTTATAGAAAATGTTTCTATGATATATTCAAATTTGTTTCTTTGAAAAGTTATTGAATTAGGTAATTTAATTTTTTAGGAAAGAAATTACTAATATCTCATTATATATTGAGAATGAACGTAATCTACTTCATATTATAATAATTACCTAATATTATCTATAATAAACTATTATAATTATTATATTTTGTAGGCAGTAAATGAACATAAATTCTTCAACATCGGTATGTCAACAGATAATTCTGCGCGGTTGACCTTTATGTTACTCGGTAAAATTCTATAGCCACAGTGAACAATTTGAATAATCAACTATCGAACCTTGGAAATAAATTCATAAATAGCAATAAGTGCGATGCTATTTATTGATACGTTCTTTATGGCTTGTCATTATGCAAGATTAAGTACTGTGTCAATAAATGCAGGCTAACCACTGAAAAAGAGGAAAGTTTAGTAAGTAGGCAGAGATCTAAAACGCCTAGAGATAAGTTATAATTAACTATATTTTCGCTTTGTTTTTATTTCCACAGAAATGCCAGTACGATATAAGCAATGCTGTGTTTATTTTAGTTCTAACAATGTACTTTAGATTTGAAAGACAGGCATTTCAATTGTGTATTTTCATCATTATATTTCTATAAATCAATGAAATCATTAATTTTAAATCGTATATTGCCTAGATAAATAAATAGATATTTAGAAGTTTAAAATTCAATAACATTCTGGGATTTAATTGTATGTAAACATTCTTGCCGATGATAGCAGCGGCATTCATGAAATATGTACTAACAGTAAATGTGAATATAAATCTATTGTAATATGACTTCTGCAAGAAAATTTTAGGAATTTTGTGTGACAGCAGATTTGCTTATATTCGTGAAGAATTTAGTGTTGATTCCTAACTGTTAATTGCTTGCCGTGTGTTTATTATTCATGTTGCCGATGTATTTAGAGTTCATATCCTTTCAAGGACTGCGTGATTCACTGTAAAATAAATACGATATAGAGCAACATTTTTCATTCTTTTAATAACATTTTTTTTTTTATAATTAGCCGGTCGATAGCTTCCTGGCTTATCATGCCGGAGTCTCGGATCTAAATCCAGCGGGAAAGGTTATTGTGGTTTTCCTTTTTGTTTAAAGTGAATACCAAAAATCTTAGGTAATTGGTTTTAAATTGTTAAAGGATATAAAGACTTTTATTGTTATTGTTACTATTATATTATTTTACTTCAAAATATAAGTATTTGGTTAAAGCGCTTAAGTCTTAAGTGTATTGTGAAATAAATACTCTTATTATTAGTAATAGCTTTAAGGATTATTTAGTGTATTTTCTTTTATTATTAATATAGTGTGTGTTTAAATTACAGTTACTTTTATTTAAAAGAACCCAGAAAGAAAAATGTTTTACAGTATCTTACCACCTTAAGAAGATTTGTGAAGGTGTATCTACAGCTCCCTTAATTAGTCTCAAAGCTTATTTCACTTATATTACTATTATATCAATAGATGTAGAGCGGTCGTTTTCTGCATATAAGTCATTTTTCCCCACTGCACACTCGGTTTGCTGGAACTGTAGAAACATATCTCAAATATTTAACAGATCCCATCCACTTTGTTACATCAGGGAAGAATCTTAAAACGGCAAATGTTTCACCAAGTTTTATAAATTACTACTTACTATTTATTTTATTTTGTGTACGCTTCATTGATTATTACAAATTCTATGAATTATATCCTTAACTCTTTGTTCTATTCAATTAATTTTTCAAATGAAAGAGAGATTTTCTCACCAAAATTAAAATATCTAACATTAAGCGTTTGCTAAAAAAAGGTGATTACAATAGAGGTGTGGACCCATTATTAACACGTGTCATGTTAACACCTATTAACACGACACATTAGATATGCCGGACATATTACTCTTATGTGACACAGTAATGTGTGACTGACGTTTTGATGTTTTGAACGCATTTGTACCAAAACTAAGAAGAGATTTGTTTAGTGCCCATCGTGTCCAGTTTATATCTGTCTTTGTGAACATAATTAAGAATCTGCGCAAAGAGATGGATCAATTAGATGAAGAGGAGAAAATGATAGCTACAAATGCGGGTTTGTTTGCGCTGCAGGGAGAATGCAGGAAGTACTGAGAATATTCAATAAACGAGCGTAGACACAAGTTTGGCGAATTTCACGTTCTGTAGCACAAAATCATCAAACAAAATGAAAGATATAAAATATATATAAGTTTCGTTTGTTTTTTTCTCCTATCTCCTCCCAAGCTGTTTGTCTTTTTCTTTGGTCTCGACTGTCCTTACTTTAAACAATATGCAAAAATTCGTACTTTCATAACTCTTCACTTAATAATTCTTTATATCTTCTGCAAGCTCAACTGGCTCTCTGCGAAAATGCAAGTACGGGCCGACGCAATGACGCTTTGACGAAAATTTGGCAACGCCAGATATTGCAGGCACGCTTTGTGACGTGATCGAGCGTGTTTTTAGCTTCTAACGACACATCATATCATGTCCCTAAAAAATATATAGTATAGTATAGTAGTATAGTAAAAGTATATATAAAACACATAGCAAAAAAACTCATTAAAATGAAATGATGTCATAAAAATATCGAAGGCAAAAACAAATTATACATTAAACAATGCGAGGACTAGTATATTGCAATAGATTATACTTAGTCCATACGTATCCGACTTATAATTTACGACTTATAATTTACGCGTTCATGTGAACCATTTCCAAAAAGCATTTTTTTTTTGTGATTGTTTTCAACGTCCACAATTCTGACATCGCCAACATTGAATGTATGGCCCAGATCAAGTGCATGACCCACCAGTGCAAGTTCTTTTACCAATACGGGCATCACTTTTGTGTTGTATGATACGCTGCTTTAGCCATTGTGACGTTTGGCCTATGTGCACGCCACGACAATCCGAACATAGTATCCTGTAGACAACATGACTATTTAAAAACAAAGGCGTTACATGCTTGGTCTTACTATATAATTTTTTTCAAGTAAATGTGCTATATTTGGCTATTTTAATATGGATTTTTCTTGTAAATCACATTGTCTGCAGGAACGTTTTCAGTAGGGCCATTGTAAAAGTTGGAACTGTATATCAATTTGTTCAATAACATACAGTCATACAAATTTACGAATTCCACCCTATATATGTTTGCTCCCGTCATTAAGTAAAATATTTAATATCAGAGGAACATTATTTAAATATATTTAAATCCACGTTAATAATGTTTGAAATAAAATAAAATTGTCTAGAAAAATTTAAAATACTCGTATTTTGTAGTGAAATAAAAAAAAACCATGATAAATATAAAAATATTTAAAAATACCGGGTGTCCTTGAAATAAAAGGACACGTATGAAAAATGGGAAGATGTAATTATATAGAATACAAATCCAAAATATTTTCCCAAAGTTCCCTCTCATAAGCGAGAAAAAATGTCAAAGGTATTTAAAAAAAATTTGTCAGGCCTCTGTGCGATCGACTGTATTATGAAAAACAATATCTTTAAGTTGACCGAAAATAATGAAAAGAATAGTTTTGTTATTGTCCATCTCATCCCGCTGTTACGTATGTGAACATACGCTGTCGCGTATGTGTGAAGTATTTATTATTTATAAACATTTTGAATATTTTGAATTAATAGACAATACAATTTTCAGGGTGTTTTTTGAGATCAGAAGGGCTTACGTTGATTGTCACCGTAGAAGCACAAATAATTCAGTTTCGTTGTGGAAATTTATATATAACAGGTGGGGCAGCGCTAGGATACTTGGTTGAATGCTATTTAACAACGAAAAAATTACTACGCCTCAGGGTATACTGCACGCTTTTGGTGAATTTTTGCTGTCAGTCTTTCAATCGCGATCTGCAGCTTCGTCTTCTACTAGTACTTGCACTATATGATTATTATATATCCTGTAACTCCGTATATAGTCTTGGACTGCATCCACAAGCTCAAACCTAATCAAACATCAGGTCGCAAAGGTCTTCCAAGTTTTTTGGTCAGGGATTGTGGGCCTGTTTTATGTCAACCCTTAACAGTCTCTTTCAGTTTAATTATTTCTACGGGTTCCTTTCCTGAATTTTGGAGGATTGGAAGGATTGTACCAATCCATAAAAGTGTCAATCGGAGTGATGTTTGCAATTACAGGTCAGTTACCTTATTAAATTATTTTACTAAAATTTCGAATCTTTAATATAAACAAGTGGTTTCTGAAGTACGTCGTCTGATGTCTACGTACCAACATCAATTTCTTGCTGGGCGTTCTACTACCACTAACTTGACTTCAAAATGGCGCAATTTTTAGAAAATCTATTGATGACCGCCTTCAGGTTGATGTAATATATACAGATTTCACCAAAGCTTTCGATGCTATAAATCACTCAATACTATTAGCTAGATTGAATGTCTATGGTTTCTCTCCGTTGTTATTGAATCTCGTTTTTTCTTATTTGGGTTCTCGCTAATGTTATGTCTGCTTTAATGGTTTGCTCTCTCGATATTTCTATCCAAGAGGCGCTGTACCCAAGGCTCTAATTTGGGGTATTTATTTTTAATGTGTTCGTAATGATCTACTTTATTCACTGGATTTCGGAATTTTAGCTTTCGCGGATGACTTGAAAATCTATGGAAAAGTTAGGAATATTTAAAGTTATAAGGAGCTGGATAACAACTTGAAGCTGGTGCATAATTGGTGTAATAAATAACATCTCCCTAAATATTAACAAATGTGCCATTGTGACATATTCTAGGATTATGAATCCATATCACCTAACATATAGTGTGGACCAAATCGTGAAACCTCGAGTTTAAGTTCGAGTTTAAGTAACGACATACATCAATTTCGGATTCATGACTCGATTACAAATTATCTTGATCGGTCGTTACTAGCGTAGAAATTATCAGTACACGATATTCGGAGACAGACATATCTTTCACTTCTATACTGTATGTATATATACGAAACATGTTGAACTTAATGCAAATGAGAATTAGCAACTATTAAAATCTCATTTTACATGCAATTGTCACCAAATTTGTTACGTTAATTTCTACTATCCGACGAGCCAGGTTTATACCTGAATGCAGTATGCAACTCGTCGTGACGTCAATCTCCCTGGTTGTGAGGACAAATGAAAAAATGCGTGAAAGCCATGTCTATCGCGAAATGATTTCTAATGAGAATGAAATGCTAGTATATGCACGTTTTGGGATACACATGGCCTTCATGCATTTTTCATTTACGAAGGTTGGTGGCGACATATTGCATTCTGCATTTTGGTACAAACTTAGTTTGTCGGATTGTAAAAATTAACGGAACAAATTTAGCGACAATTGCATGTAAAATGAGATTTTATTAATTGTTAATTCTCATATGCATTAAGTTCAATAAATTATTAACGTTAAAGCGAATACCCAATATATAATAATAAATATTTGCAACTTATATATTTAATTCTTTGGGAATATCTATGTAAGAATTTTTTCAAAGTAATGAAACTGGCTTCGTGCATAGAAAATATTTGTTTTGTAATACTTCCAGAGTCGTTATGATATTTATTGACTAATTCTTTTTCATGCGTATGTCGTAACCATAATGATCATATAATAAAAATTTACAGCAAGCACTGCAGGAAATACTGGTACGTTAGCGTACGTGTTCCATAAATAATGTTAATGAAAATAATAACTTGAATATGTCAGAATGAGCCATGCGTACACACTTCTATAAATTTAGATTTCGTAAAAGTATTTTCAAGCACATGAACCAACTACTATCCATACACAAAGGAACATTTAACATTTTATCTAATCTCTGAAAATTTATACGTGATACCTGCGTATTATAAAACAATGTATTAGGTAGATTTGTACCAATGATTGCACTGAAATTATCGTCGTCGTGAAATATCAAAACCATATAAAACCTCTTGGTTCAGTAATTTTATTAAGAATGAACTATTTGCCTCTATGTTATATATATGCGTGCAAAAGAATATGCATGTGAGAAAATCTTTTGCATCAAATAAATTTCATTTCATGAATTATAAAAGTAAATTGCATATCCCATAAATCTTAAACGTAATTTAATTTCTAACGCGTTTGAAAGAAAGGAATTTTAGAAGTCACAATGCTCCAAAATGTCGCATTTCTAGAGCATTTTCGATGAGGAATAATCTTAATTGTAATTCCATAAATATATTCTTTTCGTAAATTACAATAGTTTGATATCTTTGTATGTGTGCTTGTTCGAATAGTCAATTTAAAATTTGGATTGCTAAAATTGTTTTGAATATCATAAGAAAGAAATTCATGTTGTATGTAACAGAAGTTTAAGCGAAATTGCAAATATAAGTTTTCATCAATTCGTTTCCTAGCTACGATATAATAGATTTTAGTGAGACAACATATACGTAATTATAGGTCTAAACTAGTGCGAGAAAAAATGTGGCAAACTGGAAAACAAAAGCGAAAGATCGAAGGATATGGAAAAGTATTACACAGCTCTGGGCCTGAATGGTCTGTTAAGCTACACTATATATAACTAGTTTTTAGAGAAACCAATAACTTTAATTGTAAGCATACTTTGCAATAATTTTTTCACGGACCGTGTGGCACGTGCCGCTGTCTTGTTGGAGCCATATGTTAGTTAAAGGTTAAAAGTTACTCATTATCGAGCTGTACCGCTCACTAGAGATGTCGATTTTCGGTACTTTTAAGTATTGGTTGCTCAAGCCTTGACTAATCGTTCAATGTATTCGTTAATAAATATAGGCAAGAAAATAAACTTTAATACATTACATATAAACGTTTTGCGACAGCATGTAACGTTAAGTGGTTAAGTGTAAACCAATAAAATTACGTTGGCTGTTGACGGATAAAAAAATATGTTGCCTTTTCATTTTTTAATATCGTTGTATTTGTTGGCACTTTACTTATTATAGGTATGCTGTCGTAAAACCTTTCCTCATATTAGTTCAATTTGTAAGTATATTTTTATTGTATAGATATATAATATGTTGTATTAGGTGCAATTTAATTACCGTTATTTTACCCTGATGTAGCACATCAATTGAGTGGCGAAATATTGGCTAAAAATTGAAAATTAAAAGACTATTTCCAACTTTCCCCAAACAAATCTCTAACCGAGCCTCCTGATCTCATAAAATCAAATTATATTTTAAATCCCAATTGCGTATCGTATTTGTCTATGATATAGTTTTGTATTTATTTGCAAATATGTAATTAATTTAAAAATAGTCACTGGTCTTGTTTACCAGCGACTATTTTCAGTTTATTCGAAATTTATTTACTTATAATAAATTAAATTGGATTGCAAATTTTTTTGTTTGTATTTGACATATGTATATTTAAGAAGTATGCTATAGAGTATAGATAATCAATGAATATGATATCTTCTAGCCGTAGATTTATACTACATACATATACGAGGGCTGTTCTCTTTCCGCTGAGCCTGGTAAAGTAAACCACAATTTATTTACAAAAAACGTTTATTTATAATTTTTAAAAGTATTTTCCTCCATAGTCAATGCAATCTTGCATCCGTGAAAATCAATCTTGGCCGTAGTTTGCCTATTTCATTTTTAAAGGCATCAACCGCTTCTTCGGCCGTTGTAAACGTAAACCCCGTAATTTCTCCTTTACCCGCGGAAATAAGAAGAACTGGTCTGGACTATATAGTGAATGACCCATTATTTCTATGTTTTGGGCATTCAAATTGTCAGTTGTTCAAGCGGCAGTGTAGGCCCGAACGTGATCTTGATGCAAGATGATCCTTTCTCTTGGACGTTTCCCTCGAACATTTTTTTGAAGAATCTGAGGCATATGAATTGTAGTGTACCATTCTGAATTAACAGTACATCTAATCTCCAGTGCTACAGTGGAAACATGCCCAGTAATTCGGAACAATGTGGTGACCATCTTCCTGTTTCGGCTTTTTTCACGAACAACTTTTGTTGGAGCCGACTAATTCTCAAAGACCCAAACTGACGATCGTTGTTTTTTCTCGGGATCATAGTAGTATACCCATGTTTCGTCACCTGTGATGATGCTGTATACCAAATGAGACGATCCACGGTCAAAGTGATCCAGTGTAGATCTGCATCATCTCACACGGTATTATTTTTGAATTGAAGTCAAGTTGTGGGGAATCCACAGAGAACAAAGCTTACGGACCTTCTAATGTTTGTGTAAAATAAAGTTAATTGCTTTCACATCAATCTTTAAAGTTGCTTGAATGTTTCTGGCAGTAGTATGCCGGTCCTCTTCAATCATGTTTCAAATAAGACCAATATTTTTTTCTGTAACTGCCGTTTTTGGCTTAGGAGCTCAAAAACTGTCATTTAAGGAAAGTCGACCCCTTTGAAATTCATTGTACCACCGCTTTACGGTAACGATGGAACACGACTTGTCACCAAACACCGATTGATTTTCTCAAAACATTCTTTACGGCTTAAGCCACACTTGAAATTGTAAAAAATCACAACTCAATAATACTCCTTGTTCAGTTCCATGACTTATTGGCGAAAGGATTACTTTAAACTTATGTAACTTACAAACAATAAGGTATATTTGATAACTGTCACTATAACTACACTTGTAAGCAACTAGATTTAAATTGTCAAACAAAATATGTCGCAAAATATCATCGCCTACTAGGGTCAGCGGAAAGAGAGCAGTCCTCGTAATACATATTGCTATAAACTTTTCCCCACATATATGTTGAAAAGTTTTAGTATTTATTTTGAACTTATATTTATTTTTGACTAGGGTAGTTGAAGCACGCCGTTTGGTTTGCTGTATCCGCAGACGCTAATGTTCTCTGTGTTTAGAAAGACGTGTTTATGAGAAGATAAATTTTTATCTTTGTTAAGTAACTTCGTGATTTTGATTTAATTGGTGTTTGGTGTTTGATTTCATTACCGATATTTTTATTTACGAGTTTGTTGATGTAGTAATTTTGTTTAAGTTAGCACGCTTTCTAGCTCAGGTGTCTCGAAAAATATATATACTTTTTTAATTTACGAAAGTAAATTATATTATTCTTATTATCATTATTATTATTTTGAATGTATTGATTTGTGTATTTTTCCATTGTGTTAATTTTGATATATATTTTGTATTCTTTGTTATTTGAATTAAATGGCAAAGAACGTTTTTTAAAATTTCTGATATAAAAAAAATTTCTATAACTTTAAAATTTTGTACGCTTGGGATATCAAGGGCATATTTTTTTCATGTGGTTGCACATGTTGTAGAGATTGCTTCGCGTTGTCAAACTTTATACAGTGTGTTTCTCTGGGGAGAAATTAAAAAGCATCTTTGTAATTTATTAGTTTTAATTTTGATCGGAAGTCACTAAGGAAGTTTTTTATCGTGTGCTGCGGTCACTTCCGCACGATATTTTTACCTTTATAATATTGTTTAATTAGGCAATATTAACCTTTATATTTTATAAAGGTAATTTTTTTAAATTTTTTTAATTTTTGTTTATTGTGTTTTTTACTATTATTAAACCTTATTTCAAGAAGTTTTCAAGTAACTTAAAGTGACATAATTATAACATTGGTCAATACTCTTTTACTGGCGCATTATAAATTTGTAGAAAAGAAAAAAACCACGTTTTCCGATTGGAACCCTGAGGGAAAAGCAGTCTCATCTAGAAAATAAACCGACTGAATATCTAGGCTGGACAGTTTGGTTGTGAATAGTGGTACTATTAAATTCAAAACCACTATTCATAGCAATATGTCCGAACGTAACGATATGTACAAAAGTAATCAAATACGAGGGTAACGATATTTACCAAAAGTAATTAAATACGAGTGTAACGATCTGTACCGAAAGTAATAAAATACGAGTGTAACAATATGTATCAAAAGTAATAAAATACGAAAGTAACGATTACATTCTCAAATAGGTAATCGTTACTTCGGTTCCGCGCGTGTAACGAATACTAATGTACCGAATAGTTACTTTTTCGACGTCGCAGCCGATCACCTCTGACCATAATAGAATTTCCATTCTTATTTTGGATGAAATAAGATCTGACAATACCATCGGGCCATAAACCACACCAAACGATTGCTTTTGCAGAATGTAAAAGTCTCTTGTGATTGACTTGTGAATTATTTTCACTCCAATAACAAATAATTTTGCTTGTTCACCGTTTCAAAGAGGTTAAAATGAGTTGATTCACGGCGAAATCAGTAAATGCACGACTGCGATGGTAGAGCCTTGTGTCGGAACAATTTTGTAAGAATATGAGCCCAAATCCTTACGTAATGGTACCTCTACACATCGTCGAATATTAGGCGAACGACATCAAGTAGTGATGTATTGGCAGTGTATTCGTAATTGTTTGACAATTATTTGGCATTCGGACGAGACACGATTGGCGATGTGTTCGGTGTCAGTTTGAAGTAGAGGTTTGTAGCTCCAGTGGAGCTATGACAAACCGTGACAGTTCCGAATAAGTAGCCGTGACAAATCGCCGTGATTTTTCGGAACGGCTCCGAGAATGATATACAATATTCAATCCGAGTCACGTTCCACGTTGCCGTTCTCCATATCGCTGGCATGAACGGCCAACTAGATCAGCGTCGGTGTCCGAACAGGAATCGATGCGTATGGGATTCTCCACTAAAAAAATAATGTAGCATGTATTTATTACTATTCAATCAGTCAGTAGTTACAATTCTACATTTGTTGGTAACGCTCACCACGTTGTATGTATACTTTATTGTAGACTTTCGTTAGCTTGGTCGGTTGGTGTGATTTTACTTAATAACTACGGCCACGAGGAACAGAAAATCATATTTGTGGAACTTTTTTGAGCAAACAACAGATCAGAGAGTCACTTGTATGTTATGCAAACATGTCGTCAGCTACAAAACTTCTATTAGTAATTTGAAACGCCATATGGTACGAAAGCACTTGTTAGTTCAAATAACGTCAGATTTGCCGACTTGTAAAATTAGAGAAATGGGCGGATGTAATCTCACCACTAAATGACCAGTCTACTTTAAACCTATAGGTAAATTCCCCACCGTCCGTAAGGATTCACTTTAATACATAGGTATTCTCACCACTAGTTTTAATACGTAATTTTTCATTAAATTTTCTATGAAGGTAGAATGAATTTATTAATAATTTTGCAAACATTTAACACTAATAAATGAAATTTGAGATTTTATTGATGATAATAATAAAAAGAAGTAGTGATAGTAATATATATCTATTTTTTGGCTAAAAATACAAAAATAACGAAAAACATCACATGGAATTCAAAACACAAAAATAAAAAGTAACACGTTACATAGCATGCACCACAGTAAACAGTAAACATTTATATGCATATACTATATACATATAAAAATAAATCACTAAAAAGTTATAGAAACTATTAGGTATACAGGTTGATTCATTTTCGGTCCTCACCATGGGGATCTCTCTTATTATTGGAGATAGAGTATAGGTTTAAATTTGGCAAAGTTGTTAAATTTTGTGTTTGTTATAAAAATACAAGATTAACATGAAATTTGAAAACACGCTTTTAATTTACCATTTGTAAAATATCTTGTCGATTTTCATTTAAATTCCTGCTGTCGATATCTAGAAAAATGGTACGATGAGGCTGTTGTCGTTCTGGATATAATTGTAGATATCTTGCACTCGCTACTGTTGAATTTCGGTTCGAAGAATAAAAAATACTTATCATATCTCGTTTCTTTTCGTTAGTGTATGACATTTTTGTATTATTAATGAACAATAAATAAAATGTTTGACAGATTGAAATTCCATGGCAACCTTATTTAATCTTATAATTTATCTTTCAAATAAAACCTAATGTCAAAAACTTTAGTCAGCATGTGGTACATGGTTGAAATCAGAATAAAAAACTCTTTCTAGAGATGTCTAAATCCAATATGGCGCCAAAAGAAATTAGATAGTTGATGATGGCCAGAAAGAAACGAAACGTCGTATAAAAATTTAGAGTACACCACTGGATAGAGGTTTAGAAATGGCCACAAGGATGTGTTCTTATTTTTTCTATACAAGGCCAAATGTCGGTGCTACAGGTAAAAGAAGAAAATGGGGTTTTCGCGTTTTTTTTTTTTAAATAACGAAGGTCATTTGTCACAGATCTATTTTCTTTACGGATTTATAACAAACACAAAATTTAACAACTTTGCCAAATTTAAACCTATACTCTATCTCCAATAATAAACGAGATGGTGAGGGCCGAAAATGAGGGCCGAAAATGAATCAGCCTGTATACATATTATATATAAAAAAAGCAAAATTAATTGGGTAACGAAGAATGACAAACACATTTTATGAACTCTAGCCTAGACAAATGACCTGATTTTAATCGATTTATACAATTTTCCAAATATTTTAATTTGTTTTTCACTTGCCTATCCTTTATTTTATTAGGAATATGTAAAGTTTGTATTTTGATGTCAGTGTCAACTTGGAATTCTTTCAATTTTTCGATAAACACATATATAGACGGATGCGTACTATAAAAAGATTCATTAAATCTGGAATGGAACGACTCGCACGCATTTGTAGTGCGAGTATTCGAGGCAACTTCTTCCGCCCATATATTCGTAGGAAATGTAACATTTTCCTCTATATACGTTTCTAACAAATAATCGACGTATTTATCTAACAGGCTATTGTCTTGTTTATAAGCCATCAAATCGAAAACAAAGCAGTCCGCAACATGTTCTGGTTGTAGATAAGTCATACCAAAGGTAAGTTTCAGCCAATTTCCTATTTCTGAATTATTTTTATAATGTTCACTTAATCCAAGGAACTGAATTTTTCTGTACCATGCTTGGTGTAGGTGAAATCTACAGCCACTGATTTTTACACTGGGACAAACATGAATTATTGCGGTATGTATTGCTTTTTCAAAATCAACATAGATCTCGCTAGGTTCGAAAAATAAATGATTCAAAAATGCTAGATTTCAACAACAAAAAAAGTGTTTTATATGTGGTCCAACTTTTGTTTGGCAACAAGCAATACAGTAGTGGGACATAGTGTCCATTCTGAAGTCCATGGATGGTAAAAAATTGAAGAAAGTATTTCGTACAATATGAGAATGTGCCGTCCATATACAAAGTATTCATTTTAGACAAGGCACGAATATTGGCTTCACATGTAAATACGATAATGTTATGTTCTGCACTATTTATAAACAAAAAGTTTTCACCTTTCGCGGTTTTAATTTTAGGAGAATATAGATTTACAACTTCATGCACTTCGTTTATATTTGCAGGTAGACGACTAGGAAATATTTTCCGACGGCAGTTATACATATTTCTTCGTACATAATTGACATCATTGGTTGTAACAGACTCTGGCATATTGGGACTAAGGACTCTTCGAATAATCTTTGAAGGTTTTTCCAATAAATCTTCTTCTGCTTTTCGCTTGCACAAATTTGTAAGCACTTTCCTGTTTGTTTTTTGCTCATCTACTTCATGGTTATGAACTATATCACTCCTCGATATTGTAAGCTCAGGACCAACAGTAAATACTTTAACATTACACTTTCTTCTTTGGACACATCTCCAGAAAACTTCTCCGCTTTTCAATTCTTTTTCTTTAAAATACGTAAAATTCTCAAAGAGAAGTAAATCTTTACCCCGTAGACTTTTTACTAACGTAGCTGACATCTTATATCGAATACTTATATTAAATTATTATCACAATAAACAACACCAATTGTAAGTACTAACCTCTTCTGTTGAGCAAAAGAAACTAACTTGTGAAACCGTAATAACTTTGCAAGAACATCAACATTAAATAGACATTATTTAATATTAGTAGTGGAAATTCCCAAATTACGGTATATATTGCTTTTATTACCTGAACTCTGTTAGTGGTGAAAATACCTGCCGGATTATGAGATTATTCTATCGATGCAGGTAGAGGGTAACATTTGGTGGTGAGATTACCTCCGCCGAGAGAAATAAGTAAAAATACCGATGAAGTACAAACTACACAGAATATTTAATCAGAATCATCCACTAGCAGAATTCTCTGCCTTCCACAGAACAATCCTCAAAAACAAATTTTCTTTGTTCCTTTTAGAAATATCTTTGTTACCTACTAATTATTAGAACATTGTTTTGTTTCGTTTTATTAGTTCATAAACTTTTTCGTATTTTTAGTATTAGACATTTTTGGTTTATTTTATTTGCAAATAGTCTATTGTTTTTTTTTATTACAGAGCAAATCACAAATTATATATTTATTTGTTAATTTAAAGTTTATTTTATAATAAAATTTAAACATTTGAAATTAAATTGTTGATATTCCTTCAATTTTATCATAAAATTGGCACACTTTATAATTTCATAAATATTTATTTTTAACCCTGACCTTCGACTAACTACAAAAACTCGAAGTAATAAAAACTAAAAATACAAATAAAATACAAACAAATAAATACTATTTAGGCAGTAGACAGTTCCGCAAAATCACCGTGACTTTACATTTAAAGGAACTGACAGTTCGAGTACCGGCCGCGTAGTGGTGACAAAATCACCGACAGTGAAATCATGCCAAATCTCTAGTTTTAAGTTTCCGCATCAAAGAACATTTGTCTCTCTATTCGAATGAAGTAACCACACATCGTGCGCCTAAGTGAGAGGAGATGCAGTGCCCTAGTCATTTGTACGAATAAAAGTAAACACGTCCCTAACCAAATAAATGTGCAATTATGGCGTATTGGAATAATGAATTTGTCTTAAGAGTTTTTAGATATATACCAAGCAGAACCTGCCATATATGATCCAAAACACCCGGCTCACAAGAATAAAACGAAAGTAAATGACGCGTGGGTCAGAATAAAGCGCGCTTTTAGTATCTATGTTACCATAGCAAAATTAAAAAAGAAAAAGGATTCTCTAAAGGCATCTTTTCGTCATGTTGCTATGAAATATACCAGTCAACCTGGTGTGCTCTTGATGCTAAATAGTATGTCGCGGCAGTAACTGGTGCACCTCCCATTTTCCTTTGTTTGCTTCTCTCAACAATGTGACGGCGATATGAGGATGCATAATTCCTTTAAATTTGTGTACGAATCATTTGGCAAATAATTCGTAACCAAATATTCGGCGATGTGTAGACTTAGCATAAAAAACGCGAAGTAGACGTTTCAGAGAGTCGCAATTGTTTTGAACGTCTTGGAATGGATAAATTATAATTTTTATCAACACTTGCTTGAACTGCAGCAATATTCCCATCATTTTCAGCATTTAATTGTTTTACTGGAACGCGTGTATTATGTAAGAAAAAATTAGGCTCGAAACTTTTTAACAGTTCGACAAATAGCAAGCATACAATCTGTGGTAACCAAATCGAGTCATGTATTGTACTACTTATCTTAGTCAAGGTACGACCCCGGTCTTGTTTCTATTGTATATAAAACACGACCTCGGTACGTCCTACAGCCTCGATATGTGTTATACTCTTTCACCACGTTGTAAATATTACACTAAGGCCACTAGCCTGAATGAGGGCACTCTGCAGTATATAACAAGATCCATCAGATCTCAAGGGACAATTAGATACACAGTAAGATATGCAGTAAGACACAGTATGTCATAGAGAGTGTAATATAGAAACGTCCTTAATACTAGTGTCTATTTGTTAATGTACATACTGTTATTTGTTAATTCGTTATAATGTGTTAACTAATTATATGATGTTATCCAAACGTTGCCAGTCTATTATTTAATATATCGGCGAACCTGCGTACAATGCAGCGATGTGCCCCTTCAGGACCGGGTCACATCACATGGCGATCCTGCACACGTTAGACATCACGTCTGACATCACATGGCGATCCTGCCAGCCACTTAAGGCTGAATAAACTAAGTGGAAGATCGGAACGAATCACCCGGAAATATGGCAAACCAATAATATAAAATGGAAACCAGGCGACGGAAAAAAGCAAGCGGCTTCCGTCCGCTCACAGGTCAGCCCCTGCCACTCTCTGACTTCCAGGTATTTTTGTAGTAAAGACAATCACAGTGTGTAAAAGTGATTGAATAATGCATAGACTTTTTATATATGTGTATATTTCAATAATTTAAAATGTTTCTTTGTATTGTAAGAAATAATATTAGTTTGCATAAAATGTGTAACAATTTCTGCTTACACCAACGAAATGTAAAGAGCGTAACACCGTTACCTTTTTAAAGGTCAAGTTTATTTCAAATTAATATAATGTATAATGTAATTATAAAACTTTACATTATGGGCGAAAAATTCACTTCAAAAACCTGTCACAAGTTTGTTATCCACCGTACACGAGAATGTAGAATTTTATACATCTTTTTTTTAAGGAAAGCCGCCTATGTTATATTTTCATAAATTCATTTACGTTTAATGCATACATACAATAAAATGCTTACGTTTTATTTTTTAAATAGGCGCCACACAACAAGTGTAGGATTTCAAATTGTTTAGCCAAGCGAGTGTATGAACAATAACATGTGTATTTAAACAGTTGAATCAATAAACATCGAAGTAAATACGTACAAAATTAATATAGACAACGGCAAGGCCAAGTTCGCTTAAAATGCACATCATTTATTTTTTAAACGATTACACTACGTGACATTGAACGAAAGTATGTCTTAACGCATTCGCAAAGTTTGCAAAATAAAGAGAATTCAGATTAATATACGAGGAACATGATTTAATTATTATTTACAAAGAATCCCAAAATTTTTGTTGCAAACGCCTTATCACTAATAGAAGTTGATTCCAATGATGTAAAGGTTAGTAACGGGACGACTGATAGCATCCTTATCACGTCAAGGGTCCAATCGACGGCAGAGACCTATCGATCGTACCATTACGAAACCGACAACAGCTACAGATTCCGCCAACTCCAGGACTGATCATCTTAGGGTTATAGAACTCTCGAAAAGGAAACCAGTCGAATCAAAAGAATTTCAAGTGACGAAAAAGGCAAAACTTCAATTCGCTCCAGAGTCGTAATGAAGCAAGCATGCACTTCAAGGAAATGGTCCTATACGACGAAAACACACAATTTTTTTTTTAAAGAGAATGCAGTTTTAACAAAAATGTGTATTGCTAACTGCTCTCCAGAATTTCTGCATTGAAGATAAGGGGAATGAGTGATAAGGTAACCAGCAGGACATGCGCCCTTAACTATCCTCAAAAATGGCTTCGCAGAACATGACATACACGAAATATGTGTTGTCCAGGATAATCCACGAATCAGTGATTTCCTAAAATATTTTTTTTTGCCATAGAGCAAAAGAAAGAGAGAAAGTTGAATTATTTTAAAATAAATATTATAAAGAGGAGCGCAAAGAATTGAAGACAAACAATCAAGCATAAAGAATTGAAGACAAACAGTCAAGCAAACATGAAGAATCAAAGACAAGAATCGAATGCGAAAAATTAAGGAAAGACAAGAATTGCAAACTACGAAGTAAGTCAACTATTCTAAATTACTACCACATGTTATAGGGATAAAAATTAAGCAAAAAAACGTGAGTCAGTGTACAACGGCCCTTTGAAAAGTACCATTTACCATTTAAAGTTTTTTTTACGATCCACTACTTACCTTTTACTATTTAGCATTTAAAAATTTACTATTTACCATTTACAAATTTAAAATTTACATTTTACGTTTTACTATTTACTTTTACAATTTAGAATTTAAGATTTACTATTTACATTTATCATGTACCATTTATAATAATTTTAAGTAACTCTTTCAAAACTCTTGTTTAAAACAACGAATAATTTCAGAAAGATGTCAAATACTTAGATAATAAGTAGATATATCCCATTAATGTAAATTATATCTGCCCTTAGTACATAAGAAAATATAATTAGATATAGAGATATTTAGCAAAAGAAAAGCAAAAACGGGTTACAACCCCATTTTCTTTTCTTTCTCGCCGGGTGGAAGGTGTGGTAACCAAATCGAGTCATGTATTGTACTACTTATCTTAGTCAAGGTACGACCCCGGTCTTGTTTCTATTGTATATAAAACACGACCTCGGTACGTCCTACAGCCTCGATATGTGTTATACTCTTTCATCACGTTGTTGATATTATACTAAGGCCACTAGTCTGAATGAGGGCACTCTGCAGTATATAACAAGATCCATCAGATCTCAAGGGACAGTTAGATACACAGTAAGATATGCAGTAAGACACAGTAAGTCATAGAGAGTGTAATATAGAAACCTCCTTAAGACTAGTGTCTATTTGTTAATGTACATACTGTTATTTGTTAATTCGTTATAATGTGTTAACTAATTATATGATGTTATCCAAACGTTGCCAGTCTATTATTTAATATATCGGCGAACCTGCGTACAACGCAGCGATGTGCCCCTTCAGGACCGGGTCACATCACATGGCCACCCTGCACACGTTAGACATCACGTCTAACATCACAAATCGATTATGAGGATCATAAATTGGAAGAAGTGCCATAAAAGAACCATTATTTTAATAAAAAAAATGGATAATTTCAAAACGTAGCTGACGCGTATATCTTTCCATGATGAAATTTCTAATTTTACTAAATGCACTTAACAACTGTAGACAACTTTGACATTTAAAATATGGCTACTATGTTAATTTTAAAACATATCTTCCCATTGGCATACTATAAGCAAATAGAAATTATTTCGAATAATAAAAACTTATTTTTATAAAAACTAACCCTACACTAATTGAATTTTTTTTTTCTTTGCAAAACTTTTAGGATCTATAAATAAATTGCGAAAACTGATAGAACAAATAATTGTATTCCAAATATCTTTAGTTGCCCATCCCAATATTCATTGCACTTTCAAGTAGGTATAACTAGCATACCCTACTTCATGGCATTTATTTACAATGATTCATTTAGAAAGTTTCCGTATTCTTAAAATATACGATTAGCGTAAGTAAAAAGAGCACATCTAAACAGGAAATTCAATTCAAGGGACAGCGGCCTATCAAAAGAATTAAACCGTCAATTCATTAAACAACAAAACAATATTTTATTTAGTTGTCAATCCTATTAAAATAGAAACTACGTTGTAAAAATTATTCGATGCGTGTATCTAAGTAAAATATTAATTTTTTTGTACACGTAATGTTGTACTAATATGGATTGAATTTAATAAATATTTGTTGAGAGTTTTTTGTGTAAGAAAAAGTAATCGCTTACTGTCCTGGTGAAATTTCTTTAATCTACCGCAAAATAACAACAGCCGTAACTATAATAGCAATAATAATTATAATTAACGTTTCGGTTTTTATCAAATTAGCAATATCGCATTACCAGGTGAAAGATAAAATTTAATTTTATGTCTAACATAAATCCTTTTAAATGTTAATGGTACATGAAAAATCAGGTAATTTGTAGTCATTGCATGGGATTTACGTTGTGGTGTTCGTGTAAAAGTCAACGTACTTGTAAATACGGCGTACACGATACTTACATGTGTATACAGAAAGTTTTACCTTCAGCGTTGGTTGTAGTCAAATAATTAGTTGTATTCATTTATCTTTATGAAACTATAAATTTAAAATTAGAAAAATTTTTAACCTTTACAGAATATGTATATATCATTTTGTCAGTCTAAAATTAATTAAAAATAATTCTTAAAATGATTTGGAGGTTGTGTAATTTTAATAAATTTTTTATGATAAAATGTAAATAAAATCATTAGTTATTTAAGAAATTGGTGAATTTTAGTGTATATTTTCTGTACTTTGGTGTACTATGTTATCTGATTTTCGCTTTTGTTTTATTAGTTAGGAAAATGCTAAAACTGTTTCAACTAATATTAGATTTTTTGGGAATTCCAGTTTCAAGCTGTACCTCTCGATATAGCTTCTTATATATTTATATTATAATAAAATTGCGGATGACCTATTGCGATCAGATGATGAGTATACCTATCAAATTAATAGATCCTCACCTATCATGCTTTCATTCTTTTTTTATCCGGTTGATGAAACTGAAATTATGTATACTGTAAATAACCTTAAAAATACGTATTCGTACGGATATGATGGAATTAGTACTTGCTTATTGAAACGGTGCATTGGAGAGATTGTGTCTCCACTCACACAAATTATTAACAATTCGGTAGTACAGGGAAAATTTCCCAATGAATTAAAAATTTCGAAAATTAAACCTCTGTTTAAGAGCGGATCACAGGAATCATTAGCAAATTACCCACCAATATCTTTCTTGAGCTCGTTTTCCAAAATATTTGAAAAAATAATGGCAATAAGATTAGTACGGTTTCTAGAAAGGAATAATATTTTAAATAGCAACCAATTTGGCTTTCGCACTGGCCGTAGTACTTCAAGTGCCATAGTCTGATTTTTAAAGTATCTATATAACGATATTGGTGAGGGCAAAACATGCGTGGGTATATTCTTAGATTTAAGCAAAGCTTTCGACCTTGTCAATCATAAAATTCTGCTTGGGAAGTTATATCATTATGGAATAAGGGGTAATGTACTGGAATGGTTTGAGAGCTATCTCGAGGGGAGGACACACTATGTAAAAATAAATGAGTTTTGCTCTAGTAAATTGACATTGGAAAGAGGTGTACCACAGGGCAGTGTTCTTGGCCCTTTATTGTATATAATATATGTGAATGATATGCCTATTGAGAGGGCTGTCTTATTTGCTGATGACACGTCTGTGTTGGTAGGTGACCGAAATAAATTAAGTACTATTAATCAGGCTAGAGATAGTTTAGTGTCAATAAATAAATACTTGAAAAATAATGTCTTAATGCTAAATAGTAAAAAGAGTGCGTTCAATGAATTTAAGCCGGTTTCATATGATAGGAAGGAGTCAAGTTTAATAAGGTCGAATGGTCGTACTATTTGCCAAGTTGACAATCCAGAGTTTTTGGGAATTACAATCGATTATAAGTGTGCATGGAACGGGCATATTGATGGTCTGTGTAAGAGACTGGCCCCTATATGTTATGTACTTGCCCGACTCAAGTCAGAGGTTGCTTATGATGTATTGCTGATGTATTATTTTGGGTGCTTTCACTCGTTGCTTTCGTATGCGACTATTGCATGGGGATCATCGTCTGATTTGAACAGGGTTTTTGTGGTGCAAAAGCGCGCAATACGTATAATGAATGGCGTGGTTGTCGAACTAGTTGTAGACCATACTTCACCTCTATGGGAATTTTACCACTGCCATGTGTCTACATAATGCAGCTGATAATGTATGCAAAGGTAAACCTGAGAAGCATGCCAAGGATAAGCGGTTACCACACATATGTGACAAGAAATAGTTCTGTGTTAGAAATACCTAAACACAGATTATCTTTTTATGAAAGAAATCCTTGGTATTTATCAATAAAAGCTTATAATAAGCTACCAGAAAGCTTCAGAAATATAATACCCCACAATCGATTCAAATTTGAACTCAAACGATATTTACTACGGAAGTGCTACTATTCACTAACAGAGTTTTTGAATGATCAACTAAGCTAATTCATTATTTATTATTATTGTATTTTGTATTGTATGTTTTATATATTGTTGTTCTTGTGATTGATTTTGAGCAATGGTCTGTTTTATTTTATTTTATTTTCTATTGACATACTTGATATACTAATACATGTATTATTTTATTCTGTGTAAATATTGGACTTGTCCCATACCACTATTGTGGTCGAGAGGCTTAATAAAGATGAATATGAATATGAATATATCCGAATGTATATCAAAATATAACGAGAGTGCTGTTATAACTTCTTTCACTACTAGAAGTACACAAAGAGGATTTTCATGTAGGCTTTGATTTAACTTTTGACGTTTATTACAAGTTCATTACTGAATTGTCATTGTTTGACGTACTCATCGAAGAAATAGAGTGGAGCAAAGATACGCGATAAAATTTTTAAGAAATTCAAAGACGGTTGGGAATCAGTGGAAGACTACCAATTGCACGGATAGATTCAAAAAATGCAGAAATGAACTACTTTTTCCAAAACGATCGTCGAATTGGCATATATCGAATTTCTGACATTGTTAATTTGTCATATCGTTACAATAAAAAAATTATTTATGAAGATTTAGGGTACCGAAAGGTCGGGCCAAAATGGATTCCAAGTGATGACCGACGAATAAAAAGACAATCGAGTGAAAATTTTTCGGCAGCGGAAAAGGAAACTGCAACATAATCCACAGGTTTTTTAACAATGTGGTTACATGTGACGGGAGTTGGTTTTATCATTGCGACTCCGAATTAAAGTCTCAAGGTACGTAAGGGAAGTACAACGGCAGTCCAAGACCGCAGAAAGCGAAAACTGTGAAAAGCGCCGGTAGAGTGATGCACCTAATTTTTTCATATAAATGAGGCGTTATTTATGATCACTAGAGGCCAGAGTATATGCAGTTTGCATAAATTTGCATATTTGTATAATATATGCATTGTGTATATTATTTGCATATTTTGTAGTAATTCAGCATTTTTGCATATTTTAAGTATCCGAGTTTTATTTATTTACTAAATCAAATTTATTATAGGCATTATTAAAAATATCTCGTGTATGTGACAAATAAACAAAAATTAAACAGCCCTCTTTAAATTAAAAATAGCATTTTATTAAGCCTCTTCCCGTTACTTCTCCAAGAATTTATTAATACCTACTCTTCCCATACATCCAAGCTGAGACTAAATTCCAGAAAAAGCTAATACCTTAAAACTTCTAAATAAATACAAAAATACATTTTACCAGAAAACTAGGTGTATATGTATTTCTTTGCTATTCGGGAAATTTATTCCCATATTCGAAAGTAATTTTATTTTAAACGTTATTTTACGTTGACTTTTCGAAGTGTAAACTTGACGGCAAACATTACCACAATGTTTGCCGTCAACTTCCAAAAAATCGGAACATGAACAATTTAATTAAGATTTGTATCAAATGTTTGTGTCGGCAGATATTCCACTACATAAATTAAACAATTTAAATGTCAAGTTTATACAGGAAGAACTGGCAACTTTCTTCTTACCGGAATCGATTCCAACAGAGAAAATTCTATTGTTTTTGACGGATGCTGCACCATACATGATGAAGGCAGCTTTCAACTTGAAAATCTTTTACCCAAATTTAATTCACACAACTTGCTTGGCGCACAGACTAAATCGTGTTGCAAGAGAAGTCAGAAACCATTTTCCCTTAGTAAATACTATAATTAGTAGTGTTAAGAAAGTATTTTTAAAGGCCCCGTTAGTTCAGTTTTACAAACATCTACCCGGTGTTCCGCTTCCTCCTCAACCTGTAATCACACGATGGGGAACATGGTTGGAGGCTTCTATTTTTCATGCAAATCATTATGAAGGAAAAAGACAATTATTATGGATCTTGATAGGAATGCACAATCTATGATACGACGCCCAAAAGGTGTATTCGAGTAAAGAAATACCTCAACAGTTGGCGTTTATTAAAAATGTCTAAACCGACAAGACACACGTAATTTAGTTTTATTTGGAAATGGTAACCGAAAACCAATACATTACATATTAACAGCACAATTTTAATGTAAGTAGTGTTTATTTTAACATTGTATCATTATTAACTTTTCAATAAATGTTACAGGTTTTTGACAAAGGCACTATATATAGTACCGAAGCGTCAAAATCAATTAAATATTGTTTTAATTACCTAGCCGCTACTCCCAAGAAACAATTAATTTTTGTTTTATATTATAATTACGGCCAAGAAAATAAGAAGTTCCTTTTAATATTATATACATACATATATATATATATATATATATATAGTAAATTAAATCAGTTGGCGATTATAGGTCTGTTTTACTTCAAAGTACATATATTTAAAAAAAACCCTACATGTTTCTGCAATGATGCCTTTATCAAGGATATAAAAAATATAAATTTATTTATTTATTTTTTATTTATTATTTATATTTTTTATATCCTTGATAAAGGCATCATTGCCGAAACATGTAGGGTTTTTTTTTAAATATATGTACTTTGAAGTAAAACAGACCTTTAATCGCCAACTGATTTAATTTACCATATCATACAAAGGTCACGAAAATATTATATATATATATATATATATATATATATATAATAACTTCGTGACCTTGACATTCATATTTTGTATTCTCTTGATAAAGGCGTACACAGCCGAAACATGTAGAATTTTTTAAATACATATATTTTGAAGTAATATACAGACCTTTAATCGCCTACTGATTAGGTTTACCATATATATATATATATATATATATATATATATATATATAGAATCAAATAAATTAAAAGCGGGCAAGCGGTCTGTCAATTAAAAAAACTCATTTATTAAGTATCCCTATATTTCGCAACAACTTTGTTGCTTCTTCCGGAGATACTACAAGATTAATGAGAAATAACATTAAATAAATAAGAGCACAAAGCAGTGGTAAAATACTTACAAAATGTAGAGTTCACAAAATAATAAAATTGACGTACAAGGACAATAAAATTGATTAGATTTATAGATATTTATAGATACAACCCTTTAAAAAACATGTATATGTAAAAGTTAAAACACGAAAAATGTGAAACGAAACATATAGCAAACAACTAGTCACAAGTATATATATATATATATATATATATATATATATAAATAATAATGCAATATAAATTTAACAATATATGGACCAAATAACAAAAAAAATTTTAGATGGTCAACTAACCGTCAAACCAAGTATATTAAAATAAATTATACTTAATCCGTTAGTATCAGATCTATAATTTACGTTATTTGTGTCTCTGTTAATGTGGACCATTTCTAAAAAGGTTCTTTTTTTAAGGTTATTTTCAACGTCTAAGATCTTAACGTCAACAAAATTGAATATATGGTCAAGATCAAGTGCATGGTCCACCAATGCACAAGATCTCTTTTTCCAAAACGGACATCACTTTTATGCTGTGTGATGCGCTGTTTTAGCCACTGTGATGTCTGAGCTATATAAACGCCACAACAATCCGAACATGCTATACTGTAGACAACATGACTATTTAAAAAGAAAGGTGTTATTTCTTTGATCTTACTATACAACTTCTTCAAAGTATAGGTGTTGTATTTAGCTATTTTAATGTTATTAAATTGTTTGAAATGTGATACAATTGTATGACTAAGACCACCAATGTATGGGATTTTTTTGTAAATCACACTGTCTGCAGGATTATTGTGGCGTTTATATAGGTCAGACATCACAGTGGCTAAAACAGCGCATCACACAGCATAAAAGTGATGTCCGTATTGGAAAGAGATCTTGTGCATTGGTGGACCATGCACTTGATCGTGACCATACATTCAATTTTGTTGACGTTAAGATCTTAGACATTGAAAATAACCTTAAAAAAAGAACGTTTTTAGAAATTGTCCACATTAACAGAGACACAAATAACGTAAATTATAGATCTGATACTAACGGACTAAGTATAATTTATTTTAATATACTTGGTTTGACGGTTAGTTGACTATCCAAAAATTGTTTTGTTATTTGGTCCATATATTGTTAAATTTATATTGCATTATTATTTTTTTTTTTTTTATTTATACTTGTGACTTTAATTTTTTGCTATATGTTTCGTTTCATATTTTTCATATTTTAACTTTTACATATACATGTTTTTTAAAGGTTTTAAAGGGTTGTATCTATAGTTACTTTAAGTTTTAAATCTAATCAATTTTATTGTCCTTGTACAAAAATTTTATTATTTTGTCAACTCTACATTTTGTAAGTATTTTACCACTGCTTTGTACTCTTATTTATTTAATGTTATTTCTCATTAATCTTGTAGTATCTCCGGAAGAAGCAACAAAGTTGTTGCGAAATATAAGGATACTTAATAAATGAGTTTTTTAATTTGCAGACCGCTTGCCCGCTTTTAATTTATTTGATTCAATATATTACGGTCGATAATTTCGTTTAAATATATATATACATATATATATATATATATATACATATATACATATATATATATATTTGTGTGTTTGTGCTTGTATAGTAAATGATAAAGCAAATAGAATAGTAGTGAGGAATAGTATATTAAAAAGATAGTTTACTGTACGGTGCAAAAAGATGTAAAAGAATCTATAAACTAAACTGTCTGTACGTACGATTTAAATGTAGAAACCAACAATAATAAAAATAAAAAACGATTAAAAAAAGACTGCGAAGTCTCGATGCTGCTGCATGCCGAAAGACGAAAGCCGTACGCTAAACCGATAAAACCGGGACAGAACACTTTCTCCAAGATCCACCTGTTCCGTATCTGGAGCAACCTCAAGTCTTCCCTCGGTGGTCAGGGCCCTCTAGATCGGCTCCGTTACACGACGCCTCGGGCTCGCCAAGCAACCAACAACGCCGCAACTATCACGAGCGTGACATTTCAGCGAGTCCGCTTGTATTCCGATGTGATGTAATTCCGAGCAGGCACACAATTTCTCTTTGTAAACTATACTCCTAAAGGCCGATTTAGATGTAAAAACATATTTTTGTGATATTTCAATTTGTAATTTGTAATGCTGCTATAATAATTTAGTGTGAATTTATTTTGTAATTCTGCGGCCTCCTATTGTACCGACTACTCGCCACACCGCTTCGCGTTTGTATCACGCTCCGTTCCGATTTTAAGGGATGGTGAGCGAGTGTGTACACGCAAATATCATTTTTGAAAGGCGAAGTGAATGGGATGTGTAAATGTTAAGGTTTTAAAGTAGTTTGATGCGAATGACGAAATGACATATTAAATTAGATTTGTTTGTATCAAGAATCCGCTAACTTTAATATCTACTACGCTATGTAGATAGAATTATATTCAACTAATATTAAGTAACGACGTACTAATATCAATTAGTACTACATCATGTAGACATTGTAGGCCAAATCATGAACACAACATATTGCAGTGGAATGTATTTTTAAATGCTTATTAAATTTAAGTTCACACCGCAACTTATTCTGCCAGCTCTCTTCAGTCGGGTCGCCTTCCTTGAGCTCTCTTCTCCAGGGGTAATCCTCACGGATACGGGCAATGGAATTATAATAATAAAGGGTATAAGACAAATTATACAAGCATTTTCCCCCCTTACAATTTTATTAAAAAAAAAGAAAGAAAAAAAAATCAACTTTACAAAGTGTAACGTTGAACTGACAATAACACAGCTACGAGGATAAAAAGACTTGGATACCATATGAAGATACAAGTCATTAAAAACCTCCAGTTTAATTTCCGCGAGCAAATATTTGAAATAACAATACTCAAGAAAATTTATCAGATGTCAACAATAATAACAATAACCCCAACTCAAACGTCAAGATAAACTTCAACTATCTTCCGCGTACAATCAAAAATCTTACAGTCATGTGTACACTTAACATGTCAAAGCACAAAAGTTTCCCCACCTTCCTACGTATTAAAATATTTATATGAATAAAAACTAAACTCCATAAAAAACAGTCTGACAAATTTTCTAGATATTTTTTTGATTATAACTATTTTTACAAAATTACAAATTATATTTTTATAGAGCTCTTTTCAATATGTAAATCATAATAATTAAATACTACTTACATTAATTAATGTAATGAAAACACAACACGAGAGATTTTTTTCTTCAGATAGGACTTTAAATTAAATCTATTACAAGTATGCAAGACTTGTAAAACCACGTCTAATGAATTTTAAAATACAAACGAAGCACCAAACAAACAAAACGAATTATACAAAATATATATATATTAAACAAAATTAAGTCTTGTTTAATATTAAATTAATTCGACCTATCTAAGAAGGCACTAGTCAATCTCTCCAAAAATGAAGGTCCTCCAAACGGCATCTCACTCCCACCTAACATAAATAAAAATCAAACTGGCGACAATATATATATATTAATATTATTACAACTTCCTGCATAGCGGGGACTTCGAACATCAAACTCGGCCCGAGCAATCTACAAACGTGGACAAAATTATACATTACACAAAATTATCAATTACAATTTAGATTTTTATCGTTATCTGTCTGGAATAAAAACATACACAATAAAATAAAAATACATTTTTAAATCAATGTTATTCAAATAATGTTCAATATAATTTTCTTTTTTTCTTCTTGCTTCTGCAGGGAAAAAACCACAGCAATATGTAGTATTGT
Organism: Melolontha melolontha; assembly: GCA_935421215.2. Lineage (NCBI taxonomy): Eukaryota > Metazoa > Arthropoda > Insecta > Coleoptera > Scarabaeidae > Melolontha > Melolontha melolontha. Next base: position 71,953,964 of record OW285235.1, read on the forward strand.
TTATTCGACAAGTTATAAAATATCTATTTTTTAATTTACTCTTCACTATTACCACTTACGAGGATGTATTGAAAAATTCTTAGCCTACTATAGAAGCAAACAAAATTTGAAAGTCGAAATATTTTATTATTAGGCCTCCACAGCTTCTGTCACCTCTTCAATGGAAGAAAATTTACGACCTTTTAAACTTTTTTCAGTTGAGGAAAGATATGAAAGTCGGACGGAGACAGATCTGGTGAATAAGGCGGGTGTTGGACCTTCAGACTGTGCTATATTTTAAATCGACTCAAATATTAAAAGACGTAAAATAATCTATCGAATAAAACCAAAATTCAGGCATTTGGACTATTTTTTGTGATTGATTTCAATTCAAAACTGATACTATAAAAGAAACACCGATAGATACTGTTTGTGTTGTTTTTAACATTACGATTACTGCTTCAATAGGAAAAGTATGTTTCAAAAATTCTCGTGCTTTAAAAGTTTAAACTATTGCCGAAAATGGTCAGTGCATGAACTGTTTCTCAAGAAACCAATAATATATAATGAATGTTCAAATAAGTTTTTGATTGGTATATTTGTATGAATATGTAATTGAGGAAATTATGTTTGGATGAAATTCTTTATTTTTTCCAATTAAATAATAGTCATTTTCTCTCTTCGTGTAATCTTTATTGCGTTTAGTATAATATGGCGAATTTAATGTCCTCTCTTTTTATCAATATACGTAAAGAAAATATTGATATTAACATAGCCTTCATTTGCATTAGGTTATAAATTTTATTTGCGATTCTATATACTACCAAAATGTGGGTCTTTAGGCTATCAGAAATATTTTCAAGTTATTTACTTCGTTATAGTGAATCGCCAGTATATAAATATATAATTATCAATCCTTACATTTTTATGAATATAGATCTGTAGTTGATTCTGTTAATTACGACTCAGAATAGTAACCATAATACATTATACATAACACTTATCCTTGTGAAAATTACTTTCTACCATTACAGCAGTTGAAATGCATCAATAAACGAGCGATCAAATAGGTACTTTTTGAATTAAACGCACACATTCGTGCAGATATCTTTAACTGAACGATTACATTCATATCTAGGGAAAGCAGATAACATACTTGATAAATTAAAAACATTTATTGCTGTTGGCTAAATATAGGTATACTTTGTGGAGATTACGTGAATAAATAGGTACGTAAGTGCCTATATAGATGCGTATATAAATGCATTTGAGTAAAACTTCTTAATGTTCGATAGCTAGTAGGAAGGCATTAATGTGATGGATAGTTATTTGCCGTAACATACTAGAAAGATTAATATAACCAACAAGTAAACCATACGTAAACGATTGTAGTTAATTAATTATATACCTAAATAACATGAAATTAATTTACGCTGTATAATGGATCTAGAATTACATCTATTCATATCGTAAGTAATCACAATAATTTTTTAAAATAAAGAATGTTATTCAGATGTTAGAGAGATCGGTCTTATATTTCCAGACTGGCCAGTTTTCAATTTTGATAAAATTATCCACTACGGTTTCTTTTTTTTACAATGCAATGGGAATATACCATGGGCTTAACATAACGCTGTACATACTCCAACCGACGTTGTTATGGAGACCATTCAATAGATGTGCATATTACGGGTGTATGGTATGTTACACGAAGTTACAGAATCATTTAAAATCGAACATTGTCAATTTAGTGAATGTTGTTATGGTTACTTACAGTAAAAATATTTTTTGAGCACAGTGAATAATTTAAAATTGTTCATACGAAAAACACGCTAGTTTAACTTATTATGTGTTTTAATTTATAATACATTTAGTACATCTTATAATACATTTCTTCAAAAAACCTTAAAATAAAACTTTTACTAATTCTACGCAAGATGTTCAAAAATATTGCCGTTAACAGCCAAACAGAAGCCTAATCTATTATAAAATTCATTTAAAACGTTGCTTATTTGTTGAGGGGTAATTTCCCGAGAAGCCCCCTGAATTCTATTTTTGAGCTCTTCAATGCTGCCTAGAGGAACATTGTTGTACACTGAAGATTTCACCCTTCCCCAGTAAAAGAAATCCAACGGATTTAAGTCTGGAGACCTTGGTGGCCAACTAGTTGGTTCCCCTCTTCCGATCCATCGATTAGGAAATCTTTCACTTAAAATTTGGATAACATTTCTCGAATAATGAGGCGGTGCGCCATCGTATTGGTACCAGATTTGCTCTAAATTTTGATCATTTAATGCTGGAATAATTATATTCCGTAGTAATTGACAATATTTTTCTGCATTTAGGTTACCATCGATAAAAAATGGGCATATAATACTATTATTAATGATTCCTGCCCAAACATTTACTTTTTCAGGATATTGCGTTCTCGTTACGTTGTACAAATGTAAATTTTCCTTCGACCAGTACCTACAGTTTCGGCGATTAGGTTCCCCGTGTTTAATAAATGTCGCCTCATCAGTGAAGAGAGTTCTTTTGAGAAAATCGTTGTCAGTATTTATTTTGTCAAATAAATTTTCGCAAAAGCGTATTCGTCCTTCATAATCTTGTGGCATTACTTCTTGATGCATTTGGTACTTAAATGACTTATACTTGTGCTTCTTCAAAATCTTTAAAACGGTCCCTTGGCTTATGCCCATTTCCGAAGCAATTTTTCTATATGTTGCGCACTTGTCGTGTTCCACATAAGCCACAACATTTAATTCCAAATCTTCTGTTATTACTCTTGGTCTTGTAGATCGTTTTTTATTGTGGATAGTATTGATACAACCAGAAATTTTCAATTTATTAATTGCATTTACTATCGCTGAATGACTAGGAATAGGTTTATTTGGATACTGGACACTAAACAGAGCTGCAACTTCGCGTAACGATGATCCTTCTAAATACCACGTATAAAATTGAATTTGCCCCTCTGTTGTGTACATTGTGAGTAATGAAAAGACTCTACAAACAAATTTAACGTTTTAATACTGACAGAAGTTACACAAATTATGTTTATGAAACTGACGTAACTATGGTTATCAGAAAAAGTTAGCTGTAATTAATCTAAAGCATGTACAGCGTTGTATTAAGCTCATGGTATATCGGTGTCCGTTAATGATTGAAGCTAACGTTTGTCAAATTTTGGAAATTTTTTTGTTAGTATTTGCCACACTGAAAATTATAGTTACTGTCATTGGTGTTTTTCATTAGCTTTTATTATAATTTTTTCGTTCACTATTCATTGATGTATCAATTAATTTTTCATTATATTCACAATCAGTTATTTTCATAACCCCTAAAATAATTTTTTTAAATTTGCGTAACATTGGATATTAAATTCCAGGTTATGTTTAAATATACCATGCATTTTAGATTTTATTAACGATTTTGCAATGGTGTTTACATCTGAGCAAGATACTTTCATTTTAATGGTCCATTTTCGAATTTATTTATACAGTGGACCACCGCTATTCGCGCCCCTATATTTGCGAATTCACATATTCGCGATTCTGTTTTTACTGATATTTCTCATTATTCGCGGCTCTGTATTCGCGGTTCGGTATCGGTAATTCCCCTAAAGTTTCGCTATTTCCATTGTTAATTTATTTCTTTAAAAGTTTAAAAGTTTACAAACCGTATTTCGCTTTTATACGCAATATGTATGTCTGTATATCTATTTGTGTCGATACATACTCTCGTAAGCAAAAAAAACGGGACACTGTTTTTGCGTGGGTTTAAATTGTGACTACTTAACAGGCTATCTTTACTCATCATAGTATGTCAGGAATTGTCAAAAATGTATGTCCTATTGACATTTATTTATTAAACATTTTTAAAATAAATGTAAATAAAAATTACTAAAAAAAAAGATTATTTATTAAATTAAAATAATTACTATGTCGTCATTCCACCGTTATTATTAACAGCATCTAATCTTGTAGACATTGAAGCGACAATATTTTGTACAACATTTATAGAAATTTGATGCCAAGCATTTTGAACAATCTTCCAAAATTCTTACTGGACAGAAGCTCTATCATTAATCATTTATATCATTTTATAATTTTCAATGGATTTAGATAAGGATTCTAGGGCAGGATATCTTAAGTTTAAATTGCATTCTCTTGCAACCACTGTGCTACAAGATGAGACAGGAAATTGTGTTGTTCTTATAGCTGCCTTTAATGTTTTGAAAGGGTTGTGCCTAATCTCAGTAACTAATGTTTCGTCTTCCTGCATATTCGAAATTTTGTTATATCCGGAAATTATTTTCCGATTTAAATTATCCTCTTCCCTCCAATTTTTTATATATTCTTGCGGCTGAACTTTTACCAATATTAAATTGAACCGATACACTTCTTAATGATTTCCCATTTTTCAAACTAGTAACAAGTCTGGCTTTATCAGTTTTCGAAAGTCGAAAGATGCGGCATTTTTAATTTTGAATTAGCAACTATGATATATAATTTGACGTAGAGTTTGAAACTTAATCAAATATCGTCAAAATTACAAAGCTAAAAAATAAAGGAAATTGAGATAACGATTTTGACACTGTCCCGATTTTTTTGCTCACGACAGTACCTATAGTTTATACGTACATACATACATATTATTTTTATAGCCCGATATTCGCGAATTCAATGTTCGCGGTATTTTCGTGGAACGCAAACCCCGCGAGTAACGGAGGTCCACTGTATTTAGAATTGATATTGTATGTTTCAACTTACAGTGCGAATGGCAAGCTGATGTGTAAATATTTTAATTAGGCATGCTGCGATGTGGATCTAGACAAATGCAAACAGTAATTGTAATATCGGCATGGAAACCAGAGAAGTTTTAAGTATAAATTTTTATGATAGAACTTAATTTTGTCTATATATATTATAAATTGATTGAAGAATAATATCGACTTGCCACATTGGAATTTTCCGTGGATCCTTTATCGTTTTTCCTTTTTCTTGTTTGAATGCTAAATTTGACAATTTTGTAAATTTTTCCACAAGGCCTTATAGCCTAATATTTTTTGTTATGGTTCATTCTTTTAATTCACGGCAGTTCCTAATCACTGTGTAAATACACCGCAATAAAATAATTATCCAAACCCTTAGGCATTACTTATAATTTGAAATATATTATACATTAATATTATAATACCACGTATACTTTTACTATTTATAATCAAATATTGATAATAAGGCCAGTAGCGTGTTTCTCATGTCGATTACTTTTATTGCAAACCCCAGTCGTATCGAAGCAACTTTGGAAGCTCACCGTTCGCACTAAAACTTGAAACAAAATATACATAATTTGGAAATAAATTGTTTGAATTATAAACGTTCATTTATGTCTACAGAAGTATTACAAATATGTAAATACATATCTTTATGCTACATAAATCCCTAGTAATGTTTAAAATAGAGATTTATTTGCCACCGTAATAAGAATTCCAATAAAAGCCAAAACAAGTTACAAGTTAATTAACAAACACACATTTCTTACTACATAATCAAATCATACGAAATTTCGTATGATTTGCTTTGTAATTTGTAGACAGCAATGTTTACATCCCCACTTACTCTGCAATTACATACATTCCAATTTGATATTTGTAAATATTTCATATAAAAGCCGAAAAACTCCAATAATTTATCAATTGTTATATTTAATAATCGGCTAAGAAATTATCTAAACACTTATATATATATATATATATATATATATATAATAACTTCGTGACCTTGGTATGATATGGTAAACCTAATCAGTAGGCGATTAAAGGTCTGTATATTACTTCAAAATATATGTATTTAAAAAACTCTACATGTTTCGGCTGTATACGCCTTTTTCAAGAGAATACAAAATATGAATGACAGGATATAAATCATATCCTGTCATTCATATTTTGTATTCTCTTGAAAAAGGCGTATACAGCCGAAACATGTAGAGTTTTTTAAATACATATATTTTGAAGTAATATACAGACCTTTAATCGCCTACTGATTAGGTTTACCATATATATATATATATATATATATATATATATATATATATATGTATATATATATATATATACATATATATATATATATACAACATGTCCAGGAAAGTATGCAACGAAGGGAAAACTTTTTTATTGTCTATTTCTCAGGAAATTTTATTCTTTATAAAAGTTTTTGCTTTACTTGAAACCCATTTACCAGTTAAAACAAATAAAATATCGCTTTAAATAATGAAAATATTCTTTAATAACTTGAAAATACGAAAAATGTTATTTTTGTTTTAAACAAACGTCACTCGATATGATGACCCTCTCGCTCAATACATAAATTTTTACGTCTACTTAAGTCCCTGACGACATTTTGCTGAAAATTGGGATTATTATTTAAATGCGTTACCACTTCCTTAATCCTGTTCGGCAAATCTTCTTGGTTATCAAATGGTCTTTCTGAATACACCCGATTTTTCAACCAACCCCATAAAAATAATCCAAAGGATTTAAATCCGGCGAGCGTGGAGGCCATGGAAATGTTGAATATCTTCCTATCCATTTTTCTTGAAATTATTGGTTTAAATACTGCACGACTCGACGAGAACTATGTGCAAGTGCACCATCCTGCATAAACCACAAAGAACGTCTTGTTTATAAAGGTAATTTGTCAAATTCATCCTCTAATTCAGTAGTCAGAAATGCTAAATACCTTTCAGCATTTAGAGTTTGTTGAAAAAAATACGGTCCGACCACTCTTCTCTCCAAAATTCCGCACCAAACATTTATCTTTCGTGAATATTGGTTTTTACACTCCATTTGGAAATGTGGATTCTCTTGAGACCACCAACGACAGTTTTGTGAACAAACTACACCATTTGTGGTGAATGTCCCTTCATCGGTAAATAATAATTTTCTTGGAAATGTTATGTCTGTTTCTATTTCACCTTGTATCATGAAAGAAAACTCTAAACGCTGGTCATAATCTCGTTCTTGCAACGTTTGGACATATCTTGGTTTAAATGGAGTAAACTTGTATGTTTTCAATATTTGATGTACTGATGACTTACGTAATTCTAAATTAGTTGCACATTTTCTCACAGATAATTTAGGATTCTCAATTACACTTTGTAAAACATTTAAAGAATTATCTAAATTTCTTGCTAGTCTATCATGTTCCTTTTTAAAATTAAATTCCAAAGAGCCTGTTTGTTTAAATTGTCGCAAAATTCGGGATACCGTAGACCAACTAACGTTTTTATTGGGATGCCTTTTGTTAAAAGTCGCAGCTACGTCTCTACATGTCTTATAATTATCGCCACATATAAGCATTAACTCGGCTCTTTCGTGCAAAGTTAAACGTTCTGCCATAGTAATGTATTTTATAGGATGTCAAAGTTACTGTCAAATACCATGCATACGTGATTAAAAGTAAAAAGTAATGTATTTTTACTATCTTATAGGATAACTCATTTATTTTAACGGATAAATAGGTTTCAAGTAAAGCAAAACTTTTATAAAGAATAAAATTTCCTGAGAAATAGACAATATAAAAGTTTTCCCTTTGTTGCATACTTTCCTGGACACGTTGTATATATATCCAAAACGGATACGCAATACCAACAACGTTGAATTGAGGAAAAATCAACATACGGATGCATTTTTCGGACTGCCACTGCCCTCATCTGCTTGCGACGCGAAAGATCAACAGTGCTTCTAACCGATTCATCGCATACTTCAAACTTGGACTATAAATGGCTATGAAAGAAATATCTTGCGATATGCACCGGTTAAGAATATATTTATAATATATGTACTATCGTCATTATTTCTCGATGCGTGTAATAGAATTTTAAACTACCTTTTTTCTTGCATAAACTGATTAATCGAAACGATACTTAATCAAAAATTAACGATTTTCTATTATCAAAAGTGACATGAATTGTGCTAAAAATAATCAATAAAATATATAATTTATTACAACAGAAAAACAAACAGGTACATGCATAATGCGAAGCAACGCGAACCTATCTATATTGCTGGGACAAAAATGATCAATAACTGTCAATGTTAATTCACTTTGTAATATGTGCAGTACCACCAGAGCAGGTCGATTTGCATAAACTAATATTACACTAATTCGAAACAACTTCATAAACTTCGGTGATATTTGCATATAATAAACGGTTCTCTTAGGGTCGCGTCACTTTTATTTGCATTTATGTACACACACATGCAATATATATTTTTTTTATTCATTTTGTCCTTTCCTTTCTTCAACAGAAGACGGACTCGTAATAATTAAAGCGTCTGGGACAAAGTGCCATTTATTTCGCATTTATACATGCATTTATAATTTATGGTCGTAATCTTGATTACAATTACAAAATATGGGCGACGTTTTCCAACGTCCACCCACGTGAACGTCGTTTTCAGGAAATAATAACAAAAATCTCGAAGACAATCGTAAATTACTGCATCGACCTGTAATATACTAGAAATGTCTAATTTATCTCTACCAATTATCAGCGCAGTCAGATATAGTACTATTTATTATCGACGTTTACCACTCTTCGTGCAGTTCTTCCTCCTTAATAACATACGGGACTTGTGTAATTCTATATTCACTTACGAAGGTGTTCGCCATTTCATTTGTATTGATAATCTAGCTCAAATACGCAATGTTATAATAACTTTTATAATACGCATGGGTAGTCCTTATAACTAAAGATTGAATTCAATGCTCAATTGCATTATATACGCTCATCTACATAAGTATTTATTTCCTGATATGCATAATGAAAATAATCTTTTAGTGATTAAAATCTGTTATGGTAATAAGACGAATATAATTCTAGGTTATTATTAATATGTAGGGACCGGACACGAGATGCCCATGACTCATTACCAACGGGCGTACTATTGAAAATTTGTATTTTTAAAGAGTTTTTAATTTTATTTATATAATTGGAAAACAAACGGGTAAAATGCGAAATATATTTTTATTTGTTCATTTTGTAGTTCAAGTTGAGTAAAGGAATATTAATATTAACTACCAATACTTTCTCAAGGTTCTCTTCTGCAAAATTCTCTTTGAATGTAATACGTCGTAGATAGAAAACGTCATTTGTACATCGAAACTGGTTATAGGTGCATATTGGAAATATTCTTTTATCTCAGCGTATTTAGCAATTAGATTTTGAAGTATTGTCTCCATACACAATTTCCGAAATGTTATTAAATCTGGATTTCTATTAAAAACTGCGTCTAACTTTTGCCGAAGGCCACATCCGAAGTCACTTGGAATATTTCTCAAATTATTAATAGCCACATCTAATGTGGTTAATCCATCATTTAATTTGAGATTTTGATTTTCGAAATAAGTGATTAGTTTCAGCAAATTTGCAAAGTGTTCCCAAATAAAGTACATCTGATTTTTTAAATTTGGAATTTGTATTAGTTCCTTGTACTCAGAAATACTTCGAGGATCTTCATTTAAACATGTAACGAAATTTTGTAAACTATCGAAATTCTCTGCATAAAAACTTGTAGCTTCCAACCATGATCTCCATTTAGTTATTACTGGAGAGGGAGGCAGTGACAAAGACGGAAGTTTTTCGCTGTAAAAAAGCTACTCTCAATGGTGCTTTTCTGAAAACTTGTTTAAAAGCGGATCAAGTCGATCAACTCCCGGAAAGGTGTCTCTGATATATACACAGATTCTGTGGAGAGCACGTACTAGACTAGTAATATGCAGCATTTTAGGACATATTTCCTTAAATAGTCTGCCTGTTTTTAACATATATGTATCACTGTCACTGACCAATAAAAGTATTCTTTCTTTGTACCTGTCGTCCAAATGAAGCATTTGGTGCATATTCTCGTAAATGGTTTTAGTTACTGTTTCCGCATCAACTGTATTTATAACTTTTGTTGCTATTACATATGCGTTATATGGAATAGTTGGATGTAGTACACCAGCTACAACATTTACCATATAGCATCCTAATATATAGACAGTTTCGTCGGCACTTATCCATAGGTACTGATGTGAATGATGGCTTTTGATGCGTTCTACTGTTTTTGTGTAGCACGTAGAAACATAATATTTGCGTAAGGTGGAGTCATCAGGAACATTTCGGCCAGTATATTTTTGGAGAAATGTTTTGAATGTGGGATTGTTAAATTTATTTAATAGAATATTTGCCGCCATTCCAGTTTCAGAGTTCTTCGTAAAAATTATCAGATTCGAACGGATCTAATTTCTGTGTATGTGTTTGCGATGCTAAGTGGCGTTTTACGTGCGATTTCTTGTAATTTTTTTACGATATTTTACAGACTTTGCAATAAATTGCGGAATCACTGGCAATGGACAAACAATCAGTTTGACTCTTAATCCAACTCGCCATTGTTTCACGTTGCCATTCTCGACGTTGTTCCATATCATATCTGAAAAACTAACTTAAACAATGTTCAATCAAAATTAAAAATGTATGCGTAAGTTATTGAAACTTAACGAAATTCACCGGACACTTAGACTACCAAATACAAATAAACATCGTTTGTTTTTAAATTATCAAAACTAAAACTGTACTAGACAATCGGCAGGTGTGAGCAAACTTGGCAGCATCTCTAAACAAATAGCCATTTCTTTAAACCTTAAACACACAGAACTATACACAGGACATTGTTTTCGCCGGTCCTCGGATACCATTCTTGTTGACACAGGTGGAGACATTACATTAATATACAATAACTTTTTTCAGTGTCGCAGGAAAAATGCTATACAGAACTCGCTGGAAATTGTCTATCATTTGCTTGTGATTTTCAAGATTCTCACTATAACAATATAACTTACATTCCATTCTTGTTATGAAATATACTATTTCAATCATTTTAAAAACATTTATACTGAGACAAGCTTTGAGGTCCTCTATAATTAGTCGCAGCTGAATACGAAAAAAATCTCTCTGCACATTGGAATCAGTGAATCGAAGCTGCCTGGAATGTATTACACTCCTCCTGGCTAGAAGGATCGCAATGTAACTTGGTGCATTTGACAATAATGAAAAGAACAAAAATGCAAATATCTCCATTATGTATATTCAGCCATCCAAATTTAGTCAACAAATAAGACCACGTGATGATCGTCGTTCCATAATTTCTTTGGTCGTTTTTTGTACTTTTTTTATTTGTTTTTGTTTGGACTATTCGTTATATTTTTCTTTGCTTTCATATTCTATTCAACTATATATTCAAACACCCTCCCCTTCTTTTATACACTTTAAAATAGCTTCCTCTACTTGTGATGCCTCTCTATATTTTGCATTTTTCTTGTGTTGCTAGCGCTTAGCTTTCGCCAGTGCTTGTTCATACGCTTTTAAAAGTTATTTTGGAGGCAATGATTTTTATTTTACTGATATCTTATTCTTCCTTATAAACTTATAATATAACGGTGTTATTTTCTGTATTGTTTCATTTATTTTTGACGCACATTGCTATCCTCATGAATATTTACTAATGAATACTTACACGTATTTATTTGCTTTATGTTACTGTTATTTTATTCAACTATTGAATTTTTTTTCTGGTTTTCAAATGATCATAATTTTGTTTTTCCAGTTTTGTGTTTTAGTTCCTCTTTTGAAGGTCATTATTACAGATATCCTTTTGCAAAGCCTGCTTGTTATTCACAAATGTTGTTCGTATATACAATTGTTTTTCTTATATGTTCAAATGTATCAAATGTTGTTTTTATATGCAATATTACGTTAAATAATATCGGACTCAATATTCACGTTTGTCTTTAGTTACAAATACAAGTTACCCGTTCGGACCTCATTTCTTGTGACTTTGTACTACTCTCTGAAACTTTATAGCTTTAGAAACTGTATGCAGGATCACTACGGACTCTGCTAAAAGAGATTGTTTGGAAAAAGAAGAAATCAATTCCAACTAAGGTACTCTTGAGAGAGCTATATGCTGAGTTTTCAGGTAACCTAATTGGAAACGGGAAAAAATATAACATAATCGATTTGAGTACCGAATACTACTCCTTGAGGAAGTAGCGATGGATATGGTGAGTGAACATTGATTAAGGAGGTCTAATTACAAGAGAAAACTAACCTACATGTAATCTGCAATTATTAATAGAACTACAGGGACTGGGGCAGAAGTACAATATGGCTATTAATTTACGGTACTGGAACGGTAACCCTTCTAGTGGTTAAGCTTCTAACAATTGAGGCTATTATTTGACATAAGCATTGACGTTTGGTTTTGGATAGATGTACTGATATGTTTACAAGTTCATAAATAATGTTATCTACTTAAGAAAAAGACTTTTTAGTTGAGCACTATTTTCGTTCATACGGTTTATGTAGACAAAATGGTCCAAGCATTAAATTCGTCCGCGATTAATTTTCGGAGCATTTCAATAAACAGGCAACAATTAATGCTATTATACTGAACATTATATCCAAATTTAGAAGAATTATAAGTGTGCTATACCAAGGAAAAAGGTAAAATTAGACGAAGAAAAACAGTAGATACCAACGAAAATCACGAACGAATATTCAATCAAATTAAGGACTCACCACGTCCTAGCCAACGGAGGTCTGCTGCAAAATTGAATATGAACAGGAGGGCTCTTCAGAAGATATTGAAACAACTTAATGCCCATTCATACTGTAATAACTCAGTAGGATATTCGTTACTTCATGTATTCAATTGTGTAAAGTGTATGTTCCCATTAATTTGTGTCCTTGTTGAATGTTGCATCTCTGCGAAAATGCGTAACATCAAGTAACTAGGTTAATAGGTTATGTGTAATACTAAGAAACTAGATCCACTTATTTACAAAAAACTTCATTTACGATATATATATATATATATACGAAGAGGAGTTAGAGACAGAGACAGTGCGTCAAACACGTTCTTGTTAATCTTTCACTATGTAACTTATTGTTGTTGTTAGTATATGCATTATTATATTGTTTTTAAGTGTATTATTTCGTACAAACACACCTCGGAGATGCAGACGTAGTGAGGACTAGGGGACAAAACAATACGTCATTCAGGCGACCCAACAATTGAGAATGGGTGATTATGCTGCAAGCCTTGAATACTATGTCAGAATCCTTGCTCTGCAATTTTATAATTCCAGTTTTATCAGTAACATCTGGCACAGCGACGAATGTCATTTTTATTTGTCGGGTTATGTAAATAGGCTTAGCAATAGATTTTTAGGTTTCCAACGAGCAGAAAAGGTGCAAGAAATACCGTTGCATAGTGAAAAAGTGACCGTCTGGTACGCAGTTTCTGGACGAAGAATTATTGGGTCTTACTTTATTGAGAAAAATGGACGTCCAGTAACTGTTAATCAAGAGCGATATATTACTCAAGTTCTCGCACCGTGTGTAGATAACCTTCAGAAGTTTCGCAGATTAAGAAACTTACCCTTCTGTTGTCAGATTTTTTCAGCAAGAACCTTTCTGTGGGAAACGTTTGGAAACAATTATAATTTCACGTTTCACGTTTCACCGATTTTTCTTTTCCATCTCACTCTCCAGACTTAACATCATTGAATGCGTGTGCTTGAGGTATGCTGGAACTATGGAATTTCCGAAATAACCCCCCGTCTACAATACAACAGTTAAGAGAGAAAATAAGAGATACAAAGTCCCTATTTTTAAATATGGTCACATATATGCAAGAACGATACGAACTGTGCGTTCAACGTAATGGATAGTACTTGGAACATTATTATTCGTAACGCTAATACTTAAGTGTTAATTTATTATTATATATTATTTTAAGTGAATAAAGTTTGATAGTTTCAGTACTGTAAATTATTAGCCATACTGTACTTCTATTGGCGCTTGCGGAAAACTCAATCTTTCTCTGTAGATAGTGGCTTTTATGAAAGACACAGAGGACTGGTCGAACGGAATTGGGAGATTTATTGGGGGGGGGTGATACAAAGCGTATATCTCTGAAGTGCTTAAAATTGTTACTATCCAACCTTAAAGGGAGGAGATGATAGAGAAGAAGAAATTTAGTTCTTCTAGTTAGATATTTGATTTCTTCAGCACGCGATGCACGAATGCACGAAATGCAAAGAAAATATGAGAAAACTAATTTATTAATTTCAATGTACAAGCCAGTACTAAATCTTTTGAAGTGGGATTTGCAAATAAACAATGAAAATTTACCGATTTCAATATACAATTAAATTTTTAACATATTTACCGTATTAGATCAGTCTTACTCTAGCAAACATTTGCGGCAGACATTAATTAATTACAATATTTTACAACATAATAACTTAACCTTCCTCGATATTTTTTGTGTGCACTTCAACAACAGTTACACAATAGTTAAACTATAAGTAATGCAGAACTAAATATTTATGATAAATTCTAGACTCGAATGGAATACATTTTAAATTAATAACGCCGACGTTTATAATAATAAATCATGTTCGCATTTATATGAAATACCGCAAATCCGCATGGATATTACTACAAAGCACGAATAAGTTAAGAAACCTTGCAGTAAATATCAACGGGCAATAATGATCATTGAGAAAGGTTGTTGGAGTACACAAAACAATCTGTCTTGTATATCATATTGACAGTATTAGATGGATGACCGTGAGTTTGAAATTATTTCGATACAATAATAACGCGTATATTACGCAAATGGACAAAGACCTTTATAATGTTATTAATAAATTATTTAAATGCTTTAAAGTCTTTTCTTTCTTTTTGTGTCTCGCATAGTAAAATCGCGCAAATTATACTGCGAACTAAAACATACTAACACGCAAAAAAAGACGAAACCAAACATGTTTGTTTCTCTATATCATTTATACATAAAAAAGTAGCATAAAAACATTGTTTAATCTTCCTTCAATTGATGTTATATATTATCTATATTGATATTATTATTGACGCGGTGTCGGTGTCTGTGATTTTACGAGTATTTATAATACCCAGGTTTGTAATTGATCTATAAAAAAGCTTCCAATTTGTAAAATTTCTAGTACCAACATTTTTAAGAGAATCTTTATATTTTTATATAATGTTTATTAAATATTTGATTAGACCGATAACCAATTGTGTAGTTTCTTTTACTGATATACGTATATACCATTTCGTATTAAATCGCTAGATATACAGATTGACTGAAGTAACGGTGGAAATTGCGAAGCGTATGACACATTAGCGCACGCATATTTATACGTGCATGTGACTCTAGTGACCATATGCGTAGTTTAGTTACTATGGTGACGATACATTCGTCAGTTTCGGTCCGTATTGAATATGAAAACTATTATTAATGAAAATTAAATAAAATTCTTATAAAAAACGAAACAAAATTCTAAATGTTCTTCTCTGGGACGACACGGCGTCTTTCTATCCCGTGAATTAACGCAACCTTCTGTACGAAATGTATTTACAATCTTATGGATAGCTGACACAGAAGGAGGCGGACGATTTTCGTATACTGCTACCAATAATTTTGCACGTCTTTATATGAATTATTCCTCGCATACCATAATACAATTTGTATTTTTTCTTCGACAGTGAAAGGCATTTTATTTTAGTTTTTCCTGAGAGTTTGCTCAGACACAATATTGCACGCATCGAGATACGAATAACAAATGTCGTCCCCGCTCTCCACATACCCCACTACATGAGTGAAAGCCATCCTTACCAGTATCTTTGAAAATTGTTGAACATATACATATATGTATATGTGTGTGAATTTGAAGCTAAATATCTACCTTTAACTACTCTAATCTGTATAGTATTGGGGCTGTTCAGCTCGTGGAACCAAATGTTTGCGATGACTCGGCTTCTGGCGGTGATGCTTCATCTCTGGTTACTAGAATCACGACCCCAATATTTGCTTCATCGTGCACAGGTTGTAAGGCTGTATACACTTTACTTTTTAAATCTTAGGTGACTGTTATTAAATGAATAAATGCATTTTCATTTAAATATATTTATTTACACTAGATACATTTCTTTTTGGACCTACGATGACTTATAATCCATAAAACTGCTGTTGCGGCTGGTATCTCTTGTTAAGTGTACGACTGTTCTGTTCTGTACTGTTGTTAAATTGATACTGTGTTACAAGTAGATAAGAATATACCACTACCCTTACAAACTATTACATAATTAAATAAGCGTATTAGCTGTACGGTGTTTTGGTTGACGTTAGAATGGGGAAATTTTCTAAGATAAATTCGTAGGAATGGTACCTATGGGCAACAATTCCAAGGTTTATGTTAGAGCTTTAAAAATCTGATATAGCTAATAAATAATTAATAAAATATCTTTACTATTTAAGTATTAGTTGGTAAATCTAAGTCTGTAGTTTCGGATAAAATTCCATTGTTTAGTAGCGTACCTTATTATACATATTTAGGAAACATGATCTTAAGAATGGATATCCAGATTAAACACTTTATTTACTATGACGCTAGGTAATAACAAAGCGGTTTACATCATAAAGCAACAAATAATCTGTCAAATATAAACGACGTTATAACGGGGAAATTTACTAAGATAAATTCGTCGGAACGCTACCTATGGGTAACAATACCAAGGATAATGATAGGGCCTTAAAAATCTAATATCGCTAATAAATAATTAATAAAATATCATTGCTATTTATGTATTAGTTGGTAAGTATGTAGTTTCGGATAAAATTATTTTGTTTAGTAGTGTACCTTATTATACATATTTAGGAAACGTGATTTCAAGAATGGATATCCAGATTCAACACTTTATTTAGTATGACTCTAGGTAATAACAAGCGGTTTACAACATAAAGCAATAAATAAACTGACAAATATAAACGGTGCCGCTTCTTAAAATTTAGAGAAAGTTTTACAATGAAAATAAAATTCTGTTAATAAAGCAGTTTAAATTCGAAAATGAGCGTTAAATATTTATAAAATTGGAAGTGTTATATTTGAATACTATGTTCTAGCTTTACTACAAAACGTTTAAATTTAAAATCTTCCAAAATGATATTAAATGTATCTTCAATATATAAATACAACCTAATATAACTCGTGCTAAGACATGCACTATTATTATTTATTTTACTTTTAACAAACACGCAATTAGGCAACTTTCAACAAAACAAAACAAAATGAAATAATAATGATAATAATAATAATTATTATTATTATTATTACGCACGCAACCGTGGAAAGACAAGATATTTGACTATCGGTATTCACCTTGAAAAAAATATCTATTGATGATGACAACTTAGTTGTCTAACTACGTATTTAGGATACGACTATTAATTGTGGCAAGGGGTTGTATACTTTTTTAAGTTATTACTTAACCACAGTCTCCAATGAAAGACTTTTCAGTCCGTACAGAAGTGTGCAAAGTCGAAGGAATACCCACCGTACTCGACTTACGTTCTCCCAAGTTAGCGATCAAATTATTACTGACGATCGAGACCGTTCATCGGGCCTTCGATTTAGATACGCTTCTTGTGTGCAGCTCAATATTCCTCTCTTTATACGTGAATATGTTAATTCTTTATTTGCAATAAGCTAATTATGTTGTTATTTATACATATATATATATATATATATATATATATATATATATATAAAGTACCAACTAATCACAAAATTATTTCATTTGATGTAGCATCTTTATATACTAACACTCCTACAAGATCTAGCTATAAACATAATAGAATCCAAATGGAATGAAATTGGTCCACACACATCAGTAAATAAAAACGAATTTATTAGAGGTATACACTTCTATATCGACAACACATATTTTCAGTACAAAAATTCTTTTTATAGTCAAACATTTGGTATTGCCATGGGCTCTTCTTTAGCTGCTCCTATTGCAACTCTGATAATGGAACATTTGGAACAAAACGTTATCAATTCATTAGACTTCCACCCCATTTTCTTCAAAAGATATGTAGATGACATCATAACATATATTCCGACTAATAAAAAAACTATCTTTTAAATAAATTCAACAATTTTCACAACAAATTAAAATTCACTATTGAAGAAGAAATTGATAACAGTATTAATTTTCTTGATATTTCTTTAAGCTATGATAGACAGGGTACTATTTATACAAATTGGTATAATAAACCCACAGCTTCTTTTCGATAAATGAATTACCACTCTAATGCACCTACAGTATTCAATAAAATGAATATCAATAATTTGACTGATAGAGCAGTAAAACTATCACATACTCAATATAGAAAAGATAACATCAAGAAAATTAAAACAATCTTAACAGATAATAATTATCCACCACAACTTATAGACCAAACAATTAAAAAAAGAATCCACCAAATATACAACACTGCAGAGACCAATAACAATTTAAACAATGACACAACATATATCACGATTCCATATGTTCCACAATTATCAGAAAAAATTAAATACACTTTAAAAAAATATGATATAGCTACAACATATAAACTTAGTAATACTAATAAACGTTTATATTTGAAACTTAAACCTGAAATAGAAAAAAATCGCTAAACACATGTCATCTATAAAATACCATGTCGCGATTGCGATAGTTACTACATAGGCCAAACTAAACAATATTTATACAAAAGAATACAAGCTCACAAATACTCTAAAACAGACAAAACTGCTTTATCTACACACAAACTACAAACGCGATCACCATTTCGATTTTGAAAACACACAGATAATTCATAAAGAACAACACAAAATGAAAAGGGAAATTAAAGAAATGATTAGTATTAAACAGGAAAAAAAATTCAATTTAAGAACAGAAGTGATATAAAAAATTTAAGCATGTAGTATATACATACTACAACTTAATTATGTAACGATCTGCAATTTACCATCATAATATATGTTGCTGTTATATAATTATATTCCTTATGTTATTTAAATATCTATACATTTGCTTATCATGCTGACAGTTCCGTATTTTGATCACTGTCTGGCTGTCCGAGTAGGTTTTCGTGGTTTTCCTTCTAGTTTAAGGCAAATGCCGACAGCTTAACATCTTTAGTCGCTCCACGGGCGCATACATAATAATAACTCATGTCTTGCGTTTCCCTGTTTTTGTTGTATATCTATTTTAGAATACTAAGGCATGATTTATTATTATTAAATTGGAATGTATCTTTGAATAATTTTATCCGTAGCAACTACAAATGTATATGTATGACATTAATATACTGTCATTTATATTTTATATTCCTTGAAGAAGGCATTATTTGCCGAAACATGTAGGATTGTCTTAAATATATACATTTTGAAGTAAAACCAGACCTTAAATCGCCAACAAATTGAATTTTCCATAACATGCAAAGGTCACGAAATAATTATCTATATATATATATATATATATATATATATATATATATATATATATTTAGTGTTTATAAGAATTTTATTTTTCTTATTTATTTTATTGGCCGTGTCTTAATATTAAAAATAATAGACTTTTTATTGGTTTAGCGACCTTTTATTGAATTATGATGTTTTATTCTACGACGTTTCGACTTTTCACGTTTTCATTGTAGTAATTCTTGCTTCTAGTTACCTTACTGTATTGCATTTTAATTCAAATTTTCTATTCATTTATACAGATGTAATCACTTTAATTGTCCTTACTCATTATTAATCTAATTTTAAATTTTAACTCTAATTGTTAATCTAATTGGTAATTCAGTCTTTAATCTAATTTTAATTTCAATTGTTAATTTAATTGTTAACTCAATCTCACAAAAGCAAACACAAAAATATGTTCTCATTGTATTAATTCTTATTTCTAGATACTTGATAAAGACTGAAAAATAATAAAAGTCGAAACGTCGTAGAATAAAACATCATAATTCAATAAAAGGTCGCTAAACCAATAAAAAGTCTATTATGCATCTGTCCCACGGAAGTTCGTGAACAGTCTAAACAATATTATTATTATATATAAATTATTCATTCATCCAGTTAGACTCATTATTTGAACAATAACATCCGGTTATTCAAATAATTGCCTAATATTATAGACAGCTCTATTGTTTGTAAGTGATTTATTTGCATCTATTTGTCGTTTTTAATAGCTCTGGAAGCCAAATATACATATCTTTAACATTCTGATGTTATTTAAAGATAAACTAGTTGTCTTTATTAGTTTGTACTCGTACATTTTATTTCATTTAAATTCTCTGTTAATTATGTAAATGTATGTTGTACCGGTGCCGGTGTGGCCAATGTTCTTGAAGTAATCCTCCAATATATTAAAACACTACGGTTGCACGCTTTCAGTTCCTATTTGCGCAACTCTTCCGGAATGCTCTCCGTTCCAGCTCATTGTTTATAAATGAGAGAGATAAAATTTAAATGGCGGAGCATATACGTGAACTCCTATATGTCCAGTATGGAAATTATAATCACTAATGATGCAAATTTTATGTTCCAAACGTAAACGATATCGTTTAGGGATAATAAATTTGTCATTTTAATATGTTATTTGATTTGATGTTCATAAATTTTTCTTTGCATAAATTAAGTCCAACATATAATACTAATTGGTGTTAAAATGTCTATTATTGAATGTAATTAATTATGATGTGGAAAATGTTATAAATGTCAATTATTGCGTATATTCATAAAGTTCTTTTTTGTATTGTTGCTTTAGAGACCTAATACCCAATCATAACATAATAATGTTAATAATATTAATAATAGTTTATTAGGATGATTTGACGGAAGTTGAATGTAAGCGTTTGTTTGTGAAATAATTTGTATTATTTTTGAGAAGGCCACGCGTTTACAAGTAGCTATTAAAATTTTCAATCCCATCTGACGTATGATTTGATAGATACAGTTGCTCAAAGAAGGACGTTAATTCAAAGGAGCAACGATGTTCCTTCAAACGCCACAATTTGTAGCTTTAAGCGTGGCGTAATGATTTTGAAGATAAGTAACATCCTAAACCATCAAAACATGTTAAAATTCCAGAAATAGTCGAGAAAGTTCATGATGTTATGTTAGGTGACCTAAGAGTGAAAGTGGAGGAGATCGTTAAGAATGTGGGCATATCTATTGAACGTGTACACCACATTTGATGTTAGGAGGATGTCTCCTTTACTGAATGTGGAACAAAAACGTGAAAGAGCAACTTTCATCGACAGTTTGAAGCTCTTAAACGTCAATCCAGTAGATTTTTACGTTGCTTTGTTACGATCGATGAAACATGGCTTCATTACTATGTATCAGAATAGAAACGGCAATCTTAACAGTGGAGGAATTGTGTGTTTTCTTTGGCTGGAAAGGTAGTGGCCACGATGTTTTGGGATTCGAAAGATATAATTCTTATTAAACTCTCAAGGTTTGAAATTATTTTCGTCAATTTGTCTGGCAGAGTAACATAATACGGTCCACTAATAGTTTGACCCCTTGCAAAAATAGTCCATGAAAATTGGCCACTATCTTAGGCGCCGATAGAAATATCTTAGCCTGCTTTGGGCGAGAGTTTCCATGTCCACTGTTAAACCTGCAATTTTGGTTGCCAAATCTTCGCAAAAAATTATCTGGGTTCTTGTGAAACAGCTTTAAATTATTGATTGACGTTCCTATTCACGTTCTTGACCACAAATCAAGATTCGCGGAACCAACCTTGTTTATAGCTTCGATAGTCCAATACTAAAAATTAACATGTTTGCAATGCTAAGCTATCTGTTTGTGTTAATTCTTTGTTGTTAATTCTACGGTAGCGGGTCGTTCAAAACAATACCATTAATTTTATTAATAATTTCCGAAGTTATTGCAGTTATTGTGGCTTTCTAAGGAGTATTTTCACCCAAAGTTAATTGCATATCAGTCAAAATGTCAGATGTGCATAGACATTTTAAAAGTAAATATTGGATTATATCACGAATTACGACTTTATGCATTTTAGATTTTCTATTTAACCACTTTAGTCACAGTATCGTAACTTTAACATGTACGAAATTGATTAAATTTCATCATAAAAAAGATGTCAGAATTATTATATAATGGCAAGTTTTCCGAAGGAGAGTGCTAGTAGTCAAGTCTCACTTCCTGCCTAATTATAATCCCTCGTATGTAGAATTTTGAGACATCTCATATTCTTCGATTTTTATATATTTTACATATGAAGCCTCTAATTCCTCTGATATATCTTATAAGCAACAAATAATATTACTGCAAATTATTGCATTAAATAAGTCTCTTTTAAGAATTTATATTAACATAATTGTTATGGGTTCATACTTTTTGGACCATCTTTGTACCATCTGGTAACTTGTTTTACATAACGTAGTTTTTCTGTTTTTCTTTATAAACTATATATTACAACAATTAACAATAAATGCAACGATAAATTCTGCATTATTGATAGTGGGCCATTATCTTCGATGATCCTCAGTTTTCTTCTGACTTGTCCCATCATCCTCTGGACAACAGCAGGATCAATTTTTCGCATTTTTGAAAAGTTTTACGTGGTAATTGGTCGGTCGTCATTTGCAGCTTCCTATTTTCATACACTTTTCTGGTCAATATTGACCAAAATTCCTCTATTCAGCGATCCTGAGGTACGTTTGGAAGATTGTCTAATTTAGGAACAAAGTTTATGTTGTTTTCGTTATACCAGTTTCTAGTAACTCTAGCATAATGGCATGAAGCTAGAGCAGGTCAAAACATGACGTCATTCTAGCCATCATGCGTATTTAAAAACTGAAGCAGTTTAGAAAGGCATCTTTGAATGTAAAGTTGTGCAGTTCAGGCTTCTACTCGAACACGACCAATGTACGGCTGTGATAGATAGATCTGGCCTCAGAATGGCACACCACAGTAAAATCTTGTCCTCAAATTTGGATTTACCTTTGAATTTGACATTGTCTGTTGTGTTTTCTATGTCGTCAGTGTAAAAACCATCGGTTCGCTTCATCTCTGAATGGGACTATATGAAATATTTCTCGTCATCCATTACAATCAGTTTATTGACAAAACGGATGCGCCTTAGCGCACAACAACACCTGAGTATTCTTTCTAACTGGACCGAGGTATATTTTAGTGCTTTCCTTCGATTTTGAAACATCACGTTATTTCGAGAAATTATTCCAAAAGCAGTGATCTTTGAAACGCCGAATCTTCGACCTACTTTTCGCTGTGAAATTCCAACTTTGTCCTTAACGGCTTCAAGCATTTTTTGTTCCCTTCACTTGGATCAAAATTTTTGGTCGACCACTTTTGAGCAAATTAACGCAGAATATTCCCTTTTCACATTCCCTTATGGTTTAAAAAATTGTTGATAAAGAAATATCTTATTCACGATAAATGGCAATAATATCAGGCTTGGGCATTCGCCCAACTATATTGTAAATTCCTTTACGAATATCTCCAGAACCAGATCAAAAAAACTAAACTGTCATAATTAAAACAAGTTAATTGTGACATATGACTTTCAGCAACAATTTAATACAATTATTACAATTACAAATCATCTAAAATTTTTCTGAAAACTTTGGGACCATACGTTATATGAAACCAAGAAACACTTTTTTTGTCATAACAAACTTTAATTATTTAAGCCATACATCAGCTATTGAATAAATGTTGGTCTTCTAATAAATATGCATTCATCTTATACGTCTTTAAAACTTCTTGATTTGATGTATGTATATAATTAGAGTGACAAAAATGTTTTATGGCTTGTTTTAGTTTTAAATAATTTATAGGTGTAGCACTAGCAATTTGCAATTCAAAACGTTCCGAAAATATTTATGAACATTATTATCGTATTACGCCAACTGTTCTTTGCTGCCGATTCAATAATAAAATAATAAAACGTCAGTACTTTTTCAATGATGCTGAGTACAGTACTTAATATTATTAATATTACTATTTATTATTATATCACTATTTCGTCATATAACCTGTTAGAAATAGATCATTTATTATGATACGTGGTGGCGACCAAAAGTTTCTTGTTATTAATTAAATTACAGACAACTTTCAAATTAGTATCCTTGGAAGTTTAAACACTGATCTAACCGCTTTTGTTACGAAAGGAATATATTCTCGAAGTCTTATTATGCTAACTCAGATTTGTCCATCGTCCTTCTAAAAGGACGTGTACAGTTTATTTTTTTGGAACTGTACTACCAGTTATATAACCGCGCAAAAGATGTCACCTAAGTAAATTATTGTGCTAATGATGTTACTTGAACAGCTGTTATACTTAGTGTCGCATACGTTGTCAAAAAAATAGTAGCATTCGAGTTTTAAAGTGAAGTGATTAAACAAGTATGTCATATTCTATTGATTTGAAATCTGCAGGGTAAGTTATTTCTCTTTTGAACAAATAAGAAATAGTGAAAATAGGTCTGTTAAATATTCAATTATAAAATAGTAGCATGCGTTATTTTTTTTTTTGAGTTTTTGGAAAGACGATAGGCAGTTGTGTATAATTTTTATTCTTTACAGAGGTCTCCCTTTAGAGGAAATTTTACAGTCTCTTAAAGATGTTGATGATTTACAAAGCGATAGTGATGTTTTAATCACACTTTTTCTCATATGACGACCTAACTGATGAAAATTTCTAGGAAGAGGATACCTTTTGTGTGAAACATTTTCCCGTTTCTTAACCTTTGTCAACAGCTAAAATTCCTACAAAAGCACGCTGTCATGAAATCGAAAACCTGAACGCGATAAAACAACAAACAAAGACACAGAAAATGTTGAAAGTGTTACCGAAGATAGTGATCCCGAATTTAACATCACATTGGCCATGTTGCAAAAGCGAAGAAAGCGTTATAAAAAGAAATATAGTTGGAAGAAAGGAAAGAAGAAGATAGAGAAAACCGAATGGCCTAGTATGCAAGGTGATTTCCTGTAGCGTTCACCTTTCGATTTATTCAGATGGTTCGAAAATGAAGATGTGATAAAATGCTTACATTGTACAGTAACTTATATGCAACACAGCATAACAAATAGGATAACATTGCTCTCGAGAAAATTGAGATTTTTTTTGGTATCTTGTTACTAAGCAGGTGCAATTTTCTACCTCGCAGGAGCATGTATAACGCAGTTGATCAAAATATTAGCCTCTATCGTATAGGAGGGAAGAAGTAGTATTGGTGTCATGTATGTCAAATTATTGATATGTGTATTAGGGGTATGACTTTTTTGTAACATATATTGTGCATGGCCGTACATGATGAGAAATGGCAAAAATATAATAATTGCGTTTTTAGTTTTTCATTTTATTAAAAAAACATCCCGCACCGACCAAGATGAAAAATTGTGGATTTTACACTGGATGAAGAATACAACTCAATTGAAAAGGCCTAACATTTTTTGTTATGTAAAAATATGCTGTTTATTTAAGCGTTCTGTTTTAGTTTTTTATTTTCAAAACAAACTAAAAATCACAAAAATAGCTTGCAAAAAGTTTTATTTTTTAATTTTTTCATTAGATGCAATAAATTTTAAGTTTAAAGTGCGTTCAGTTTTACAATAATTAAAGATTTCTTGTGTTACTTTAATGGCTCGTTCTGCACAAATATTGGTTCGTTTTAAATTTCTAATAGCGGAATCTTCCTCCACCCAGTGTTTAAGAAAACATTTATGAGCATTTTTGAAGGGCTTTACAGATGTTTTCAAATTTTCAAAGTTATTGTGGCGAAAACGTTGATCTGAAAACCAGATATCGTACCATGCGCTGCATATAAATTTACAAATTGGTAAAAGTTCTGTCCTGTGTTCGGGTTTGAGTATAAAAGTTAAAAGTGCCAGTATGGCTCTGGAATTCCAGCGGGCATTACTGAGTGATGGTAATACACGGAATTTGATAAATGGAAACAAGTTATTTTTCTCAAAATATTTGAATGCTTGTCCCAATTCGTACAAATACTGCATGTCATCACGCCACTTGATATTGTGTATTTCCAATATTATATCGCTTTGTTTGAAGTTTTGTTTAAGATTTTCGTACTTTGTTATCAATTCTGTAAAAATATCATACGAAATATTTGGTGATGTAGATTTTTCAACAAGCATTTCATTCATGACATGCTTTAAAATCAAATCTAACACATGGTGTTGACAACCAATATATTGCGGAGGTGAAAAGGATTTTTCCTGAAACGACGTCTTCAGTAAATGAACAATTCCATTTTTTTTCCCTGTATTGACATTTGTAGTATCACAAATAATCATTTTAATGGAATTCCATAGTTGAAATTTGTTTAAAATGTTTTTGATGCCTGCAATATAATATTATAGTAAGCTATCTAGTTATTTATAACTTTTAATTTAATTAGCACCTTCAAATATTGTCAAACTTTTTCCATTATTAAGCTCCATGACCGCCAACCTGACTTCTTCAAGCTCGTTTGTCAACACCACTACCTGAACTTCTTTTTTACCATATTTCTTCCCATCAAAATGCATACACCATTTTTCTTCTTTTAATGTAGCCATATACTTTTCTTCCAAACGTTCTGCTGCTTTTATTGAGGCCTTATAAATACCAGATTGTGAGGGTGTTGGAATATCAATACCCGATTTCACCAATTCCTTACATATTTTTGCTGCATTTTTTGTGCTCACGTTGGAAGTCTGAACAATTTTCACTGCCGCCTTAGTTGAACAGGCCACGTTTTTAACACTTGGTTCAAATTTATCATCGTCTGATGATGCATAGAATTCTGTGTTTTCTTCCGATGATGCGTATAATTCTGTGTCTTCTTCTGATGATGCGTATAATTCTGTGTCTTCTTCTAGGGACATAATTGTTCTGTCAGATACATTTATGTCTGAGACCAAGGCGGTCGTGACTTTTCTTTTTAATATAGCAGCTTTTGATGGATGAATATTAATTTCCTTTGCTGTTGTGTATCCAACATCTCCTTTCGTGCTTGTTTGAACTGCGTACAACTTTTTATCTTCCATGCTTAGCCAAATGCCTTGTGGATCTGTTACATCAAAT
The DNA here is from genome assembly GCA_935421215.2 of Melolontha melolontha. Taxonomy (NCBI): domain Eukaryota; kingdom Metazoa; phylum Arthropoda; class Insecta; order Coleoptera; family Scarabaeidae; genus Melolontha; species Melolontha melolontha. The sequence goes on from OW285235.1 coordinate 71,980,997, forward strand.
AATTCTCCAAACACTATTGTTGGGTTTCTATTTGGTCGCTTTAAATATTTACAGAAACGATCTAAAAGCTTTTCTACTTTTCTTTTTATTGAAGATTCAAGTATACATGGAAAATTTAATTTCGACCATAAATCAAGCAATTCCTTGGCTATAATCTGACACCTTATTTTTCTATTTTTTTCGGTTTTTGCCAATGCGTTGTACCGTCCTATTATCACCATCTGCTTTTGTATTCTGCACATTTCATTTAAATTTTTATCTATGTTAATTATTTCTCGTCTTTTAGTTGTACTTTTTTCAAAATGAGTCAAATTGTTTTTCCATACCGCCGAATTTTTCAAAACAGCACTTGCACTTTTTCGAGAACTCATTACTTTGATTGAATATATAAACATTTCTTAATAAATATAACCACACTTGTAGAAAGCACGCACCAAACTATGAGCTCAAACCAATAGTAGACAGCATCAGTTTGTTTACATTCGATTTCGGGGATTTACCGTACTTTGCAGTCACACAGCAACACAAAATACAAAACAAATCAGAGAACGTAAGCGAGAACGTACGCTTGTCTTTGAGAATTTACATGTAAACTTTCTACATGGACGGTGCGGGACTTTTTTCCAACAAAATGAAAAACTAAAAACGCAGTTATTATTTTTTTGGCTTTTTTCATCATGTATGACCATGCAAATTTTTTTTTGTTAAAAAAATTGAAAAAGTCATACCCCTAATGTGTATTCAAAACAGTTGGCACCGCGAAGAAAGGGAAAACTAGATCAACTTGCATTTAGGCGAAATACTGTAACGAATTATCTTACAAAAACATGCCAAATAGACACCTAAACAAAGAACACGTTCGTCGCAATTAGAAAGTCTCGGATGTCGCTATGATCGTATTGACCATTATGTAGCTTCTCAAGAGAAACAAACCAGATGTCGGTATTGCCACAAGAAAGTTTCTACAAAGTGCTCTAAATGAAATGTAGCTCTACATATTGACTGTTTTATTTCGTACCATACAATGTAATATGTTAATATGTCTACTTTTGAGTTTATTAATTATTGTGTTTATCTGCTTTTGTACGTGAATTTGTGTTTTGAATAAAATATTGTTAATAGTATTACACATCTTCCATTATAAAAGGACCCCCATAGGACTTTGGGCTACACTAGATTTTTTTTAATACTTTTTTGTGTTGATATACAGGGTTATGATAAAGTAACGCACAAAATTCATAAAACGTACAATGTTCATTTTTAAAAAAAATGCAAAAACACGTCAAACAGTTTATTTTATTCCGCGTCTGTTAACATAAGTCAAAAAAATAAAACGTCAAATTTGTCAAAGTTATGACGTCATCAATATTTTTTTTTAAATATGAAGCTTGTTTTTTTTTTACTTTATTTGATAAAGCTTGTTTTTCAGCGTTAAAAAGAAATAATTGAAGTAGGGGTCACATAAGAAAAAACTGAGAGAATTAATAAAAAACAAAATAAACTAGTTTTTGAATTTATGAAAAGAAACTAAATATTAAAAGAATTGAAACTTAAAGTTACCTAGTAATAAAACAACTGTTTGTCAGTGTCAGTCTTACAATTAGTGTCATACCAATTTTATTATGATGGCTCCTTTAACGGAAAGAGAAAGGATAGAAATTCTAATGATGGTAAGTTACGGCGATAGACTTCGAAGTCATGAAGAAGCATGTGCTTTATTTAACGAAACACATTTTGAAAGACGTCCAATTGCTAGAAGCACAGTAAGCAGAATTGTTGCAAAATTTAATGAAACAGGAAGCGTGATGCTCCAAAATCTGGAAGACCGGGAATAAGCGACGATGCAAAGTTAGATATTTTGCTGTCATTAGAAGACAACCCTCACGCAACTACAGCAGAAATTGCCTTACAACAAGATGTTAGTCAGTCGTTTGTAGTAAAGTTTTTAAAAAAGAAAAACTGCACCCATACAAAGTTCAACTTGTTCACGAACTCTCAGAAGATGATCCGGACAGACGTTTGGAATTTTGTGAAATCTTCATGAGGCATTGTGACGAAAATCCAAATTTGCTTAATAGTGTAGTATTTTCAGACGAGGCAACGTTTTATTTAAGTGGTACAGTAAACCGACACAATTGTCGCTACTGGGCTCGGGAAAATCCCAACTGGATTCAGACAAAACACACCCAGCGCCCCCAAAAAATTAATGTATGGGTAGGGATCGTCAGGGGAAAATTTAATGGTCCTTATTTCTTTCGTGGGAATTTAAAAGCTGAGCGATATTTGGAACATCTTCGTATGGCAGTGCTTCCAGATCTAATTGCGGCATTTCCAGATCCAAATAATAGGGAAAACTTGGATCCCAGTATTTGGTTCCAACAAGATGGTGCACCACCACATTATGTCTTAATGTTCGAAGGTTTCTGGATAACCAGTTTGAAGGAAGGTGGATTGGAAGACGTGGACCAATGGAGTGGCCACCTAGGTCACCTGATCTCACCCCCCTTGATTTATTTCTGTGGGGACATTTAAAAAGTCGGGTCTACGTTAACCGACCAGACAATTTAGAAGACTTAATGGAACGAAATAGACATGAAATGACTCGTATAACTCCGCAGATGATCGAAGACTCTGTAAATCAGGTCTACCATCGTCTTGGCCTATGTCAGATAGTGAACGGGACACAGTTTGAACAATTCCTGTAAGAAATCGTTTTGGTTTAATGGACTGTTTAGTTAATTTAAATGTTATAATAAAGTTTATTTTGTTTTTTATTAATTCTCTCAGTTTTTTCTTATGTGACCCCTACTTCAATTATTTCTTTATAATGCAGAAAAACAAGCTTTATCAAATAAAGTAAAAAAAAAACCAAGCTTCATATTTAAAAAAAATATTGATGACGTCATAACTTTGGACAAATTTGACGTTTTATTTTTTTGACTTATGTTAAAAGACGCGGAATAAAATAAACTGTTTGACGTTTTTTTGCATTTTTTTCAAAAATGAACATTGTACATTTTATGAATTTTGTGCGTTACTTTATCATAACCCTGTATACTGATACAATTAAGAAAATGCAAAAAAAAAAATAAAAAATGTAGGAAAATGGGTTAATTTGTTTAGTAGAGTCTGATTTCCAACTTTAATCGCCTCTAACTCAAAACAGGGAAAAGTCACAAGGTGTCAAATCAGAGGAGTGCGCTGGATAAGAAAAAACAGGTATTTTGTTTTTCGCCAAAAGCTGCCTGTTATGAAAGCAGTATGCAGTCCCGTTTGATTATGGTGGAGAACTCGTTTCGGGGCCACTTTTGTGGATGTTTTCTTCTCATATTCTTCCTTAGCCGTCATAGAGACTATAGAATTCAGCATTAACCGTATGTTTGTTTTAGTTCGCAATTCAGAACAGTAATAGAACTGCGCAGAACTGATGCGCACAACTTTGTTAATTCTAAAACTGTTCTGAATTTGTGTGAACTCAAGAAAACCTAAACACATTTAAGCTTTATTAGTGTGCCATTTAGTGGCAATTTAAACAATTTATTTTTTATTATTTGTAATTATTCATACTTCTTTATGCGCCAAGTTTTAAATAAAATATATACATGCTTAGGGACCAACTAAGAGACACAAAAAATATTTCATATAAATGTATTTAATGTTCTTTTGTAAGTAATAATAATAATAATAATAAATGTCTTTGTTGCAATAAAAGATACAAATATTAATAATAGATTGTAAGTCGTACAAATAACAAATTATAAGTTCGACCTCCACAACCCAAAGGCGAGATTGAGGGTGGAACCTAACCTAGAATAATAAATGGAATAAACTAAAATTACTGCCTATTGCTAAACTTGAAATTAAAAATATGGAAAGAAACATTACTTATGCTATTTAACATAACCTAACTTAATTTCTTATTCATTATTGTTTCATAATACTGAACATATTTATATAACAGCAGTAGGTGCTGGTACAATATGACTCGATAGCATCGATGTTTCTTTTTTGATATTTTTTTAAACATAGATAATTTTTATCAATGCTAAACATCAATAACATCGTTGTTTTCCAACGATGTCCCAACTCTACCACATACAAAGCAAAGGTTGGGACAAGCCAAATGAAGAATATGAAAAAATTGTTTCAGTTAATTGCCGCGGACCTCAAATTACTATAAAATAATTATTATAAAATAAAATAAAAAAATTGAATTCTTTCTTATTAAGATTATGGTTGTCAGACAGAACCACTTGTAGACCAACTTCTTATAAACATTCAAAAATGTCAAAAAAGAAAAACAGTGTGCACGCCTCCAACTATTAATTCTGAACTGGTACTCGCTAAGGAACAAGAAGTATTAGAACGGTTCTAGAATCGAATTAATTCTTGCATCAACCAAAGCATATAACTAAAAATTCGGAACTAGTTCATATGCAACCAATACACCAAATAGCTAGTACGATTGCGCAGTAGTTCTGGCATTGTTCTGAATTGCGAATCAAAACAAACCTCGTCTGACCTGACCCTCCAATAAATTTGATTTGAAGGCTTTACTATAGTTTCTTAAATAATCTTCTTAGTTTAATGTATCACCTGAGATCGGTCATCATATTGCAATATCTGGAATCCTGTGAACATCGATTTTTCTCTTCTAGTAATTTCTAAGATATTAATAACTAAAAACAAATAATTTCTATGACAATTTATTGATAAATGATTTCTCTGAGTAAAATAAATAAAATAATATTTATGAAAAACATTCATTATGCTATAATTATTTGAATATTATGTAATAATAAACGACACTAAAAGCTTAAATTTTTGTTTAAAGAAATTAACGCGAAGGTTAATTTACTAGGAAATATACACAAACTAAATAAACACAAACATAAACTATTATTTTAACATATCGAGTTTGTGCATATTACCAAATGCCAAGCTCCTTTAATAACCCGGTCCAAACGTGTGCAGCATAAAATTAAAATTCCACTTCTAGACAAAAATGTGAGAATAATTATTCATATTCAGAAAAAGCTATTTTTATATCGTAAAATCTATTGGACTGTTATTAATAGAAATTTATAAATAAACATTTTGTAAAGCATTCTTGCTTTTTTAAGATGTTGACATTTATACTAGTTCATATAAAATGAATTTTTTTCTTAAAACAAAATAGCAAAAAAAAATCAAACTTTCAAATTCCACACCGTTGTAACTTATCTGTCGTAAAACCAGCCAGCAAGATATCTGTTGTTAAATATATTGAAGATGTAACCTTGCGTGTAATACTATCTTTCCTTTTTTAATCTTGTAAGATAATTGCTAAACTATAAATAAAATTCAACCTTAACGCCTACAATTAAAAAACAAATAACTTTTACCTCACATTGCAATGCAGCAACTTTCCATAAAAAATGATGAAAATATAGTCGGATGATAAAGTTGTCGGCGTATCTGTTGCAATTTACATTTAAATTAATCCATTAATTTCGACACTAATTACAAAGAGATTCAATTCAGTTGTATGCAACAAAATATACATATAAATCGTATTGTATTGGCATTGCAAATGCAAGATCATTAGAATAGAATGCATAGAAGCATTATTTATACATACTTGAAAGCTAATATTAGTCTATCTCGATCATAAATATACACGAGTGAAATAAAATTATATTAAAAGTGTCTCTTTGAAATCTCAAGTTGAATACACTTCAACTTTCATTGAAACATGGTGTTGTACTATAGTCGTTATATTTATTTTAAGAAAAAGGTGACAAAATAGTTAAACAAAGCAGGGGAAAGTGATTGAGATGTGTTGAGGGTACATTTAATATCCCTTCGTAATATTTTAATTGCAAACATTTTTTTATTGTTAAATATAAGTAAATCTAGGATATAGAATTCAAACATAAACACTGACAATTTTATAAATATTTAACGTTCAGTTTCGAGTTTGACCACTGTATAATATATTTTTATTAGCACATACAAATTGCAAAAACTTTCTTTAAGTTTTAAAAATTCTTTACATTTGCAAGTCTATTTATTACCTACTTCGTGATTTAGACCCCTCATTTTATTGGCTGGGATTATTAATAATTGGTATCTTTTGCTAAATTTATTTATTGCTCTATACATCAGACCTTTTGTTTATTACTTAGGGTTATCAATGAACGTATTTAAAGACGGACCTTAATATACCTCCCATTGTTAAGTAACTATGTATAATAGACTTACGATTCCTAAATATGTATATAACATAAAAATCCATTGCTGTACAAAGAAATTAACCAGAAATACATACTTAGGTTTACGACACCTCCTAATACTTAATTAGTAATGATATTTTATTATGTACTTATTAGTTAAGATTAGATATTTAAGATATTATCGTAAACTTTGGGTATTATTGCCGTAGGTACGATTTCTAGGAAATAACACAAGTAAAATTTCCCGTTATGACGTCAAACAATATAATATTCATGGTGTGATTAACCGCGGCACCCAACGCACCGAATATTTTTTCATTTCCAATTCTTCAGTTAAAATTCTGTGGACACCGCCATTTGAGATACCTATGTAATAACTCGATATACGGTCATGTGTATGCGTAACACTTTGCAAGGCGACAGCCTCGCTTTTAATACAAAACATTAACGGGTTATCTAAACACGACCTTACTCCGTATTTGTTGCATACACAAAGACTACGCATCAGGGTTATACATTTGTTCTAGAAACAAATCATAAGTAAGACAAGGATCTTCTCTAGTATATATAGACGATAGTTTAAGTCATAGGGATAGAGTTACAACCAGTCAGTGGTACGAACTGGGTTACATCTTAATAACCACGTTCTGCCCTGTCTGAGTTGAACCAAGTATAATATGTACATCTTGTAAATAATATTGTTTTTCAGTTTGTAAGCGTTGAGTTAATAATAATATGTTACCCGAACTTCGAGTGTGTATCATTTGATTCTCCGCTCAAGCCTCGGACCTGCATAACAATGTGGCCACACAAACGGCCCACATTACATGCCGATCCTCCAGGCACATAGGACTTTACATGGACGATCCATCCTACCCACCTTACATGGCGATTCTGCATACCTAGGGCATAGGACCTTTACACCTACAATGTCTGCTATTTCACGCACTTTTACTCAGCGGTCATCCAAGACGACACGGTAGACTTTTTCAATCATAACCGGAACAGTAACAGTTTTTGGACGTTCACTACGAGGTTCATCATTTGTGGTCATACGACCACGCTTAAATTTAGCAACCTAGTTTTTAACCATTGAAAACGAAGAAGCGGATTCTAAGTGTTGAATCCAGCTCTGCTCTGATTTCGGTTGGTGTTATGCTTTTCAAATGAAAGTACTGTTCTAAACTCAGTTTTTTCCATAACTACAAAATCACACGAGGCGTTCACTTTGGCGTACTGTCAAAAACAGACTAATTGACAGATTACTCTGCACCGTCATGTTTAACCTACTAAAGGATGATTCTACAGAATAGTAAAGAAGATTCCTGCGAATTCGCGCCATCTCTGTAATAGGCCACGTAGTTTCCGAACAATCCTCGTATACTGATGTTAGTTTGTCACTTGCTCTATTTAGTACCTGACGAATCCACTGTATTGACGAAGGAATTGTCGTTTTACGAACAAATATTAATAAGGTGAAGATTTTAGCTATTAGTTTTAGTTTAAAATAAGGTAAAATGTAGTAGTAGTATTTTAAAATACAAGTTTCACAAGACATTATGCGCAAAATGTCTTATAAAACGTGTGTTTCATACCATTTTTTGTATTTCGGTTTCCAATTATTCGAAAATTTTGGGAATTTAAATTTTTTAATGTTGGCCGTATTGATTTTCGATTTTCATTTAAAAAATTTGAAAATCGGCGGTGTCATTTAAATTTAAAATTTGTACTGTTTTAAATTATAAAAAAACTATGAGAAATTGTAACGTCAATAACTATTTGTTTAACTTTTTATTGTTCAATAAATTCAATTCATAAATAATTTTAGCAGTTTTGTATAATACAAAAGTATTTTTAATAATATAAAATATTATTAAAAATCTGAAATATTGAACTTGTATTTGTGTTCTTCGCGCCAGATTTTTAATAATATTTTATATTATTATACATGGTGTTGTACTTAATAATATTTTATATTATTAAAAATACTGTTGTTTTATTTTATTTCTTACATACTGTTAATAGTTAAACGCTTATATTTGACATTTGAAAATGAAATGGCTTTCTATTACATTTGTGGCCAAAATAAAGAAAATAAAATTACTGCAGTGTTATAAAGTAAGACTTTTCATATCTAAAACGGGTTGCATAACTTCACTTTATGAAATCGAAATAAAAAAAAATAATATTATACCGTGCGCATAAACTTCAGATATTTTGTTTGAAAGTTACTAAATAAGATTTTTTTAAGACGAATAAGATTTTCACTAATTTTCCCACATAATAGTTGCATCTTAACCAGGTCTTGCTCTTAGCGATTGAAACTAGTAATGTAAACACGAAGAATTGATAAGGTACCTACTTTTTATTATTTGTCCTTTGTAAAGGGCATTGCATTTTTGCAGAACTTTGTTAATTATAAATGCCGAGCTGCGCCAATTATTCAAAGTTCACTCTTGATCCGATTATGCATAACTTTAGACGCGTCACTGGTTTCGATAGCAAAGCACAAGTCTACTTTGACCCCATAAATATCGAAAAAGAGTGTATACAGCATGGGAACATTTAGGGAATTTAATCTCAAGTGTGGATGTGTACATTATTTATCGTAGTCATTAAAATCCTATGCAAAAATTCCAGTGAAGTTAATCAGTATATGAGGATATATAATTTCTAGTTTTCGTGTATCCTTTTGCATAAATTGTAAGCAATTTGATAGTTACAAACAAATACCTATAACCTTCATCATACAAATTTTATATTTTATTTGCATTCGAAAATCGTGATTTATAATTGTATATATACAATATATGGAAAGAGATCCGTGACCATGAACACTGGGGCATTAATAGAATAAATGATATTTAGCATTTTTTCACTTCCTACAATTACCACCTGCAGCTTGATTACTTGAAATTATCGGTTGTTTTAAGAAGTTATTACACGGCCTATTCTGGTATTTATTACCATCAATATTTCACAATTAATTATGTAATAAATATACGTTCGCGAGAACATAACGTCTTCTCTGTCATTGTCTAAATGTAAGCCGGAGAAAGAACACAATTAGAAATACTAAAGTGATGGCCAATAATAATTGAAAACGTTATAAAGTCGATCGAAAATGTAATCGTGGTAATTATGTTGCGGTACAACCGTTTATGGTATTGTCAGTTCGAGTAGAAAGAAATGCATTATTATAATTAATATAATTAAGCTAAATCATGGATACTGCAAACTTTCATTAATGGTGTACATAGTAATTAACCTTCACTGGAACTAATAAAGTAAGTAATTATGTGGCCGCTAACAGTAGTAAGACATTACAAGCACGTCTTTCTTGTAACGTAATACGGATTTAATATAGATTTTATGCAATTCTGACGTTAAATTGTATCGTTCCTTCTAATCAAGATTTATGTCATATTCTTTACTAATTTATGCGCACTATAAAAGTTCTATACGTGGTCGAATCAACATCCATCATAGAGTTTTTATTTATCGTAAATCGTAGAAATTGTCTAAGAATATTTACTTTTAAAAAGTGATATAAGATATTAGATAGCGACCAACATTGCAATAAATAGGAATAATTTACCCCCGCCCTCATATAATGTATTGGATTCCTATTACAGAAATAAGTGTGATGGTATTTAAGTTTTTGGACCTAGTATCGATGGATGTATGTATATACATATATAATTGTATTATACTATCTTTATCATCTAACCAATATGGACGTGCAAACGATCGATGGCCTCTGCCTTGGCTACATTGTCTTAGGATTTATGTCAAGCACTAGACTATAGCAAGCAAGTGGATGCCATCTATATCGATTTCCCCCATGCCTTTGATACGATAGATGCTACTCTGGTGATAAAGATGAGTTCATTTGGACTCAGTAAATCTTTACTGATATTCAAGAATTCCTATCTTTAGAATAGATCTAAGTATGCTTACGGCAATAGTTACATATCGACCACCTATATTTTAATATCAGGTGTCTCACAGGGACCAAACCTTGGACCAATGTTATTTAATATATTTATTAATGACTTGATTACTTCCATTAATTTGTCTGTAACGTGCCTTCAAAAAGTTTCCTCATGTAATGGGACACATTACGCCCATCTTATTTCAAAGCAGTTATATCCATTTGTAAAATTTAAAGAATATTAAAATTAATTTATTTAAACTAAAAAAGTCACATTGTATAAATTTTAATACTTTTCCCGCCATTAAATATTATTGCAAAACATTTCGCAATAATATTACACACGTATTTCAATCAGTTCCTTCTATGCCAAATCATCATTTTGTATAGTTAAGTGTGTATAGTCAGCCATACATAAACTCTATTAGAATAACCTATTGTCACATATACGAATCGTTAGAATCACTGTATTGCATCATCCACGAAACCAGTACGATCAAGAACTCTATAAGGAAGCCGGGGAATCACCAAGAGAAACCCGAAGTTCGGACGCATCAAGCAAAGCGAAACGAAACACTCGACTCAAGTCAGTCAAACGAGTCAAACGTGCTACCCCTTAACGGATAATAAAGTGAGGGAATACTGCAATAAAAGTACTTGGCTCAAGGGAGTCAACCTAGTAAAACGTGCGACCCTATAAGCAAGAGTAAGAAAGGGTTAACCGCATTTTGTGTACTTAAGTACAATAAGTACACGTAGCAAAAGTATCATATGCCTACAAGTGCAGTCATTTATTTAAAAGTGAATCACCACGCTTAATACATCAGGGCTCTTGTCTGGAATATCAGGCACCCTGAGGCGTGAAGAAATAGTGTTAATACAGTGAACAAGTGCATCAATCCAGAAGCACCGAGTCAACGATAAAGTGAAATGGCCATTAGTGCAGCGATGTAAAGGTTAGGCTTTATAAATACTGTTTATTAATCTGATCAGACTAAACAGTTCAAATCTGTGTTAAATTTACTGTATCTCGCCCCATATGTATATTAATATTTAGTAAACTTTTCAGAATAACCCTAAGTAAATTTTGTAATTAATCATATGTAAATTAACAAGCTTTATTTATCAATATAAGTACATTTAGTAATCATTTGTTCTTTTATTTCAATTCATGTAATCTACACTTTAATGGAAAAGCATATTAAACAAAAGGAATTGATCGAAACATTTATTAAGTAAAAAAGAGAGATTCATTTCTTTTCACCTTAGTTTTCATACACGCTTTGAGAGAGAAAGGCGTAAGTCGCATTTCGACTTACCCGCTTTATTTAGAGTCTTTTTCTATATCTCTCCGCTATTTTTTTGCTAACCGGCAATTTTAAAAGGACTATTATACCTTAGAGGGAGTAATCCTCTTGGCGCCCGACAAAGCGGTAATTGAATAAGTCAATTACTCAATATTCAACTTTAATCTATATCTCAATATTTAGGATAACTGCGGCATTTAAGTATTTTCAGCACCAAAGTTATCGTTTGTACAGCAACCTCGAATCCCTCGAAGCCCGGGACATTAATAATATAACGCCCAATGTTAAGGGTCAAAGAGGACTGTTACACTCATTAGAGACGGCCATGCTTTTTTATCGGTTGGTGACAATGCACGTAATCTGTCACAAACGTATAATGTTGATAGTTTGATAGTTGGTTATGTCGTGTAAATGTGTGTAATAATTAATAACTCAGTTTTTAAAAAAATATTTATTACAATAGTCAAAATTAGAAGAAAATAATACTAAATAAATAATAATAAAGCTATTATTTCTCGAGATTTGTGCGCTGGTTGATTATCTTGCTGGAAATATCCTTCCTAAGTCCGTCATCATGAAGTTCATTAATAAACGGTTCTAATAATTCATTTTGATATGTTTCAGCAGTTATGGTTTGAATAATAAAATATAGGCCCAATAATTCGCCTTCTTGAAACTGCTAGCCAGATGCCTATTTTTTGTTGATGTAGCGTAGTTTCCACAAATTCATGAGGGTTTTCTGCAGACCAAACTCTCGTATTCTGCTTGTTTAAGTATCCTGAAAGATAGAACCAAGCCTCATCCAAAAAGAAGCATTTTTCGAGATGTAATTATTATTTACGTTATTCAAAAACTATAGACAATACTGTGTTCTCGTAACAAAATCTACCTGTTTAAGTTCCGAAAATGCTTGAATTTTATATGGAAACAACGTTAACTCCTTTTTTAAACTAGCATGACATGCTCCCACTGATGAGTATTTCGTCAGGTACTTACAGCTGTGAGTACTTGATGAAGCCTTCTTCTTTGCAACTTTGTTAAAGATATTAAATGCCAAAAAGTATTAATCCTGATGATTCTAGTGTCCGCTGCCTAAAAGTCACGGTACAATTACTTACATCTCGTATAGGAGTTGTTAATGTATATATACGTTTATTATGTACGACTGCATTATAAAGAGACGCTTTATGAAAGTGTTTTGCGGCTGCAAAGCGGTACTTTATTTTACTCGCGATTGGTTAGTAAACTTAACATTTCTAACGTTCAAACCGGTTAGAAAACGCGCTATACCGTGATAGGTAACAGCACTTTATCGGCTAGCTTATGTCACCTTCCCGGGTAGGTAATGTCATTTCAGTATTTATGAAACGTCAGTGTCATTTAAATATTCACCAATTGACGTATGTATTGTACCTATTAACGTATCTACTTCTGCTCTTTTGTGGCAAAACACCTTCACTCGTTTCTTTTGCGGCTTCTGACAATTCTAGGGGAATATTCTTATTCTCACACATATTCGTAACAGTAATTACTTTACGAAAATAATAATTTAGTAATCTGTCAGAAAATATCACTATTAATTGTTACGTCACCTAGCAACAGTACCTAGCAAAAGCATTTGTCAAAATGCCATGAAATTTAATACTATTATATTTTTGAAATTTAGTGATTTAGTAGTTTATATAATAATTAATTACTAACAGATCGTGAGTGAAATGGTATACAAACCTCGGCGGAAAGATTCATTCTCGTCTCGACATTAAGTTACTGCTTAACTTTCTAATCTCTCGATGGTAATGAATCACTTTCCGCCTCGGTATGTAATATACTATTACCAATAAAATAATATAATGCAAAAAATACTCTACTGTCATTGTCAAAATAAATAAGTATATTAAAACACAAGTTTCATAAAGCACCATTTTGCCGCACAAATTCAATTTAGAAAACAAGCGGCGACAGCGGCGAATTTTCTAAAGAACAAGTGCGGTAAAAGGCCTTATGAAACTAGTATTTTATACTATTTTTTCTATTTTGTATTTTTTACATTCATAAATTGATATTATTTAATTTGAAAGTTCAGAGTTTTATTTTTATATAAAGCATGCAGTTGGTCACATTGATACTTTGACATTTTCAAATTTAAATCTTGCTATCCGCGAAGTATATTATATTACATATTATTTATTAATTTTCGTTAACATTACTTGATATTTTATTTACAAATATAAACATGAGTGGCATAGAAACTAATATATCTTGTTGTCAATTGTATACAATATACGTTGTTTGTGTAGCCTACGTACATATAACATATCTGTCAAATGTCCTTAAATTCTTAAAATCAAATGACAGAAATGATAATTTATTGCTGTGTTCGAACAACACCAACAGTGATAAATAAAAAAAAAAGCGTATCGAAATGAATCTCATTTCGATACTGTTTTGGGTTTCATAATTAGTTCACTACGAACGCAAAATAAAAAAAGTTTATTTTTTGAACACCATTTGCGATATATACTATATGCCTCTTCGTATAAATGTTTGGACGTATTTAGCAAAAGTAACTGTTTAGCATTCAACGCTATTTCATTTATCGGCTGAAATTATTTCTTCAAACTCCTACATTTTAAATTTACTTTTACCTAATGTTAAAATTATTAAACTTGACATTAATATGGGAAACTAATGACAACAGCGAAAATCATTAACTGAAGCTGGAATTTTCAAAAAATGATTATAGCAAGCGCCAAATAAAATGGCGAGCGGTCGGAGTAAGTCCGCGCAGCATTAGAAATAGTGGGAAACTTTGTATTTGGTTTTAAATAAAGTTGAAAGTAAGTGAGTAAGTGGGCGTGCGTGTTTTTAAAAAAGACTACGACGTATCCCCACCGCTCGACATCTTATTTGGCGCTTGCTATACCTACTTTTAAGCATTCAAAGCAGTCGAACCTAAAACTATATATGCAACTCGCACATAATGGATTTTTCGTCACACCTACTGCGTAAGTAAACAATTATGACACCTTTTTTTGAAACGTAAGTGACACTTTACATACCGTATTGACAGTTGCTATGGTAGCGGGCTGTAATATTTATTACGACCCAAGGGAAATAATACCAATATTAGAAAATTTATGACAAATTTATTTCAAACATGATTAATTAACATAACTAGGAAAAATAGAATCTTGTACAAAAACTTCTGATTTTGTAATATAAAATGTAAACGAACAATTAGAATAATTAGCTATCTGAACAATAGAGTCTTCTTTCTTACTAGGCAAGTTTATATTTTCAATAATGTCAACATTATTAATGGTTGGATTCCTAATGGAATCATCAACTTTCTTCTCATTTTTCTGTATCACAGTTGAGCAAACAGCCTCTGTAATATTTTGTTTATATAAAATTTGGTCAGCTATCTGTACTTTATTTATCATTGAATCGGAAACATAGCTTTCTGCCACGGTAGAAGATTTCCATCCGCCGTGTCTTTTCAGACCAAGAACATCAATTCCTGAATCGGCTAATAATGTTGCCGAGGTCCTTCGAAAGGAATGTCCGGTGTAGGTAGTGGGGTTCTCCAACGACAAGTATTTTGCTATTTGGCTAGAAATTTTTGCGAGTGTTTTTTCCTACAGGCTGATTTCGACATTTACCAAAACTGTACTTTAAGAAAAATCTATCATTGGTAATATTTTCTAATCTCAGACCAATGTATTTTTTAATAATTAGCATAAAATTAATTGGATATTCTTCCTTCGCAATAATTGTAAAAGAACGTTTTAATCCATTTTTAGTATCCGGTATTTTAATTATTATTACATCATTTTTATTTTCCACATCTTGAATTTTCATTTTAACTAGTTCATCTTTCCTACAAGCCCCAGCAATTCCCATAATCATAACAACCTGCAAAAAATTAGTATAGAATGAACACGAATTAAAAAGAATCATTCTGTAAACTTACCTTCTTCAACAAATATGTATCGTCGGAAGCTTCAATAAGAAATTTATTCATTTCCTCTCTTGTAAAGATACTAGACTTTTTAGTCTTAAAACCATCATTTTTACGCTTCAAAAATCCTTTCAATTTAGGATATTTTGAAATATCTTCATTTTCGTTAATAAATATGGTAGTTTTTAACATGGAGTATTCACACCATAAACTGTTTGGTGATTTTAACTTCATAGATCTATCACGAAAATATGCCAGCATTACACTTTCTGAAATACTCTCCACATACCTCTGGTGACACCAATCTTTGAACATTTTATAGGTTTCATTGTATCTGTTTTTAGATTTCTCCGGCAAAATCTCAGTACAAGCTATAATAGCATCCATCTCTATTTGATTCATGTTTATAAATTTTATTTAGAAAGAAAAACTTTTGAAAATCTATTGCATATACTTTGACATTTATCAAAAATATAAATTTATATCGACACAAACATGGTTACCATAGATACGACAAATATTCCTGACTTGATGTTACTAATGTGTATACATATAGTAAAAGTAAAGTGGAAAATCATTCAAATTCGTCTATTTAAAAAAAACGTAGGTATGACGAAAAATCTCATATGCACCACGGTTCGTACAGTACACTTTCATGGTCTCGAATACATGCAAACCTCGACCCTACGGGTCTCGGTTTGCAATCGTATTCTCGACCATAAAACTGTACTGACGAACCTAGGTACATAAATAACTATTATTGACTCTGCTTTTTTATTAGCGTCGCTCGCAAAAGCTCGCTCGGCAAATAAACTCGGCTCGTCAATAAAGTTCTATATTATGTACTTGTTACATAAATAGCTATTATATTTCATAGAACGTTTAAATTTTTATTTGGAAATTAATATATATTTACAACATGTTAAAAAGCACCACAAAAATGTTCGTTAACTCAACATTTGATTTGCATATAATATTCATCTATAAAACAAATTTTAAACCAACGTACACAACATACCTTTCTTAACCTTATTGGCAAATTATACCGTACGGCATGCTAAAGAGGCGTAAAATGATATATCACACGACATACATACAACTTCATCTATATTTATACCCTGCCAAAACATCTGCACTTATCTATCCCTCTTTTTTCACAGTCCTTTTCTTTCCTCATTATAAGCTACGGCAGTGTATAATTAGTTGCATTAACTCAAAGAAAGGTGTGAAATATTAATAGTCTGTCCTAGTTTTATTAATTGCTACATTGTTTTCTGTCATATAAAATGAAATATATCGCTTTTTCTATTTTACAGAAATACCAGGAATAGCTTAACGTGAAATAACAACGTGTGCTGAATACAAAAGAAATTTTATGATGTTTTAAGAAAAATGTTTGGTTATTATTTATTACAATCCATAATTGTGGTAATTTAAATAAATACAACTGATATTATTATATGTTAAGCTAACATGATTAAATAAAAGCATAAAAAAGAGTAAGCGTATTTCAAAATATTCACATTAGCTCAGTATAACAAAGAATAAAATTATATGGTAATTGAAAATCATGAATAATTTAAATATTCTTCCACTATGTGGTTTAACATTCTAAATGTTTAACGACGAAGTTGTTAACCTCAGTAGGCTGTCACAGGTAGTTTTAATCGAGTTAGCAGTATAAGCTTTCAGTATGAAGCACATGGTAAAAGAGTATTAAGCTTAATTAATATGACTTCTGAACATGACTCATTTTCAAATTCAGGAATACAAAAATCTGCATATCTTGCTAAACCTCTTGTGGACCTTGTCAATTTGTGCCTCAAAACATATAAATTTCTGGAAGCAAAGAAGATCGTAAGAATTTCATTTGATTTTTAAAAGGATTATATTTTAAAAACTACAGACCGATATGTATCATTTTATATATTAAAATCTTCAGGAATATAAAGCACCTAATTGTTCGAATATCATACAATTTAGTAAGTGAAGCCCTGGTTAGTACATGCTGAGTGATTATTATAATGGGTGCGCCATTAAAATGTACTAGGTTTTGGCGCGCTTTTCCGACTATCATGAAATGTGGAGAGAGAACGACGTTGCGCCAGCGTGGAACTATTTGGGCTGCCATTTTAGTAGTCATCAGGGGCTATTCTATTAAATGCGAAATTTCGGGCAAGATGTGCGCGCTATCTCGGTTTCATATGGCGTACTAAATATAATGTTGTTGTCAAGCTTTGTAGTCTCTGTATTTGAAAGGATTATAATCGAACAACAAAGAAGGCTTTGGTATGAAGAATGAGATAGTTTTAGAGTTATTTTCACCAAAAAGTCTTCTTTGCTCATATTCTTAAGAAATCTATGAATAAAAATTGTTAACTATAACAAGGTGCGACATGGCAACAGTGCACGTTACCGAGGATACAATAAAAATGCTTAGAGCATATTTCTAATAAAAAAAAAAACATTATAGTAATCTAAAAATGCCGCCATCGCAGTTGCTTACGAATTTAGTAATCAACATCAGAAGTGCTAGCGTAAAGATCTAATTTTTATCATGGAATGTGGCACTCTTATATTACATGCTCCTTGGTAATTATGGAGAATTGGCCGATAGCACAACGTGTGTTTGCCGTAACAGCTTATATCGAAACATAATCAATTATAATAACACAACGTAGATTTCGACGGGAATCTAACGTGGAACGGCAACCTAATGTTACTACTGAAAAGACAATTTTAGCATGGTTTCAAAAATTTCAACAAATTGGTAGTGTCAGTAATTATTTTGTTGGTTTTTACCGTACCGTGAGTACATTGGCAAATGTAGATCGTGTAAGACAAGTCGTAGAGCGTAATCCTACACGTTCAACAAGAATACTGTCCTAACTAGTAAACCTAGCGAATACCACACTACATAGAATTATGTACGCAGATGTAAATTTTACCCATACAAAATTCAAATGGTTCATCAACTCTAGCCACAGGATAAAAACCAAACTGGTTGGAATTTTACAACAAATGCTGAATAATACGCCAAATCTGTTGGATAATTTAATCATGTCTGATGAGGCCCATTTTTACCTATCGGGAGCGGTAAATAAGCAAAACTTTAGATATTGGAGTACAGAACAACCACACCAGATACACGAACGCCCACTGCATAGTGCAAAAGTAAAGGTGTGGATTTGCCAAGTTTGGAGTACTGAGACCCTACGTTTTTGAGCATAATGATGCTACTGGAACTATTACTTCTGAGAGATATATGGATATGCTGGAAACCTTTTCAACCCAAAGAATTGCGTAGCTTAGGAGTTACATATATGGTTTCAATTAGATGGTTCCACCAGCCACACGACACGATTAGCTATGCGCGTATTAAGAACCATGTTTCCTGAACGGTTATTTTCACATAATGGTGACGTAAATTTCCTCTAAGTTCTCCAGACTTAACAGCTGCCGACTATTATTGTGGGCTTTTTTAAAGCCTAGAGTAAACATTAATACGCTTCGCACTCTACAAGATTTGAAAGCTAATCACCCAGGAAATTTGAGCCATTGAGGAGAGGACTAGAAACGCCGTTATGAAAACTTTGGGCGTCAGAATTGCAGAATGTACTCAGCTGTGCGGAGGTCATTTACTTAATGTAATTAAAAAAATAATAATAAAGTTACAATAAATTGCATCTATTGTGCCTTTTATTCCTGTATATATATATATATATATATATATATATATATATATATATATATATATATATATACATATATATATATATATATATATATATATATACATATAATAACTTCGTGACCTTGGTATGATATGGTAAACCTAATCAGTAGGCGATTAAAGGTCTGTATATTACTTCAAAATATATGTATTTAAAAAACTCTACATGTTTCGGCTGTATACGCCTTTTTCAAGAGAATACAAAATATTCATATTTTGTATTCTCTTGAAAAAGGCGTATACAGCCGAAACATGTAGAGTTTTTTAAATACATATATTTTGAAGTAATATACAGACCTTTAATCGCCTACTGATTAGGTTTACTATATATATACATATATATATATATATATATATATATATATATATATATATATATATATATATTCCAACTATTATTAAACCTTAATGATATTATCATTTCTCTAAACCAAGTACATTCTATTGGCGCACCTGTATATCCAGATGTGTTAAAAGCTTTTTGATATTGTAGATCATTCCTTTTTAATATAAAACTGCATGCATTATTTCATACAGTCCAATGAATTTTAATGCTTAGCTAAGACTTAATTATATCCAGTTCATAGAATACATATCCAATATGTTCTCTGTCTATACTGCCGTAAGTCTAGGTTCTAATTTGGGCCCATTTCTCTTCATACGTTTATAAATGATTTTATAACACCTTTCGATTGTAAAGTGCTGGTCTATTCGGATGTTTTATAAATAAACAAAAACATTACAAATGAAGCAAACTGCAATAATTTACAGAAAAATCTTAGTGTCACACATCAGTGCTATTTGAAGAATGGTGTCAAACTAAACACAATTATTCTTGATTAAGAACAGTTTCACTATCATCTACTTTATTTACATCTTCTTGTAAATTATTGCGGAGTGTAACTCGCAACTTTTAAGTAAGATAAATTTGTATTGGAGCTGCCGTTTGTTCTTAGTCTCTGTTGAAAAATATTAACATAAATAACAACCTAATTTACAAGTTCTGTATAAAAACTACATACAAATATTCCTATACAATAGAGTATGCTCCTTTTAATAAAGGCTATCCCAATATGAACTTCAAGACTTTCTTTTTAAATAAAACCAACAATTTTAGAAAAATAACATGATTGTATATTTTATTAAAAAGTAGAGACATGGTAGTTATGATTTAAAAATAATATTCTGCAAATGTCCATCTCGGCTGTTTCTACAGATGATCATTCTTTGCGTAAAATCATCAATAACTTTTTGACACAATTGCGGTTCAATTTCACCAATAACTTGACGAATATTGCGCTTTAGGTCATTAATTGTCTTTGAGAAAACCCCAGAAGAAAAAGTCGAGGGGAGTCAGATCGCATGATCTTGAAGGCCAACAAATATCACCATTTCGAGAAATGACGCGGTTTGGAAAATGTGTCCGTACCAAATCCAAAGTTTCCCTCGCCATATGGTACGTGGCCCGATCTTTTTGAAAGAACATATCGTTGAACAGCATATTATCCAAATGGGGCCATAAAAAAATATCTTAGCATATTGCGGTAGCGTGCGCCATTAACATTTACCGTTTCATCGTCATTTTCATGAAAATATGGTCCTATAACCCCACCAGCCCAAAATGCACACGACACGGTTACTCGCAAAGGATGTAATAGTATTTTTTCAATCACACGAGGATTTTTACTTCCCCAAATCCTACAATTTTGTTTATCAACATACTCTCCGAGGTGGAAGTGAGCTTCGTCGGAAAATATAATTTTATTGCAAAATTCTGCTTTATTCGTAACTTCTTCTAAGATCAAATTAGCCAACGCGTAGCGATATCCGTGGTCTTTGGGGTTTAACTCTTATGTTAGTTGAATTTTGTACGCCTGCGAGGTCAAATCTTTGGCCAAAATTCCATGTAAAGAACTTTTATTTATATTTAGCTGTTGAGATCGACGACGAACTGAGGTTTAGGAACTTTCGGCAACATTGTCACGTACACTAGCAATATTTTCATTGGATCAAGCTCTACATCGACGCATTGGTAACTTCGAATCAACAACCGATCCAGAAACCTCAAATTTTCGAATAAGATTGCAAATTGTGTTGTCACTTGGCACATGATTACGCCCAAACATTAAACGAAGTTTAATTGTTTTCACACAAGAACGCGAATTTTCGTAATATGTTTGCACAATTCGAACACGTTCTTCCGTCATAAAACGATACTTGATTAAATTGCCGGGTATGTAGATAACATATTCGAGATATAAAATATCTAGGTTAAGTCGTTGAAAAATGGCGCTAAATTTAAATCCCGACTTACCTATTGGGTCACTCTTTATATTGGATATTTTATACTGTAAAAGCTTAAGACCATTTTAATAAAGATTAATTCAAATGCAAAAGGTCTCTACAAAAGAAAAAGCTACAACAAAGAAACAAATTGATCATCTGTGGCAACCGAACCTATACAACAAAGAGAGCAATAATTTTCGATACCAACTTCTTCTTTAATGCGTAAATATCTTCAATATTATTCTGAGAAATATCTGGATCATTATTATAATAAGAATAATGGAAAGAGAGATCAATATCGGCATTTTCTTTAAACAATACAACATTATTTACGAAACTATATATATATATATATATATATATATATGCATACATAGTTTTATATAGATATTCACGATGAATTTTCAATTTATGTGGACATAATTGATGATCAATTAAGGCTATGCCAATTGGCCGGTCATATCGAATCATCATAATTAACTAACAAATGTATTCATTGTTGTCAGTAACAAGGGAACAGTTATACGATTAACAATTAGAGGTGTTTCTAAGTGGACAAGATGTTGGTTACTCTCTCATCTTATCACGTCCTCTCCGTTTAACAGAGTTGATGTGTTTACCGTCCTAGCGCATCGACAGAGACGGAGAAAAAATAAGCGAGTCGATGATTACGATGTATAACGGCTTCCAATAAGGGAATCAATCTATTCACTGTCGTTCCCGGTAACTGATTTTCTCATTTAGGAATACGTTTAGTTAGAATTCTGTCTAGAATCGTTCTTTTTCATTTAGTTTTGTATATGGGAATTAGCTCATAAAACTCGAGTTTACAAAGTGCATACAAGCAGACGTAGGTATGCGCGTTGCATTTCATATTAAGCACATTTCTAATAATTTTATAAAAAGCATAATATGTGAATGAATTACGCCAGCCCCGTAAAGCCTTCAGAAAATATTTTAGTTTTTACAAAACCAGTAGAAATAATTTTTTCGAAGTTGAAGACCATATATATATATATTATTTTCAAACTGCCTTACTTTTGGCTTACCAATCACTATATCGAGCGGCCTTTAAATAAAAAAACTTATGAAAAATGGAAAGCTTAAATTATATAGAATATATACCCAAAATATTATCCCGAAATGCCCTCTCATAAGCGAGAAAAAAAGGACAAAGATATTTAAAGAAATTTTTGTTGCGCCACTATGCGACTGAATATATCATAAATATTATCGGAGACGATATCTTAAGGCTGACCCAAAATAAAGTTTTCTTATTGTCCATCAATTGTCGTCAATTGAAGATAATAGATTGTAAATTAAATGCTCATAAAGCACACAACTTACATGTTCTTTTAATATATCATCTTCAAGATTCACTTAACTTTCGTATGAGATTATTGGTTCCTTACCATAACAAAACTAAAATATAAACATTTCCGCCATTAAATACCTACAATAGCGACATTCTAAATCTGATATTCATATTTTATATTTTTTACATCTAGCAACAAAAACGAACATTCTCGTAATATGTATACATGAAATTTTAGTATGAATTTTAAGATGGGTTTGTAAAGGAATGTAATACACATCTTAATTTTTAATTATTTACTTGAATGTATAAAAAGCTGATTTTGTATGAGGTATTAACCTCACCATACAGGATATTATAGCTTTTATAACACAGACCGCTGTTACGTATGTAACAGCTATCATACGGTGTTTGTAAGTAACTTCAATAGAGGTACATATTTACATTTGAAATATTTTGAATTCATAGATGGAACATGATACAATTTTCAAATTTTTAATTTTAGGACTCGCGTCGTAATTGACTCAAAATATTTTGGATTCATATTCTATATAATTACGTCTTTCCATGTTTCATACATTGTTTTTTTACTTCAAGAACACCTATATAAGAACACCGTGAACAATATCAACTGATTGTAGTTGGTAGCATTAAAATTTATAAACTATAGCATTTATAGGCATATTTGTACATGCTTTTGTTGATCGTGGTGTTGTATTTTTGTTGCACTTCTATCGGTTTATTCTAGCATCCCGTTTAAAAAATTGTATTTATAATGATATTGGCGTAATGTCGATTGCAGTGAAACAAGATACTTTAAATATTATAGGCCACCTTCGAAGGAGAATACAAAGAGACAGTTGGACATGGAATTATATTCTTCAATTGGTCCTTCAGCGTTTTCGACAGAATATCCTAATCAGAACATAGCCTCGGCGCTTATAGGTAAATATTACCTTAAGAGACTAATATAAAAGGTTTTGGTAAAAGGTAACATTTCGAAACAAAAATCCGAAAAGTCATCAACAGTATTAACAGATGGTATTGTGAAAGATATTTGGTATAGAATGGAAATTAGTTTAAACAAGCCTCTTAGAAAATTATCTGCTCAAACAAGTGTGGGGAATAATAAAGGTATGGTTTTGTAACGTTTTTTACTTCTCTTAAGTGTTTCTTAGGATTACATTGAAAGAGCGATTACATATGCATCCTTACAAAGTATCAGCTTTACATCGTTTACGCAAACAGGCCTTTGAACAATGAGAAAATCATTGTCACTTGGTTAATGATACTTTAAATCATGCAAGTTTGGATCTAACATGGTTTCACTTTAGGTTACATCAACTCACAGAATTATCGTCAGAATTCGTCTAATTTCTTTTTACAATAAATATGTTGTTTGGATTGCAATTAGCAGAAGATATATAGAGGACCTTATTTTTGCTATGGTATGATAAATGTTGATTGTTATAGATAAATAATTATAGAGCCGTTCGTCGATCAGGGGCATGAAAATGAAATAAAAATGAATTTTTCCAACAAGATGGAGCTCTACCACAAACTATAATATTATTTGAAACAATTTTGTGACGACAAGCTTTTAAGTATTGATTTACAGTCGGCCAATTCACAATACTTGATGCCATTTAATTTTTTCCTATTTGTAGATTTAAAAGAACATTGTATTTTAGAATCGATTTTATAATTTAGATGAATTGGAAGCTGCGATTAAAGAAGCCGTAAATAATATATCGGCCGAAATGTTGAGAAATAGATGTTATATATTTTTATTTTGTAACTAAGCTACATACCAGCCGTAAGCCCTCAAGTTTTCGCAGCTAGTATGTGAGTACGGAAAATAGCGCTTCTGAGGAACTCTACCTAATCCAAACTAAGGTGCAAAATAATTTGCAGAAAGTTGCGTTGCCATAGGGAGGTGCGGTCTTTCGGGTACCTCTGGGGATACCAGTCCATTGGCCTTATCTAGTCAAACAGGGCTCTTATCGACTGGACTGTTAGTTCTCTTGCTACTCGAGAGAACGGTATAGCTTAAGTACAAAGCAACCAAGGTAGAAAAACCCCATGAGTAAATCAAGCCGATAAACTAGGGTCATTTACCGTAAATACATAAGACTATGAGGGTTAACATCGTAGAGGAAGTGGATTTGATGTCCTACGAGGAAATTTGATGGGTTAAGCTATCTGGAATATCGAAAGGTCGGGACTACATACAGGCTTAATGAGTCATAGTCGGCCCAACTGCACCAGTCATATGCAAAGGAGTCATACAACCCCAGAATACAAAAATACGCATCTACGAGCTATTTCTCTAGAAGCTGTTAGATCTAATTAAAGAACTAGAGCCAAAGAATGTAAAAGTTCGGAAGCATAAATCGGACCAGAAAGGCAAGAATGAATCAAGGTCACCAACCTAAATAAATACACAAGTTTGTGAAGGTGAACATCATAGATTGGATTCGACATCAAATCCACTTAATCTACGGTGTCTAAGCGCAGGGATTGGTAGCCCAAGGCAAAAACTACATATAAGTTTAAAGAGCCATAGTTCGAGGTCGACGTCATTAATTATATGTAAAGGAAACAATCACCTCGAAGCGCCAAGGAGGCTTTTAGAGATCTAATTAGAGGAATAAGACTAGAGAATGTACTATGACAAGACATTAGGACCATAATTTATCTGAAAATCTCGCAGTGGAATAAGCTCTATAGCTACCTCAAGAAATCTCATTTTTTAATTATATTCACTCATGCCATTTTAAAATATCAACCCATTCTATCTTCTGTGATTATATTAAGTCAATAAGTCGTCGAACAAGTAAACAAGGTAGGTACCCCTACTCTTTATGTTATTGTCGGTCCGCTTTAAATATCGAAATAACTGTGTCTCCGATTCAGTCAATTGCCGATCGTTACATGTGTACATGTGTATGTTCGTCATGTTTTACACTTACGTTTTCCACTAAAGGTTGATTATCATCAAATTGGACGTGAAATGCCCCATAGAGCACACATTTTCCATCTTCTTTTAATTCATCCTCTTTACAAAATTTACATGCGAGCATAAATTTATGCAGTTGACTTTTCGTACGAGGTTATCGAACCTTTAGTATACAAAGCTATTTAAAAAAATGTTATCTTCTATAGGTTTTATAAACATAAACATTGCAGGATGTGTTTGGGCTATAGGTGGCCCATAATATAATTGTCAGTGCGGTTTTAATTTTGGTGTTTGCGTCGTAATTAACTCACAATTTTTTGGATTCACTCTATATAATTGCGTCTTTCCATTTTTCGTATGTTGTCTCTGTCTTTCAAGGACAGCCTGTATAATACTACGTATTGGTAATTGATTATTAAGCATATTAGTGTACCTTGTTTCGCTTTAAATTCCAAGTTCAAAACAAGGAAATAATTCTAAATAAAATAAGAATACGTATAAATATATTTCCTGCCATAAATAGAACTACTGCAACTCTCAGTTACTGTCCTGAAGGGACATTATTGAATTTCTACAATAATTAAGTATTTTATACTAGTTGTGCATACAGCGAATTATATAGAGATCATAAGTTTCAATTATTAACCTGACAAGACTTTCGTACATCAGGAAAGTTCGCAGAAAATCGTGGATACAGAAAAGAAGTTACGTAAATGGCTGAACAGTTGTATATTCATAATAGTAATAATTAAACGATCTTAAATGAAATTATTGAATGCCCGGAAACGGTTTTATATTCAACAAACAAACATAAATAATGCTAGTGTATTTTGCGAACTGTGTCGCTAAAAAACACGTGTGTACAATGGTTATAATCGTCAAGAGATTTCAATAAGCCTATAATTATTTGTTACTCTTCTCGTTAGCTCTCTGCACGATATTTTAATATTATTATAAATATAATTATGGTTAGCGCTAAAATTAGTAGCTACTTCATTGTGGAATGCGTGCATATATGTATAATTATAAGTACATTTGTTCCAAAAAAATAAGGCTTATTCGTGTTTAAAACTCTTTTGGCGGGTATTCAATAAACTAATTGCCTTTCGAGTACCTTTCTTCAGTTGCGGCAGTGAAACTTCGCTATTTACTAATTATAATTAGTGTCAGGCTTGAGTTTCCTGTCTTCGAATTGCATTAACTCTTAACTTAATTACACAACCAGTTTTCATTGACAAGCATCAATAAAGCAAACTACGATCGACTTAACCTTAAAAGTACGTAATATTTGAAAGATTAATGTATGCATGCCACTTTTTTCGTATTCTCTATTGTTATTGAAAATATTATATAGTTATTAACATAACATAAAGAACGATATAAATGTTAATTGTAACCTCAGGGTTGATAATAAACGAAATATCAAAATTTGGGTTTAACTGGAGCAGACCATTGAATTCTTTATTTCATAGGAGCAAGATTTTTCAATAGATTATGTTATAGTTTATAATTATTGATACGCAAAGTATGTTTACGAATACAACTTCCAAATATTTAAATTAACGAAAAGATATGGAATATTCCCGTGCGTACGAGTTGCGTCACAATTTCATTGGATCAGTAATACCTCTTAAATCCGTATACGGGTTGCGCCAAAGATACACCTCGAGGGTGGTAAATGTTCAAGGAGAAAGTAGCTCTTTAAATATTTTCTTTATATATTTCTGCATATTTATAGACGATATTGATTTCTCGTCAAGTTAGTTAGTTAGTTATCATGGAAGTGAATACTATGTTTAGTGAGAAAGGAAAATTATTATTAGCAATAAATAATTACAAGTTCACAAAAGGTCCTGAAAATTCAAATGGTGTTCGGTGGAGGTGTAATAAAACTTGATTTTGAATCTGCAATTCATAAATTTTACACATTGTGTCCCACTATAAAAATTACGGCATGTCGGTTTCATTTAAATCAGGCTTGGTTTAGAAAAATTCCATCACTTGGCTTGAAAAATCAATATATCACAGAAAACTCTGAAATTGGCATTTTTTTGAAACAATTTTTTGGTTTGTCATTATTAAAACCACATGATGTAGACGAATGTTTTACGGAGATATTTGAATTTGTGCCTGACGATGATAGAGTGATAGAATTTTGCGATTATGTACTAAATAATTATATTGATGAAAACGCTGCATTTCCTTCCAGTGTGTTACGCATTTTAGAAATCTAACTCATGAGATGACACTGCTTCTCAACGACATTAAACAGGAAAGCGAATCTATGCATGTTAAGACGGGATATTCGAAATTATTGTGAAATTATTGCATGCTAGAATTTGCTGCTATCCCCACTATTACTACTCCCCAATGGCGTTTGGAGAACCTTATAATCGCCTTCGTATGTCTTACGTATCTATTGTATTATACAGGGTCGCGCAGAGCCAACTGACATTTTTGAAATAGTCACGTATTATATATGGAAAGCAGGGAAAAATAATTAAAAAATTATTTAAAGTATGCCATTTATTGATCATAGTTTATAAGGTAATTTTTTGAAAACTACATCAGGCAGATAGTCTCCGTTTGCATCAATGCATCGCTATAAATGTTTCTTGAAGTTATACACGTGCTTCCGTAGTTCCTTATCAATGGCTCAATGGCTTCCTTGAGTTCTTGAATACTCATGATACACCTCTGGAACACACGGTCCTTAAGTAACCTCCATAGGAAAAAGTCTAGTACACTGAAGTCGGGTGACCGAACTGGCCAAGCGGTTTCCCCGAAACAAGAGATAACAGTACCGAACATTCAACGAACTACAGCCATATAGTTTCGCGCGGTGTGGGCTGTTGCTCCATCCTGCTGGAAATATAGGTTTGTAGGATCGGTTTCAAGTTGTTGTAACATTTGTTCAACAAAGCCTTCCAACATAGTCACATAACGTTCTGAATCAACAGTCACCGTTTTTTCATTGTCATTTTCAAAGAAATACAGTCCTACAATTCCGAACGCATCGACTCCACAGCAATCCGTCACTTTAGGAGAGTGCAAGGGTATTTCATGCAGTTCCTTAGGGTTCAGTGCCAAAGTTATGTGCTTCGTCGGTCATTAGCAAATTATATAAAATGTCTGTGTCCTCCCGTAACAACCCACTCATGGTGGTGCAGAAAGCGAGCCTTGCTTCCTTGTCACTTTCGTTAATTTATTGCATAATTTTCAGTTTGGAAGGGTGATATTTTATCTCATTTAGCATTCGAAATAAATTTCTTCTACTGATGCCTAAAATGCGAGATTGCTGGCGTGCCAAACGGCGAGAACTACGTTCAAAAACTTCCCTCACTGTCTGCAGGTTCTCTAGGGCGCGTACTGTTCATGGTGCTCCATGCTTCGCGCTTAATACGCTATTAGTTTCTTCAAATTCCTTCACCCAAGCTAATATGGTATTGCGAGACGGTACGATACCATGTTGAACAATATAGAACTGTCGTCGGTAGACACGCTGCACTTTTGTCACAGAATTTGTTTTTTAATAATTACGAACACAAGTAAGACGGTGTTGCACGTTCCAACACTCCATTGCGAATGAACATCAGTGTTGCCAAACTTTTAAAAATCAAGGCCCCAACTTTTAATAGAAAAATAGCTGAAATGCACCAATCTTTTATTGATTTTGCCATATCCCTTTGTGTTTTTGGGCTATTTTTCAATTGAATTCGTTAATTACCGTCCTACTTAACATAACGTCTCTACTAACTAGAAATCAATCAATATCGAAAAACACCTGATATTAATTTATAATTAAATATAAATCACAACTTAGCTAGACAAAGAAGCAAGTCTGCGATGCAATTCGAAATGTTTAGCCATGTGCTTTCAGTTAAAAGAAATCATTAAATAATTTACTACCGAGAGAGTAAAAATGATTGTCCTGATCCTACACCACTTTCCACGGCGCGTATATCAATACTTTCATGCATTTTTCCATATGAAGTTAGCGTCTTATTTTTAGTGTATTTAACAAAATAATATTATTTTCTGTTCACAGTCGTACGTAGATGTGTTTTCTGTCGATTAATATTTATTATTATTGGGCAAAATTTGAGACAAATGCCGCTTACGCTAGAGCACGACCAATTTAATTCTAAATTCTGTTATGCGTGATTGCATTTATCACGAGTATCTAGTAGGTTGGCTAACTGACCATATTTATGACAAAATAAAAAACATTCTACGCCTATGCACAACCGCGCGTCAAAGTGGAAGTAAATATTGATATGTGACTATCGGAAAGTGGTGTAGGATCACGACAACCATTTTTGCTCTTTCTGTATATGCATTATACACTTTAATAAAAAAATGGATGCAATAGATAAATGAAATTACGCAAAGATAAATATGATAAACAATGGATAAAACATCAAATCAACACGTACCGCACAAAAGAAGTTGGCTTCAGTTTATTTAAAAACACTTAGTGCGTTCAAATTTCACATGGGACGTGGGCGTTTAAATCTGAACGCAGCCCATGACAATCATATAGATATTGAATAACTTCTGTTACTTTTTCAAAATCGCCCAATTTGCGCTAAGGCGCCCAATCCGGCAACACTGATGACCATATGAAATGGTGTGCTCCCCTCTACCATTCCCGTTCCCACTAACTATGACAAGCCATCGCGGTGGCGCACTATTCACATTTACAATGTGTAAGTTGGCTCCGAGCCAACCTGTATAACGTTATAAAAGGTTTCATACTTTACGACAATGTTTACATAATATTGTGTATATTTCCTACAAGAGCCAGGAAAGCAAGTGCTGTTATAGAGCACTAACCAATTATGAATTTAATATTGAAATTTTGATTTATAATGAATTACACTTTTTGCATTTATTTTATAAGATTAAGATTTTACATCGAGAAGTTTATTAGTTCTAACATCTCCTTCGCTTGAAGTGCAGAACATGCCTGGGTCGCGTTTCCCTGTCGATCACATAACGTGAACTTAGTACCAGTGGCGCCACACTTATCCTTGGAACATGATTTGTTATATATTGTTCTCCATTAAGCGGTCGTTAATTATATATTCATTTTTTAATTGGATTATAGTGTCGAGCGTTTGGATTAAATGAAAATTGTTGTAAAATAATAGGCAACGATCATTGTCTATTTCGCTAACAGAAAATGATTGGTTTTGATTGAGATACAAATTATGATAAGGCGATTGCTTTCTTATATTTAAATTAAGTCACGCGGACAGTATTCATCCAGTTTTCAATATAGCAATAAATCATCTCTAAAGAATGTTTATGACATGCGATTTTATAAAATTGTATTTTCTGGTGCGAAATTGTAGAAGTAAACGGGAAAAGAAATGGAGAATTATGGATGTTAAAAATACTCCGATTACATTGCTAATGGAGCAGAAATTATCGATGAACAAGTCTATAATTAGTAAATTTACTGAGCACTTGCTTCAAAGAGAATATGGCATCTTTAATGTTCGTTAACAGTATAAGCCATATTAATTATATGCATTTTTTACATGTTATACGAAGGATGTTCTCTTAATGTTTATTTCTAAAACAGTAAAAGTAAAACTATTTTACAAATTATTTTATAACAAAATAATTTTAAACATACTCGAGTAGATAAAATCTTACCAATTTTGTATAATACAGAAACATTTTTAATAGTATAAACTACGTTTCAAATTATTTTGTTATATAGAATGTGTAGAAATTTTTGTGGTTCTTTGGAAAATTTTGAGACGAAAATATTAATACAAAAATGCTAGCTAGGTAGGTCTTCGTTTGACTACACGAAGACAATAAATTTGCGCGTTTCGGCTAAAAAATTCGAATTGATCATTTTATCGTTAATCAGCCATAGGCAATTTTGTCTTTTATGTATAAATAAATTAATAAATAAATATATAAATTATATTCCAAATCATCGTTTGGAAATTTGTTTAATTCAATTTCAACACTTCAGTTACATTTTCTTATCTATTATGTTATTTTGTGTTAATTTCTTAATTCATTTCTTAATTTCATTACATTCAATACACACACGATAAAATATTCAGAAGAAATGTAAACTTACCGGCAAAAATATTGGTAGGATTATATCATTCAATACACTTTGACAATGTTGCCACATATATCATTTTTTGTAAATTGTCCGTGAAGACAAACAAAGACGAATTTAACAGTTGTGTTTTAATATTTTCGTCTCAAAATTCTCTAAAGAACCACGCTGCGTAAAGCGTTAACACAAATTTGTACACAGCCTGTATATGCTATCGGAGTTCTGATGTATAGTGGCGGCACGTTAATACAGTTTCCGCCGGTTGCTGCTGTGTCCATCAGATGGAAGCTTCTGGCTATGACTTACATTAGCCATGAATACAGCGATGGTTGTTGGCGTTCATGATGTTGACATTATTCAATGGGCGACGCTGAATGTTCTTCTATGTTGTCTTTTGGGACGACTTTTGTATATAGTATGTATCTTATTTCTTGTGAAATTTGTTTTTACCAGCATTATGCACTGACGAATTTATAGCAAGATTAAGCACGTGTCTGCATATCTGGAAAGCAATTTTCGCACAAATATGAACTTGTATTGTGTTCTTCACAACCAATTTTTAAAAATGTTTTTATATTATTAATCATGCTTTTGTTTTATAATTTTTATTTTTAAAAGTGTATTATATATTAGCTGATTCGGCAGAAGCTGTTCTTCCTTAAATCGATTGCTTTTGTTTTAATATTTTGAAATTGAACGTTGTGTTTGTCCGTTAAAAACGCCATCGATATTAAATGCTCCTGTCTGTTTCCAACACATGTCCTTTGATATCGACACTTGACAGCTAAAACACATGCTGAATCATTATTTTGACTAATTTGATTGTGACAGCCGGCGAAAGTGTCGCTTGATTGTTTTGATTCCGGAATAATAGTTTGCACTCATGTAAATTGGAGGTAAGTACAGGTTTTAATAGTTTTGTCGAGTATTGATTGATTTTGAATTTTTATTTTGTTTTCCAGATGCCAATAGTTTTTTGGCTAAATCATTCCACGTTGTCGTTGATCATGCAAATTTTTATGCTGTGGTTCTTTGTTGGCTCATCACTAGGTACATTTTGCACAGCAATAACATGAGATACATCGTTGAGGACAATCCAATATGTAATATTGTAATAATGTCGACAATATCCATAACGAAATCTTGGGTTGTGGAACACAACCCACGTTAATAAGTTTGTTGTCGTGCTTCCAAACTTCTTCCATTATGTGAATGAAGATGAAATTTGCAAAATGTACCAGAAAAACTACGAATTGGAATATTAATCTGATGAAGAGATCAACATTCATTTCTCGGAACACTGTTGTGCGCAGCCACACTGAGTTACTTGTCGATTCGTAGTGAATTGAGTATTTACTTCGCGCATACCAAAATATAACATGAAATGTGATTTCAGATATTTGAAATTCAATCTAAATTCAAATTAAAATCTAAATTCTTTTATTTTAATCCAAATCAAAATGACAATCCGGCCAAAATGATCAATCTAGTTCTCACAGGCTTGAATATTGTTGACTTTGTTTGTATTTCAGATCTTTCAGATCTTAATCGCCACGCTCACTGCAATGCTTTATGATAAAAAATATTCTTAGTTTTGCCATCTGGCGCATAAACAAGTAATGTCGATGGTTTGGTGACATGCGAACATGCGACATAAAGCAGCATGGAAATTCCAAATTTATGCAACAAACCTCCAAAGATTGTTCTTGAGATTTATTTATCGTCATTGCGAATGCCAGACGGACTGGAAATTGAAGTCTCTTGATGTCGAATGGCGAATCTATCGGGATCATTGGAATGCGACGAATCAAAACGTTTTCACCCTTGAAAATTATCGCCTCGATAACGTTAGTCATTAATTTCTTCACTACAAGTCGTGGTTGATTTAAATTTCGCAATATTATGATGACAGAACTAACTTTCAATTGAAGATGCTGTATTCTGCTGTATTCTAGGCAATTCGAGAGAATTAACATTTCGGATAGTAAATAACTAACAAACCATTAAAGGAAATAAGAAAATCTAACGATCCAAACGTGAGTTGTTGTCGAAAATGTGCACTACGTGAAATTATCACACAAAATGTTATGCGGCAGATGTCTCATTAATTCAATGATTAATTCTTTTGAATTGTTTACCATAGAAGCAGTGGTATATAGGCCACTGTTATCATAATTTTTCGAAGGATTTCTAGAAAGCACACCATAGTGTACGATTGAGAATTAGCCATAGATTCTATCAAATAATGCAATCTATCAATCAGTTTACATATAGCTGATGATTTCGTTAGTCGACCCAAGTGTGCACTGCAATTTTTAAAATGGCTAAATATCTATATATATATATATCATATGAGTAGCACAAAGAATTCAAAGAAGACTGAGAAGTATTTGAAGACTTGGCTCGTCCCGGTCGAGTTTCGTCTTCAATTGACGAAAACGTCGACAAAGCGAAGGAAACCGTGATGCAAGATCGCTAATTAAGCTTAAGAGCAATAGGTCAGGACCTGAACATGATTTCGAAATCACTTTGCACCATTTTAGATCATGTTTTGGCCATGGCACACGTCGCGACACGGCTTGTTCGGAAGGAGCGGGTTTCAAAAAGAGAATCGTGAGCAGGTTGTTGAAGGTATGCTTGAAGGAGCCATTTCGGAACCCATATTCATGAATCACATAATTTTCGGGTGACGAGATATAGGTTTGTAAGTTCAACATTCAAACCAGTAACCAACAGGCTTCGGAATGGCGTTTCGATAACGAATCTAAATCGAAAAAAGTCGTGAAAGTCATGTAGACTGTCTTTTTCAACTGTCCCGAAATTTTTCTGGAGGGACAACAGGTCAACAAACAATTTTATCTGGGCGTTATGAAGGGCTTGAGAGAAAGAACAATTCTTGGATTTTGCACCTAGATAATGCGCCGTCCCACACATCGACTCTTCTACGCGTTCATTCGCTCATTAATCAGGCACCCTATTTGCCAGATATGGCCCCTTGAAACTTTAATTGTTTCCAAAAGTCCATTACCACTTCCACTACCAAATTCGCAGAAGAAGCGTAAGGCAAGATCGAAAAGTGGGTATAAGAAGTATGTATTGCGATGATTGGATTGGTATAAGCTTATCGCATTAAAGAGCACCTATATTGAAGGCGGCCATGTAAAATAGGACGATTAAATCAATATTTTGTGTTTTCTAAAACAATTACTGGCATTTCTTTGGCATAACGTATCCACGATCATAGTAACATGCTCAATAATAACAAAAAAATTAGGGACAATTTTTTTGCTATGGCTTTTCCCATTAATAACTTTTATTCAAGCAGGCTCAATTTTGAAGGTTCAAACAGTTGACTGTTTGCAGCACGATGTGTATAATTTCAATTTTTTTGTTAGTGACCTTACGGTATCTAAAGGACACAATTAGTATTACACACTTTCGGAACTTTCTTACTGGCCTTATACAAATTTTGGAAATTGTCGCATTATTAAAGTTCATGGTTTAATAAAACTCCTCAATTCAAGGAACCGTAACTTGGAAATGTCAAAATATTATTTCAAGCAGTCACTTTTATTAATCTAGCAAAAGATGAAATAAGAACGTCATAATGATATTCATGTTAATAAATCGTCGCCTACTGCTTGGGTTCAACATTAAAAGAATATCCATAGTATTAATAATATTAATTTTTAAAGTTTATGTGAAGAAACCCCTTGCAATATATTTAATCAATAATTTGATCAATACTTACACGTCTATAATTTGCATAAATTTCGCTGGTGGTATGACATTCTCTTTCATTTATTAATATTACAATATATTTATTTTTATCTGAGTAATTATCTATGTTTTCCTTAAGAGTACGTCAATAGAATGGCAATTATATCTAATTAAATCTTGCGATAAATCACTTCAACATTTTAATCGAGCAGATCTAATACACAAGGAAGATAAAAGATAAACAGTTATTTAATTCTTTCACATCTAATTGTCGGTCCGAGGATTGTGCTAAAAGATCAATGATAGCCTAACCTAGAAGATTGACCTTTTGTTTATACACACGGAATATTTAACAGTGGGTCAGTGCCGGTGCTAAATTACATGTTCAGAGTTAGAGGTGCCTACTCTAGTCCCGAACAACAGTTATAATGTTCTTCTGATATCTCGAAGATAATACATTTTAATATATCGATCCAACATAAGGCAATAAATAACGATAGCGGATTAAATTAGAAAAAAATCACTTTAAATGTAAATCTAGATGATTAAACTACGAACGATATTAGTCTATCCATATATATTAGTACTAGTAGCAGTAGTGCTTAATGGTCGGCGGAATAGATTTCGTGTAATGTAGATTAGTTGGTAAACTGCATGAATGAATAATTTTGTTTATGTTCTTCAAATTGGTATTTGATGATCGGTTGTAGTGATGGTAAATATTACAGGTAGGATGTACTAGATTATAAAATTTAATTACGATGGACAAACTTCAATAACTATGAATATAAATCATATTATTAAAAAGTTTTATATAATATTAAAGTAAAACAGCTAAATCTACAAAATATACACCGCACAATAAAACTAGTTTTTGTTTTGTTACATGATATTTTTCAAGTCTAGTTTGCTAACGTCACGTCAGTGATTTTTCAATCTACATTCAGATTATCTTCTAGCAGCTCAAATTGTTGACATGGACCCTCTTAAAATTCACTAACTAGTCGAGTACTCTTGTCATTAGCGTTAGCAATAAACTAGATTTGTGTTTGTTTAAACGTCTTCGTCAAAAAGGACCTGCGTAAATAGTCCAAATTGTTTTTGTTACATTTGTGGCGATTATACGTTTAATCCTTATCTACCATAGTCTCTGGGATGCATCAGATTCTTCATTGGTTAATAAGTTACCCCTCTTTGACTAACTATATTTAGCGTCTGTACTTTCAAGCTGAACGTGTTTCAGTGTATTCCTAGCATTTCGTTGAAAGTAAAGCAAGTAAAATTTGCGTGGGATCTCTGAGACGCCGCTACAGCGTTTTCGTAAGTTTCACAAATTTTGCGCGTTTTGGTTAAAAGTGTTTTAGTGTAATGAATCGTGCTACTGGATCTTCAAAAACAGTTCACTATGACGATTCTGACTTTGAAAATTTAATTCTACAGTAAATGGATGAAATTGATGGCGTTCAAAGTGACAATGATGAAGTTTCGGTAGATCATCACGAAGTAAGTGATTATGAGTCAGATTCGGAATTTGAAAAAGAGAGTGAAGGCGAGGCTGTAATAAACGATGACAATGAAAGTCTAAGTAGTGATGGTGAAGATAATCGTAACATTATAAAATAGATTTATTACAGAAAAAATCGCAACGAACTCTGTCAAGCGTACTAGAACACAAAAACACAATATAATTGTACAGTTACCGGACCTGCGTCCTTCTGCTAAACTGGGTTCTAGAGTATAGGCTGCTGCATAATGGAGTTTACTGTTTTCGGAGGAAATGCTACGTGTGGTTTTGAAAGGGACTAATCTCAAAATACAAAAAGAAAAGCTAAAGTACAAAAATCCGAAGAAATCAGAGTTTAGAGATTTAGATATGGAAGAATTAAGAGTTTTTATAGCATTGCTATATTACTCAGCAGTTTTTAATTCTAACCATGTGAAGATTGAACTTATTTTTACTACAGACGGCATGGGACGTGAAATCTTTCATTGTGTTCTAAGTAAAAATAGATTCGCAGTTTTCTTGCTGGCAGAAATCTCAGGCGAGAGGAAGACAAAATGGCTCAGATTTCCAAACTTTTCAATGAGTTAATTTCTAATTCCCAGGCTATGTATTACCCAGATGTAAATATGACCGTAGATGAAATGCTGGTTGCCTTTAGAGGGCGATGTAAATATAAAACGCACATGCCGAACAAGCCATGTATAGAATTGGCGGAAGAACTCGAGAAAGAAGGACCAACGTACGTAGGTATCATGAAGAAGAATAAAAGGGAAATTTACCAGCAATCTTTACCTAACAGAGTTAGAAAATGTGAATCTTCCTTATTTTGATTTACTCAAAATATGACTCTCGTATCATATGTGCCAAAGAAATACAAGATGATTGTTTTAGTGTCATCGATACACCACGATCCTGATCCTAAAAAAAGGGAAATTATTTCCTTTTACAATTTCACTAAATCGGGGGTTGTGATACATTAGATAAAAAGTGCGTTAAACATAGTACTAGTCGCCTTACTTAACGTTGGCCCATGACAATATTTTTCCTGTTAAATATAAGTAGTGTTAATGTAGTTCATCAAGCATGCAAAGATAAACAAAAACATGAGAAAACAGACTTTATAAAGATACTAAAACTAAAACGAAATTTACGATTAACCATAAATCGAATTCTGGGAGTTCCCGGCGAGCTCATGAAGAAAGGGTAAAAAATGCCTTATCTGTCCTTCTAAACTGAGAAGACGAACAAGTTCTTCCTGCCGTAAACTAATATGTTTGTTTAGAATGTTCATCTAAAATGTCTATAGACTGTAAGCAAAATTTCCAAAAAATCTGATCTTGTAATTTTTACCATTTTTTTTATTTTTCTTTAAATTTTTGTTTTTTATAAAGAGGTATCCTTTTAGTTTCCAACATCAAAGTTATTTTATATTATAGTGTTTGTTTAAATCTTGTAGAATTATTAAGATTATTAAAGCGTATGTAAAACATGTTCAAAATTACACTTGTGCAAAGAAAATACAACTTTTTTAAATTTTTATTTAAATTTAATTTAATTTATTATCTGTTGACTTTTTAATAATATATACCTTCTAAGAGATGTAACGAGATAATTATTAACCGTTTAATAATAAATGTCACAAAACTAGGGATGTCTGCGTGACTGCGCTACGGTAACAAATCGACAACAATTGGATTACGGTGGTTAAGGTTTAAAGATTCCCGCTTGAATGTGTGGGAGTTCGTGAAGCGTATTTTGAGTTTTCGTTGGAAATAAATAAGTCCTGGATTCCTAAATTAGTGTGTAAAAACTGTATGGACTCTGCGTATATGAGAAAATAAGAAAAGACATTCTTTCAATTAAAAAACTACAATGATCTGGCGCGAACCATCACATGATTGTAATCACTGTTATCTTTATGCTGTGAATGTCATTGGAATAAATCGCAAAACTCGTTCTAGGTAGATTAACTCTAGTGGATCTTCTGCTATTAGACCTGTTCTGAGTTACAGTGATGCATTACAGCCGCATCCATGTACACCTCAGGAAAATGAAGACGAAAGAGACCATCAAATCAATGATAGTGACGACTGTAGTAAGGATAGTGATTTTGATTGTTCCTTGGAACCAAAACCATTCTATAAAAATGACGTAAATTGTTAGATAAAGGATTTTGGCTTGCCTGAAACTGCATCAAAACTTCTAGTATGCCGATTAAAAGAAAAAAAACCTACCAACAAAAGAAACAAATATCTCGTATTTTCGCACTGGACTAAGAAAGATTGGGCTTTAAAACAGACTCTAGTTTCGGGCTGGCTTAATGTCCTAAATGCTCTACTAGTGACCAGCTCTTTACATACCAAATTGGGGCTAATAAGGCAATATGTAAAAGCTCTGGATTATGTTAAGAAATGTGCCTGAAACAAGTGTGTTTGTGTGTTTGTGATAGTTACAAATTTCTTGGGTAATAAAAAGTCTGCCGACTACTCTCAAACCGTCGAACAGCTACTATTGCACCTCTAGCGAATTGGATGCAACATGAGTATTAAACTACACTACTTCAACAGCCATCTTGACCATTTTCCAGAAAATCTCGGTGATTTAAGCCAGAAAGAAGGAGAACGCTCCCACCAGGATATTCACGCCATGGAGGAGCTATGGCTTACTGGAATGTAAATAAGACCGCTGACTATTGTTGCAGCATTCAGAATAGCACTTGTGGATTCAGTCATTTGAGAAAATCGTATAAAAGTTCTATTTAATTTACGTGTGTTTCATGAATATTGTAGCTATAAAAATATTTTTTATTAAAAATCCCATCACTTCATATCTTTAAAACTGGAGCTGCTGCAGGAAAACGGATACCATATTTGAAATCAGCGTAGAAAACATGTATAACAAATCATCACACATAGTTGCTGTTGCGTGGTATAATAATTTATTGCAGTACTAGTTTTGCGATTTATAAAATAATTTACAATTTGAAATGTCAAGTAACTAAGAAAAATACTACTAGGGAGAACAATCAACAAATGGGATACTAATAGTCTATTAGAATGAAACCTTTTATCTGCTTGAACTTTATCATTTATTTGGCCGTTTTTAGCGAGAAGTAGTGTAAAAATAAGAAAGCAACAGGACATATAAGAAGAAAGGCAAAAGAATTGAAAAAACAAAAATTGAAAAAATCATAGTAAAACAAAAGTAATGATAATATCAAAAAAAAAACCTATCAAAATAAATATTACAATAGAAAAGGTTAACAATAAGTTAAACAATGTAGATATTTGGGAACTACGGCAGCTAGAGGTGAAAAAGTGGAAATAGAAGTAGAATAAAGAATAGAAGTTAATGCAAGACTAAATTTTTCACTAAATAAATTAGTATTTGACAGAAAATACCTAACGAAAATGACAAAATCGTGATGAAAACTGAAAATCGCATGAATAAGGGTGTCGAAAAAATCTCAAATACTGAAATTAGAGAAAGATTGGAAGTGAGGAAACAAGGGAAAATGCGCAGAGATAGTTCGGGCATATGCATAAGATGGCATTCTACATATATTTAAAGAAATTTAGAAGATGGAAAAGAAAAGAGAAATAAAAAAAATAGGCCGTTATTTGAAAGAAAATTATTTAGAATATAGATTAAGAGTGAAAGAATTAATCAATTTTTTCAATATAACTTTGAATTTAACTATATAGGGTGTTACTTATTGATATGCGAATATTTAAGTGTGTGTACACGAAAAATAAATGATAATTTGCTAAATAAACTATGGTCCAAAAATATTCAGTTACGAATATACAGGGTGTTGTAATTTTAGGACAAAAATAGAAATTAATTAATATTTTCGAAACCGCTTGTGATATTTCAGTTAAATTTAATACATAGCGACAGTTAATTAAGGTGCATATTTTTCAAAAAAGTTTTTGCCATTGTGAACTTTATTTTCAAGTTCACAGCGGCAGTGACGTTAGTGTCGTTTACTGCAGTGTTCAGCCGCCCGCTGTAAGAATTAGCTTCCAGGAATCATGTTTAAGTCGTTCGACCTGACGACAATTTTTCGATTCCCATGGTTCGTCAAATACTCCACATAATCGTTGACATATTTCGGGTATTTTAACACATTTTAAGTAAGAAGATAAAACGTGTCTCAGAATTTACAGTGTCTTACATCGTGACCAAATTAGCAGTTCGAAAGCTAAGCAGCTGAAGCAGTTAAAGCATACTAAGCGGCATCGACTAATATCGCGTCATCCTGTCAAGCATTTTTGCTAATAATATATAGCTCTTCTCGATTTCGCTTTGTATTTGTTGGAATAAACACAGTTCCGTTCAAAAAAGTCGAAAAAAATTGCATTAAATTTTAAAGGGCAAATGTATTTTGAATTGCTTATTATGCCTATATATCAGGGCACTTCTTTATTTTCGTACTGTTAATAGTTATTTACGATACAAGGTTAAAAGTGCGATTTTATTTTGGGAGCAAAATAAAATATTTTTATCACATGTATCGTACACTATTTTCTCTACAAAACACACTTTGTTACAAAATTTTTATAAAAAGTGTGACGAAAATGCACTCATCAAAATCTGGCAGCTTAGAAATACGTTTTGACACAACCGTTAAATCATGTCAAATTAAGTTATCACAATTTATACAAAAGATGAGTTCGTGTTTAAATAAGGAAAATGAAATAATACCGAGTGTAATAATTGAAGTCGCTAATAAAGCGACATTAGATTTCCTGTACATTTAATATTAATTATCCAAGGACAATGTAATTTTCATTTACTAATAAAAATCACTTTGATATATGTTCGCAATTTTCTCTTGTCATTTTTGGCAAACTGTCATATCAATTTACTTTTAGCACGCTACGCTTAAAATTGCATTTTTAATTGTTTAAAGTTAGCTGCGTCAAAATATCTACTGTTTTCTGAAATCGGTCAAGGTTGCCTACTTTCCCGGCGCAATTTAAGATCCCAAAATGAACTATTTTAGTATTTTAGCCCGTTGCTAAGCAAATATTAGAAAACAGTCCGGGAAGGTTATTTTCGTCCTAAGCCGGGAGAGTCGGTAGCTTTCCCGTACCGGTTTTTTATATACATTTTAGAGAGTAAATAAATATACGCAGACAACATTTTCAGCGGTGGTATCCCACACACCAGGACATCATCATCACTGTCCATTTAATTTTTCTTTAGCGATAAGTAGGTATTAAAACGAAATAATAAGTAATGAATTTCTGACCTTTTTCACAACAAACAAACAGTGATTGTCAAGGAAACGATTTCATAGGCAATTAGGTGGTAATGAAAAAATATGATACATTTATAAAAATTATTTTATTTATAATAATGTTGATTCCGATTTCAGAAAAAAAAGTATATGTACCTCGTAGTAAAAGCACATTCCGAACTTCAATGCTTGTTGGCCTCGGCCAACAATTTACATTGTCGTCCGAGAATGTATCACTACTGTATTACTATTAGATACACAATGTACTATATTAACAGTTGTAGATCTCGGTTTCCGGGTTGGAACCGCATCGAGTTAGGCGTAATTCCTAACGTTTCGTCCACTGTTTCAAGGGACATCTTCAGGGCTGTACGTAGATGTTCGTCGTTTCGCAGAAGCTTGAAGAATGCTATGACAGTATGAGTCCTTGACTTTTGTTTCGTGGTCGAAGATTGCCTCCATTTCAACTCCATTGTTTCGTATCTCCCAGGGTTGTGATGTGTTTGTGTCTGATTAATATCGTGCGTTGTTGTGTTTTTTGTGCGGTCATGTGTTTTGTATGTGCAGTCTGTGCGTCAGTCGCGTTTTTGCGTTTAAGTCATGTGTGTTCGTTTGTTGGTCATCATCACATTTTTTTTGCGTTTCAGTTGTGTGTGTGTTTAATGTGTTTTATTGTAAAGTGTTATTATTGTCTGTGTTTGTGTTACGAAGTGTTGTATTTGTTCGTTTGTTGCGTTTGTCGAGTGTAGTGTTATTAGCATATTGCCTAAGGCAAGTGCTAATTCGTCAACTGTGTTAAGTTTTGTTTTGTTTTGTCTTTGTGTCCATGGATTACTTGTTGGGGGTGGTGCTGGTATGTATTTAGGTTGAGGTGTGGTTTTGTTTGTAGGATTGTTTGGGTTATTGGGACAGTTTATGAAAGTGGATAGGTGAGGGCCACCGCAGTTTGCACACTTTGGTGGGGTTGTTTTAGTCTTGGTACATAAGTGAGTCGAGTGTCCGTCTCCGCATTTCATGCATTTGTAGTTTACGTTGCAATTCCGTTGGTGATGTCCGAAAGTCTAGCACTTGTGGCATTGTATAATGTCTGTGCGCTTGTTTAGTTGTTCGATTTTTATTGCGAGTCCGCAGCAGTCGAGTATGTTGTATATAGATTTGTACTGTCTCGTTAGTTCGATTAGTACTAGTGGTGCCGGTATGCCTTGTTTGCCGTTCATCCGTTTAATTTTTATTGTCGGGTAGCCTTTGTCCATCAAGTCGTCTGTAATGTCAGTTTCGGTGATAAAGGTAGGAATGCCACGCATAACGACCTTTAGTGTCTTTTCACTTCTCAATTTAAATGTGTAATATTGAATTTGTTCGTTGTCTAGTGTGTGTTTCAGTTTTCGGTAGTCTTCGTCAGTTGTCGGTTCGATGTGTATTCCTGGTTTCACCAGTTTGTTTTCTACCGTGTTAATGTTATTTGATTTAAGT
This sequence comes from Melolontha melolontha, assembly GCA_935421215.2. Lineage (NCBI taxonomy): Eukaryota > Metazoa > Arthropoda > Insecta > Coleoptera > Scarabaeidae > Melolontha > Melolontha melolontha. The sequence continues at coordinate 72,024,740 of OW285235.1, forward strand.
AAGTGTCGTATGTGTGTCCATTTGTCTTTTTCGATTACAATGATAGGTGCAATTTTGTGTGGTTTTTGTGTTTTTGTGTTATGTGTGATGGTTTTGTCACTTACCCTGGGCGAGCTAGCTGATGTTGAAGGCTGTGGAGTGAATTCGGAAGTTTCTTCTTCCATCTTTTCCTCGGCGTTAGTTTTCTCGAGTGCGCTGTATGAGTTTTTTGTTGTGATGGGTGCACTTTCGTGCTCGATTTTTTGTTTTTTAGCCGTTTTTTTCGGATTTATAAAAGCGTTTTGTAGTTGGATGGTGAAGCTGGTCGGGTTTACCGGGCTTGCTTCTTTGGGCGATTCTGTTATTTCAATTAGTACCGTCGGCTAATCTGGATCAATGACAAATATTTGCGGTTGTTTTTCTAGGATATTTTTTATATCCTCTTCCTCCGTGGTTTCGTTTATAATTGTTAACGCGTCCTCGCGTTGCTGCGGGGTACATCGTCTTTTGAAGTTCGGATTCAACGCTAGGTTGGTAATCGTTTTGGTAATATGTCGTCCGGCCATTGCTTCCGGGTTCGTATGACGTCGTATCGTCGTAGATGCTCTCAACTGCGATGTTGCGTGAACAGATATCGTAGTGAGAATGTTGCTATGACAGAGACCGGCACAACTTATATAGGGGGGGCCGGGTGAGATGGTGGCCTGCTATTGGCTGGGGACAATGAGCCAATGGCATGCGTCGTATGGGCGTGGTAATTCTTAGTAGTGTTCAGTAGAGTTTGCCACGTTGGATATAACGTATAGCCATCGTCTCTATTGAGATTGAGGGGATGTTTGTAAATTTCAATAGATTCACGGATTTTCCTAGGGAAATAATGCGATTCACGGGACAGAAGCTTGACATCTTTGAATAGAATTTGATGACCGGAGTTGAGTTTGTGTTCTGCCAGTACTGAACCGGCTATGTGAAACAGTCTAGTACAACGTTCATGTTCGGACACACGCACACCGGCTGGCCGCTTAGTTTCGCCAATGTACACACTGCCACACGAACACGGAATGCGATACACTCCTTGTGCTTGGAGCGGAGATATTTTGTCTTTAACCGACGTTAAGAAGTCCGAAACTTTACAATGGCAATGTGGCAAACTCTACTGGACACTACTAAGAATTACCACGCCCAATATGATGCATGCCATTCGCTCATTGTTCCTAGTCAATCGCAGGTCACCATCTCACCCGGTCCCCCTTATATATGTTGCGCCGGTCTCTGTCATAGCATTCTTCAAGCTACTGCGAAACGACGAACATCTACGAACAGTCCTGAAGATGTCCCTTGAAACAGTGGACGAAACCTTGGCAATTACGCCTAACTCGACACGGTTCCAACCCGGAAACCGAGATCTACATCTAGAGAACGACCGCGGAAACCTACACCTACATTTACTATTAACAGTGTTTGTAGAAAAAGTACTTATTACCGTAATTTAGAACTTTAGTGTAGATACTGCTGTCGCCTTTTTCGGCAAAGTCTCTTTCGTCCGTCAGATGTCACTTATGAAATAAGTGCCACCTTATAGGATGAAATTTGCTTTATCTTGTAGGCGATTTCAATGAAATGTATATACAGATACAAATCTATTCATAAAGTATGTTTCATTTCTATTACATTGCTTCACTAGCTTGACTGATGACGCCTAGATGGCAGAAACATATGTATTAAGCAGAAGTAAATGCTGAAAATACGAGGTGTATTGTCCATATGTACGTACAGTTACAGATATGTAAATTTTTTACATGTCTGTTTCATATTGTAGATACTGCTGAATGAAAATTACTGCAATTCAACGAATATTTCATTATTCATTGTGGGGACATTATTTAATTTGAATCTCTAACAAGTAATGCAGTAACTGCAATTTCTACATGCAATGTCATTATCAAACTCTTTGATAATAGTGTTTGATAACCACATTGTATGTCGAAATTGCAGTCGCTGGTTAAGCTCAATAAAGTGATATTGGTACAGAGTATAATGTGTTTTTACTTTTAGAATAGTTTTTGAACATTTTATAACAAAATTCGTATTCAATGGTAGATGTAAATGAATTACAACCTCAATCGTATTGGACAAGAATATCTTAAACACAACCATCGGCGCTATATATCATGTGAAAGTAGGTTTGAACGTCAAAAATAATTTAAAATTCAATAAGGTTCCTGCTTTAAAATAATCAAATTAAGATGACGCTAATAATAGTATATTTAATACTTATCTTAGTAAACCAATACGTCACTATATCAAAAAGACAATAACACAATAATAAAAGTAAAACAATACGATCCAAGTTACAAGTTTAAAGCCTACAGCTTATGCGTTACTGATCTGTGCGATTAGCTGGCGTCTTGTTTCATGGACGTGAAAAATGTATGTAATCTGATTGTAATATGAATAATGCACTGTAGAGGTAATACCTAATAGTGTCATTAGTGTTGTAAATAAATAGAACGACAAGGAAAAAATGCCGCCTTACGCAACAGACATTCAGTATTTGTGTTGTGCTATGCATGCATGTAGTGTTTAAATATACAAAGAAAGGGAATGTACACAACTATTTATTTGATATGGATCACCTCTTAGCAAATACATATTTGAATCTATATTCTTGTTATTCATAGAAAATAACACTTTAATGTTAGAAACATGAAGTATATATACTGACTTTCAAAAGTACCCGAACCCCCAGTAGGAGTTGATCAATTTTAATAAAATTTAAACATAATGTTTGTCTAAGAAAACTTAAAAATAATAACATTTTCAAACTAAAATATTAAAAAGTATCAATGTTTTTTAATAATGAGTGAATCCACCGCGGTTCTTGTGCATTCGATAACTTTTCGAGGCATGCTTGAAATTATATGATTTATGGTATCCTGAGGAATTTCATCCTAGGCTTCTTGAATTCGGTGGCGAAGGTCAAGTAGGTTATTTGGTGGTTGGGGTAACTTACCCAGTCGAGTACCAATCATGTCCAACACTTGCCTGCACATGTCCATTGCTGCTTCAGAAAGTCTGAGAAAAATTAACAAGCTCTTACGCTGTCCACATATGACATGTGCAAAATACGAGGGTCATAGTTTCATTTCCGAAATGCATCAATAATACTACCGCTTCTGGAAGTAGACCTGGATTTTTTTCAAAATATTGTACAGCAATATCAATTGTATTAGAAAATCTTCATTCCAATGCTTTCTAAACTTTCACTAAGCCTGAAAATAGCTAGAAATCACAGGAAGTTATGTTAGGATTATGTAGATTGGATTACTTGAGGTGGCTATAAAGAGTATTCTACTGCGATCTTTCCAGGTGTATTGTTAACCTCAAGCTTAGTTGCAGTACTTCTTCTAGCTGTGCTCTTTTAATTAAGCTTGGCAGTTTAGAGAGCTATTCTCTCAGATACGAGTATAGTAGCAATTTGTAGAAACCTCGTTCTTATCAAACCCTTCCATTGGTATAGTACGTGAATTGCGGTTTCCTTTCCTAACGGCAAAATTTGTTGAGCTTATGCCCTGTTAATAGGCCTACTATCATCTTAACAGACTTTTTGTCACTGATCAGTAAGTGCATTGTAAACTAATGCGAATATTCTCTAACGAACCTTTCAATTCCCTAGGTCTATTGTTACAATATTAAACCCAGTTTGATTTTAATGGAATAGGTGTGTTGCGCGTGGGTTGCAAGCGTGTTTTTAACATTGGCCTCCAAAACGGGTGTATGTACGCAAGTGATAAATCATCTGTAAGCTGGATCTTTGGCCATACTTTCCAGCTAGTTTTAGCACCGAGTATTATCGGATTTGCGCCTCCACCGAGTTCTAAACTTATCGAGGCCCTTACCATCCGTAAGGCATTTAATTACCGCTAAATTTAATTACCACTAAATTGAATTACCACTGAACTTAATGACCACTGAACTTAATTATTGCTGACCCTTTGGAATATCTAATTTATCCCAAGGCAGGTCGACAGGCGCAACTGAAGTCCACCTAGTGGTTCCATCATATCGGCACGAGCTAAGTTATACGTATTTCATATTTGATGTCTTAACTTCTTTTAATCCGTCAGTTAATATTTCTAATCTTTTCTTATTTTTTGGAAATGTTTTTAACATATGCAATGATTAAATAAGCGTAATATCAACATCGTAACTTTAGTAATTAACACTTTGTCGCTTTTGAGTTTGTTACTTATTGATCAATTTGGAACGTTTAATAATTATATTAATTAGTATCGTGTATACCATCTTTACTTTTAGTTTTCAATATCTATTCTTAATATTGTTATATTTATTATTTGTCTAAATAGTTACCGTCACATTTATTAATATTACGTTTCGCATTTATGTTCGTAGTTTTTGTTAACGTCTACCATCTATCTCCGGTATTCGCCTTTTTTTATATTTCGCCTGTCGCATATACAGGCAGGCTTTTTTATAATTTAGGAATTTAATACAGTTTCGATATAAATATAAATATTCATGTTTTGTATTTGTGTATTTGCTAATGTTTTTGGACATAAATATATACAGTCTGTTCTAATCATTTATTAATAATATTGGTGGTGACATATATATATATATATATATATATATATATATATATATATATATATATATATATATATATATATATATATATATAAGTGATTAGATCATTTCTTAGCCGTTCATTAAATATAACATTTGATAAATAGACATTTTTTCAATTAAAAATTTCGTATGATTTGCTTTGTAATTTGTAGACAGCAATGTTTACATCCCCCCTTACTTTGCAATTACATACATACTAACTTTATATTTGTAAATATTTCATATAAAAGCCGAAAACCTCCAATAATTTATCAAATGTTATATTTAATGAACGGCTAAGAAATGATCTAATCACTCATATAGCTTTGGAGTAATAATTAGCATTTTCAAATATTCAAATCTGACATCTGCTCTCAAAACACTGACATCTACTTTCAATAACTCACATCTAATTTCAAAATAGGCATCTGCTTTCTAATCTGACGTTTGCTTTCATAACTGACACCTGCTTTCAAAACAGACATCTGCTTTCAGTAACTGACATTTGCTTTCACTAACTGACATCTGCTATCAAGACTGACATGAGCTTTCAAAACTGACTTCTGCCTTCAACTTGACATCTACATTCAATAACTGACATCTGATTCATCAACACTGTTACTTTATAATGCATTTCTGAATAACTTGAACCTGGGTCTATTGTGGTCTAGTGGTAATGACGACAGCCCGGAAAGCAGTAGATTTGGGTTCGAGTCCCAACATAGACATTTTTTCAATTAAAAATTTCGTATGATTTGCTTTGTAATTTGTAGACAGCAATGTTTACATCCCCCCCTTACTTTGCAATTACATACATACTAACTTGATATTTGTAAATATTTCATATAAAAGCCGAAAACCTCAATAATTTATCAAATGTTATATATATATATAAATATAATATCTTCGTGACCTTGGTATGATAAGGTAAACTTAATAAGTCGGCGATTAAAAGTCTGGTTAGTTACTTCAAAGTATATATATTTAAAATAACTCTACATGTTTCGGCAATGATGCCTTTGTCAAGAGAATAAAAAATATAAATATATTTTATATTTTGTATTCTCTTGACAAAGGCATCATTGCCGAAACATGTAGAGTTATTTTAAATATATATACTTTGAAGTAATAAACCAGACCTTTAATCGTCGACTTATTAAGTTTACCTTATATATATATATATATATATATATATACATATATATATATATATATACATATATATATATATATATATATATATACATATATATATATATATGTATATATATATATATATATTAAAATAATAAGCTTTATTTTGGTTTTAGCGACCTTTATTGAAATTCAATTTATTTATCTAACGACGTTTCGACTTTTTTGTATATAATTAGGTAAGTCTTTTTCAAGTGATTTAGAACTAAAAAAAAAATTACAAACGAAAGGTAAGAATTATATTTACATTATATGAATTAATTAAAATTAAGATAATGATTAGAGTAAAGAAATTTAAAATTTAAATTTAAATTTTAAAAATTTTAAATTTAAAGGATACAAAACTCACCAATTTATTTCGTGTTAAAACACATGCCCAGTGCAATATGCATGGTCGGAAACATGTCGACCCTTCACTACAGGGTTCGACTGCGTTCGGACGCAGACTTAATTATATACAAAGAAGTCGAAACGTCGTTAGATAAATAAATTGAATTTCAATAAAGGTCGCTAAACCAAAAAAAGCTTATTATTTCAATATTATGCACACGGCCAATAAAATAAATAAGAAATAAATTTTAATTCTTATTAACACTATATATATATATATATATATATATATACAGGGCTTCACCCATTGCTCTGTTTTGTTAACTTGTTATTTTTACTTTCCTTTAAAATATATGTACTGTTAATGTGTTTTGAGGGAAAGCGTTACTTGTTTGTCGTTTGGTTATTAATATTTAGTCATAGCTTCCTTCGATGTAGCCTGGTTTTACGTGGGTACGTTATCGCATATACGTTCTCCCCATAACGACTGTTTCGTCATAAAATGAAATTTAATGTATTGTATATATGTGAAATGTAAGTAAATCTAGGATATAAAATTTAACAATAACTTTTCCAATATTATAAATATTCAATGTTTATTTTCAAATTTAAATAAGCGTATAGTCGGAATTTTATTACATAATCAAATTGTAAAACTTTTTCTAGATTCTAAGAAGCAGAATCTTTTATATTTGCACATTTATTACTTTATGATTTAGACCGCTTGTTCTTCTACCTAGTTTTATCAGTGAACGAATTCAATTACGCATGTTTAACCTGATCATCTATTCTTAAGCTCACGTTTCCAAAATAGGTATCAATAAGTTCCATTCCTAAACAATGGAATTTATTCGGTGCTTTATACTTAGATTTACAACTAATACTTAATTAGTAATCATATTTTAAAACTCTATTACAAACCCTGGTATTGTTACCAGTAGGTACATTTACTAAGAATTAATCACATGAAAATTTTCCCCATTTATGACGTCAACCTATACAATGCACAACCAATACGGTCCGCATTTAATTAAGTAATAGTGTGTTGAGGTAGTGGTGGATTTTTATCTACTTGCAATACAACACACAACAGTATCATATTAATATCAGGAGACATACAATCTCATTCTAACAAGTTAATTCAACAATATGTTACTTAATAGTAAAGAATTAAGTATTTAAGTTTAAGTTTAACATTAAGTGTTTCATTTGTGAGATTTAACCTTAATAAATTAAGTGTAAGTGCTTTTTGTAAAATAAATAAAATATTCAGAAAACGCAACAAAGTTTCAATATAACTACATATTGCCAAACAAAACAAAAAACCAGCTTATACGGCTCCATAAGCGGTGGGCCAAGACACAAATATATGCAACGACTTGTCGTAGAATGATGCCACAAAGCTTGTTAGCCTACAAGTGAAAGCATCTACATATAAATTAAATTTTTGAGAAGAATCAAAGTTTACACCCAAATCCTTAACGTAGTCTATTCTTTTTATTACAGCTTCATTAATATTTTAATTATGGCAGATATTTGTTTTCTTTTTAGTTAAGGCTATGAAGGTTAAGTAACATGTTACTTTCTTTACACCAGGTGAAGATAAAGTTGATATCTGTTTGAAACCCGATACAGTATAACTGTGGAGAAATGATAATAATGTAAATAAATGCAAATAATTTTAAGTCGTCAGTAAAAAGTAGAAACTAAATAGAATAACAAAATAGGACCTAGGTAAACTACCCTAAGGTACTCCGAAGTATACAGGAATATGAATATTATACAATATCTTGTTTTCAAAATTTGGGGTATGTCTAATTTTTATTAAACAAAATCTTAAAATATATTATAAATTACCGTAAAGCTCAATATAAAAGAAATAATGTAAGACTTACCTAACTGAAAGGCTCAATGATTCATTTAACTATTATCATTATTTCTAATGTTGTTATTGCAATCAGTTATTATACCAACAATATTTTTAATTAAATATTACCTTATATTTATATACTGGTTTCACTTATCTTTCCCGCTAAAAGATATTAATACCTGATAATATTGAAAGCATCTGCAAATTTGGAAATTTATAGTTTGCACTTAAGGCAATATGAATAAGACTCTTAGTTTCATTGATTCGTCTTAAATGAACTCTAGTGTATACAGGTTTTATTGTTTTTCAAGCAGTCGTGCAACTAAAAGCATGAACCGCCTGTGATATAGTGGGTGATACTCGGAAAAACAGAAAAAGCTTGCTTAACCTTACGAATGATTTGCTGTTATTTCTGTCATGTCCTTTATAATGTAGTGTGACAGAGGCGCAATCAATACTATTGACTTAATGCTAGGTGTCCCGGTGACCGACATAACATTAAATATTACAGATCGGTCTCTTAGTCATGTTACGCCTTCTTACTAATAATTTATACTTAAATTTAGAACCCACTAACTACCGTTAACTACCGTTAAGATTCCAGTGGACGCGTATGAGGTTCCGTTTGGACTAGTTGAAGGTTTTAAGTAATCAATCTCGGCAATAGAAACCGTTGTGAAGTCGTTCATTAATTCAAGTGATTGACAGTTTCGTTACAAGCATTTTATTCGGACGACATTAAAGAAAATTCTATTTCAAATTTTTTTATTAAATATGAAAAGAAAATCAATGATATGGTTTAAGCAATTTATATTCTCAACATAAACAATCTACCAAAAAACAGCATATCGATGAGTAAACACATCAAACGTATACAAATTAATTCAAATATGTATACAAATATATCTGCATCTGTACACATAGACAAACACCACGTATTTAAACAGTGGTCACTTCAACCGCAGCAACATGCGTTTCAATCTGCATTATCTCATCAGTGCGGGTTAACAAAGTGACGTTTTAGGGTTCGCTCCCGCTAGTAAACTCCTACACTCCTATCCTGTCAGGTGACAAGAAATATATCGAGATACCTGACGGACAAGAGAGGCTCGCCGGCATGAGCACCTTCTCTTGAATGGGTACGCCATTACAGCGGAGAAAAAAATACTTATAATTGTTTTAGGCACATGTAGTCCATTAACTCGTAGCCAGATGGACAAGTATGCTCAAGAACAGCATGTCGATATGTAGAGATCACATGTGGACGCCACATACATAGCTGGAGATATATTCGGAAGTTATCAGGTTTGATATCGGCCGCTAGCATGGCGAATGAAATGAACCTTGAATTGCAAATTAGTATGCAGTCATAAGGTGTATATAATGTGGTAAATGTTTGTGTACGTTTTATAATTTTTTCTTATAATTTAAATTAAATTGCATGCTTACGCCGCTGGCATGTGTGTCGAATGTGCGGTGTCTCTGATATATTGAAAGATTCTGTGGAGAGCATGTGCTACACAAGTAGTATGCAGCAAATTAGGATATGTTTCCCCAGAGACACCTTTCCGCAAGTTGATAGACTTGTACCCGCTTTTTCAGAAAAGCACCATTGAGAGTAGCTCTTTACAGGGAAAACCTTCCATCTTTGTCACTGCCTCTCTCTCCAGTAATAACTAGATGTGGAACATGGTTGGAAGCTACTAGTTTTTATGCAGAGAATTTCGATAGTTTACAAAATTTCGTTACATGTTTAAATGACGATGCTCGAAGTATTTCAGAGTGCAAGGAACTAATACAAGTTCTAAATTTTAAAAAATCTGTTGTACTTTCTTCACGAACACTTTGAAAATTTGCCAAAACTAATCACTTATTTTGAAAACCAAAATCTCAAATTAATGATGTGGCTATTAGTAATTTGAAAATTCGAAGTGACTTCGAATGTGGCCTTCAGCAAAAGTTAGACGCAGTTTCTAATAAAAAGCCAGATTTAATAACATTGCGGCAATTGTGTGTGTGGAGACAATGCCTCAAAATCTAACTGCTAAATGCGCTGAAATAAAAGTATATTTTCAGTATGCACCTATAACCAGTTGCGATGCAGAAAGGACGTTTCCCATCTACAAGGATGTATTTCATTCAAAGAGAACAATTTTTACAAAAAAGAACCTTGAGAAAGTATCGCTAATTAATATTAATACTTCTTTACTCAACTTGAAATACAAAATGAACAAATAAATATATATTTCGTATTTTATAGATCACCACCCGTTTGTTTTCCAATTATATGTATAAATAAAATTAAAAACACTTTAAAAATACAAATTTTCAATGGCGATGAGGTATCGGCCTCTCGTGTCCGGTGCTAGTTATCAGGATGGAAGTCTGTAAGAGAAAGCACCTGGGCCAAATCTTTTCTAGAAGAGAAAGACAAATTATTTTCGGTGCCAAATGACTTGGCAACAAAACTAGTGTCAAAAAAAGATAGTTATATACGAATCGCTAGAAGCTAATAAGAGAGGATACTCCACAAAACTCTAGTACATACTTCGAAGTTAGGGTGACATGGACTATAACAAAAAGTTTCATTTTATTTTTAATGTCCAATGTAGTACATTTTTTTAGATAACTAAACGATAACCGAACATATATAATTTTTGTTCTCCAAGCTCCCACTGTGGATTATTGATGCAAATAGAACTACAAAGGTTTGACAATTTTAAGTTAATTTTTATAGTCTTCCAAAATAACTACCACTGCAATCTATGCACTTGTCTATTTTTCGTAATCAGTCATTTATTTAACTTTTCCACGTTTCTTCGAAAAGCTGGAAACTCTCAACATCCAACATCTAAGAAGACCCTTATCTTATAGAATTTCCTCCCTTCTAGTCTGCTCCCCACATGGCATAACGCATAACTTACGTAGAGCGAGATCTAGGCTCCAGGGTAACACTTTCAGCTCGGCTTCTGCTAAATCCTCAATATAGGTGTTGCAGTTATGTGCCGTAGTGTTGTTATGATGGAAAATCCCGGTGCTTGATTCGTAGCGGGAATTAATGTTTTTGAGTGTTTTAACAACTCTGCATTTTGCATTTAGAGCATCACGATAGCCACCATCTTCTTCTTAACGAATGGAGATTTCTGTAGAGACACAGAAATGCCTTCATCTCCAAATAGTTAGACTTTGTTGTTTCTTAAGTAACGACATCTAAGTAGTAAAGCCCAATTTCGTCACGTGTAAATACGCTACCAATGTAACAAGATGTATCCTTTATTAATTTCTCGAAAATCTCACGTCTGTAACATTTAGCATAATAAAAAGTCGAATCTAATAATTAGCGAATTGTAGGCACTCCCGAATAAATTAGAATGAATAATTCGTAGAAGAAAAACTTAAGCTCACGTTTCCAAAATAGGTATCAATAAGTTCCATTCCTAAACAATGGAATTTATTCGGTGCTTTATACTTAGATTTACAACTAATACTTAATTAGTAATCATATTTTAAAACTCTATTACAAACCCTGGTATTGTTACCAGTAGGTACATTTACTAAGAATTAATCACATGAAAATTTTCCCCATTTATGACGTCAACCTATACAATGCACAACCAATACGGTCCGCATTTAATTAAGTAATAGTGTGTTGAGGTAGTGGTGGATTTTTATCTACTTGCAATACAACACACAACAGTATCATATTAATATCAGGAGACATACAATCTCATTCTAACAAGTTAATTCAACAATATGTTACTTAATAGTAAAGAATTAAGTATTTAAGTTTAAGTTTAACATTAAGTGTTTCATTTGTGAGATTTAACCTTAATAAATTAAGTGTAAGTGCTTTTTGTAAAATAAATAAAATATTCAGAAAACGCAACAAAGTTTCAATATAACTACATATTGCCAAACAAAACAAAAAACCAGCTTATACGGCTCCATAAGCGGTGGGCCAAGACACAAATATATGCAACGACTTGTCGTAGAATGATGCCACAAAGCTTGTTAGCCTACAAGTGAAAGCATCTACATATAAATTAAATTTTTGAGAAGAATCAAAGTTTACACCCAAATCCTTAACGTAGTCTATTCTTTTTATTACAGCTTCATTAATATTTTAATTATGGCAGATATTTGTTTTCTTTTTAGTTAAGGCTATGAAGGTTAAGTAACATGTTACTTTCTTTACACCAGGTGAAGATAAAGTTGATATCTGTTTGAAACCCGATACAGTATAACTGTGGAGAAATGATAATAATGTAAATAAATGCAAATAATTTTAAGTCGTCAGTAAAAAGTAGAAACTAAATAGAATAACAAAATAGGACCTAGGTAAACTACCCTAAGGTACTCCGAAGTATACAGGAATATGAATATTATACAATATCTTGTTTTCAAAATTTGGGGTATGTCTAATTTTTATTAAACAAAATCTTAAAATATATTATAAATTACCGTAAAGCTCAATATAAAAGAAATAATGTAAGACTTACCTAACTGAAAGGCTCAATGATTCATTTAACTATTATCATTATTTCTAATGTTGTTATTGCAATCAGTTATTATACCAACAATATTTTTAATTAAATATTACCTTATATTTATATACTGGTTTCACTTATCTTTCCCGCTAAAAGATATTAATACCTGATAATATTGAAAGCATCTGCAAATTTGGAAATTTATAGTTTGCACTTAAGGCAATATGAATAAGACTCTTAGTTTCATTGATTCGTCTTAAATGAACTCTAGTGTATACAGGTTTTATTGTTTTTCAAGCAGTCGTGCAACTAAAAGCATGAACCGCCTGTGATATAGTGGGTGATACTCGGAAAAACAGAAAAAGCTTGCTTAACCTTACGAATGATTTGCTGTTATTTCTGTCATGTCCTTTATAATGTAGTGTGACAGAGGCGCAATCAATACTATTGACTTAATGCTAGGTGTCCCGGTGACCGACATAACATTAAATATTACAGATCGGTCTCTTAGTCATGTTACGCCTTCTTACTAATAATTTATACTTAAATTTAGAACCCACTAACTACCGTTAACTACCGTTAAGATTCCAGTGGACGCGTATGAGGTTCCGTTTGGACTAGTTGAAGGTTTTAAGTAATCAATCTCGGCAATAGAAACCGTTGTGAAGTCGTTCATTAATTCAAGTGATTGACAGTTTCGTTACAAGCATTTTATTCGGACGACATTAAAGAAAATTCTATTTCAAATTTTTTTATTAAATATGAAAAGAAAATCAATGATATGGTTTAAGCAATTTATATTCTCAACATAAACAATCTACCAAAAAACAGCATATCGATGAGTAAACACATCAAACGTATACAAATTAATTCAAATATGTATACAAATATATCTGCATCTGTACACATAGACAAACACCACGTATTTAAACAGTGGTCACTTCAACCGCAGCAACATGCGTTTCAATCTGCATTATCTCATCAGTGCGGGTTAACAAAGTGACGTTTTAGGGTTCGCTCCCGCTAGTAAACTCCTACACTCCTATCCTGTCAGGTGACAAGAAATATATCGAGATACCTGACGGACAAGAGAGGCTCGCCGGCATGAGCACCTTCTCTTGAATGGGTACGCCATTACAGCGGAGAAAAAAATACTTATAATTGTTTTAGGCACATGTAGTCCATTAACTCGTAGCCAGATGGACAAGTATGCTCAAGAACAGCATGTCGATATGTAGAGATCACATGTGGACGCCACATACATAGCTGGAGATATATTCGGAAGTTATCAGGTTTGATATCGGCCGCTAGCATGGCGAATGAAATGAACCTTGAATTGCAAATTAGTATGCAGTCATAAGGTGTATATAATGTGGTAAATGTTTGTGTACGTTTTATAATTTTTTCTTATAATTTAAATTAAATTGCATGCTTACGCCGCTGGCATGTGTGTCGAATGTGCGGTGTCTCTGATATATTGAAAGATTCTGTGGAGAGCATGTGCTACACAAGTAGTATGCAGCAAATTAGGATATGTTTCCCCAGAGACACCTTTCCGCAAGTTGATAGACTTGTACCCGCTTTTTCAGAAAAGCACCATTGAGAGTAGCTCTTTACAGGGAAAACCTTCCATCTTTGTCACTGCCTCTCTCTCCAGTAATAACTAGATGTGGAACATGGTTGGAAGCTACTAGTTTTTATGCAGAGAATTTCGATAGTTTACAAAATTTCGTTACATGTTTAAATGACGATGCTCGAAGTATTTCAGAGTGCAAGGAACTAATACAAGTTCTAAATTTTAAAAAATCTGTTGTACTTTCTTCACGAACACTTTGAAAATTTGCCAAAACTAATCACTTATTTTGAAAACCAAAATCTCAAATTAATGATGTGGCTATTAGTAATTTGAAAATTCGAAGTGACTTCGAATGTGGCCTTCAGCAAAAGTTAGACGCAGTTTCTAATAAAAAGCCAGATTTAATAACATTGCGGCAATTGTGTGTGTGGAGACAATGCCTCAAAATCTAACTGCTAAATGCGCTGAAATAAAAGTATATTTTCAGTATGCACCTATAACCAGTTGCGATGCAGAAAGGACGTTTCCCATCTACAAGGATGTATTTCATTCAAAGAGAACAATTTTTACAAAAAAGAACCTTGAGAAAGTATCGCTAATTAATATTAATACTTCTTTACTCAACTTGAAATACAAAATGAACAAATAAATATATATTTCGTATTTTATAGATCACCACCCGTTTGTTTTCCAATTATATGTATAAATAAAATTAAAAACACTTTAAAAATACAAATTTTCAATGGCGATGAGGTATCGGCCTCTCGTGTCCGGTGCTAGTTATCAGGATGGAAGTCTGTAAGAGAAAGCACCTGGGCCAAATCTTTTCTAGAAGAGAAAGACAAATTATTTTCGGTGCCAAATGACTTGGCAACAAAACTAGTGTCAAAAAAAGATAGTTATATACGAATCGCTAGAAGCTAATAAGAGAGGATACTCCACAAAACTCTAGTACATACTTCGAAGTTAGGGTGACATGGACTATAACAAAAAGTTTCATTTTATTTTTAATGTCCAATGTAGTACATTTTTTTAGATAACTAAACGATAACCGAACATATATAATTTTTGTTCTCCAAGCTCCCACTGTGGATTATTGATGCAAATAGAACTACAAAGGTTTGACAATTTTAAGTTAATTTTTATAGTCTTCCAAAATAACTACCACTGCAATCTATGCACTTGTCTATTTTTCGTAATCAGTCATTTATTTAACTTTTCCACGTTTCTTCGAAAAGCTGGAAACTCTCAACATCCAACATCTAAGAAGACCCTTATCTTATAGAATTTCCTCCCTTCTAGTCTGCTCCCCACATGGCATAACGCATAACTTACGTAGAGCGAGATCTAGGCTCCAGGGTAACACTTTCAGCTCGGCTTCTGCTAAATCCTCAATATAGGTGTTGCAGTTATGTGCCGTAGTGTTGTTATGATGGAAAATCCCGGTGCTTGATTCGTAGCGGGAATTAATGTTTTTGAGTGTTTTAACAACTCTGCATTTTGCATTTAGAGCATCACGATAGCCACCATCTTCTTCTTAACGAATGGAGATTTCTGTAGAGACACAGAAATGCCTTCATCTCCAAATAGTTAGACTTTGTTGTTTCTTAAGTAACGACATCTAAGTAGTAAAGCCCAATTTCGTCACGTGTAAATACGCTACCAATGTAACAAGATGTATCCTTTATTAATTTCTCGAAAATCTCACGTCTGTAACATTTAGCATAATAAAAAGTCGAATCTAATAATTAGCGAATTGTAGGCACTCCCGAATAAATTAGAATGAATAATTCGTAGAAGAAAAACTGGTGTAACAATGATATCTAAATAAAAAATGAAAGAAAGATTAGAAATTATAAATACACACGAGAGGAAGTGTAAGATAACAGGAGTACGAAGCTATGAAACTACTACACCAAGACAAAGTAACTTAACTAACGTTCATAAAAACCATAAACATCAACAGGAAAATGAACAGCAAAGAAGAACAGTTATATACATATATCTATAGAGAGAGAGAACTTCGTACAATATAACGATGCCATTTAATTGCGATAAAATTTCTTTTCATGGCAATCAATTTAATAAAAGAACAATGCATCATCAGTAATAATTCTAAAGATTCATTATCTAGACAAATAGTAACCATTTAATAACATTTATCCTATTATTAAAATAATATTAGAATCAAGCCTCCTCCTTCTGTTCATAATAAAACGCTCCACGTTATTTATAGCGTTGTAGTTCCGTTTCGCGAGGCTAAAGAAATTTTACATGCATATAATCGTCGGCTGTAAACACACTTATATACAAGTACATAATCGCTGTTCATTTGTTTATATTTGCAGTGTATGGTACAAAATGAACTCAACTTAGACGCAAAATAGACGGTTGAGGGAAAATTCTCTGGGAAATCTATCTATGAATATGAATTCCTTATTCAGTGGAAATTAGATAACAACGAGTCGCCTATGGCAAAAGTTCATTATGACTTATCTTGATTAACTGTACTATTACACAGCAGCATGGTGTCAGTACGTATTATAATTTTCTATCCGACAATATTGCAACATTTACTTTGGACGTATGTACGCTACTAACCAGTAGTCTAATACGCTTTTATTTTTTTTTATCATTAACTCTGCAGGTTGTATTTAATATCGTATCATGCAATTCATTTTAGTATAGTAAGACCCAGAAAATGCGTTTAATATTATATTTACTTATATATAAATATATATGAAGCGTTGTTCTTCGGGATATTTCGCCGCGTTTGGATGATTTCGTCCTGAGAAGGATAACTTTCTTCCTGACATTTCTAGAGTATCTTCTCGTTGCAATGGTAACTTCAAGAGTGCGTCTGAGTGAATTACCATTGCAACGAGAAGATCCTCTAGAAAAAGGTGAAAGTGATGTCACCGAAACGTCAGGAGGAAAGTTGTCCTTCTCAGGACGAAATCATCCAAATGCTGCGAAATATCCCGAAGAACAACGCTTCAACAAACGACCGCGAAAACATTCGACGAAATATATATATATATATATATATATATATATATATATATATATAACGTGTGTTCATTTGAAAAGTCAATCTAGTAGCATGTGATTTACTGAGAACATTTTGAAGTATGTCGTAAATTAAAATTTACTACTTAACTTACGAAGTCGTATATTTTGACAGTTTCATACATACAAATAAATAACAAATAATAGGTATTTATTGAAAACTATAACAAATGTTGAAAATGTTGTCCATCAAGATCAATGCACTTTAAAATCCTCCGTTCAAAATTTCTGATGATATTCTGCAACATTACTGGATTGTTACTAATTCCCATGCATTTCTGTTCGATTCTCTGTAGCATATCATTCAAATTCAATATAGGTATTCGAAATATGTTATTTTTTAGATAAGGCCACAAAAAGAAGTCGCAAGGTGTTAAATCGCATGAACGTGCAGGCCAGGCAATTTCAGTATTTCGTCTAATTATACGCTCATCAAAAAATTCTCTTAAATAATCCTAAGATTCTGCAGTACAGTGACAAGGTGCTCCGTCTTATTGGAAATATGCATTTTGAAGTTCATCATCATGCAACTGATTGACAAATGATTGTAAAATTTCCGTACGGTACCTTTGAGCAGTAAACGTTCCCTGAAAAAATATTGGTCCAATGATTCGCCTATGGCTTATCGCTGCCCAAACACCAACTTTCTCTGGATGTAGTGATTCTTCTTTAATTACATGTGGATTTTCACTAGTCCAAATTCTTGTATTTTGTGAATTTAGGTATCCCGTTTTATAAAACCATGCTTCATCAGTACATATGACTCTTTGCGAAAGTTCTCCATTATTGTTCATATTTACAAACCAATTACAAAACTGTAGTCTACGTGGGTAATCAATTTCTAACAATTCTTGTACTGCTGTGACACGGTATGGATAAAGTTGCATATCTTTTTTTAATAACTTGTGTGTTGTACCAACAGAAAGGTTTATTTGTTGACTCAAATGTCGAACAGATGTTTGTGGTTCATTTTCCATTATTTCTTCAACACGATTGACAACTTGAGGTGTACGTTTCTTAACTGCTCCGCTGCCTGATTTTCTTAAGAGACTACCAGTTTCAGAAAAAAGTTTTAAAGTTCTATCCAAAGTATTCTTAAATTGTATATAATCTATTACAAAATGTGGAAACTCAACTTGAAATTCTACCATGCAATCTTGAACTGATTTTTACGGATATTTAACAATAGCTATCGGCGTCGATTCCGAAAATTTTCATAGAAGTCGCATTTTATACTGCTCCGAAATATTATTAAAAGCACCGTTAAAAGTTCAAATAAATTCCTTGAAAATTTATCCTCAAGGTAATACCAATTTCTAACAAGTTTTTAAATATTTTCCAAGTGTATATATCTTGAATAAACCATAAACCATCAATTTTATTACCACTTCGAAAATAAATAAGCCTGGACTAAAAAAATTTTATGTTCTAAAGTGAAAGCCATTTTAAAACTGAGAAGCAATTTATTTAAACCAGAATCGACGCACGATTATTTTATGCACTAACTGATATTTGTGATTGACATTATCAAATGTAATTTGGATTTACGTTTACGGAACAACAAACACATACTAATATATTTGCGTCTTATTCTATCAAAATTTCAAAGTAACCTAGATTGACTTTTTAAATGAACACTTGTTATTGTTGCCATATATTCTTCCATATCTATGTTAAAAGAACAAACACCAGTAATAGAATTAAGAGAAGTTGTATGTATCGTAAATAATAATAATTATAAGATCAAGATTGACATTTGACTATTACGATTCTCGGTAAATTTCGAAAACTGTATTATATCTTCTTGAAAGTTCTAAATTTGTCTTAAAAATCCGTTATTTTGATTTATTAAATAAAATCCTTCAATAATTATCTTATAATTAGATAATTTAAGAATCAAAATGTTCATATTCATTGTAAAATTATTATGGACCGTATTGTATTGTTCACATATTGTTATTGCGCGAAAGGTTAATTCTATACATGTGCAAATCTTATAATTTAATGTCACAATTATAATTAGCAATATGCAATAAATCATTTTAGAATTAACGGGAGATATTGATATAAAATAAATATATAACTTTTCAATTATAAATGAATAGACTAATCATTAAATACCGATATTAATACAAAGTTAACTTGAACTGTGGATATTTAACAATAGCTATCGGCGTCGATTCCGAAAATTTTCATAGAAGTCGCATTTTATACTGCTCCGAAATATTATTAAAAGCACCGTTAAAAGTTCAAATAAATTCCTTGAAAATTTATCCTCAAGGTAATACCAATTTCTAACAAGTTTTTAAATATTTTCCAAGTGTATATATCTTGAATTGAGGTTATAAATCTCAATATTTTCACCAACACTTGTTCCTACTTTTAAAATCCTGATAACCAGAGATCTATATCATTTCTTGATTATTGAAGAAGCTATTGTCCTATCCTCCACCTGTAGAAATTGTTGATCTGTTATTTCAACACAAGCTCAGGTATTTCTAGTTGCCAAGGTCATACACCACGATCTATATAAAACATGATTTAATCCATGGCATACTATGAAAACTTTTTCTGTATTTCACTTCTTATCTCTTGACTGTAAGGTAACGGACTTTCTGCTTCATATAGTTTATTATGTCAAGAAACGTCAACGCTCCTTTTTCGGATATCTCCCATATGTAGCTTACCCTCATATGTTCCACATATCTTTCGTTAGCCATTTTGGCTACATATATTTACCTGAAGGAGGTTTTATAAGCTTTTCTTATTAGAGTACTGTACCATTAATATAATTACATTGTCCTTTAATGGAATTCATGTGTTGGACAATAAAGATCATTATTTTTATTATTATGACGCCGAATTATCTTTCCTTCCTCAGCCTGTAGCTGGGAAACATTTTACTGTACTTACATATCTGAGGATATGACATCGGTGGTAATTTATTGTAATTTTTTTTTGTAATTTCCATGATTCTTGAGATTATAGAAGTCTATATCGAGATATTTAATCAGTGATTGGAACTTATTCTATTTGTAAAAATTTACGGACTATACTACATGTGTTTTACTATTATTATTATTATTATTATTATTATTATGGTGTCAACTTATCACTTCCTCAGCCTGTCATTGGAAAATATTTTACTCAACCCACACGTCTGTAAGTTTATACGCGGCTGGTTATGCGCTATTGATATACATCAAACAACCTACTACGAGTTCTACGATATTTTACTTGACCAAATTTTTATAGTTGTTCAAGGGATGTTATGAACTTTTCTTATTATGCTGCATATTTCTAATAGCATAATCTGCATTTTGATATATTTAAATCGTATTGATGGTTTCGGGCGATAATTGTTTTTAATAAACTAAGTAACTTGATAAAAGTTATTTTTATTTACGAGATTAACATTAGGTTCTGTAATCTTTTTGCATAATTCTTAACGAAGGAATTTTAATAGTCTCTATTTTTGTAATTAGCAAGTAGTAACGATATAGATCAATGTTAAATAATTGAGTCCGTTAAATAGGCTGCCTATTTCTCGGCTTTCTGTTTTCCGTATATTTTTTTGCTGTTATTTGATACCGACAATTTCTCTGAAATAAAACATGTTTTTATATTTGTACTCCCGTATCCTAGCCGTCATCTAATGTAATAAAACTCAAAACATATGACAATCGATTCAAAAACAATATATAAAATCATATGTACCTAAATTAGATATCGAATATTATTTATAAATGCTACTTTAACAGTCAGCCTCAAAACTCTATTTTCTCACCAAGAACAGAGCGCAAAATCAAATCCATACTTTCTCAACACCAGAACATACCGCTCATCAAAATGTTATCCGTATAAAATACCGCAATATCGCATAATTAGTGATTAAATAACAAGAACACGGGTTATCTGCAGATGTCATAAGTGCAGCATACAGATAACTTTAATTATATTAATGTTTATTAAGAAATGATTTTTAATATTTAAAAAATCTGATAGCAATTGATACATACAATTATTATATTATTCAAAATTGATTACATTATTACATGACTATTACATAGTTCCTAGTTGGTTTGGGCATCAATTTATTTTAAACATGAACACTTTATATTCATGAAAAGGTAAAGGTTTAGAAACAAAAGTGACTAATTATTGCTTTTCATGTGCGTATAAAAAATGTATAATGTTGCTTCAAAAATCTGTCACAAATAATTGCATTTCGAACCGATGTTTGAATGAATAAGTCGCACATATCTACAACGCAATTTTGTTAAATCTGATTCGCAGCTCAATGTTCATTCAGAGGAAACAAGGAGTCACAGACTTATCTTATAACTCATAACTTAATGGTTGTATGTCTAATGTAATAATTTAATTGTGCTGATCGTTATCGAATGAAGAATTTAGAAACCCATTAATTAATAGACCCACATTAAATGTAATTAATTTCTTTGTTATTTCTAATGGTAACTATGATGAGTCATTGTAAGTAAACGAGAGAAGAAATGACTATTTTTAAAAGATCGGCAATGCTCTTGAAAAGATTATGTTGTTAAGATGTTAGCTGTCGTTTGCATCGTGTTAGCTCGACTGGTGCACTATGACATATTACTTATATTATTTATATTCGCTATTACTGGTTTAAGACATGACGGCTTTTAAATTATGCCGATCCCGTCGTTTTATATTAAGTTTTGCTCGAACGTTGCCATAAATTATGTTTACATGTTATTGTGTTAAGAATGCATTAAATGGGTATATATGTTTTCTTGTCGGATAAATATCTCATTTTCTTCTTCATATGTTCCCAGGAATATGTACGCAGACAGTTTGTTTCTAAAAATATCGTTCCAACAATAATGAATACATATGAAAACAGTGTACTGTTTATTATTAATACCTAAGCTGTCTTAAAAAGATTTGCGATAGCGATACAATAAATAAACACAACCAACCTGTCTGATAATTTGATACATTCTGTGTAGGCTACCTACTTACTCGTATGGATGGATAGTAAAGTTTTGTTATGTCGCACCTGTTATACTAACTCTGTTCAATATCACATGATCGTCGCGATAGCTTGAATTAAAAAAACTAGTCCAACTAAAATATAGTATCAATATTTATTTCATATTCTAGTATAGTCGTGTAAAATTTGGAGTTTATATGTAACAAGGAACCAC
Source organism: Melolontha melolontha (assembly GCA_935421215.2). Lineage (NCBI taxonomy): Eukaryota > Metazoa > Arthropoda > Insecta > Coleoptera > Scarabaeidae > Melolontha > Melolontha melolontha. The sequence continues at coordinate 72,047,066 of OW285235.1, forward strand.
AACCAACTATAAATACAGATCTTACCTCGTTATTCTTAGGGTGACCTCATAACATATTGTAATGGATTTTTCCCCGAAGTAAAAGAAGAATTATATTGAACATTATTTGTATAACACTGATTTAAAATGTATTTTATTTTATTATGTATATTTATATTTATTATGTTTGAATTTATTTTTATGACCGGGACTGTATAATTTTATATTAGACCGATGGACTCGGCAGTATTATGTACTATTGAGTTCGATGTATGAGATTTTCCGGGATATTTTTATTAGAGATACCAGGGCTAGTAAAGCATGTGGATGGATAAGAAACTTCATTTTTTGTCCTGACGTTTTTGATTAAAGTCGGGTTATTTGATTTGTAGTGCTTTAATTTGTGCATTTAAAGTCATTTACGATTTTTACGAGGTATTGTGATCTCGTTGTTGCAATTTTAATTAATTATTGGTATCTCTCGCATAGTTTGTGTTAATGTGTTCAGATCGATGTAAGTACAAGACACAGTTGATTTATATAATTGCTAATACGACAATTTGTTGATGATTGTATTTTTAGATTATAATTTGCATAATTTTGATAGTAAAATAATATATGAATATTCAAGAAAATTGTCATGTTTTTTGTGAGGGAGTTTTTTTAAGTCAAGATGTTCTAGATCGTTTTGTATTAAGGTTGGTTATGGCGGGAGTTGATATATTTGTCATGTTTATTGCGCATGATCTTAATGCTGACACGCGTAGTCAATAGTTTGGTTTCTGTTGACATTTGATTTGTAGGGGTTACAGTTTAGAGGTCAAATTTGACAATATTCTTAATTATTTATTAGTTTTATGTTTGATCGAGAGTCACAGGGGGTTTTTCTCTTTGTGCGTGTCATTATCACACAGACTATTTCCTCCTAGCTATTGTTATATTTGCTCTAGCTCTCTTTACCTTCAGTAAAGGGATTTTTTTTTTCTTTCGTTTTTTTTTAATAAATGTTAATTAGGAAAATTGCGAATTTTATTTAATGCTATATTGTTTTTCTTTACACGTTTCTTGCTTGTTTGAGAGCAAGACCTGAGATAAGAAGATTCCAGCTTGGAGATTGAGCGACTGAGTTTATCCGGACATTCGTTGTGAACTGCATTCATATAGCTAAGGCACAGTTCACAGCAATATGTGACTACAGGGTAATTTGTATTTTTTAAAACTATGCTAAAGTATTTCAATATTTTCGGTACGACAAAATTGTATGGTAGATTAAAACATATCTCTCAGTTAATCAGTATAGTTTTATTTGAAGCAAATCTACTATTCTTAATTTGGTCGAACTTACAGGGGAAGAAGCTTTAGATTTTCGACTAAAACTAGATGTTATCTGTACAGATTTTAGTAAAACTTTCGATACAATTGACCACTATCTTCTTATTAATCTTTTGATATTAAAGAATGCGATCAGCATCTCCACATACTGTTGCTATTTTTTTTAAAAATCTTTAGTTATCCGTCCGTTCGGACAGCTGCCACGCGATGTTTTTTTAGTCATGAATTAAGTGCATGCAAGATACAATAAACTGATAATGAACTACTCTGAGAACATTTAAACTTTTATTTGCCAGTTGATCATCTGAAACGTTTTAGATGCCCGACTACAAGTATATGTTATCTATAATGACTTCAGTAAAACCTTCGATACACTTCGAACACTCTCTTCTATTATCGAAGTTACAATATACACTCGTGTTTCCGTGAACTGTATCCTTTTTCAAATCCTATTTATAAAATCGGTCGTACTGTGGTACTATAATTGATATATTTACAACTATTTTACTCTGCTTCAGGCGTTCTACGAGGACCTAATCTGGGCCCACTACTTTTCACGGTGTATATTAATGGTGCTTCTGGATTGTAGAGTTCTCGCATATGCGGTTGATTTAAAGATTTTCAATTGCATTGTCTCTCAATAAGACTATCTTATGGGAGAAAGATCTTACACGATTCATAAATTGTGTGTAAATAATCGAGGGTACTTAAATGTTAAGAAATGTGGCATTATTTCATTCTCTGAATGTTCCAATATTATTTCCTTTCATTATGTAATGTGATTGTGTGAGGATTTCCAGAGTATTACAGGTTCGGAATCTTGGAGTAGTCTATGACTTTCAATTGTCCTTTAGTCCACATATTACTAGCATTTGTTAATTAGCATCCAGGTCTCGAGGTTTTCTCATACGCTAAGTCCTAATAACGTTTGTAATGCAGTAAGAGTATTTATGGTCAAAGTATCTCTCCAGCAGTAAGATGAAACACATGTCTGCATGTCTGGAAAGATACATTCACACAAATATGAAAGTATTGTGTTCTAGACATCAGATTTTTAAATAATATTTTTATATTATTAAAAATGTTTTTGTTTTATGCAAAATATTTAATTTTATGTTACGTGTTCGTAGACAAGTATTTATTTGTCGCAAATTAGCGTCATTCTTTATTTTATTTTGTTCTATTAATTTTGAACCTATCTGTACGTTCATATGCTTAAGTTCATATATCTGTAGGTATGATTGCGTATTAGCTTTTTCGTTGTTTTCCTCTCCACTTCCATTACCGAGTGCGAGATATCTTTCGCGCAGATGTAAGCTAGACATCGATATCGATCAATCGTGATCCCGCTCTCGCACACCACGTATTCATTATTAAAGGGTATAATTATCGTTTTCTTACGACGTATATTGTGGTTTCGAGCCCTACCTGCATTTAGGGATTTATTAAAGTAACACGTAATTTTTTTGGAAGTAGCAATTTACCCGGAACAGGGATTTTTTGATCGCTTCCACTCACGATATCTAAGTTTTGTCAATAAAAAATAACGATTAAAACAATTCTGGTACGTAATTTCAACTATTAAGATAAAATAAAACAAATTTTATGAATTTCACTTTTTAATTATCACTGTAACGAATCGTTTCGCACCAACCTGGGCTTCGTCAGACATATAACTAACTTATTTACAAAATATTTTTTTTATATTGAACACAAGTAAACGGTAACAAGCAAAAACACATGTTTTATTTTAAAAAATAGTCGGAGGGATGGGTGCTTTTTATTACTGGATGTCTATGCACAAAACTTTCGCTACGGTTTATACAATATGTACTTTCTTAAGTAATAAAACTAGAGGTTTACATTATATTACAGGGAGGTAAAGAATTCTATGGAAAAATACAAAAATACAAAATACAATATGTAACTGTCTGCATTTAGTTATATGTCTGACGAAGTCCAGGTTGGTGCGAAACGATTCGTTACAGTGATAATTAAAAAGTGAAATTCATAAAATTTGCTTTATTTTATCTTAATAGTTATAATGGAATTTCATCAAGTAAAGGCCGAAACAATCATATACGTAATTTCAAAATTCATTTATTTCTTCTTTTTAAAACAGGTGTTTTTTTTTTATGGGCGACTAAAGTCCCGCAGTTTGTTGAAATACCTATGGTTCCTTTTTTTTTCCACGGCTTTTTTTACAGCGACAATCAGGACAAAGCTACTCACTACCGAGACGGACTACCGAGCTAAGAGTTTTATATTTTGTTCTTTTGAATTTAGTTATTATTCTTACCTAAATCATTTTCATTTAATTTTTCTGTAAACGCTACGTGTACGTAATTTACAAGTTCAAATTTATAATTTAGCTAATAGCTACTGATTAATCTATTTATACGTTCTCAAAATAGTCAGATTAAATTTTTTTTTAAGTTTAGGTACAGTGAAGAAATTATGGAGCAGTTTATGAATAAACTGCTTACAACAAACTTCAATCACTGGCCCGCTAGACCATGCAACACCCTGCAATTTCGTTTTGCGGCCTTACCTTCAAAATACCATTTTTAGAACATCTGTATCTTCTATATTCGACGAAGAGTCATAGTGTCTCGACGAACAAAGTAATCATTTTGAAATTGGAACTAAAAAGCTTTCATTTTGAAAGTATTTAATTATAATTTATCTTAAAATGGTGAGAACTATATACTATTTTAAACAAAGAAATAATATTTTCTTAAACATTTATTACATTTCATATAATTTTTCACTAGCACGGATTTGAAAGTTAATTATAGGCCAGCATATATTGACAAAATTTAATTGGACACGTGCAAATCATTATATCAATTCAAATATCCACAAAAGTTGAAAACTAAATTTAAATTTAGATAACTCCTTATCAATTTAATTACATGTATAATAATAATAAAATAATATTCCTTATTGTCCAACAGAAATATTCCAATTATAGGACAAAACATAACCTAAATAAATACATACAGTGTACCATAATATAATTACATGTGTAAATGCACTGTTAAAAAATAATAGTAAATAATAAAAATAAAAAACACAATTCAAGTACAGTATCTGCCAGAATAAACAGTACCGAAATTAAAAAATTTTATTTTTTAAACTTTGTAATTTAAATGTTCAAAATGTTCACCATTACGACGCAAACAAGCTTCATATCGATTTTGTAAGTCACTGAACATATTTATAAAAAGTGGTTGATGTAACTGCCTGAAAAATGTTTGAATTCTTTCTCGTAGTTCTGCAATATTCTCCGGCGGATTTTCTGAGCGAAATATTTTGTCTTTCATCATGCCCCAAATGTATGCATCAGGTGGCGTCAGATCCGGTGAATGAGAAGGATATTCGAAGTCTGTTCTTCGGGAAATTATTCTATTATCAAAATGCTGACGGAGTAAGTTGAGAGTGTGCGCAGCTGTATGGCTCGTTGCACCATCTTGTTGAAACCATTGTGTGCGCATCCGTAAATTTCGTGCACGGCAAAAGTTCTGTAAATCTCTTACAAAAGGTATGATAATGTTCTCTCTGTAACGTTCTTGGTTTACAGTAAGTGGATTCTGATTATCGTCTTCAATGAAATATGGACCAATTATTCCATGACCAGAAACCGCGCACCAAATTGTAACTCGGACACTGTGGAGTGGTTTCTCTACAATAACATCAGGACGTTCAAATCCAAGGAATCGAGTTGTTTGTCGATTAATATAGCCGCTAAGATGAACGTGACTCTCGTCTGAAACCATATGTTTTTCAAGAAATTGGAATCCTCCTAAATTAAGCTCAATATGCGACCACAGTAAATTTTCCTTGCATGTTTGTCCGCAATGTTCGTCCAGTCGTTGTCCAACTTGAATACGGTATGGATAACCACCAATTGATTTGAACATCCGACGTGTAGATGTTACACTGATGTTAGGTTTGCATGCAGTTCTTACAAGGCTTCTTTGCGGTGACTGCACAACTTCATCAAAAACACGTCCTGTGTTTTCGTTGGTACACACTGTTTGTCGACGACCTGAAGAACCTTTACGTTGACACAATACACTACCAGTGCGACGAAATTTCTCAACAACAGCTAATATCACACTTTTACTTGGGGCTGCTTTATTAAACTGTTGTTGATATCTTACTACCACCTGTTGTAAGCTTGGACCATCATTGCGACCATTTCCGTATGAGCGAAAATAATGTTCTACCAAAAACACTTTTTCTGCTGTTGTAAAAACCATTTTCAATTCAAATTCAACTCCAGCGTAACATTCATACGTTAACTAATGACAATTAAGTCAATAATAACAAATGCATATTACATAAGCAACTCCATAGCACCTTAGATTTTGGTACTGTTTATTCTGGCGGATACCGTACAAAATAAATAACAAATGACAATTCGTAGACACACGTGAAGTAGTAAAAATTACCACAAATATTCGAGAGAAGGGATCAGGGTAGAATTTGTGAAGGTTGTGTACAATATGCAGCAAAAGTGCTTTGAGCAACACATTGGATGATGGGAACGGTGAAAGTGTCCGACGATCTAGTTAAATGTCCTGAAAACCCAAAACTTCAATTGTGACAGAAGAGACGGACAATTAATCCTTCCATTAATGAATTAAGGATAAATTTATCACTAAAATGTTCTCTTCTATCACTCAGGGAATTCAAAGAATGGCGGTCCAGGAGAGACTCATATTCACACTTGAAGAACAGATACTTCAAAAATTGTCTTTGAACACTCTGCACAGCCAGACGCAAATGCAGGTAATGAGGATAGCATATAGGAGAGCCGTATTCCAATATACTTCTTACGTAGGCGTAATACAGAGGTTTTAATGTTAAGGGATTACGAAACTGCCTACAAGATCTTATAATGAATCCCAAACATCTAATAGCTGCGGTACACATATCGTGAATATGATTATTGAATCGTAATGCAGAATAAAATAACACACCCAGATCCCTAACCTCGTCGATTCTGGGAATGGGAATATGGTCGAGAGCATACGGGAATAAAACTGGGTTCGCAACACGGACATACGAGACAATTGCTCATTTGTCAGTATTCAAAGCCGTTTCATTATGACTAGACCACTGATTAACCAAATGGAGATTACGTAACAATTCCCTACAATCGCTCAATGACGAGATTCTAGAAAATAATTTTAAGATCATCCGCGTAAGCTAGTACTTTACAATCTAATATATTAATGAGATCATTAATAAAACTATTAAATAATAAAGGTCCTAGAGTTGATCCTTGGAGAATGCCTGACGTTGGAGTATACTGCCCGGATTGAAAACCATCGTAGTAGACGTAACTAGGTCTGTTACATAAATATGAAAATATTAGTTGAAATAGACCATACGAGACACCAAAAGCGTCCAACTTGGTTAACAGTAAGGAATAGCTAGCAGAATCAAATGCTTTGGCAAAGTCTGTATAGATGACATCCATCTGCATCCAAGCATCTGAAGCTTCACTAATGTATTGGGTTATTTCAGCCAAATTCGTAATAGTGGATCTACCTGCATTGAAGCCGTGCTGTTGTACAACCGACACCGATTTAACTTGAAGATAATTTGTTGATACCACAAACTTTCAAAAATCTTCGCAAAATATAATATAATAATAATAAATAAAGTTGATGGATACCCGACAATAATAAAAATTTGTAATTGACTTAAACATATACAAAAAGTTGTGTTTATGTATAACAATACGTTATGCACGTATAAAGCATTTGTTACAATATGAAACAGACATGTAAATAATTTAAATATCTGTAACTGTACACATGGACAATACACCTCGTATTTTCAGCATTTACCTCTGCTTAAGACATATGTTTCTGCCATCTAGGCGTCTTCAGTCAAGCTAGTGAAGCAATGTATACATATTGATACAAATCTCTTAAACAATAGATCTGTATCTGTATCTACATTACGCCAAAACCGTCTCCAAGCCATAGCAAGTTACCTCCTATCAGATGGCACTAATTTAATAAGTGACATCTGACGGACGAAAGAGACTATGCCAGAAAAGGCGATCTTCCGCTCGAATAGCTAGGCTATTTCAAAAACGGAAAAATACGTATATAGGTGCAGTCCATTAACACGCGCCAGATGGCGGTAAATATGGCGGTGTATTGTCCATGTGTACAGTTACAGATATGTAAATTATTTACATGTCTGTTTCATATTGTGACTTAAACATACTTTAAAATTTCATGACCAACCCTAAGACAGCTTTTTTTTGAATGCACGTTATTTCTTGTACCAAAAAATTAAAAAAACAAAACGAACACTGTTTATAATATTTGTATTTGTACTAGAAGACCATAAAATTGAAGAGATTAGTAGTCAAAATTGGTGATTGGTCTTGTCAAACAACTTGTGTAAGTCGGCATTCTATAAACAAATTAAATTAAAATAAATTTCAATTTAATTTGAAATATTTATCAGCTCTGCTGATCATGAAAATTTACAACGATCTCATCGATATATTTCACAATTAAAGTTTCACCAGACGAGATCGGCACAAAGAACAAATCAGACCGACCAACAAGAGAGAGTCCATAAAATCAATTGCCGATAATGAACGCGAACTCGGGCACGCACATAATTCGCGTGCGAAATCTGTGGAGAGCTCGGTTTGTGGTGGCCTGCGACGGTCATACCGGGGCCGCCGCAGGACTGATTTGTTTGACGATCGCGTGAATCGTTCTCCATCGCTGTGTGTCTCTTGTATTTCTTCGATATCGAACGTCGTGTACATAATATAGGTACACACACGTACACGAGAAACCGGAATGAACGATCGTTTACACGTATGGCGACCTAAATACCTGGGGGATTTTGTAACGCCGGGTTGCGAATAGACAATACATCATGTCTGAATGGTTGCATTTAGATAAATCACCAATGCAATCATGTGGAAATGTTGATCGTATATTGTCTTGATCTTGCATTTTGCTTGCATGCATTTGAGTTTGCCGTGATCTTTTTCGATCTTGTATTACAGTGGCGTCAGGTCAAAAGAAGACGTCTTTAAAATAGAAGTATCTTATTTGTAAATTTAGCAGTATATTTCAAATATTATGCAAGTCGATATAAGAGCACACGGATTTGAAATCTACATATTTATGCTGTACCTGCTAATAAAACAGCAAGGTTAGAAATGTATCGACTTCATTATCTAGATAGCTATAAAAGAAACGAGTTAGAAAATAGAAAAAAATGTCAACACAAGAACTAAATAGTGAGCCACAAAAAAGTTTTCAGAGTATGCCATGGATTAAATCAGTTATGTCTCTAAGACATAACTGATTTAATAACATAGATTGATTAAATGATTTAACCTACATGTCATACTACTAGTAACAAGTTAAATCGTTAAAAAAGAGTTGCCAAGTGACATTCGTTAAGCTAACTTAATATTTAAATCTACGGAAAAATTGAAATTTACAGGGAAAAGACGGTTAATTAAAAGTTTTGATTGTTCAAATGTGTAAATTAAAAATTTACTATAAAAAATGTAGTTATTTTTTTTTGGAGCGCTGTCTGTTTTAAAATGAGAAAATACCGAAAAATCAAGTTTGAAAACTAACATCAAAAACCAATTCAGCTTAAACAACATTATGTATGTGATAATCTCATAATATTCAGAATAAAGATGAATTAATAATTAAAGTAAGCACAGTAATTTATTAATGCAGTAGGTATACAAAACAAGTATGACATTGAAGCAAACATTAATTTTTTCTTTTAACACAAATGTGTTGGTACTGAAAAGTAACGTTTTTTTTATTGGAGTAATTAATATTCGTCATCTGTGATGTTATCCATTGGAGTTTGTCGTGTAGAGTTTTGATGATCCGTTTACCCTATTATTTAAATCAAAAGAAGAACAAAACACAATGTATTCATTAAGTAAGGTGTGTAATATCACCACCGTCTTCATCTCTACAACGTAAAGGTCCTCACTTCGTAGAGTTAATAACATTTTCTATGATCCAACATGAATTATTAATTTCTACGGGTGATTTTTTCTTGCAGGTCATTAAGATCAAAAACAGGTGTTACAAAAGTATAATTTTTTTTAAGTACGGCCATAAAAAGAAATCGCACGGTGTTAAATCGCAGGAACGAGGGGGCCAAATTGTGTTTGTATTTAAACTAATAATTCGATCTCCAAAAAATTCTCTCAGAAAAACGATGTTTTCATTGGTACTGTGTACACGAGTTACATCTTGTTGGAAGTTGCCTGTAATTCATTCTCGTGTAACATATTTACAAATGGTATCAAGACTTCCAGCCTGTAGCATTTAATATTCCCAAAAAATGTGAGCATAATTTTGTATTTTTAAGCGACATACTTTCAAAAAATATAGGTCCAATAATCCTTCTGTGACAAACAGCTGCTCAAATTCCAATTTTCCGTGCGTATGGTGCCGATTATTTGCGCTTCATAAACACGTGTTTCGAGAATTTACGTAGCTAGAGAGATGAAACCAGGATTCATCAGTAAACATAACCTTTTCAACGCCTCCATCACTAACAACAAAATGGTCAATAAATCTATTACAAAATTCCTGTCGTTTCGGTATGTCCATAGGAAGTATTTCACTAGTCGCTTGCAACCAGTAGGGTGTAAGTGTAGACCATGTTTAAGGATACGTCTGCAAGTGCTATAAAAAAGATCTAATTTAATTCTTGGTGGAAATGTCGCACAGAAGGCTGAGGACGTTCTTCTACCAATTGTCTTACCTCTTCAACATTTTCCTCATTTCTAACTGTTGGCCCACCACTGCCCTTTTTGCGATTCATGCGTCCTGTTTCCCTGAATAATTGCACAAAACGGCGGATACGTGTGGAAAACTGTTCATATGGGAGAGCAATATCTGATAGAGTAAACCCATTCTAATATATTTGCGTCTTATTCTATCAAAATTTCAAAGTAACCTAGATTGACTTTTCAAATGAACACTTGTTATATTAATAAAGTGAAAATTAAACTATTAAAAGATAAATTTCCATTTTGTAATAAGAGATCGATGTAGTATATAATTTGAAAGCCGCAACTGGAGACACAGGCTGACGAAGATTGAACTGAAAATTATAATACAGGAAAATGCATAATCATTTTTTACTAATTTACAATATGATACGAATTTTTATTTAAAAGGGAAATTGAAATTAGACAATATTAAAATGTTAAGAGGTGAAACAAAAGATAAGCTTCCAGTACTTTAGCATCCGTACATCTGTATACACGGAAAACATGTCAGTCTCCCAAAAACAGTTCTATTGGAATTTAATTTTCAAATATCTCCTCTAAACGCTAGAATCTGGAGCGCAACATCGCATCATATGAGGGCGGATTGATATACATGCAAACGATAATTATTTAAAATTACCCGCACGAAAATAAAGTATCAAATTACTTGCAGGGATAAGCACAACATTGTTTAAATATATAGTTTAATAATAGTTTAAAATGTGTAAAATGTAGAAATGATGAAAACAATATGTAACTAACACTTAACATATATTATTAGAAGGAATTTCTTATTTTCTTGACCGTAGTTACAATACTGGACAAAAATATAAGTGTTTCTTGGGAATAGTGGCCGGGTAATTAGAACAATATTTAATTTGTACGTACATTTCGGTTTTATATATAGAACCTTTTTCGTAACTGTAGTATTTATTAAAGTGTTAAAATGGTAGGTGTAGCATTCAAACAAATGTACTTACATTAGAATTGGGTTATTAATATATTGCACTGTACTCATTATATGAATGCATTTCACAAGTGTTAGTTGACCGTATTCAGAACATCTGGTTCATATCATAATTTGACTGGTGGAAATGTAGGTAACCATCATGGTTTAAACTGTTCTCGGACATGTGTATTTATATTTATAATCTTTATATTGTCATTATATGGATGTGTATAAAATGTGTAGGTATATTGTAAACAGGTTGTTTGTGTCTGTTCTGTTGTTTATGGAATCTGTGTTTCTTTGTATATGGATCCTTTCTAATATATTTGTGCCTTGTTATTTGTTTCACATAATTTTTCACATAATATTCTTTTTCAAATAATTATTAAGGTTTTATAAAAATTGAAAGTGTGATTGGTCTGCTTGATATGTTTTTTAAGGCTTAAATATTGTTTGAGAAAATGTGTCCATTTAAACGTTCTTGTAGATATTGTGTTGTTTGGTCGATGTGTACACCGTTACGGTCGTTGCATGAGATTTCATAAATAACGTGGGGTTTTCTTAATGTAGGTATTTTGTCTTTTAATTTTGAGTATAAGTTGTTGAGATTATTGGAGTTTTCGTGAGCTACTTTCATGTTATATGATGGTAAGATTTTGTTTATTTTTTCTGACAGGTTGTTTATATGAGGTATTGGAGCATATTTATAAGTAGTTTGAGCATTGTTTTCTTTGGCTTTTGTGGTTTTTGTCTTATTTGTGTTGTAGTGTTGATATACTTTTTGTTTTATGTTTTATTAATGAATGGGAGGGAATATATATACCCGGCCACTATTCCCAGGAAACACTTACATTTGTATCTAATATATATATATATATATATATATATATATATATATATAACGTGTGTATAAATTATCGCAAAAGCTACACGCAGCGACGTTCTTCGTTTGGTTCTGAATAAAAAATCTTAATGTTAAAATGTCGTATCATGCTTCGTTTGTTTTCACGGGGTTCTTGAAGTTCAGACTTTTAGTGCGTAACTAACCTTTGCTCTTCGATATCTGTTAATAGAGATAGATGCAATTTAGTTTAAAGAAAAAAAATTTACTAGTATTATTTCGTAAACGTTTTCTTTTTGATTTAAAAGCTTGTCTTAAACATTTATTCATTAACGTACTTTCACGAAAAACACATTTGGCAACGTTGTAGAACAATAAGTTTGTATTTCAAAGTGAGTTCAATCAAAATCATTACTGTCAAATTTTGACATTTACGAATTTACGAAGCATGATACGACATTTTAACATTAAGATTTTTTATTCAGAACCGAACGAAGAATGTCGCTACGTGTAGCTTTTGCGACAATTTATACACACCTTGTATATATATATATATATATATATATATATATATATATATATATCTCCTTTTTCTATTTTTCTTAGCCGTTCTCTTAATTATAAATCTATAAATAAATTATTATATATAATTATAATTACAATAATTAACGATATATATATATATATAATGTAGTGGCGAGCGTCCTATAGAAGACTATCTTGGAAGTATATTAATAATGCTGTTGCTAGTAGGGCTCCAGATACTACCATAAATTTGCTAAAATGAATTAGAACTGCAAAAATAATTGATATCTCGCAATAAGAAAATGTGTTTCGTTCCGACGAAAACACCTAAAGACGTCATAGCTACCCGACGCATTCGGCACCTAGTTGGGTCTGGATATGCTGCACTGGGACTGAAAGCAAATGAGATGTTGCTCAAGACATTATCTAAAGATTACCGACACTAAAAGACTGTATGAGCTATTGAAAAAACTAGGTTAGAAAAATGATAAATGAAAAATTATATTACCATGTAGTCTATTTTGAATATTATAGTTTATCAAATTTGGCTTGTACTATTTTACAAGCCAAATTTGGTAAACTACAATATTCAATGAACTCCTCGATTTCGATTTATTTTCTCAGGCAGCGACACAAACATTAGTGAAAAATTAAAGTAAGACTATGAAATACTTTTTATAACTTGTAAGTAATTATAAAGTTAGAAAATGAATACGAGAATAACATACTAACATTTTGCTTACATGAAGATATATTTTATTCAAAATCAATTCGAGTCATAATTCCTAGTTGACAAATAAACGAAAGAAATGCGAGTATATAAAACAGGAACAATTTGGTACGAAAGAGATTATGCTAAACGGTCACGAGTTGCCACTGGTTTTCCAGTCGAATCCTTTGAATGTCAAGATGAGCGGGCTCGCAAATAGAAAAGGAATGGCAGAACGAAGTGAACACCGATGTTTATGCCAAAGGTTTCTGAATGCCGCCGTAAGGGCGCGAAAAAATACTTAACAACGGCGACTGAACGACCGACGACTTTACCGTATAACTTTCACACATGCATAATAGAAATTTACATCGCTCGTAAATTATCTATTCTTTTCTCTCTGCGCATATATATAAGTATGTGTAAATTCTCCTGTCAACTGACGTAAACTTCTAATTTATATCTAAAAGCAACTAATATGGAAACAGCCATAAAAATATATAATCAATACGATGGCAAAAGTCATATACAAGACCGAAAAAACACGGTAGTTATAATTAAAAATTACTGAAAAGCCACGTCCATCAACGGAACGTACAGACGCTTTTCGCTCTTATTGGAGCTTATCAATGTACGGTATCTCAAAGACGGATATGGCTTTTCACTTCTATACTTTGTGTATATATAGTTAACATTCTGAACTTACTGCAAATGAGAATTAATGAATATTAAATCTCATTTTTACATATAAATGCCGCCTTATGTGATGCGTTAATAACTACAATCCGACAAACCAAGTTTGTACTAGCATGTAGAACACACCTCGTCGCGATTCCGACCTTCCTGGTTGTTAGGATAATTAAAAATTACTGAAAAGCCACGTCCATCAACGCAACGTACAGACGCGTTTCGCTCTTATTGGAGCTTATCAATGTACGGTATCTCGAAGACGGATATGGCTTTTCACTTCTATACTTTGTGTATATATAGTTAACATTCTGAACTTACTGCAAATGAGACGGTAGTTATGTTTAAATTGAATAAAATTTGTTGGGTAATTTTCAAGTTGTGGTCTACAAATATTTGACTCTACATAATCAGAAATAGAACAGCTAAACTGGCAAAACGATGAAATAGGAGCAGTTAAAAAAGGTAATAAAAAGCTGCCAATTCATTCAGATAAGGAAGATAGTACGAGCAGCCGATAAGGAATAAACAAATTTATTATATAGGATTGTTTCAGCCTTTACTTGATGAAATTCCATTATAATTATCATCGGGATAAAATAAAACAAATTTTAATGAATTTCACTACTTTCTACTTTATAAAGTTACGATCGTTTCGTTCACACATGAGCTTCGTCAGACATATAACTATTAGTTAAACTTTAGAAACTTGTTTTATTTTATCCCGATAATAGTAACAAATTTATTTAATTTAAAAATTATTATTTATTAAAGAAGAATAATAAACACAATTTCGCAATTCAAACAGGACTTAAAGGAATAGCTGAATTTGAAGAAGTAGAAAGATATATTGTCACAAAAATTTAGAATTTCTGAAGAAAGACTTTAAGAGAGGTAATAGGTGAGATACGAGTACTAATGGATGGAGTAAGTTCTACATAACTCATTGCTAGAAACATTTCAACGAAATTATTAATTTCAGAGTTTTTTCTTTAAGTTTGACTTAGTTCAATACGTGGTTATAAATATGTTCCTGAAAACTGCGTTGATATATACAATGGAATATATGGAAGACTTGTACTCAATACGCACTAATAAACTGTAAAATAGTTGGATGTAATGTGACATCAGTGTACCTTTGACTGCCATGGAAATAAGTAAACTAAAATTTTGTAAACAATCTGCGACATAATATTTATTGTGTTATTCGTGTGTAACGATGAGTTTTAAGATTGATTATTTAAGTAATAAAGCCGAGTGTAGATTAGTACCGCAAAAGTCGGAAACCGCATGCAAAAACGAATACAACAGATTTATCAAATAGATGGAAAAGCAACAGTCTACAGTTATAGATGAATGAATTATACTTGCTTACCTTCAGAAAATGTCGGAGTAGTACAAGACCTCGACGATGTGGGCTATCCATTCAAAATTGCAAAGTATGTTGCGGATAAACAAAGGGATTGATATAAAATCATTTGTGAAAGTGCATGCATTCATGAAGGCAATTAGAAAGAATGACGTAACAAAGAAGGGTTATGTATTCAAGAAAGACGATTTGCGGAATTTTTTTAAAGATGCATGGGACATTACGTACTTATTTTTGCAGGTGGTAGCAATTTGCGGTATCTTTGGATCTTGTAGAAGGTGCAAATTGTGGGATTTACGCCTATACGATATCAAAGAAGAGGGAAGCGTATTACTTATTACTATCCGAGCATTTAAGACAGTGAAGAGTCGAAGTTTTACTGTTGCCGACAGTGATGGAATTCATTATGTAAGTTTGGTACAACAGTATTTATCACTGCACTGTGTTGTAAAGGGAAGCATACTAATCAAGTAATGGGTATACGTTTAGATTATGTCCTTTGCAAATTGCACGTTATCTTAAATTGGATGCTCCTGAATATACACGGGACATGCATTTCGACGCACATCCGCTACTATTATGGCGAATGGTGGTACGACAATCGATCAAATCCAACAGCAAGTAGGTTGAAAATTGGCAGCTGTGGCGAGTGGTTACGTGGAAGAGAGTATCAGCAATAAGAAGCAATAGGTTTAAAACATTATTGGGAGTTCCATTAATGGAAGTACGATCCCAGTGATTTCTGAAAATAGTGTTATAAGTAAAGACCATATTATATGCAAAATATGCTTTTTATAATTACCTTATTTTATTGAAAAAAAAACAATAGATAAACCCAGGAAGTTCATAATTTTGTTGATATACCTTTTAACAACAAAATTATGAGTTTTCTAGGTTTATTTAATGTTTTCTGAATAAAATAAGGCAACTAAAAAAATCATATTTTGCATACAATCCAGTCTTTAGTTATAAGTATGTACTCATTTGATTAGCATCTTCTCTGATTTAAAAAACCGAGGGTTTAATATTTCAGACAGTACTAATTGTATATTACATATTCATCTAAAGGAGGAGTTTTTTCAATAAAATTATTACGAAATATTTTATTATAGCTTTAGACATATTTGTCAGTAACATTTTTTCATATTTATTGTTATCGGTGCGTCCGAAATGAAATTTTTCAGGAGAGTAAGAGGAGTGATTAAAGATGGCAGATTTAGAAATGAACAAATAAGATGTGACCTGGAAATAGAATTCACAGAGGAATTTGTGGAACGAAGGCAATTAGGGTGGTGGAGACATCTACAGAGGATGAGTAGTGTCTGTTAAAAGTCTGTTAAAAGGATTTGGAAAGCCAAAACACTTGAGCAAAAGATGAGAGGTAGACTAAAAGAGACATGGATTAGCGTAATTGCGAAAATTTTGAGAAGGGGAGGAGAAACGTGGATGCAAGCAAAGAAAATAGCGCAAAATACGAAGGACTTAAAGAGTTAATTTAAGTTTCACCTACACCCTCACGCGTAGAAAAGGATTTGATTATATATATATTATTTATTGTTAAAAGGTTGTTCTGTCAGATATTAATTTTTAACTTTGTCCCTAGAAACTTTAAAACACGCGCGTTTTTTAATTATTGATTTATGTACGCGTTGGCGAGTTTTAAACAAGCAAAATGATGTACCAAAAAAATTTAATAAAGATAAGAATAAAGTAGGCTGACGATGTTCTCGCAGTCTCTAGTCCATAAAAGCTTTTCTACAGGAGTCTCGAAGCCTAAGGCAACCATTGTTGATACCACGCATTTCTCTTCATTGTTATATATCAATTTGTTACCCTTTGCACTTGCTACAATTTCCATAATTGAACTTTGAATAACTTTTTCACATAACTGAACAGAACCTACTCTCATTTAAAACACGTTAGGGTTATAAATGCGGTCGTCAAATTTGCTAAGGTAAATAAATCGGCGGAGGTAATCTCACCACCAAATGTTACCCTCTACCTGCATCGATAGAATAATCTCATAATCCGGCAGGTATTTTCACCACTAACAGAATTCAGGTAATAAAAGCAATATATACCGTAATTTGGGAATTTCCAGTACTAATATTAACTAATGTCTATTTAATGTTGATGTTCTTGCAAAGTTATTACGGTTTCACAAGTTAGTTTCTTTTGCTCAACAGAAGAGGTTAGTACTTACAATTGGTGTTGTTTATTGTGATAATAATTTAATATAAGTATTCGATTTATAAGATGTCAGCTATGTTAGTAAAAAGTATACGGGGTAAAGATTTACTTCTCTTTGAGAATTTTACGTATTTTAAAGAAAAAGAATTGAAAAGCGGAGAAGTTTTCTGGAGATGTGTCCAAAGAAGAAAGTGTATTGCTAAAGTATTTACTGTTGGTCCTGAGCTTACAATATCGAGGAGTGATATAGTTCATAACCATGAAGTAGATGAGCAAAAAACAAACAGGAAAGTGCTTACAAATTTGTGCAAGCGAAAAGCAGAAGAAGATTTATTGGAAAAACCTTCAAAGATTATTCGAAGAGTCCTTAGTGCCAATATGCCAGAGTCTGTTACAACCAATGATGTCAATTATGTACGAAGAAATATGTATAACTGCCGACGGAAAATATTTCTTAGTCGCCTACCTGCAAATATAAACGAAGTGCATGAAGTTGTAAATCTATATTCTCCTAAAATTAAAACCGCGAAAGGTGAAAACTTTTTGTTTATAAATAGTGCAGAACATAACATTATCGTATTTACATGTGAAGCCAATATTCGTGCCTTGTCTAAAATGAATACTTTGTATATGGACGACACATTCTCATATTGTACGAAATACTTTCTACAATTTTTTACCATCCATGCACTTCAGAATGGACACTATGTCCCACTACTGTATTGCTTGTTGCCAAACAAAAGTTGGACCACATATAAAACACTTTTTTTGTTGTTGAAATCTAACATTTTTGAATCATTTTTTTGAATCATTTTTCGAACCTAGCGAGATCTATGTTGATTTTGAAAAAGCAATACATACCGCAATAATTCATGTTTGGCCCAGTGTAAAAATCAGTGGCTGTAGATTTCACCTACACCAAGCATGGTACAGAAAAATTCAGTTCCTTGGATTAAGTGAACATTATAAAAATAATTCAGAAATAGGAAATTGACTGAAACTTACCTTTGGTATGACTTATCTACAACAACAAGAACATGTTGCGGACTGCTTTGTTTTCGATTTGATGGCTTATAAACCAGACAATAGCCTGTTAGATAAATACGCCGATTATTTGTTAGAAACGTATATAGAGGAAAATGCTACATTTCCTACGAATATATGGGCGGAAGAAGTTGCCTCGAATACTCGCACTACAAATGCGTGCGAGTCGTTCAATTATAGATTTAATGCATCTTTTTATAGTACGCATCCGTCTATATATGTGTTTATCGAAAAATTGAAACAATTTCAAGTTGACGCTGATATCAAAATTCAAAGTTTACATATTCCTAATAAAATAAAGGATAGGCAAGTGAAAAACAAATTAAAATATTTGGAAAATTGTATAAATCGATTAAAATCAGGTCATTTGTCTAGGCTATAGTTCATAAAATGTGTTTGTCATTCTTCGTTACCCAATTAATTTTGCTTTTTTTATATATAATATGTATATACCTAATAGTTTCTATAACTTTTTAGTGATTTATTTTTATATGTTATATAGTATATGTATATAAATGTTTACTGTTTACTGTGGTGCATGCTATGTAACGAACTTTTTATTTTTGTGTTTTGAATTCCATTTGATGTTTTTCGTTATTTTTGTATCTTTATCCAAAAAATATATATATATTACTATCACTACTTCTTTTTACTATTATCCTCAATAAAATCTCAAATTTCATTTATTAGTGTTGAATGTTTGCAAAATTATAATTTGTTAAACTTTTATAATAGATTCTGGAAAGGCACTCAGTAATAAATTCATTCTTTCTTCATTAGAAAATTTAATGAAAAATTACGTATTAAAACTAGTGGTGAGAATACCTATGGTATTAACGTGAATCCTTACGGACGGTGGGGAATTTACCTATAGGATTAAAGTAGACTGGTCATTTAGTGGTGAGATTACATCCGCCCAAATAAATATAAGCATAAATGGATAGTATTTGGGAATTTTATGAAAGTACTTTCCAGTACCTACTAATTAAGAAAGTTCGGACACAACTTACATCGACCCACCACAACTATAGCAATTGACTGGCAAAGTTCATTACACACTAAACTGAGTGAACAATTTTTTTATATAATAATTAAAAAAAAAACTTACCAAGTCAATAAAGAAGTTTTAACGTAAGTGATCATACCTGAAACAAAATATATTTTCAATTAATCTTATATAACTAATATTACGAGCAATTTCTTAAGTATTGGTATAGCTATTTACAAAATCAATAACACCTTAATATAATTTATTATATACTTTACTAAGAATAATCGTAATCTATAAATCAATAATTTACGAGTTAAAACAAGTAAGTAGTCAATGAATAATTTAAATAGCTTACAGTATCAAGTGCGCAAGAATTATTTCATAATTCTGCAACGACTGATTTTAAAATAGGAATAAAACGTGACTAATATTGTCATTGTGTCCCTTTATTAACATCAGGCCTCGTTAACTGTGCACTTTGAATAAGGGAAAAAAACAGCCACATTTGTTGCGCTAGTTAATTTGTATAAGATTTACATTCAATATAAATGATAATTGCCATACTTACATTATATTACAACACATGGCTAGTACATACTGCTGTATATTCTGCTAGTTGGGGCAAGTGTAAAATTGATTATTTAATGACATGTTACACAAATACATATTCTTCACAAACTCAGTTTATGTGTTTATCTCAGGGTGTTTATTGGGTTCTCGATAAAAGGCTAGCATCAAATGAGGTATATACATATTATGTTCAGAGAAACAAAACAAAAATTATTGTGTAAATAAAAGTTTTAGACGTCTCTAATCTCACATTGTCATGTGAGAAATAATCAACAATATACAACAATCATTTAAGTTGTAAATATTCTTTCTACACTTTACGACGCTATTTTATAAAATAGCGTCGTAAAGTGTAGAAAGAATATTTACAATTACATTACTTCGCGAAAACGCAATTCATCATTTAAGTCAATAATAATTTTGTATAAATACTATACAGTGACGTGTATATTACCCAGCTATCGAGTAAAGTAATTTTCAGTACTTTTATAACTTAATTTCCTGATCGAAGTTTGAAGTTTACAAATAATTCACTAAATTGAATTATGTCAGCTCACAGAGGACACCGATCGTCTCTGGGGATATTATTTCACTCTCCTAACACGATTAAATGGTTCTGTGCAATTGTTTCATACTTGACCGAAAATTTCTTGATACGATTTTGGAAATTTTTTAATAATTTTCTTATCGTAGTCCTTCCATTAATATAATGATTTGACATTTTAGAATTTAAAAAGATTATCGGGTAGTATCCGCTACCTAGCGCTGCAGGTACCAAGAAAACTTGTAAATGAGGTAATGAACCGTATTAAGAGAAATTAAATTTTCTTAAGTAGAATTCTAATTTGACAAATAATATATATATACCTGTAACTGTATTAAAGAATATTGTAATGGTGTTTTAAATATAGGACCTTGTTTTATGTCTAGTAGTAGGTCACTAAACTATGAATCAGATAGACCAGAAACAAACCAACATTATTACTATCCTGAAGGCCTGCAAAGGCTAGTATAAATAACTAATTTATAAAGCTGCTCGGAATATCACACAAGAAGATTAAAGAGATTGTATTCGACATGCAGCTGCCATAGAAAATGAATATTACCAAAGCACATGTGCGAATCAGGAATTTATAATTCATTTAAGTGATAGTGGTGAAAGCAGTATTGAAAATTCCGGAGAAGATTAATGTTGTATATGTATATCTATGTAAATAATTTCCATATTATCGAAATAAACGTGAGTAACCTTATTGTTAGTCGCAATAGAATAAAAATTAATACTTAATACTTCTCTGGTTTCTATGCCATTATAATCACTGTTTACATTTCTCTAAACCTTCATCGCAGGGTGCCTATTTAAAATATTTATACGTTAGAAATACAAATCTTTATATCTATGGACAGACTATACTTTGTGGGCATATGCAGTTCACAGGTCGTTCTCCGGAATATCTTTTCACCATCAAAAACTACGATCTGCTATTTTCATATGCAAAAGCTGACATATAGTCATGAAATATATTTTTAAAGGTTGAGTGATAATACCAAAATTACGTCATAGGCTAGTTAACACAATGGGATCCTTTATCACGCTCATGAGTTACATACAGCTTCCGACGTAATTATTTTACTTAGAAATCCTAATATTATTGCTTGAGGCCCAAAGAGGTGGTTTAAATACAATGCACAGACCTCTCTGCCTCGTAAAGGCTATTGAACTCGTCCTCGTATTTGTTAAAATTACATTATAATTTGAAAAATTAAATTATAAACTTAATACTGGCACATGATATACGAGTGGAGGCTATGTATATATAACGTAGAAAATATCAAACTTATGAAGCATTCAGTTTTACGTCTTTATAATTTAAGAAGTTAGCGTCGACCAGTGCTGCCGTTGCTCTACATAAATTCGGTATATTCAGTTGCGAAGTTTCGGTAGATTTCCAAAAATTTAAGTTAAAAGTGCTATTTTTTAAAGAAATGAAGTCGTTTTATTAAAACAATAATAACATTACAAAAAAGTTTCACAATAACATAAACAAATTTAAAAAAGTGTTTCAATAACATATAAATGGTAATATTCCAGGTAGTTAATTGACGAAGGAGATACTTGTTGAAACTTCATTATAACGCTAAGAAATAAGTAATTAAACTTCTAGTTTCAAAAATTCTTTTATTGTAAATACCACTACAATATTGTTTCGCCATACAATGGCTTCATCAGGTGGATGAAATCGGCGGAGCCGAGTTCGTTCCCAAATCCGCAGGTAATAAAATGATAAAGACCGAATTCGTTCCGGAGTCTTAGCCGAATTCGTTCCCAAAGTTGCCGGTGTATACATTAAGAGGATTAAGAGATAATGAGGTATTTTAAGTGTAACACATTTATAATAAAACTATAAGATAGAGTAAATGCTATGTATATATA
This sequence comes from Melolontha melolontha, assembly GCA_935421215.2. Classification (NCBI taxonomy): domain Eukaryota; kingdom Metazoa; phylum Arthropoda; class Insecta; order Coleoptera; family Scarabaeidae; genus Melolontha; species Melolontha melolontha. Next base: position 72,069,498 of record OW285235.1, read on the forward strand.
ATGAGAATTTCATTACCCGATCAGAAACCAATATGCATACATTGCGTGCTATTATCCCTTCCTCTAATTACTCCTAAATTTGTCAAAGTTTACCTGGTAAGATATTTTGCAATAACAATCAGTTTTACTTTTGACGTTGTAAGTTGAAGTAATAATAACTAGAGAACGGACATTCTTACCACATGACTCGGCGTAATTCAATGAAGTATTTGTTAGTCTTACGCGGCCATCTGGTCCGTTGCGATTACAATGGACAACACAGCGATTGTATTCGGAGGATATATTCCATTAAACGCAATCCGCAATTAGAAATGTATATAAACTTCGCTCAGTACATCCCGGCGTAATACAATGAAGTGTTTGTGTTTGATTTTCTCGGACACCTGATTTTCGCAGCGTTAACAATGGACAACGGCTATTGATTCGGAGAACTTAGTCATGTGGTAAGAATGTCCGTTCTCTAATAATAACTAATAAGCCATGAGTGTTGTACAGTTTGAACAAAGTGAAAAAGGAAAAACAATGCTGGTGTTGGATGGTTATAAATTTACATTTAATAACCACGAGATTGCACGTGTGTATATATTTGTTATAATATGTATATTTGTAAATATATTTGTATATTGTATTTGAATACATACATGTTTGCTATGGTTTGAGTATTTTTAAAAACGCCTTCGTCCTTATCTTTTAATCCTCTAATGTATACACCTACAACTTTGGAAACGAATCCGGTTAAGACCCCGGAACGAATTCGGTCTATATCATTTTGTCACCTGCGGATTTTGGAACGAACTCGGTGCCGTCCGATGAAATACTTCAGTATTTCATCCACCTGATGAAGCCATTGTATGGCGAAACAATATTACAGTGGTATTTACAATAAAGGAGTTTTTGAAACTAGAAGTTTAATTACTTATTTTTTAGCGTTATATTCCAGGTATATAATAAATAAAATATAAACTTATTGGTTTCATTCTTTAACATTTTTCAAAACTATATCACTCATATTTTAAATCATTTTTTTAATATTTGAAAATTAAAACAACTCTTATTCCCCATATCCTGTTTGGTTAGTAATAACGCCGTTATTGTGTCAGTGGTTAAAGAATTTCGTTGTTTCATTTTTAATAAATTAATGGACAAAAAATTCTTTCAACGTTTGGTGAAGCCATTATGGAAAATGAAAAATGTGACAATAAAGGAAACATTATTTCACCACTGCCTAATTGAATTTTTTTGACTTTACTTTTTGACAATTTACCTAATACGATTAGGTATATATTTTTTTTAGCATGTACATGTACACCTGTACCAGAGCCTTCACCACCACTATTACTGGTATCACTCATTTTATTACATTAATTTAAAATAAAACACGAATTTGCATTAGTTGAAGAATAAAAAGAAGCGCTCAATTAATATACTAAACCGAAAGTTGCCGAAAGTGGCGAAACACGACTCTAGGCCTATTTATACCCTACGGATAACTAATGGGACTGCCCCTCATATTATGTACCCTGTAATTGCCAAAAGATCCTGTAATTTACCTTTACGTAGTTCACCTATAGATTATGTTTTTCCCACATAATATTTTGTGTGCGACTCATTTATTTGCCACAAGATAGATGCACTTAAACAAATATAAATATAAATTAAGGTTTTCCAATTAGAAATTTCATCTGCTTTGATTTATGTAATTTCAGAAATGTTTATGTGAATTGTTATCGGAAAAATAAAAAGATATATATTATTTATTACATGACGAATAATGTGAGATGTGAAAAAATCGTAAAATACCATGGTCAATTCGGTAGATCGGCAAAAAGAGTTCAATTTCGGTACATCTACCGAAAAATTGGTAGACGTGGCAGCACTGGCGTCGACTGCCTTACATTTTGAAAGATATTCTTCATATACAAATTGAAGCAACCCTACTTTCGTGAGCGTTTTACGTCTGCACGATTCTTTATAAAATTACGTTTATTTTAAAACAAAAATGCATTTCATTTATTCAAAATAAAAAGTAATACTTTTCTTATCGAGCATAGTTTCTCGCAATCATTGATTTGTATAGATTTAAACCTAATATACGAAAAAAATATATATGAAATTAGAATGAAAAATAAAATACAGAATTACTAGATGCATATTTATATGCGCTGGTGTTCCAAAATTGGAATATAAAATTTAAAAAGTGGACAGATTTATAGCACCTTGTCTCACTATGTATAATAAACAATTATATAGAAAAATATTTCTATATACAAAATCACTTTTATAAATCATTTAATTCATAAATTATTATTAAATCATATTTTAGGTAATGTATATGTGTTGGGTTTGATGTTATAACATTATATCAGTATCTCATTCACTTATATGTATACCAATGAACTTATTTCAATTACATGAAAAATTTCACAGCTATATGTAAGAAAAATATTTAGTTCATCATAAATACATAGTGTATGTACATGCTACAAAATGATATCTCCGTAATGTATGCTTTCTGAAAATATTTTCTAATTTCAGATCGGTATTTCCTTAATACATAAAAATATTAAAAAATTCTGAGAATTAATGCTGTGCTACTTTTTCTTTGCATTACATCACCTGTTTAAATTAAATTAATTAACTTCATAGGAAAAATAATCTGTCAAATAGCAAATGTTATACAACAAAATAAAATGTTAGTATGATAAAATCTCGATATTAGTAGGCTCTAACGCCAATTTTAATAATTTAGCAACAAATATTTTATTTCGTTATTAATCTTTGAAAGCTACTTGTTAAAAAGTCGCTTTTATTTGAAGCCAATTTTTGATTAAACACATCTGTAATATAAAATACAAAAATAAATTAAATAAAAATAAAAAACACCTTTTTATATTAGTATACCTTTTTGTATAGTTTTCATAAACTATTATGCAAATTTAAATAACACCACATTGAATTAGCTATAAAGTGAAAGTATGAATAATTTTCCAGAATTGTTGAGTAATAGAACCTGAAATCATACCTACAGGTACTTTTTCTTTGTTGTATATCTCTTAGATATGTTACTGTATAATAATAATAAGCATATTTGCTGTTTGACAAAGTGATATGAAGGAATATCTGTCCAATGACACATTTCCATTGATTTATATTTAATGGATATTTTGAATTGAATCGTCCACCATTGTACCTAGTACCTTGAACTGAAATCTTTTTAAACAATTGATATATTGGATTTCGATACTGTTCCCCATGCTGCAGACTGTGTGTTCATACTGGCTTAGAAACTATGTTATATACTAGAGCTTATTTCTAAATTAAAGTTTTGATTGACGCCCTAAGAATCACTACCGGGCAAGTGATTCTTCAATTTCATTCTTAGCCGTTTTCGTTTGTTTCGTATATGAGCTTTCAATATTATATCTCTATCCAAGCGCTTGCTCTAATATTTAATGTAATAGCTGGTGATTCACTGTATACGACTTGATTTAATTTTTGCTGATTCAACTGGATACGCCAAGTGATTGGATTTTTATGAATAAACTAAGATTTCTGTTTCATCTGAAAATGTTATTGTAGTCATTCATCATTCGTGGATATGAAGGCTCTATATATTATATATAAGATAGGTCTCAACACGCTTCCCTGCGGAACTCCTAATATTATAGAGTGTAATACTGTATAGATTGTTTCATACCGAACTCCAAAATACATTTTTGTAAAATATGCCTTTTAAAAGTGTAAACAGTGCCCTAGATAGATATGTAACCCATACTTACGATTTCATGTTTCTTGATGGTCAAATTTGGTTCCTTTGAATCATATAATAATTGTTGTGTGAATTATGAAAACGTTGCTTAAACTGGTTATAATATTGATTAATTCGTTGGTTTTGATAATCTCCCCGAAAGCTCGACACTTAACCCAGTGGCTTTCCAATTTTTTGAAGCTGTTTGAAACGTAATATTTTGCGTGCTAGTCAAAGTTGGCATTTGTTGCGTTTTTTTTGTCCAGAATATTGAACCAAGTCATTTTTTCAAATTTTGTAACAACAAAAAATCAGCAGAACCTGATTTGGAAAATATCGTGAATGAGGCAAGAATTCGTATCGTAACTCGACAACAATAGCATTTGCAATTGAGGATGAATGAGATGGAGCGTTATCCTGATAGAACCAAACGTTTTCTGAAAAAATACGGTAATTCTGTTTCAGTTCTGTATCAAAACTTGTCAGTATGTACATCTAAATAATGACCAGTGTTTGCGCATCACTTCTGTAACTAGGCACTAAATATTACGCCTTTGAAATCATATTTGCCTTCTTTGAAAAATGTTGATCAGAAAAATCCATTGTTTTGTCTATGTTTTTCCATTTATAGTGTAGTGATTCAGGTTTCATCTAGGGCAACATATCGATGAATACAAGGATTGTTCGTAAATTGCTTGGCCTAATATAAAGATGGCGTGATTTCGCAAGAATGTTTTACCATTCTGTAGAACCGGTAAATATGGCAGTACAGGGCGATCTATCAATTAGTCTGTTTTTACAGTACACCAAAGTGAACGTCTCGTGTGATTTTGTAATCATGAAAAAAACTGAGTTGAGAGCAATGATAAAGTACTTTTATTTGAAAGGCTTAACATCAACCGAAATCAAAGCAGAGCTGGATTCAACTATGACTAAAAACTGAGTTGATGAATTTAAGCGTGGTCGTATGAGCACAAATTCTGAACCCTGTAATGAACGTCCAAAAAGTGTTACTGTTCCGGATATGATTGAAAAAGTCTACCCTATCGTCTTTGGATGGCCGTCGAGTAAAGATGCGAGAGAAAGCGGACATTGTAGATATCTCAAATGACAGCCTGCACAGAATTTTTGAAGAATTGGAAATGAAAAATACTAATTTTTTGCTGGATTCACCGTTACGCTCTCGAAACCAAAGAACAATCCAAACAATTGACAAAAGAAGGTTCTCCGCCACCAAAGAAGGCAAAAACGGTTTCGTCAGCAGGAAAGGTTATTGCAACTGTTTTTTTTTTTGATTATCATGGAATTATTGACTACTACAAAACGGAAAACAATAAATGAGAGCTATTATGCTAATTTGTTGCAATAATTAAGCGACAATCAATGAGAAACGGCCCCATTTAGTAAAGAAGAAAGTGCTTTTCCATCAGGATATCGCACCTGCTCACAAGTCTGCGATTGCAATGGCAAAAATTCATGAATTAGGATTTGAATTAGGGCCTCGTTTGCCCTGTTCCTCAGTTTTGGCTCCCAGCGATTATTATATATTTCCAAACCTGAAAAATGGTTCGACGCTAAGAGATTTTCATCTAATTCAGATGTAATCGCTGCTGCAAATAGCTATTTCGAGAACTTGGATTCATCGACCTACAATGAAGGCATTACTAATTTGGAATATCGTTGGAATAAGTGTGTTGAGCGAGTGGGAACCTATATTTTGAAAAATAAAATGTTTTTTGTTTAAAAAAAACTTGCGTTTTCTTTGTTAAGCCACATGATTCCTAGACAATCTCGTAAATTCTCTTGGATTTAGTTTGAACATGGCTATACAGTCATTTAATATTTTGACAATAGGCATTTAAAACATACTGTTCTCAGAAGTATACTTATCATGGCGAAGACACTTTTGAAAAGTCACTCTCCCGTCAAATCACCCTCGTATGTGGTTTTTGTGAAATGTATCTACCGCATAAAAATGACTTGACTAATTTGAAGGACTGAACTATTATTAGTTCTAAAAGTCTAAAAAATCGTAAGAAACACCATTTCCAATACACTATAAGGGAAATAAAAGCACTTGAAAAACTATTACAACTAAAAGTAGCCACGACCTGAATTTCGGAAGCATTAGTTGTGATTGTGCAAATGAATAAATTTTACATTTCCATTATAATGGAACATTAATTCAATATCTTCATGCATTAATATTGTACTTGCTCTGTCGTAATATACAGGGTTGGCCATTTAAGGTTGCGGTTTTTGAAGTCATATTAAACATACAAAACATTAATTTAAAAAAATGATTTATTTGTGCAATTAAACAACAAGATCTGCGGTTTAATAAATCAGGTTTTCGAAGTGAGAGCCCGAGCAACGATAACATTTCTCAGCCTCTTCTCAAATTCTCCACAAACTGCCTGAAGTGTGGCGTACGGTATCGCTTCTATTCGCTGCCGTATTGCCATTTCAAGGTTATCCAGGGTGTCTATACCATCGCGATATACCGAATCTTTTAATGATCCCCACAGGTAGAAATCGCAAGGATTGAGGTCTGGACTATATGGTGGCCATGTTATCTCTCCGCCTGTAAACTGTTGAGCGTCAAGACCAATGATTCTGTTGCCGAAATGTTCTTCAAGAATGTTGAAAACTTCTTCCGTGCGATGCTGACGAGCCCCGTCTTGCATAAACCATGCATTCTCCACCACATTTAATCCATGCGCCACGGGAATAAAAGACTCATTAAGCATTTCACAATACTTTTGCGAAGTAACGGTTCCATTGACAATCACGGGACCGATAATTCCTGCCGACGAGATAGCACACCATACAGTCAACCGTCGAGAGTGAAGAGGACGAACAATTGCTAGATGTGGATTTTCTGTCCCCCAATGTCTCCAATTTTGCTTATTCACATAACCGGATACATCGAAATGTGACTCATCCGACCAACACACTCGTTCCAATGACATGCTGCCATTTTCAATGCGTTCGATGATTTCGTTCGCAAAATTGTAGCGTCGCTCCATATCAAACGGTCTCAACGGCTGATCGATCTGGATTTTGTATGCTTTCATCTTTAGATCTTGCTTTAGGATCCGCCTTAGTATTGTACGGGGTATTTCAAGTTCTTGAGATGCTCTTGAAGTCGATGTTGAAGGTTGAGCTGTAAAGTGCTCCCGTACTCGTTCTATGGTTTCCGGTACCCGGATGGTCTTTTGACGTTCTCTAACAGTTGATCTTTCGTCTGCCGCAGATGCTGTTGCTTCAAATTTCAATACAATCCTAAGATATTGTCGGATTAGTAGACATGGAAACACGATAACGAATACTTTGTTACTTTTCTAAATTTATCTTTTTTTCCTTACCTTTTTATAGTGCTTTCTGTTGGTGCGTTATTTCTCCCGAATAGAGTACGCAAGTGTCTTGCCGTAGCTGCAAAAGATTCCCCATTTCTATAATAATATTTTATTAATTCCACACGCACTTCCGTTGGATACGACGCCATCTTGAAAACTGACAAGGCAAATTTTTCATATATTTATTGTAAACCGCGCTTGGCCCTCTAGTGTAAAAAATATATATTATATTTATTTCTATATATACAAGGGAATAGAGCGATTTTTAAAACCGCAATTAAATGGCCAACCCGTTACATGTATTATGGGTTACTGTTATTTTGTAAATCAAGGAAGAAGCCCCATCTGCAATATTCTTTATTAACTTATTGTGTCTAATATTTCGGGGAGACACTAAATGTACCTTTTGAACAGCGAGCTACACATGCTTATTACCTATTGTTATGAGCAAGTACAAAGTCTTTCATTAAATTTTAATGATTCTATAAGATTAGTTTCGGTATTTCAACTGGCAAGACGAACAAGGTTACTCGCATTAAACAAACAAGTCAATTTTTGTGCTACAAAAAAGCGCACGATGTAACACTATTAAAACGAAATCGGGCTTTTATTCACGCATGACCCTAATTACCGTATAGGCAGATACATGTTTTCCGACCAACATTATGACATCCAAATTGTGCATTGTGAGGTCGCCATTGTCCATAGAATTAATGGTCAACCGCCATTGGTCCCTCTGGTAGCGCAAATAATGAAGTTATTATGTTAGAGCATGCCTCGGAACAACGAATAATAATAATAAGTGCGCGTATGTTGATTGACAAATACAATCACGAAAACTAATAGCAGAATAATAATAAACTGGTCTTATGCATAACTGATTGTTATTACTTAAAATTGCGGTTTTAACATATTTAAAGCTGTCATAGAAAAATTATTATTCTTATAAACAATCTTATATTTATTTGATTAAAATTGAAATACCGGTGCGTGTGAAATATAAAAAATTTATACATGAGAATGAATTAATTCTTAATTGTGGTAAATGGTAAAATACATAAGGGATACCATGAATAAAAAACACTATAAACCAATAAAGAATACTTTGGTGAAATAAGGAATAATCAAAAATATTTTATTAATTAAGAATATGGATGGAATTAAAATTTTATTAGCATTTCATTTTTTGCTGAACAAAATTGAAGAGACATTGCAAAGCGGTTTTATATTCATCGAAGTAGGCATGTTAATTAACGTCATAAACAATTGCAACCTAATTGTGTCAATACTGTCAGTTGTATTAACAATATCGTGCGACAATTTGTCAAATTCTATTGCACAATGAATTTGTACTAGAATACTAGATGGGGTTAAGGTGTATTGTATTTTAGTACGTGGGAGCGCCATGTTGATACAAGTTGGACGCATGTGGCTTGTGTTGATTCTTTCCGGGCTAGCTGGAGCGTCCTAACGATGGCTGTAAATGTTTAAATTATAAATGGTGGTGATGATAAGCAAAAAAGGTCCAGGACGTGTGTAATGTATTCTGAAATAAATATATTACAACTTATTAACTAAAAGAAAACACAACAACGTTATCCTTAAAGTTTGTATTTAATAATTTAATATTTACATAAGAAACTGAGATATTTAAAATGATTAAATAAAAGTAGTAATATAGTAACGGAAAATCAGGAATTTAAAACTAACACACACACACTTCGCTGAAAATGAATTTAAATTATATCCTAAATTAAATCGGAATTAAATATGATTAACATAAAATAACCTAAGTATCGAACAGTACATAGTTGCCTGTGGAAGGGTGTCCTGGTCGGCCACGAGGTTCGTATCATGTACTTGGACAAGTATGAAGAGCGATGTTTGGCAGGAAGACGAAGAAATTAATTAGTTGAATTAATGTGAACCAGAGTAAATAAAATAATTTCTACTTTCTACAGAACAGTGCAGAGCAACTCTGCACTTCTAAGGCAACCTTAGAAACGAAGAACGCCGGACGGCGTGTTGTATGGAACAGCACGTGGAGTATGATGTCTTTCTTACGAAGGTTTGAAACAGAAGAAGGAATTTGTGTAGAAGAGAATACTGGTTTTAGAAGGGATCGTGTTTACTACCCAGTTTGGAGCTGACGATGTTCTGAATTAAGAAGTAATAAAAAGCGCGAGCTAAGAGTTGCGATATCGATTAAACAAATATCATTATAATATACCTTATGAAGAAAGCTTTAAAATGATATGCGACATGATAACTATAAAGAAGAGTACGTAACTAAATTAAATAAGCTAAATTTAAAAACGAAATGTAAAATATTTGTAAGAATTCGAAAAGAACGTAGATGCTTGAGTTGAACGTCAATCAGGTAGATTTCTTGGAAGGGTCAATCATAGTACGATAACAAAAGAAAAACTTTCTATTTGCTAATACGAATATACATAGAAAATTGACATGTTTGAATTAATATTTTAAATTCCAGATATAATTTAAAATTAAATCAAAATATTCTTATATATACGAAATGTAACAGTATAATTATTAAATTTCTTTTCAATGAAGGTGTAAAAGTGACTGATATTCATCAGACTTCACAAACAATTTGGAGAACAGTGTTTATCACTCAGAACAATTTTTGAGTGGTGTAAATCCTTCCAGATGGTCGTGAACGCGTGTCGAACTTGCCGCATGCTATTCGTCCAGCATCTGCAGTGAATCTTGGAAACATTCAGAAAGTTGAGCAGCTAATCCGGAGCAATAGGCACATATCTATGAAGGAAATTGCTAGGATTGTAAACATTAGTGTTGGTAGTGTTCACACTATTGTCCACAACAAGTTTAAATTTAGTAAAGTTAGCGCCAGGTGGGTTCTAAAACAACTTTTCGCGAAACAACAGTAGAAACGACTTCGGATTTGCGGAGAACTCCGGCTTCACCACGAGTATGAAGGCGATGACTTTTTGTCCCGTATGATAACAACTGATGAGACCTGGTTATACGATTATATTCCAAAAAGCAAGAATCTTAGCATGAAATGGTGTTATTCATCTCACCTCGCCCCAAAAAATTCAAAGCACAATCATCTGTTGGCAAAGTAATGGCGACTGTTTTCTGGAACGCTACGTCGATTTTCTTGAAGAAAAACGATTAATTCGGATTATTACAGTGAGCTTCTTGGAAGGGTTACGTCGGTCATTCGAACAAAAAGACGCGGTCTCTTAAGCAAGTACGTTATTCTCGTAACCCATCTAGCGAACAATACATTGTATAAATTGGGTTGGGCCTGAGTGACTATCATCTCTTCAGGGCACTCAAAAAGTTCTTGGGAGGCAAACGACTTGGCTCTAGGCTCTAATGAGAAAGTGAAGAATGCGGTGCAAAATTAGCTACGTCCTCAACTGAAAGAATTTTTTTTCGACGAAAATACAGCTACCGAAGCGATGAGCTAAAAGTATATTTTATATGTAAGCTGTTGAACAAAAGGGTGCTGAACTTTCAAAGTAGAGCTCTATTAAAATTCGTAAAAATATACAGGGTTTCATTTGAAATAAAAAAGTTAACATAATTTCTGGTTAAACCAGAAGTACAATTTGGAAATAAATATGCTCTTCGAATTTTATATTTGTATTCGATAGATATTCGAATGGATTCATATATTTGCCTAACCTTGAATATATAGTTATACTCGTATATACAGTAGTACATTTAGATATTCGGTGATTTAAGGTCTGTTCTACTTTAATATGTATATATTCGAAATAATCTCTTACATATTTTGGTAAATATTACCTTTATCAAAGAATTATAAATGACAGTATATTATAATTCCTTGATGAAGGTAATATTTACCGAAACGTGTATGAGATTACTTTGAATATATACATATTAAAGTAAAATAATTTTCTTGAAAAATAAAAAATTTTAAAAAAATGTTGAAGGAGTCGTTAACAAGCATTATTCTGTATAAATTAAATATATTACATACGATTTATAAATTAATGTTAAAAAGTTATTAAATTAGTAAAAGCAAACAAATTACAATGAGATTTTAATTTCAAAACTAAATTATTTGTTGACTGCATACCGGAGAGCGAAAAAGTCTGGCAACAAGGTATTTGTTTTTGAAACGAACGAACTTAAAATTATAAAATTGTGGGGTGATGAATGGGAATGTATTCTGCATCTTTTAGAGTACATATGAAATTTCCGTGATGTCAGTGTTTAGTGTACTGCCGCCATACTAAATTTTCTTAAATAACAACATTGGTTGAGTGATATATCACAGAAAAGCTTATTTCTTTCTCTTTTTAAAAATACTAATAATGTATCACATTACTAAAGAAATACCACATAAAATTGAAGTTATATTAATCTATTCTTATTTTGCATTACTATTAGTTCACCCCCGGTAGATGGTTTATTTAAAACAAAAAACAGTAGTAGGCACTAATTCATATTTCCTTAGTAATGTGGTATGTTTTTAGTATTTTTGAAAAATGGAAGAAATAAGGGTTTCTGTGATATATCACTCAACCTATGTTACTATTTAAAAAACTGAAGATGGTGACGGTACGCTAAACGCTGGCATCACATAAATTTGATATGTCCTCTAGAAAATGCAGAGTACAATCCCATTCATCATCCTACAAAATCATAATTACAAATTCATTCCTTAAAAAAATACCTTGTACATACTGGTATATACGAGTATGTCGAAATACTATAATTTTCAACTTTCTTCTTTACTTATCATTGATTTTACTGTGGGATCAGTGCTATCAATCTTCAATTAATTTTTCTAAGAACGAATCAATATTTCCTTAGCATGAAACTATAGAAACATCTCAAAGTCAAGCCAGTTATATAACCGCGCAAACAGTTCAACCTGCAACGCATTACGACCATTCATTACCTTTTAACGAGTATTGACGTGTACTCTCTGTGTGGTAGTTTCACATGTCGTGGCGCTGCATCATCATTAGTGAAGAGTTTAGGGGTTAAAAGCTTTAACCTTCTTACGATGCGTATCCATATACACGTAATCGACGATATTTCTTACAACAATTGGTAAACAGGTATTTGTACATTGCATAATATATTTATATTTATTGCATACTACATAACGATTACCTTTCTTGGAAAATGATACATTAGTACTGAATAATACTCAAAGAACGAAAGCCGTGAGATATAGGTAAGTGTTGAGATTACTTAAAATTACAAGCGTCGAATGTAGATGCCGGTGGCGAGAGTTTACATCAATTGTGTACATAAAACCTGCATAAAAGGACAATTGTTATAAAATGCTAGTAATTATTAGATGCATGAAAGGAATTAAATTAATAGTAAATCCGTTTTTATATCCTTTTAGCTTGCGCTTTCATTACAAACTAATACAAGAAGGAAAACAAAATTGTATTCTAAAATTACTTGAGTTATTGATTTAAATTGTTAATAATTAATAATTATAAATATATGTAAATATATATATATTATATATATATATATATATATATATATTATATATATATATATATATATATATATATATATGTATATGTATATTAAAAATAATAGACTTTTTATTGGTTTAGCGACCTTTTATTGAATTATGATGTTTTATTCTACGACGTTTCGACTTTTATTATTTTTCAGTCTTTTTCAAGTAACGTTTCTTTTGGATTTCAAAATCACGCATTCTGTGTAACATGTGTTATCGGGGGCCCGAGACCTTTTTTTGTAACGAACCGATCGCACTGGTTGGAATATTGTAACTTACACTTACAATATTCCAACCAGTGCGATCGGTAAGAAAAATTGTATGTGATTAATCATTTACACCTAACTTTAACTCTCATGGGGGAATAAAGAGTCACTTGAGCAACAAGAAGACAAACAATTAAAAGCATATTTTAAATGCCTGTAATAAATAAACGTCTTCTATTTAAAACATTTCACAAGAAATAGTATTAAGTTGTAATACAACTAAATTGTAATCTGTCAGGTGTAACCTTACCGTTCCAGTGTTCCCAAATTTATATTGGAATCATAGGCTACTCTAAATGAAGATTTAATTGAAGGCATAGTATGTTTATACATAAATTTGTATTATTCGTATATAAAATAATTGAAGAGTTTCTTACAAAAACAGCCTTTGACCCAAAATGCCAGTTTTAAGGTTTACACAGTCTCGTGAAACTCCGAGGAGACTCGAATAGCTGATAATTCAGTATCTTTAAAAACAGCAATAGTTGGGAGATAAAGCAATGTGAAATATAGGCGTTTCTGCAAAAACGACTATAGTCCAATGGTATTGCCAGCAAAAACGCCCATTGTCTTAGACAAAGGTTATTTTTGCCAGAAATTCCAATAATTATGCTCGACAGCAGTGACGGTAAAAATGGTGGATAACCGGGACGCTACGTTTTGCGATGAAAACAATAAGGCACAGTGGAAACACAAGAAGAAGATACGTGTAAAGAGAGAGTTGCGGATAAAGAATAAAAAAATTAAGGGCAAGGAACATGTAAATCATGTCCCAAAGATGGCACTGCCGTATCTCTAGAAACTGTATTTTTTGGTGTCTCCACTACTTCGTTAGTTCTGCATTGGTTATCTAGATAGAACGAGTACTTCGGTCGCCTGTTAATATGCGGCGCTGAATGTATTTCTACGCTCGGTCTTAATAATTTCTGTGAGATAGTGAAGTCGTTCTTTTTTGTGAAGGTATCCTTCTTCAGAGGCTGAAGAAGAATCTGTAGAAAGATGAAATACGTATCTGCGTCCCTGGAGAAGAACACGTTCACAAAAATATTAATATTGAACTTGTATTTGTGTTCTTTACACCAGATTTTTTTTAATAATATTTTATATTATTAAAAATACTTTTGCATTTTGTAAATGCGTCAGAGTTTTACGTATCTCCTGTGAATTAACTGATCAAGTTAAAGTGAAACATTCCTATTCTGGATCATAGGAAACTATTACTGTGTCCCTACAGCTTAGCTCGTTGTCTCCAAGTTCCGGAGCATCGTCAGCACTATATAAACTATTTATAAAGCGAAAATAATCTCCATACAGAAGAAGTCTTAGATTGGCGTGATGTATTGGTAGATATTGATAGTGATGAAAACAGCAGTGGTGGGGAAGACTAAGTTACGGTTTTTATTGTTTAAATTACCAATAAATAAGTAATTTCTTGTTTATTTTTGAATTTTGTTTCTTTTACTGAGAATAAAGCCTTTCTTTTGTTTCTTATATCGCTTTCTATAATTTCTTCTAGCAAAAACAACCCTTGTCCCAGCATTTTTAAGGCCTAACCTTTATTTTTTATATAAAAAAGGAAAATTACGAAGGCTTTAGTTATCACTATATTATAAAAGTAACATAAACGGAAACGATTATCCAAAGAAAAATAGAACTTTGCAACAAAGCATCAATGAAAGGATGTTTTTTTAATTTACCAAAATATGAAAATTGGACTAAGGCTTTTTTTGTAAAAAAACCTTCAATTTGTCTCCGTGGACAGATTGGATAATATTTTGATGCGTTTACCCACTTCTACTTCTCTAAGACACTTCTTAACTCCTCATTGAATCAAAATAATGGTTTAAGAAGGGAAACAAGAAAAATATTTAATTTGAAGAAGTTGTAACTCTTTCAAAAATACATTTATGTGTACTTGATTTACTACGATTCCCCATGTACAATAATTCTTTTTAAATTTTGAAAATTTTGAATTTAATTTATTGTACGGAAGAATCTCGCATTTAAATGAAACATTTCTTTCATAACATCAACAACTACTATAATTTCGATTCCTCATAAATTAATAACTTTTCTTTGTAATTAGAGAAGTATTGATCGTCATGCGTAGTATCAGATATTTACCCAATCCAACGAGGCGATTCGGAGAACGAGATATTAACGTACCCAACACGCCGGATACACAATTTATACACGAGCTTTTAGTCTAAAGTTACAATCGCGCACCGATACCAACATATTATTACACTAATTGTTCGGCGTCGTAACTTAACACTCTGGGCGCGAAGCCGGCACATTCGATCGTATGTACATATATATGTCTCACATATAAACATACATACAAGTATAACTATCAGTGCAATGTATTGTATTGTTTGACAGATATACGGTCCAGTTTCTGACAAATGCTGTGGCCGTTACAAAAATGTACGGACGGGAGCTACAACCCACACTACCCTCTCTATATACAGGGTATAATAATGTTCATATCGACAGTTGCAACGAGTATACATATTTATTATTATATCGCTACTGAGAATCAATATGTCAGGATTTACATATTCCATTTCTCGGCGATCCTCTTCATATTACATTATATATGTATATTGGTATTGCTGCGCCAGCATTTGGTTGGAAAGTGTTGAACGGATTATACCGCAATATTTATAAAGAAACACCTTCATTTCTTCAGGAACGTAGGTTTTCAAATTAGATACTTACAGGTGAGATGCATTGATTACAGGCTACATTGTTGTATAAATACATTATTTAACACAATAAGAAAACTTTTTTCGTATTGATTCCTTAATTGACTGAACAAATATTCTAATGTTAATGCCCACACAAATTCATCCATTTAACCAACAATTACTGAAGAAAGAAGATACAAATAGTACAGCGTTAATTTCTATTACAAAGAACAACCTCGGCGTGATAAACTATGTGAAGAAAAAAGATAAAAAAAGAGTATTTGAATAAATCTAGATTATTTCTTAAAAAATAAATTAATTACTCATTTCTTAAGCAGAATTTCTAGAGGAAGGCATCATTATAATAAATTGTTTTATTATTAACGGCTACCACTCAAATTTGAAGGCCAAAATAAGTATTAATGTTAATTAAGAAAAGCAAAAACGGTTTCACCATAAGAAAAAAAAAGGTAAAAAACAGTTGAAACAAGAAAAATTATAATAATATGATAATATAAGTATGCTTTGTTAGAGATATCTATTTGGTGAATGGCAACAGACATTTACGTCAATGCTAATAGGTTTGCCGGAAGCATTTTCTTGCATTTAATCTTTCCATTTTTTACATAAACTTGAAAGATATAAAATTAATTAATAAATCAAGTAGTTTCGTTTGCATTTAGGTAATCGTAAACGACAATCACACGAAGAAATTCGCTAGTATAGATACCTTAATTATATTATTATTAAACCAACAATATCCTTAGCACAATTACAAATTGCTGTAATTAATTTCTAAATTTTATGCATGCGATAATGGCATGTCTTAGACTCGAAAAGGCTTTTTTTCTCACAATTCCGTTATATTCAAAATCAAGTATTTCCTTTTAGTATTGCGTTTCTGTATTTGTTACGTCACCTTTTCGATATGTTTATTGTCAACTTATTGCTGGGTATTCCCCTAAGTAATATTGTTCGGGGAAAATCCATTGTGCGGTCTCGAAAGTAAGGAACGCAGATGTCTAGAATGCACATTAATGAACCGTCACCAGTCAAAATATCATACTCGCTGCCATTGTAGTTCGACTCATAAGTTACGTATACGCAGTGTCAACAGGATTTCACGTATCCACGACAAAGTAATAAAAATTTTAGTTTACCATGTATTAAGTGCGTAAACATAGCTGTTCAAGAGAACTGTCACTTACTTCAAATTTCTTCCGCAAGGAGCGCTGCACCCGGACTGGTCATTCAACCCAATATTACTTAATATATAAATTGATCTTTTTTAAAGTCAACAAGTCTTTACTAAATCAATTCGACTTTCTCGTATCCACACTAGGTTGAAGTATAGCAAACGCCAATTAAGTTGGCGCGAGAAGGGGTAAGTTCGCGCAGGATTAGAAGTAGTGGGGGGATTTGTATTTGGTTTTACATCAAATGTCAGATAATTCTAACCTCTGAGCGTGTATGATCCCCTAGCAAAGACATTACAAAATATGTTCTGTCAAACGTCAATGACAAATGTATTCTGACAATTACTTGAGTAGTGGGGGTGGACGTTTTTAAAAACGGCTTCTGCGCACCCCCTCCTCGCGCCAACTTAATTGGCGTTTGCTATATATTTCTATAAAATAATTCCTTAATTTGCATACAGATGACATAATTGCAACCTCCAATCTTGTGACAATGTGGTAATTGTCTCACAGGCGCCGGTCTATAAACTTGTTAGAACACTTGCTTTCATATCACCACAAAATCGCTGATTTTTAAAAACATATAGCCTTTGCAGATGTAAACTTCTTAATCATTTCACTAGTAACATCAAATAAATCAAAATCAAAAACATTTCATTTGTTCTCTATAGACTCACAAACTACATAATCGATTTTGATAAAATTTTGGGTGTGTGTTCCTTATGTTGCGTGGAAGGATGTTTTGATATTTTTTTTTCAAATTTTATTGGCAAATATTAAAGAACTAACAATATGTGAAACATGAATTTCTATAGGAAAAAATTGTAATGTAATTTTAAATCATTATATAAAAACCATCACAACGTAACATATAAAATATGACAGTACAAAATGTAATACGAGTATACTGTCACTTTTTATAATTATAAGTAATTGTATGTTTTTATTAACAAAAAAACTTCGAAAAATGTCATAAGTGCCGAAACATGTAAGAGTTAAAGTATCTTAAATAAATAAATATTCAATTAAAACACACCTTAAATCGCCAAATAAAGAAAATCACCTATGCATATAATGGGTGTTCATTTGAAAAGTCAATCTAGGTTACTTTGAAATTTTGATAGAATAAGACGCATATACGAGGTGCATTCAAGTTCTAAGGCCTCCGATTTTTTTTCTCCAGACTGGAAAGAGATAGAAGCATGTGCATTGTTTTAAAATGAGCGTGCGTTCGTTGTCAATACGTCACAGATATGGCAGCACTGTACGGCAGATGGAATTGTAGCGGCAGCGTCGAGAATGAGAACTGTTTTAGATACATAAAATGGCTACGTTTTCTTTACTTGAACAGCGTGCAATCATTCGTTTTCTGAATTTGCGTGGTGTGACACCAATTGAAATTCATCGACAGTTGAAGGAGACATGTGGTGATGGAGTTATGGATGTGTCGAAAGTGCGTTCGTGGATGCGACAGTTTAATGAAGGCAGAACATCGTGTGACAACAAACCGAAACAACCTCGGGCTCGCACAAGCCGGTCTGAGGACATGATCGAGAAAGTGGAGACTTGTTTTGGGGGATCGCCGAATGATAGTTGAACAGATCGCCTTCAGTGTTAACATTTCCGTGGGTTCTGTGCACACAATCCTGCATGACGACCTGAAAATGCGAAAAGTGTCCTCCAGGTGGGTGCCACGAATGCTGACGGACGACCACAAGGCTGCTCGTGTGGCATGTTGCCAAGCAATGTTGACGCGCAACCAAGGCATGAATGGGACTTTCTTTTCGTCGATTGTGACAATGGATGAGACGTGGATGCAATTTTTCAATCAAGAAACAAAGCGCCAGTCAGCTCAATGGAAGCACACAGATTCACCGCCACCAACAAGATTTCGGGTAACCGCCAGTGCTGAAAAAATGATGGTGTCCATGTTCTGGGACAGTGCGGGCGTAATCCTTACCCATTGTGTTCCAAAGGGCACTACGGTGACAGGTGCATCCTACGAAAATGTTTTGAAGTACAATTTCCTTCCTGCACTGCAACAAAAACATCCGGGAAAGGCTGCGCGTGTTCTGTTTCACCAAGACAACGCACCCGCACATCGGGCTAACGTTACGCAACAGTTTCTTCGTGAAAACAACTTTGAAGTGATATCTCATGCTCTCTACTCACCTGACCTGGCTCCTAGTGACTTTTGGCTGTTTCCAACAATGAAAGACACTGTCCGTGGCCGCACATTCACCAGCCGTGCTGCTATTGCTTCAGCGATTTTCCAGTTGTCGAAACAGACTCCTAAAGAAGCCTTCGCCGCGGCCATGGAATCATGGTGTCGACGTTGTGAAAAATGTGTACGTCTGCAGGGAGATTACGTCGAGAAGTAACACCAGTTTCATAGTTTTCGGGTGAGTAGTTAGTTAGAAAAAAAATCGGAGGCCTTAGAACTTGAATGCACCTCGTATATTAGTATGTGTTTGTTGTTCCGTAAACGTAAATCCAAACGACATTTGATAATGTCAATCACATTTGTTATTTATTTGTATGTATGAAACTGTCAAAATATACGACTTCGTAGGTTAAGTAGTAAATTTTAATTTACGACATACTTCAAAATGTTCTCAGTAAATCACATGCTACTAGATTGACTTTTCAAATGAACACCCGTTATGTACGGTTGCTGCCCTTGAAAACTCAGGCACAGGATTTTGACGTGTGTTAAAAATGTCATTTTGATGGCAATATCACATTTGACAAATCCATAGTCGGTTTATTTTTTAAAATGCTGCAATTATCAGAATTACAAAACTCTATTATCACAACTAAATACTAATTTGGAAGTAAAGTTTTGTATTCCGATATTCGAAATGATATTTTTGAAATTTAAGTAAGGCAGAACACTATCTGCACTTTTTTAATCATTTTTTTAAATTTACTATTTGCATTCTACGCCAATAATTGGTTTGAGTAGCGTTTAAAAAAAGTTTACATCGCTTAAAATGTTTTTGTATTGAAGTGTCTGGGTTTTCAAAGGCCGAAACTGGACATATGTATACTGTTTTAAAGTTGTCTCTTAGCAATTGTCTCGACAGAATGGCAACTACCTCGACATTACGGTGAGCAATGCATTTTTGTGTGCAAGCAGTTATCGAATTGCTATGATGATTACAACTATGGTGATTACAACAGCTGGAAATTATGAATTTTCATGTAGAGCATTGTTCGCATATTGAGAAACCATCTGGTCTCTTTGTTTATGCACCAGATGGAATAACGAAGAATATTGTGTATCCAAAGGAATTGGAGTGATAGATTGATTATAATAAAATAGTTAGAAAATAAACAAAAAATTTATATCGATTAATGGCGTTACCTAGGAAGTTTTAATTTTTCTATAGAATGTGGCCAAGCAACGCCGGAACTACGGGCAGTTAGTGTCAAATAAATAACAAATTTCGATCACACCAAAATGTCTCTTAAATAATTCCTTTCACTTACAAATATGTAATTAAATGTGCTAAAATAAATCATGATAAGAATATGTTCATTCTGTAATCGCCGACTTGGCATACTTGCATATATTACAATCAATTAATATAACCGTGGTAAATAAGATATTTGAATTTGGTATAGTTTTTGTATGCACCATTCTTGTAGTAGTTGAACATGTGTATTTATTCGGAAACAATAAAAATTGAAATAACATATTGATGTTCATAAAATACTGAGAATAATAACATATTTATGTCCAAGAATTAATTCTATGCGAAACACACATACTACGGATAAAAATACTTTCAATGGAGCCTGTAATATATAAGGAATTTTGAGAATTAACAAACATTTAAAATGCAGTTCTAAATAATCGATATTTGTGATATATTCTATATACGAGGTTTATGAAATAACAATAAAATATTTTATTTTACAATATGATGTATCTGAGTACAGATGTACTTGCGCCATCAATCTGAAAGTTTTCTGAAACCTTGCTAAAAGAAGACCTTAGATTTAATACAAAAGTACTTTTAATAATATAGAATATTATTACAAATTTGGTGTGAGGAACACAATACAAGTTCATTATTAATATTTTTTGCGAACATATCCTTCTCCAGAAACGCAGATACGTATTTCATGTTTTTACAGATTCGTCAGTACGCCCCTGCTGAAAAGGATACCTTCACAAAAAAGAACGACTTCGCTATCTCACAGAAATGATTAAGACCGAGCATATAAATACATTCAGGGTTGCATATTAGCAAACGGCCGAAGCAACTAGCTCTGTCTACATAACAACTATAGAACTAGCAAAGTGTTTCCATTAGATGGAACTGCCGGATCTCTGGAAACTGTATTAAAGTGTCTTCACTACTCTATACGGATCCAGCAGGGGCGTACTGAGTAATCTGTAGAAAGATGAATTACGTATCTGCGTCTCTGGAGAAGGATACGCTCGTATAAATATGAATAATGAAATTATATTGTGTTCTTCACACCAAATTTTTAATAATATTTTATATTATTAATAATACTTTTGTTTTATACAAAGATTGGTGAGGTTTCTGCCTACTCAAGGATGTTTCAAATTATTCAGACCTTAGGTTGTCTGTGTCTCACTTTTGAAAGCATCTATAGTAATACGACTATAAATAATCGCTTGAATGGAATCATCTCCATTATGAAAAATGTTCAATCACACAAACAAATAAAAATCAGAAAATAAGAAATGCATACTAAATATGAACAGTATCACATCGAAATTTAATTGCGGTTTCAATGTATGTGGGGCTGTACCATTGTCTTGAAGAAAGCGAATTTTTCTTGATAATCTCTTTAATTTTATTATCCAAATGTATGATATTCTAAAATATTAACATCAACAACTTTACTATGAAGCGTTTTGACACAGGAATAAAACAATGTACTCAGGTTTCACAAGTAATATCAGTTGAGTTCAACAATTCATCTCCACCTCTCTCACATTGTTGCAGTAACATAGAAACGATTTGCAACGGTTTGCTCCGACGTTTGTGTGCTGAGTTTCGGATATTTGACGTACTGGTACACATTTAAAGACACATCTTAAAGATTTAGTTACTCAAAATCTCGATTTCTGGAATGTGTCGATAGAAATATTGTGCTTCAAACATTGTAAAAATTTTAGTCGAATTAATGGCTTTATTCGCCAGAAATGTGATTGTTGATCTGCTGCTCCTCATTAAAAAGTTTAAAACTTTCCAATATCGCAACTACAACTGCCAAAGTAATAATAATATGGCAAAATAGTCATCAATCTTGATATATTATAAGTTTTTAAATAACCACCAAATGAGGATTTAATTTTAACAGTCCTAGCTTGGTTGGGGAACCATATTCTGAATGTTATTATTAAGAGCCAGGCAACAATCGAAATAAACACTTACGTAAGTCACGAATAGAATCACGTCCAATAACAAAGTTTTAATTTGTAACATAACCTGAAAATAATGGTAATATTTTCTAGTGCATAAAACAACCTCGAAAAAATTTATTACAAATACATCAATCATAAACAACTATGTAGATTGAAGTTTCACACAATTATAAGAAACGTGTGTATGAATGTGAATAACTTAACGTTATTTGTTAGTACTGGCTAAATAATCAAACTATTTGAGTTTAAAGATTAAATTGTCGAGAAATATCAGAGCTAATATGACAAATGTCCGAGACGAGGTCGTTCATATTTTGTATTACCTCCCATATTTTCTCCAAGAGAGTACTTCGTTAATAGTAAAATTGTACACTCAGAGAGATTTGTCTGTTCTTTGTTTTGACGAAAAGGTAAAGAAGAAGGGTCAGAGTAGTAAGTTTTTCAAGGTGTCAGACATTCCATGATTTCGTAAATATTTATTGTAGATCTAAATTGTATATTTCTGAATATGTGTAATTGTTAATCCAGCTTGTAGGCTTCAGCGGTCGTTGTCCATTATTGCGTCTTGGATTCCGGGCTGGAACCATGTTCCTAGCATTGCTTCTTTCCTGACCAGGAGGGAAACAGTGCTGGACGCGGTTCCAGATCGGAATTCAAGAAGCAATTATTTTTATTTATTTATTTCTGCGGAAAATTGAAACTACTAAAGTAAAGTAAACACGTGAAGCAAACTACCTAGTATTGCTGTGTAAAAATACGAAGCAAAGACGCACAAAAATTTATTCAAATTTGAAGAGAAAGACAAATAATCCACCTTATTAAATGGATTCAAGCATGCCACGGCATTAGCCATATTCTTAAGCTGGTTTTACATTTGTCGATTTTATAGTCCATAAATCGTTGATCTTCGAATTATTGGCGATTTATTGCATCAGTTTTACGTCAATTTATTGAGGCAAAAGAGATTATCGATAAGTTAAGAAAATTAAATGATGTTCTATTTTATTCTCGTTTTCTAGTGTTTTCTAGTAATATATCTTTGTCGGTATATGAAGAAATGTAAATAGTTACTACGTTATGTTGAGGAAGGGTACAAAATAATAGGAAGCACCATTTAAATTTTTCTAATAATAGTCTTTTCCTGGGAATATATTTAAAATTAATAATAAATTAAAAAAAAAAACAATAAAATTCCAATTTTAGCTGTCAACTAGTGGAGTAATATGAAGTCGATGTGGAATCATCTAGATCTCTTTGCCAATCTAGTAAGGAAACAGCTGGACGAAAAGTCAACTTTGTAATAAAATCGACTGTAAACATTGGTATGTGTAAAACATAAATCTTTAAGAAAGTTATTGAGCCAGAAATCGATCAATTTATCGATAAATGTAAAAGCAGCTTTAAAATTTCACGACTTCCTGAAGATCAAACATAAGTTTTCTCTATTTAATATTAGTTCCCAAATAAATAGTAACTAAAAGAAAGAAGAAAGTAAAATAATTTATCTCTTTACTAAAGATAATTAAAAATTCGTGAAAAACCACGTCCATCACCGGAAGTGATACAGACATGTTTTACTCTTATTGGTGCATGTCAATGTACGGTATCCTGGAGGCAGATATGACTTTTCACTTCTATACTTGATGTATATATAGCTAATATTCTGAACTTACGGCAAATGAGAATTAACGACTATTAAATTTCATTTTTACAGGAAAATATCGCCTTATGTTAATTATTACAATTCGACAAACTAAGTTTGTACCAGTAGGTAGAACACAACACGCCGCGACTTCGCGTCTGTACGTTCCGGTGATGGACGTGGTTTTTCACGAATTTTTAATTATAATAACTACCAGGAAGATGGAAGTTGTTTTCTACACATTGCAGTGTGTAGAAAACAACACGTGCGTAGTTTGTACCAGTGCACTGGTACAAACTTAGTTTGTCGAATTGTAGTAATTAACGCATCACATAAGATGACATTTGCATTTAATTGCATTTAATAATCGTTAATTCTTATTTGCAGTAAGTTCAGAATCTTTACTAGGAGAAAAATATGTTTACTGCAATATTATGGGCTTTAACAATATGCCATTGTATGGTGAAACAATATTGTAGTGGTATTTACAATAAATTTTTGAAACTAGAAGTTTAATTACTTATTTCTTAGCGTTATAATGAAGTTTCAACAAGTATCTCCTTCGTCAATTAACTATTTAAAATTAGCCAGTGATGGTGAACAGGAGAAGTGGTTCTTTAAACTACGGTTAAAATACAAGATCAATGAACAGAATATTTGGTTCCTACACCAGTGCAAGAAACATAATGTCACACCTAAACACATAAAACTCAAGACCAAAAACAATAGTAAAGCAGCACTTAAAACAGTCGAGATAGGGGAAAGAACATGGATAAAGGAAGCATTGAAAAATCTATTCAACAAACGAGACACGTTGTCAATATATCTTAAGGTATTACATTCGCAGTTAACTTTTAAACTTTATAATTTAGAGGTTGATCTTGTGTATAATGCGATCCATGATAAAATTAATCCCATAATTCACAAAAAATACTTAATTCAAAATAGTAAACTAGATATTGGTACTTTCATTAAAAAAGTTAATAACGAACATATATCATTTAAAACAGACAACACTATACAGAACATTATTAAAAATAACAAAGATAAAATAGACAAAGAATCAAACTCTGGTGTGTATAAGTTAACATGCGAGGATTGCAATAAGGTATACATAGGACAAACGGGGAGGACATTCAAAATTAGGATGAAAGAACACGAGAGAAGCCATAAAGAAAAGAAAACAGATTCAACTTTCGCAAATCATTGTTTAGAAATTAATCATAGATTTAATATAGATTTCAAAATTTTATATATTCAAGGAAAAAGTAAAAAACTTAACCTGTTAGAAAACTTAGAAATTAATAGATATAATAGTTTAGGATTAGCTTTAAATGACCAACTAGATTTAAACAACTCCCCTCTACTAAATTTAAGATTGTAAAATTTATCCACCACCATTCCCCAATAATTTTCACATAAATATTCTAACTTGCATTGTACATATTCAGTATTCATCCACCTGATGAAGCCATTGTATGGCGAAACAATATTGTAGTGGTATTTACAATAAATTTTTGAAACTAGAAGTTTAATTACTTATTTCTTAGCGTTTTAACAATATATTAAATCGGTAAATATATTTGTATTTTTTATTTTTATTTCTCCTTCTATACTGATGGTTTTGTGTTATTTTCAATATATTATTTTTTTTTGTCGAGAATGGTATATTATTTTCACTTTGAGAAAATTTTGATATTTAATGTATCTCGGTACTAGTTAGGTATGTTAAGAAATTTATTCGTAATATAAAAAACGCTTCCGTCTATTTAAAAAATCATTTAAGTCCGTTTAGAAATGTAGAAACTTTTATGCGAAAATTTATTTTATGAAGGTTTTGTTACATTTTATTAACAGATTTAAATTTTCTTATTCCAATAGTAATATCCACATATATGCCACAGAAATACAGACCTCATGTTCAATATATACTAATCTCCATACGATCTCGAGAAGGATTATTGTTAGAACTGTTTATATAAGTATGTATATATGGAGGAACTCTTGGCATAGACTTTGTGAATGGAATACACTCATTGAAACGTTTTCGGGCAGAGGTGTTAAATGAACGAACACGATTCTTGTTTACACTTCGGTATCGTATATTAGTTACTCAAATAAGAAGTCTATATACTCGGGCTATAAAAATATAATTTGGTGACTCGCTATGTTTGCTATAATGGACGGATTGGAAGAAAACATGTATTCATTTGAACGTTTAGTGGAAGTATCGGGGAAATTGTAAACCAAACATGCGGAGTTATTAAAACATAAATTAATGGTAAATATTATCAAATGTCGTGTATTGTATATGAATGTGGAAACAGCTTTCGTGTTTGGCTCTCGGATAACTAGTAAAAATGGAGAAAAAATGAGGTAATAAACGTTAAAAGTGTTAATTCAATGATAAAAGAAATTCTTCACTGAATGTCACCAAACATTTTCAGGTCGTAAATATATACCTAACGGAAAGAAAATAAGTACAGGAGACAGGTTTTATCAGTTCTTTACATTCCGATTTAATTATAGCAGACATGTAGTTGTACTGCAATTTCTCTCTAGCCTGTCGAAAATCACTGTCTCACACCGATAACATAAATGTGCTAAAATATAGAGATTTAATAATATGTAGCTTAACTTTTCATCAAAAAAACATTTAAAATAGTAACATGATAAGCTATAAATAAAGAATTGTGCGTGAATGAAGACAAAACATCAAGATCTAAGCTAAAGCAGTATAATAATTCGCCAGATTTGATGAGTTGGAATTCTACGGAGAATTCTCCTCGCATATAATAAAAAATTTTTAATCACGTTTTTAATATATTATACGAGGGAAGGGATAAGCTGAATTTATTGAGAATCAAAATATCTAGTAGACTGTGAAAAATAATCATACAGTGTTTATTTAGAGCAACTTTTTATCTGTAATTTGACGTTTTGTTGTTGAAGTTACATTCGCTATAACTCAGCTACTTTTAAAAGTAAAAGAAAATAGAATTAACCAGAGAGCACTTTCGAATCATAATTTATTGTTATTTTAAAAGAGATTTAGGCGCTTATGAGTGCAAAGAAAGTTTAGATTTAGTTTTTAGTTAACAAGCGGCTTCCTTGGCTACAATTTACCGATGGTATAAGGAGTTTGAACGCGAAAGTAATTCTGTTCAGTAGGGCTGGGCGAAGTATCGATACATCGTCCAATACCCGATACCTCATATAACGAAGGTATCGATTCTTAGGTATCGATTCCAAAGCATCGATTCCAAGGTATCGATTCCAGGGTATCGATTCCAAGGTATCGATTCCAAGGTATCGATTCCAAGGTATCGATTCCAAGGTATCGATTCCAAAGCATCGATACCTATCGATACTTTACCGATTCCAGTACTCGCTAAGTATCGATGTATCGGGTAGCGATGTATCGGGTAGCGAGGTATCGATTCCAAAGCATCGATACCTATTCCGATTACGGTACTCGCTAAGTATCGATGTATCGGGTAGCGAGGTATCGGGTAGCGATGTATCGGGTAGCGAGGTATCGATTCCAAAGCATCGATACCTATCGACACTTTAGCGATTCCAGTACTCGCTAAGTATCGATGTATCGGGTAGCGATGTATCGGGTAGCCATGTATCGGGTAGCTTACCTTTGTGCATTTTTTTAAATGAGTATGCGTACATCATAGGTATATAAGTTGTTGTTTTATGCAAAATGACAATTTAGAATTTTCTTATTTTTCATGCAAGGATTAAAAAAGAACTACATACATAAGTCTGCAGCTAGTATAATTATAATTTTACCTTTCGGAGGCCAATATTTCAACGTCAGTAACTTCACTATCACCGTCTCTTTTGTCTTTCTTTTCAATAATATTAAAATATGTAAAAGGATGAACACATTTTATATGCTTTAGCATATTTGTAGTATTACCAGTATACTTATATTCTTTTTTACATACATTACAACTCACGCCCTGGTCGTTAATTTTATCAAAGTATTTCCAAACTACACTATTTTTTTTCGACATTTTGGTACGTACGTATCCACTTATTACACCAAGTTATAAGAACAAAGTGATGAAGCTTAAAATGATATGAAATATAAGTGCTTATATTAAACTTTAGACGACGAATAAAGGTAGGAATTATAATAAATCAAAACTAGGGAACAGCAAAAATTTGTTGACACATAATTTGTATAAAGCAGTGTTGAGAGAAATATAGGTGATATTCATATTCATATAAATATAAAACACTTTCCTGTTCTATAGAATGCACAATACACAATACACGACTGTAAATTGGAACTAAAATAAACAAAATATAATATAAATATGTAGTATTAATTAATATAATAAGGTAAAAAAAGTTGGGTCAAGAATTCTTATCAGGCTATTGTAGGTATAAAACGTGCTTGGTTTGTTTCTATTTTGAAATGAATATTTTAGGCTTTTTGTATAATTTTGAAATAGCACGCATATTTGCCTATATTATTTTATCTTTCTGCGTTTTTTAAATGTATATAAAAATAACTTTTTAAGTAAAGAATTTTTAAGTATGTATGCATAATATATATTTTAAAGACGTTGGTTATTATGCGTAGCAAATTCCATATTATGACATAACTTTAATTATTACAAACAAAAAAAAACAAAATATCACAATATTGCAAATTTCATACGTAGTTATGGTAGAATCGGTAAATTAATTTTACATCTCTTGAAACCGATATCAAACAATCGACACCTAGAAAACGGGTTATGAATACTGATTCCTAGGTATCGAATCAAGGTATCGATTCCAAGGTATCGATTCAAGGTATCGATTCCAAGGTATCGATTCCAAGGTATCGATTCCAAGGTATCGATTCCAAGGTATCGATTCCAAGGTATCGATTCCAAGGTATCGATTCCAAGGTATCGATTCCAAGGTATCGATTCCAAGGTATCGATACTTTACCGATTCCAGTACTCAGAATCGATACCGTGCACAGACCCGATACATCGCTAAGTATCGATACCTCGATTGGTATCGGTACCCGATACCGAAAACGCTGGTATCGCCCAGCCCTACTGTTCAGCATCAAAAGGAGCAGGGCGTCCTCCTACAGCTGTTAACGACAAATCATTGCTGCTGTTAAAAAAATAATTAAAGAGAACAATGAAGCTACTTATGTGGTAATAGAGCATTAACTCAAGATTGGATCTTCAGCCGATTACCTACATTTAAAAAAACTGGTAAGTCGTTTTGTGCCTTTCTGACTTCCAAAAAGCAGAGCGTGTAAGAATTTACCATGAAACCTTAAATTTCTTAAATAATGGCGGACACTAAATTTTTACCAAAATAGTGACAGGTGACGGAGCTTATATTCCCTATTTCGACCTTTCCACCCGCGAAGAGAGTCGTGTATGGATTCACGAAGTTGAAGAAACTCCTACAATGACTAGGAAGCAGCGAGTTTTGAAAAAGGTTATGTGTGCTGTATTCTTCAGAAGTACGGGCTTAGTAAATGCAATTAAGCTAGATGGACAAAAGACAATTACAGCTAAGTGGTACACTGAAAAATGTTTGCCTGAAGTGTTCAGTAGAGTTCCGGACAAGGGAATTATGCTCCACCATAATAATACATCGTCCCATACGGCAGTTTTAACCCTCCAGTTTTTGGCTGGAAAAAATATAAAAGTAATAGAACATCCGCCGTACTCACCTGATTTACCAATGAGTGACTTTTGGCTATTTTTTTGGCCTTAAACGCAATTTGCAGGGTAGAAGGTTTTCGTCTGAAGAAGAGATTGATACCACAGTTCACGCTTATTTTGAAGCTATTCCGAAAGAAAGCTTGGAGCTTTCAAACAATGGAAAAAATGGTTAAGTGTATCAGTGCTGAAGGGAATTATTTTAAGCAAAATTCTAGAAAATATTACCCGTGTTTTTTGTTCTCAATAATTTCAGCTTGTTCCTCGTATTTAATAAATTGTATTTTTACAAATCCATGTTAAAACTGATGCAAAAATTCAAGACAATCGTTAAGTATCTTACAAATATGTTCAAAACTAAAGTACGTAAAAGGGGTTGACTGGTCTTTAAAAAACTAAAACCCATTTTCTGTGAAACCCTGAGCCTACTGCAA
Source organism: Melolontha melolontha (assembly GCA_935421215.2). Lineage (NCBI taxonomy): Eukaryota > Metazoa > Arthropoda > Insecta > Coleoptera > Scarabaeidae > Melolontha > Melolontha melolontha. The sequence goes on from OW285235.1 coordinate 72,099,451, forward strand.
ACGGCTTTGCTTGATAGTTACGTTTTCTCGAACATTCTTCAGATTTTATATGTATTTAAGTATTAATAAACAACATGTCCTAAGTACGATTTCGTTTTAATCATTAATTTGTTTGATATTAAACAATATTTACTAAAGTCAAAAATATACGTGCCGTGTATCTATTAACATAATTACTAGCCGTGTTTCATCCACCATATTAGAAGTTACATAAACCAAATACTATGACATAGCATTTTAAAATACATTTAGCAAAGACTTTTTTAAGATATTATAACAAATCTTTACATTATAGCGCGCTTTTAATTATATTATAACTTTGGCGTACTTCTTCTGTACTACTGTCAATTCTTAATTGACAATAGTAACTACTCTTCACTCCACCTTTAGAACTTCTTGAAATTAAAACGCTTAGCCGATAACAGCCCAATGAGCGAAAATTACGAATTTGACGGTGGTGAATTGCACTGTGCCAGCGTTTTCTCATATATTGCGCTCGCAATACCGAACATATGGCCCGCGCAAACACGCAAGTATACAGTATCGTTCCATACTTATATTATTTAATCACTACTTGTACAACGTTATTACTTTAATTCAACCACTAAATCAATTATTTGATAATTGAATTTATATTTTCCATTATAGTTTTGTTCATTGTATTCAAAGCTTTACCGTTACATCATTGCTTTGCTTAATATTTTATTTCAGCTTTCTACTAGTCCTGGGCATTCGATGTTCATAATAAATTACTTAAACATTTTCATTTCATTTAAAACAGCTTCTTCAATTTGTACTGTTCTTACTGTTACAGGCCTTCCGATAACAACCGTCGATCTTTTAAAGCTGCCAGTTTCAGAAAGTCCGTGCATGAAGACTTAAGGAAGTTCTTCCGTCAGGCACTACACGTTGAGGAAACCTTTGATGATAAATACATCTTGAAGCACTAGAATTTCCTTGAGCCATTCCATAACAGAAATGCATATCTGCCATTTCACTATTAGTATGTTGAACCATATTAAGCAAAAAATACTTTCTAAGAAATTCAAATTAATAACTCGTACATAAATAATTTGACAACTGTCAAGTTGTTTACCAAATGCTATAATTATTTTCCAATGCCAAGCTTTCATTTGCGGGCCCATGTTTATATAAACATTTCGTCTTAAAATCACTCAAAGAATCGACCAGTAAAGTTATTGCATGTACTTAATTAGCACAGTGTATATTCTATATAATTGCATCTTGCGACTTTTCATATTTTGTTTTTTTATTTCAAGGACATCCGCTATATATTGTATTATTTTCCTATTAAAGACTTATACGCAGAGTAAATATATACATTCAAATTAGCTAGACTAAGATATACAGCAAATATATCTACTAAATATGACAAATATTCATATTGTTAATCATATGACACTAAATTTTGTATTAAAATTTACCCAGAAAAATTATACACTGTTTATTGTGCAAAGAGATTAAGCCACATACAAATCGACACAAATTATAATTAATGAGTACAGTACATATCACAAATAATAGTATCGTCCTTTTATGCAAATTCTATTTGCGAGCAAATACTTTTTAGTCTTGCACACTTCACTAAATACAAAACAGTAGTAGTAAACAGTTGTACTTCAGAATTTTTAAAACAAATATAATTAAACATCGAACTATAACAAATTATATTTTGAACTTGATAAAACTGTAGTTAAAATACAAGGAATTAAAATAGAAAGTTATTGATGAGATATATATTTTGTAAAAAGCCCACGAGTAAATTTTTCCTAAAAAAATTGAACTGAGGAATCACAAAAACAAGCTTTCGACTAAAACAAAATTACACAAAATAGAATTCAAGGCATCGTAAAGTTGCTGCAAAGTGTATACTTTAAAAAAGTAATAAAAAAGATACAATATTCAAATGTTCAAGCTTTTAGAGGTTCAGGAGGATTAGAACACATGATTGAGATGAACTTTTCGCTGAAAAATATTACGCATTTGTTACAAATGAAACAGATTCATTTGTAACAAATGCGTAGTACGTGCTTAACGTATTGATATACTTAAACCTTTTTTGTATATTTACTGCCATCTGGCATCGTGTTAATGGATTTACACCTATATGCGTATTTTCTTCTCTTCTGTACCGGCTTAGCCGGTTAAGGGAAGGGTTGCCATTTTCGGCATAGTCTCTTTCGTCCGTCAGATGTCACTATATTATATGGTGCTACCTGATAGGACGAAATTTGCTATACCTTATAGGCGATTTAAGCTTTTAAATTACTTCACTAGCTTAACTGATGACGCTTAATAGTAATAACAGAAGCATATGTCTTAAGCAGATGTAAAAAGCTGGAAAATACGAGGTGTGTTGTCCACGTTTACAGTTACAGATGTGTATTTTACATGTCTGCTTCATTTGTAACAAATGCGTAATATGTGCTTAACGTATTGATATACTTGAACCTTTTTTGTACACAAATTGATAGTATAACAGGAATTTGGCATTGTATATTGGGAAATCTTGCAATGTTAATGATAGATGTAGATCAAATCAACAGGACATGTTTGGAAGGTTGAAGAAGAATTGTGTTCTATATAATTCTTGAACGTAAAACCTTAAAAAATTAAGTAGTGATGTTCTTGAGATAACAATCTGCGAAGAGTGTGAATCTACTAGATCAGAAATACGAGAATTGAAAATGGAATTTGTATAGTTGCGCCATTTGTGAAGGGATCCTATAAAACGGAACTACATAATGCCGTTCGCACAGCTTATTAGCTACGTGAATATCTGACCTTAGACTGTCTTTTAAAGTAAGACAAAATGCTATCACAATATTATTTGAAGCAAAACCAATTAGAAAAAATAAGCCGAAGACCATATAGTACGACAATTGGACCAAAGTTTTAAAAAGGTTCGCGGCAAATCCGCGTTGAATTACTGTAGCTATAGGTTCAAAGAAAGGACAACGATCCAAGTGAGACTAAGTTAAGATATTGGTAATATAAGCGGAAATTAGAGACAGGGTTGAACGACTCGCACCGTGGCCATTTTGACCTAGAGCTAAGTTATGCTAAAGAGACTATATTCACTAAAAGCCAAAGTCTATCCTTACATGGGATTGCATGTGTGCACAATACAAGCTCAATGAACACAAACAAGTGAAATTAGCCTGGGTCCCAGGGCACGAAAGTCATAGGTATGAATTGCTTCGATAGGTTTCGTCTACTCGTTCTTCATAGGACCTTCTTTTGGCATTTCAAAAACAATTATTAAAACAGCTGTGAAAAACTAGGCTAATAATATATCTAGAGAAAGGTGAAGTCAAAGACAGACAAAACAGTTCTTTAGTGAACAGTAGCATATGTTTATAAAGGACCTATTGAACAGAGATCTCCCCTGATGGTCTGGCCCTTTTTTAGGTATATCCCAAAAAACTGAAGCAAGAACCTTTCCAGCGAATTACTGAACTCGAAGCTTCTTAGGCCTTAGAGAACCATGACGCTTCCACTCCATCGATTGCTGTTTTGTTTCTGAATCGTAACAATGGACCCATGCTTCATCCATAGTCACAAGACGGTTCAAAAAATCTGGATCTCCCTCAAAACGGGCACAGATTGACCGTGATCCTTTCGCTCTTGCTCGTTTGTGTTCGGCGTTCAAGCACTTAGGAATCTATTTCGAAGAATTTTTTTCATATCTAAATCGACGTGAACTATATGATGGACGCGTTCATATACAATCTTTAGTGCCTCAGCTATATGTTTCAGCCCCATTCGACAGTCTCGTAATATAATGTCATGAACTATCAATTTTTTGGGGGCGGATACCGAAATCGGTCTTCCTGGTGGGTTGTCATCTTCAACGGAAAGTTTTCTTTCTTTGAATGAGGCAATCCAATTTTTGACAGTCGCATATGATGGGCATTTGATCGCTAAGTGTGCTAAGCATATCTTCGTAAATTTTCTTATCACTTAATCTCTTCAAATAGAAGTATTTGATGATGCATCAATACTTCAATTTATCGATTTCCACATACTTATTCGACATGCTTTTTTTCAAAATTTACTGCACAGCTATACTTCAATTTCTTGAAGTAAGACTTTCCAGTGACACTTTTAAAAAAATCTTGCAATTGAGGAGGGTTCATGCAAAAGCAGACATGTCCATTTTACCCCTAAATTAACTTTTTGTCAGTTTTGTAATACTTGAAATGGTTTCTATGACTTGCATTTTTCAGAATCTCTCAAAAGCATACAGATCTCACAGTATTTTGCATCTAAAAATATCGAGTTCAGACAAAAGCAGACATATCCCAAGTAAAACTAAAATTGGACAAAACGAGACAAATCCCATTAAAAATAGTTCAGACAAAAGCAGACATATCCCAAGTAAAACTATAATTGGACAAAACGAGACAAATCCCATTAAAATTAGTAATTTCTTTCATGATTTCATTCAAAAATAAGACACATCCAAATACCATTTTTGCTTCTTTACGCTTCCTGTTTAACCGACGTCTCTTCTACTACTTGTTGAACATTGCACTTGAGTAAGACTTGAGTGTTATTCGTGCTGTTATTGTAGAAGGTGTTGTTGAAGATAAGCAGTAATAAATAAATACGCAATGAATACTACAGTTGCTGCAATCAATGTGGGCAGCAGAAAGAAGACGCCGAAAATGCTGAAACGCGAGAAAGAAAAACATCAAAGGTAAAAATTAGTGTTGAGGTTATATCTCTCTGTATCATTATTTACAATTTTAGATATTCTAATGCCGATCCAAATTTCAGGCACTATGTGCGGCCTTGTAATCACAATAGTAAGGCGTATAAGTGCAGTTTGGTAAAAGTAAACGATATTAAAATCTAAAATTCTAAAATTGTTCAAGATCAGAAGTTGTGCCATCTGGTATCTGTCTGTGAACCGGAAAGACGTCGACCTAAGGATGGGGTGTCTCCCGAAAAAAGGAAATCAAAGTCTGTACATACTGTTTACTTTTTCCGTACATACAGGAGTAATAACAAAACAGAAAGTTTGACGGTCTGCAGAAACTTTTTTTTGTCTGTATTCGATATTACAAAAAATCGCTTGTGTACTATTCAGAAAATTATACAAAGAGGCAATTTACCAAAAGAAAACCGAGGAGGTGATCGTTACGGTAATAAAAACATTGAAAAAAAGCAAAAAATTCGGGAATTTCTACAGAACCTTCCAGCATCTGAGAGTCATTACAACAGAAGCAAATCCAGCCGTGTTTATGTGTCATGTGAACTGAATATTAAAAAATCGAGCGAGATGTATAATGTGAAAAACCCTGATTTTACCACATCACAATCAATTTTTAAACGAATTTTTTACGGACAGTTTAACATTGGATTCGCTTCTCCAGCTTCAGATGTTTGCGGGACATGTATCAATTTGAAAAATGCAATAAAACAAAAAGGACCGAATAAAGCACAACTAATTACAGAATTAAGAATTCATAAACTTAGAGCAAACAGTTTCTACACTCTGCTAAATGAAACGCCTGAAAAAGTGTTATATTTTGTTTTGACCTCCAGCAAATACATCCACTACCAAAAACACCTATTCAGAATTTTACAGTTTTTGTTGTGTTGACGTACAATCAAAAAATCCTGTTTTCTATACCTGGTCTGAAAACCAGGCGAGCCGTGGCTCAACAGAAATAGGATCCGCATTACTAGCCCATCTTAGATCTCTGGACCTAACTGATTTGGAACTAATAAGACTGTTTTGTGATGGATGTGGGGGCCAAAATAAAAACTCCCACATTATTCATATGTTGGCCTATTGGCTGAGACATGAAGCCCCAGAAAATGTTAAGGAATATTATAATTCATTTTCCAGTAAGAGGACACTCATACCTGCCGGCCGATCGTGTTTTTGGGCGTGTCGAAAAAATTCTGAAGAAGTACAGTGTAATTCTCAATCCTGAAAAATATAATGGTTTTTATAGTCAAGTTGGAAGAGTTCGAGAATTAGGCAAAGATTGGAACCTGTATAATATCAAAAAACTTTCAGAAACCTACAACAAACTGAGCAGTATCAAAGATTTAAAGAAAATTTATATAAAAAAAAAATATCGAGGAACACTACTACAGTCCGATACAAGGGGTGTCAATTTTTTCGTTTTGAAAATGACGGCGAAAAATATGGCTCCCTGATAAAAAGAGGACGTAGCGAAAATAACTGCATATTAGAAGACCTGCCATTGGGAAACACACTTTCTACGGACAAAAAGAAAAATGTTGTAACCCTATTGGAAAAGCAATTTAATAAAGATGATGTTCACTGGCAGAACCTTCCTGAATTGAAGTTTTTTAAAAATATTTTGGAGGAAAATGTCATGCAGTTGGATGAACCAGAAGAAGAAGAAGAAGAAGCTGAAATATGTGATTGTATTGAAGAAGACAAAGAAATGCACATTTAACATTATTTTCTATTTTGTTTAGAGTTTTTAATAAAGGAGTAATATTTTTATTTTATGCAACCGAATTTTAACAAACCCAGAAATATCCCATATGAGTTCAAACAAAACCAGACTTATCTGTGGGGATCATGCAAAAGCAGACAAATCCATTTTTGTTTGTTAAAAATATCTGAGGAAAATATAAATTGGTTTTGTTTTTATTGAAAAATGAGTTAAGAGATCACTTTCAGACCGATGTGTTCAAAAAAATTTTTGTTAAATAAAACGTCCTTTGATGTAAACGTTTTTGCTGTTTTTCTCGAAACTTGTTCATATGGACATGTCTGCTTTTGCATGAACCCTCCTCAATTATAACAAGATTTTGTTTTGTTCAAGGAAAACAGAAGATATCAATACCCCTCGTATATCTGAATTATTTCTAATTATTTCATTCCATTAAATTTATATTTTTTGACTACAAATTAAAATATCCACTCAAATATTAACTAACAGAAACAAAGACTTTAGAAAACCTTGTAGCTCTTCAGCAATACTATGCTTTCGCTTAGAAGAGCATGTGCACATTATGTCGACGATATCTTAAGAGACAAGAATATAAACGGATATTAACTACCAAGAAACATTAACAGTAAATAAACTTGAAACAGAAAATGAAAATATAAATATAATTCGTCATGTCATTTATTGTTAATTCTGAAGTTACGTTCACTTTTATATTGTATTTTATAATTCGTACTTGTCATCATAAATCACTTACGAAAACATAACAAAGCGGTCTGTAGATAGAGGAGTTACAATCTCGTCACTAAACTCTTAAGTACATATTATCTACAATGATACAATAAGTAGAAAATACAATACGTCGTTTGTAACAAGTGTAATAATCATCTCCTGTTTGACAATGGCTACCAAAATAAATTTGCCGAGTAAACCTGCATAAATTATGTGTAATTAACTTGTGAATTGCCTGCTTTCATGAAAGAATTCCAAAGCATTCATGAAATGGACTCAGTTGTGTGCATGCTATAATGAAATATGAATAATTCTTTAACGTGACCACACAACCCGTCTAATTAGCTAATAGTCGTAAATGACTTATGGGCACTTGCAGGTTTATATACCGCACTATCATTCAAATCTCCGCAGATTATATACGCATATATCTATTAAATTAATTTTTCACAAAATATTTTAATAATAGCCCAAGGTATTAATTTTGTCTTTGAAAAAGACATTAAGTTTACAACTCAATAAATTGCAAATAATAAAATTGGAATCATTATGTTTGCCATAGTAGGTATGTAAATTATATTGGGAAAAAGCAGACGATTTTCATTCTGTAATACGTCATTGCAAGATCATTAAAATACAATAAATTATATGCGAAACTAATATTAAAAATTATCTTACATCCTATCTGTAATTTCAAGTTTAGATAGGTTATAAATTCTTAGGTCAAACAATTAATAATTGATTCTTCTGTAGTTTTGGTTAGGTTTTCAATAGCTAATTAATAAATAATTAAGTTATTCGCTACGTTTCGTTTTATTTCAACATTTAAACCATTATTAGATTTAGAATTAAAACTAACACAAAAAATTAGAAAAAGTATTTGATAAATATTTAAGTATTGAACCCATGCAGCTACATTATCTGCATAATTTTCTTTTGTAACTTCTATATCTGCAAAAAAAATAATTTTAACTGGAGACATTTTTTTGAATTTGCTTGGCGCAGACAATGAATTTCAAAAGTATATACATATACATAACGGCTGTTCATTTGAAAAGTCAATCTAGTAGCATGTGATTTACTGAGAACATTTTGAAGTATGTCGTAAATTAAAATTTACTACTTAACCTACGAAGTCGTATATTTTGACAGTTTCATACATACAAATAAATAACAAATGTGATTGACATTATCAAATGTCATTTGGATTTACGTTTACGGAACAACAAACACATACTAATATATATGCCTCTTATTCTATCAAAATTTCAAAGTAACCTAGATTGACTTTTCAAATGAACACACGTTATAAACATACATATACATATATATATATATATATATGTGGTAAACCTAATCAGTAGGCGATTAAAGGTCTGTATACTACTTCAAAATATATATATTTAAAAAACCCTACATGTTTCGGCAGTACGCCTTTATCAAGAGAATACAAAATATTATTTTGTATTCTCTTGATAAAGGCGTACTGCCGAAACATGTAGGGTTTTTTAAATATATATATTTTGAAGTAATATACAGACCTTTAATCGCCTACTGATTAGGTTTACCATATCATACCAAGGTCACGAAGATATTATATATATATATATATATATATATATATATATATATATATATATATATATATATACATATATATATATGGTAAACCTAATCAGTAGGCGATTATATAGGTATATATATATATATATATATATATATATATACCTATATATATATATTTATAATTGAAACGAAATTATCGTCCGTGATATATTATAAAAAATTAATTTAAATTCAGGTAAGCGGTCAATTAAGTAAAAAAACTCCTTTATTAAATAACCCTATATTTCGCAACAGACTTTGTCGATTCTTCTGGGGTAAAAAATGTAGAGTTGAAAAATAATAAAATTGGCGTACAAAATATAAAAATGATATCATTTTTATATTTTGTACGTCAATTTTATTATTTTTCAACTCTACAATATGTTAAAAATATCGTCCGGAATTTTAAAATTTGTTTAAAGGTTATTGAACTTGAATTACAGCTGTATTTCGGTAAATATAGAATAAGCAAAGTTAACTACATTCTGGCATTCTGTTGAAATTTTTGATGAATTATAAAGAAATCTTTTTTTTATTTTCAGTTAGACGTGTACACATATTCTTCAGATTCACATAGCTTTGGCGCTATTCAACGGTAACCCTGTAGGTATAGATTAATAAAAAATATTTCTGCGCAATCGATTAAATATACAAAACTATCAAAATTGGGACCTTTTGAATAATGTATTTTTATTTTCATTAACTCTATTGGATCTTTAATTCATAATTGGCTTGCTACGACTTCAAATTCAATATTCTATTATTACTTTAGACAGTAATCTTATTATTATAGTCCTTTTACGATAACAGACGAGGCACGTCATAACCGGAAACTTCAGAATTACCTACCTATACAATACTAAACCCAAAAAGAACTGTCTTTCACTATCGTATATCTAGAGATTTCTTCTTTGCAAACGTTCCTATCCTGCGTAACGTTGCCAACTTCTATTTTCGCTACTGTCATTCGTATCTGTCACTTGTGCGCCATTTGTTGTTCTGTATTTTTCGTGTCCCTTTTATTCAGTTTTGTGGTATTATTTGCATTTCATTAGTTCGCAGTTTGTTCTTTAGTTTTCGTGTCCCTTTTATCCAGTTTCGTCGTATTATTCGTATTGTATTAAAACAACGGTTCCTTTAATAACCAATAAAACATGCCTAAGCCACTAAGCAGGCAATCAAAAGCGCTAATTGCGTCTTTAATCTCGTATTTCGAGAAAGAACGCGATAACAATGCCACGCTATTGCCGTTGAAAGCAGTAAGAGAGGTAATTCTAATAATTAATATATTTTTAGAGTATTAAACCTTGCGTATTTTATAGAGAGTAGCCGATGCTTTAAATATCCACATTTCTACGGTTAATAAGATTTCTTCAATGACTAAACAAGGGATTATTCCATCTAGTCCAAAGAAGAAAAGGGTAAAAAAGAAACCAGTAGTGAACATTGATGATTTTAATCAGTGTGCCATTAGAAACAAAGTTTATAACATGTATAGAGACAGTAAGTATTTATTATCTTATTTCGAACTGTAACATTAAGTTTCCCTTAAACACATTTTAGAAGAACATATCACCTTATGTACTTTAAACAACGTACTTAAAAGAAGCGATATTTTTAATGGTTGTACTACTTCCCTATGGAAAGTGCTACGAAACATTGGTTTTCACTTCACGAAAGATGATCCTAAACGAGCGTTGATGGAACTGCCTCATATTGCTTTAAAGCGGATCTCTTTTCTACAGCAGTATATACGCATAAAACAAGAACATATATATCAGTTTATATTTCTTGATGAAACCTGGATCATTCAAGATGGAAGCACTTGAAGAACCTGGCAAGATGAACATGTCAAAACTGTGAAAGCGAAACAAATAGGTGGCAAAAGGTAATCGTTTTTCTTTTTCTTTGTTGCATAAATTTTATTATGTTCTGTTCTAATAGGTATATAATATTACATGCTGGAAACGAAGATGGCTTTATTCCTGGTGCTGAATTAATATTTACATCCAATAACAAAAACTCTGATTATCATGGTGATATGAACCGTGACAATTTTCTGTTTTGGTTAGAAAATCAACTACTACGTAATTTAGAAAATCCTTCTGTGATTGTAATGGATAATGCAAGTTATCACAGTACAATTAAGAATAAGCCTCCAACATCTTCCACAACAAAATTAGAAATTACGAACTGGTTAAATGCAAACTCTATTGATTATGATGCATCAGCGTTAAAGCTACAGTTGCTAGATTTAGTTGAGCGGTTAGTATAATTATTCTTTTTTTTAATAATTACTGGCTATTATTATTTATAGTTTTAAACCACCACCCATTTATGAGGCTGATGAGTTGGCTAATAAATATGGTCACGTTGTACTCCGTCTACCTCCATATCATTGCATTTTTAATCCTATTGAACTGATGTGGGCATGTGGGCAAACAGCATCAAACACACCGAAACAGAAATTAAAGAATGGTGGGATTGAGAAATCGGCTTTGAACGAGAAGATGTAAGGCCTTTAGTTATTAATATAGGCGCAGAAGAAAGCTCAACCGATGACAGCGATTTTGAATAAAAATTATGTTTGTCATTTATATCATGTTATATTAAATTTGCTTTTCTTTATTATAATGTCAATTTATTGTGTATACTGATAATAATATTTATTGAAATAAACGTATTTCTATTTTATTTCGATAGCTTAATTGCTGTTAATAACATGTCTCAATTATGCTAATTGTCAGTTATAATTTACCACGTACATAAAACTATAGTTAGAATGAGAGGCGTTAGGTTTATCTAATTGTTTTAAAAGTATGTAAATTATCGTTATTTCCTAAGTATGAACAAGGCCTACGTAACTGTCAACGCGGATTACATGTCAACTTATTTTTAATACATAACCTCTGTGATAGATGTAAACAAAAGATTTGGCAAGAGTGCGTGACGCAAACATGACGTATGTTGATGACGTGCCTCGTCTGTTATCGTAAAAGGACTATAGTACTACTATGTATAATAATATCTCATCAATGTGTCTACACGAAAAAGTCTATAATTAGATATTTATGATATATGTAATAACAAATTAATATAGAAAATTTGGTTTAATTGATTGAAAATCTACTTTTATGAGTTTACCGGATATCGTTAAGAACTCTTTAGATTTAAATGGAATTCCAGACATTCACCATCAACATTATTATCGTTAATATTTGTATACAAGTCATGCGTAACAGAATGTCTATCTTCTTAAATTAAACTTTGAGCATAGATTAATTATATCAAAGGCTTCGAGCTGTAGTTACCAATTAGAGTAATTAAAAGATAATAAATTGCATGGGCTTAGTTTGGTAAGAAATTAGAAATCATATCGATGATTATCCGTAATCAGTTACGCATACGTGCATACAGAATTTAGAGAAGAAATAAGGAACCAAACGCTTGTAATTAGCCTGTAACTTGTTATTCCTTATACGAGGACGTATTGATATATAAGAGAGTCACAAGTTTACCCAATATTAAATAATAACACCCAAAAATTTTAAATGATCACGTTTATAGGCTCTTCAAGCACAAAAATTTGTAAATATTTAAGAAAGTTTGACATTAATACAGCGTATAAAACTAATAACAATTTATCCAAGTTTATAAAAAACAATAAGGATTTAGCAAACAACAATAAAAAGTCAGGGGTCTATGAGTTAACCTGCGGTAGTTGCCCTATGACTTATATCGGACAGACAGGCAGATCGTTTGAAATACGCGTCAAAGAACATTTTTCTTCATTTAGAAATAATAAAAGTGACTCTTCATATGCGTCTCATATCAATTCAACGAGCCACAATTTTAACAAAGAATTTAAAATATTACATGTAGAAAATAAGGGCAAAAAACTTAATTTATTAGAGTCACTTGAAATCAATAAATTAAAGAAAACTGACAAGATCTTAAATGATCAATTAGAAACAAATAATTCACCCTTACTCAATCTATTTATTTGATATGCAGACAGTTACATATTGTATTTTGTATTTTTGTATTTTTCCATAGAATTCTTTACCTCCCTGTAATATAATGTAAACCTCTAGTTTTATTACTTAAGAACAGTACATTTTGTTTAAACCGTAGCGAAAGTTTTGTGCATAGACATCCAGTAATAAAAAGCACCCATCCCTCCGACTATTTTTAAAATAAAACATGTGTTTTTGCTTGTTACCGTTTACTTGTGTTTAATATAAAAAATATTTTGTAAATAAGTTAGTTATATGTCTGACGAAGCCCAGGTTGGTGCGAAACGACTCGTTACAGTGATAATTAAAAAGTGAAATTCATAAAATTTGTTTTATTTTATCTTAATAGATATATAAGATCCCCAACGCTATTGTGTGAGTAGTAATAATAGAAACAAGTTCTAACCTGCAAACGGTAATAGTAATTATTTCGTCCTAGGATGCAAAGTTTCACTTTCCTGTGTACTGTCCTTGAGCAACAATGTTCTGATGAATTCGATTTTGAGATGGCGGCTCCCATCGAGACTTACAGGCGTTTGAAAGCTGTTTATGGCTACGATTGTATGGATGTGAAGAATGTTCGCCAGTGGGTTCGACGTGCAAAACTCTACCATAGAGGCGTAATGACGCCGTTGGGTGAAGAGCGATCGGGTTGACTAGTACCAGTGAGTGACGCATGAGAACAATCAAAGACAAGAGAATGCGCTGATTCAAGAAAATCGCAGATACATGACAATGATAGAATGGACAATAGGTTTAATATACGTTTGGAAATGACAGACATTGATACATACAAGGGGCAAGCTACAATTATTGAGAATAGAAAGATTGATACAAGTTTTCAGAATTTTTGTTTTAAATATGTTCAAACTAATTGCCATCAACAATAATACACTTAACCATTCTTTCCTTCCACAGTTAAAAAGCGTTCAGCCAGCTGTCTTTAGGGATACTATCAAAAAACACTTAACAGCGATATCAATCTCTTCTTCTGACTGGAACCTTTTCCCTTTCAAATGTTTTTTGAGCTCAAAAAATAGCCAGAAGTCACACATCGCCAAATCCGGTGAGTAAGGAGGATGCTCCATAACTTTTATTTTGTTTTCATCTAAATATTGAACAGTTATCCCTGCTGTATGAGACGACGTGTTATCATGATGTAACATAATTCCCTTTCTTTGCACCATACTGAACACAGTAGGCTAACAATTTGTCAATATACCATTGAGCGGTAACTGTCTTCTGATCTTCTAATTTAATTGCGACCACCAAACCCGTACTTCTAAAAAATAGTGCGTACATTACTTTTTTCATTGCTCGCTGTTTTTTCACCATCGTAGAGGTTTCCTCATCTTCATGTATCCAGATTCGGCTTTTATGGCGAGTGGGAACATCAAAAAACGGTATGTACGATTTATCACCAGTTACAATTTTAGAAATAATTTGATGGCCTCCAGCATTCAACATATCTAAAGTTTACTGACAAATTCTAACACGTTCTGCTTTTTGTAAATCTATCAGATGATGGGGTACAAACCGAGCTACAACCTTTTTCAGATATCAATGTTTGTGTAATATTGATCTCACTTGCGAGGATCTAATCTTAAGTTTGGATAGGTAATGCGGTTGTCCTCTTCCACCATATTCTTCACTGCAGCAATTTTTCGGATTAATAACAGTTGAAGGAGGGCCATCTCCTTTTCTGTGTACAACAGAGTTACAACGTTGTTTAAATTCTTTATAATAATTCAATAATTGCAGCTTATCCCTCGTATATAGAGAATGCCATAATGCGCTGATGGTTTTGGTATGGAATAATTTTTTTAATTTATGGCGAGATTTTGAATTTGTTTGCTGATTCTAATCAAAATAGCATGGGAGTTTGGCATTAAGTGTAATTAGTTGTCACACGCTTCAGCAACGTGTTTCTAGTGTTACGCATTATTTGCGTACAAAATCTGTTATTGCGACCTAACGTCGTTCCGTCGTCAATATAATCGTCGTGATACACCATGCCGCAATACCTTTTTGGCATGGTATCAGAAGTGATTTAGGTGAAGGTAGTCTAAGATCGGACAAACCGTGTTTCGGACAACTGCTGCTTGTGGTAGCACCTGTATTCTCGTTGTGTGATGAGGAAAGCGATGAGGAAAGCGACAGACTAGCTCACACTATTTTGGATAGCTCCGGCACCGTGTTCAGTAGTGACCCCACGTTTTCTGTTTTTGTGTTGTTTTGACTGCACAGATATAAACTTTGAAGTGTGATACCTTCCTTGAAATTAAGTACGATGATGTTTTACGTATATTGGTAGCAATAAGAGTTATTGTATAGTAAGTTATGAGCAACAAATCTGGTTCGACTTAATGGTTTACGATTTATAGTGAAAGTTGCATCACATATTTGTCGGGTTGTATCGGACGGTTGCGTAGAGGGTTGTATCGGACAAAATTAAAACCGATAAAACTTTATTCTTTTTTTTTTTTTTTTGGGGGGCAAAATGGGTAAACTGTGGCATAAGTGGGAAGAACAGCACATGAAGCAGTCTGTTGAAGAAGTTCGTTTGTAAGGAAATTACCATTCGAGAAGCTAGAAGCTGATATATGTAGAGCTTTGTGTATTCAAATCTCTCAGGTTTAACCTAATGTTAATGCACTTTGTCTTATTTATTTTACGTAATAAACAGTTGTCTTACGACTAATAATGACTTATTTCCTATGTTTTACACTATGTTCGATACAACCCTCCAACTTTCGGCCATGGCAAAATGTAAGGTATTTCTCAAATCCCAATAAGTATTGTATTAGAAACCAACCTACACGGGATAATTCTTTCTAAGGATTTTCGAATAACCTTTTAAAGTTTGTTATGGCGTATAGTTTGGTTTTATTGAGTCCTTATCAAACTCACAATCTACGAAAAAGCCTAAGCGTCTGATACTAGACGACCTTCCGCTAATGAATGTAATATTCCGAACAAAAACCGACTGGAAGACACGTAAGTACTAAGAATACTTAGGCGTATTAAATTCCAAGAACTAAGTCCATTAGATAGATAAAATCGAAATTTTTAGATCTGTTTGCCGGTGGATCCAATATTGCACGTTGTCTGTTCATGAGCGACGAGGCTCATTTTTATCTAAATAACGATCACTTCATGCAGCAAAAGTAACAATTTGGTGTGCGCTATCAGTCATAGGAATTATTGGCCGTCTAATTTCACGCAACGAGAACATAATCTGGCCAGTTGGGTCCCCCGCCAGACTTTTTTCCGTGGCGATATCTAAAAAGTCGTGTGTATAATAATAGACCTCGTAATCTTGAAGATCTTAAACAAAACATTTTAAACGAAATTGAAGCGATTCCACTAGCGATGCTAGGCAGAGTGATGGATAATTTCATGCGACGCTATTCAATTTTAAATAAAAAAACTTCCAGAGTTATAGATTAAGATGTCGTAATTTTTTAACGTTTAACCAATAAAAATTATTCCATATTAAAAACCGTGAATGCATTTTGGAATTCCCTGTATAATAAAAGTTTAAATTATGCTTATAAGAAATCGTCCACTGTATACAATTGTTTCTCGAGCAAGTATGGCTTTACTGTTTAAATATTTTATGAGGTTTGTCTTTCATGTTGTTAGAAGTTTTTATACACTGAAAGACTACATTCTTGCACTTATGTCAGTTTTGTTTGTGGTGGAATTAGACACATGCTCTGATATTATGACAGTGGGTCAACTTCAAATTTCTGGAAAAATTAATTATAATTTCTTCTTACAAACAACGCGCACTTTTAACACATAAATTGATGACAAGGTAAGTATTTTCTTGTCTATAAATTTGGTTTGCAAGAATTTCGGTGGTTTAATTTAAAAATAAGTATACTTATATGTTATTATTATATACTGTACATATATATATATATATATATATATATATATATATATATATATATATATGTGGTAAATTCAATCAATTGGTGATTAAAGGTGTGGCTTTACTTTAAAGTATATATATTTAAAACAACCCTACATGTTTCGGCAATGATGCCTTTATCAAGGATATAAAATATAAATGACAGTATACAAATGTCATATAATTGAGTTGCTATGGATAAAATTATTAAAAGATACATTCCAACTCAATTATATAACATTTGTATACTGTCATTTATATTTTATATCCTTGATAAAGGCATCATTGCCGAAACATGTAGGGTTGTTTTAAATATATATACTTTAAAGTAAAGCCAGACCTTTAATCGCCAACTGATTGAATTTACCATATCATACCAAGGTCACGAAAATATTATATATATACTGTATATATATATATATTGAGACAAAGCTGTTGAATATCTAAATATGAATAAATGAATGGTGAAATAAAAGTATCAGAAAGTAAAAGTTAATAGATATGAATTTAATATTGGGCGCCTTATAATATGAAAATATATTTAGATCAACGCTTTCTATGTTCTTTATATTCCAACTAGCAGTCGTGAGCATGTAGTACTTAGAATATTGACTTCTCAGGATCTTCGTCGATAGAATGTGACTGTTTACTTCTTAGTATGGTGTTTAAATAGATAAATCTAATTTGAAATAACTCCTACAACTTAACACTAACAAATAAAAGAGTGAATTAGGTAATAAAAATAAAATAATTTATTGAAATAAATAGAAAACTGCAATATGAACAAATAAATGTGTCTAGCGATAAATAATATTAACTACTTATAATGCACGTGTGTTTTATACTTAAAAGGTTATGTGTAGTAAAGAAATATGATCTTATATTAAATTTTTATGGTTTACACATCAAATCAGGCAAGTACTACTATGTTTTTAATTATTCATATGGGACAACTATAATATGAAGGTTTTAGATATGAATAAAAGTAAAATTCTGGTTTTTATTTTATTAATAGATATGTTTTTTTTATTAAATAGTATTAACTATTTCGACTTTGTTGTTGAATATAGATAGAAGTGAACCTTTTATCCTATGATCTCTGCAGTTATCCGGAAAAAGAGTGAGATGATCGGGAAATACAATGTGCGTGTCCTCCAGATATTTGATGTCGGCGTATGCGGTGTATTCGGCTTCAATTCTGCCTGCTCGTCGGAACTCCAATTTTAAAGATGCTCGTCTTGAATTTTGTAAATTGTTTTCAAATGTTAGACCAATTATTAATTTCTTGATTCAGCAAAAATTTATTATGATATCACTGGTATTTTAACTATTATATAAATTTTCTTCGGAGTTGTACAAAATTACGGCCATACGTTATAAGATTTTTAGGAAAAGACGCCGATAGCGGTTATTTATTTTTCAAAGCCTAGTTAATAATATGATATAGCCTCGAAGTTTTACTTTTACTAAATCCGTTAACAAGAAATATATAAACAATTTGATAATTTGGTCTTAATAATAAAATTTATAGAATATTTTTCAAGTTTACAAAACATGTTTTCTAATGCTAGGTTATGTTGTATCTGCGTATAGTAAATAACATTTTCGCAGGTTAATTGCATTTTAAAAAGTGGGCGTGTTTAACTAGTATCGATACAAAATATTGATGTAGATAAATTAGATATCTGTTATTTCGCGCTAAAGATTTGAATTATGAAATTGAAAATAAAAATATAAAAAGTAATATAAAAGTACACAAAGTTATCGTCATATTAATTTATATACATTTCGATACTAATTTTACATATTAAATCCGCCTATTTAACCCTTCTTCTATGAGTTTTATTATTGTTAATGCTGTTTTTTCTATTATAGTTGCTGGAATAAGGGTGTTGTTTGCCCCATTACAATATATATATATACTGTATAACATGACATGACAAACATCCCTACGTGCATCATAACTGAGAGCATTAAGAACTCGTACGTGTTAAATGTGGTAGGAATATAGCTGGTCTCCGCGCAGAATTCTTCAAATTAGAGGATGACTGATGTTCCGTCCTACAGCAAGTCTTCGAGTGGTAATATTTGGTTTGTCTTCTACCCGTCTTGATATGTTTAGTTCTACTGCCGGAGTAGAAGTGGATCTAGGTCTAACAAAATCTTGATTAACTTGAAATTAACCAGTTTCGGACAGCTTGAAAAAATTTTAACATTTAGCAACAAACGATTCGGACATGCTTCGGCAAACACCGTCTTTCAGCAGTATTGTACTCAGACACAATTAATAATAATTTGGTTCACAAAGGCGACCACTCTCTAACCGGAAAAAACAAATTCTTTTATTTTGAAATGGAAAATCAATTGTAAGTTGAGTTGCGTACCTATGTTAACAAAGGTATTTTCGTTTGTTTCTGCCAATACTAGAATTAGGTAAAATATCGCACAACTATTTTTAACAGATTGTATAATATTGTAATATTGTCAATAGAAATTATCTGAACTAATGTATATTAATAATAATAGAAATTGTTCATTAAGTGCCCACAACCAAATATAGGCACAAAGTAGTACATCATGCATAAATAGCAAATTAGCAAAATTATGAAGATATAACAAACCAAGAAAATTAACATGAATACATCTTATACAAGTATGTATCTAAGAAAATGAAAATAAATAAAAATAAAAAATCACAGTTTAATCGTCGTATTAAAGAAAATATCATCAAAGCGCTTGTTTCTTAGCATTGTTTATTGCCATATGAAAAACTGGACTTTTAACTAAAACATTACTCATACACATAGTTACAGAGTTTCCAGATGCAATACGAGGAACTGCAAAGGAAATTTTGTCAAATAAAGACGGACAGTCTATACTATTATACACTACACCATACAAGAAGGTAGCATTGGCGATTTCTAGTCTAGTATTTAACAGAACTAAAGCATGATCACGCATCATCAGGCTATTGTGATCGGTACAAGGTACTGCCCAAGAATTTCAGGAATTTGAATGCGGCGCGCGAAGGAATGGTAGTACAGCTTTAATAACGCTAGATGGTGTGAGCTACGTCTGTCCTAAGTTAATCTGTCAAACGGTACATTGTTAGGTGGTGACAAACAGTTTTCGTGTTTATATTTGTTGAGTTGTGTTTGAGTTATTCTGCGACACTACAATGTTTTATGCGAAAGAGCAAAGAACGTGATTCAAATTCTACTTCAAAATTGGTAAAGCGAAACTGGAACTATGAAAATACTTAAACAAGCGTTTGGTGGGGATGCTTTAGGCCAGACGCAAACTTATGAGTGGTACAACCGTTTTAAAAATGGACGGACGTACATCTTAAAACACGTCATAAAATGTGGAAAAAGTGTGTGATGCTATACTGCAAGACTGAAGGAGAACATTCCATTACATTTGTAACATACGGCGTGTTGCTGCGACGTTTGTGCCAAGGTTGTCCAGCATTGAACAAAAACGGCACCGTGTTCATGTGTGCACAGAGCTGAAAGAAACTGCTAAAAAGGATGCGAACTTCAGTACGACAATCATTACTGGCGACGTATTATATGTACAGGTATGATCCCCAAACAAAGCAGCTGTCATCACAACGTCACGAAGCAACGTCAAGTAATGTATGATGGTTTTATGTGATGTTCTTCGGAGACGAAGAGAAAACATTCCACGCAAGAAGCCTGTCAAGTGGTGCAACAATTCGTGCATTCCGCACTACCTTGTGCGTCAGTTTCTAGCCTGAATATAGACGACAGTACTACCCCACTCTTCCTACTCCCCAGATCTTGCCCCTTGTAACTTCTTTCTGTTTCCGAAGTTGAAACTGGAGCTCAAGGGGCTCAGTTTTGAGATGATTGAGGAGATCCATACCGAATCGCAGGCATTACCACGCGACTTCCAGCACTGCTTCCAGTCATGCATAAGTCGCAGGGATCGGTGTATTAATGAAAGAAGAGAGTATGTACTTTTAAGTGAAGAAGTTGAAAGAACAATTTATTGTGTACTTTTAACATCCCGGGAATTTATGCGTAGCACCTCGTATTTCGGGATGAATATTCCTCAATAGTCTAAAATCTCAGGAACTTTAAAACGCGCCGCTGCATGCTTTCCATTCGTAGCTTATGACAAGTGTGTATAGGATGCCAAATTATTGAATCATAATCCAGTTTACTTCGAAGTAGCAAACAATAGAGATATCCTATAAGTCTCCGTGTTCGAAAAATATTTGGCAGTACTCATCAAAAGACGAAGAGTCGCGGAAGTAGGTCTACACATATGAATAATATGGCTGACAAAGGTTAGACCACTGTCAAGTCACACTCCTAAATTTTGACTATCATCTAGAAGGTAAAAGATCATTGCTAATGTTATAAGTAAAACCGAAAAGTTCCTTTTTTTCGAACCAAACCACACACATACTTTTGTTTCGGATTAAATATATCAATTAAAATAAAAAATTCGCAACACAAGAGTATACAAATATCATTTAATATATTGCTTCTTATTAATTCATTATAAAGAAACGTCAACCGTCTACTAAGTATATCTTTAGCTTATATGCGAGTATAAAATTTCTATTAGGCACCCTTGTATTGACATAGATGTGTTCTCTTTTTTTTTCTGAACATGACACAAGATTTACGATTCGTACAGTTTGATAATAAATCATTTTTAACACCGCGTGAGATCCGTAAGTACTGAAAACATCGTCATAACTTACAAGTCGACAATATAATTCATTGAGACTAGTATAAAATATGCCTTCTTTTTACGATATTGAATAATTTTCACGTATGTAAATGTATATATTTCTTTTACAGTGTTTATTTGTATTGTATTGAAAATATATTGGTTATTTGCATTTTAAAATCGGTTACCACATGTTAAGTAGGTATATTTATTTATCTTATTGGTGATTTACGTAAATATACTTATAATTTCAATATTTTTACATATCTATGGCAATTGGTTATTAACACAATGATGGAATCTAATAGTGCGTTTTATGGAAATTCTGATGTTATTATGTTTAAGAAGGCGCCATTATTGTTAGCGAATATTTTGGAATTTACATCTAATTTGATAGTTCTACAAGAAAATAAAATATTCTAATGACTATTAGTAGTTTTGGTAGGAATAATATTAGCATATGCTAAACTATTATATTTATTTTTAATATTTTAGAATATATAAAAAGTGAAGAATTCGAGAAAACAAAGCAAAATATATTTGAAATACGATTGTGTTGTGTATTACTACAACATGCTAACTTTGAAAGTATCGTTTTATTGACATATCAAACGTTTGTAAAATATTGCACAATAAATATTTTCTTTTTATTCTACACTACTAGAAAATCAAATTTTGGCGTCTCTGTGGAGACACGAAAGTATACATTTGCACGACTAGCCAAGAAATTTTTTTTTTCGCTGCTGGCCAAGAATAGTACATTGTGTATCTACAAGTAACAGCAATACATTTTTGGACGACAATGTAAATTATATTGTCGCATTGAAGTCCGGGAATGTGCTTTTACAACGAGGTACACATACTTTTCTCAAATCGCAATCAACATTATTATAAATTAAAGAATTTTTATAAATGCATAACATTTTTTCATTACCATCTAATTGCATATTAAATCGTTTTCTTGACAATCACTATTTGTTTGTTGTTGTGCAAAAGGTATGAGATTCATTACTTCTTTCACTTTAATACCTACTTATCGCTAAAAAATATTTAAATGGACAGTGATGATGATGGCCTGGTGTGCGGGAGACCACCGGAGTTAGTAAAAGCTGCTGAAAATGTTGTCTGTGTGTATTTATTTACTGTCTAAAATGTATATAAAAAATCACCGGTATGGAGAAGCTACCGACTTTCCCGCCTTCGGACGAAAAAAACCTTGCCGGACTGTTTTCTGATGGTTGCTTAGCAACGGACTCAAATATTAGAATAGCTTATTTTGGGATCTGAAATTGCGCCGAAAAAGTAGGCAATCCAGGCCGATTTTAGAAAAAAAAAATTTACAGTATTGATCACTAGGAGAACCATCAGCGTCCATTGCCAAACCGAAATGTCAATTAATTAATTTTGTGTTATCTAAGATGTTATTTAACGTTAAACTACATTTACTTAGAATTATAGATTATAGGAGGATTATAGATTGCAGAGCATTTTACAATGGAATGTGCTGGAGCTTCTAATATTTGTGACCCCAGTGAAAGCTGGGAAAGCTTGAACTGTACACCTAAGTTAATTATCGAAAAAGTCAAACAAGTGACGTTAAATTTGTTACCAGAAAAACGTGGCGTTCAAAACGTAGGTCATCACATAATTGGAGCAATACCATACAAAATAGCGACTTTTCTAAATCTGCCAAAGAATAAATAATATACTGGGCATTAGCTACATAGAACGTCGGCTACACTATTAGCTGATTCGGGGCCAGACATACCAGCTTTGAAAAGGCACGGATGCAAGTCCATCAGCATAGTTGAAGGCTGTGCGGAAGAATCCTTACCTAATAAAATTGCTGTCGCAAGAAAAATTTTAAACACTGAAGATAAAATAAATGATAACAGCATTCTGAAAGCACCCCTATCTAAAATTAATATTTTTTAAATTTCTAATCATAGCTCATCCATCTCAACATCAGAACAATTTGACTTTTCTAACATCTTTCAAAAATTATTATAATATATTCAGTCGGCCTATTCCAATTTTAAAACATTGTATCCTTATCGATCAATTTTTGACATCCGAACTAAAACCATGTTATGCGAAAGTCTTGTCGGAATTTAATTTTACGTCCACAATCTACGGCCCTTGTTTGGATAGTGCTGATCGAGTTCGCGTACAGAAGGATTAGAATGCGTATATGCGTTATATTTTTGGTACGTAAATTTGAACATATTACGCATAAACTTCTTGAGTTGCAGTGGTTAAATATTAGTCTAATGTCTATACCATAAAATTATAACTGTAAAAACTCCATCGTACTTAACTGAAAAGATACGTTTCCGGTCTGATGTACATAATATAAATCTTCGCAACACCAACTTGATTAGACCCTCCAAACCCAGATTGAAGCTTTTTGAAAGATCCTTCCTTTATCAGCTATACAATTCTATTCTGGCGTGTTACAATTCCTTGGAGACAAAGGCATACAGGAAACAAATTATGTACTTTCTTTTTAAGCGTCAATAATGGTTTTCGGCTAGTATATACAGGGTGTCCAGAAACTCTCCTGACAAACGAAGACCGGAGATTCCTCTGATAATTTTAAGACAATTAAACCCAAATTCACCTAGTCCGAAAATGCTTCCTAAGGGAGCTAGAGTTCTTTGAAAATGGCGCCTTGTATTTATTTTTTTTTAAATTCCTCCAGAACGCTTCTATTTAGAAAAACAAAAACTGGTATGCTTATTTATCCTCCAGAGATGAATCAATTCCATCAATTGCGAATTTCTAGTACCGGTCATAGGCGTCCGTTTTGGGTAGGTCAACGGTTATTTTAAGGCATAACTTTTTTGTCTTTAACTTTTAAGCATTAGTGACACTAGATTATTAAATTTTCAGGTATTCCAGTACTAAAATTTACTCTTACTTTAAGTCGGTAGGATACACCGTTTTCTAGAAAAATCGATTTGTAAATTTTTCGTTTTTTCTTCATTAAAGTTCAATTTATTATGTACCTACTTATTTTCAGCGACGAGGTTGGCTTGGACTATCAAGGCATGGATGAAAATTAACTTAATAAATGAAAAACAAATTATTTATTACAATGGAACGAAACTAACAAAAAAAGAACAAGTATCAAAGGTAGATTGTTACAAAAGTTGCTCGATGTGATGACCATTAGTCTCTATGCATAAGTTTACCCTTTTGCTTAGAGAACGCCGAATTCTTGCAAAAATTCCAAAGTTATTTCTAAATTCGTTGCAAGCATCTTGTATCCTTAGCCAGAGTTGTGCGCGATCTTGTATCGGAACGGAATAAACAAATGCTTTTATGTATCCCCAAACATAATAATCGCAAGGATTCAAATCCGGCGACCTTGCTGGCCAAGCAACTGGACCGCCTCTTCCAATCCAATGGTCTTCGTAGTTATTATCTAGAAAGTCTCGTACATTCCTGCTAAAGTGGGCCGGACAGCCGTCCTGTAGAAACCATAAGTTTTGCCGAATATTTTAACGCGCCTCATCTAACAAATCAGGTAAAATATTTTGCAGGAAATGTAAGTAATCAGCACAATTTAAACGAGCAGGTAATTCCACAGGTCCAAGTAGATAATCGTCAACTACTCCTATCCAGACGTTTATGCTAAACCTATGCTGATGCTTAAATTCTTGAACAACGTGGGGATTGTCACCAACGTACGAATAATAATGTGCATTATGTACATTAAAAATTCCATTTTTTGAGAATGTAGCTTCGTCACCAAACAAAATGTTCCTGAAGAAATCTTCATCTTGATTTTTCTGATTTTGTAACCATCGAATTCTACGCGAGCAGGAAAATCTCCTTCTAGCAGTGCTTACACCTTTGTAAAATGAAAAGGATATAAATTTTCTTTGTGTAAGATATTTCCTACGGAAGATTTTGAAATTGTGGGGTACATGGCAGATAGTCTTCGAACGCTAATTTCTGGATTTTCCACAACTTCCATTAAAATAACATCTTCATGTTCTGCTGTTACATCATTATGTCTCCCTGTTTCATTATTTTTTGGGACCACTGAACCTGTTTCTTTTAATCGTTGATGAAGAGCTGTAAATGTTGAGTGAGTGGAATGCTGACGATTGGGAAATTTTTCAGCGTATCTACGTTGCGCCGCTCGAGCGTCACACCTCATTTCGCCATAAACTAAATGCATATCGGCGTATTCCTCATTAGTAAAAACCATTTTTTTTTAAATTGAAATCGTTGTGTATGAATAACACAAAGTAAAAAATGAAAAGATAAACTTCGCGAACTGACAACAATTTGACAATGAAAAACGTAGGTTTTACTTCTGTTGGCAGTTCAGAGCTAACTATTGCAAAAAATAAAAAATTGAACTTTAATGAAGAAAAAACGAAAAATTTACAAATCGATTTTTCTAGAAAACGGTGTATCCTACCGACTTAAAGTAAGAGTACCTTTTAGTACTGGAATACCTGAAAATTTAAGAATCTAGTGTCACAAATGCTTAAAAGTTAAAGACAAAAAAGTTATGTCTTAAAATAACCGTTGACCTACCCAAAACGGACTCCTATGACCGGTACTAGAAATTTGCAATTGATGGAATCGATTCATCTCTGGAGGATAAATAAGCATACCAGTTTTTGTTTTTCTAAATAGAAGCGTTCTGGAGGAATTTAAAAAAAATAAATACAAGGCGCCATCTTCAAAGAACTCTAGCTCCCATAGGAAGCATTTTCGGACTAGGTGAATTTGGGTTTAATTGTCTTAAAATTATCTGAGGAAACTCCGGTCTTCGTTTGTCAGGAGAGTTTCTGGACAGCCTGTACATAATATCGTATGATCAAAAAGTCTTTGGGTCGCTATTGCCGTGGAACTTGCTTGATATCTATGAAATTATTTATTTCAATTAGTTTTGACATTTATTTGACAACTTTCAAGTCATTTGGTTATAAAATATATATAAAATGCAACTAATTACCATAACCTAAAATCTATTTTATTTGTGACTTATGGGTACTTCGAAGTACAGAAGTAAATAATTCTATAGATGGTTTTTATACTTCATGGCTATCGCGAACCAAAGACTTTTTGATCATATATTATATATATTTTGTTCCTCTACGCCTGTTCTGCCCTTATAGTTATGACTGAATGTATAGGCTTTATTGCATATTGCATTATTTGCGTATTGTTTTATTTATTTATTTATTTTTATTATTATTTTATTTAAATAAAATAGGAGAATGTTAGTGTTAAGTTAGACTAGGCAAACTTTTTATGTCATTGATTCTATGCATCAAGGTTTTGGTGGAAGAACAGGCGGCGGAAATTCTTTTCTGTCCATCTGAACCACGTCTTAAGGTTTCAGCACTTTCTTTTGTTCTTTTTTTTCTTTTCTTATTCCTCTCTGATTTGTTGTTTTCATGAATGTAATGAGAGAATGCATTTTTCGCGAAGTAGTGTAAATGTAAATATGCTTTCTACATATTACGACGCTGATTTATTCAAATTTCTTACAGAAAAAAATTCGCCCTTGAGTAGGATTCCCACGTGCATGGCTTGCCGGACCATAGCTTTAACCGCTAAGCTATCAAAAGCAGTGATTTCGAATCTTTGTAGGAATGCCTTGAGTTACATCAACGAAACAGATGATATATATCCTGCCCGTAGTAGGCCGTTGTGCAAATTTATTGCAATTTTCGCGAAAAATGCGTTGTAATACGTAGAAACCATATTTACATACACGTTTTATAGTTTACAATTGATTTGAATCTAGTGCGGTAGAATTCTTTCTGGGAATGTAGACAATATATCGACAGCGATTCTTAATGGGTCATATCTTCTTAGTTGGAATATACATATTGTTGTAATATCTTACAACACACAAACTAATAAACGAAAATTGAATGAATGAGTGTAATACGTAACAGAACGGGTTATATATTACGTACACTTGTCTAATACGTAACACTTAAGTAATAAATTCTAAAATTTTAAATTTACTATTTATTATTTAAATTATATTTTTCAACCTACGTAACAGGTACGACTATAAAAACGATCATTGTACCAATACAAAATCCACAGGCTACAAGAACATTTACGAGTTACATTCGATATTCCCGAATTCCCAAATTTTATTGAGAACACACGACAAGCAAATATTCTCACAAAAGAGATAACGCTGAAAGAAGCAGGGTTGACAATAAAAACGGAGGGAAAAATAAGAAAAAAGACTAGTGTTATGTTAAAAGTACTATTATTTAGCACTTGGAGGGTATTTATCCTCTAAGCTAAATAAGATGCTCAAGTGAACTTGTTTTAAAAAAATTCAATTCTATTAAGAACAGGATGGAGGCTTCAAATATATTATAAGGTTTTCTTGCATTTTCCATGCCGTATTATGACCATATATATAATTAACTTTAACATTAAGAAGTTTTAAAATATTTAGGAATAAATGTGCATATTATAAATATAATGTATTTATCAAGAGAGCATTACTCACCGGAGTACGATTGCCAAATCAATACTGACCCATTGCCATCACCAATAACGACTTGAATGGGTTGCAACAATATCGGAGGAGATTGGTTCATCGAAGACAGTAACATATCCATTAAACCGCACATTCGGGAATGTTTCAATGTGAGAGGGTTTGGATAATTCTGCATTTTTATCCAGGCGTACAAAAAATTACTAAAATATATCAAAGAGGTCTGCATTCGACAGTACATAGCAGGTTAGCTTACTAAATGCATAATTGGATATTACAGGAAGATAATAATTCAATGCAGCGCAGGCGACTTCCAAAATTACGAGACTTTGTGTGAAATTGGAAAAACGTAGTTTGGCCCTCTCAGTTTCGGAATTCAAATATAATTGAAGAATGTCCTATAGGAATTATAAAGCAATGACTACGACTAAAAAGCTAGCCAGACCTTAAAACATTTATGAGACAATATAAGTACTGTATGACGATGAATATTAGAGAAATTCATTTCAGTAACATCTTATCGGTGGCTTGCCCTCGCGCCTATATACGAGGTGTGTCTTGAAACTACCGTTTTGAAATTCCGCTACTGCAGCACTGCTCATCTATTGACAAGCCACAGACGCCATTACGGGGACTATCGATCGTGTTTACACTGTTTTGCGCGTATTTAAAATGCCTTCGCCGATTGAGAATCCCGCCTACTGTGAAGTATGCGCGGTTATCCGCTTTCTTAGTGCTAAAGGCGTAAAAGCAGCTGAAATTCATAGTCAGATTAGTGAAGTGTATGGAGAAAACATTATGAGTGATGGAATGGTAAGGAAGTGGGTAAGAATCTTTAAAGATGGCCGCAACAATTTTGATGACGAGGAACGGACTGAGCGACCTTCTATCATTACTGACGATTTGATGCAAAAAGTTGACGATGTAAGTACATAGAAGTTTCGAGGATCTGAGTATATACATCATAAGCACAGAAGTACATATAAACATATATAGATATACAAATACGCATGCGCTAATTCTTCTTTTAATGTTTGAGTAGTCAAATTTGGGCATTTATGTCTAAATGCGTGTTTAGTGTTAAATCTCCCTTTAAACATGTTGATAATACACTTGCTTTACTTTTAAATGCCATTTAATATAAACGTCCTTTGAAATGCGTTAATAATACTATCCTTTAGAGTTTTTTCTTTCCTTCAGTTTAATGTAATCGAAATATTATCCTCTTTTAATTACTGTACAGACATAGATATACCTATATGTGCGTCTCATATTTTAAGGTTTTTAGTAATTTTAGATGTAATTAATATACCTCCTAAGCTGTACCTTTATTAAACTTTATTAATCTTTTAAATCTTATAGTTAATGAGTTAGAAACACTTATTATAATATTTTGTAAATTTTGCTTTCATTTTGTAACTTCATAAAATCTATATTTTTGTGTAAGATCCTTTGCTTTATTTCTCTTTTATAACTATGTATTAATAATAAATTTGTATTAGACTTATTATTAGGCTTATAATGAAGGTTGTTTAGAACGGTAAATATTTGACCGGCAGCTACATATATTCCAGAATGTTAGTGAGTATGTAAATGCTATATTATAATTTAATCGGTAAAAATAAAAAATATTTGCGTATTATAAATTTCTACTCCGAAAGCAAAGGCTTTGAATTGAAATAAATAATCTTGATATACTTGAATGTTATAATTAATAAATATAAACTTTTTAATTTAACTGACATTGAAATAATTAAGTATACTAATATGGTCATAATACAATTCATTATCTTAAATTATATCCATATATTATCTTTTATATATTTCTCCAGAATAATATTAACATACATGTCTAGTACAATAATATTTCAATAAAGTAAAACCATAAAAGGTACCCGAAGCATTCACAAAATCAAATAAATACCGTGTTCTTTCTTATACAGTTTACATTCAGTACGGGGAGAGTATATTTCATTGACTTAAACGGGTGTTATGTGCGAAGGAGACCCCATATGCGTGGAAGCTCCATTAACAGCCAGCGGGTGGTGACTGTACCATCTTCTGGCCAATGCCGCCCGATCTTGTACCACTTATATGTATATGTATAATACAAACGTCTGTGTGAGATGATAAAAGTATGACCGTGAAATAAAAATAAGCATATTTTTCGTTGTCGTGATGCAACGACCCAAGGAAGTCAAGTATTCAAATTAACAATATTGTGAACCGTCCACATTCCACAATAAAAACGTTCGGATATCTGCAAGTCTTAATTTGTCGTTTAGAAAATATGTATGTACTATGTACATATATTTGTAGTAAGACAGTTATAGTCAATAACAAAACTGTTGGATGGCTTGGAGATTAAAAATGTTCCCTAATTCACACGTGCAAACGATTTGCATATACGTATTTACTCTATTTGTAATGTCATTTTTTTTTAAATATTTTTGTCGAAGCAGATTTTGTGCGCCTATATAAAGCTGTGTAATAATACTATGTGAATACTTTCACTGACGCAATTCAAGTAAATTAAGAAAAAAAGAAATGAACTACTAAGAATTATTTTTATCCTAAAACATACACAAATTAAAGTAAGCAAACTGTAAGCGTATAGCAAACACGTTTATGAATATATACCTAAATACAGAAACTGATTATATATTTTCAAAATGGTTGTATAAAATACGAAACAAACTTTCAATAAATGCAAAGTTGTATTTATTAAACAAAAACCAGTGGGGCGAACTGTATAAATAATCGTCTTTATTACGAAGTGAAGTATTCTATATTGTTTTCTTAGAAATTTGAGGTACAATACAAACTTCTTCGTCGTGGTGTATCCTGGAAATGTTACTTGTCACGGTTAAATAGTCTACACTATTAAGCTGTTAGACCTAGCAAAGATTTCGTAGCAAAGAAAGAATCAGAAAGAAATTATGCTCTTCATAAGCCATCGACAAGGAACGTAAGAAACGCGCTGGGGATCTTACAATTGCACGTTGAAAGCACGAGCAGATCTAAATCTGAATATTTACTGAGCGCCTTGAACGATCATTCGGTGGACGTCGCCTTATCACAAGAGATCCATTGTGCCTACGAAATGCAACTCAGCAGAAGATGCAAACTACCGGGATACTCCCTGGCAGTAGCTACCCATCATGCAAAATATGGAACAGTCACCTATATACACATGTTACTTAATGTTGTATTCGATGTGCCATAAGAAATAAATAAATAAATCCTTAGAAATTAACTTTTATTTTTTTATAGAATTTTAAATCTGTCCTAAATTAGAATTTTTATTAATAACTATCTTCTGAAATTATAATATAATTGATGATGATTGAACTCGTACTTCTGAAGAATTCCGGCAACTATCCAGTTTCTTTAAGTCACTGGTCAACAAATTTTCATTTGTTTAATTTTTCTTTAAAAACTACATACAATTTTCGTTTCATTTACAGTTCTAACAACTGTAATAACAACAAATTTATCCTGGCACGTCGGGTTTTGGAAAAAAGACTGGTTCTGTAGGGTATCGCCCCGTTTAAAAGGTTTTTCTATATTTTTATACTGTTCTTTGACACTTTCTGATATCAACGTCCAACAAAAACTAACAAGCAAGTATAACATCGTATTCTTTACTCGAAGCACCTATGCGTGTTGGTACTGGCAAGGCTTCCGAATGAGGTACTGGACGTGTAGCAGAGCCCAGACTAGCATAACTAATATTTTGGTTATCGAATATTGGTATTTATATTGGCTATGTTTTGACATAAAACGTTACTTGAATTTATTCGAAATAGAATTGACTTTCGACTATATTATAAAGCTTTTCAAAAGGTAAGTGCCTCACATATATTTATAACTACTACTGGTAACAATGATAATGATAATTTCTAATGTGATTTCTTTTCTAAATTGAAAATAATTTAATTTTTATTATGTACCTGACAGAATAGGTTAGGCTTAACTCATATTTTTCCATCGGAAAATTGTTATAGGTCGATGCTGTTCCTTCATTGGTTGCTGCTCTCTTGGTTGTGGTTGGCTGCTTTCCAAACTCTGGACGCCGTTTAAAAAACAACTGTAATCCAGCCAAAAAGACCGTGATTTTTGTCTTTTTCTTTCTGGAATCCTCGGACTTCTAACGGCCGTTTGGATTCAAGTTTTCTTATAATCTTTACCTGGATAAGTATTAATCTTTTCACTTACGTCGTGGGCGATATTTTTTTAGTGCATGTAGTACATGCATGTTTGGCGATGGTTTTAAGCTAATCGCCTTAGCTTTAACGCCTTTTTAGCACACTTTTTATTCGCTTTGTCGGAAAACCTGAAAGTTTTCGTGCAGCAAAAGTAGCAATCTGTCGAATGGTCCATTCGTTCACGCTAAATCATTGGTCTTGTAAATGGCATAGTGCGTTTCTTACCGCTTGATGAGCCCCTCAGAACAATACTACAGCGACCGCAGCAAATTCTGGGAGCACATGGCTTATGTTGATATTCAATAATTAAGCAAAAGTAGTGAAAATATAAATTTCCTATTAAAGATGTAATATTCAGCTTATGCTGGTGGGTAGTGAAACCTCTACATACACAATAAATACTGTTTGGATTATTTATACACGTACGCGACACTATGAAATAAAAAGATGTTCAGCTATCACAAACTGACTTACATTGAATCGAAAGAGCCGTGCGTAGCTCTTAATATACCAACATAACTAGATATCTACCAATTTTTAATTTAATTCGTTCCAGAGTAAAAAATGTGAGTGGTTTAAGACTCAGGAAACATGCAAGAACATGTTCAGACATATCCACTCAAAGTTCTACAGAACAATATTTTTAGTAGTATCTTTCTTATATAAAAGTAACTTTAAAATTTTCTAAAATTTAATGCATGTTTCGAAAAAACTATTTAAGAAAATATCTAAAAATCCTGATGTTGGGGCAAATTTTAAAATACATTTAGAATCAGCATGATAAAAGACATAAACTACACGTATTGGTGTATAAGAAGGCCAAACTGCGTTGACCAGTGCTATTAGTTCAAATCTCATAAGAACAGAATTCTAAATGGCTTTTGTTGAAACTTCAGAGATGTGATTCCCTAAAGATGATCTTCAGAACTTGGAACAATTTACGAGATTTTGCGAAACAGTTATTTACTACTTTATCTGTTATGGCGAAAATTCCCTTTGGTTGCAAGATTTATGTAGTTTTGGCAGTTCTTCTACTGTTATAAGTTATAACAGTATACCCTAGTTATAACTAGAGAACGGACACGCTTACCACCCAGTGCAGTACTGGCGAAAGGCTGTATTTCTAAAATATTTAATTTTATTTATATAGTTGGAAAACGAACGGGTGGTGATCTATAAAATTACGAAATACATATTTATTTGTTGAAAAGTTGTATTTATAAAGTTTTTAATTTTATTTATATAATGGGAAAACAAACGGGTGGTGATCTAGAAAATTACGAAATACAAATGTATTTGTTGAAAAGTTGTATTTTTAAAGTTTTTAATTTTATTTCTATAATTGGAACATTTTTATTTGTTCATTTTGTCGTTCAAGTTGAGTAAAGGAGTATTAATATTGACTAGCAATAGTTTCTCAAGGTTTTCTTCTGTCAATTTTGTTCTCTTTGAATTAAGTACATCCTTATAAATAGAAAACGTCCTTTCTACATCGTAACTGGTTATAGGTGCATACTGGAAATATTCTTTTATTTCTTTATATTTATCCGTTAGATTTTGTGGAATTGTCTACATACATAATTGCTGCAATGTAATTAAATCTGGATTTCTATTAAGAACTGCTTCAAACTTTTGCCGAAGGCCACATCCGAAGTCACTTGGAATACTTTTCAAATTATTAACAGCCACATCTAATGTGGTTAATCCGTCATTTAGTTTGAGATTTCGATTTTCAAAATAAGTGATTAGTTTTGGCAATTTTCCAAAGTGTTCATGAAGAAAGTACAACTGATTTTTTAAATTTGGGATTTATGTGAGCTCCTTGCAC
Organism: Melolontha melolontha; assembly: GCA_935421215.2. Lineage (NCBI taxonomy): Eukaryota > Metazoa > Arthropoda > Insecta > Coleoptera > Scarabaeidae > Melolontha > Melolontha melolontha. The sequence continues at coordinate 72,133,426 of OW285235.1, forward strand.
TCACCAATACTTTTAGCATCCTCCTTTAGCAGTGTTACGAAATGTTTTAGATTATCGAAATTCTCAGCATAATAACTAGTAGCTTCCAGCCATGTTCCCCATCTAGTTATTACTGGAGTGGGAGGCAGTGACAGTCTCAATGGTGCTTTTCTGAAAACTTTTTTAAAAGCTGATACAAGTCTATCAACTCCGGAAAAGTGTCTCTGATATATTCACAGATTCTGTGGAGACAAGTAATATGCAGCATATTAGGATATGTTTTCTTCAATAGTCTGCCTGTTTTTAACATGTACGCAGCACTATCACTGACAAATAAAAGTATTTTTTCTTTGTACGTGGCGTCCGAATGAAGCATTTTTTGCATATTCTCCTCAATGGTTTCAGCAACTGTTTCCGCATCAACTCTATTTATAACACTTGTTGCTATTACATATGAGTTATAGGGAATAGTTGGATGTAGTACACCAGCTACAACATTTATCACACAGCGTCCTAACATATCCACCGTTTCGTCGGCGCTTATCCATATGTATTGATTTAAAAGATGGCTTCTAATGCGTTCTACTGTTCTCGTATAGTACCTAGAAACATAATATTTGCGTAAGGTTGATTCATCAGGAACATTTCGCCCAGTATATTTTTTCAGAAATATTTTTAAAGTGGAATTGCGAAGTTTATTTAATGGAATATTAGCCGCCATAAAAGTTTTACAGAGTTCAGATGTGTTTGCGATCCTAAGTGACGAATTTATGACGATATTTTACGGATTTTGTAATAAATTTCGGAATCACTGACAATGGACATACAATCAGTATGACCGTCAATCCAACTCGCCATTGTTTTAGAATGCCGTTCTCGACATTCTTCCATATCATGTCTGAAAAAGTAACTTAAACAATGCTCTAGATCTAAATAAATGAAAACTAAAAATGTGTGCGTAAGTTATTGAAACTGAACGAAATTCAATGCACACTCTTACGTCGAAATAATTGGTAGAAATAGATTCAATCAAACGATATTAAACAGGATCTATCACAAAAATTACGATGTAATTAACAGTTAAAACTATGAAAACAAGAAACTTACTCACAGCACTTTATTTATCTTACGAAATATAAACTAATAAATAAATACATTATAAAAACCCCGCTTCTATCTACGCTCATGAAAAGACTTTTAAAAGCACTATATTCTCGGAATACAATAGCTGGCTTGTCCATTGTTATCGCGGCGAGACCAGGTGTCCGAGTAAGTCAAACAAATACTTCATTGAATTACGCCGGGATGTACTGAGCGACGTTATACACAATTCCAATTGCCGATTGCGTTTTATGGAAATTGCGTCCGTTCTCTAGTTATAACTTATAACTAGGGTAGTATTGAGAAGGGCTGACTTGCTTCTTTTAAAACTCCTTTCAGTTACTAAAAGGTTTTGTTTAAGTATGACAATACGGTAAGCACGTATAAAGCGTTTGTACAATATGAAACAAACATGTAAATAATTTACATATCTGTAACTATGCACATGGACAATACACCTCGTATTTTCAGCATTTACTTCTGCTTAATACATATGTTTCTGCCATCTAGGCGTCCTCAGTTAAGCTAGTGAAGCAATGTATACAAATTAATACAAACCTGTTATAAACAACTGGTTTGTATCTGTATTTAAATTTACTGAAATAGCCCGCATAGATCAAGCAAGTTCCGTCCTATAAGAAGACAACTATTTAATAGTTGACATCTTACGGGCGAAAGAGACTTTGTCTGGAGGGCTACCTGTATTAAGCAGAAGTAAATGCTGAAAATACGAGGTGTATTGTCCATGTGCATAGTTACAGATATGTAAATTATTTACATGTTTGTTTCATATTGTCCTTTCAGTTAATTTATTCCAATATTTTTAAATTTTTAGTACAGCTCACGGTTTAAGACTTGATCTCGATCCTAAAATTTCGATTAATTAATAAACCCACATATATTGAGTGGATAAAAATTACTATTTTAAAATCTCTTTACTACATGTACATGTGCAGTGCATGATACGGTTACTGTTCCACGAGTGTGTACAGTACATATAATATTTTTTAGATAAAAACGCAGTTGCTTCACCAATGTGCATCACACAACGCTGACAAATTTATTGTTTACATATTGCAAATAATTGCCATTTTGGTTATAGGTTATGTCACGAGATCAGTTAAAAGCTTCAAAAATCTTTTTTTCTTACAAATGCCATTTAGATTATATCTTAAACAGTTTAGAATGTTAATGTTGTATATTTATCACTCTATATTTAGAAAAATACATGGTTTATGTTAATTAATAAAAGCAATTGTATTACTACTCTTATTTTGCAAAATTTATAAATATAATATCGATGTTTTCGAATAAAAAACGGAAGGAATGGAAATAGTTTATTACAGTTAGTACTAATAATTAAGATATAGCAGTACATGCGTTAAACTAAAGAACAGAATACATATAAAGGCTTTATATTTTTTAGTTTTATCACATTACACTCACGAGTTTCTCTTAAGCACAGGTAATAAACAAAGGTGTTGTACTCGAAGTACTTGCCAATCAGATAGTATTAGGTATTATATATGGTGTAATATAAAGTCAAACAAATATTAAAATCAAAACACTATCATATATTGGCTCTTCATTTCACAAATATTTTCACTCGAACAAAAGGTAAAACTGCAGTCGTAACTTATAGCTTAAAATATCATCTTCCTCTTCTTCTAAACTAATTATAAAATGTCTGATATCATTATGATGAAATCTTACTTCCCTGTCCCACTATTTTTTAAATTGCAGCTTCAGTGTGAGTGTCACACAGTTAGCTCACGCTTCAGCAGTTACTTGACTTAGTGCTTCATGCACAATCTTTTACAGCCTTCATTCGTCTTACCATATTTACCTATATTATTAGAGTAATATCTTTCTGCGATCCCCAAAATTAATTTTATAGGGTTAAAAATACAATCATATGAAGGAATAAAATGAACTGTGTGGCCCATATAGCTCTGATAATTCATCGGCTTTATAAATAGATGATGGTTTATACCTTAAAATAAAAACTATGATCTATTTGAAATTAATTTAGTAATTATTTTATGTACTAATAGTCTAACGAACTCCAGTAAAAAAGTCAAAGTTGACTTTATTGTTGGTTAACCATTCCTGAATTTGGTATTTTGTCGAAGATGAAGTTGGAAATTTATTTATTATTGTAATATGCAAGCTTACATTATCCATAATAATAGCTTAAGGGCTTTCTAAATGTTAAAGTAGCAGATTTTCGAACCATTATACAAAATTTTCTCGATTCGTATCACCGTAGTAATCCATACTTTTACTTAAAAATTGCTGAAAGTTATTAACGCATCACATAAGGCGACATTTACATGTAAAAATGAGATTTAATATTCATTAATTCTCATTTGCAGTAAGTTCAGAATGCATACTTTCACTGTTTGTTGCAAATATTACTTCTGCTCCAGGAATGAAACCATTACTATTACCAGCATGTACAACTATATATCTACAAAACAAAAGTCAATGATATATTGACTGAGTCAATTACTTTTTAAGCAATTAATACCTTTTGCTACCTACTTGTTTTGTTTACATATATTGTTGCAAAAACGTTATTTATTTCTAGACAATATGAGACAATTCCATCAATGCTCGATTAGAGACGACTTTCTTAAAATAGAAACCAATATTTTGCGAAATTTTGTTGTGAGAGACGATAATATGAGAAAAATAAAATGAACAATATTAATATGTAAAGGTAACTGACAGATCATAGGCGGATATCATACGATGATCATACGTGACAACATTGTACGAAATAGGTAACAGTGATAAAACAAATTTCGTAAAATGTTGGAGAAGTTGCATATACTACATTAGGTTTTCACAACTGATATTACTGGTTATGACGCAACTGCTCTCTTATTGTAAAAATACTATATGTACTTACTTACATTGCTTTCGCTTAAGTCCTCTAAACAGTCTTTTAAAACTTTTACAATTTTATATTTTCAACAGAAGCTATATAGGGCCCCTAATGTCTTTAATGATGCAGCAATATTTCTGCGATACGTATTGATATTCAAACTTAAAACTAAATAGACAAAAAGTTAAAACACTAAAATCATTCTAAAAAAAAAAATTCTATATATTATTGTTCTGATAAAGCTGTTTATTACTGTAAGTATTTTGGAATGGTATATATAAACAATTATCAATTAACAATTGCGTAATTTCTTGCAGTAGGATAGTAAGATGAAACCATTTGTCCTATCAGTCAAACAAGTTACATGAAACAAAATTTTATAAAAAAAATTGGATGTGACTATATAAGCAAACGCATCAATAAAATATTTTCAGCACCAGCAAGATTAGGAAGATAAAAATGTTGTTATAAATAGAGAATTAGTTTCTTTTTTTGTTCTTCGGATCAATCAGGCCAATTAAACACGTCTGACCTGGTTCCATTTAATACACCAATTAATAAATTAGTGATATAACAACTACATCTATCAGTAGTTTTTCGTATTATAGAAAATATACGAATTTAATTAACTTAAATTGTATGTCTTATCATATATTATAAAACAATGAATAATTTATTCATATACTTATTATATTTATTATTATACTATTTTATTTATATTTATTTCTATTATATATTCTAAGATTGGAAATTTCGTGATCCCCTTGTATAAGATATAAAAACGAAATATATATTGTTGTGAGGTTTTACAATAACACAAATCAACAAAGAAAAATACAACAAAGAAGAAATGAATAAATGAGAATAAAATGTAATCAAAACGGGTTGTGGATTGAGTACATGCATCTGCCTAATAGGTAATGTAATAACAAATTCTATTTTTAAATTAAATGAATCTTAGGTTACGATTCACTAATTATAATTCAATAAATAGTAAAGTAGTATCAAGATTGTTTAGTATGGAATCTAGTATTTGTAAATTAACCTGGGAGATATATTATACATAAATCAGTTGACAAGTTATATAAATATCACAAATTTTTGTTAAAGCCCATAATATAAATTCTATTCACAAATAGCATAGAAACTAATAAATAAATATAATATATTACGTACAATAATACATTAAATGCTATTTATACCAATGGCTTACATGTAAGCATAACTGAAGGAACAACGCGCTGGATAAACAACAAGCTAGACGAAATAAATTCAACAGCCAATAAAAACTATCAAATGAATAAAGAAAAAGTCCCAAAAAAACAAAAAAATCGTCGACATATTCGCAGAAAGCAGAACCTGAGGAAATAAAGAAACAAATCAGAAACGAACAAAAATAATGTCAAACGTACAAAAGTGAGGTTAACAACGTGTACAAATTGAAAATGATATAGGAACCAATCAGAATGCTCAAATCAGAAAAGAGAACAACCCAATCACGATACGTGAATTCAAAATTCAAATGCGAGAGGCGGGAAAGCTAACAAAAATAACTTAATTTCATTTAAACTGGGAAGAAATCTGAAAGAAATTTAAAATTTAAAATATCAAACTACGGTATAAGTAAGAAGAGTTTAGAAGAACAAGTAAAAAATGTATTTGTATATACTAATTAATAAAATTTAAGGGACTGAATGAGAAAAATAGACATTATATATGAAAAATTGCAAACGAGACGTGGCAAATCACGGGAAGCTGGAAAACTCACGTGATTGGTACTATAAAAAGGGCGAACACCAGAAATAAGTAAAGACCGCGACAAGTTTTGAAACAATTCAGACGCACTAGCTTCGATCACAAATTATTCCACATTGCATCGACAGTCTACCTGGAACTTTGTTGTAAAATACATAATTCAACATTAGTAAAACGATTTTAAAACAAACTTTCGATTTATATACTCGTTTTAAATTAAATTAGATATTAATTTTTACAGCAATAAATTTAAATTTTCACTTAGTTCAAATTTTATTTTATTTTAAAATAACGAACTCTGCAATAAAAGTGTTCTGGAAAATATATGTTTGAGGGGCAGCTCATATTTCACAAACCAAGTGAAACTACAGTAATATGTAACTGAAAGCAAAAATTAATTATATTTATAATAGATATGTATCTAATTAATTCGTAATGTACATAATTTAGATTAAAATCGTTGCGATTACATTTCATATACAACAGCTTTAAAATAGAAGGTTATTTATGCTTATAAATATTACTTAATTATTATAGACGTTTCGGGGATAATGCAAAAAAAATATTTCAAATTATTTTCACAAAATAAATTAGTTTCGATAAAATCAAACCGCCAAATTTTGACATTGTAAGTTGTAATTGTAATTGACATAAAATAAGGTGTCTTTCAATCATTGAGAATTCATGTTGTGAATTGTTTTATCAGATATTCGTATTTGTCCATTTATGGTAATCAATAAGAATGTAAGAATATTCCGCTATGTTTTTTAATTGTAATTATATGGTTTTGCTTCCTAAACATATGTTAATTACGAAAAAAAATCAAAAACTATTGTCGAAATTTTCACCAGAACTTAACATTGGGATTAACGATTATTTCTTATAAGTAGTCATTAACCGATACTTAAATATGAATGACATCCAACAATGAAAAAAACGAGATGTTGGAATTAGAAAGAAATAATTTCGCCAAAGGAAAATATTCAGCGCAAATAACGAAATAATGCTTATCAATCTTTACAGTCACAAAACAAGATATATAAATACTTTTGAAAGTGAAAATCGAAAGAGGATAATAGTGTGATATGAGTAATCCGACGATACGTCATGTATCACACGGCCTAGAACCGTTTAGGAAAACGTTGATACAGATGGATCGAGAAAATTCAACACGAGAGTTTACTTTGAATATAAATAGCACTCAAGAGGGATTTAATTCAATTCAACCAGTATACGCCGTCGTGTGATTACTATATAAATGTATATAAATACTTATTGTGAAATAAATGCTCTTATTTTTAGTTTATTAGCTTTGAATTATTATATAGTGTATTTTGTTTTATTGTTAATATAGTGTCTGTTTAAATTACCGTTAGTTTTATATGCAGTATATTACATACTGACGTGGAAAGTGGTTCATTACCGCTGAGAGATTAGCAAGGTAATCTCGAGACTGGAATGAATCTTTCCGTTGAGGTTTATATACTATTTTACTCACGATCGGTTATTAATTAATTATTATATAAACTATTAAATCACTAAATTTCAAAAATATAATAGTATTAAATTTCATGAAATTTTGATAAATGCTTTTGATAGGTACTGTTGCTTGGTAACGTAATAATTAATACTGATACTTTCTGACAGATTACTAAATTATTATCCCACGATTTTAAACATGGTCTTTCTCTAACAGTAAACAGTCATGTAAATTCTAACATAGTAATAAATATTCATTCCAAAAGCGAATAAATTTTGTACTAAAACGTTGTCTTCTTATTTACTTAATAAAGATTTGTGTGTTTTATTATAATTTGATTTACTTATTTAAATTATACTAACGTTTCATAAATACTGAAATGACATTACCTAGCCGGAAAAGTGACATAAACTAGCAGGTAAAGTAACATAAGCTAGCCGGTAAAGTAATATCACCTACCTCTGCATGTAATAGCGCATTTTCTAACCGTCTTGAAGATTAGAAATGTTCAGTTGACCAACCGATCGTGAGTAAAATATTTTACAATAGTTTTGGGAGTATATGTCCATTGGGAATATCTAGGTTCCGCTGATCACATATGCTACCTTTCTTATAGCGATAAAGTGCTGACATTTAAGAGAAGCTAGATTTGATATTAATAACAAGACGCATATTAATGCAAAATCAGTTAAGAACTTGTTGAAAGTGATTGATAACACTTTCTGTCCCATTGATTTCAAGTATCTCCGGAGTATGCTACGTGAGGATGCAATGTCAAAGAAAATTAGTGCGAGAATCGCAAAGACAAGAAGTGTGTTTTTAAAATTTAGTAAATTGTGTTTTAACTTAGGACAAAGATTAACTGAATGAACACGGTACTCGTATGCGGGTGGAAATCATGAATAATAATAATAATAATATTTCTTTATTGTCCAACGGGTTACCAGTTAAAGGACAAATACAATACAAAACATGTACACAGATTTCAACACTATTAAGAGCATATATGTGAATCTATACAAAACACAATACACATTCCGAAGCATAACCATACATATAATACAACAGTCATAACAATAGATTGTTCAATCCATCCATAAATATATCTTCGTAGTACAAATTTGCTGCTCTGCACATTCTCAACATCGGAGAATAACGGTATAACTCAGTCCTAGGTGATGGCAAAAGGAAGGTATGTCCATACCTAGCGGATATCCTAGGAACGTGGAAGTTCAAACAAGACAACAGGTAAGGCGCATCTATCCCCCCATTAATAAGCTTCCATATAAATCTCGCTCCATGAGTCTCCCGGCGATAGCTCAGAGACTGAAAATTATGCCTATCCAGAAGTGAAGCATAATCGGAAGCGCATGGTGGGTACGTTCCATCTAATTTAAAGGAGAGGAATTTCAAAAAGCGCCGCTGCACCTTCTCAATTGAAAGTTGTAAGTAAGTGTAGTGAGGTGACCAGACAGGTGACGCATACTCCAGTTTACTACTTACAAAGCTAAAAAACAATGTCCTTAATAGGGAGACGATATTAAAGTATTTGCAGCACCGCATAATGAAGCCCAAAACTCTCGCCGTAGAGACAGACAAATCATTGACATGAAACGAAAAACTCAAACGGGAGTCAAATGTTACCCCAAGATCTCTAATCTGATCAAGTCTTATCAAATCGTAATCATTTATAGCGTATGTTGAAGCAATGGAACAGCTCTTCTTTGTGTAAGATACATAGAAACACTTTTTTTGGTTTAAGGTTAACTTATTACTAGAGCTGAGGATGTTTGCGGTATAACCATGGTTATATCATGTAACCATAGTAATTTACTATGGTTACATGATATAACCATGGTTATACCGCAAACATCCTCAGCTCTACTTATTACTATAGCATCAGTCGACAATGTCATTTAAATTCTGCTGCAAAATTAATACTTCGTCAACATCATTGATGCAGGAGTAAATTTTTATGTCATCCGCGTATGCAAGAACCGGGCAAGATAAGGACATAAGCAAATCATTAATGAATATTATAAATAACAGTGGTCCAAGGTTGGACTCCTGCGGAACACCAGATGTAGAGACATATTCAAATGAATTATAGCCATTGTACGACACATAATTGATTCTGTTGCTAAGATAGGATAACAGCAGTGTAAGCAATGAAGGGCTGCAACCCATATAAGATAATTTATTTAGTAAAATATTATGGTCAATCACATCAAATGCACTGGTCAAATCAGTATAAATAACATCAAGTTGTCCCCTCCTGTCCAATTCCTGCGCAATACAGTGCGTAATGGAAACCAGATTTGTCACAGTTGAACGTCCACGATAAAATCCATGTTGAGACGTCGAAATGAGAGATTTTACATTAGAGTAAATGCAAGTATAAATATATAAATATATATAATACAAAAAGTGAAGATATTTGTAAATACATGTCTAAGAACTATTTTTAAGATGTGGTCACCAAATACTAGCTAATATCAACATGATCACAAACTTTCTGTTGCCAGAACTACGAAGATGATAAGTACACATTGGAAGTGTATTGTTCCAGCAAGATGAGAGTTCTTCGGGAGATTTTTCCTGAACGACGTATTTGACGTTTCAGCCATGTGCCATGGTGATCTTCTCTCGACCTGTCAGCTTGCAGTTTTTTCTTGTGGGATTTTCTAAAGTCTCGTGTCAATGAGAGGAAGACTCGAAAATTGGGAGACTTGAAAGATGCCATTCGTCGTGAACTGCAAGAGATTAAACGTGAAATGTTGTAAAATATTATGAGCAACTTTGGACGTCGGCTTGAAACTTCCATTGTAGAAGGAGGTCGTCATTTAAGTGATATTATTTTCCGCACGTAGTGAAATAAAATGGCACTTTGTCACCTATCTTTTTATGTTAATAAATAAGCATTTCATGTAAAATCAACCCAGTATTTATTATTTCAAAAACATGTTGTACCTCTGAATCGACCTGTATAATAAGCATTTTACAAACAGAAATATTATTTTTACGGAATTTTTTCACAGTCGAATATGAGAAGATAATAAAACATCAAAATACTTACTCCATTAACATCTGCGTAGTAATACTTCAATCTAATTAATACAGCGTTGCGTAGAATTTTTAATCGATATATGAATAATTATTTATTTGCAATGCACTGGTTTGTTTTATTTATTTATGTTCATAGTCAACTTATTAGCCTTCATTTGTATGTAATTCATCGACCGTCTATAATTAATTTAAATCATGAACGTACAACACTATACTTATATACATTAATTTACATATACTAAATATAGAATTGGAATTTTCTTTTAAACAGTAAACTGAAAAATATCGCATTCAACAAAAAGCCTACTTTACAAATCGTTTTAATCGATCGCTTATTGTCATTTTGTAACTATGTTACATTAATCTTCATTTCTTTTGTTTACAGCAAGATCGCACTAATAATATGGACGAAGAAAGTAAAATTTGACAGGGTGATACAAATATCGAAATATAATTCCATAGGATATGTTTAATTGCGTAATTTTTATCGAAGAAGACAGAATTAATACGGATATGTTATAAATAATATCATTCAAGAAAACGTCCCTTCAAGGACTATATTATATAAAATTGAAAGTGATAAGATTTTACGTAACTAACAGTCACATAATAAGCAATAATGGAGATTATGTGAGTAACAGGTGAAAACGATGAATATACGATAGTGATTTGGCGCAAGAGTATCCTTTCAATAAAATACTTATTTTACAGAAAGAATATATTCTATTTTTCAATATAATTCCCATCCAATTCTATAGTCTTAGTTCAGCGATTTAACAATTTTTTTAAGCGAAGGCTACAACCTTATCACTTGTCTCGAATATTTTTCTGTCAAGCTCTTTTTCAAGTTTGAGAACAAGACAATATCAATCTCTGTCAGATATAGTGAATATGGTGGATGCGGAAACAATTCCTATCCTAATTCAACACATTTAACAGTTGCTATTGCGAATGAATGAGAGAAACAAAACTGCTTTTTTGCATAAATGCGGACGTGTTTTTCATCAGTTCGGCATCTACGTTAGCATAATATAGACCTGTATTGTAAAACGCTTCTACTAGATCAATCGAAATTACGAATGGGAATCTGAAGGAACTCAGACAGGAACATTTCGGAAGAGATCTATTGGATTCTACGAGGGTACTCAAATTCCCTCTGAGGAGGAAAGTGGCTTTCATTGAGGACACAATACTAACAGAGTGGAACTGAGAGATCCATTGCTCAAGTTCTTGGACTTACTGGCGTCCTACCTCAAGAATTGGATAGCTAGACAGATATAAATTACGCTTTTCCGATCCCAAAAAATCGTGTCCATAATCTTATTGTCCGTAGAAATGATTTCTGATTTATTCGGAGCAAAACAATGGATTTCTTCTGATGAACGACCCCATTGTTTTGTTCGTTTTTCTCTCTTTGAAGTATACTTATGTACCTACCCAGTCACTACAGTGACATATCGATGAAAAAATTCACTTGGATTTTGTTTAAACTTAGTCAGACAGACATTTGAAATAGTAAGACGAGTTGCCATTTACTCAACTGTGAACAAACGAGTGTAGCTTTTTCATATTCAAATGTTGATGCAAAATATTGTGCACCTATTCGGTTAAGATGTCACGGCATTAGCTATCTGCACTTTTAGTCGGATAGCTCTTTACGATCGTATGGACTTTATTAAAAATTTCTGAATAAATTACTGTAAATGAAGGCCCAAGACTTTCAGAATTTTCTGTGCTCATTTGGTCACATTTCAATGCAATCACATACAAATAAATTCTGATTCATCATAATTTTATGTAACTTTGCCTCAATGTATTTAATAGTTGTTCTCGTAAGAAACCATATTTAATTATTACGCCATCCTTTTTCCATATTAACACTAAAACAACATAGAGGTTAAATGATTGTAGATATCTATCTAACAGATTTCTACAAAATTTAGATAGTTGGATTCTAAAACATGGTGAATTTTTTTTTATAAAAAAATAGTAATTAATGATTTATTTTGTACTTATTATTAATTTTCAAATAATGAAATATTCTTCTAAATTTTATTTCCACTAAGAAAGCTTGCATTCTGTTGCCTTCTTATTTAAATTCCAAACGAACTACGAGGGATATTTGAAATGCTTCCGGCCCTACCGACATAAAGTAATTGTAGAAAAAAATTCTTTCGCCCTCCAATAGATGGTCTCCACATATGTAAACTGTCAAAGTTGCAAGTCATATTGATCATTAATTTGTCTATGGTACGCTTCTAAAGTTGTCAGTTCAAATTGTTGTGCAACAATTGAGAAACTTGAGTATCACGAAGTAATCAAATTCTTTCATTTGAAAGGGAAAGACACTCAGGAAATAAAAGATAAGTTATACTTTGAATACGCTGAAGTCACCCCGTCATTTACAACGGTAAAACACTGGGTGGCCGAGTACAAACGTGGTCGTACGAGCATTTTAGACGAGAAACGTTCCGGGCGTCCGAAAACTGCTACAACTGAAGAAATGGTCGATTTAGTGCATCGAACTGTGATAGAAGATCGTCGATTGACTGTTATGGATATAGCTAAGGCTTGTGGGATATCATCTGAGTAGGTGCACAAGATTTTATATCAAGATTTAGATATGAGAAAATTATCCGCGCGATGGGTGCCGCGTTTGTTGACGATCGACCAAGAGCGCACACGGACGGACATGGGCGAATGTCTTATTAGCCTGTATTAAAAAAATCCGACGGATTTTTTGCGGGCGATTGATAACCGTCGACGGAACCTGGGTACACCCGAGACCAAGCAGCAGTTAATGTAGTGGATTGCGGGAAGAACCAACTCTGAAGAAGGCAAAGGTCGTTCTCTCTGCTAGGAAAGTGATGGCTACAGTTTTTTGGGATAGCTGAAGAATAATTATTGTCGACTACCTTGTAAAGGGTTTCAACAATCAACGGACAGTATTATGATGCATTGCTAGATAAATTGAAAGACACAATTGTGAAAAGCGTCCACATTTGCCAAATAAGAAAATCCTCTTTCACCAGGACAACGCTCGAGTCACACGTGCGTGGTTGTAATGTCAAAATTGAACGAATTAAAGTTTGAACTGCTTCCGGTTTCCACTCTTATTAGCCAGATCTAGCTCCCGACGACCTTTTCCTGCTCATAATTTGAAAAATATCTTGACGGAAAAAAATATGGGTTAAATCTTGAGATTGAAGATGCTGTAAATGAGTATTCTTCAGGTTTGGACAATTAGCTTTTCTTCTGACGGTTTGTAGGGTTGAAAAAAACATTAGACCAAATGTATCGAGTTCCAGAGAGACTGTCGAAAAATACATTTTGTTTTGTTTCGAAATATGTGTTTTTGTTATAAAGCTGGGAACATTACAAATATCTTTCGTATTTAAAAAATATTTTGGGTAGTTTAATCCGTTAAAAGTTTGATTATTATTTTTTTTACTCCAGTAAGACTATAGTAATGAATTTACAATTACATTTCAAAATATTTTATTATTAAGTAAATGTTTACCAAGGCATTAAATTTAGGGCATAATTTTATACTGTTAACAATTATGTATGCCCTATATTTAATTATAAATCTGAAGTACTTGTGTCTTTCAAACTTAAATCACAGAAAACGACAAAACTTTCGTGTCTATTTTAATAAATGTCCTGCGTCACGGTCGGAGCCTTATCCTTTTGTAGCTAAACTAGCTGTACGGTGAAGTTTACGATCTCCGCAGACATGACGAGTTACCGGATGTTTCAACTTTATTAGTTCTATGTATGCGTCCATACATCCACGACCTATCGAACTGAAAATGATGTCCGCTCATGCTCACATATCTAGATATCTCTCGTTTGAACGTTGAATATTTTCATAGTATGTTGTAGAACTTACGATCAACATGGTGTCTTGACAAGCTATCATGAAAAATGCACGCAGTTGAATAGTTGAGGAAAAATATTAGCTTGAGTTTCTACTCAAGTAGAGATACATTGAAAATCAGTAGCGTGAACAATCAATAACAATAACGCTTTTTATTCAATCACATAAAGTTTTCTTCCAGGCAGTTCAAGTAGATAAATTTATACATAGTATTTTATCATTTTCGAGGTAAAATTGCTCGGAAATATATATGACGGACTCCTATAAATAATTTGATTTTTTCTAATGTATTTATAATGACATAGACAAATATTGACGACAGAATTACAGAAGAATTGTACAGGACGATAAAAAATTGGAGCTTTATTTTTAACTGACAATAGTACACACAAAATAATGACGAATGAAAAAAAAATGTGATAAAATTGCGTTAACACGTGTGGTTTTTGCATGATGGTGCTCCACCTTATAACTAGAGATAGCAAATTCGCCACCCATGCCAGCGGCGTACGCATGCAATTTTGAATTTAATTTAAATTATAGGAAAAAAATATATAAAACGCGCACAAACACTTACTGAATTATGAATCATCAGTGCATTGATTATCTGGATAAGATTTTTCAAATATCCCAATCATCAGATATGTCTCCACACTTGTTTCCCTTAAGTTAGTGCGACGTTCGGAATTAACGTGTTTTAATGCCGAAAACGACCGTTCCACATCCAACGATGTTATATTTGCATATTCAAAATAATCTTGGAAAGAACTTAATGGCTCTTTAGATGCACCTTCACAAATTTGAAAATCGGAATTTTTGTCTAAAACACTTTCAATTTTTTCTATCACACACTTATTTCTTTCGCCTTCTACAGCGCATAGCTATGCGTGAACATCATTCACAATTTGAACAGAATCCACAAATGACATCAAAATATTTTGTAATTTTTCTATTCCCTCGGTTAGTCCGAAGTAATTGTTGTGTATAATTTGTAAATCTTCTTTAACCTGAGCATCTTTAAATAATTCCTGGCTCTTCTTGATACCTGCAGCTTCTGTCGGATTGAATTTTCAAAATACCTTCTTTTTATAATCAAAATATTGATGATAGTAAAATGCAGTCTTCAGGCATGTTGTCCAACGCGTAATTATTGGCTCTGATGGTTCAGGTATTTAGGGACACAGTCTGTGAAATAGTCGAGTACGTTTCGTGGACTTTAGAAACACTGCCTTTGTATTAGTTATTAAATAATTGATTCGTGGATAACATTCACAAATCGTTTGTGCCACAAGATTCAAAGTGTGGATTTTGTACGTTGCTTATAAGAGGTTGGCGTTATGTTCTTTAAGAGATCGACCTAAAGACAGCATGTTTGCGGCACCGTCACTCACAAACATTAATATTTGCTTTGGTGAAATTTCAACTATGTCCAATGACTTCAACACCACCTTTAAAATCTCATTGGCAGTATACTTTTCAACTCGTTTGGAAGCAAGTACATAGCAGGTGTCAGTTGAAGAGGTTTCATTGTACGTACCATAACATTAATCACTGATTGTCTTTTTCGATTCGTCGCTTCATCCACGCACACAGTCTTTTATCTTTCAATTCCGATTTAATTCTTTTTTGAATATCTTTGCGTGCAGAAAATAAAAAATTTCGTAACATTGTCTGACTTGGTAATTCGCACTTTATTCAATAGGAGATAAATATATAGCGGTCTAGTACAGCAAACGGTATATTACATGCATAAGAGTTAAACTCAAATCAAAATAAAGTCTACGCTTTTCTGGTACACCGATTTTTTGTTACCATAGGTTATGCTACTTACGTGTATTTCGCAATCTCTTCTCCTAAAACACATCAAAAATCTATCGTATTTTAGATCCGGAAAATTGCCAACGAATTTACGCAGTGTATTCAACATTGGTCGGTTAAGCGAGTTCACCGATCGTGGCATATTTATACACGACAGGACTGCATACTTATTTACAATTCGCAAGGTTAGCTGCCGATATCAACCCCCGAAATATCTCCGGCTATGTATGTAGCATCAATATGCCATCTCTACTCATAACAGTTACGAAGTGCGTGAGCATTTAAATAATATGTTTGATGACCGATGGGTAAATAGAGGTGGGTCTATTGCATAGCCACCTAGATTATCCGACTCGAACCCAATGGACTTCTATGTATGGTGACATATGAAAAATTTGGTGTACAGTAACGATAATGAAATTGAAAACATTAAATTATTGGCCATACGTTTTCAAGATGCTGCAGACACAATAAGCAGGCAAGATGTCCGGGCGTGTTATAACTCGTGGATACGGCGAGCACAAGCTTGTATTCAAGCAGGAGGCGGTGACTTCGAACATTTGTTCTAGGAGATACTCCTGTGTTGCTCGCACAAGTGTGAATATTTCTGTTACTTTAACCATTTTTTTTTCGTTTGCAATATTTAAAATTTAAAAATAAAGCTCCAGTTTTTTATCACTTTGTATATCTTCTTCTTCTTCTACTTCTGTTTTGGGTTGGACGCCACCACGTCCAGGCACTTGAGCACACTGCTTTTGGTACTATCCCCAATAGATCTCTCAGTTCCACTCTGTTAGTCTTGTGTTCTCGATAAAAGTCACTATGCTCCTCAGGGGAAGTTTGAGTACACTCGAAGGATCCAATAGATCTCTCCCGAAATATTTCTGTCTGAGTTCCTTCAGTTCCTCACACGTGCATATTACATAAAAGCTACTTTCCTCCTGTTTTTCACATTTCCTACACCAGGGCTCGCTAACCAAGCCCATGCCGTACAAATGTTTCCTTAAAGGACAATGTCCGGTTATTAACCCGGTAATTATTTTAATTTCTTTTTTGCTACTACGAATTAGGTTGGCTGAAAACTTTCCGTCCAGCTCCCTTAGTAGTGTTTTGGTATGGAGTTGACCTTCCGTTAACCTCCATTTATTTTTATGTTCTTTTTCTAGCCATAACCAAATCTCCCTTTTAGCGGAATCCTTAGTGATTCCACATACAGGTTCTGGTCCTTTCTATATGTGAATACTTGTACTTGTGTTAAATTGCGCTTTTATATGCAAGCTCTGATAGAGTATGCTTCCCACTTTTACTATTTTATCTAACCAAATGATTAAATTTACTACATGTTTTTTTTTTTAATTTTAATCCTAGAAAATGCTGTCATTTTAGAAATATAAATAAAACAAGGAAAATTTAGCAACTCTCAATTTTCTTTATTTGCCAATTATATTATTATAGAATCTTGAAAATTTATATGTGGATTCGCTGCTTCGACGTCTGCCTTAATTCTAATAGATATCAATAACATAATATATTTTTGACCTACCTCTTACGTTCAAATTAATTTTACAGTTAAATAATGGTTGATTAGCAAATGAGATTCTTAATGAAACTTCATTATAACGTTAAAAAATTAGTAGTAAATTTAGCTATTTAAGCCGTTATGAATCCATCTACTAGGTATAAACTGGTCATTATATGGGTGCCAAAACATGAGGAGATTAAAGGCAATGAGACGACGAACTGGCCGAGGAAGGTTCCAAGAGAAACTTCAAAGGCCCAGAACTTGTATCAAAGATTCCGCTAGAAGGGGATCTGATTATAGCTAGAAAGGGTATATAAAAAAAAATAGAGGCTAACGGAAGGTCAACTCCATATTAAGATACTACTAGAGGAGCTGAACGCTAGGCTTTCAGCTTTGTATGCCAAATATAATGTGTAGTAATAAAATATAAATTAAAACTATTACCGGCTTGATAACCGGTCACTGTCCTTTAAGGAAGCATTTGCACAGCATGTGCATGGTTAGCCCTGGTGTAGAACATGTCAAAAACAGACGGAAACTAGCCTTCATGTAATATGCCCTTGTGAGGAACTGAAGAGGCACAGACAGTAAATGGAAAATAGGTTAAAAGAGAACAGTCGTGATAATCAGCCACAGCAACTGCAATTTTAATTTTCATCAGAAGTAAAGAATATAGAATAAACGAGCTCCAATTTATTGTAAACTTTACAACTTCGAGAGACTACTAATTCTGAAAATTATTACAACAAATAGCAAATTTGCCCATTTTGGTTTTCATTGCGATAACTCCAGATCACCCGCCTCTTTGACAGCTGAAAGAAAGCATTTAGAATTAGGCTGTGAAGCATTACCATATCCACCATTTCTTTAGATATAGGACCATCAGAGAATTAACTGTTTCAATTCAATGAAAAAACTATTAATACACAAGGTAACATTAAAGTATCATCAACAATTCTGTATAAGCAACATTTATGCCTTCCAGCTTCCTAAAAAATGCAAAACTATCATACAAGATAATAGATAATACACTCGCGACTATTTTTTAAATAAGATATTTTCAATTTTATATAATATTCATTGGTTTTGAAAAAGTTTGACGTATAATCTTACCATATTGTAAATATTATATTAAATTATAATTGAAACCGTACATGTTCATATTTTAATAGAAACCAATGTGATCTTTTATAACATGAGATCTAACGCTTTAGTATAAATGCAAAATTGGAATGTCTTACACACCGTTAGAATTCTCATAAATATTAATAAGAACATTTGATTTTCATGCGTTGTATTATAAATCATTTTGCAAAAATGATCTTGATAATCGATTATTTAATTAACGTCTACAAGTTTTCAATAATTAGCCTCAATATTCGTCTAACGTCCATATACAATTACAAAATACATGTTCGTTTCATCCTACTTTTCATTTTAAATTATATTATTAGAAAAAACTTGCACGTATGTGGTTATATTTAAACTACAATATTAGTCAAGAGTTTTAATAATTTGGAACGAAGATATATATTTTTAGTGTAACTTACTCCTAAATTCACGTTTTACAATTTAAATATTTTTCTTAAAACCACATTCTAGCCCAGGGTTCTTTTATTGTTCGCTATTATCATTTTGCTAATATTTAAAATACAAATACAACGAAAACGAAAAAGTAATTTAAAAAATATTATTTCTCATTTTAGTCAATTGATTTGTAATTTGTACAAGGTAACTTTCAGTAATTAGTGAGCTTAAACAAGGAAACACAAGCTTTTTGTCAAAAAATATTTTAAAATAGAAATAAAACTAATGGTTGAAATCTTCACTTTTTTAATACCTAATCGTTAAACGATCATTGTTTCGCCAGCATAGTGGCTTCTTCAGATACCTACATATAAAGAGCTAGTTTATAACGTGCTCTTTAGCTGTAAGTACCTGATGAAACCACTATGCTGGCGAAACAATTGTCGTTTACCGATTACGTATTAAAAAAGTGAAGATTTTAATCATTAGTTCTATTTCTATTTTAAATTAATTATTTTAATTTTCAAGGTATTCTCTATATAGCTCATTGTATTAAGTCTACCGACATTCTAGTCTTTTGATTCGCCCTGAAAAGAAAGCTGTATCAAACTGTTCGAAATATGCTTTATTTTCAGTGATTACCACATCATTTGACCCAAATCTCTTTCCAAAGAGCCACCGTTTTCAAGTTAGTAAAAACGAAGAACTTTGAGGAGGCTAAATCTCAGGAATAAACAAGATGAAGAAACAGCTTAAAATGCAATTCCAGATTTTTTGTCATTGAAACCGTCGTGAAACAAAAATGTAAATGCGTGTATTATCCTGAAGAGAAAGCAATCGTTTCTTCTTTTGCGTTGTACTAAATCATGCAGATCCGAAATTGGTGGAGATTGTGGCTTTAAATCTGCAACAGACAGAAAAAGTTGCCATCTTCGATAGAACAAACTGAAAACGAAAAATGGTGCTTAAGATAAAATCGTACATTTAGCACTAAATTTTTGTTTTTCAGTTTGTTCTAGTGAAGATGGCAACTTTGCCGAAATATGTATTTAGAATTTATTGATATATATTGTAGCTAGGGTTTTCCGTTTTTCAGTCTGTTTCTGAATCATGCAGTTGCTCTAAAAGGATTTCATAGTTTTTGCCTTTACCTTTTTGAAGATAATCGATAAGTGGGATCCCACTGCAGTACCAAGAGACACTAGCCATAATATTTTTGGGCAAATATACAGTCAATACCTTCTTCGGAGGTCTTGTATTAGCCCCGGCCCATTGCTTCGATAGTTGTTTCATTCCGACTATATAATGATGTATCCAGGTTTCACCGTTATCCTTCGTCGGCAAAACTCTTCAGATGTCTTAACTTTGGTAAATTGAGGGCTCAAATACGCACTCGTTTGCACTTCTGGTCCATAGTCAACAAATACACCATCCATCTTGCACATAATTTTGTCATGCTCCATTCATCATGTAAAATAGCTTCCACTAATCCAGCTTAATTGTATAGTCTCTGTTATTTCGCGCACTTTTATTCGGAGGTCATCTATTACAGTATGTCGTTGTTTTATGGTTGCAATCGATGGAGATTAGTCCTCGTAAACAGACAACAGTTTAGCTTTGATTTCATAGTTTCTATCAGAATAATTGAAACATACATGAGTAGGTAAACCCCACCAGTTTTGTATAATACATAGGTATTTTTAATAATATAAAATATTATTAAAAATCTGGACACGTTCACAAAAATATTAATAGTGAACCTGTATTTGTGTTCTTCACACCAGATTTTTAATAATATTTTATATTATTAAAAATACTTTCATAGTTTCTTTTGTTCTTTAAAGATAATAACAACCATTGATCGATATTTCACTTTTTCCATGTTTCAAAATAAACTAAAAGCGCTTCACTTGCTAATGAAATAATAAGCTTCTTTACGATCGAATTACACGCAATCTATAACACTTATGTTTTCAATGATTACTAGAGACCGGACACATCGGGCTGAAACGACGTCATTACGACGGACGATATAAATAGTCTACAACATCGGTAAGTACAACACGCAGTTACTGAATAGCATTATTCATTCGGTTAACCGCACACAAAAAATAAATGTGCAGTTAACCGAATGAATAGTGTTATTCAACAACTGCGTGATGTACTTACAGATGTTATAGACTATTTATATCGTCCGTCGCAATGACGTCCATTTCAGCCCGATGTGTCCGGACTCTAATGATTACCAACTTGAAAAACAATCAAATTTTTTTTATAATGCTGCTTAGGCTCACTAATTACCGATCTTTTTTTGTTATTGTCTCCTAATCCGGATATTATAAATAACAATAGTTTGGTATTACATGACCTTTTTAACATAAGTAATAGCGTCTTTTAAAATGTTACTTAAATTATTGAAATAGATTACCCCACCTATCGATTTAGTTCCTCCCTATAAAACTTAATTAGGTGGAGATCAATGCTTTGGAATGGTCAAGTATTTATTGCTTGCATTTATTTTATTATCATTGGTCATAATGAAACTTATTGAAACAATAACTTTCTCTAGACAATTTGTATCCTGCATAGATGATATGTAGTGGTATTCATACCTAGCATTTTATGGCATTGTTCTAATCCACAAACATCCTTTATATCTCTAACAAGTCCCTCACAATTAGATATTCCATTCGTCTAATAAATCACGTTTTTTTAATTAAAAATAATTAGTCCTTATGTTTATCGTTCTAGCTTATCTTGCATTCAGAAAGCGCCTTCTTTACATATATTCTACAGGGTGAAGCAGCTTTTCTCAAGTGCTTTTCTACACTAATTGATTTATAGTTCAGCGTTGCTTATTTTGACTGCAATTTTCTAAGAAATTTTAGTTCTATTTCTTCTGTTTAATATTCTTGTTGCGCGTTTCTTAGCTGCATTTATTACTCTGAATTCGCCCTAGGCGTCTTTTAATTATTGTTTAATGTTTTAGCACCTAGTTAACAATTTCAGTAGTTCAAGTAGCATAACATTTATCGGTTTTGTAGTGGTCGTATATATTAGCTCTTATATATTAATGACCTATTCGCTACTACTTAAAAATATGTACTTGTTTCGTCATAAAACGAAATTTCTGATATTGTATATATTTATATGTTAGGTATAAGTAAATTTAGCACAAAAGAATCAAAGAATAACATTTCAAACTTTACAAATATTCAAGGTGCATTTTCAAGTGTAAACCATTATATAACGTATTTTATTAGCATATTCAAAATTGTAATATTTTCCTTAGATTCCAAGAATTTACATTTACTAATCTAACTAACAAATCGGAGACTGTGGCTTATAAGTGAATAAAATAAAATTAAAAAACCCTTACCACAATAGAATTTAATGATTCTAAATAAGTATTTCTACAACCACGTTGTCATCTTCAGTAGAAAAAACAGTGTAACACTTGAACGCACAAAAACACTCGCAGAAGGATTGTTCTGAACGTCTTCTAGTTTAACACTAAAATCTTCAATCTTAAATGCAGCAAAAATTACCTACATTTCGATAAACCCCACCTATTCATGCAAGAGCATTAACCCATTATTTGTAAATTTTATAGAAAAACCGTTAAGAAATATTATAAAAGCCGTAATTTAACATACATTAAGAATCCAATTATGAAACTAATCCTTAAATTATGTTGAAATATAAATTTGGAAATTAATGTTGAGTCAGAATATTTTAATGGCAAATATTGTAATGAAACGAATTTAAAAATAAATTCCATGAATTCGAATATATTTTTTTTTTAATGGTTTTCCTATTTTTCATGCTTTAATAACATCTAACTGTCAATTAACTTAAATAAAGAAGAACCTGGTATAGGACCCAAATCTGCGTTAATTACGTTATTCATATTTTTAAAGATAAAAATGCTCTCAAAACTATCTAATTCGCGGGGGCGTGTGACGTTTTTTATTAATCTCAGACAGTCAGATGTTACGTTGTGATCTGATTCAAGAATATGTCGGGCAACACTTGATTTTTCCGGTCTATTGAAGCTAATATGCGAAACATGTTCTTTATAACGAGTTAGAATCGAACGTTTTGTTTGGCCGACATATTTTTTTTATCACAATCCTTACAATTTATTTCATAGATTTCAGATTTGTTGTTTACCTCAACTTTGTCTTTCGCGTTGCCTAAGAGATTTTAGGGAGTTATTCGACCGAAATGCTACTTGAACATTATACTGTTTAAAGGTTTTACTTAAATTTTTCTTAGTTTCGTGAAACGGTAAACTAATAAATTTTTTGCTAAAATCAATTTGAGGTAACAAACATGTGGAATCCTGAATTGTTTTTCTTACTTTATGTTTTCTAACTAGCTTGTTTATTATTTCTGAATCGAAACCGTTGTAACTCGCGATTTTCTTAATTAAAGTTAATTCCTTTTCTTATCTATCCTTTGTCAATGGCATGCTTAACAAACGATTGATAAGAAAATTGAAAGAGGCACTCTTGTGCTGAAAAGTATGGTTTGAATCTGCGGTTATAAATCTGTTGACGTTGGTTTCTTTTATTTATCAGTAAGATCTTTAAGATTATCGGAAACATTGGATATTGTTTGCATGTAGATACAATTTCTAAGAAGTAATAATGTAGTTAAATTCCACAACAATGACGTAAAACACATACGCACATATTAGTTATGTTCAAGTAGGGGTAGTGATATATTTTATATATACTTGTAACACAACAAAAAACAACAGACAACATACATTCTACAACAATCATTTCGTGTACAACAGACATACAATATACAACAATCAAACAGTGAAGAATTAAGCTTAAGTTTACATTAAGTGCTACATTGTGAGAATTATCTTATGAAATTAGGTTTAAGTGTTTTTTGTAAAATAAATAAAACATTCAGAAAACACACCAATTTTCAATATAATTGCCACCAACCAAAACGTGAACGGTGGGCCAAATACAAAATTATACTTGGTCCTTCGAGAATCGAGTACAACACAACATTCGGTACTTCGTGACCAGATATAAGATATACATGGTCCTTCAAACCTGGAGGATTAAACAGTACTTACTGTAGTAATATATCGCATAAATATTTTATTTGTTAATTTAAATAAAAGTCTTTCTTTGGAGACTGTGGTTAAGTAAAAACTCAAAAAAGGTATAAAACCCCTTACCACAATTAATAATCGTATTCATCTGTAGGTAAAGCCACTAATCAAAGTGTTGAACATGGGGCACAGTAAAGCTAACAACAGAGAATCGCCGCAACTTTACACGGCGTCTACGTATACACCAGGGGTGGCCAAGAGGTCGAACTCGGTCTACCGGTCGACCGCGAAGGCGATTTAGGTAGCCCCCAAGAGATAAATAAATAAACTGAAAAAGAAGACAAAAAAAATCAAGTGTATTCGCGCCAATAACTACGCACGCGCTTTGGTCGTAGCGCAGTGCAAGTTACGCCATCTAGTTTCACTAGGTAGTACTAACTTGCCTAGAACAATATCGACGGCGGCGATGGAAGATTCGTGAAGACGCGCGAGCGAACGCTGTGTGGGTTCGCGAGTTGTTTCTCGAAATTTCTAGATGTCGCTAATCCCATCATATAATATAAATAGCTGGCGGAAGCCACAGCCAGTCAGGTTGAATTCAGAAGCGATACGAAACGATAAAAAGTGCGTGAAGAGTCCTGGACTGAGTGCGTTTTGACAGACGTATGCGTTGTGACTGTGAATACCGAACTCTCGGTCGACATCGTTCGTTCGTTCGTTCCTCACGTGAAATTCGTCAGGCAGCGGCGTAACAATACTAAGTAACGTAGGGACCTTTGTGAGTTTGTGACTTTTATTTAATCAAAATGAGTGTGCCATCTGGTTCAAGTGCAAAAAAAAAGTAAGACACCATTATCACAGTGAGTGGGAAGAGGAATTTTTTTTTCGTTATGGACAAATGTGTGTGCCTAATTTGTAATTCAAGTGTAGCATTACCGAAAAGAGCCAATGTGGAAAGGCACTTTAAAACTACACATTCCAAATACGCCACAGATTTTCCATTTGGCAGTGAAATTCGGAAGGTAAAAGAACGAGAATTAAAAAGCAGCTTAAGTGCGCAACAATCTTTTTTTAAGAAACCAGACTTGAAATCAAAAGCTGCTACACTGGCGTCATTTGCTGTTACGGAAATATTGATAAAACGAAAGAAACCTTTTGAAGATGGAGAAATGATCAAGGAAGCCATGCAGAGAGCTGGAGAAGTACTGTTTAATGACTTTAAAAATAATAAAGAAATTATTTCAGCCATAAATGCCATTTCTCTGTCACGAAACACTGTGATGCGACGAAGTGAAGCCTTAAGTGGAAATTTGGAACAATTGCTTAAGGAAGACTTGCAAAAATGTAGTTTTTTGTCACTATAATTCGATGAATCCACCGATGTGACGGACACTGCTGAATTGTGCATTTTCGTGCGTCTAGTTTTTGAAGATATGACGTAAAAAGAAGAATTATTGACGATGATTCCATTGAAGGGGCAAACAAGAGGTGAGGATATCTACCGATCTTGTAAAGATTTTGTAGAAAAAACTGAGTTTCCGATTCACAAAATAGTTGCTATTACGACAGATGGAGCACCCGCTATGCTGGGACAAAGAGTTGGTTTTATTGCATTGTGTAAAAATGATGACAACATTACAAGTTTCACCAACTATCACTGCATCATACACCAGCAAGTTTTGTGCTCTAAAATTCTTGACTCGGATATTATCATGAAAATTGCCTTTAAAATAGTTAATTCTATTCGATCTAGAAGTTTGCAAAGGCGTCAATTTCGCGCTTTACTTGAAGAGACTGAAGCCGAATACTCGGGTCTTTAGCTACATACAGATGTTAGGTGGCTTAGCCGTGGTGCTTTTTTGAAGAGGCTTCGCCAATTACTGCCAGAAATCAAAACATTCATCGAAAGAAGAAAATGTACCTGAGCTTGAAGATGAAAAATGACTCATGAAGCTCGCCTTTCTTTGTGACATAACGGAGAAACTCAATCAGTTGAACTTAAATCTTCAAGGAAAAGACAGGAATGTGATTGATATGACAACTTTGATTAAAACATTTAAAAGTCAAATTCAAGTGCATGCATCTCAATTAAGACGAGGTGAACTAAGAAACTATAAAAACATGGAAGAACACGCACAACTCAAATCGGGACTTTGAAACTTTCGCCAGACAGCTGGAGAACTTGCTCCTGGAGTTCGAAAGAAGGTTTTTGGATTTCTTCGCTCTCGAAGAAGTGCTAAGTTTCATGACATTCCCTTTTAATGAAAGCAATGACCTTCACAGCTTGACTGCAAAAATCGGCAAGTTAACTGATTCTGAATCTGTTGTGGTGGAAGAAGAAATAATTAAAATGAGATGCGACATATTTCTGAAAGCAAGAGCATTTGGCAGTAATCCTGATTTTTGGAAACTGATTTGCAAAGAAAAGTTCCCATGCCTAAGAAAGGTTGCCTTATATTTGACTTCGTTTTTCGGTTCCACCTATCTTTGCGAATCGACATTTTCTACTATGAATACAATAAAAACCAAACATCGTTCTCGTTTAACAGATGCCCACTTAACTTCCTGTTTGCGCATCGCAGTTACTTCTTACACTCCTCAATATAATAAACTTGTGGAGAATATGCAGTGCCAGATATCCACCCAAAAACCTAATACAGAATGAATATTATGTATTTTGTTTTCAACGAATATAATAGAAAAATACTTACAACTTATCGCTAAAATGTTTTATTTCTCTCTTGTAAACTCTACCTTAGAGTCGCCCGCAAGAAACATTTTTGAACACAAGTAGACCTCAGAGGTCAAAAGTTTGGCCACCCCTGGTATACACTGACTTTAAAGTGAAAACACAAAGTAAAATTACGTCAACTTACCCTTCTTAAGGAAATAGCAACACCATGTGTTTATTCTCAACACCTTAAACACCTTTTCTACCTCTTTTCTAAGAAGGAAAAGAGACAACTGTATAGGATAGGACCGTTGTCCGAGTTAAATGTATTAAATTTCTTTTTAACGATATGAATGCTTTCGTATGCGTCGAGATCTCTGGGGTTGTTGATGTTTTTTACAAGTTTTACCTCTTTTACCGATACGTTGTGATCCGTGGCCAATGCATGCCAATGCATGGCTTGCGACGTTCGATTTTTCTGGTCTATTAAATTTAATCTCTAAAACGAGTTAATATTGAGCGTTTCGTTTGACCTATATATTTCAAATTACAATCGTCGTACTTAATTTCGTATATACCTGCTTTCAAATTCAAATTAACTTTATCTTTGTCTTGTATGATGAACATTGTATTACGTAATTTTTAACTCGATTCGATTCAGTAAATATTATTATTATCATTATATAGGTAAAGTAAGTTCCGTTTCTGCCTAGTGAGCAGAGAAGTGGTGATATCGTGGCAATCGTAACGCTACGGTGTAGTCTAGTTCAGTGTGAGTCATCGTTCGGACATTATTTTGGTTATTTAAAATGACTGTTGCAATTGAAAATCCCACCTACTGTGAATCTCGTGCTGTTATCCGATTTCTGTGTACAAAGAACATGAAGGCTACTGAGATTCATCGTGAACTTTGTTCTATTTATGGTGAAAATGTCCATGATGAAGACTAACTGTTATGATGAACGAACTTATGGGTTATGCTGAAGAAAAAAATTAAAAAACTCGGCGATTCACAATCACAGAACTGAGTTTCTTTCCCTCAATTTCAAGTACAGTTTTGTACGAAATTGGTACTGAACATTTAGGTTACCACAAATTTTCTTCACGATAGGTGCTTAAACTTCTTACCGAAGACCATAAAGCAAAGAGAATCTGCAGTAGCCTTTCTGACACGTTACGATGTTGAAGGTGAATGTTTCCTCAGGCATATCTTATCAGGTTATGAGACATGGGTCGCCCTTGTCAGCGCTGAGACGAAAAGATAGTCAATGCACTGGGGTCGCTCTAACTCACACATGAGGAAACTTTTAAAGTGCCGTAAAACTTTTTCTGCGAGAAAAGACTGTCTCTTGGGACAAGAGAGGCGTCCTTCTTGTAGGCTTGAGAACGATGAAGAGCTACATGACAATGTTAGAGCAAGGCTTAATTCACAGGCGGGAGAGTTCTATGAAGAGGTCATTAAAAAGCTGGTTGGCTATGACAAATGTCTCAATCTTAGAGGCAGCTATGTAGAAAAATAGCGGAAAGTAATAGTGTAATAAAACCCGCTTCATTTATTGGTGTTTCTTTTAATATCCAAGCGGAATTTACTTTACGAATCGCCCTCGTATATTTTAGTAATTGTTGTGTAATAAAATTAAAACGAAACTCCCATATGTAACAAAATTTCAATTACTGTGTCCGTATTTTTTCCTTCGTCTTCCAATCAATGGGATTTCAGCTTCAAGTGTATTGCTAGAATATTGATGTATTTGTATGAATATTAGAAGTTTTAAAATAAATCCAATTTCTAAAAATCATTAATGAAAACTGTTAAATAAAATGTTTCAATAATATGCCTTTTGAATCGCTAAGCTAATTAGCAAAATTCAAATACTACATGAGGTTTTTCATTTTCGTTATAAAAAGAGTAAATAGATAGAAATTAGGTATCTATTAAACAATGGTTGCAGCTATTAGATACTTATTCACCAAATGAAGAATTATAATTTTTGGTGAAGAAATTTAAATGTATTTTATCTAACTGATATATTCGTCTTGAGGATAGCTGTCAGGGACTTTATCTAAAGGTAAAGAAAACGGGTATTAAAAAAATCTTCAAGAGTAAGCTATATGATGCAAATAAATCTGACCTTATGTAATTTTTAATACACTGCAATCGTATTTAATTATTATAAATTAATGCCTTACTCTTTGTTGTAAACGTATTCAACAATATAAGGAAAGAATTCTCTATATGATTTTCTCGTGTTTTCTTGTTATTGTGCTGCACATTTTAAGTGAGTGTAATATATACATATTGCTATAGATTTTTCCTTGGACAAGAAAGGAAATATGATTGAACAATGTTGAACTCTATATGAAGGACATAAAAAAAAAATTAGCTATTTCAGTTGTATGTTTATTTATTTCAGACGGGGATCGTTATATATATATATTATTTTATAAGTAGAATAAATTTTATAATGTATGAAATTATGATTAGCCCTCGTATATTTAGGTTGACCAAAGGATTGAACTTGCCGCTTTTCCGGATATTGTATTTGTTAAAATGTGTTGTCTGTATATATTTTGATTTTATAGATGGTGGGGATGGACAAGCGGATATTGAAATTTCATTTTGATTTAGAGATATCTGGACGGTTAAAGTTATCGGTTTATTAAAGAATAAAATTCTCAATTTTATTCTTTGTTTTATAAAATCGGGTTGAATATTGTTTATGCATTTTTGTAAGGTGCAAGTTTATCTTAATTCGATTTATGCGAGTGTTTTAATGTTTATTGAAATTTTTTTGTGGAAAAGATATCTCTCGTGCATTTTATAAATTGTACATGGATCTATGTAACTTGATAAAATATTTTGTTTATATATTTGATATCACGATTATTTACATTATTATAATTTCATGTATTTCTTGTAATAATTTGTATTTGAAAGTAGCATATGGGTATTAGAGAAAGTTGTCATGTTTTTTGTAAGGGAAGCTTTTTCTTAAAAATAATTTTCGAGAACATTTTTTGAATTCAAGGTTGGAGTTTTCTTTAGTGGGGTTTGACCTTGTTGTGTTATTTTGGCGCATGACAAAATTTCTATTTTCGTGAGTTTTGAAAACTTATTTGTTTTTGACAATTGTTTGAAGGGGTCAAAGTAGAGGTTAAACTTGACAGATTTCACTAGTATTTATTAGTTTTATGTTTGATCGAGATTCACAAGAGGTTTTTCTCTGTGTGCGAGTCATTATTCACAAAGAGTGTTTCCTCATTGCTACTGTTTGATGATGCTTTAGCACCCTATACACTTTGTAGAGGGATTTTTTTTATTTATTTTTTTAAAATATACTAACAAAGGAACTGATTTGGGTTTTATTTGTGTTTATTGTTTTATTCTGGAAAACAAAACTTGACCCTGATCCGCGAGGAACGATTCATGAGATGGCAGTTCGTGGATTCTACTAGACTGAATAGCCGGCGATATAAGCTGTAGTGTGAATAAAAAAATTAATAAGCAATTTCAAAGTAAATTCCACTGCAATATGTAAACATACACTCAGCATTAAATTAAAAGCATTCTTTAAATTAGCCATACTTGGTTAGATATCTTTGAATGGCATATTCA
Organism: Melolontha melolontha; assembly: GCA_935421215.2. NCBI lineage: Eukaryota > Metazoa > Arthropoda > Insecta > Coleoptera > Scarabaeidae > Melolontha > Melolontha melolontha. The sequence goes on from OW285235.1 coordinate 72,163,811, forward strand.
TTAAATCATGTATATTGTACTTATGCCTTTATCTAATATCATTGTTCCGCTTAATTACACAATATTATGTAAATAAAGTGTGTAACACCAGGTTATGATAACGTAGTATACATTAACTTTTAAAAGTAGGTCATGTTCATACATATCTACGCTAATTATTTTCTTAAATAACTTTATCAATGTTAAATGTTTTTAAGTATAATTTTGCATTAAAAGTGTGTAAGGTATGTGAATTATAGAATGTATTCTAACATATTTTTTAGTAAATCCAGTATGAACTTGGTAACCTTTTTTTCATTTCATTTTAATAACTATGTAGCGGTTTCTTTGAATTTTTGCTCTACCATACGTAAGTACATACACTATACAACAGTTAAGCAATTATAATATTCACATATATTTACGTAGACATAATACATATTGTTTAATAGGTTATACTAGAAGGCTAATTATAATATATGTTAGTTATGTGATTGCATGGTGATTTAAAAAAAAATTAAATTATAATGTATGCGCATACGTATATATACAATATATTTATGTATTAGTGATGCTTACGTAATTAATTGATGGAATTTTCTTCATTTATATGCATTAATTTATGTCAAAAATAATTGTAGCGAATGCAACCTATTATTCTGCAAATGCTAGAGTGCCTAATGACAATTTTTTCAAAGAAGTATTCGATGTATTTATGAGTATATTTATAGCCTTAATTTTCCTGTTTATTCCAGATATACACACGTATAATTGATAAAGATCTTATGCACAAAAAATCAAGGTAAAACTGTACTATGTAACGTTACATTTTGAAGCCAGTACGAATTAAAATCTATTCGGAAAAATACTTGCAAAAGGATATCATTGAAATGTCACCTCGAAAAAAAATGACGAGAAATGAGATTAAGAGCAACACTTTTTGCAAATTAAAAACGATATTTTAATGAACATTATGCATATTAAATTCAAATTAATATTTTAACAGATAAATCACGTTTCAGGCACGGAAAAGAATTCCAAAATATTTCAAAAGATTTAGTATTTTTTTTTATATAAGCAGACACTTATATGAAGCAAAACATTTTTAAATAATATAAAAATATACTTTAAAATCAGGTGTGGAGAACATAACACAGGTTCATATTTGTATGAAAGTATCTTTTCAGACATGCAGACATGTGTTCTGTCTTACTATAGAATGATCAGTACATTCTGCTGGAGAGATATTTTCACTAAAAATAACAGCCTTACTACATTACAAAAGTTATTAAGAGAGAGAGCATAGAAGAACACTCAGCGCCGCCCATTGAGTAATGTCAACATTACGAACGCCAAAACAACCATCGCTCTCTTCATAACAAGCGTAACACTTAGGCAGAAGTTTACATTTGACGGGCATAACCGATAGTATATATAACAAATTCGAAACTTACTTGAGTAGGTAAAACCTATTAGCATATTTTGCATAAAATAAAAATATTTTGTAATAATATAAAAATATTATTAAAAATCGGGTGTGAAGAACACAATTCAAGTTCATATTTGTATTTCACACATTATTAAAAAATGTTTTTGTTTTATGGAAAATTTGACGCCATTTTACCTACTCAAGTATGTTTAAAATTTCTTTATTATAGACACTTATACCAAAATTAGGTAGAAAGAAAATAAATCTACATATGTCGTATCTATTATACAAACAGTTTTTTATCGATTTATATATTTTGGTACTTTTATGAGGGAGGATGGTTTAAAAATAATATCAGTTTAATATTCAAAGCGAAAATATTTCATTTATTATTTAAAAGTAACATAACTTATAACACTGAATCTTCCAACTGACTTATTTATCTGGGGAATTTAGACCGATTAATGTAGTGCCACCTTACAAAAAAGTTTTAGAAGTTTGTGTAAGGAATCAATTTGTGGAATACTGTAACTCTAATAATATACTGGTGTCGTATCAGTCAGGTTTTAGGGAGAATCATTCATGTGAAACTGCAGTGATTATTGTGATTAATATATGTGATTTGTGGTTCAAGTACGCTGGATAAGGGAAATATTGTTCTAGCAGTTCGCGTGGATTTCACCAGGACTTTTGAGACAGTCAACAACAGAATATTATTGAATAAATCGGCTAGTTTCGGTACTAAAGACACTGTTTATAGATGGTTCGAATCCTATCTCTATGGAAGACATCAGAAGGTGAACTTCAATGGCGTGGTTTCGTCGGAAGGGAAACAAGCCATGGTGTACCACAGGGAACGGTATTGTGTCCTTTGATGTTCATTTTATATATCAATGATTTGACCAAATGCTTTAAAAGTTGTGAAATATCAATGTTTTCTGATGATACGATGATTTATGCTACTGGAAGTGATATTAATGATATGGATACAATAGTTAACAATGAATTAAGTGATTTTTATAAATGGTTGTGTATCAATTAATGTAAGCAAAACAAAGTTTATGATCGTTGGGTCGAATGCTAACTTTGGTAAATTAGATATTAATAATGTGAAAATCTATATTAACAATAAAGAAATAGTTGGAGTGAACAGTATCAAATATTTTGGGAGTAGTGATTGATAGGAACTTAAATTTCAAGTCTCATGTACAATACATTCAGAATAAAGTTTCGAACTGTATTGGTTGAGTAAAGTGGGTAAACATCTATCGATGAACATTAGACTGTTATATCAATCCTTAGTTATTCCCAATTTTGATTTTTGTGAGCCCCAGGTGTTGCAGAATAGAGCTATGTACATTATTTTGAAATGGATTTACTCCTATCACATTAATGCTTGATGTTTTGAACTTTATAAATGTAAAGCAATATGTTTTGTATAAAACTTTGCTGTTTATTTTTAAGATAAAATTGGGCAGATTCCCAAACTATTTAACAGAGAAGTTGTATTACGTGCATGATATACATGAGTATAATACACGCAGGACTGATGGTTTTTATGTAGAGACTTACAATAAAGTGCAAACCACAAAAAATGTTTTTATGACTGGTCTGATAAGGTTTAATGAACTGCCTAATCATGTAAAACAATGTGAAAGTCTACGTAACTTTAAGGCCGTAGTTGTAAGTTATATTGAGAATGTACTGTAAATTGTTGTATAGATAGTTGTTGGTAAATAAAATATCATTATCATTATTATTACTATTATTATTTACCATTAACTACATTAATCCTGATGCGTTCAAGCTGCTTGAAATTTAAACTCCGATTTAAATATACGAGATAAACACTAATTCAAACGACTAGAAATATTAGTTTCAATAGCCAAACTGAGTCAAGCCTCTTGAAATTTGCGAGATAAACGGTTTGACCAAATTAATTATATTATAATTATATAATTATATTATATTATAATTATGTTACTAGCTTCACAATACATTAGAGTTAGATGGTTTTATGAAAATCCACGCAATTACAAGAATAGTATACGTCTAATAGGGTTGCTTGAAAAGTCTTTCAACTCATGTTACTACGTAACGTCACCTGCGCTTCAAATATGTTCCGCCGTATGCTATTACATTTTGATTTGCAGTTTTTTTTATTGCTGTTTATTTGTAATCTTCACTTGTTTTACAAATGAAATGAATAATGTATTACACATATCTGTATCTGTACACATGGACATACACCTCGTATTTTTCAACGTTCACTTCAGCCAAAGCCACGTGCTTCTGTCTTAATAGACGTCATCAATTTGGCCAGCGATGTAAAGTTTGATGGCTTGCCTAAAAGGTAAGTAGCAAATTTTGTCCTATCGGGTGGCAATAATCGTATTTTTCAACGTTCACTTCAGCCAAGGGCACGTGCTTCTGTCTTGATAAACGTCATCAGTTTGGCTAGTAAAGTAAAGTTTGATGGCTTGCCTCAAAGGTAAGTATTAAATTTTGTCCTGTCAGGTGGGAGCAGATAATCTAGTGATATCTGACGGACAAAAGAGACTACGCCAAAAATAGCGATTTTCTCTCGACGAGCTATGCCGTTACAGAATGGAAAAAAATACGTATAGAGGTCCATTAACACGATGCCAGATGCCAGCAAATATCTGGTGATATTGGTGATATACAGATACACTGTTCCCTCAAATTGACAAATGAAAAATCGGCAGCACAAGCTGCTAAAACAATTAAAATTGTTCATTATCAATGGATGTGTAAACAGCTCCACCTACTGGCGTTTGATTGTAACTACGTCCGTTTACACGCATGGTTTAAATTTCGGAAAGTTTTGGATACCATCGCGTGTATATATATATATATATATATATATATATATATATAGTAAAAATTAAATTAATACGATGTTGGTTTATCGTCAACCTTTTAAGTTTTTAAAAGGTTGACGATAAACCAACATCGTATTAATTTAGTGTTTTAAATTTGATTGATTTTAACATGTTTAGTGGCGTCTTTGCTAGATTTTAACTCTCAATTGCACTCCTGAAGAAGTAACAAATTCGTTGTAAAATATATAAAGTGAAATAAATGAGTTTTTTTTTATTTGACAGACCGCTCACCTGTTAATTAATTTTTACTAATACAGTACGGTCGATAATACTTAATAGTGTATATATATATAACGTGTGTTCATTTGAAAAGTCAAGCTAGGTTACTTTGAAGTTTTGATAGAATAAAACGCATATATATATATAAGTATGTGTTTGCTGTTCCGTAAACGTAAATCCAAATGACATTTGATAATGTCAATCACATTTGTTATTTATTTGTATGTATGAAACTGTCAAAATATACGACTTCGTAGGTTAAGTAGTAAATTTTAATTTACGACATACTTCAAAATGTTCTCAGTAAATCACATGCTACTAGATTGACTTTTCAAATGAACACCCGTTATATACATATATATAATATTTTCGTGACCTTGGTATGATATGGTAAATTCAATCAGTTGGCGATTTAAGGTCTGGCTTACTTCAAAGTATATATATTTAAAACAACCCTACATTGATTGAATTTACTACACATATATATATATATATATATATATATATATATATATATATATATATATATTATTAACTTGTAAGAGATAATGTTCTGACTCTTAAGGCTATCTTGCAAAAATTTGCGGTGTCTTCATATATGTATTTTCGAAGCTATATTTTAACTATGGTGTAACAGGAGAGAGTCTATTTAATTATTGTATTACTATATATGTTTAATATGCAAACATTAATAAAATACTCTAAATTTTTGTACACAATTAAGACCAACATCTTATCACGTTTCAATAAAAAAAAGTAAAAACAAAAAATTTCTGCAAACCAATATGTGTACGAAACCGAAGTAAAAATTATAATCAAATTAAGCAAATAATTAGGCGATAAACGTTCGGGAGTTAGAAAAGAAAGGGTGATTTATACACGGTCACGCTACGCTGACTGGTTAGCGTGCGTTCCGGTAGACGTTCTGAACGTTTTTCCACATTGTTCTTTCTAATACATAATTTCCGGTGTCCATTCCCCGTCCTTTACGTTACATTAATGCGCGTCCCTAATACGCATTACATGCATTAATTACATTTACATTATAAATTAGTGCACGCATACTAATATAAATATTACATGCTTGAATTGTGTGCTTTCACAACGCGACAGCGCGTCTGTAGAGCTTTTTAATACGTTATGTCTCTTTCTATCTTTATGTTTCGATATTATGTGACCGGATTTACTCCATTATAGTGTAATTTGTGTAATAGACGGTAAGTCTTTTGTCTACAGGAAAAAAATTAACCCCGTTGCTCATTCTGCTGTCGTTTAAAATTAGTGGAAGGATATAGGTATTAGGTTATGCTAGTGGTTACATAAACCCTTTATATATAAAATCAGGTTCGCTGAATAACAATTTAAAAGAAAAGAAACTATATTTAGAAAGACAAGATAATTTCGATTATGACTTTAATTGCATTTTTAAAAATCGAAATAAAAATTTTAATACTTTTTTTCACTTTATTAAAATATAATCGTAACTCGACAATTATTTCGCCCACACAGCCCACACATACTGGTTCCAAATATTTATTTATAATACAGTAGAACCTGTCAATAACGGCCACCAAAGAAATATACAATATTCCCCGTTATGTAAAGGTGACTGTAATTGTCAAGTTCCTCATCTTACAAATAAAATACATAATTGGTTTTTAGAATTTTTTTCTCTTTATTTTATTAATTAAAGTAAATGTTAAATAAATATACATACATATATACAAGAACTAAAACTATTTTAATGTATGTAATTTGTACAAAACATAGATTAGGTACATACTATAGATAATAGATATGTTCATTTATTTATACATACTATTACAACACATTCATAGGAGAAACACAATTTGTTAAGCTTTTTTAGAGTATGGTTCAATCTTTGTCTACTTTAAATTATTTAGCTTCGATTTAAAAAAAAAACTACAGTTTCACATGTAAGTAAAATTCGAGAAACATCCATAAAAGTTTCACCGTTGTTACTGCACAATAAATAATTCTGTATGATTCTTAATTTTACACACATTTCGCTCATACTAGATACAGTAGATTTGGTAAACTGTTTACGAGTCACCAGAAGCAGACAGTTATCGCAGACCTGAAGACATTTGATTAGTAATTTATAGACTCACTAACTATATAATCGATTTTGATCAAATTTTGTGTATTCCTTATGTTGTGTGGAAGGTTATAATTTTTTTTCCAAATTTGATCGTTACGTTTGATGAATATCGCTCGAACACTTATATAATAATAGCAGTTCAATTTAATACTATTGACACACTTACATAGATATATGTTCATATATACATACGTACATATTGCTATAGATTTTTTCTAAAATAATATTTAAACATAATTTAAAATAAATGTACATATTTTGTGGAATAAGTTGTATATTTTTGAAAATGTTATTTAAATGTGCGAATATAAAAACTGTTTTTTTCAGAGGCCAATGTGTTCGAGAGGCCTAGAGATAAATTCTAGTAGACCAGTTTAATATCTCGTACTAGAAGGTAGCTTGGTGTGATATAATTAATTATATTGAATATCGGTTAATTATTTGATTAGTGTTTTTATTGATGTATTTGAGAGTTGCAAAGTTAAATTCTCGTTTGCTAATTGTTGAGTAATATAGAAAAAGCATCTTCTTTGTTCTTCGTCTCCATTTTAGTTTTTGTAAGTATTAAGTTTTTTATGATAACATAAAACGTTTATTAAAATTATAAGAATATTTATATTGTATCCAAGATTGTTATTTAAGAGATTTACTATTAGAAATATAAATAATAAAGCTTACTATTAAAATTCTATGTTAAAATTATTGTAATTAGAATTTGTTCGAGAGGAGTCAAGTTTTTTTTTGTACATGTTTATTGCGCATGTGTAATTTAGAACGTGTTTCAGAATTTGATTATACAGAGTGTTTTTCTGGGGAGAAATTAAAAATAAACTTTATTATTTTTAGATAAGTTTGATCGGAGTCATTAAGAGGAAGTTTTTTCATTCACTTAGCTGTCAATATTACAGTGAATATTTTTACCTCATATATTATTGTAAAATACAGAATCTTTATACTTTATAAAGATAGATTTTTTTTCTTTTTTTTGATTTTTGTATTAAATATTCATTTTAAATTTTATCCTGTTTCATTTATTTTACACATCAATACTGCTGTTCAAGCTCAATATATAAAATAAGTAAATATTTGTGTGAACTTTTTACTGGCGCCTAACTCATTGTAGAAATTGCACGACTTTCCGAATTGGAACCCGAGAAGATAGAAGTCTCATTTTTGAAAAATCTCCGGCTGAGAAACCTAGTTGGGAAAACAAGTTGTGGATAGTGGCGTATTAAATCTACAAACCACTATTCATAGCAATATGTACATTTATTAGCGTAAAGTAGGTTTTACTAAATGAAAGGATCTTCATATCCAAGGTTATCCATCTAAAATTTCCCATTGGCGTACTTCTGAATATACTCTACCTCAAATTGAATATCTATCGCCACAATCGTTAATAAATATAATAATCATTCAGAAATACGTTTTTTTCTCATTTTTACGTTGTTTACACATTTCCAATAGCTTCTCACAAATTCGAAAAACGATCAGTAACAATTTTATTGAAATTTGGACGGTACAACGTCTGTCTGGTCAGCTAGTATTGTATATAATTAAATCTTTCCATTTTTCATACGTTGTCTTTTTATTTCAAGTACAGCCTGTATATTCAAACACGCTTAAAGTAGATTTTATTGCATAATAAGCGCCAGATAATCTACGTGAACATCCTAATTAATGATTTCATCAACATTGCCTTTAATTCATTGATTAATTGCATTCGCAATCATTATGTCTTTGTCAATTAACTTTAGCTTTAATACTAACATATAAATCTTCTCAAGGGTTAGACAGCTCGCATTATCGACTGGAATGCTGATATAATCCTTGAGCATTTTCTTTGATTCATTTGATATGTAACGTACATACTTCTTCAAAACTCGTCTATAGATATTACGTTATCACGACTGCACAATCACAATAACGAATCCGAAACTTTATTGATATTAAAACGTTGAGATAAATCATCTACATACAAACAAATTATTAAAGAGTATTCATTTCGGAAATAATAATTGCATTGTAACTTGTGATTTTCACGATTGTCAAAATAAAAAAAAATTATTTATCTAGAATTATGTACTTAAAAATAGAAATAGGTTGAAAAAAATTCGAAGCAATACGTATGTGAAATAAATTTATACAATGATTTTATCGGTCTATTATATAAATTAAGAAAGGTAATAAATTTTGAGAAAAAAAACGAGGATTGGAATATTTATTTAAATAAAGCAATAATAAACATGTCAAGTACAAAAAATGGACCGCTCACAAACCATGTACCTCAACATGATATAGACGATATTTTTTGTGCGTTTAACTTTCGCGACCTCTACCGTTGCATAACAGCATAAACAAATGTTATCATTTTCCAATCTAAATAAGTAACGGGCCGGTGGAATTACAAAATTTTAATCGGACTCGCGCGCGAAAAAAAAAATCAAATCGCCTTGTGACACGAATGCGAAATGGTATGACGGGTAATAAAAATTATCTGTCGGCCTCACATGTGGGCGATTCAATATATGTATGTATTATATGTGTATGGATATATGTATATGTATGTATGTACAATCCATGGCTGAAATATGAATATCTGTAGAATAATTAAAGAGAATATAAATACTAGATTCTTAAAATCAATAAATCCTTATTTGCATGTTGGTGTCTAAAGAGATATTTATTTTATAAAATAAATAAATAGGATTAATTAAATAAAGAAAAAGTAAGTTACTGTCATTTTTTAAGACCTAAAATAATTATATATACTACGTTACTTTTTTTAAATCCAATGGCCCGGTAATCTGTTTTAATTCACAATTAACGTTTGTTCTAACTACAAAGGAGGATTTGCCCAGTATACTTCAGTCAGTGCACTGCATAACTATGCCTTAGCAATTGTTAATCAATTAGGATTTAAATTAATCACTTTTATTAGTTCATTAATAATAATGATAATAATAATAATAATACTAATAATAATAGTAATAATGATCTTTATTGTCCAACAGTTTATAAACCAATTATAGGACATTATAGAAAATGAGACTATTTAATGTCTATAGAAAAATACACTGCATTACAATGAGATTACACCAAATAAATAAATGATCACATACCCGCACACAAGTAACACACAAACACTAACCCAAAGAGCTACGCTTATTAAAATTAGTGGTCATATGGTATAAAAAATATTTGACTAAATTATTGGTTCACGCAATTGGGATGTTAACAACATCAAAATTGCGGGTAGTACGAGTTGGTACATTTAGATTTATTTGCGCGAGTAGCGAAGAGGCGTCGATTCTTTATGTTAGAAGATTACATAAAAACTTTGCACTATAAACCTCTCTACGACGGGATAGTGACGCAAAATTATGCCGAGCCAGTAAATGCAGATAGTCGATACCACGGGCAAGGTAATAGCCGTCCAAACCATACAAGAAGTATTTTAAGAATCTCCTCTGAACACGTTCGACCGATATTTGCTGGTGTAGATCATGCGGATTCCAGACGACAGACACATATTCCAACCTGCATCGAACAAGGGCATAGTATAGTACGTTAATACAGTTCATGTTAGAAAAATTTCGACACAATCTCACAAGGAAACCGAGAGACCTGATCTACCAGAAGAGCAGATGCTAGATATGTGCTCGGTAAACGTAAGACCATTATCAAAGAGTACCGCCAAATCCCTAAACGTCTCTCTAGCAACCGACTCAGAGCCGGACATGTAGTGAAATGTAACTGGTTTAGAATACCCAGTACATATAAGAAACGACAGTGCATTTTTTTTACATTTCAACCAATTTGATTTATGTGGCACCAGTTCCGAATCCTGTCGAGGTCAGCTTGAAGTTTAATACAGTCGTCGTGGTTGCTGATGATACAGAAAATCTTCAAATCATCGGAATACCCCAGGCATACACAACCAAGGTCATCCATCAGATCATTTATATATATATATATATATATATATATTAAAAAGTAAGGGACCGAGATTGGACCCCTGTGGGACGCCAGACGGTATCAAAAAGTTATTAGAATAGCCATTGTAGAAAACATAACCTTTTCTATCGGATAAGTAAGATCCCATTAGTGTAACAAGGGCTGGGCAAAAGCCAATTTGATCTAATTTGGCCGAAAGTATATTATGATCAATAGAATCGAATGCCCTTGAAGAGTCTATGTAGATGACATCGACTGTTTGCGTTGATCAATAGCATCAACGAGGTATTGTGCGATCTCCGTTAAGTTTGTAACCGTGGACCTTCCAGAAATTAAACCATGCTGATTGACAGATAGGAAGAGCCATTCACTGTTATATATTCTACAATAAAGTATGCATTAATATACTTTGCTAAAATTGGATAAGATACTTATTGGTCTGTAATTCGCAATATTTGATTTGTCACATTTTTTAAACACTAGCACAAGTTTACTAATTTTCCAAGCCTGTGAGAACGTCGATTGTCTGGGACACCAACCTAAAACGGAGCAACAGTGGATACGACAGCACAGACGCGCAATCGCGCACTAAGAAGCTAAACAAGAAAATTAAAGCTAATTATATAGTATTCCAGTAGTCTGCATCCTAAGTAAACGTAGCCACTAAGTTATATGGTATAAATTTCTTAATTCTTTGTGCTGTTTCTATTGCCGAACACAAAATTTGGGTTAACATGTTTGGATGAACTGTTTTGATTGATAGTTCCTCTTGAAGAACGTAGTAAGCAGCATCGATGATCATCAGTAATATTCTGAAATCCCTAGAGTATTTCATTATTACTAGTGAACGCTGTACCACATAACTGGATATAGTATGTACAGATTGGTTTCAGAATGGCTTTATACGCTAGTAGTTTGTTCTTAAGGTTAAGTTTAGAATATTTTCCGATAATTCAGTAGAGTTGCCTCATTTTTAATCCTAATTGTTTGTGCTTTGAAAATATGTGTCCGCCACGTGAGTCTCATGTCTAACTAGGTACATGCTTAGGTATTTGACATCTTCACATTGAGAAATATTACAGTTGTTAACTTGCTCAGACAGACATGTTTCTTTACAAAGAGTAAATGTGATATGAATGGATTTAGACTCATTTATCATACGGCATATTTCTTGATATAATTTGTTTAATTTATAATTGTATTGAAACTCTATTTAAGTTAAAAGTATTACGATGAATAGGAGCAAGAATTGAGTAAGTAAATAGAGAACGATATTAATTGGAGTCAATAAAACAAAAATAAAAATATTTTAATATACATGGATTAATTAATAATAAATACACAACTGTGGGTGTAGAGTTATACCAGATATCTGAGTAAGACGAGTAGGAAGTAGGTTCCCACAAGTAATCTCATGATATCTGCGTAATTGAATATTTCAATCAGATATTCATTGACAGGTATAAATAAAATGTATATACAGTGTGAAGATAGACGTCTTATTCTGTAGGAACTCGACTTCCACTTAAACATACGTCGAATAACACACTCAATTTAGAAACAAAATATCAGTGGAAGCCAGATATTCATATTTTATAAGAATCAGATACACCTTGAGAACTAACTCAACGTTCGGCGAGAGATTACCCCCTTGGTTAAGTGAAACATTGAGCGTTATTTGTGAAAGATTCTATATAATCTAAACCAAAGACTTCTAAAAATATGTCTTTTAATAAACACATTATATAAAACTCTCTGGTAGTAGTTAAGTTTTATTTTAAGAAATGAGATACTTTAGGTTGGAAATAAAATGATTTGTGAAAATACTAATAAACGATAAAAGAACTTTCAATAATTTACATCTTGTTGTATTATTTCTTTACGTTTACATTGGATGCTAGGCCTAGTTAAGAAGAACCCAAAAGACATAGCGCTGAGATGCACAAACAATATACAGAGTCTAAAGCAAAATATGCTTGAGTAACAATCATTTACTTCAGTTATATTATAACGAGCCATCGAAAAAATTCTTAATTGGAGTAGACTGTGAAATTGGGTTGGCACTTTAACCACTTCCACATAATGACACATTACTTGATGCTTAACAGTTTCATTTGGTTTCATTATAAAAAAAGGTTATGGCATTGAAATGATACTACAACAAAAAACAAAACAAATAATTTATTTAATATCGAAATCATAATCAAAATTTACATATAGCTACAGAAGTTGTTGAAAATGTTGTCCATTTACATCTAAACACAAACAATTTTCTTAATAAGAGTTTTGAAAAATTTGACACAAACTTATAGTTTCAATGTCAAATAATAAATGTCATTATGTGGAAGTGGTTAAAGTATCAACCCAATTTCACAGTCTACTCCAATTATGAATTTTTTCGATGGCTCGTTATTATTCAACAAGCAAAACTCACAGCAATATGTTACAGTGTTAATTCTGTTTGCAAATTTAAGCTAATCGATTACCGAGTAGTATCGAGTAGTTTTAATCGTATTGTAAAAGTATGGTAAATTGTAATTATTTCTGAAAAATATACAAATACGTCAAACGTTTCAAGCCGACTACCAAAAGAAGCAAAATTATAAATCAATAACTTTTTCATAGACTGTACGTAAATATACGTATGTTGTATGCTTGGCCGGTCAGTCGACATCTAATTTCTGTTATTTATCGGATAGCATTATTAGTTGCTCTCCCGTCGTCTTTCCACTTACCTCTATACTACTACTTTAAAATAACAGGCACGCACAATTGCACTAAACAATTGTCAATGCGCCTCAAGTCCACAGAGTATTACTCGTCTTGGTCGCAACATGTGCCTGGAAGTTTTCCACAGAATATCATTTTTGCATTGTAAATAACTTGTAGGACTGACGTTTATTTCTTAACCGCAATTTAGAGTTCTAAGGTAAATCAGTGAAGAAAAGTAATAGTGTTCATATTACTACTGTGCTTAAATTATTGGTTACGTTCGTACAGTGCATCTTTGGTGAAGTTACATATGATTATGTGATGAAGTTATGAGACAATTACTTATAAATTAAAATGTCCTATTCTATCTAATAAAACATTAATAAGTTATAAAGTCCTGTAACTTTGATATAAATTCTTTTTGTCGAACAAAAGTAAGAACTCGCATGTACATACGTTTATGTAGCAATAGTACTTTATTTACTTTCAATTAAATATTTTATTTAATGTCGTCAACTTCGCTGCTGGTTTGTGCGTTATATAATGTTACCATTTTTCTGCAAAAAGGCGTATTACGTACGTTAAGCAACTTTTAACGTCGTAATTATAGAAATAGCTCTTAAAAATTGTTACTATTTACACCGAGAATATGTTTTGTGGCTGAAATAATCATGAAAATTAAAGGGAAAAAATAAATAAACTTAGGAATTAGTAAATAAATTAGGAATAAATTTAATACATTACAAATATAAAATCAGCGTCATTGGACATCCGAAATTATTTTGACGTGAATTACAAAACTTTGAATAACGATTTGAGAACATATCACACACACTCATTATTGACGTCGAAAAAGTAAATACATATTCGGTATGTTAGTATTCGTTACACGCGTGGACCCGAAGTAACGATTACTTATTTGAAAATGTAATCCTTACTTTCGTATTTGATTACTTTTGGTGCATATCGTTACATTCGTATTTGATTACTTTCGGTACATATCGTTACATTCGTATTTGATTACTTTCGGTAGATATTGTCACACTTGTATTTGATTACTTTTGGTACATATCATTATACTCGCATTTGATTACTTTAGTACATTTCGTTACGTCCGTACATATTGCTGTGGATTTTTCCCCGCAACATTTAGTGAAAAATATTATTTTATGATTAAACATTAAATTTTGATAACTCTGTATGTTTTGTGAAATTTTAGTTATGAATATTAATTGTATTTTTATGTATTTTTGAATTATTAGGTTTTGATTAGCGCAGTTCCTGGAAGCCGTTTGGACTTGCTAGGCAATATATTTTATAACTGTATTTTTTATGTTTGGATGCGTGCCGCATGTATCTGGCAGACACGTCTAGTTACTCAAGTGAGAGTGTTGCATATATTATATTGGAAGATAAAACTTTTTTATCTTTTATTTCAATTAATGTCGGTTATTGTTTTGAATTTATAGTGGTTGGGCTTACTGAGTTCATCACCGAATTTATACGAGGTTGTATAACTCGTAATTTTGATTTAATTAATCTCACTTGGCTGGCGTGTTCTCGAATGTTATAGAAAAATATATTTTTCTATTTTGCGTTCGAAATGAACTCATTATGAAACCCAAAACAGTATCGAAATGAGCTTCATTTCGATACGCTTTTTTTCATTTTTCAATGTTGGCGTTGTTCGAATACAGAAATAAATATCATTGCTGTCATTTGATTTTAAGAATTTATGTACATTTGACAGATATGATATATGTTCGTATTTTACACAAACAACGTATGTTGTATACAATTGACAACAACATATATATGTTTCTATGTCACTCATGTTTATATTTTTAAATGAAATATCAAGTAATGTTAACGAAAATTAATAAATAATGTGTAATATAATATACTTCGCGGATAGCAAGATTTAAATTTGAAAGTGTCAAGTATCAATGTGACCAACTGCATGCTTTATATAAAAATTAAACTCTGAACTTCCAAATTAAATAATTCCAATTTAAGCAATTTATTAATGTAAAAAACGCAAAATAGAAAAAACAGTATAAAAAACTCGTTTCATAAGGCCCTTTGCCGCACTCGCTCTTTAGAAAACTCGCCGCTATCGCGGCTCGTTTTCTAAATTGATCTCGTGCGGCAAAATGGTGCCTTATGAAACTTGTTTTTTAATATACTATTTTTCTACAAACACCGTTAAAAGTTGACATTTTGACACGGCTAACTTTAATTAAAAATGCGATTTTATAGCGTAGCGGGTTAAAAGTAGTACTTTTAACACTAGTGTTAAAAGTAAATTGACATGACAGTTTGTCAAAAATGACAACATATATTAAAATGATTGAAAATTACATATTTCTTGGATAATTAATATTAAATGTACAGTTTGTGTAATTCGAGATATTTATTTCCTGTGTTGCAGTACTTTCAGATTTATTATTCTCGCTATTACTTCATTTTCTTTATTAAAATACGAACTTATCTTTTGTATGAATTGTGACTTAATTTGACGTAATTTAACGGTTGCGTCCAGTTGTGTCAAAACGTATTCATGAGCTGTCAAATTTGGTCAGTGGAGTTTCATTATATTTTATAATAAAAATTGTCTTTGTAGAAAAAATATTGTACGATACACGTGTTAAAAATGCTATTTTATTTCACTCGTAAAACTAAAACACGAGTAAAACTTTTACTCGTGAAATAAAATCGCACTTTTAACACTTGTATCGTAAATAACTATTTTCGTAAGTTGTATTTTTATTATATTAATATTTCTTTACTGTATGCATTTATTGTAATATTAATTGTATGAATTTCTATATTGATATTAATTAAGATATATGAATGATAAAGATATTTTTCTGTTTCAAGTAAATTTTTTTAACGTTTCAATTCTAGAACGTTTTTAAATTCAAGGTTGGTTTTTATACTTGTGGTATCGCGCAGGTGTTAGTGTTATCGGTTTGACAGTTTTGTATCTGTTGATATTTGAGTTTGTTTATCTGGGGTGAAGGAATAAAAATATCTTTAAAATTTATTGGTTTGTAATTTAGTTCGCGAGCCATTTGAGGACGTTTAAATTTGCTTTGTGGTCATTACCAGCAAATTTTGTTTACCTCTATGTGTTATTGTTATACACAGTTCTTTAAATTTCTTAAAGAATCAATTTTTTTTTATTTCTTTTTAATTAAAAGACTTATTTGATTATTTGAGCATTGTGACTTTCTCTTTACCTTTGTGTGAACTATTGATTCTGGCGCCCATATTAACTGTTGTAGGAGTATTGTTACCACGTTTTCCTATTGGAAACCCGGAGAGGAAAGCTGTCTCATAAAAGTAATTAACCGATTGAGCATCAAAGTTGAACAGTGTTGTGGTGAATAGTGGTTCATTTAACTACGAACTCACTATTCATAGCAATATGTATTATATGTATATGTATAGTATAAATATATGTACACAAATTATCATATTCATTGATTATTTATACTCTACTAGCATATTTCTTGAATATAAATATATCAAATATAAACAAAGAATTTTGCAATCATATTTATTTGCGTAATTATAAAATTCGGATTTACAGAATGTGCAGCCAATTTAATTTTATTATAAGTAAATAAATTTCAAATAAGTTGATCATGTTTACCAGCGATCATTTTTAAATTAATTATATATTGCAAATAAATACAAAACTGTAACATAGACAAATACGATACACAATTACGACTTAAAACATAATTTGTTTCGGTAAAATCAGGAGTCTCGGTTAGAAATTTGGTTGGGGAAAGTTATAAATTCTCTTTTATTTGAATATTTTGGCCAATATTTCGTCCTATAATTGGTGTGCTTCATCAAGGTAAAGTAGCGGTAATTAAGTTATACTTAATACAACAAGATATTTTATAATTTCTATACAATAAAAATATACTTACAAATTGAACTTATGTGAGGAAAGGTTTTACCACAGCATACCTATAATAGGTAAAGGGCCAACAAATACAATAATGTTAAAAGATGAAAAGGTAGAACTTCATTTATCCGTCAACAGTCAACATCATTTTATTAGTTTACAATTTACTTGTAGATACATGCTGTCGCAAAACGTTTATATGTAATGTATTCATTTTCTTATTTGCCTATATTTTTTAATATTTCATCATGCATAATGTGCGCTATATTACAATAAATATATTATAATACAATTTGATAAAATGTATGCAGTTTGTTTCAATATTCACGCAAATTCAGTGAAAAGCAATATTAATTCTTAATTAATAAGATAATACCGACTACTGATATAATATGGCCAATAAGATGAATGCCGGTACCGAACGTTAAACTCATGCTTATGTAAAGTAAATATGTATATGAATCAAAGTATCAAAGCAACAAAGCAATTAAAATAATGAAAATAATCAAGGTAATCAAAGTAACGAATACATTCAACGATTACTCAAGGTTTGAGTAACGAATAGTAACGGTATACCATCTTACACTTAGCTCCTAACTCTGTGAAACTATATAAACTCAATCCATGTTTATGCATGTGCAATAAAATAGGTACATTTCTTCCAGAGAATTGTAAATTTTTAGTATAACTGGAACTATGTATTAAATTATGTGACTCTATATAGGTATAGAAATATTGTTGTAGTTTTTAAATTAGCAAAGGAAGTAAAAAACTCTATAGGTTATTGTTTTGAAAATAAAAATTAACCAGAACTTGTATTGAAAAAATTTCTCCTTGATTAACAAATATGCAACACATCTTCTTCAGAAAACTAAATTGTATGTTTTTTAATGACTATGTACTAAAACTTTTTGACAATATTTTCAATAGTTTGTACAGTTTTATTTATATATCAAATGTTTGTAAAATCTACCAGTCCCAAACTACTAAAAAAAATAGCTTCTAGTCCTTTTATTCTGGTAGGATTTAATACTCGTTTTTGTTTACTGAACTACAGTTGTAGTGTATATTTCTACAATATATTCACCACAAATATTTTGTTGTCCTGCGACCACCAAATGAAATTCTGGCCAAAACCATTTAGAAAACGGTAATTGTATGAAGTTCTGAAGGAGACATTGCATTATGGAAAACGTTGTTCTGATCAACCATCTCGTATTTCGTGAAAATTTAATCAAAATTTGGATTCATTAGAATATAAAACATTTTTCGATTAATTTCCATTTATACTCAATAAAAAAAATAACAAAATATTTACAGACATCTGCGCATAGACAAATTCAATACAAATATTTTATGTTCTCGTGTATTATGATGTGTGCTGGTAATAAGCCCTCTAAAGTCACCAAAACCATTTGCACCAAGCAATTGTTAATCGATTTCATCGCTGCGAGTCCTGCAATTTTTACTTTAAACGCAAAGGGATTGCATAGTCTTTTAGAATAGTTTGTGATATTTTGTTTATAAGTTTTTAGGATTTTAAAATATTTGATTTAATAATTTTATTTTGTAATCGCTGTCGCTAATAATGGAATTATAGAACTCTATAAAAAATTTAATTGATCAAATAGCATCAATACATTTTCAATATATTTTTAAAAGAATAATAAATATATAAAATAAGAATCATCTTTAAATATATAGGTTGGTAAAAGTAAATTAAAATGGATATTTCATTAAAGAAACTTGTTTTATCAACAGCTGACACTTTCGTTATATTAATTATACAACTACAAATGCGTCCTAAGTTTTCGTTTTCTTCGATTAAGCCATACATGCAGAAGTTTTACCCAATAAATTAAGTAAAATCAATGCAGCTTTCTTTTCCCAACATTAGAAACTATGTAAGAAATAATACGGCACTATAAATTTAATTCTAGCTCCAAGATATATATATATATATATATATATATATATATATATATATATATTAAATATAATTTATAAGTAGTTCAAATGCTTTTTAATAAGCAAGATTTCGGAGATAGATGATCATTTTGAAATACATTTCCGGCAATAATTTTGACCAATCTCACTGTTCACTAAACTGAGAAATTACATCATCAATATTTGTGTCACAAGCCTGCCATCTATACTCATGTGCTCAACTTCTACAAAATTACTGATGCTAAAAGCAATAATTTTCGTTGCGTAAAGATTAATTATCGAACAAGGAATAATTTACATTGCAGCTACTAAACTTACATACAGGCGAGAACGAAATTGTTGGTACAATTAGTAATTTATGTTTTATGGTAAAATCTAAGTAAAAAATAAATATAATTTGTATAAAACATGAACTAAGAATAATACTTATTACAAAATATTTAAATATTCCTAATGGAATGGAAGGAAATAATGAAATTGTTGCTACGACTTAGGTATTAACGAAATTAGTCTTTAGCATCCCCATTAATATTCTACGTGCTTATCTTTTACTTCTGTAATGGCACTGATCGTGAGATGTCTTGTAAGATTTTCTTACAGAATTTCTTATCATATAAAATGTAGTTACATTTGAAACATTTTGAATGTAAAAATTTACGTCCAACCAAATTCATAAATTTTAATGTTAGGACTTTGTTCTACCCGATTTAATACTTTTCCTCATTTGATATCTAATTACTAGAGTGGACCAATCCGGAGCGAAAGCAGAGGCGTGACTAACGAATTGGTTCCCGCTTGCCCCATCGCACATACGATTACTTAGTATGTTGTTCACGGTCATCGTGTGTACACGTATAATAACAGCAGGAAAGTGTATTCTGTGCATTTAATAATGTCGAAGGAGCGTACAGTAAAAAAACACTCTACTGCTGCCATAATAGTTGTTTGCTGAAAATCATTTCTCTATTAACACACACACAATAAGGAGCGAATGCAGAGACCTTGCACTGGCATACTCTCCTGCTGCATACTATGTTACTGTATGAAATTGAAGCTCTCACACCAAGCTAATACTGTTAGATATACTCCTAGTCTCTGGTTATCATTCTTTCTAACATTGGGGAAACAAAGGGAAACTGCGGGTGATGATTTAGTTCCTGGGTTTCTCGTACATGATGCTAGATTTGCTTTGGCGAAACCCTTGACACTAATTACACAAGTATACACGGTTTTGGATCTAAGCAACCAAAAGCTGTTTCTATGGTTATTTGGGGCGCTGAATCCGAAACTGCACTCCGTTTTTTGATTTTGGTTCTAGTTTTCGAGATATTAAATAAACACAATTTTTACAATTTTTGACAATTAATCTCCATTTTATTCATTAAAAAGGGTTAAATTAGAAATGAAGAGCAGTCGAACTGAGTCGCTTGTACTGTTTGGGATCTGTTTCACGCATTAAAGTCCAACAGTAGTCGCTCATCATGCCCTCGTCCCAAAATCCTTGGTATCGTTTTTCGATTTTCGCCAAATCTTGGTGTAGTCGCTCTGCTTGCTCGTCGCTTGTATCACCCAAGTTTTCAGGAAAAAATTCGAGATGGGAATGCAGAAAATGTATTTTGAACGACATTCGAGCTCCAATCTTGCAATAATTTTGCAACAAACTGTCGATTATCTGCTTGAAATCCGGGGATTTGCGGTTACCGAGAAAGCTGCGAACAACATCTTGAAATGATACCCATGCTGCTGCTTCATTGGGCGTTAAACATTTTGTCGGCCATTAATTTTCGAATATCAGGTCCGACAAATATTCCCTCTTTGATTTTGGCGTACGACAACTTGGGAAATAACTTGGTCAAGTACTCAAAAGCCGGTCCTTCACGGTCGAGCGCTTTGACAAAGTTTTTGATAAGGCCAAGCTTTATGTGGAGAGGTGGCAAGAAAATGTTCTGTGGGTTCACAAGTGGTATAGAAGAGACGTTTTGTTTTCCTGGTTCATAATTAGTACGGCTTGGCCAATCATTTTTCACATAATGTTGGTCAGTTGCACGGCTATCCCACAGACAGAAAAAAACAGCAAAATTTGGTAAAACCAGATTGCATCCCCATCAAGAGACCAATAACCTGTAGGAATAGTATATAAATCATTTATTCTTTAAAATTGAATTGAAATTTATTTTCAAACCTTCAAATCGCCACAAATTTTCCATTGATGCTCTTTATATTTTATCTTGGTAAAAATTTTACAAATTGTATCGTAGCATTCCTTCGTTTGTACTGCATGAGCAATCGGAATTGATCGTTTTATATTTCCATTGTGTATCAGAGCAGCTTTCAGGCTGTATTTTGAACCATCTATGAACAAACGCCATTCATTTACATCGTATGGTGTATTCATCGCATCAAACAAACCGCTGATGTCATAGCAGAAGCATATATTCTCCTCTTTTTTGAAAAACGGTAAAAGCGCCTCATTTCTGGTTCTATATACAGTGACTTTTGTTTGAGTGTCAAGATATTTCCACTCCTGCATCCGTGATGCGAGCAATTCTGATTTTTGTTTCAAATCATTGAGTTCACTTTGCGAAACTAAATGTTTTTCCTCCATGTTAAAATCGCTTCCACTGTTCGTCGGTGATGAACTACAAGTTTCCATGTAATTTGCACTCGTACCTGGACAAATTGGCAAAGGATCATTGCTCGCACGGGGAACTGGCTTAGACACTGATGATACTTCAGGATATTTATATTTTGATAGTTTTTTTGTATTTACACCGACGATATTCATCAAGCAAAAGTAACAATCATCTACATGATTTTTCGGCTCTCTCCATAACATTGGCAATGAAAATTAAAAACATACTTTTTTACCGCGTGACCACTTGTATAATATTGTGCTACACGCGTTACAAAACAATTTCGGTACCCACGGCTTGTGAGTGTTTGATACAGAGAAACCAAAATAATAAAAATATGCATTTCTGATCACATTAGTAATAACTTTGCCACTTTTCTGATCATATAACATCCGCAAACATAGCAAAAACACTTTGAATCAACTTTACAATTCTGTCTTTGCATTTTCACACGTTTTGGATTCAAAAAAAACTTTAAAAATACAAATTAAATATTGTTTCTAGCGACGCCAACAGCTGACTGTCATTATGATAGCGCAGTGCTGCCAACATGCGCGAACTCACAAAGTAGAACCAATTTTGAAAAACAAACCCAGATTTGAATTCAGCACCTCAAATAACGTCAAGATTTGTTCTCATCTGCTCTGATCCAAAAGTTGACCGGAATTTGTAAACTTGTGTTATCAATATAGAAATTCAGATTTCTACTTTTCCGACGATTTGGAAACGTACTAGAATAAGTCATGTTTTCAAAAAAGGTGATAATACTCATATTAATAATTTCAGACCGATATCGATTCTATAAGATTCTATCATTATTTATTCTTGTCTACACCTGAATACCAAATCCTACATTTCATCTTGCCAGCACGGCTTTATCCGTGGACGATATACTGTAACAAATCTTGCGACCATATGTCAATTTATTAGTGATCACCTTGATGCACGTGGCCAAGTAGATGTCGTTTATACTGATTTTAGTAGTGCATTTGATAAAATCGATCATGGAATTTGACTTGCTAAACTTTCAGCATTTTGAGTTTGAGAGCATTGGTTTGAGTTCTTCATTTCTTCTGCTTCTGCTGTCATACTTAACTAACAGATCTAATTATGTGTATGACAATGGCTATAAATCTTTTGAATATTTAGTTAATAGTAATATGAATTTTTATTTAGTCAATGCAATTGCCTTTCTAATTAGCATATCTCATTTAAAATTGCAATACGTATCTTTTTTTGTTTGTTAAATTTATTTCGACAGAGTTTATTTAAATTACACCTCTGTTCCTCACGGGGCACAGTGCGAAATTTAGGAAGTTTAGCGGAACTTTATTCAATTTTTGAAATACGTAAAATGCATAAGATTATTTATTATTTTGTTAGGTAAATACCCCGCCTCTAAACCTCATACTCACTTTGGGGATTTACCCTGCGAAAGAACGGCAAAATGCACCTGAAATTCGCATTACTTAGTCAATCATACTTTTTAACTGTTAAAGTTAATAGAGTGGTACATAGAAATGGCAAATCAGTAGGCCATGATTTTTTCTTCATGTATTTTATTAGAAAATTGTCAATTATTGGCATTTAATTAATTGCAAAATCTTTCCTTGCTCGTGTGTGATTTGTTCGTGGAAAAAGTGATTTTTAAGAAGTAAGTTAAATTTACATTTTTAACTTTAGTGGAGATTTTAAAAAGTGATACCACATAATACCAGCTTGAAACGCACAACATTTTAAAGTTTTTTTTCCCTCTGTTGAAAACTCAAAAGATCTTCTGCGATATTTTGCGATCTTCTTTTAAATGAAACATTTTCCAGAATGACTTTGCAAGTTTCATATAACTGTATATTCCAAAAGTGGAAGGAAGAACCGACATCGGATGCCATCATTCGTTTTGTTTTGGAAAAAATAGGCTCACCAATGTTAAGATCTGATGCTCTTTGCAGTTTAAAGGCAACTCTTCGCGCACTGGTTTGTAAAGTACGAAAAAGTGGAGGGAATCCAGTCGAAATTTAGCATCATTTCTGAATAAAATGCTGTCTGGCTTGAAAATAATGTAAAGTTTTCAAATGCTGTAAGGGATGCATTGCCCAGTGGATCGAGGACCAATGCAGGCAGACCTAAAAAAGGATTTAGGTATTATCATCCTAAAGTGCAAAACAGAAAAGTGCATCATCTTTTGAAGTCTGGTAGTCAAGACGAGTTAGCCAAAGCAACCGTAACAAAGCTATACCAATCTGGAAAACGAAACTCTGCAGCGATTGTCAAGGAACTGGCATCTGCTTCACCAGAAAGGGGAAGTAAAATCAAAATGGCTCGCATGTCTTCTTCAAACAGCTCACGAAAATTAATTCCGGACCAGGCTCTGGCGCTACTTATTGATGCAAATTTATCGTCAAATCAATACAACATTGTTCGGGATCAAGCAAAACATCACGGTTGCACTTTGTATTCACCTTTTTATGTTGTAAAGGAGGCAAAGAGATTATGCTATCCAAAGGACATAATAATAACTGAAGTTTCAGCTGAAGTATCAGTTCAGTCGCTTATAAATCATACCATAGCAAGACTTTGTACAGGGCTAGAAGAGACTCTTAGAACTTTGTCAAACGTTAAACCACTAAATATTATCGTAAAGTGGGGTTGTGATGGGGCGGAACAAGTTAATTATCGACAAAAGTATATGGACAAACATAGCTCTAATGATAGTATGTTTAGTGTATCAATGGTACCAATCCAAATGTGCTCCGTAAATTATAATGGTGATAATCAGTCACTAATTTGGAAAAACCCTGCTTCTTCTTCCACACGGTACTGTCGCCCCATTAAGTTCGTTTTTACCAAAGAAACAGTCAGTGTAATTACCTCAGAAGTAAACAAAGTGAAAGAACACATATCTCAACTTACTCCAACCACTATACTTGTAGATGGCAAGCAATTTCAGGTTACAGCAAATATGATCTTTTGTATGATTGACGGTAAAGTATGCAATGCTGTATCATCCTGTGCATCATCACAAACATGCTACTTATGTGGGGCTAAACCTAGTGAAATGAACAACATCTGCGATATACCTCAAAAAAATATAAACGAATCCCTTTTATCCCTTGGACTATCGCCACTCCATGCGTGGATAAGGTTTTTGGAATGTATTTTACATAAATCGTACAAACTTGATATTAAAGCATGGCAAACTCGTGGAGCAGAAAATTTAAAAAAAGTTGCAGAGAAGAAAAAATACATTCAACAAAAATTCAAAGAGGAGCTTGGCTTGCTTATAGATATGCCAAAACAGCAGACCGGAAACACAAACGATGGTAATACCGCGAGGAAATTCTTTAGAAATGCCGAAAAGTCTGCCGAAATAACTGGCGTTAACTTAGAATTGATCAAACGTTTTCATGTGCTGTTAGAGTGCCTAAATTGTGGTCTTAAAATTGATTCAGAAAAGTTCGGCGAATATGCAAGAGAAACTTTGGAATTGTATTTGATAGAATATTTCTGGTACTCAATGCCCGTAAGTGTGCATAAAGTCCTTTGTCATGGAAAGGATATTATAGCCTCTTGCATTCTTCCGATAGGACAAATATCAGAAGAAGCTCAGGAGGCAAGAAACAAAGACTGCAGAAAATGTCGCGAACTTTTTACTAGAAAAACGTCAAGAATTGACACAAATACGGATTTATTTTATCGACTGTTGTTAGAAAGATTTGCAGGCCCGTGTAATGATTGCGAGTCTTCAGACGATTGCAATGAGTCTAGTTCTGAATAGGTGTTCAAAATGTTGTTATAAAATGTATGTTTTTTTAATTGTTCTATAATAAAAAACACAAATAAACTCTAAAACTTTAAATAAAACATATTAATTTTTATTAAAAATTTTAAAAACCAACAAATAAAACTGTTTTACTGTTTTGAATAATTAAGTTCCGGTAAACCCAAGAAATTTCGCACTGTGCGGGGACAAGAACTTATTTTTGCTTCGAAAATATCGAAAGAGTTTTTTTTTTTGCTGCGCTTTCTTTAGCGTAGAAAACGTGGGTATTATTTTGTGTATATTAAACTTGTTTTCTAGATTTGTAAATCTGTACCTTAAAATTTTAGTTTTGCGTATTCCTTCATTTTAATTTTAAGCTTTCATTAATAATTTTTTTCTCTAATTATATCTAACCGTTAACTTTAATTAATTATATTCTCAGACCACAACTTTGCGAATTTGCACAAATTATTACTTATCAATATTTGCTTGTGACAAAATCTCTCTATATTTGCCGGGTCTGTTCAAAAGATCGGACTTTCCGTTTTTGGTTTTAAATTATCTGTGAACCAACGAAATACGTATTTTGCTGGGGTGTGAACTTCTGTGCACAAACGGTCTGCTAACATACTTAATTTATCTTTTCTTTGTAACTAGCAAATTTCATTCTTTTTTTTTTATTATTTTAAGTTGGTGTCATAAATAAAGTCTGATTACATCTGGCTGGAATCCGCCATTTTCTTTCTTTCTTTCTTTTTACGTTTCGGACGGCCTGGTTGCGTCCCCTAGCCGCTGCGCGTCTTGCCTACTTTTGATGATCACAATTTTCGAATTTTGCGGCGTCTAGCGGTTCTAAATTCGGTGGCGCCCTATACCACCTTAATTCGTGTCCTGAAGTACCTTTGCCCGAAACTTGAGTTCCTCTCTTTTCAATGGTCTCGACATACAGAGCATAGCAACTAGATGCATTGATCCATTAATAAAGCGGTCTAGTATAAATTGTCAGGAATCCAACGAAATGAAAGGTGTTAATAATTGTATCCGAAGAAAGACTAAAATGGAATAATTCTGCATGTTCATAGCTGCATACACTCTTCTGTCAATTGGTGTAAATAACTAATGCCTCACATC
Source organism: Melolontha melolontha (assembly GCA_935421215.2). Taxonomy (NCBI): domain Eukaryota; kingdom Metazoa; phylum Arthropoda; class Insecta; order Coleoptera; family Scarabaeidae; genus Melolontha; species Melolontha melolontha. The sequence continues at coordinate 72,190,525 of OW285235.1, forward strand.
GTATCAAAACTTTTGCAATGATCCAATACGATTCTATTTCTTCTTATTCCTATAGACACATTTCTATGTGTTCAAAGATGTCTGTAAGCAAGGAATACTGTTCAGATGTCATATTGATATATCACAATAATATTGAATTCTACTTGCTCTTATAAATATAAGAATTTTTTAAGATTTAGCAGCAGGTTTAGATAGTCTGCCCGTTCTGACATAATTACCTATAAGGACTGATATATCGTCAATAACTTTTCATATATTAGAATCTTAGTTTCTGATAAATTAGAACACATTACTATTATAATATTAGCTAAAGTAAAGGAATGCAACTCGAATTTCCAGTGAAAAATCTATATACACTAATTTTTAATGTTGTCATAAAATATTAAATCTAAAAGGTTTTTGAGTTATTAATTAATGTATTTGCTTTAGATATGTTTTTACTGTTATGCACACAGGAATTTTGTGAAAACATATTTAAAAGACATATGCATATACGCACATACACAGATATGCGTGATTCATGTGTGTATACAGATAGGTTAAACTAATATTTGTCATTCATGTAGACAGTTTTTTTTTCAATGTTAATGATAAAATCGGTACATATGTAGCTTTCTCTATTATACGTGTACGTATACGAATTAAATAAATTATTAAATTAACATAAGTTGTCACTAGAAATCGTTGATATTTTCAAACGATAAATCGGCTTACACCAATTTATTTAAGACGAATAAATTTTATTTTTATTCGTATCTGATGAAGTAAGACAACATAACCGCCATTTACAATTCTAATTGAAAGGTTTTAGTTTATAGAAACCTTTCGTTCTTAAATTTTTTTTTAACTAAAATCGAAAGATGTACCACGCAATTCAATAAGTAGGTCTTGTTTATAAAACCTCTATACGAATTCAAATAGAAAGAGCGATATTAACTTAATTTAAAAGAAAAATATGACGAATAAATTAGAATTAGAATTAAATTAGAATATTAGACTAATTTGTTGCATTTTTTTAAATTGTAACACTTACCAATCATATACAGGGTTATGATAAAGTAATTCATAAAATTCATAAAACGTACAATGTTCATTTTTGAAAAAAAAAAACACGTCAAACAGTTTATTTTATTCCGCGTCTTTTAACATAAGTCAAAAAAATAAGACGTCAAATTTGTCAAAGTTATGACGTCATCAATATTTTTTTTAAATATGAAGCTTATTTTTTTTTACTTTATTTGATAAAGCTTGTTTTTCTGCATTATAAAGAAATAATTGAAGTAGGGGTCACATAAGAAAAAACTGAGAGAATTAATAAAAAAACAAAATAAACTAGTTTTTGAATTTATGAAAAGAAACTAAATATTAAAAGAATTAAAACTTAAAGTTACCTAGTAATAAAACAACTGGTTGTCAGTGTCAGTCTTACAATTAGTGTCATACCAATTTTATTATGATGGCTCCTTTAACGGAAAGAGAAAGGATAGAAATTCTAATGATGGTAGGTTACGGCGATAGACTTCGAAGTCATGAAGAAGCATGTGCTTTATTTAACGAAACACATTTTGAAAGACCTCCAATTGCTAGAAGCACAGTAAGCAGAATTTTTGCAAAATTTAATGAAACAGGGAGCGTAAGTTATGCTCCAAAATCTAGAAGACCGGGAATAAGCGACGATGCAAAGTTAGCTATTTTGCTGTCATTAGAAGACAACCCTCACGTTACTACAGCAGAAATTGCCTTACAACAAGATGTTAGTCAGTCGATTGTAGTAAAGTTTTTAAAAAAAGAAAAACTGCACCCATACAAAGTTCAACTTGTTCACGAACTCTCAGAAGATGATCCGGACAGACGTTTGGAATTTTGTGAAATCTTCATGAGGCATTGTGATGAAAATCCTAATTTGCTTAATAGTGTAGTATTTTCAGACGAGGCAACTTTTTATTTAAGTGGTACAGTAAATCGACACAATTGTCGCTACTGGGCTCGGGAAAATCCCAACTGGATTCAGACAAAACACACCCAGCGCCCCCAAAAAATTAATGTATGGGTAGGAATCGTCAGGGGAAAATTTATTGATCCTTATTTCTTTCGTGGGAATTTAACAGCTGAGCGATATTTGGAACATCTTCGTATGGCAGTGGATCTAATTGCGGCATTTCCGGATCCAAATAATAGGGAAAACTTGGATCCCAGTATTTCGTTCTAACAAGATGGTGCACCACCACATTACGGTCTTAATGTTCGAAGGTTTCTGGATAACCAGTTTGAAGGAAGGTGGATTGGAAGACGTGGACCAATGGAGTGGCCACCTAGGTCACCTGATCTCACCCCCCTTGATTTCTTTCTGTGGGGACATTTAAAAAGTCGGGTCTACGTTAACCGACCAGACAATTTAGAAGACTTAATGGAACGAATTAGACATAAAATGACTCGTTTAACTCCGCAGATGATCGAAGACTCTGTAAATCAGGTCTACCATCGTCTTGGCCTATGTCAGATAGTGAACGGGACACAGTTTGAACAATTCCTGTAAGAAATCGTTTTGGTTTAATGGACTGTTTAGTTAATTTAAATGTTATTACTATAATAAAGTTTATTTTGTTTTTTATTAATTCTCTCAGTTTTTTCTTATGTGACCCCTACTTCAATTATTTCATTATAATGCAGAAAAATAAGCTTTATCAAATAAAGTAAAAAAAAAACCAAGCTTCATATTTAAAAAAAATATTGATGACGTCATAACTTTGACAAATTTGACGTTTTATTTTTTTGACTTATGTTAAAAGACGCGGAATAAAATAAACTGTTTGACGTGTTTTTGCATTTTTTTCAAAAATGAACATTGTACGTTTTATGAATTTTGTGCGTTACTTTATCATAACCCTGTATAAACAAAGGCAAAAAATCATTCACAAAAATCTCAAAGACCCATATAGCACAAAATTTTTACATCAAGCAATTTACGAATTTATAAAAATGACCATACTGTAAGGCAAGTTTTGTTAGTAATTTTCTTTTCCACGTCAAATTATTACATTGTTCACGTTTGGAAAGCTTCTTGAATAATTTTAAGGGTTTTTCTAATATAAAGGCTACTATTGTAACATATTATCACCAGCTCCTAGGAATCCTTGCTCCTTAATCATTGTTGCAATATTTCCTATCCGTCCACTATAGTTTATATTTTTAGTTTGTTAAAGACCATGTTATATCAAAGTATAGATGTTTTAATATGCCTAACGGCAAACAAATTCACGGAGAAAAAAATCAAGAACTCTCTTAATATTTGAAGTGTATTCAAGTCGTAAAGTAACGTAAAGGATTATTCAAGTCTTATAATTGTATTATCCTATCCATTTGCTAAAAGAATTAATATTTATATGTGCACAGTACTATAGAATAGTCGAGTAAATTAGTCTATTACATTTTTTGCATTACGAATCAAACCCATTGTGTCCAAAGAGAAATTCCTCAATATTTCCCCTTCCTCCTTAAATGTAATTACCAAAGAGTACCTAAGAGTATATCTGAAAAAAAATGACAACTCATTCGCCACATTAATAACACGGTATGCGGTAAAATAAACAGTACTGAAATGCGCATGTGTCAAAGTGGTTTCCGAACGTGGTTCCAACGTATGTGAATGTCTTTTTAATGTTAGTTGCTTCAGGATGGTTCTCACTGTTGCAGAAAAAGTTTTTATCGTGGAGCACTATTTTCGATCATACGGAAAAGGACGCGAAAACAGTCCAAGCTTAAAAGAAGTTGCCGACGCATTTAGGCCTAAGTTTATGAAACAGGCTCCGAGCAACGCCGTTATGTTAGCAGTTGTTGACAAGTTTCGTCGTACGGGAAGTGTGCTTGCCAACGTAAAGGTCACGTGGGTCGCCCAGTGACAGTCACAACCAATACGAATCAAGGGCGTATTTTGAGTCCGGTGCTGCAATTACCGAAACGAAGCCTCCGGAGATCATCATTAAAATCGAATATCAGTGATCGATGGCTACGTCGAATGTTCAAGAATATTGGTGGGTTTGCATACAAAATACAGACCGGACAGCGTCTGACTGCAGCTGATAATCGTATAAGAGCCGAATACTGCGCACGTGTGTTGGCTACGGATTATGAGGACGCGTCGTTCTTGTCGAATGTTTGGTTTTTCGATTAAAGCCATATTCATTTAAACGGATACATTAACAAGAAGACAACACGGTTTCTTGGATTCGAACGCCCCAACATAATCGTCGAGCAGTCCCTTCATAGTGACCATGTTACCATTAGGTGTGCTGTATCCGCACATGGCATATTGGGCCCGTATTTCATTGAAGCAGACGATGGTATGCCGTTAACTGTGAATCATGAGCGCTACAGAGAAGAGGATTTCACACCATTTCTGAATGATCTTCAGCGATTTTGCCGTGCCAAGCACCTAATACGTAATCAACAACGGTTACAACGGGACGGGGCAACCTATCACATGGCTAGGGAGTCTCTTCGAATGCTGCGCAATCATTTTGGGGATCGCCTTATTTCGCGTGGCACTAATTTCCCATACCCATCGCACTCACCAGACCTAAGACCACCTGATGCGTACATGTGGAGAATGTTGAAGGAGGCTGTTCTCTGTACCGATCCACCGTCTGACATTCAGGAATTGCGAATTAAGATTCAAAGTTTTTTTCGTGTCATGCAACAATCTGTGTTCACAGACATGTTTGTGAACCTTCGCGAACGCTACGAATACTGCTTGAAACAGAAGGGAGGGCATCTTGAACATCTGTTTTATCGGGAACGTCGTCGTGAATAATGTTTGCAACGCTATATAATAATAAGGTAACGCTATATAATGTAAAGTAAATACATAAATAATAAATAATAAACGTTTCATAATTTCAGTACTGTTTATTTTGCCGCTTACTGTATTTTATATTTTATAATACAGCTTCTTAGATGTATCTCTGATACATCGAAAAATATATTTTAAATTAGTCGCTATCTGGGGGTCCTTCAAAAAGACAACGTATGGCAAATGGAAAGATGTATTTATATAAAATAGTCCCAAATATTTTCCACAAATTCCCTCGCAGACGCGAGAAAAATAATTACAAAGATATATATAAAATATTTGCCCCGCCACTGCATTTTCAAGAAGTTCAATATATAAAGAAAAGAGAATAACCGTAACTAGCGAAACAGTTGTACCAGCGATTCAGTCAGTTTCGATCATCACATTGTGTACATGTGAGAACCTTTGAAAATCTCAAACATAGATTTTGATACTAATGGTAGTGTTACGTATAATACAAGATTTATAATAAATAATAATAAAACTGCTACAGACGAAAAATAGTTGGAAATTCTTCTTCATGTCAAACAAAATCCGCACATAAATAGTACACTATTAAGTGTCATTGCAGACACATCGCAGTCGTCGGTAAACCGTACAATGAAGAAGTATAAACTCCACCCATATCATATAAAACTACATCAGGAATTATATCCTTGTGACTGTGAAAAGCGAATTCGTTTTTGTAATACAATGTAATAATGGAAGCGGCGACCTACGGCCCGGATAGAACGTTCTGTAACCAATCTCATCAAATGATCATCTATCCCCGGAGACTTTTATCCCCCAGCCAGACACCCCAAGCCGCCGAGATTATATGGATTACTTAAATTCACAAACCCAACGTGCCTCTTCGCCCCATTGTCAGCGCTATCGACAGTCCCACCTACAAATTAGCCAAATATTTATCTAACACTCTCAAACAATACACAGGCGATACTAACTCTGCGATTAAAAATTCTCAACATTTTGTAACTTGTTTACAGGACTTTTCCTTAGACACTAGTGATTTACTAGTTAGTTTTGACGTTGAATCTCTTTTCACGAAGGTCCCGATCCCGGACACAAGTATCAATCATCTCTAACATTATAGCCGCCCACGGCAAACCGTGTGATATATCCGAACTCGTAAATGTGTGCCTTACTTCCACTTCCAATTCCGAAACAAGTTATCCTTATCCCCGGTTGTGGAAAATATTTTTATGGAAGCGTTCGAACAAGTCTTAAGCTCCTTTCACTTAAAACATAAATATTGGTTTAGATATGTAGACGATACGTTCGTCATTTGGTCACATGGGCGGCAGTCCTTAGATGAGTTCTTACTTTTCCTAAACTCCTAGCACCGTGACATTCGCTTTACCATGGAGGTGGAATCAGACGGAAGTCTCCCGTTTTAAGATGTCTTAGTGACCCGCAATGCAATATCAATGGTAAACTGGCCCACACGGTTTACAGGAAACCGACTCATACGGACCGGTACCTGAACGGTACCGGTCCGTACCGAACGCATCATCACCCGGCACACAAACAAGCGGTTATCAATACTCTTGTAAATCGTGCATTTTCTATCTCAGAACCTAGGGCACTACCCTCTGAACTTAAGCATGTTTCTAACACCCTACTCCAGAATAATTATAACACCCACGACATACACCGTACTATAGTTAGACATCGTAACCCAAACCTCGGAGTGAACCTGATCCTACCATCAGCACCGCCTTATTACCGTATATTCAAGGTATCACCGATCATATAGGAAAGGTTCTACATAGAAATAAAATCAAAACCGTCTTCAGACCCCATTCTAAAGTTTCCGACCTCTTACCCTCGGTTAAAGACAAAATATCTCCGCTCCAAGCACAAGGAGTTTATCGCATTCCGTGTTTGTGTGGCAGTGTGTACATTGGCGAAACTAAGCGGCCAGTCGGTGTGTGTGTGTCCGAACATCAACGTTGTACTAGACTGTTAAATGTAGCCGGTTCAGCGATGGCAGAACACAAACTCAACTCCGGTCATCAAATTCTATTCAAAGATGTCAAGCTTCTGTCTCGTGAATCGCATTATTTCCCTAGGAAAATCCGTGAATCTATTGAAATTTACAAACATCGCCGCAATCTCAATAGAGACAATGGCTATACGTTATATCCAAAGTGGCAAACTCTACTGAACCCTACTACGAAATACCACGCCCATACGACGCATGCGATTAGCTCATTGTCCCCAGCCAATAACAGGCCACCATCTGACCCGGTCCCCCCTATATAAGTTGTGCCGGTCTCTATGTTAGCATTCTCACTGCGATCTCTGTTATAGCAGCATCGTAGTTGAGAGCACCGACGACGATACATCGTCAAGCGAACCCGGAAGCAATGGCCGGACGATATATTACTTCCACTATTACCAACTTAGCTCTGAAACCCAACTTTAAAAGAAGATGTACTCCGCAGCAACGTGAAGATGCGGAAACCATCATAAATCAAACCACGGAGGAAGAAGATATTCAAAATCTATTAAAAAAATCACCGCAAATATTCATCGTAGATCCCGACGAACCGACGGTAAAAATAGAAATATTAGAATCGCCCAAAGACGAAGCAAGCCCGGTAAACCCGCCCAACATCAACCCGGAACACAATTTCACCATCGAACTACAAAACTGTTTTACAAATCCGAAGAAAACAACGAAAAAACAGAAAACCGTACACGCAAGTACACCATTCGAAATAAAAAAACTCCTACAGTGTCCTTGAAAAAACTAACGCAGAGGAAAAGATGGAAGAAGACACAAACGAACTCACTCCACAACCGTCAACTTCAAACAACAGCACTCTCACCCAGGGTAAGTGATAAGACAAACACGACACAAAACACAAAACCCGAAGCACGCAATACACAACACAAAATCGCACCAATAATAATAACAGAAAAAGACAAATGGGCACATATACGACACATACTTAAAACACATAAAATTAACACTGTACAAAACAAACTTGTGAAACCAGGCATACACATCGAACCGAAAACTGACGAAGACTACCGTACACTTAAACAAATACTCGAAAAAGAACACATGCAATTTTATACATTTCAATTGAGAAGCGAAAAGACACTAAAGGTAGTTATGCGAGGCATTCCTACCTTTATTACAGACACTCACATTACAGACGACTTGACTGACCAAGGCTACCCGACATTAAAAATTAAACGCATGAACGGTAAACACGGCATACAAGCACCACTTGTATTAATCGAACTGACGTGACAATACAAATTAATCTACAACATACGCGACTGCTGCGGACTCGCAATTAAAATAGAACCATTAAACAAACGGACAGACATAATACAATGTCACAAATGCCAGACTTTCGGACGCCACCAAAAAAACTGTAATGTAAACTACAAATGCATGAAATGTGGAGACGAACACTCGACACACTTATGTACAAAGACGAAAACAACCCCACCAAAGTGTGCAAACTGCGGTGGTCCTCACCTATCCACATTCATAAACTGTCCTAACAATCCAAACAACCCTGCAAACAAAACCACACCCAAACCTAAATACATACCAGCACCACCCCCAACAACTAATCCCTGGACACAAAGACAAAAAAACACAACACTTAACACAGTTGACGAATTAGCACTTGCCTTAGGCAATATGCTAATAACATTACACTCGACAAACGCAACAAAAGAACAGATACAATACTTCGTAACGCAGACACAGACAATAATAGCACTTTACAAAAATAAACATTAAATACACACATAACTGAAACGCAAAAAAAAATGAGATGATGACCAGTAAACGAACACATATGACTTAAACGCAAAAAAGCGACTGACACACAGATTACACACACACAACACAGGACCGCACAAAAACACAACAACACACGATTATTTATTAATCAGACTCAAACACGTCACAACCCTGGGAGATACGAAACAACGGAGTGGAAATGGAGGCAACTTCGACCACAAATCAAAATTCAACGACTCATGAACTGTGTTAGCATTCTTCAAGCTACTGCGAAACGACGAACATATACGTACAGACCCGAGGATGTCCCTTGAAACAGTGGACGAAACGCTGGCAATTACGCCTAACTCGACGCGGTTCCAACCCGGAAACCGAGATCTACATAGGATAAGAAATGTTTGTAAAGAACTACCTGTAGAAATCCCCCAAAGAATCAATCAAGAATTTTTATTAATGATTAATTTATGCACACAAGTGGAAGAACAACTGTTTGAACATCTACTTTGAATTTTTTATGTTTATTAATTTATTTCGCCATTATTTTCATATGCCTTAAATAAAACGTTTCCACAAAATAGTTTTCTGTAATTACGTTTTTTTTATTATTTTGTGATGAAGTTGATTTCAAAGATTGTTTAAATATCTTACAAAATATTAAAGAAAAGTATAAAATATAACTAAAAAAATTAACAAGCCGCAGATAAGTGTGTTTTATGCCACTTAAAATAAATATTCTTCAGAACACCAAGAAATACAGCAACAATCAATAATACGACGATTTTTATTATATTATTTTGACAGAAGTTCAATCTTTCTCCATGAATAGTTTTCAACAGCTATTATGTTTTGACATATCTGCTATGATTTTTAATGTTGTATAGAGAAATGGATTTTTAAAAGAAAATTAATATTTTACAAAAGATTGAAGTATAGGACATACTTAACAGAACATATAGCTGCTAAAGCACTTAATATGACTATTTAAAAATATATAGGGCGTTCCATTTAAAATACACGAAATTTATATATAATTGTAAAATTTACTATTTTTTATATAACTTGGAAAAAACAGATTTTAATTTCAAATTTTAGTTATGAATAATTGTCTGATTAAAAGCGAAATTAGTCAATTGATAGACGAAACTTAAAAATAAAACATTACTAACATATCATGATGTAATCCCAATACACATTCAAATCGGTTTTACAGTAGCAATTATAAATTACGTAATGAAAAGTGTGCGGCTTTTGTGGATATAACAAAAACGAATTGCAAAAAGAAATTAAAGTCCGTACATTTATTGTTGATCCTAATGTCGACATTCCCTTGCACGATCGTAACGTTAACAGGAATTTTGTAATACACCCATACATATGTAGGTATCAGTACTTGTTTAGAAATAAATAACAACTAATTGTCTATGTGTAGAAAGTCAAGTTTTAAAATTCAATAGATAACCAAATTTGGAAAGTGTATCAATCAATAGTGTACACCACTAAGCACTCAAATTGCAAGAGTTATATGAAATGAAAAAAAGCAGTGTCCTGTCTAATTCTAAATATTCCGTTAGATCGATCCAGAAAAGAGAAACGCGTGCAGAATTAACAATTAAATTAAAAACAACGAAATAATGGCGCGCGCGGTAGAGATCGCTTTCGAATTAATATCGTAGTCAAATTTTTCCTTTCCGATGATTAGGCGATTTTTTTGCCGTCTCCAATATAAACGCAGAAGGCATTGGAAATGAGCGGATTCAATTCGACTTTTTCGATTCTTCCGGCATACTAATCAACGATCGAAAATTCTTTAAATATTTACATCCAAACGCATGTATGTATATATATATATATATATATATATATATATCATTATATATATATATATATATATATATATAATGAGAATACATTATGTAAATAATTACGTACTATAACATATCATTACATACAATTTCTGGCAATAAAAACATATTAAATTAATTTCTTAATTGTAAATTACTTATATTGTTGAAACATGATACAATAACAATTTAAAAAAATTATTGTTTGCGTAATTATCCACTTATTGCTACCGGTAAAACCAATGTAAATTATGATTATGAATTTGTCATCCAAATTTAAAATGAAACAGTAACCAAACTCAGTAGTTCTTATTAGCTTATCTACAGACACAAGCAATTTTCAACCTAGTAGCAAATTATCGCTAAGATTGAAAATTGCTTGATCCTGTACACTGTTATTGTGGTTTATACGAAAGAGATTTTTCTTTCAAGTTTCAGTTAGCCTACAAATAAGGACCATAAGAAAAGTTTTAATATGCACAAGAGTTACACATAAATCTGAACTATTTTCTAATGTATTCGCCACCGATTTGCACACATATTTTCAACTCTTTATTAGTACTGAACCTCTGCTTTCCCAACCACACTGTCATTCTAACGAACAAATGAAAATCACTTAGTGCCTTGGCTGTATAACGGGTGGTCGAACAGCTTCCATCCAAAATTGAAATTAAATACATATTCGTAAGAAATTAGCGTACTCCTATCTCCTATGACCTGAAATTTACATATACAAATATATTTAGGTTGCTTATATACATTCATAAGCTATTCAAAGAGGCCAACAATATATACATATTTATATAATTGAAACGAAATTATCGACCGTGATATATTATAAAAAATTAATTTAAATTCGGGTAAGCGGTCTGTCAATTAAAAAACTCCTTTATTTAATAACCCTATATTTCGCAACAGAATTTATTGCTTCTTCTGGGGAAAAAAATGTAGAGTTGAAAAATAATAATAAATAAATAAAACAAAAAATAAAAAAAAAAAAAAAATATTTTTTTACGTCAATTTTATTATTTTTCAACTCTACATTTTTTTCCCCAGAAGAAGCAACAAATTCTGTTGCAAAATATAGGGTTATTAAATAAAGGAGTTTTTTAATTGACAGACCGCTTACCCGAATTTAAATTAATTTTTTATATATACGAGTATATATGGTAAATTCAACTTAAGGTCTGGCTTACTTCAAAGTATATATATTTAAAACAACCCTACATGTTTCGGCAATGATGCCTTTATCAAGGATATAAAATATAAAATATGAATGACAGTATACAAATGTCATATGACATTTGTATATATATATATATATATATATATATATATATATATATGAAGATATTTCGCAGCATTTGAATGACTTTGTCCTGCGAAGTACAGCTTTCTTCCTAACGTTTCGGTAACATCACTTTCACCCTTTCCTTGAGGATCTTCTCGTTGTGATGATAACTTCAAGATTGCGTCGATTGCCTATGCTTCTTGTATTATATAGTCTCGTAATGGTAGGTACGCGTGTCTGGTTCCTTACGATTGTTCCGTCGGTTATTCTGTCGCTTTCGGCTATTGGTCGGTCGGTTTATATTCGGTCCGTGTTGGTGTAACTGGTCTGTCGTGAGTTATTGTCATTTCGTCGCTTATGTGTAATCCGTCTATTAGATAAGGTTGGTGTCCATGTGTCAGGTAAACGTTGTTCCTAATCGTTTCTCTATTTCTATAGCCTCTCTTATTATCCTGTACGTTATATTCTTACTGCGGGCTATTGTTCTTGTACCGTCGAAGTCGATTGTGTGTCCTGTATGTAGTACATGTTTAACTAGGGATGATATTATTTCTTTTCTAGCTGTAGCATTTCTGTGCTCTTCTCAAGTCAACAAATGTTAATTGTTATTGAAGGTAGATTTTTAAATACAGTGAACCCCCGCTATTCGCGCTCTCTGTATTTGCGAATTCGCGTATTTGCGATTCTGTGTTTACTGACATTTCTCGTTATCCGCGGCTCCGTACTCGCGGTTTAGTATGGGTAATACCCCTAAAGTTTCGGTATTTTCCTTGTTAATTTAGTCCTTTAAAAGTTTACAAACTGTATTTGGCTCTTATACGCAATATGTATGTCTGCATATCTATTTGTGTCGATTATATACATATATACTTGTAATTTGTACGTATACACCTATTATTTTTGTACCTCGATATTCGTGAATTCAATGTTCGCGATGTTTTCGCGGAACGCAACCCCCGCGAATAACGAGGGTTTACTGTATATAATTATTAGTATATTGCCCGATGCTGCATAACGTAATTTTAAAAATTAATTTATGTTTCTATCTGCTAGATGGTTTTGAATTCTACATAGGAGTACTAAAACGTATGTCTTAAAAGTTTTGGCACAAATTTCCTTAGAACATTTCAAAAAGTAAAAATGAATTTAGGGCAATTTTTTAAAATAGATATAATTAACAGCTTCATTAACAACAAAATTTTTATTTTAAATTAAACGTAAAGGTCCATAGTCTTCTGTGAACACCTCGGATCAAACGCTCACCATTAATCACTCGAATTTTTCTAAACATCCGTCGTCTTAATTGTTGCTTGTTTTCGACTTCCCAATTTCGATCATACACCTTTCGAGACAAAATGGCCCAGAAATCTTCAATTGGCCGGGCTTGCGGTAAATTAGGGGGTTGTCGCTTTTTCGTCACAAAAGGTATGTTGTGAGCATTCAGCCAGTTTCGCCTGCATAATGGCAGGAAACCTATTCCGGCCAAAATATAGTATCATCTTGATCATGATTTTGGTGGATAAAATGAATCAATTTTGTTAAACAATTGCTAATATAACGACAGCCCATAGTTTCACCTTTAACTAGTCCAACATAAGGTCTGGAAATCCCACCAATTGATATCGCGCACCAAACTAAAACAAATTCGGCCTTTTGCTTGTATTTTATTTTGTCCGGACATTCTTCTACATTATCGGTGTAAAAACCGTCGTTTCCTTTAATTTCGGAATTACTTAAAGTAAAGTACTTTTCATCATCTATGACGATGACTTTATTTTGCAAAATGAGTGCGTCAACATTTCGGTATTCTAGCTAACTTGTTCGGTCTATATTTAGGACATTTCCTTCTTTTGCAATATTCTACATCTCTTCTCTTCAGTTCGCTGAAAATTGTATCCTTGGAAACACCATAACGTCGTGAAACTTTTCCCAATGATTGTCTAATTTAATTCTTGGCACTTTCGACTGACTGGTTTGATCAATGTCCAATTTCCAGTCTCAGACACCTTTCAGAAGATTTAGGCATGGTAAACCTTGTTCGCATTCTACTATCGCACGATATATGGTTCTCCGCGACACATTTTGATTTTCAAAAATTTGGACTATTTAAACTTTAGGCATCTGCTCAATTAAATTACGTATAAACGCTTCTACCAAGCTGTAATTTATAACCCATTAGAACGCAATCTATTTCGGTAAATGAACATTAAAATGACAAATCATTGAATTACTTTTGTTTACAAAGCCAACCCGATATTTTAATATTTTTATTTTTTTTCATAGAATTGTATTTTGTGCCAACACTTTTGAAACATGTGTTACGACAAATTTATTTGACAATTCTCTATCGTTCTTAATCTAACAGCTTAGATGGATATAAATCGATTATTCACGGTATCTCCAAAAGATTGATCTATTATACATTGATATAAAAACGTTACTTACTTATATTTGCATTATAAAGAATGCAGTTGCCTATACTATTCTCGTAATAATTTATTATGTATGCTCACATACAAATTTCTTTCGCATCTCGTAATAAACGAAAAACGGCGAAAAATTTTTAGAATAGTAATGAACACTTCAAGGTGACCCATATGAGATACGCACACATATATAAATACACACGTATATAAACCAGTTTCGAATTGAATTTCGCTATTTTTTATTGGAGTTTGTGACGCAGAAGTTTCTCCTTTTATAATTGCCACACATACATGCACACTAAACTGTATACATGTACGTAATGATGTAGCCTTTAGGGATTTAGTATTAATTTCTTTCTCCACGGTGATATCAGATCTACTTTTTCTTAATATTTTCTTTTGCATTGTTAATTTCGTAGGACATTGACGAGTGACTAATTTTCTTTAGAAAATTTCCAGATGTTACTTTTATTCGATTAAATAACGGAAACCATTTATAAAAGTATATAAGGAATTTCTGGGTATTTTTTTAATGAATAACATATTTAATTTTTCCGCATAAATGAGCATTATAATTCCTATTTTGGTATATTTTAATTATGTTTGAACGCAAATAGAATAATTGCTGCTTCTAGGCGCGTTTTAAATATAGCTTTTTCCTTTAATATATATGTATGAGCTAACCGACATTATTGTTTACCTATCTATTAATCTATATATATATATATATATATATATATATATATATATATATATATATATATATTCCTAGAATTTGTCAAATGATATACAGTGTGTTTAAAAAAGATGCGGCAATATTAAAGGGGGTGATTGCCCAGGTCATTTTATACAAAAAGTTCCTATAAACATAGGTCCGCATACGCTTCGTTACCGATCTACAGCGTGTTGAAGTTTAATTTTAAAAAACAGTAAAAACTTGATTTTTCCAAAGCGGCTTGAGATATCATAATGAAATTTTAGGCGTGTTAATAGCTGTGGGAGACACATACTTTGCAATACAACACGATGTTTCAGTCGTACCTGTGGCGCGCATATTGGCACGTCACAGGCTATTTTTCAAGGAAAAATAGGACGCCTCTGATTTCTCTAAAAATACAAATATGCTTTTATTTATTGTTCAATTATGAAGAAAAAAGCTCTCTTAACTTTTTATCGTACGACTTACCGTTTTTTAGTTAAAAAAAACATTTTAGTGCATGTCCATTTATTACAGAAAAAAAAATAAAAAAACAAGCAGCCTTATGCATAGTCATTTTAGTGGCTACTAACACGCTACTAAGACCATTTTAACATTCTACTAAGAATTTCCGTATTCATAGTCGCGTTTCATGCGTACTAACAACGTTTTAACGTTAGTAGGCTACTAAATCCTTAATAGCGTTTGAGACCGTGTTTAAAGTGTCTATTAAAGCTAACCTACAAAAAGAAAAAGCGCAAACTGTCAAAACATAACGAAATGATACAAAATTGAGAGTAAAAATCATAACAATGAATTCATTAACTGTAAGTATACGGATAATCGGCATACAGCAATTTTAATAATAATGGAAGTGCATGGTGTCTCATTATAATTTCATTATCAACAAAATTTTAATCAATTTTAATTATTATTTTTTGAATGCTGTTTCCAAGTACCCATGAGATGCAATGAAGCAAACTGATGAGAAAAAGTCTGTTTAATATGTATTTATGGTATGGTTTATTTACAAATTTTATTTGCAAATATTAGTTCTGTAGCAGGTGTATGGTGTGATATAAATGTATTTATGTAATATATTTAATAAATATATATATATGTCACTTTGTTGGCTATAAATGAATCATTTATCTTAAGGGAAGTAATATGATATATTTATTACAGGATTTGTTAAAGATTCAAAGCGTCTTTGAGAACATTGGCAACAGATGCAGATGCAAGCACCGAAGAATATCAGTCAGTATTGGAAAAAGTTTACTTGAAACTGGAGCTGAAGTTATTGAGTGAAAATGATAATTGAATATGTTTATTATATGATATTAGATAAGTATGACAATAGGATGATATGATGTAATTTAAAATATAGAATAAAGTAGGTATAATTATATCTAAGTTACGTGTAAATACTGCATCATGTATAAAGTATGAATATTTGTTACATGTGGATACTTATAAATGTATATATTATATTTAATACTAATAAAAATTATATCAAAATATCCCTAAAGTATTTCAATAAATAATAAATTATGTATTAACATTGTTAAAGTCTACTAATTAAAATATCTTCATATATAATTGTTGTCGGAATAAATTGCTGTGGATATTGTCATGTGAATCCATGTTGTTCCGCTAAAATAAATTCAGTAATAAATATGTTACAAAGCCAGTTGTTAAGCAGTTAAATATGTATATACCTATATCATCACCATAAGCTTTGGGATTTCGTATGATATCTACCCGTGCTTCCTCAACTTCTTGCAACTCAGCTTGTATATCAACTAGATCTTCCATACTTTCAAAATTATATAATTTCAGTAATACAAATTTTAAGTAAGATTATATTTTACACTTACATTTTTCTTATATCAAATTTAAAAGCAAAAAATCATAAAATTTATTAAAACAAATAAGATTATTTAAAATAACCTACAATTCCAATAGGTAAACTATTTTAAATGTCTCCTTCATGCAAAATGCGCATGCCTGCGAACTCCGTTTTCACGGTTGCCACATATTTTTTTCTACTAAGATCCTATTAGTTAGTAGCCACTAAGTATGATGAAATACGCGACTATGAATACGAAAAGATAAAAGCATCTTAGTACGCTCTTAGTAGCTACTAACTAATAGCGTACTAACACCCTATTAACTTCGCGACTATGCATAAGGCGGAAGGTTTTATTCAAGGGCAAAAACAAGTATTTTACCAAACCACAGTCCTGTTTTATTCACTGATATATTGAATGACACATTGAATGAGTCTTGTGATTAATAATTTTGTATGTGTCGAATTTGTTGAAGTTCCTTATCATGAATCGCTATACGAATGCCGAGATGACCGACATGCACTACATTTATGGGCGTGCTGATGGCAATGCATTAGAAGCTAGGCGGTTGTATACTGAAAGATTCGAGGTACTTCTACTCGAAAAATTGCTGACGCTTTGGATGTAAGTAATTTGGACTATTTGGCACATTCTGAAGGAAAATTTGTTGTATCCATTCCATATACAACGCGTTCAAGCACTTCTTCCTGCTGATTTTCCTCCTCGCATTGCATTCTGTCAATGGCTTTTGCACAAAATGGTTCAAATCCCTCAACTTCTGATGTTGATTCTGTTCACCGATGAAGCGAATTTTTCAAGAAATGCAATACGGAATTTCCATAATAACCATGTATGGTGTGACGAAAATCCACATGAAATTATTGAAGATCGTTTTCAACATCAGTTTTCTTTTAACGTTTGGCTTGGGATTGTGGGTGACTGCATAATTGGACCGGTATTTTTACCAAGGAGACTTACCGGAGAGGTGTATCGCAACTTTTTGGAAAACACGCTCCCTGGATTTCTGGAGGACGTACCATTAGCAATTAGAGTTGCAATGTGGTATATGCACGATGGCGCACCAGACCACTTTAGTCAAGTAGCTCGTGATTTCTTAACACAAGCATACGGAAATCGCTGGTTAGGCCGAGGTGGACCTCACTCATGGCCTGCACGATCCCCGGACTTAAATCCCCTGGATTTTTTCATGTGGGGCCATTTGAAATCCTTGGTGTACGCTACTCCATTGGAAAACGTAGAAGACTTAAGAAATCGAATCATTGCTGGGTGCAACTCAATTAAAACCGCTCCTGGTGTTTTTCAGAGAGTTCGCCAGTCAATGAGGAGAAGATTGGATTCTTACATCCGAGCTAGAGGTGGTCACTTTACACAGTTTTTGTAATTTTTGGTTGATAAAATTGTTGGTTTGGTAAAATATTTGTTTTTGCCCTTGAATAAAACCTTGTTCTTTAATATTTTTTTCTGTAATAAATGGACATGCACTAAAATGTTTTTTTTAATAAAAAACGGTATGTCGTACGATAAAAAGATAAGAGAACTTTTTTCTTCATAATTGAGCAATAAATAAAAGCATATTTGTATTTTTAGAGAAATCAGAGGTGTCCTATTTTTTCTTGAAAAACAGCCTGTGACATGCCAATACGCGTGTGTATATATATATATATATATATATATATATATATATATATATTATACTGGTATCCTTAGGTACCATTTCGAAAAGTAGCCAAGAACAAATTGAATGCACATGCAAGAAACAGAATCGAGGAATGCACAACATAAATATTTTTGCTTGAGCATAGCACTTATTATTGTATTTATTAAGTTAATCTTTTTTTAAATCATTTCTATTTGATATTTATATTTAACAGGAAATACAAGTACAAGTTTTGCAAGCAATTTTTTGTAATTATTTATTTATTTATGTAAAGAATTGTCACACTGTATATTAAAAGTGTAACCTGAATTTAGCTGTAATGATGTTGTATAATATATGTAAAAATGCATCAACATGGATACGTATTTACAAGTAACACATATTATTTTCTATTTAAAAGTTTTCTCTAAAATAATTAATTTCTACATTAGCCTTTCGAAATTTCAATTACTAATTTTATTAAAAACTATTTTCTATATTTATAACCGTTCTAAACTATGTTCATGGCGCACACGCAAATATCCAAGAAAAAAGACGATCGCGATGAAAATCCTTGCATTCGGGGGTTACACGAATATCGCCAGGGCAATTAGACGCGTTCGTGGACCCTACGTAATTTAAAAGTAAAATTGTGCCGAAGTATTTGTTGCGCGATAATTAAAGTAGTGTTAAAAGATCGATAGAAGATATCTACACATTTTAAAAGTTTCGGTGTGACAATATCACTTCTTGGACTCGAGATATTTCGAGTTAAAGTCAAATCGTTTACCAAGCCGAACAAAGATACAAAGAAAAAAATATAATACTGCATAAAATCTACGACTATGAAGAAAAGGTGCCGAGATATCAACGAAATATTATTCCGAGGCTAAACTCTACAAAAAGAGTACTCCTAGTAAGAAAATTCGTCCGTTTGCAGTTTTGTCGGGAAAAAGTCTACCAGTTCCCGGCAATTTATCGCTGTTCGCGCATGATTGGCAAACAGCCAACCAGGAGGCTGCAAGAAAAACCAATAGAATTGCGGCGTGGGAAGATAAAGCGCCAATCAATTACTTCCGAATTTTTGTCAGGCATTTAAAAGAAAAAGAAAATATTTAATTGAATTTTAAACTCTGCTCTTAAAGCATTTATAAAACAATTTCAAAATAAAATATTCTTTAATTCACAAGACAAATTAGAAAATACTAAAGTTATCATTATTAAATTAGAATATTGTAAACAAAGATTGCTTATTCTATATTATTATAACCATAAAAACATCTACACATATGACGTGTTGACATAACCTCAGTACTCATTTTTGACATAACTCATTTGTCCTTATGTTTATGCATTTACCTCGTTAATTCCCTCAGAGGTATTGTAAAATATTGCTTCATATTTGATTTTTTTTTCTGATGTATAAATTTTTTATGAATGTGAATTTAATTGTTTGTTGTGGATTCTGACAGCTAATTTTATTAAATATTAATTTAATATTTACCAGCCCTATGTGTTAATAACTAGCGGCTCCTTTACTTTTATAATATATATATATATATATATATAGTAGATTTAATTAGTTGGCGATATATGGTCTGGTTTTACTCAAAAAATCTACCATAACATACAAAGGTCACGAAATAATTATCTTTATATATATATATATACATATATATATATATATATATATATATATATATATATATATATATATATACATATATATATATATATATATATATATATATATATATATATATGTATATATATACCCTATGAGCGAGCGTTCTATTGTCTCAAGATAATAGAAGAAATCAGCTTTTCCAAGCGTAGTCCGATATATATCTCGCTCGATACGCAATAAATTCATTGCAATACTTAACAAAGAAGCGAATCAAATTTTCTTTACTCACAAGCAAAATTTCGCGCGTGCTATGAAGTGGTGATATAACTGATAAAAAATGGAAAGAGTAAAATGTCGAAATTGTCCCATGTGTTAAATTTTATGGGATTTCAATCAAGTATGTTCTTAGTTACACTACTACTGTTGTTGCCACTTATCCTTGAGGTAATTCTTTTTTTCTACACAGAAAATTTCCGAGCTATAGGTATCGCTAATTATTGTGTTAATATTGACAGCACTTTAAGCAAGTTGGTCAACTATCTCATTTGGGCTAATTACAGCATGCACCATAACCTAAAAGAAACATATATCTATCTGTTATCAAGATTGGCATATACGAGGAAATTCCAAAAAAAGGGTCTCCATTTTTTTAAAAATATACAAACAACCATTTATTTCCTATAATAGTTAGGTGCATTATATTAAAGATAGAAGAATGCTTTATTTTTCCACATAATCGCCATCCTCTTCAACTTAGGGCACAGGTGGCAGTCGCTCGGTGCTAAGCCCGGATTCTATAGTGGGTAGGTGATGTTTCAAAAAAAAATTTGCAGGAGATCGACGGTTTGACGAGTGATGTATAGGAGGGCGTTGTCGTGGAGAATGCTTACGCCCTTGCTCGTCATTCCTCTTTTCCGATCCTGAATTGCCTCTCTGAGTTCTGTCAGTGTTTCGCAGTACCTGCCAGCATTTATTGTTGTCCCAATAGGCAGAAAGTTGACCAATATTACCCCCTTCCGGTCTCAAAACACGGTTGTCATGACTTTATCGGCAGCTGTGTTTGTTTGAATTTTCGCGGCTTGGGCGAAGATGGATGCCGCCACTCTCGTGACTGTTGTTTTAATCAATTCATTGCCGTTTGTGGTCTTCTGTCAGCATGCTCGGTACTCCTCTCGCATGCACCTTCCGATAGTGCAAGTTTTTCCGTAAAATCCTGTGGACAGTGCTACAGGAACAAAATGCAGAGAGCATCCAGAGTGATTCTAAGATCTTTACGCGTAAATATGCTGATACCGATGATTTGACATCATTTGAAAATTGATAGAGTGTGGTTCTCCTAGCTGATATAATAAAGAGTATTATATATACATTTTTCTGTTTCCAGATACGCTGGAATTTTATCTTTAGTGGCATGTCTTTTTCAGTTTCGTTGGCTGTTAATATTATTATCTGCTGGTGCAGTTGTGTCTATTAAATATGTGATATATTCCACTTTATCCTGAAGTACGGCGTCTAGTCTATTTGCTAAGATTTGTTTCCCTGTATGTATTGTGATATCTCAATAGAGTTTGGATCTCTGATTTATAAGAATTATTGTAAATGTATATTGTACACTTCGCATATATGAATATTTTAATTTATTTTTATATAATATTTCTTTAAATATATTCCGCATTTTAAAATATTAAACTTAACATAGGCATTTTCCTGTATACTTGTTTGCAAAGAGAAAGCATTTTGTTTGTTCTCGCTTAGACGATAGACCCTCGGAATCTACCTGCCTTTTAACGGTCTCATGAATTCCCTTATACATTTTGTTTTTAAACTTAAGTTGTTATTAATTTAATTACGTACTCATCTACTACTAGTATATATGGTGTCGCATATCATTAGATAGCTTGGCTCACAAGGGATATTTTAATGATCGACATCGATCCCTCTTAACTTAGAGCAATAAAACAAACCTTTCCCTGCAGACCAGGGTTACTTCGACACGAATCGGTCTTCTGCATAGAACCCTCATAAGATACACATCTTACCCGTGGTGCTGTTCAAGTACCGGCCATGATGCATGTGCCCTTGCATCTCCGTATCTAGAAGGTAATCTGTGTTGTTCAATATATTTTTTTCATTTGATATAATTCACTGATCTAATGGTGATCTAATGTGATCTAATTTGATCTAATGGTGTCGCATATCATTAGATAGCTTGGCTCACAAGGGATATTTTAATGATCGACATCGATCCCTCTTAACTTAGAGCAATAAACAAACCTTTCCCTGCAGACCAGGGTTACTTCGACACGAATCGGTCTTCTGCATAGAACCCTCATAAGATACACATCTTACCCGTGGTGCTGTTCAAGTACCGGCCATGATGCATGTGCCCTTGCATCTCCGTATCTAGAAGGTAATCTGTGTTGTTCAATATATTTTATTCATTTGATCTAATTCACATTAATTTAACTAATTAATATCTTATTCCTCGGGCCAAACATCGCTCTACATAATTGTCCAAGTATAAAACGCACCACGTGGCCGACCATCTTCGCAACTCAAAGGACACTCTGTATTGTTCGATACAGAAGTTATTTTATATTACTCCATAATTAATTCACATTTAATTTACTGTCCAATTTAACGTTCGTTTCAGTTTATTTTTGTGTTAATTTTTTAATTTCTTATTCAACGTTTCTTGTGTATATTACTTTTATTTAACTACTTTTAAATATATCAATCTCAACTTCTTATGTAAATAATAAATATAAACTTTAAAGGCAACGCTCCTGTGTTTTATTTAGTTAGTAAGTTGTAATATATTTATTTAATTTAACCATTATCATACACGTGTTGGACCTTTGATGATACTTCACCAGCACCATTAATTATTTTATTTTAAAATAATTCCATTGTTATTAGCAACCACAGCCGAACCAAAACGATTTTTAGTAATAATATTTATAGTAGAATGAAAATGCGTCATTAATGAGGTCGTGTTTCTGTGTTATTGCTTGGTGAGGTATTTTAGCTACATTATTATGTCTACTGGTATATTCTACTCATTTTCCTAGTGTTTTGCATTTTGCAGTAATACGGTCTATGGGATCAGGCTATAAATTTCATTTCCTGAATCTATCGTTCTGAATGTCTGTAATGATGTATTTCCAATAATTTCTTGTAAGTTTAAGTTGATTTTGTATTGCTGAGATGAAACCTGTGGCTTCTTCGAAAAGTTGCTCACTTTCTATGTTCCCATCACTTATGTTTTCTCTTGGGAGCAATGTTTGTCTGGAGTCTTTTCTCTTCCCATTTCCTTTCCTTCATTTGGATGTACGTTAAATCGTTATAAAAATCGCGTGTGTGGTTTTTAATACTAGGATTAATAGTGTATAGTTTCGGTCTGTTTTTGTTATTGCGATGTGTAAATTATCGTGTTTGTCGTGCATTTGTTGTGTATTTGTTTCGCATGGAGTACGTGCACATTAGGTTATCTGTCCTCTCACTATTATTTTCTCTTATTGTTATTATTATTATTAATAATATTATTATTATAAATTATAATAAAAAAAGGACCTTTCTGTAAGAATTTGTTTTACAAATAAACTTACTCCTCTACAAATAACGGTGATTCCCAATTTAGCAAACTTTTGTTATTATATGCAATAATGAAGTCTATTGATTTAAGCCAATCTTAGTCAATTTTCAATAAAATTATGGAGGGGCGCCTCGAATTCTATATACATATTATTATATATCATTTGCTAAATTCACCTACATACGTTATGTTATGATTTTGGATACAACGCTTTTTGTTATTAAAAATTTAAATCATTTGCATTTCAGATACACGAGAACACCTACTGTCTTGTCTTCGAAAATTTAGCACCTAAATACGCTTCCTGCTGTCGCAGAAACTATATGTAAATTACTTCAACACATCTATTTTTAGCGTAAAACGCTATAAAAATACTAATTCGAAACTAGTTTTTTCTGTCGAAAAAAGAATATATTGCATCTGTATGTACCTATAAATAAAACACACGAACTATGCATACGGAAAGGATAATTACAATATTTTTATACAACGACTTTCCATAAGTAAAAATAAACAAAATGCTGCTTTAATACAAATATATTAATTTTAAATAATAAAGTTTTGCAGTTTTCTAAGCGAGATTCTGATCAACAGTGATGGGTTTACTCGTTTGTAGATATTAAATATGTATGGCGTGGCTTACGCTGATTTATTACCAGTTCAGACTTTGTAATATTTTCTTTTAAATAATTAGAAGTTAGTGAACTGCATGCGGCCCGGTATACACACTTACAGTTCACTTACTTAATGTAAAATTAATTCCATCTGGATGACCAAGCTTGTTCTTCTACCACTATTAATATTAGAGAAGTTCGTTACTACTTGATTATATGTCACACTTTAACTAATTACTATTCTTTCTCTACACTTTATTGCATTTGAAAGGTTAATATGATAAATACTGTATACTGGTATACGTTATCAATATAATAGTAGCTACACAATTCATTTCTATACCCTGGGTATATGCTTTGTATAAATTCTATGAAATTAGAACAAATTATTTTATAAATTAATTATATTATCAATGCCTTGTACTTAAATAATACCAAAATAAGAATAGTCGAGTTTAGTTTAAAAAAAAACGCGAGAGGAATTGTTCATATTTAATTAGAGTAAATGGTGCTACTGTTGCTCAGGTAGACTCGACAAAATTTTTGGGTATATGTATAGATGAGAACTGCACTTTTAATGAGCACATTGATTGCTTGGCAAAGAAATTTACTAGTGTATGTTACGCAATAAGTCAATTGCATAACAGGGTAGATACGTATGTCGTGAGAATGTACTATTTTGCTCATTTCCATTTCCAACTAACATATGGAATACTTGTTTGGGGTGGTCCAATAGAAGTAATAAGAATTTTTTAACTTCAAAAGAGAGCGATTAGATTAATGACTAAAATAAGTTTCAAAAAACTTATTTAAATTATAAGGAAATGAACATTATGACATTACCATGTGTATATATTTATAAATTATTAATTTATGCAAGCGAAATTTTAATATTTTCACAAAATTAAATGAGAATCACCAGTATTATAAACGTAATAGTCATATATTGGAAATTCCCAAACATATCGTATGATCAAAAAGTCTTTGGATCGTGATAGCCATGAAACGTAAAGCTATCTATAAAATTATTTACTTCTGTGATTCATTACCTTGAAGTACGCATAAGTCACAAATAAAATAGATTTTAGGTTATGGTATTTATTTACATTTTATGTATGTTATATTTAATAACATTTATAGAGATTACAGAATACATTTATAAATAAACGAAGTTTTAATAACTAATAAAAAAAAATAAGGCTCATTACAGTTAAGAAGAGAACTCCCACAATGAAACAATAACATTCAGGTAGGTACGCTTTTACAATAAAAAATTATAAAAGATGTTGAAAATGTCTTCCCTGTTCTTGAATACACCGGTTAACACGTCGGCCGGTGTTATTAAAAACTTTAATTAAAAGATCAGGTGTTACTCTGAGACAGTTTTTAACAATACGTTCTTGTAATTCATCTAAAGTATGAACTGGAGTTTTAAAAATATTATTCTTAAGCAATGGGAATAAGAACAGTCTAAAGGACTCAAATCACCAGACCTAGGTGGGTAACTTCCGTCTGATATTAACCTTTCATCATAAAATTGACGTAAATATTCCATGGTTACTCGAGCAACATGCGATCTCGCGTTATCTTGCTGAAAGTATCCATTATGAAATTCATCATCGTGCAATTGATTGATAAAAGGATCAAGAATTTAATTCATATATCTTTCAGCGTTTATGGTATCTTGAAAAAATATTGGCCCTATTACCCGTCTACGGGACATTGCAACCCAAACGGCAATCTTAGGACTATGTAAAGGAGCCTCACTATCTTCCGAAATAGTTCGAAGTAGTCTCATCCGTGCAGCAGCGCACATCGTACGTCATCAAGAGCCGCCACTGAGCCTCACTATGAAAATTAGGATTATTCTCACTCCACATACGCATAACTTGTTTATTAACGTATCCAGATAGGCAAAAATAAGATTCGTCTGTAAAAAATGTTAAATCAAGGATATCGTTATTCATATGGTCATTAAACCAGGTACAATACGATACTCTCTTCTGATAATCTGGTGGCAGTAACTTCTGACACATCTGCAGTTTATAAGGAAACATGTTCAAGTCATGTTTAACAATGGTTTGACACGTCCCATAACTTAAATTTATTTCTTGTTTCAAGGATAAGGTAGGTTCTTCCTGCATGCATTGCCTAACCAGATCAATAACATCATCATTTCTAGCCCGTCTTCTTCCAGATTAAACACTATCGCTGATATTACCAGTTCCTTCAATTTTGTCCACAGTTCGTTGAAGTTGCCGAAAGAAAACTCGTTCGATTATTGCGAAGTTGGGAAATCTCTCACGGAACTCATTCAAACATAAACGAGGTGAATAAACCCAATTACCATTTTCACCTATATTTCCATTACTGTTACTTATTATGATTTGATAATAAAAATTTTATGTTCTAATTGAAACATTTTGAATTATAACCAGCTGACTTGAAAGTTGTCAAGTAAATGTAAAAACTAATTGAAATAAATAATTTCATAGATATCTCGTAAATTCCACGGCAATAGCGATCCAAAGACATTTTGATCATACGATAGATTAGTATGTACTGAAAAAAATCCTAAATACCAGGCAATCAGTTTCTACAATAGATTAGTATTTAAGTAAAGACAGCTACCACTAGATGTTTGAATGCAATATTAGGGACCTATTAATCTCGAAAGTTTATTATTCAGTCCAGGAGTTTTTTCATGATTGTGATGTTATAATGTTAGTTGCAATGTATTTAATGTTAGTGTTATTGCGTTGGTTTTTAATACTTTGTTCCTGGCATATTTTCTTTTGTACTCCTTTTAGCAGTAATATTAAATATCAGTAATTATTTTATATATGGATATTGACGCTCTTACATATTGCTATGGAGTTATATATATATATATATATATATATATATATATATATACATATATATAAAAATATATTTATATATGAATAATTTAAAAATGTACATTTAATTTTAAACATGACTGTATGTTTATAAATTTTGCAAGGGAAAAACTGTTTTTTTCCCGGCGTGCATTGAAATGTGTTGTAGAGAGGCCTAAGTAAATTAAAGAGGGAGACGACTATTAGCTGTGAAAGAATAAGGTGGCTTTCTTCGATATATATTTCATATTTTATTAATTCGGCTAGTTTGTTTGAAAGTGATTTTGATATATTAGTTTTATTTTCCCGATATTTATAGAGATAATTTCTCTTTGTATTTATGATTAAATTGAAAGCACCTTTGTTCGTGAGTCTCCATATTAGTTTTTTGTAAGTATGTATATAAAATTTTTATGAATTCATAAATATTGCAATTATATTTCTATTGTATTGAAGTTTATATATAAGAGATTTAAATTGTTAAGAAGAAATATAGATACTAAAGCTTACTATTAACATTTCATTGTTAATATTATAATTGAAAAGTTTGTTCGAGAGGATTAAAGGGTTTTTTTTGTGCGTGTCGTTTGAACACGTGTTAATTTTGAACGTGTATCAGAATCTGATTATACAGTGTGGTTCTCTGGGGAAGAAATTATTAGTAAACTTTATTATTTTTAGATAAGTCATTAAGAGGGAGTTTTCCATTCATTTAGCTGTCAATTTTACAGTGAATGTTTTTACCTCATGTATTTTTGTATGATACAGTATCTTTATATTTTGTAAAGATAGTTTTTTTTTATTTTTATATTTTTGTAATAAATATTCAATTTAAATTTTATCCTGCTTTTGTTTTATTTTCATACCAATATTGCTGTTCAGACTTAATATATATAAGTAAATAAATTTTTGTGAACATTTCACTGGCGTCCAAATTACTTTTAGTCTGTACACGACTTTCCTGATCGGAACCCGAGAAGTTAGAAGTCTCATATTTGAAAATCCACCGGCTGAGAAACCTAGTTGGGAAAACTAGTTGTGGATGGTGGCGTGCTAAATCTACAAACCACTATTCATAGCAATATGTAAGCCGAACTTTGATCACTATTAATATTTTATTTTTTTTTTAATTGTTGACTTATCCTATGTCAAAGGCTTGAAAATAAATTATTATTATTATATATTTTCTTATCGACAAAAAAAAATAAAATTTATTGTAAGGAGTGAGCCACAAAAAAAGGTTTCAGAGTATGCCATGGATTAAATCAATTGTCTCAAATTGATTGCGTGATCTAACCTACATTTCGTACTACTAGTAATAGGTTAAATCGTAACTTGTCAATTTGACTTATGATTATTTACAAATGACATTTCGTCTATTCTCTAAGCTCAGACGTGACTTATATGTATATCTCAGTCATTCACAGCATACCTAGAATACAAATTTTATGGCTGGCTTGATACCATACAAATAACATTTTCACTTATCATTTGGACCCATAACGTTCATGATTATATCAGGTTGATGCATAAATTCGTTGTGTTTTACGCTTCCTGAATGAGAGTACATTAAAAAAAAATAATTTGGTATATGTCAAAATTATCTTAATGATCTTATAAAAAAGGAAATCGTAATTAATCCAATCATCCAACGCAATGGATATACATCCTGAAATTACCTTGGTTTTATTTGGACAGCTATATCCATGTTAAATAGTTTACATCATATATTGGTATTCCGAGACGATAGCGCAGCTTCATGTACCAGGGATTCTGGAATCGAACTTAGAGCTTGCTGTCCCAAAAGGTTTCCCTTCTCGTTTGACGGTTGACCGCAAATAGTCACCTCGCAGATGCGGACGCAATAATAACTCATCGCCCGCCAATGTTCTATGCAATTGGCATGCCTTAGCATCCCCAAACGCTTACTTGCGGGATGCTAAAGCATAAAATTATTATTTTTATTATTATTACGTGATAAATGAAGGACGCTGAAATCATTAAGATACACCGACAACAGTGAATGTTGTAGCTTATGATGCATATGTTCGATATATTATAAATATGTAAGCAACAATTACGTAACGCCAGTCCTATTTTAGGAACTGTGAGATACACTTTAATGCTCCAAGTCATGAATTTGGAATGCGAGCACTATTATGTTATTATCTTTTATGATTTTAATTGATTTGATTATTTTCAGAACAATATACATACAAAATTTAAAGATGCTGCCCAAGACCACAGGTAGTTTAGAAAATTTCGTAACATACAGCAGTTACTCCAGAAAACGCGGCCCAAATCTGTCCCTGGTAAAAGATTTATAACAATACGTAAAATCTTTTACTAAGAGCGAAATCTTAAGTAATTGTTTCATATCGAAAAAAATAAAAAGTGAAGTAAAAATACAAAACTAAACGCATATGAGTCATTTGAGAAATTTTGCAATTATTCAGTGATCGTATTTACAGAATCATTTCTGAGGTTGTAATAAGGTAAAAAGGTACGTAGTTGCTAAAAAAATATTACGCCACTTATATTCCAAAATGAGTGACAAAATGACTTCCGACTATAAAATATATTTTCGAAATTGCGTCGACACTAGAGAGAGCTGCGTTCCTTAAATAAGCATGAAGTTTTGTGCATCTATCGTATCATATCTCTGTACCTGAATAATTTCTGAATGGCTTGTAATATTTATATGCTGACATTCCATTCCTAATTTGTAATAGCTATTTTATTTATTCAAAGAATTAGGTATAGTATTTTGAATAATATTAAGTATTACCATTACAATGTAATTATCACTACAACTTAAATTTCTAGAATATGTAGGCAATTTGATAATAGCAGTAGCGAATGTTACTCAACTGTAATCATTACAATATAGAAAAATATGTGCAAATAATTGTCATGCTTTCAATAGAAACAATTAGTGTTAATATTTTCTTGAAATAAATCACGCAAACTATTTGATATTGTTCTGATTATATATACATTATATGTACAACGTGTCCACTTAAGTATGAGACAAATGGGAAATATCTTTATTTTTGATTTCACAGAAAACTTTATTTTGTATTCAGGGTTGCGTTGTATTACTTGGTTAGAGGTAAAATTAAAAAACATTGAAGTTGCCGTAAGGGTACGCTACACTTATTTTTAAAGATATCAAAAATATTCATATAAAAATGTTGTTTAAAATTTCAAAATATGCTCAAATACGAATTGTTATTTAAAATTTCGAAAAAATAAAAATTAAATTATCGAGCAATAATAATAGCAAATACGCAATAGTTTTTAACATCCATCTATGTGACAGTAGTTCTATGGTTGTCATTTGTATTGTTACTTTAATAATAAATTTTTCGTCACACCTACTGCGTAAGTAAACAATTATGACACCTTTTTTTGAAACGTAAGTGACACTTTACATACCGTATTGACAGTTGCTATGGTAGCGGGCTGTAATATTTATTACGACCCTAGGGAAATAATAGCAATATTAGATAATTTATGACAAATTTATTTCAAACATGATTAATTAACATAACTAGGAAAAATAGAATCTTTTGAAAAAACTTATGATTTTGTAATATTAAATGTAAACGAACAATTAGAACAATTAGCTATCTGAACAATAGAGTCTTCTTTCTTACTAGGCAAGTTAATATTTTCAATAATGTCAACATTATTAATGGTTGGATTCCTAATGGAATCATCAACTTTCTTCTCATTTTTCTGTATCACAGTTGAGCAAACAGCCTCTGTAATATTTTGTTATTTATAAAATTCGGTCAGCTATCTGTACTTTATTTATCATTGAATCGGAAACATAGCTTTCTGCCACGGTAGAAGATTTCCATCCGCCGTGTCTTTTCAGACCAAGAACATCAATTCCTGAATCGGCTAATAATGTTGCCGAGGTCCTTCGAAAGGAATGTCCGGTGTAGGTAGTGGGGTTCTCCAACGACAAGTATTTTGCTATTTGGCTAGGAATTTTTGCGAGAGTGTTTTATCCTACAGGCTGATTTCGACATTTACCAAAACTGTACTTTAAGAAAAATCTATCATTGGTAATATTTTCTAATCTCAGACCAATGTATTTTTTAATAATTAGCATAAAATTAATTGGATATTCTTCCTTCGCAATAATTGTAAAAGAACGTTTTAATCCATTTTTAGTATCCGGTATTTTAATTATTATTACATCATTTTTATTTTCCACATCTTGAATTTTCATTTTAACTAGTTCATCTTTCCTACAAGCCCCAGCAATTCCCATAAACATAACAACCTTCCAAAAATTAGTATAGAATGAACATGAATTAAAAAGAATCATTCTGTAAACTTACCTTCATCAACAAATATGTATCGTCGGAAGCTTCAATAAGAAATTTATTCATTTCCTCTCTTGTAAAGATACTAGACTTTTTAGTCTTAAAACCATCATTTTTACGCTTCAAAAATCCTTTCAATTTAGGATATTTTGAAATATCTTCATTTTCGTTAATAAATATGGTAGTTTTTAACATGGAGTATTCACACCATAAACTGTTTGGTGATTTTAACTTCATAGATCTATCACGAAAATATGCCAGCATTACACTTTCTGAAATACTCTCCACATACCTCTGGTGACACCAATCTTTGAACATTTTATAGGTTTCATTGTATCTGTTTTTAGATTTCTCCGGCAAAATCTCAGTACAAGCTATAATAGCATCCGTCTCTATTTGATTCATGTTTATAAATTTTATTTAGAAAGAAAAACTTTTGAAAATCTATTGCATATACTTTGACATTTATCAAAAATATAAATTTATATCGACACAAACATGGTTACCATCGATACGACAAATATTCCTGACTTGATGTTACTAATGTAATGTGTATACATATAGTAAAAGTAAAGTGGAAAATCATTCAAATTCGTCTATTTAAAAAAAAACGTAGGTATGACGAAAAATCTCATATGCACCACGGTTCGTACAGTACACTTTCATGGTCTCGAATACATGCAAACCTCGACCCTACGGGTCTCGGTTTGCAATCGTATTCTCGACCATAAAACTGTACTTACGAACCTAGGTACATAAATAACTATTATGTAATTACACGTGAAATCATTTACATTCGATATCAATTTTTTATCGCTGAAATGCAATAGAACGAAACAAAAATCATTTGCATATAACTTTATGAAAATACATTTTTATATTACAAAATAAATATGAAATTAACAAAAACAACAAATTCAGAAATACAAACAAAAAAAAGCTATTCAAAATGATGCCCCTCTCGTTGAATGCATATGTTTGTACGCCTGTTGAAATCCTCGCATGCATGTTGTAACACAATAGGATTATTGCTTAAGAACAGTACCGCATCTCCTATTTTGTTTTTCAATTCTTCTAAATTCTGAAACGGCCTTTCTGAATATTCTTTATTCTTTAGCGATCCCCAGATAAAGTAATCCATGGGGTTTAAGTCGGGCGAGCGCGCTGGCCATGGAAAAGGTCCATTTCGTCCCATCCATCTTTCTCCAAATTTTTCATTTAAATAGTCTACAACTATTCGTGCACTATGTGCAGGTGCTCCATCATGCATAAACCAAAGGGTTCTTATAATATTTAGTGTCAATTCGTCTAATTCGTTATCGAGGTATGTTTGTAGAAATTCCAAATTTCGTTGTGAATTTAATGACGATTGAAAAAAATACGGACCAAAAATTTTTCTGTTTAAAATTCCACACCAAACGTTTACCTTTTGCGAATATTGATTCTTGCAGGGAATTCTAAAATGTGGGTTGTCAGACGACCACCAACGACAATTTTGTGCACACACAACACCATTAGTAGTAAAGGTTGCTTCATCAGTAAACAAAATGCTTTTGAAAAACGTTTTCTGCGTTTCTAATGTACCTTGAATATCCAAAGAAAATTCAAATCTATTGTTATAGTCCCGTTCCTGCAAAGTTTGAATATATCTTGGCTTATAGGGGTGATATCTATTGTTAACCAAAATGTTGCTTACTGATGATTTTTTAATATCCAAATTGCTTGCAATTTTTCTGACAGAAATTTTGGGATTTTCAATTACACTTTGCATAACACGTAAAGAATTTTCGAAATGTCTCACTTGCTTTTCCCTACGTTTTTGTAACGCATTTCTAAACTACCAGTTGCTTTAAACTGATTTCAAATTCTTGAGACGCTTTGGAAACTAATAAATTTGTTGGGATGTTTTTCATTAAAAATATCAGCTGCGTCTCTACATGCTTTGTAGTTATCTCCGCAAATAAGAATTAATTCAGCTCGCTCTTGCATAGTTAACCGTTCAGCCATAGTTGGTAGGTAATAACTTAATGAATTGTCTTAAAATTACTTAATTATTAAAGTGACAGCGGATCTGACAATCACATAAAATTTATTACTAAAGTGACAATAAAAATGACAACCATAGAACTACTGTCACATAGATGGATGTCAAAAACTATATTGCGTATCTGCTATTATTATTGCTCGATAATTTAATTTTTATTTTTTCGAAATTTTAAATAACAATTCGTATTTGAGCATATGTTGAAATTTGAAACAACATTTTTAAATAAATATTTTTGATATCTTTAAAAATAAGTGTAGCGTACTCTTACGGCACCTTCAATGTTTTTTAATTTTTCCTCTAACCAAGTAATACAACGCAACCCTGAATACAAAATATCAAGTTTCTTAGGATGCACGAACTTTTCTTTTCTATAAAGTTTTCTGTGAAATCAAAAATAAAAATATTTCCCATTTGTCTCATACTTAAGTGGACACGTTGTATATATATATAGATAATTATTTCCTGACCTTTGTAGATTATAGTCGATTTAGATATTTATATATTTAAAATAAGCTCTTACATGTTTCGGTAAATATTACCTTTATCAAAGAATTATGAAAAAATTTAAATTATGATTAAAAAAAAGATATCTTAATGATATTTTGTAAACGAAAATAAGGAAATACATATTTGGATCTCTTTGGCTATATTTTAATTTTTTTCTCTTATCGTATATTTGAAATTAAAGGCTAACTTGATAATATTTAAATGGCAATAGTGCTGGAATTTTGGCATCGTTTGAAAGATATTTTTTCCCAATTCAGCGATGTAAGTACAGTATGTCTATTTTCCAAATAGTTTAAAAGAAAATGGACAAAAAGTGTTTCGGTCTTTTTTTGGGATGACAACATTAAAAAACATTTATTAAAAAGGAACTACATATTTACAAAAGGTGTTCAAAGTGTCCACCATTAACTTCCTGGCAGTAATGGATAGGTCGAATGAAGCCTTGAATTGCGTTTTCCCACCAAATCCCCTCAAAGTCAAAATTCAGCTAAATGTAGGGGTACAACTTAGTATCCTAATGCATAAGGGTATACGGTGATGGTTAAATATGTGGAACCATGTAAAATCTGTTAAATGAAAGAAAGATATTGCAATAAGATTTTAGACACGAACATTAGGGATGAAGAGCCATCATTCGTAGTATTTTTAAATACACAGTGTGATCAAAAATATTTAACGTACTAAAGTTATACTTTTTTAAATTGAACGCCCTATATTTTTTTTAATTTTGGGATCCTCCACGATAACAGTTTCAACAAACTTGGAGTTTAAAGATTTTTTTTTTATTAATTAGCAAGGAAAAGAAAATAAAGTGGTCATACAAACAAAGCTCAACATAATTTATGAGAGGTGGGAGATTTTCAAAATGGGCGCTATGATGTCTGGTGAAAAACTTCATATGTCTTCATTAATTTTTACAGACAAATCTTGCAAATTTCTAGGTCGGGTAAGATACACTTTCTGTTTTAGATAGCCCCACAGGAAGTAATCGCGAGAACGTGCAAACCATCATTGAATTTCGCCCCTTTTTCCAATCCATGTGTGAGCAAAAGTTCGATCCAATCGTTCTCGAACAATCACGATAGTGAGAGGGCCCCATCCTGCTGAAGCCATATGCATATTTTTTGAAATCATGTTATTGAGGAGAATCCCAATATGTAAAAAAATATTGGGCGTTCAATCAAAAAAAGTATAACTAAGTATAAAAGTATAAAGTGTAACTAGGTTACATTTTCTTACATTTCAACACAGTACATTTAAATAATACTTTAAATGATGGCTTTTTAGCCCTGAGTTTCGTATCTAAAATTTCATTACAATTTCTTTTTTAATTTAACAGATATCTTCATAGTTTCACACATTTGTCCATCACTGTGTATGTATTTATGTTTCTGGGTGTTTATTTTGACCATATTATGATTGTCTCTATTATTGGTATGTTCTAAAATTCTTTCCGCGTGTTTATCAGATATTTGTTCTTGAAATTTGCTTTTTTTATTTCTAATATTTCTAGGTCATCCAGTTTTTTGCTTTTACATATTTACGTCGAACAGTAGTTTGTAGCCTTCTATATTGGGAAAGTGAATATTATTTTGCAATGTTCAGTAAATACTCTCTTTCTGTTCCTATCATATCAGTAATTATCTTTGCCTGATTTCAGAATTTCAAAAGTAAATACTTTAATAAGTAACCGAAACTTTTTTTCTTCAAAATGCAGCTTTTCGCCAAACAAACTTATAAAACATCATAGTTGTAATTATTGTAACCATATTGAATTTTGTCTATTAGAAACTTCCAAGGCTAACTATATATCAATAACTCCTCGTTCGTAAAATATTACGTAAATATTATATTGGAAAAAGTAAACAATTAAGTAAATTTGTAAGTTAAATTCAATGCAGATATCATTACGTAGATTTAGTTATCCACTAATGAACTAGTATAAATAAACTTTATTACAATAGCATTCCACAGTTACAATATTTATATTGTGCTCTAATCTTGAAGCATGTTTTGATATGATGTACATATAAAAGAATATAAAAAACTCAAAATAATTAGAATCACGATAGTTCCACCAAGAATTCTAGAAAAAATTCCTGCTTTTTATTTAACAAAATGGGTATTTGAAAAATAATGTCTGCGTTATCTTTACGTGTTATTTCTTGGAATTATTACATTGGCAACATTGTAAAGCGATACAAGAGCAAATCTTTGAACAAACCAAAAAAAGAAAGAAAATAGACGCAACGATAAAGACCAGCGTTTGGTAAATTCTTGTCTTTTATCGAAAGCGACGAGTAGAAAGGTATGTAAATACGTAAAAAAAGGCATAGATTTGTTCGTATATCACATAAATTTTATCTCTCTCGTCATTTGAAAGAGGCCGACAAGCGACGACAATAAAATAATAAACTCGATGTTCCTTTTGTGCATGAGGATTTCCCACTAATAGAAAGGGAGGTGTCGTAAATTGCGTTCAAATGTTTGAACACCAGATAAAAAAGGACGTGATTTGTAAAATACTGGTTTTAGTTACGGAGTTATTTATGAGGTCACAAATTTTACACATATAATGTATACTCATATGCGTGCATAAAAACGTTTTTGGAACGGCAGTTCACGATGAAAAAAAATGAGAACGGCCATAAATTTGAACAATGGCCGAAATAAATTGATTATTGTCCTTAAGAGGAAAGGGAAATTGTATGTGATGAAGGAGAGGTTATATATTGCTTTAACGTTATTAAATGCTACCCAGTTTTCTTATAGTTCTTTTATCTGGTACATTTATGCTTTAATTTAAGGGTCGGTAATTCTAACTCAGTTTCGTTATTAAATAAATAGTATTTCTATACTGTACGAGTCATGTTTTATTTATGGAATTTCATATTCGATGGGACGAAGATACTAAATAATTAACTATGTTCTACAACGAACATAAATAATATGGCAGACAACACAAACAAACAATCAGTCCAAGAGATTAGGTTGAGATTCATTATCAACGCACATGCTTGCCACGATGTCATATGCCGTTACTTGCTTGAATATATCTTTGAATTAAGTTTCATTTGCATAAATAGGAAAGAGTTTGAAATAAAACAAATATAATAATAATAATAATTAACATAATAGAATTTGTAGTACATACCTTTCTATGACGTATTTCAGTTTCTCATAATCAGCTGCGTACCACTGAACTCATACCGCGAACACGTGGG
The DNA here is from genome assembly GCA_935421215.2 of Melolontha melolontha. Classification (NCBI taxonomy): domain Eukaryota; kingdom Metazoa; phylum Arthropoda; class Insecta; order Coleoptera; family Scarabaeidae; genus Melolontha; species Melolontha melolontha. The sequence continues at coordinate 72,227,741 of OW285235.1, forward strand.
TAAAATAAAATGTTTTCCGGCCACAGGCTGAGGAAGTGCGAGATAACTCAACGATATAGTACTATTTATTATTAGCACGTCTACTGTAAATACTAAAATAAAACAGACGACCAAAAAAAATATAAAAGTATAATGTTTAAACCAAAATTTACTTACATTAAATATTGACATGTTACACTGTATTTTTAAATTAAAAATATTATTCCGCTGCACTGTAAATTAAATTTTAAATTAGAATATGAGTTTTAAAATTAGGTTATTTAAAGAGAAATCGGCAATAGTATGAAGTAGTGTGTGCGATTTGTATTCTCAACCAAATGCGTACCATCTGTTTTAGGCTTAAATGTGAATTTCGACCATTCTTCTCGAATACTTACGTATTTATTTTTATATATATGTACAGGTGGATGTTTCCAGTGTCACCATAAGGGAGTTTATATGATGGGCAAGTATATTGTTGAAAGATTATTTATATCCGTTCTGTCGTTTATGGTATTTGTTCTTTTTTGAACGAGGATGCTTTCTAATATATTTCTTACTTTGCTATTTTTCTCGGATGTAACAATAAAAATCTTTTCGAAGTTAAATGTATGTTTGATGCGCTTTTTTAGATCTGTATTGTTGCTTGAAAAATTGTGTCCATTTAATTGTTCATGTAAGTATTTGGTTGTTTGTCCGATCTATGCGCTCTTGCAGTCGCTGCACGCAATTTCATATATAACGGGTTTTTTTTTAATGTAAGTATTTTGTCTTTCAATTTAGAATGTAGTTTGATTATTAGAATTTTTGTGAACTACTTTTAGCACTATATAATTTAAAATCAAATTACAGAAGTTATTCTAACTAAAATAAGTTTCTATAAATTCATTTCCCAAAACGTAGATAACCAAAGGAATTGGTACATTTTGCCCAGTATTTTAAGGCTGCTATTATATTGAAAATTATTTAATGTATTTTCATAATTATTGAATTCTACGAATTCTAAATAATGTCAGTAGTTGAAATAAAATTTTTGGTACAATCTAACTACGAAGTCTCACCATAGCAAAGTTTAATGCGATATTTCAAGTAGATACATCAAATAGGTATTGTTTCATATGCTTCGAAAGCAAATAAGTTCATAGTTTATGATGAATATGGATGAAATAAATTTCGTATTAATGAAATAATAATTTTTATTTTTTGAAAAAAATATTAAAAAACCGAAGGAAAGTTAAAAAGCATTACGGAAATTCTTTCTCTTCGCACGAAATGGTTCAAAAGTCGTTCGCAGCATCTTGCATGAATATATGAGTATTAAAAATTATTTGCAAGATGGGTGCCGTGTTTACTGTCTGACAACTAAACACGAAATTGCTTGACAATTTCGAGGCAATGTTTGAATATATTCAAGCGCAATCCAAGTGATGACTGTAGAAGAAACATGGATCCATAACTTCACGCCAGAAATGAAAGAACAATCGGAACAATGGACTATATATATATAATACTTCGGTAGATTTTTTGGCACTTTACAGGTTCAATAAAACAATTGATGTTTCAAAATTACAGGTGTATTTATTTATCTTTACCAAATATGTTTCGGAAATTTTTTCCTTTTTCAATGGTACAAATCTACTAAAACAGAATTACTTTCTACACAATGATAATTTTAAAGTTTCAGTTATGTTAGATATTTATTGTTGTTTGAGTAGCTGTTTCTTGATGTGTGTCATACTTAATTAAATTATATATATACACAATATATATAAATATATATATATATATACATATATATATATATTAAACATTATATATCTGATTATATAAGATCTCTTATGTCCGTATTGGTAAGAGATCTTGTGCATTGGTGGACCATGCACTTGATCGTGACCATACTTTCAATTTTGTTGACGTTAAAATCTTAGACGTTGAAAATAACCATAAAAAAAGAACTTTTTTAGAAATGGTCCACATCAACAGAGACACAAATAACATAAATTATAGATCTGATACTAATGGTCTTAGTATCATTTATTTTAATATACTGGGTTTGACTGTTAGTTGACGATCTTAAATCGTTTTGATATTTGTTCCATATGTTGTTTTAATTTATATTGCATTATATTTTTTATTTTTCATGTTTTAACTTTTCATATATATGTTTTTTAAAAGTTCTTAAGGCTTGTTTCTGTAGTTACTTTATTTTTTATACCTAATCATTTGTAATTTGAACGTCAATTTTATTATTTTTTAACTCTACATTTTGTAAGTATTTTTACTACTGTTTTATACTCTTATTTATTTTTTTGTTATTTTTCTCATTAATCTTGTAGTTACCCCAGAAGAAGCGACAAAGTCTGTCGCGAAATATAGGGTAATTTAATAAAGGAGTTTTTTAATTGACGGCTTACCCGAATTTTAATTAATTTTTGATATATATATATATATATATATATATGGTAAACCTAATCAGTAGGCGATTAAAGGTCTGTATATTACTTCAAAATATATGTATTTAAAAAACTCTACATGTTTCGGCTGTATACGCCTTTATCAAGAGAATACAAAATATGAATTCATATTTTGTATTCTCTTGATAAAGGCGTATACAGCCGAAACATGTAGAGTTTTTTAAATACATATATTTTGAAGTAATATACAGACCTTTAATCGCCTACTGATTAGGTTTACCATATCATACCAAGGTCACGAAGTTATTATATATTATTATTATATATATATATATATATATATATATATATATATATATATATATATATATAAACGGACATAGAAAAGGTGCTATTTCTCTATAGTAATGTACCAGCGTATTGGTTTGTAATTGAAACTGTTAAATGGGTTGAATTATTTTTCAAGTAGCTGTCTGATCCCCTATATTCATCTATTTGTCCCCTTGCGATTCTTTTAATCCTCGAGCTCTATAAAATAGCTCATCGGGTACTTTTTGAAAGACATGAAAAAGTTGGTCAATCGTATCATATCATAATTGGAGTGGACCAATTCAGAGCGAAAGCAGAGGCGTGACTAACGAATTGGTTCCCGCATGCGAAACATTATTAATATCTAGAGATATACTATCACGAACGGTGCTGTTATTATGTTATTAAGTAATATAATAAGTTATTATATTACTTAATACTACATATTTGTATTATATTTTGTTTATTTTAGTTCCAATTTACAGTCGTGTATTGTGTATTGTGAATTCTATAGAACAGGAAAGTGTTTTATATTTATATGAATATGAATATCACCTATATTTCTCTCAACACTGCTTTATAGAAATTATGTGTCAACAAATTTTTGCTGTTCCCTAGTTTTGATTTATTATAATTCCTACCTTTATCCGTCGTCTAAAGTTTAATATAAGCACTTATATTATATAAGTGCTTATATTAAACTTTAGACGACGGATAAAGGTAGGAATTATAATAACAGCAAAAATTTGTTGACACATAATTTCTATAAAGCAGTGTTGAGGGAAATATAGGTGATATTCATATTCATATAAATATAAAACACTTTCCTGTTCTATATAATGCACAATACATAATACACGGCTGTAAATTGGAACTAAAATAAACAAAATATAATACAAATATGTAGTATTAAGTAATATAATAACTTATTATATTACTTAATAACATAATAACAGCACCGTTCGTGATAGTATATCTCTAGATATTAATAAGGTTTCGCATGCGGGAACCAATTCGTTAGTCACGCCTCTGCTTTCGCTCCGAATTGGTCCACTCTAATCATAATCTATCGCATCGTCGGTCTAAGTGTACAGAGTTCAAGCACGATTACGTAAAAAATGAAACTTTTTTTAGTACCAACAATAAACAGTTTTTAATTTAAAAATTAGGTTTCCGTACATTTTAGGTTAAAAAATGATAAATATATTTCGTACTTATTCAAAATTATATTTATATTAACGCTAAAATAATATTTAATTAAATAATTGTTGTGAAAATTTAGAATGAAAACTTATACATTTAATCTAATGTGTAAAGTATTAAATCTCCAATTACTAGAAATGAAAAAAATTTAAATACCCAAGATGAACAACGACGTTCCATTATTGAAAGTTTCATCGTTGAGGCAGTTAACTATACTTTATGAAGGCGTATTTATTCCCGAAATTGGAATCGTTTACCGTTAAATTCCACAACGATTTAAATTCTTGAGCGCTTTTTTTTCATTTTCATTTCAGTCTACCTATCCGTTTGTAAATTACATAGTAGGATAACCCTGTTTTAAACCGAGGCAGTTCAAGCAATGTAAAGAAGTGGACAGACCTTCAATTAAAAGAATAATTTCTGCTTTTATCAATATATACTGTCAATATTTTGTTTTTTGGCAATCCTAAAACTTTATTAGAATAAATTATAATATTTTCAATTAGACTGTTTTTTTTATTTTCTGAAAAACTTTGTGTTATTATAATTTGAATGAAATTATACTACAAATGAAACAGACATGCAATATACATATTTGTAACTGTACACATGAACAATACACCTCGTATTTTCAGCATTTACTTCTGCTTAAGACACGTGTTTCTGCCATCTATAGGCGTCATCAGTCAAGCTAGTGAAGCAATGTAATACAAATTAATACAAATCTGTTTAAAAAACAGATTTGTATCTGTATATACATTTACACTGAAATCGCCTACAAGACATAGCAAATTTCGTCCTATAAGGTGGCACTATTTATTGCAATATACATATCTGTAACTGTACACATGGACAATACACCGATATACGTATTTTTTCGTTTATGTACCAGCTTAGCTGGTCAAGCGAAAGGTCGCCTTTTTCGGCATAGTCTCTTTCGTCCGTCAGATGTCACTTATTAAATAGTGCCATCTTATAGGACGAAATTTGCTATGTCTTGTAGGCGATTTCAGTGTAAATGTATCTACAGATACAAATCTGTTTTTTAAAAAGATTTGTATTAATTTGTATTACATTGCTTCACTAGCTTGACTGATGACGCCTATAGATGGCAGAAACACGTGTCTTAAGCAGAAGTAAATGCTGAAAATACGAGGTGTATTGTCCACGTGTACAGTTACAGATATGTATATTGCATGTCTGTTTCAATTGTAACAAATGCCTTATACGTGCATAACGTATTGATATACTTAAAACCTTTTTGTATACATATTTACTGCCATCTGGCTCGTGTTAATGGACTACACCGATATACGTATTTTTTCGTTTATGTACCAGCTTAGCTGGTCAAGCGAAAGGTCGCCTTTTTCGGCATAGTCTCTTTCGTCCGTCAGATGTCACTTATTAAATAGTGCCACCTTATAGGACGAAATTTGCTATGTCTTGTAGGCGATTTCAGTGTAAATGTATATACAGATAAAAATCTGTTTTTTAAAAAGATTTGTATTAATTTGTATTACATTGCTTCACTAGCTTGACTGATGACGCCTATAGATGGCAGAAACACGTGTCTTAAGCAGAAGTAAATGCTGAAAATACGAGGTGTATTGTCCATGTGTACAGTTACAGATATGTATATTGCATGTCTGTTTCAATTGTTACAAATGCCTTATACGTGCATAACGTATTGATATACTTAAAACCTTTTTGTATGAAATTATACTGCGAGATATTAAGTAACAGAACACCATTCTATTTTTCTGTACGCTTACTGGATACTAAATTAAGCTTTTATTTGGGACATAACTAAATATACTACAGTGAAATCTGCTTAATGTGATCACGGATAACATTATCTATCAATCGGTTATTGTTATAATTTTGGCTAGGAACCAACCGTTTTAATTAGTTTACATGCAAAAACCACCGGATAATGTGATAAAAAAAGATTTCAAAATTTTGTACAACAGTGCAAAATTTTGAAAGAAGGCAAAATCTCAATTTTTTGCCATTCATGCCAAAAGAGACTACACTAACGGGAAATATATACAAAGACATAATTAAGAACTGTTAAACACGTCTATACCCGAAAAAAACTTAACAATTTTCTTCAGAAAACTCTGCTTCTGCACGACAACTTCAGGGTGCATAAGGCTCGAATTGTTCAAGCAGTAATCGATGACGGCGGCTTTGAAGAATTGCAACGTCCACCCTACAGTCCCAACCTCACTCCATGTGACTATTATCTCTTTCCGAAACACTTGAAAGAGCGTCGATTTTTATCAAATGACAACGTAAAAAACGCTGTGGGGTCGCATTTTGGGGAATTACTAAAATTATTTGTTTTCGAAGGCATGGCGTTATTAAAGAAACGTTGGAATAATTATGTTAGTGTTAATGATTCTTACGTTGAAAATATTTTTATTTTTAAGAATAGAAATAAAACTACGGTTTTAATCTTCACTTTTACTCTTTATTCGTAAAACGACAATTGTTTCGCCAGCACAGTGGCTTCCTCTGGTGTTTACATCTAAACAGTACGTTACAAACTAGATGTAAACACCTGAGGAAGCCACTGTGCTGGCGAAACAATTGTCGTTTTACGAATAAAGAGTAAAAGTGAAGATTAAAACCGTAGTTTTATTTCTATTCTTAATTATGGATCTTCATCAAGTAAATGCCGAATCAATTCAATTATTTTTATTTTTGTTTTCTAACTCGTTTCTTTCATAGCTATGTAGATAACATAAAAAACTGCGCTCGTTTAATAAACGATCCAATAACGTTATGGTTGCTTGGATTCGAACTCACTTACTGATGTGCCACTCAAGAACTTACTAAGGAAAGAATTTATTATAATTAAACATACATACTTCATTTGCAATAAATTTATTGTATTTTTCAATTCGTTCCATATTTTCAATAAGTTATCAAATCCATGAAAAAAGTATTGCTGCAAATAATTAAAACATACCGTTATAATTAAAAAATATCTCCAAGACTGTTAGGCGAAGTCGTCCTATAATATCGTTACATTATGCGACCTACAGAAGCGAGGTTATTCAAGCATAATAATTTTGTATGGGAATGTGACTGACGATTTTTCGTTGTTCTTTTTTTTAATATAATCGGATATCCGAACCGTTTGGGAATTAAACTGAAATTTCCGGTATAACACGAAATATTTATGGCCAGATCAATTTTCTACCGGAAATTAAGTCGACGAAAGCGCACAGACATACTATTTATTTGTACTGGGGGGTCAATTACGTTTTTATTTGAATACCTGTTGTGCTATGTAGGCGGTTCGGTTATTATAGACGTGTATTTAATTAAAAAAAAAGGAATATTAATTTTAAAGGTTATTTTAAATAGATGTGTGATGAATAGAAAAGAATATTAAATTTAGCAGGTGTTAGGCATTAAAGCAAAATGAAATAAAACATGACATACCAATAAGGCATCCTTATTTACATACAAAATTGAACAACTCTACTCAATAAATTTTATTACTACATGTACAATCGCCAGATATTATATCGACTATATAAAATTACCCAAAATATTATACTCTTCTAATCTTCAAAAACAAATTATGTAACATGGCACGTATGTTACATGGTCAATAAGAAAGGAAGTATACCTATAGCGTTGTATGATGGTGTAATAATGTAATTATTCTTTGCGATAAATTTTGTTACGCTTTATCAAATATTTGTAAAACATTCTTCATATATATATATATATATATATATATATATATATATATATATATATATATATATATATATATACATAAATAATTGAGAGATTAAACTAAATCTATTATCATTAAACTATTAGAAAAAGAAACAATTACACGGATCAACAAATTTGCATTTTTCTTATTTTCCTTTGGATACTACGAGGTTTGTCCGGAAACTAAGTACCGTTTTGTTCTACCGCGATCACAGCGCTTTTCGCATGCATACGTGGCTCTCTGGTATGTAGTCTTTCCGCTGACGCCATTACAGCCGGATTGGGTTGTGTCTACATTTGTTAGTAATCGTTCAAAATGTTTAAGACAATCGCTAAGCCCGACGACTGTGAAGTGCGTTCTGTAATACGGCTTTTGAACGAATTTCATCGTCGACTTGTATAGATTTCAATTCAAAACAAAAGACGAGGAAGGCTCAATGAAGGTATTGTGTTTCTTCATGATAATGCACGTTCCCATTCTACTGGTGTCACTCAAATCCTTATTGAACAATTCGGCTGGGAACAGTTCGATCACCCACCGTACAGCCCCGATCTTGCACCTTCTAACCACCACTTTTTCTTGAAATTGAAAAGTGATTTTGGAGGAAGGCGCTTTGACAGCGATAACGACGTAAAAACCGGTGTTTTGCAGCCTTCATTGGCGGCATCTTTTTATGTAGAGGGCATAGAAAAACGTTTTTTTTTTGCTATGACAAACGTCTGAACAATGATGGCAACTATGTTTAAAAATAATTCAAGAAACGTTCTTTCCTGTAGAAATAAATTTTGTTTTGAATAAAATGTTTTTATGAGCTTTTTTCCAAAACTTGCTTTCCGGACAAGTCTCGTATGTGCAATTTTCGTTTCTTCTACAGTTCTAACAGTAGTAATAACAACAAATTTATTCTGGCACTTCAGATTAAGGAAAAAAGATACTGAAAAGTAAAAGAAAAAATATTTATTAGGTATGTACAGCTGCGAAGAATAAATTCTGGCCGTCAATGTCATACAAAATTCTCTCATATATTGACCAACAAGAAATTTTGGCCGATTGATTGTATCTATTTATTGTCAACAATTATCAACAAGCTGTCAAATATAAATTATATTTTGAGTTGTCAAGAAATTTTCTAGTCATGGCATTTCTTACTTTAATAAAGTTATAGGCATTTCCTTAGTAGTAGTTATCAGAAGCTGCTGTAGCAGATCAGTTAGAGATGGCAAAGAGTTCGGTAAATTTAAGACCGCGGAGAGAGAGGAATTTATGTTTGTCTATGCCCAACATTTTAAATAAAGTTATTCAAGTGAAGGGCGAGACGATCAAGTACTAAGATCTTGTTTATTTATTTTTAGTCTAATAAACTGTATTCCTTTTCTTATTTAATATCTTTTTTGCATTGTTGTACCAATATTCATCATATTTTACAATTATGTGACAAATGGAAAATAATGACAACGTTTAAAAAGGTTAATACCGAAACCAGATATATACTAGAGCGCTGTCAACTGCATTAAGGATGACATTGACGACCAGAATTTATTGCTCGCAGCTGTACATTATGCTGTGTGGTATCGTCCTGTTTAAAATGTTCTTCTTTTTACTTTTTTTTTATACTGTTCTAAGGCACTTTTCTGATATCAATGTCCAACAATAATCAGCAAGCATTTCACTGTTCCATTGTAACATCATATTCTTCACTCGAAACACCTGTGGTTCTTGGTACTGACAAGTATTGGACGAGTAGTAGAGGGCAAACTAGCATAACTAATATTTTTCTTATTTTTGTTATAAACCACGAAAGTTTCGTGCACCAAAATTAAAATCAGTCGAATGGTGCGTTTGTTCACGTCAAATCATAGATCTAGCAAATGGCCTAGCGTTTCTCTTAACATTTGACCAGCCCGTAAGAGTAACAACACAGCGTGCGCAGCAACTGCAGGGAGCCCATGGCTTGTCTTGATGTTCAATGGTTAAGCCAAAATAGTGTAAATATAAGTTTTCTATTAAAGGTATAGTATTCCGTGTATGCTGGTGGATAGTGAGTTCTCCACATACGTAACAGAAACTTTTGGATTATTTATACACGAACGCGACATTATGAAATAAAAAGACGTTCAGCTATCACAAACCGAACTGCATTCAATCGAAAGAGCCGTGCTCTTTATAATAGCCAGATATCTACCAATTCTTAATTTGATTGGTTTCAGAGCAAAACCACATGTTCAGCCATGTCTACTCAATGTTCGACAGAACAATATTTTTAAGTATCTTACTTATATCGAGCGATCAAGATAATTTGTAATCGAGTCAACCTTGAAACCGAAATTGTATGTCGTAAATACATTCGTCCTCAGTTGCATAGTTTACATTAACTGTTGTTATTTTAGCTGTGAACTGACATTTTACTTGACGTTTGTAATGTAAGTGCAGTTCAAGTAAATACATACGATTTCGGATTCAAGGTTGACTCGATTACAAATTATCTTGATCGCTCGATATAAAAGTAACTTTGAAATTTTGTAAAATTTAGTGCGTTTTTTTTTGAAAAACTATTTAAGGAAATATCTCAAAATCCTGACGTGATAGAGCAAATTTTAAATTGAATTCAGAATCGGCATGATAAAAGACATTAACTACACGTATTGGTGTATAAGAAAACCAAACTGTGCTGATTTTATATTTGTCTATAATTAAGTAATCACTCAACAAAATAAAGAAACAAAGTCCGTAGAAATGAAATAAACTATACTACCGGTCGGATTTGCTTTTCGTATATTACTAATTGAATTTATACTTTGAGAAAATATTTCTCTTCTTGTTATTGAAATTTGTGTCTTGAACATAATTTTCACATATTCACCGTCAATGTTTACCAAGGCAAAGGTCAATTGCACATGGCTGCGTCCCCATGAGCCGTATGTAGTTGAAATACAAAAATATTATTGTAAAGAGAAAAAAATTCTCTATCGAATGGTAGAGCAAAATTTACCAGTTCCAATTTAAAAAAAAATGCGCGGACAGGCGTATCTAAAAAAACAATTGAAGAAAAAAAATTCAAATATTCTAAAATGTAGATCAAAATATCATAACAAACTTTTACATTGAACATAATTCCCTAAAATGAATATTAACGACAATAAATCGCCGTCTCCATACTTTTAACTAACCCTGCATATTGTATATATATATATATATATATATATATATATATATATATATATATATATATATATATATATATATAAGTGTTTAGATAATTTCTTAGCCAATAATTTATCAATTGTTATATACCGATAGGTCCAACTCGCAACGGGCCATAGGGAACAATATACGTATGGAACGTAATGCGATTTGGCAACGTGTGTACGATGCCTATATTGAGTGACTTTCTTAAAATTTAAATTTATTTTGCAGAATTATTGATTTTTTTACTTTTATCTTTTAGAAAACGTTATTGTTTTTTTATTACTTAAAATTACTTTATATGAAAAATAGTATACCATAAAAGTGTAAACAAAGACAGTATACATTGAAACGAATATTCATTCAATTGTATTGTCATGAAATTGAATTTGTCAATCGTTGTTAAATTTGTTAGAATGAATAGATATTTATATTTATCCGAAAATACTAATACTTAAAGCAAACAAATTCCATTTCTTCCTGCATATTGATTATGCAGCTGATGCTTTCGTAATATGCTCATATTTGTATTATTTCAACTTATACTTCGGTCGATACATATCGACTTCCTTCAAACCAGGAGGAAGCTACAGTTGTAATTAAACTATATTTCCTTTTTTTTTATTACCTACGGATATTCACAATTCCAAAATACGTTACAATGTTGCTTATTTTAGATTGTAATTAGCTGAATGCTGTCGCAAAACTGATCTCTGCATTTTTAAAAATGCCAGAATAAAATTAACCCCTGCCCTTATTATAATTTTACAGAGGAACAGACACGTACTTCAATTTCTACGAAAAACTAAGCCTACAGTTCATGTATAATACAGTGATAATGAAGACTGGAGCGTTTGTCGACCTACGAAGTTGTACTTTACTTGTTTATTGTTAATAAAAGGCTGATGGAAATATTACGTGAGATTTTGGTATCTGTATTATAATAACATCACGATAATAGTAGAAATACAAATATGAGCATATTACGAAAGCATCAGCTGCATAATAAATATGCAGGAAGAAATGGAATTTGTTTGCTTTAAGTATTAGTATTTTCCGATAAATATAAATATCTATTCATTCAACAAATTTAACAACGATTGACAAATTCAATTTCATGACAATACAATTGAATTGAATATTCGTTTCAATGTATACTGTCTTTGTTTACACTTTTATGGTATACTATTTTTTATATAAAGTAATTTTAAGTAATAAAAAAACAATAACGTTTTCTAAAAGATAAAAGTAAAAAAATCAATAATTCTGCAAAATAAATTTAAATTTTAAGAAAGTCACTCCAATATAGGCATCGTACAGACGTTGCCACATCCCATTACGTTCCATACGTATATTGTTGCCTATGGCCCGTTGCGAGTTGGACCTATCGGTATATATATATATATATATATATATATATATATATATATATATATATATATATATAAGGTAAACTTAATAAGTCGGCGATTAAAGGTCTGGTTCATTACTTCAAAGTATATATATTTAAAACAACCCTACATGTTTCGGCAATGATGCCTTTGTCAAGGGAATAAAAAATATATTTTTTATTCCCTTGACAAAGGCATCATTGCCGAAACATGTAGGGTTGTTTTAAATATATATACTTTGAAGTAATGAACCAGACCTTTAATCGCCGACTTATTAAGTTTACCTTATCATACCAAGGTCACGAAAATATTATATATATATATATATATATATATATATATATATATATATATATATATATAATAACTTCGTGACCTTGGTATGATATGGTAAACCTAATCAGTAGGCGATTAAAGGTCTGTATATTACTTCAAAATATATGTATTTAAAAAACTCTACATGTTTCGGCTATATACGCCTTTTTCAAGAGAATACAAAATATTAAAAAAATATTTTGTATTCTCTTGAAAAAGGCGTATATAGCCGAAACATGTAGAGTTTTTTAAATACATATATTTTGAAGTAATATACAGACCTTTAATCGCCTACTGATTAGGTTTACTATATATATATATATATATATATATATATATATAATATATAATATATAATATATAATATATAATATATAATATATAATATATAACATATATAATATATATATATATATATTGTAATATTGCTGACGGTGTATAATGAATATACATGCAAAATTTTAATTATTAAATAAACTGGATGGTTAAATGTTTAAATTGTGAATTATCAATCTCTATATTTAGTGGGCTATTACAAGTTACATATAGATGGGGTTGTATTACATCAAAAACTGTTATTTGCGCATGATGCAAAGATACATATTCGTTAATATCGAAGTATACATAACCAAAACAGCTGTTCATAAATATATCTACTTATAAGTATATTCGGGTGGGCGAAAGTTTGTGTGATGTGTCCGGCTAGACAGAAGAACAATTTAGACTCTTGTTGTTGGACATAAAAACATGCCTATTAAATGGTAGGTTCGGTGACTGCAATAGGACACTTACAAAATCAGCTGATGCTGATGCTGCAATTAATAATAGTATTTCTATATTCAAAACTACAAAATAAAACGAATGAGATAAGGATTATAATTATGGACTTTAATGACGTAATTGCAAAGAAAGAACAGGTACGTGGAAAAATTAATTAACTTATGAATATATATAAAATGTAACATGTCACGTGATGAAATAAATATGGCATAAAATCTAGGTTATACGATACAACAAAATAAATGTTACATGAATAAAGCTAAACGCATAAAAGAATTCTAAGATTGAATTTAATAAATTAACAGGAAACTGCATTCTTCGTAACTTATATTAGAATATCTAAATCTTAATATGAAACATAGGTTATATTTATTTAAAAAGAAAAATTCGATAGTGGTTTTATTTAATGACATTAAATTAATTTATCATTTTCAAAATTCGAAGGATGTTTAAAGAATACTTAAGTGTAAGTGAACTTGGATAGGAATTGATTGTACTGGATCAGGCTGGTAGATCTGTGGATGCGGCATACAGGTATCAACGGCGATCGGCTGGCGTCCCCCGCTTGTTGTTCGATCTTGCGGCTGGCTTCCCGGCGAAATGCAATCTACGTTTTCTTGGACACCGGTTACCGTCTGGACTCGCAAAATGCGTTAAACAGGAGCTGGATATACTGGTAAGGTTTTGACTAGATTTGAAGTATGGTTTTTTAGATTTATTAATACTTTTTCTTTTAATTTGCAGAGAGACACTTATAATACGTCTAGGTGTTTTTAATGGAGAATTTTCTAGTGACGCTAACTTTCTTTTTTTTCTCAATCCTAATTTCTGATTCGTCCAACTGTATGTATTTATATAGTCTCGACATTTTATTATAATGAAAATGACAATTTAATCATTTTAAATATACTTATGCTTAGTATAAATTATCTAGTTTATATTAGTGAATACATGTTTGACGTGTGAATGTTGATAGTTGTCTATAATGCTAATTTTATAGTGGGGAAAATTCCCGCGGTAATCTTTTTAAATTTGTACAGTTTTGCCTAAATAAATGGCGTCATTTATTATTAATCAATTAAGTTAAAATATCTTTTGAAATACAAGATATCGGAATGAAATGACAGATACAAATAAAAAAATAAAATAAATAAATGTGAGAATGAATTTAAAATAATTAAATACGCGAAATCAACTTTATTGATATTACATATGAAGAATTCAGTTTCAATATTTTTTTATAATTCTAAAGCTTACATCTATACATGAAAATTCCGTCTTTTGCTAACTGAGGCATTCTTAGGTGTAGGCTTGACCTACATCAATATATATATATAAATATAATATTTTCGTGACCTTGGTATGATAAGGTAAACTTAATAAGTCGGCGATTAAAGGTCTGGTTCATTACTTCAAAGTATATATATATTTAAAACAACCCTACATATTTCGGCAATGATGCCTATATATATATATATATATATATACCGTGTGCACAACGTCGAGCGATCGATGGATATATAAGTAATGACTGGCCAACTGCAAGTGGGAGGGGCTACATACGTTAAACTCCTACAGGGCGTATTTAATTGTGGTGAACCAAGAAAGCGTTATGGTTGTTTATTTATAAATGATGTATCAAAATAAATATTCCAAATTAATAACTAATTGTTTAACAAACTACAAAATTATTTGTAGTATATTATTTATGGTTAATGTACGAATTTGGATATTTTATCCGACTACACCGTTGCTTTTTGCACTATTAGTCATATGCCGGCTGTCAACGTCCCTACAATAACGGATACTTTTGTTTATGTCTCTTCGGCCATAATACTTTAAATTTAACATTTAAATTTAAATAAAATGATATAATATAGTTGAAAGTATCATAAAATACAATCCGCCGTAAAGTGCAGAGTTTATGTTTACTGCATAATAATAATTCTTACCGGCGAAGCATCAGATATTTTCATCGCTAAATATTCAATGATAAGTTTCATCATAGCTTCGTGGCTTGAACTTAAAAAATTCTTATTCAAATGAAAACACATAAATAATATAAAATTATGAAACAAAACCGTAACTCTTATTGAAAAAAATTAAAATAAAAAGTATTCTGTAATAGCATAAAATTTCAAAACAATAACGATTCTTGCAAGAATATAAATAAAGTGTTTACCAGTATAAATAAATGGTTTCCTTAAATAAACTACCTATAAAATATTAAATTTAACTAAAATAACTTTATTGGTAATAAATATTAATTATTAAATAAAAGAACATTCTAAAAAGAAAAACTAATTATTTAGTAAATGCTCAAATAAACGACCCTCTTGAGCCGAGCAGTAACCCAATCGGTTATAAAAATTACGACGGACATTTGTTGGCATTTCTATACGTACTCTACCTACGGATGACAAGGAGCAACTGAATGCAACTGAATGACCAGTCGCAAGCTTGTTTTCCGATTCAATATATTCCGCCTTGCTTGAACACTTTGAGCGACTGATAGGAATATTCAATGTGTTAGAGAGAGCTTATTTGATTCGTACTTAGATCGTATGTAGAATGTGTTGGATAAAGAAAGGGAACGCCCGTACAGTTAGACAGTAGAACAGACTGAATATACTCTCTCAACCCTAACCACATAAACTCGCTATTCGTCTTCGTCTTACTACATTGTGGTAGATCAATCACTCCCGGGCGTTCATACGGTATATATATATATATATATATATATATATATATATATATATATATATAATTGAAAAGAAATGATCGACCGTGATATATTATCAAAAATTTATTTAAATTCGGGTAAGCGGTCAATTAAAAAACTCCTTTATTAAATTACCCTATATTTCGCAACACTTTGTCGCTTCTTCTGGGGTAAAAAATGTAGAGTTAAAAAATAATCAAATTGACGTACAAAATATAAAAATGATTAATCATTTTTATATTTTGTACGTCAAATGATTAATCATTTTTATATTTTGTACGTCAATTTGATTATTTTTTAACTCTACATTTTTTACCCCAGAAGAAGCGACAAAGTGTTGCGAAATATAGGGTAATTTAATAAAGGAGTTTTTAAAAAATTTTTTAAAAATTTAAAAAAATTAAATTCTTACACGCTCTGCATTTTGGAAATCAGAATGTTGATGCGTAGCAAAACGACTTATCACTTTTTTTTTAAATGCAAGTTATTGCTTATGATTGTTTTAACAGCTGAGGATCAGATCTTGAGTTGATGCTCTATTACCGCATAAGTGGCTTTATTGTCCTCTTCAATTATTTTTTTAACAGCAGCAATGTTTTTTGTCGGTAACAGCCGTAGGAGGACGCCCTTGCTCCTTTTTGATACTGAACAGTATTCCTTTCGCGTTCAAATTCCTTATACAATGGGTAGATTTTAGCCAAGGAAAGTGCTTGTTCACTAAAAACTGAATCTAAACTCTTTGTGTAGTCATAAGCGCTTAAACCTCTTTTAAAATCATAATAAATTATTATTCGAAAGTGCTCTCGGGTTAATTTCATTTTCTTTTACTTTTAGAAAAATAATAGCTGAGTTATAACGATGGTAACTTCAACAAGAAAACGTTAAATCACAGATAAAGAGTTGCTCTAAACAATGTATAATTGTTTTTCAGAGTCTACTAGATTTTCCTATCCTCAATAAATTCAGTATCATACCATCATTACTTAAAAAAGTGTAAATCGAATTTAAAGTTTAAGTAAATCTTTAACTTTCGACATAATTTTTGATTTCTTGTTTATAACTTATGTTCTCTTCTGAAACTAAAATATGGTTAATTACTTTAAATATTAAATTTAACATACATACTGTATATGTACAGAAGAATTTAACACGATTCTTAAACACCTGAAACTAATCGCATATTACAGGTGTATTGCTTAAGTTGTAACACTAGTTATGTATAGAGATTGAAAATATATACCAATAGATATCGACTGAAGAATTTACAATAAGTTTTATCTGATTTTTATATTGCACTTAAACGTCTTATATTTCCCATTTAAATTGCCAATAAATAGGTTAATTTAAGTTTATACTTAATGAATTTGCGATTGTAAAGTTAAGAGCAGTTACAAAATACAATCTTTTGTCACGTTTTACATGTAATAAAACGGTTTCATTAGTGGAAGTTCTTAAAGAAGTAAAATCATCTGCCATTAATTTCACTATAGAAAGTGGTAAATTTCATCACACAAGGAAAACATTTTAAAAAGATGAAGAAGCCGTATCGAAAAACTCACGAACAATACACATTACTGACTGTACTTATACTAACCCCTTATATCTCGATAAGAATATTTCTGTTGAAAACAAAGGCACGAAGCACGTGGTAATTAAATAGTATAAAAATCGTGTAATAGTGTAAATAGCATGGGATTCTTCACGGACCGCTGCCCACAAACTTACATTTCCGACATTTACACTCTGCTCTCTGATAAACTGGCGTTATAATAGACACTCTCATGCTCATTTGCGAACTGTTTCCCCGTATTTATTACACACGTTCGCGTTAATTATTTACTGTACTGTAAACAGAATTTAGAGAAACACGAATTTAAAAAAAATAAATACTTTCGTGCTATCCGTTTCATTACATTTTATTTTTTGTATGCTCCAGCATTCCTGAGAAACGTTATAACAGTATAACGTCGTCATATCGCTTCAGGAATATAATTAAGATTCTCAATAGCTTAAAATTTATGACATACCCACTATTCAATTTGGTAGAAGCTGTAATTACATTGTATCTGTTAATAAGTAGTTTTAAAGTCTCTAGAGTTTAATTAAAGTCCAACACGTACATATTTAATTTTAGTCGGATATTTACAACCAATTCCGTAATAGTTTGTATCTTGAACCATCCAAATAAATGTCCGCTCGTAACTAATTACTTATTTTTATTATGGATTTGATATTCATATGTTTTTAACAATGTCTGAAATACTAAACTTTATCGTTGCGATACACATCCAACGCATAGATTCTATTTTGACACCGTATGCACATGGAAATTAACGCCAGGTGTTGCTGCTCTTAGCTGGTGGATGTCGCGAGATATCTCTCATAGACGTTTGTCGTTCAAGTTTGGCATATACGCCGAACCGGTTCAAAGGGTTGTTGACTTTCAAATATTACACTGATGAGGGTAGTGACAGCCCAAAACACGTTTCTATACATTGATCGTCTTTAATGCAACCTAGTTATGCGTGGTGTACTTTACATATTGCTGTAATATTTTACCACGATAGAAAGTAATCGAAGAAAAACGGGAATAAATAAGAACAAAGCGTAGTTAAAACGGGTTGCGCATTGAATGCACCTGCGTAATAGGTAATGTAATAACAAATTCTATGGTTAAATTCAATGAATCTTAGGTTTAAGATTTACAAGTTATAATTTAATTAATAAAGCTTTAAACCTATGTACCAAATAAAAGTATGAAAAGTATATTAAGATCGTTTTACTATTTAAAATCTAGTATTTGTAAAGTAACTTGCAGATATATCACCTAAAATCAAATCAAATAAATTATGACATGATGTATGATTAGTTCATAAATCGTCTTACATGTTCCTGTAAATATTACCTTTATCAAAGAATTATAAATAACAATTTATTAATGTCAAAGTTATATAAGTGGTGTAGCCATAGTGAGATAAATACTATATACATTCAATTCAAATAATAATAATTCATGACATGACCTATCATTTCTAACAGCTTGACGCTAATTACAAAGGGATTGGTAAGTCTTGAGTTACTATTACACTTGCGCCAGTGGAGCGACGTAAATTGTAAAGCTGTCGGCATCCGCCTAGAACGAGAAGGAAAACCTACTCGGACAGCCTAGCCCCGGGTTGAAACGGGACTGCCGGCAAGATAAGCAATGCGCTAGATATTTATATAACACAAGTTATATATTTAAATATGTACAATATATGATAGTAAATTGCAGACCGTTACATTATTAAGTTATAATTAAAGACGGCAGACTATGTGCCCGGTGCATGGTGACAAGAATCATTTCACCATCTGTACTAAATATTATTTTTCATTCCTCTCGCTTTGTTTACATATCGGAGCAGAAAAACATATATTTAGTAGTTTCCTAAATATTTCCATACATGCATTTATCAAAGAGATAACAGAAATTGAACATAAACTATTTATTATTTTTCATTCCTCTCGCTTTGTTTACATATCGGAGCAGAAAAACATATATTTAGTAGTTTCCTAAATATTTCCATACATGCATTTATCAAAGAGATAACAGAATTTGAACATATATTTTACAGTTCTAAATCAAAATTAAAAAAAAAACATTATTTTGTATTTCTAACAATGAACGAAACATTTATTCTAAAGAAAAAGTGGTATTATTGGCAATAACAGATGCACCTACAAAACATATTTATATTATAGTATCCAAAACAATATTTAGTACACATGGTGAAATGATTCTTGTCTGTCTGGCACATAGTCTGCCGTCTTTAGTTATAATATATACTGCTTAGATTTCTTATGTCACTTTTGTTGTTAATGTAATTTTTTTCTTGTTTAATATTAATCATTTCATTAATTTCCCTTTTCATTGTGTGTTGTTCTCTATCAATTATTTGTATGTTTCAAAATCGAAATGGTGATCGCGCTGCAGTTTGTGCAAATAAAGCGGTTTTGTCTGTTTTGGAGTATTTGTGTGCTTGTATTCTTTTGTATAAATATTGTTTAGTTCGACCTATGTAGTAACTATCGCGACATGGTACTTTATAGACAACATGTGTTTCTCGATTATTCTCTATTTTAGGTTTTAGTTTTGAAAATAGATATGTATTTGTATTGCTATGTTTATATGTTGTAGATATATAATATTTTTTTAAAGGATATTTAAATTTTTCTGATAATTATCAGAACAAACACCGGTGCACATGTGGAGTTTCAAGTTGATCCATAGTATTTCTCCCATGTTAAACAAAACAGCAAAACCTGCTCCAGTCAATTAAATTAAATATTTGCTTTGTTAGCAGATAATAGGAAGTTACTTTTCACCCACCTGTACAAGAATGAAATGATAAAATATCCGTTGGAAAATTTCTTAGAAAAAATTTCTCACAGAGAAAATAAAAATTTTACTCCAGTTGTTGATATTAACCAAATAATAAATAATAAGTGCACAATGTAAGAATATTTATAAGTTTATTTCAAAACAAATAAACTAAATATTTTACAGAAAAACAATAAAAGGTGTCGGAATGGGCAAGGCTATGATAAAAAATGCAAAACAAATAGAAGTTTAAAATGAATTCATTGTTTCTATGGATAAATGTACATAAGTTATAAATTCATTAACTAATCTAAATAGGAAAATTCGTTATTAAGAAAAGTATAGAAGTTCAAGATACTGTAAAAGAAATATGGAGTTATTGGGATTCAACAGATAGTGAATACACTTTTCTTTATGATTTTGTCGTTTCATTTCCTTCTTTTTCGTAACTGTTTATGAATAAAAGCTGTTTATGTTTAGTTATTGATAAAAACATTAAGTATGGAATCGTAAATTAATTTAGAAAATACTTTACTACGAGGCTGGATCCAGAAATAATGTTTCCACAAATTTTACAAATAGACAACATTTTTTATTCTCATAGAAATTTACATCGTCGGAAAGAAGAAACTTTGACCTGTTTTTCTATATAAACGCCATATTTCTCTACGCATTTTTGTAGACGATACTCCAATTTCTGTATCCCAATGTCGTAAAACCCCGCCGCCAACTCATTGAGGGAGCGTGTCACCCCTTCTTTGACTTCACCGTCGCTCCGGAAGCGTTGGCCACTCAAGTAACTTGGGAAACAAGTAATAATCACTAGGCGCGATGTCAGGACTGTAAGGTGGGTGGGGCATGACAGTCCACCCAAAGTGTTTCAAAAGTTCCTGGGTTTGACGGGAGACGTGAGGTCGGGCGTTGTCTTGAAGTAGCGTTACACCGGCTGGCAATCGTCCTCGCCGGCGGTTCTGGATAGCTCGCCTGAGTTTTCTTAGTGTTGCACAATAACTGTCTGAGTTGATTGTTGTCCTATATTCCATGAAATCGATCAGCAGTATCCCCTTACGATTCCAAAAAAAAACACTGGTCATGACTTTACCAGCAGAAGGAGTTTGTTTGAACTTCTTTGAGACTGGTGACCATGAGTGACGCCACTGTTTGGATTTTTGTTTCATTTCGGGGGTGAAATAATGCACCCACGTTTCGTCTCCCGTAATAATGGAGTCCAACAATCCTTCTTTATCTTCTTGATACTTTTGAAGAAACTGGCGAGCACAGTCAAGGAGTTTCTCCTTGAGTTCTGATGTCAATAGCCGCGGTACCCATCGAGCACAACACTTGTGATACCCCAATTTTTCAGTCAAAGCTCTTTCTACTGTACCGTAAGAACTCCCAGGAAACCGAACAACAAGTTCACGGACGGTGATCCTCCTGTTTTGAAGCACTTCAGGTTGGACCATCTCGATAACCGCCTCCGAAACTGACGGTCTTCCACTCCGTTCTTCATCGTAGACTTCCTTCCGACCGGTACTAAACGCCCTACAACATTTTCGGACGTGTTAAACAGCCATACACTTGTCCCCATATACCTCTGTCAACTGACGATGAATATCCACGGGTGGAGTCCCTTTGGCGTGCAAAAAGCGAATTATGGAACGAATCTCGCACTTGGCGGGATCGAAAATGGGAAACTCCACATCGGACAGCTGCTGAGCCAAAACTGGCGCAGCGCAGCGAGACGCGGCCGGTGGAATCGTGAGTGAGGGAACAGCTGCGCGCAGAGGTGTTGCCAGATTTCACCTCGCACCTTCCCGTGCAGCTGGAGCTCTATGGGAACATTGCTTCTGGATCCACCCTCGTATTTATTAATGAGAGTATGTTTGTGTGTATGCAAATGTGCCTTATAATTCAAAATAGTAACAATAAATGTCTTATTTGTAAAATTTAAAATAGTTGCTTTTTATCCTAGGACAAAAATAATTATAGTAAAGTCGTAACTTTATATTTATTAAAATTAAATAACTTGTTTGATTTACACTTTATCTATATATAAATGTTCTTGTAAGCTGTTATCAACATTTACAGCAGCATTATTCATATCATCTTCAATGATAATATTTTCTGGCTCTGGAAAATTTCGACTAACTGCAATATTGTGTAGTACAGCACATGAATATATAATTTTTAGGTAGACAGTGTTCAAATATATGTAACGAAAATGATACAGAATAGGGATGTACCGTACATCTCAAAAGCTTTAGCACAAATTTCTTAAGTAAAGTAAAAAAAGTAATACTGTCAAGTATTGACAGTATACTAAAGAAAAAACAGTTACAAGTGGCCCATAGTTTAGTATATCCTAAAGATATTGCTAATTTGAAAGAATTTGTCTCGTTAACTTACTTCGGTACAATAAGCGAGCAAATTGGAAATATAATTTCAAAAAATAATAGTAATGTTAATATAGCTTACAAACCATATGTAAAAACAAGTAATTTCATTTTTAACGCAAAACCTAAAACAGATATCAATAACAAATCAGGAGTGTATAAATTATATTGTAATGATTGTAAAAGTGTATATATAGGTCAGACTGGTCGAAGTTTTGTTATACGGGAAAAAGAACACAGGAGGTCATATAAACTAAAGAACGCAGATTCAACATTCGCAATCCATCTTATTACAGAAAGGCATACATTTGGTCACCGTAAAATATTGCATTTGGCCGAGAAAGGTCGTAAATTAAATCTTTTAGAGGCCCTAGAGATTTTTAAAAGCCGGAACAACACAATAGATATCGTTTTAAACGACCAGTTGGATCTTATATATACACCTCTTTTCCAATGTTGTATGTAATAGTTAAGTATATAGTAGTAATTTTAAATAACATCATAAACCACCCTCATATATTTTTGTGTCATTTATAAGTTCTATATAGGCCTGTAACTTTTGCAGTTTGATAATGACATTGTATGTCGAAACCGCGGTCACGATTATATGTGAATAAAGTGGTAAAACAATGTTATTGTTTTATTTTATTTTATTATCTTTATCGGCAAATTTGGCCTTTTGCTTTTTATTTTGTCTGAATATTCTTCTACATTGCCGTTGTAAAAACCGTCGTTTCCTTTAATTTCAGAATTAATTAGAGTAAAATACTTTTCATCATCTATGACGATGACTTTGTAATTTATAAAATAAGTGCGCCTAAAAACGCGGCACATCTCCTGTCTTAGCTAACTGATTTGGTGTATATTTAGTACATTTCCTTCATTTGTGATATTTTACACTTCATCTCTACAGCTCTCTGGAAATTGTATCTTTGGAAACACTATAACGTCGTAACAGTTTTCTCAACGCCTGTCCAAAATTATTCTCAGCACTTTCCACTAACTGGTTTGCTCTATGTCCAAGTTAACAGTCTCGGTCTGCCACTTTTCGGAAGATTTAGGTATGGCAAACCTAGCCCGCATTCTGCTATCGCACGATATATGGTTCTCCGCGACACATTTTGATTTTCAAAAAGTTGGACTATTTTAATAACTATATTATAAACGCATTTTCTAAGCTATAATTTATAAGCCATTCCAACGCAAACCATTTCGGTAACTGAACTGTTATTAAAACGACAAATCATTCAATTACCTTTGTTTGCAAGGCCAACCCAATATTTTGATATTATTAATTTTTTTCAGAGTTGTATTTTGCGCCAAAACTTTTGAGACATACATTATATATACTTTAACGGGCGCCTTTCTACAATATTTTCCGGACACGGACGGATAATAGGAGTTTGATCAAAACTGTAATTTCACTTTCGAAACCTTTGACCTATGTTATATAAACTCAGAAAGCACACTACTGTTATAATTTTTTTATGCGCATTTATTATTTGCTTCAATCTACAAAAATGTTTTAAATATGTCTATACGTTATATGCACGTATAAAGCTTTTGTTTCATTATGAAACAGACATGTAAATAAAGTCCAAGTATACAGTTACAGATATGTAAATTTATTTACATGTCTGTTTCATAATTGTTTCAATCTGTTTAATTTTTATTGTAACTGTGATTTATTGCAAACTATTATTCTTTTTTTAAGCACATTTTTTGTAGATTCCTTATTGAATTTTTTACCAAAAAATAAAAACGTAAAATTTCAGTATAAAAAAATTTATGACTAACCTTACGCACTCAGAATGAAACGAATACAGGAAAAGGAATATTAATTGATGCAAATTCATTTATAAAACTATTTATAGCTTTCTAAACTTTATTTTCTATTTTTATTATTGTCGTAAAGTAGACCAAAAATAACTGTGATGCTAAAAACGTCTACATATATAATACATATGTTTTAGGAATTACTAAGAATTATTGAATAATTATAATCTATTAGATAATCTAAACCTTTTAGAGCAATAAATTATTTTATTATTTAGCTGTTACTAACTAACCATTGTTGAAAATCTTCATATTTTACGCCACGTTTTTGTTATAAATTAAAATTTTATGAAAATACGCATTTATAATTTGTTGTGACAGAATATGAATTAAACTCTTAATCGTACTTCAGAAATAAAAATTCAATTTTTTATGAGAAGCCACATATTTTCTCTTTTATTGAGTATCTTTATAATCCACTTAAATTTCTATATTAAAAGCAATTCAATTAAATTCATAGTTAAAAAGCTAAACATAGGATAACCACTAAATTAATAAATATAGAATGTAACCAAAAATTACTTCTATTAGAAAGTTAAGAAAAAGAAAAAGAAATTTATATTTTTTTTAATTATTATGTCAATTTATTAAGAATTTAAATTTTTAAATTATTAAGTCTGACGAAAAAGGGCGACTTAAAAAAAATGGTATTGTAAATTTATATCTTGACCCAGCGCACATGGAGCGTAACTTCCATATGTGTCTTCTGAATATTTTATTTTATTAACAACAAAAACTTAAACCTAATTTATAAAGGTAAATCTCATAAATGAAACACTTAAAACTGAACTAAACTTGAACTTAAATTCTTTACTGTTACTTGTTGTTGAGACGAGACTTATGATATGACTGTTGTGTCTTGTTAAGATGATATTGTTGACTCTTGTTGCTAGTGTGAGACTCTGGTTGAGACTTTTGCTGTATGACTGTTATCTTGATGTTAATAATGAGAGACTCTTATTGAGACTGTTGTCTCTTGTTGTTAATATGAGACTCTGGTTGAGACTCTTGTTGTATGTTCGCTAAAGGATATAGTTACAATTTAGCATTATGCATCTCCCGATGACAACATAAAGTTTGTATACTATAGCACTCCAAAAAACTATTGCAGCCAGTTCCTCGTTCAGGATAAGTGCCAGTCTCTCTGATAGAGAGGTATTTCAGGAACCTCTTCTGGATTCTCTCAACGGAAATTTGTGGATAGATAGGTGTAATAAGGAAAACACATCAAAGAGGCGTAATACTCCAACTTGCATCGTACTAAGACACAATATATATCTTTAATTGCACAGATACACGAAATATATTGAGAAAATGTGAGTTGCGAATCAAAAAATATGCTCAGATCATGTACCTCGTACTTTTTAGTCACTAACTCTGATTTGGTAGATTAATCAAATATTTTAGAGCCAGCACACCTAGTATAAGAAACAACACAACCTTTTGAAATATTCAATAGTACATCATCCAGCAATTATAGAGAAATTAACTTGCAATTTTCTACAATCGGAGCATGTGCGGATAAAGTTGTAGATTTTAAGATAATCAGCATACCCCAGAAATTGACAGTTTGGTTTATCTAAGAGATAATTATGTTATAATGAGACTGGTGTCTTGTCAAGGTATGACTGTTATAATGAGACTTTTGTTCTTGGTGCTAGAAACATTGCAAGTAGGTAAAATCCACCACTACTCCAACAAATTATTACATAATTAAATGCCGTTAACAATTCTTCGTAATGGTGGCAACAATACCTTTCGAGGGTTTTAACAATTTAATCTTAAAATATTATTAAAAATTAAATATTGGTTGTAAATCTAAGTATACAGTTCCGAATAAATTCCATTGCTTAGCCGTGGAATTTATTGATACCTATTTAAGAAACGTGAACTTAAGAATAGATGGCTAGATTAAACACCGTCTATTGAATTCATTATAAAACTAAGTAATAATAATGCGGCATAATTCAAAAACTAATAAATTTGCAAATACGGTACTCAATGATCAGTCATGAAGTTCTTATTTTTAACGAGCAAAGCAAACTATTAAATCAAAGCTGAGCGACCAATCCATCGACTACAACTATCAAACGATGGATAGCTGAGCTTAAACGTGGTCGGATCAATATATTTAATGGACAACGCAGTCATCGCCAAAAAAAAGGCGTCTCTACATCAGATATGAAACAAAAAGTAAATGATATGGTGCTAGATAACTGACACCTAAAATTTAGCAAAACAACAGAGGCTTTACATATTTCATCTGGATCAATGATTTCAATTTTGCTTAATGAATTGAGAATGAAAATTATGTGCAAGATGGGTACCGCATTTGTTGACTGTGGACCACAAATGCAAACGAGAGAACATTTTATCCTTAAATTTAGTACAAATCTGTATAAAAACAAATTTGTATCTGTATATGCATGGACACACAGTACGTATTTACCAGCTTTTGCTTCAACTACCAGACGCATGCGTTTCTGTGTAACCACTTTGTCAATGATAGATTTACGAAGCAAAAGACTATAGGTACACTTGCGGTCATGTAGTAAGTTTTGTCCTATCCGAAGACATCAGATAACCTCATGCCATCTGACGGACAAAACCGACCACGCCGGTGCAAAGTATTTCTTCTCGAATAGCAAAGCTATTACTGGATAAGAAGAAAAAATACGCATATTACTGTGAGTCCATTAACTCATCGCCAGGTGGCGTAGTATAGCAAAAAAAAAAACAAGTTGCATGTCGATGCGATAATTCACATCAAGCTTTGATACAAAATAATACAAATCTGTATAAAAACAAATTTGTATCTGTATATGCATGGACACACAGTACGTATTTACCAGCATATACAAATTTGTTTTTATACAGATTTGTATTATTTTGTATCAAAGCTTGATGTGAATTATCGCATCGACATGCAACTTGTTTTTTTTTTTTTTGCTATACTACGCCACCTGGCGATGAGTTAATGGACTCACAGTAATATGCGTATTTTTTCTTCTTATCCAGTAATAGCTTTGCTATTCGAGAAGAAATACTTTGCACCGGCGTGGTCGGTTTTGTCCGTCAGATGGCATGAGGTTATCTGATGTCTTCGGATAGGACAAAACTTACTACATGACCGCAAGTGTACCTATAGTCTTTTGCTTCGTAAATCTATCATTGACAAAGTGGTTACACAGAAATGCATGCGTCTGGTAGTTGAAGCAAAAGCTGGTAAATGTTTTTATACAGATTTGTATTATTTTGTATCAAAGCTTGATGTGAATTATCGCAATTATCGCATATCGAATTATCGACATGCAACTTGTTTTTTTTTTTTTTTGCTTAAATTTAGCGTTAAGTTAAAGATACGAATAACTTTTAGCGGTGAATATACATTGTTGATGAAACCTGAATACATTATTACAAACACGAAATGTTACAAGAATCGAAACAATGAACTGAGGCTGGTACAAGTTCTCAGAAGAAGGCAATGGACGTGCACTCGATCGGAAAGGTTATAGCTACAGTCTTTTGAGATTCTTCTTAA
Organism: Melolontha melolontha; assembly: GCA_935421215.2. NCBI lineage: Eukaryota > Metazoa > Arthropoda > Insecta > Coleoptera > Scarabaeidae > Melolontha > Melolontha melolontha. Next base: position 72,255,906 of record OW285235.1, read on the forward strand.
CGATTATCTTAAGAGAAATAAAACGATAAGAGACAAATACTATTTATCCCGTAAATCATCTGCACGATAAAATACAACGCATAAGACTCCACTTTAGGACGAAACGAGTGCTTTTCTAAAGGATAATGAAGCATTAACACTTCGACTGCTTTAGTGACAAATATTCTTGAGCTACATTTCGTTACTACATTACTTATCATCTAGGTTATTCACCAAAATGGGCCCTCTCAAAAGTTTTGCCAGCTTGGTTCGGTAACAAGGGATTTGGATCGAATGAGGAAGGTATAATTGAAACATATGTCGAATTGTTTGATAAAGAGTACTTTTCTGGGCGAATTAAAAGATTTAAATATTGGTAGACTAAATATAATGAGTTAGAAGGAGAATACTTTAAAGTCTGTACTGCAATGCGTATTACATCCTTTATCCTCTGAGACGTACAGTTAGCAACGGCAATTTCACACAATATCATAGGACAGAACAAAGTTGTCATGACCATTATTATTGTTGGTAATACTACAAAATAGATTGATAACCTAATGATCAGAAATACGTTCCAACTTGTTTATAATTATCACCAGTTCAAAAGCAGTGCAAAAATAACGCTCGCGCACAAACGATCACCAAACGATACGTGTACCGTAACGAAACCTGTAATTAGAACAAATCTTATAATTGCAGTTGTCAGCAATAATCAAGTACATCAATAACGCACAATTTAAAAATCCAAAAATATTTTTGTTTTTTTTAAATTGTCATAGTAATTTTAAAGTCACTGTCCAAAACCAATTTTCCAATTAGGGAACCAACGAAGATACCCTCTTTAAGTTTTGCGTTAGTCAAACCGGAAAATTTACTGTTTATACACTTTCTGCTTGCCATACTAAAAGACAACTAACACACAATAAGAACTCACGACGGTATTTGCAAGAGTACTGTGACTGCACAGGAGATGTACCACTTATATACACTTTGTAATTGAGCGAACTCTACAAACACGTCAGCGTATGCTCAGACAAGTTTAAATATGCAAAAGCAGCTGTAGATGGGATAAATAATTAAGAAAATACTTTGTTACTAAATTGTGAAATATCTTTACGTCAAACGGACTTCGGTTTAGTAATCAGTAAACATGGATAAAACACATGCTTCTATTTAAACCCCAGATTTACTTAGTTTGTCAAATTGTATTAATTAACTCATCATACAATGCGACATTTGCATGTAAAAATGAGATTTAATAGTTATTAATTCTCAATTGCAGTAACTTCAGAATGTTAACTATATATACGCCAAGTAGAGAAGGGAAAAGTCATGTCTGTCTCCAGGATACCGTATATTGACAAGCTCAATAAGAACGAAATGCATATGTACGTTCCGGGGATAGACGAATTTTTAATTAACCTTACAAGCAGGAAGGCGTGTTGCGTTCTAATTGCATACTGGTACGAACTTAGTTTATCAAATTGTAGTAACTAACGCATCAGATAAGGCGACATTTGCATGTACAAATGAGATTTAATAGTCATTAATTCTCTTTTGCGGTAAGTCCAGATTTACTATTAAACCCCTGTGTAATCAGTCACGAAATCAAGATAATCAGTCCCAAACGACCAAAATACTTTTCATTGGGCGACGCTAAATATTCTTCATATCATTTGCATCCCAAAGTTACTCCTATTACTCTGTTGTATATTCTCTCTATTTTTTCAGTATTTTTCTGTAGAAATCAGTAATTAAAAGGTATTTTAACTAAGTCTTTTAAGTAAAATACTTCCAGTATATATAACAAAAGGCTTTTTCATCATCTTATTTATAATACATAATTTATAATTATATTATATCTTTATTATCCAAATACATTAAAAACAATAAAGATAGAACATATAAAGATAACAAATCTGGAATCTATAAACTAACGTGTGCGGTGAGATATATGTTGAAGAAACAGGAAGATTATTGGAAAACGTATTGCTGAACATTGTTCTTCGTTTAAAAATAAAAATAACAAGCTTCCCCTTTTGCCAATCATTTAACTAAATTCAATAATGATTTTCAAAAATATTACTTACTGATCAGTTAGATTTAAATAACTCACTTTTCTAAATTTATTCATTTTTAAAGCGACCGTTTAGACGATAATAAAGATTCACATTAACCGCCGGTATTATCAACTGATATTGAAAGTAGTTTTAGTTAAAATACGTTTAAATAAAGTGTCCCTTAAATTAGGGGTCTGTATCATGAAATGCATTTAACTAAATGTGATATTTAGGAAGGTTGGTAGTACTTTTTGAACAGTTCGTGTCTGGCTTCGCTTTAGTTTATGTTGCTTTTAATAACTCAAAATTATGAGCAGATCTTTAAGATTGTTATATGTTTCCTTAGAACAAAATTTTAGTTGTAAAATGGTTTCTAATTGATCTACATTACACAGGGTTGTATACTGTAATCAAAATGTAATCAATATTTAAGTGTCACATTAACATATTAAAAATACTTGCAAGAACTAAAACATTCATAGAACAATGAAATTCTCTTTAAAAAATCAAAATAAAATTCGAAAATATATAAAAATTTTTAAAATTTATTTGTAGAGAAATTAATATTAAACAGAAAATATATAGCCTATAATGGACGTAAGTACACAGAAATTTCGAGGTTATGTAAGTATATCTGAGTTAATTCTCCTTTTAATACTTGAGTAGTCAAATTCAGGTATTTAGGTTTAAATGGGTGTTTAGCGTTAAATGCTCCGTTAAACATGTTGACAATACACTTGCGTTACTTTTAAATGCCATTTAATATAAATGCCCTTTTAATACGTTGATAATACCCGACCGGCCGTTAGCCTATTAAGTTTCTATTAGTAAACATGTTTCCTAACAGTACAAGCACAACAGTAAGGACTGACTAGCTGGGTCACATTTTTAGTCGAATATTTACTTTAATTTTTTAATTTTAGAGACTCTGTAAAATAATATTAACCTATTTCGCAATTATGTAAACAGACACTAATTTATAACTTACTCTAATACGTGCCTGACGAAGCCACTGTTTGGGAAAACAATTGTCGATTGTATTTTAATTAAATGCAGATTAAATTCTTAGTTTTATTTCCATTTTGTCATTTATATTTTCTTCTTTCTAAATAGAAACTCACCTATGATTACCAAACGGCTTCCCATCAAAACACATTTTTATTATTACGCTTAGAAACAAATTCTTGTTAAGCTAAAATAGATAATTCTGTACAGTAATTGAAAATCCGTACCAACAACACCTGTGTTTTATGGTATTCAACGAAGAGAAATTATAATATTAACGTTGTCACACTTCAATGCCAAGGAGACCTTAACAACAACTAACCAAGTGGATCGTTAAATAATTCCACCCAATAAAAGAAAACCTATTCAAAACACAAACACGCTCATTGTTGTGAGACGTGAAGCTCAATGATGAAGCAATAATTCCTAATATATTATGCAGTATACAAATTTAAAAAATGTAACTGAACACCACGCGGAGCATTAAATACTGCATTGTAAGGGTAAAGTGAAAAAAAGAAGGTAGAATGGAATTGCGGTACAATATTTCTCGTGAAGTATCGCGCGCAGATAGTGTGGAGTATACTGCGCGACTAAAAGGATACCAACACCTTCCCAGCAGGGACCCATTTATAAAATCGTTTCATATTCAGATGCACTTTAGGCTTCAATTTCAACTTATTATCTAGTTCTATGGCCGCCTTTGTTAATTTTCGATTACCAACAGTAATTTCGTAATCTGCATAATTGTTATTTAATTTTCGTGTTGTATTTTACTTTTTTTCTCATTGATCTCGGATCGATTTTAGAAAGGGATATTTCTAAAGCCGCCGTGCCCAGATAAATACGAGCACATTAAATTAAAAAAAAATAAATGTCAGGCCGTTCTTTTATTTTATAGTACAATCGTTTTCGTAGATTAGTTAAATCACTTTTATTGCATCAATCTAACCTGAATAAGTAAGTTGATTGATATTATTAACCTTACAATATCAACTACGACGAAAGCTAAATATCTTAAATTCCCAACCGTCATATTTAATAACGCAATCTTTTAAAATAATCATATTTAAGTATGTATATACATTACATACGTTCTATATGTACTATGCATAATTAAAAAATATTCCTGTCGCAAAATTACATAAGTCAAAAAAAATTAAATACAGGCCCGTAATATACGTGTGTATTATTTTAAATTAATAACAAGTCATTCCTTGAAATTTCGCTGAAGGTTTCGCTGGAGTTATACTTTCAAAGAAGTAATGTCTATCAAAGACCACTTTATATTAACAGTACAAGCACACAAAGTAAGTAATTAAATATTCTTACACCATATTTTGTAATGTTGTATATATGTGCGCTTGTCTGAAGACGAAATGTTTATTTTCAAAAATATTTTTACAAGAAGGCAGGAGAAGCAAAAGTGAAGGGCAACAGATTGCAAGAGAAGAAAAAACGCCAGAAGACCTAATGGACAGAGACTGTTTTAGCAAAGCTAAAGGAATGAAATATAATTAACTGGAAAAGTTGTGCCGAGAAAAGGAAGCTATGGCAACAGAGAGAAATATACCCACCTTAAAAGAAGTTTCCTAATACATACGTCGTAACTTACCGGTTTAGAGCAACTGTGATTATTTGAACAGAATTATGAGGGTCGGTTGATATATAAGTTCTCTAGAACGAACAACACATTTCATAATTATATTAACAATAGTAAAATAAAACCGATAGGAACTTACAATCTGGTGTTTATAAATTAAATTGTGAATGTGGATTAGGTTATATTGGACAAACTGGTAGATCCTTTTCTCATGCATAAAAGAACATGAAAGAAGCTTCGAATTACAAAAAACAAATTCTACTTACACAAACCATTTTATAATAATATATTTGACATATTGCACATACAAAATAAGAGCAATAAATTGAATTTATTAGAGAGTTCAGAAATAAATAAGTTAAACAAACTAAACCTCATTTTAAATGATCAATTAGAGATTAATAACTCTCCGTTATTAAACATAAGTATTTAAAATCATGTTTGTCAAATAAATGTTATTATATTAAATATTCTTACAATAATTAATTAATATTTAATATTAAGTTTGCTATTGGCCTAATTTTGTGCCTAAATTATAAGCATAAATTCGCCGATTGATATTTGGCATTATTTTTTGTATATTAGATTAATAGAATTAGAGTTATCTTAATTCTGTAGTTATATTCCTAAGTGGAATTTAGCAATTTGGTAATGATATCAATTAGTCTGTACTCCCACTTTTATACCTAACCTTTAGCTATAAAAGTGAAGTCTGTTACGGTTTTTGTATTACAATTATCATCACCTGATGAAGCTCTAGTAGAGCGAAACGAACGTAGTGACTTTTAAAAAAATTATATTTTGAACTGAAAGTGAATTTTCATTTCATTAATTATATATTATAAGGTCTCCAACAACTAAATTTTGAGTTGTGGGGAACAAGTTCTAAGCTGCGAACAGTAATTTTTCAAGTACCTCATCCTAGCATGCACCGTTTTATTTTCCTGTATACCGTCGGTGTGTAACAGTGTTATTTATCATGAGTTAAATTCCTGAGATGCATATGGAGCAACGATCTGTGATAGAATGCTGAAAGGTTGTGCGTCCATCGGAATTTACTGGTGTTTAAAAGGTGTTTATGGCAATATCGTCGTTCTGATTTTCTACGTGTACGAAAATTCAAAAGCGTTTGATCAGCAGAAAATCATGATCACCATTTTCATTAATATCGAATATATGCTGAAGGAATTAAAATTAATTCAATAAGATACTGCAAAACTTAACAATCACTAAAGAATCGTATCCGTAGAGTAAGATCGGAAAGAAGTACAGTCCTAATTAGAACATTTAGATTCCTAGTTGTTTCCAAATTTGAAGGAGGTATTGAAAGATAAACATTTTCCTTCAGACATTGAAGTTGGGGCTGCTGTTCACAATTGGATCAACAATAAACAAGAAAACAAATAAAACATATATGCATATACATTTTGTATCTGTAGACATGGAAATACACCTCGTATTTTATCAATTCACTTCAGGCAAAGACACGTGCTTCTCTCTTACGACGTCATCAGTCTGGCTAATGAAGTGACGTTTAAAGGCTCGCTGTTCCGAACAAATAGCAAATTTTGTGATATGAAATGGCACCAGATAAACTTGTGACATCTGACGGACAAAAGAGACTACACCGATAATAGAAATATCTTCTCGACAGGCTGGGCCTATACATAAAGAAAAAAAAAGTATATTGGTGTACTCCATTATCTCGTCGCCAGATGGCGGCCTGTCTAGAAGAAACAGATACGGAAAGAATATGCATATATGTATCATTTGTAACAAGTGCTTAATGTTGCATACACATTGATATACTAAATTTCTTTAGTAAACAAGAAACTTTTTTCGTGGACGGAATGAAGAAATGGATTTAACGTTTGGAGAAAGGTGTTTGCACTAAATGGTGATTATGTGGAAAAATAATTATGTACATTGGTGGTATAATAACTTTCCTTCATTTGGAGGCTACTTGGCAGAAGCTGCTTGAATTTCCCTGCTTCATTTGGAGACTAATTTTATTATTTTGTCTTTTCTTATTCTTATCTTATAGAGTTGAGAACAACCAAAATCAATCCACTCTCGTATATATCGCTGCGTAACACGTTAATAGAACAAGGTAAAAATTTGAGGCTCGCGGTATTATTAGTATGTGAATAACAACAGTTAATGAGTATAATAATGCCTCATGTATCTAAAATAAAGTAGACTGCCTTATTTAACAAAAGACGTGAAAGTTTCACCAAATTAAACAACTATATTTACGTGTTATTTAATTTGTGTGGCCTTTGACCTAAATTAAATTGATATTCTATGAAGGATAAACACATTATGTACTTTAAATAGATCTCCAAATCGATACTTATTGCTTAAATTTTACAGTGCTTCATATAAAATTAACACGGACCCTTCAAAAATTGCCCATGCCAAGAGAAACTTTCGTGGCAGTGTTATTACTAGAGTTGGCTAATAGCGCCAAGAGGCAGTTGTGTAGGTTCAACAATAAGTGGTGAGGCTACAACCTTCAGAACTGTACAAGATCTGTTGTATATGCATGTATGCTGCCGTAAGTAGTAGTTCGTAGTTCTAAGTTTGTTTCAAAAATCTCGCAATTACATATGTCGCGAAAACGACCAATGCAGACACTGTTAAAAAATTTATAACAGAAATGCCGGATGTATATTATAATAGCGTCAAAATTAAATGCCTACTTTGTAATATCCCTTGAATATTTTCAAAAGGGATAGTCATCGTCACATTACTGGCAAATACCGTTCTTCGATAAAAAGTGGCAAAAGACACCATGAAAAATTTGAATTTTATTTATGTGTTACCTTCATTAACAAATATTTTAATGATATAAAGAATGTTGTTTTAAAATACGACCCGAAAGAAGCTGCAACTCTCAAGAAAAGCCAAGTAATATTGTAATATTTCAAATACTCAGGTTGAAAGTGATGTATAAAATATTCACAACAATTATTTTGGACTAGCCAAAGGGAATAGAAAATTTACAAAATGTTTCGATGTCAAATTGTAAATGATGTTCACGTACAGCTATTCGCTGTAAAATGCGAAAAAAATGAGTGCGTAATAGAAAAATTTGAAAATTCAGACAAATTTGCGAAGGTACGTGTAAGGACCCATTCAATTGTTTAAAAGATGATTTTAAATATGCAAATATTACATCACTAGAAGTAGAACGGTCGGTTTCGGCATTAAAAAAACATTTATTCCCCGCATCATACTGGCTTGACTGAAAGAACTGTGGAAACATATCTGATGATAGAAATATTTAACAGACTTTGAAATTTCACGGAAGATTCTTAATACGGTAAGTGTGTGAGAACGTTTTATAATCTATTTCTTGATATTTGTTTTATGTATAAACTTTTATGCGGCTGCCAGTGGCTGTTGGCGTAAATTCGTCAACTCTAGTTATTACATTGAAACTAAATTTGACGAAAATCTAAGCGAAAATAATAAAATTTGAGATACTTAATATATAAACACACCATGTAGCGGATATACTAAAATGTGGTAGACTTAATTAACATGCTAGATTTAGGAATATTTGCTATACTATAGATTCTTAACTCAAGGTTAAATTAAAAATAATAACTGGTGTTTTCGGAATTTTTAGCATCTTTATATTTGCTGAAATTAAGTAAACACAGATTTAGCGTTTTATGTAGTGAATACGAAATATGTATTAGGTAACACACGAAATGTATGTAAAGATACAATTATGTTTCAAATGTTATTATTTATACTGTGCGGTATCTTTCTTTACTTAAAGTAATCTTGACATTAATTGATGCTATTAAAACTGTTTTTGGTATTTTGTAAAAATGTATTTACTAATCTTAGGGAAATTAAAAAGAAATAATTGGGAGAAGTAGATTCTGCCAATTATTTCGACGTGAATTTCGTTCAGTTTCAATGACTTACGCATACATTTTAAGTTTTCATTTATTTAGATATAGAGCATTGTTTAAGCTACTTTTTCAGATATGATATGGAAGAACGTCCAGAACGGCATCATAAAATAATGGCGAGATGGATTGACGGTCATACTGATTGTATGTCCATTGTCACTGATTCCGAAATTTATTGCAAAATCTGTAAAATATCGTTAAAAAATTCCATGAAATCGCACGTACAACGTCACTTAGCATCGCAAACACTGCACAGAAATTGGAACCGTTGGAATCTGATAATTTTAGCGAAGAACTCTGTGAAATTTTGATGGCGGCTAATATTCCATTAAATATACTTATCAATCATTTTAAAAATATTTCTCCAAAAATATACTGGTCGAAATGTTCCTGATGAATCCAGCTACACAAATATATGTTTCTAAGTGCTACACGAAAGCAGTAGAACGCATTAGAAGCCATCTTCCAAATCAGTACCTCTGGATAAGTGCCGACGAAGCTGTCGGTATATTAGGACGCTGTGTGGTAAATGTTGTAGCTGGAGTTCTACATCCAGCTATTCCGTATAACGCATATGTAATAGCAACAAAAGTTATAAATGCAGTTGATGCAGAAACAGTTGCTAAAACCATTAACGAGAATATTCAAAAAATACTTCATTCGGACGACAAAGAAGTACAAAGAAAAAGTACATTTATTTGTATGTGACAGAGCTGCATATATGTTAAAAACAAGCAGACTATTAAAGTAAACATATCCTAATATGCTGCATATTACTTGTGTAGCACATGCTCTCCACAGAATCTGTGAATATATCAGAGACACCTTTCCAGAAGTTGATAGACTTGTATCCACTTTTAAAAAAGTTTTCAGAAAAGTACCATTGAGAGTAGGCTCTTTACAGGGAAAAACTGCCATCTTTGTCACGGAATATAAAAGGAATATAAAATATAAATGACATTTATATTTTATATTCCTTGAAAAAGGCATCATTTGCCGAAACATGTAGGACTGTTTTAAATATATATATTTTGAAGTAAAACCAGACCTTAAATCGCCAACAAATTGAATTTACTATATATATATATATATATATATATATATATATATATATAATGATGATTAAACACACGTACGAGCGCACCGACATACAAAACTCTACACTTACGCTCTCACACAAAACCACACACCCATACAGAGACGCAAGCTGCCAGCAGCAACCAACACACAAGTTCATACCCAGAAAGAGACACAAATTGCTAGCAGCGAACAACACATATGTTCACACCTTGCTATCTATTTTTTGGAATACTAAGGCATGATTTATTATTATTACTGGAATGTATCTTTGAATAATTTAAACCATAGCAACTTAATTACTTGACATTTATATTCTGTCATTTATATTTTGTATTCTCTTGATAAAGGCGTACCGCCGAAACATGTAGAGTTTTTTAAATACATATATTTTGAAGTAATATACAGACCTTTAATCGCCTACTGATTAGGTTTACCATATATATATATATATATATATATATATATATATATATATACCGTGTGGCCGCCATCCATAGCGCGATGCATGTATTAGTAACTACTGGCCGACTATAATGGGCGTGCCAACTTGAATTGCCACACCGACAGCGGGCGTATTATAAGTTATACGTATAAATGTATTCGTAGGCGTTATTGAAAAAGAATTCATTTTTGTGATATTTATTTATCATTATTTATTATCATCGGGAAAAGTACTTGTGAACTTGTAAATTTGTATGAACGATATTTATTAGTACGTAAAATATTTTGAGCCGTTGTTTTGCTGATACCCAATTCGCGGGAAATTTGTCGAGACGACATAGTGGGATTTACTTCGACTAAAGCACATATTCGAATTTCTATATCACTTATTGTCTTATCCGGAACAACTTTATTTTTATTAGTTACTATAGAAAATGTAGTTTCGAACCGATTAACTGTCCTACGAATGGTGCTTGCATTGGGAATTTGGCTTTCAGGGTAATTAGCTGCAAATAAAGCTCGAGTTACTTCCGCGGAATTACCACCGTAAAATTGTTTAATCATAAAGAGTTTTTGCTCCGGTGTATAATACTCCATTTTTTAAATGACCGCTACCTACCTACCAACAACGCGGTTTATTAAATAGTGTGAGCGAGTAGTTCCCCCGACGATATAAAAATTGCAACTAACACCCATATGCGGGAGCGACGGCTAATGCGCTTGCGCGACTACACCGTATAAATGTGGATTTTTTGGACAAATGCGAGTGCATCATAGGGATATGCGAAACACTAGTTCTGTTGTAATCCAGTAGAGCATTGCGTCTACTTCTTTACCGTTCTAACACACGGACACCTCTGTGTGTTTTGCTTACACTACAGGTATCGCTATAGTGCAGACGCACGCGTCCACATGGTATATATATATATATATATATATATATATATATATATATATATATATAAGGTAAACTTAATAAGTCGGCGATTAAAGGTCTGATTTACATCAGAGTATATATATTTAAAACAACCCTACATGTTTCGGCAATACGCCTTTGTCAAGAGAATACAAAATATAAATAGTAAATTCAATTTGTTGGCGATTTAAGGTCTGGTTTTACTTCAAAATATATACATTTATATTTTGTATTCTCTTGACAAAGTCGTATTGCCGAAACATGTAGGGTTGTTTTAAATATATATACTCTGAAGTAAACCAGACCTTTAATCGCCGACTTATTAAGTTTACCTTATCATACCAAGGTCTCGAAGATATTATATATATATATATATATATATATATATATATATATATATATATATATTTATCTATATATAGTATAATGTAGGTTGCCATTCCAATCAAAAAAACATCTATTATTTTGGCAATATCAAACTACAACAATTTACATACGTACATTATCTTGAAATTGGAGTCGTTGACCAGATAAAGAAAAGAAAAGGGTCGGTTGTTGTTACTATTATAAATTAGAAATTAATCTATATATGTATTTGATTAACTCCGCATTACCTATAAACAGTTACAACTATACAATAGCAAATATCTATATTAGGTATAGAAGAAAAAACCTATTCCGAGCCTCCCTTACAGATGCTATGTTTGTTTATTCGCATCATGCAAACTCATAATTGATTTGAACAATCAATTTGTTACAACACAATATACACATGTATGTGTATGTTTAGCAACATATATAAAGACTAAACCGCAAAAGGAAGAACAATAATAAACACATGTATTTGCATGACAAATTATGCCGAATTTATTTAAAGCGTTTTCTAAATACGATCTTTTGGAAATAAAATAAAACGACATTTTATTATACTCTTCGGAATGTAAAAACTGTTGTTGGAATTTTTGCCCGGCGTTGTACTATACATCAATTTTATGCGTTTCAACCGTTGAATAATAATATATTTGCGGTACGTGATGATTATTTTAATGTGTGTAATAAATAGCTTTTATGTTTGACAGTAAATAAAACGATACATTAAATATAAACCCAAGTCTTTTCGTGAATTACAAATTTAAACTATATCAAATCGTTTCGAATAATGTAGAGAAATTAAACGCTTGTCTTACAATTAGTGTACTGATAATTATGTTAGCATTACTAGGAACGCTACAATTTTCAGGCCAACATATAGCAAAAGAAGAAAACAAATAACAAAATAAAAATTTAAAAAAATTATATACACAATTAATGGCTGCTGTGTTAAAATACGTGTGGTAAAAGCTTTTAATTTAAGATGAAACCGTATTATTTTGTATTTTTAATTCGAATTATAAGTTAAAGTTTTTTATAATTCCTAATGTAGTTTCGGAACTACTTTATTGGACGCACTAATTCGTAACTTTTATCATTGAGTTTTTCCTAAACTAAATAAATTTATGTGCTATACAATATTAGTTGTGCATAGCGACAAAAAAGGGGCTGCCCCGTATCGTTATGTACAAATTTTGTCAAAATTATTATGTACAAAAAGTGTCAAGTAGACTTCATTTGAAGTAAAAAAAAATCGTAAAACTTGTAAATCCATTTTTATTTGTTTGAAAATTACAAGCCTATAAATGTTTTTGTCAGATAATGAAAAAAAAATGTTATACTAAAGTAAATAAAAAGATTTTAATTAAGAAAAGTTCAATAAATAATATTTTCAAAATGTCCACCTCCTTGCTGAATGTAGGTTTGTGTCCATAAGCCAACAGATGTAGTACAAAGAAAACTTATTTCATACTTGTTTCGTCGTATTTGTTCGGCAACCTGATGAATACCATCCAATAACTTTTCTCTTGTGTTTTGCGCGTAGACTAAATCTTTCAAATATCTCCACAAAAGAAATCCAAAAATGCAACGTTAACAGTAATCTGAATACAATTTGTTTATTATTTGATATTAATAATTCAGCACTTACGAAGTAAGTATCAACCTTGTTTATTATTTGTTTGTCGATCTCCACAAAAAATATTTTATTTACTAACACCAATGTTTATTTCCTTTAGGATTACATTTTATTATGCGACGTGAACAATCATAGGCCTGTTATTAGATCGTATGCATCAGGCTGGCAAACAAATACGTCAAAACAAGGGCGAAATACTTTATCTGTTGGCTTACAGGCACAAACCTGCATTCAACAAGGAGTTGGGACATTTTGAAAATATTATTTATTGAACTTTTTTAAAATAAAATCAGTTTTTATTGCTTTAGTATAACATTTTTTTTCATTATCTGACAATAACATAGGGCCTGTAACTTTGAAACAAATAAAAATGGATCTACAAGTTTTGCGTTTTTTTTTATTTGAAATCTAGTCTAGTTTAGACTCTCAAAATTTTAACATGACGATATGGGACAGCTTGTATACGAGAAAACGAATTTTCTCTATTCGAATCCGGCCTTGTCGCAGTTAAATATACGGGTGGCAACACAGGCTTCCACTTCTAATTCATCAGTAATTTTGTTTACCGAAGAATTAAATTATTCTATCGGTATTTGTCAGACCACAACAAATTTAAAGAAAAAATATATGTAATGTCCCATTGGGCACGCCATGAACACGCTACATAAAGTTTTTTGTTTCATGACGATTTCTGTTTTACATATTATAAACATAATAATTTTACTTTTAAAAGAAGTTTAACGTTCAAACTAATTAATTTTAATCACACATTTTTGTTAAAAGTATTTTTCGGAATCTTATCGATTTTTTTCAGGTCAACTAACTTGAATTACTATTTCAGTCAATAGAAAATAAACACATTTTTACCGATTTTGACCGATTTTAACTACATTTTGGCCCTTAAAATTTGTACATTTTTATCAATTACAAATAAATTTCTTTTTTGATTTCCAGTTAGACATTTATACGTATTCTTCAGATTTGCATAGCTTTGTCGCTATTCAGCGGTAACCCTGTGTATGTAATAAAATTAATAATATGCGACACGTATACATTGAAACGATCTCTTTAATGTTAATAGGTTTATTGTTAATAGCAAAGTACAATATAGCTAAACCATGTTCGGAATGTATAATAATAATATAATATATTTATCGCACTATTTGCAGGACAAATTAAATTTTACAATATTACAAAATACAGCGCATTATTCAAGAATAAAAAACTATTATTATAAAAGTAATAATAAACATAAAGCAAAATGTAAAGGTACCGTTTCAACCAGGGATAACACTGTAAATATTCGTATATGTTAGAGAAGCATATCGAACCAAATACGTCAAGAAAACCTTCCGCAACACATTCAGGAATTAGAAGAGCCTCTATAGAGCGCATATTGCAAGTTCGAACTGTAAAATTCATCTGGGAAAGCAAACCAGGAGAATCAATGCGATGTTGTAATATATTTATCAGAAAGGTTGCGCTGTAACATTCTTTTTGTTTCAAAGAGACAAACTTATTGCCAATTCTCCAACAATTGAGCTCTCTTCGGAAAAATATCGTATCGTAAATTTTTATTACATTAATATACGATAAAAACCTCATTAGGCTATAGGAGAAACCAATAGTATCGAATCTTCGATAATTGAACCTTCCACTTAAGCAAGATAATTATAATTTTTTATGAATTTATTCGACTTTTTAGTTGGCTGCGCAAATGAAATTTTTATAGAAAATACAGCGCTTTGTAATTTTTTGTTTCTTAAAATTATATTGTTTTGTCACAGAACAGTTCGAACAGAAAATATACAAAAAATGCAACAAAATAAAGAACAACTTATTTAATAAAAGTATTTTCCCGAACAATTTGTACGAATGTGAACGTGCAATATCATTAATATTTCCGCCTTTTAAATTTGACGTCTTCCTGCCATTTACATCTAACCTATACAAATTATTTTAAGTTTTCATATAAGACAATTTATTCAAGACTAAATCAAAGTTATTTTCCTTTTTATCATTAAGATTTGATAACAATATGTTAGCGTCAATAGAGTATATTATTAGCAAACGTCAACTTGTAATAGAAAAGTACTACCAAATCTAGTATTTGAGAAATTTTTGCACTACTTATTCACCGGTATGGGAAGACTTTTGTCGCGCTGTGTTAAAAAATAATTCATTTTACTATAAAAACACTCGCGTATTCGAATGCAACATTGTAGCAAAATTTCAAGACAATCGACCGACTACTTTACAAGTCATGCTAGCGCAAACATACGCAGGCTGAATTTATATATATAGAGAGAGATATATTGTAGTATTGCTTGTACTCTATACATTCAAAAACTATTTGTTTCAAAATATATAACAAATTACTAATTATTAATATTATATATTAGGGAGAAACAATTTATTGTATTTTTATTAAATTATTAGAAATTAAAATTAATCTATGCTTTGGTAATATTATTAACTGTTTTTACGGTGGGCGAAATATTGGAAATATTTAATCAAATAATTAAAAATGCAAGATCAATCTGGTCTCTTCAAGAATGGTAAGCTACTTACCGAAACATATGTTAAGAGAAACCTAATAAATTTACTAAACAGTCAATGTCCAGTGTTATTTTAATTATTTTTAATTATTTCATTATATTTACTTTGGAATTGGGTTTATAAATTGTTTATATCATAGTAAGGAGATGAGTTGTTCAAACGCCGAGCTCAAGTTATATTTAATGAATAGTTGTCATCGTAATATTCGTTGCAACACTGTGATCATGGTTTATATAATACACATATAATAAAACGCTTATTAATATTTAAGCAAAAACCTGAAATTTTAGCAAAAATCAAGTTTAATATATTTAGATTTAATAATAATTAATTTTTGTCAGAAACATATAATTTCAAACTTTGAAAGCTGTTGCTTCCATACTTATCATTATCTATAAAATTGGTATCTTAATCAGTAGACTAATCATTTTAATGATTTTTATCTAATTATAATTAGAACGTCAACTTCGTTAGATTTCAAAAAGAACATCCAATACAAAGCACATACGTTTACGAACGAACCTTTTATAAAATCATGGATAAACTCATTATTTTATATTAGGAAATAAATAAAAGTGCACAATTAAAAGTTTACCTAAAATTTAAAAAGTGATATTCAACATTATTATGATTACTACATTTTACTGGCTAGTTATTTTTATAACATGAGAGCAAAATGAATTGAGGTAGTAGGAGGCTGCGGTTCGCTGATCGTATTTCGTGAATTATAAAGTAAATAAATCTTACTGACAGCACTTAAATGTCTCCTTGATACAAATTTAATTTAGAACTTAAAATATTTATAAAATGTCATACAAATGTCATGTTTTATATTTTATTGAAAAGTTTACAATAATTGTTGAAACTGTTGTCCCTCGGCATTCAAACATAAATTTACGCGCCGCTTCATGTTTTCAAAAACCTTTTGTAAAATAAATCCGTCTACTAACTCGCACTGTCGCACGATATTGTTCCGTAAATCGTCTATTGTATGCACTGGATTTTTAAAAATAGAGTTTTTTAAGTATGGAAATAAAAAGTAATCCAGAGGAGTTAAGTCACACGATCTTGGCGGGAAACGGTCAACACTAATAATTCTTTCATAAAAAAATTCACGTAAATAATTTATTGTTTCACGGGCAGTGTGTGATCGTGCGGAATCTTGCTGAAAGAAACCTAACTGTAACTCGTCATCATGCAGTTGATTTATGAATGTTTCCAGTATATTATTGCGATATCTTTCACCATTTATAGTAAGCCTTCTACGTGACATGGCACACCAAACCCCTATTTTTACAGGATGCAACGTTGTTTCCCTATAATAATGCGGATTGTCTGTTGCCCACATATGCATATTCTGAGCGTTTATGTAGCCATTCAGGTGAAACCACGCTTCGTCGGTGAAAAACGTTTTATCCAAAACATCGTCGTCGTTAAGATTTGCATTAAAGAAACGACAATAGGCAACTATTCGAACGTAATCTGGCGGCAATAGTTCTTGATACAATTGAACCTTGTAAGGATGCATACCAATATCGCGTTTAAGAATACTGCGGCAGGTTCCATAATTTATATCCAACTGTTGTGCCAGTCTTCTGACAGATGTTGTAGGTTGTTCTCTAATTGCGTTTCTTGCATTATTAACAACATTTTGGGTCCTAACTCGAGAAGATCTTCCCCTTTCCATTGTCTTTTTACAGACCCAGTTGTTCGAAAGTTATTTATAATTCTCAATAGGTCACGAGAAAAGTTCTTATTTACTAAAACAACTTCAGGAAAACGTTGTTGGAATTCTTCCTTGCACATTTCTATTGAATAATACCATTCGCCGTTTGACAAACGTCGACCGTTGCGAAAGTAACATTCTAAAATGAACACCATTTGTTCTTGAGTAAACATTCTGAATGTGATTATACTGTTTTTTTTTTTTTTTAAATTGTATTGAAAGAATTAATAATTCACACTGACAGTCTTGTCATTAAATGTTTGACAGAAAAATATTGTGAATATAATTCACGAAATACGATCTACGAACCGCAGCCTCCTACTACCTCAATTCATTTTGCTCTCATGTTATTTGCCAACCTTACATCACGCTAATTGTTTGATTTGTGATAAAAATGTATGTTATAATAAATATATATTACATTATAATTTATTTTACATCTTGATATGGAATAAAATGGAAAACAAACTGACGATTTATTATCTTCTCCACACAAAATTTATAGAATACTGATACCGAACACAGATAAAAATAACAACAGGAAAAAAATGACAAAAATTTACAATTATTGTCATTTTGCTATCATTTTTCTAGAATATATGAGTGTGTTAAGGTAACGGTATTGCAATTGACATAGTCAAACAAGCCTTATTATCGACAGTTACTAGATGGAGTCAATGGGCGACCTGTAAAAATAACCCTGCGGTTTGGTGCGTTCAGCCCCTCGCCACCGAGATACAGATGTCATATGTATATACGAGCTTAAGCAAATATAATACATTTTGTCAATAAAAGATAATTCAAAAGTTTCCATCTTTGGATACTCTAATTTT
Source organism: Melolontha melolontha (assembly GCA_935421215.2). Classification (NCBI taxonomy): domain Eukaryota; kingdom Metazoa; phylum Arthropoda; class Insecta; order Coleoptera; family Scarabaeidae; genus Melolontha; species Melolontha melolontha. The sequence goes on from OW285235.1 coordinate 72,274,048, forward strand.
CCGAAATTTTCTCTAGATTTTATTTTTGGATTATTGATAATTCATGTATTCCTGTGACTAATTTCAACACAAGAGTATTTTAAATACGTAAATATTAAGATTATCTCTATATAGTCCGATTTAGTCATAATATTCGAAATTGAAACATAACAAAACTATCATGCCCTGAATTCGATGCAATTGAAAATTTATGAAAAACTCATTAATTCCTTTTCTTAACCTAAAAAAATATTAAATTTTGCTTATTTTTTGTTAATTCAACATCAAAAAATATTACTAAATTATTTCTTTTCAAATCTCGAATTTACACAAACATTTTTACTACATTAAATGCTTTTTTAATAATATATATAAATGTTAAAAATAATGTATATAAAGCACTCCAAAAACTATTTTAGTTTCTTTATACTGCTTATTTTATGTGTATAACCCAGGCTATTCAATGTTAAAGTCCAACGCAAAAAAATTCCCTAAACTTAAATTCCGAAATTATTCCTGTTTTGTAGTACATATTACATTTATGATTATATAGTTAGTAAGTTAATTGAATATGAAGTGCTAAAATAGAGCTGATAAAAGGCATGTTTAAAGAAACTAAATAGTATGTATTATTTATCCAATAGTATGAAACACAGTTGTTAAAAGTTTTCATTATTTGTTATGTTTTAATTATTTCAGTCTATATGTAAAATGTTTCATCACACAGTGGCTACTTCATGTTGAACAAAAATACTATTATCTTTGGATAAACGTATTAGAACATAATAAGTTATTATGTTATTATTAATAACACAGGCGTTGGTTTTCCCCTTTAAGATCGGAGAAGCGTTAAGGATAATTTTTAATGCGCTGATTACGAGGAAAATAGTCAAAAAATGCCACACGTCAGAATATTTTCTTATTTAGCATTTTAAATTTTGCTTAAAATTGCCCGGAGGGTTTAATTCTAAAATGGATAAAACTTTTTTTAATTATTGTTAATATCGTTAGTGATTCCATTATGATAATAGATTGAATTCCTATTTATAATTTTTTTGAATACTACATAATTACAAAGTATTAGGTCTTTATTAAGCTAAAAATGTGTGATTTTAGCTTCATTAAGTAACGAGCCTATTAATATGTAGGTTGTTAAAATTTTATAATGAAATGCAAATACATATATCCAAAGTTATCAAGGTAGAAAAAAGAAATTCCGCAATTTTTTTTTTTTTTGTGGAATAATAGGCAATTGAAATTTGAAGCTAAGTTTTATTAAAAATGGTGAAACAGTTTGTGCAGGCTTTAAATAAAGGACAAGATTTCAAATATCTGCATACAATTTTTCCATGTTTGTCAGACGCTAAACAGAAAGAAGGAATTTTTGTTGGCACTATATAAGAAAATTAATAAAGGATGAAAAATTCAATGAAAGACTCAACAAAATTGAATTAGAAGCATGGAAATCTTTTAAAGAGGTGGTGAAAAATTTCTTAGGAAACAATAAAAACCCTGATTATAAAGAAATAGTGGCCAATATTATTGCAAATTTTAATGGGTTGTTCTGTGAACATTAAACTTAATTTCCTGAATTTGCACGTTGACTACTTTCCGGAAAATTTAGGACTCGTTAGCGCAGTTGAGCAAGTTGAAAGATTTTACTAAGATTTGAAAGACATTTAAAAGATGTATCAGGGAAGGTGCAATACAAACATGTTGGCTGTTGAGGCGAGATGACCCAAACCGAAAGTATAAGGGAATATCACAAAATAGATGCTTCGGAAAAAGAAAGGTAAATTTTCACAAAGATAAGTGACATGTTTACGCAATAAACAAGTAATTGCTTTCCAAATTTCAGTAGTTTTTCAGTTCTAGAATTAAGTACTATTTTTTAATATATATTTTTTTAACGCTAAGAAATAAGTAATTAAACTTCTAGTTTCAAAAATTCTTTTATTGTAAATATATTACAATATTGTTTCGCCATACAATGGCTTCATCAGGTGGATGAAATACTATTTCATCCGACGGAGATACTTGTTGAAACGTCATTATAACGCTAAGAAATAAGTAATTAAACTTCTAGTTTCAAAAATTCTTTTATTGTAAATACCACTACAATATTGTTTCGCCATACAATTTACATATTTACAATAAAATAATTTTTGAAACTAGAAGTTTAATTATTTATTTCTTAGCGTTATAATGAAGTTTCAACGAGTATCTCCTTTGTCAATTAACTATATATTTTTTTCTAGGTAAAGGTGTCTTTTTTTGCAAGTTTCTTCGTTTGTCTATTCTGAAAAATCTGGACGGGATAGAGAAAAACCGAATACATACATATTCATAATCAGCATCAAACTATTTCAGAATCAGTCATCGAACTCAAAAGGGGGCGTCATGACTCCAAATTTGCAGGCCTGTGTAACTAATTTGTAAATAAAAAAAAGGAATTAATTCTCATTTTGTCAATCGTCTAATTAATAGTCATGTGTCTAATTATGAATATAAAATAATGCACATAGAATGTAATGGACTAATATTAAATTTATTAGAAAGCTTAGAAATAAATATATATAAAAAATTAAATAGTTGTTAAACATTGTAGAAATACGATCCCATTAAAATTTTGCTATATACTAACTTATATAGGAACATTTTAATCTAGTATGAAGTAAACTACAATTTACGTTTTAGTTTACTTCATCTTCAACTACTTAGTTTACTTGAAACATTTCAAATAGCCACTGTGTGGTGAAATAATTATCATGTAATGTACAATAATTAAAAAATTAAAAATTAGTAAAAATTTATAGCTTGTGTGTGTCTTCAACAAATTAAGGCTGAATCAATGGTGGTTATATATTATTTAAATTAAAAGAAAATTAAGAAGAAAAACAAGCAGATATTAAATTGTAGTGTTACTACAATTCACTCTTCTGTTGCTTTAAATAAATCCTGGTATTTCGAAAATTCTTGGAAAAACGTTTATTCATTTAAAAACAAAATGGAGCAAATATTAATTTGAGTTTCCTTAAACTAATTCTTTACTAGTAAATATAGTTTTATAATTTACTGTTACTATTATTAAACTACTATTATTAAACTACTATTATTAAAAAACTGTTACTATTATAGGTAATACAGGTACATATTCATCTGTCTAAATTTTAAGAACTTTCATCAATAAGTAATGATATATAATTCAATTTCAAATATAAATACTTTGTCAAATGTAAGATAAACTTTTTATTCTATTTATTTACTAAGTACATGATACATATTTCAAAGTTTATTAAAGTTTTAGAAACTGATAATTTGTCTCACATTAAATTTCTAATAAAGATAATTCTAATGATTCATTAAAATAAACACAATAATAAACGTTATAAACAATGTACTTTTCGTTAAAGTTCCTAGTACATATGTTTAAAACAATCTGAAATTTCCGTAATAAAATTGCATTCAAATTTCTTTATCTTTGATTTTGTTTAAATTATTGTCCTTTAATGCATATTCTTATAAATATAAAAACTATTGATAAAATAATGTCAGGTAATTTAGTACCTAACAAACCTTTTTAAATAAGTATTAATATTAATTGAGTAGCTATGTTTGTATATTTGCGCTTCTTCATAAAACGTTTTTTACAAACCTGCATTTGTAGCCACGCGTCCAGAAACGGCTGCTGATGATTGTTCTGGTGAGTATTCCAGCAATCTCCAGGATGGGCCGGTACAATTTGATCGTCCGAGCGCTGTGGTGCCGAGGGGGCCACACAGCATGCCCCCGTATCCATATCACAACCACTAACACACGTCTCCTGGTGCGAACCAGGAATAAATCTTTAAAAAATAAACCACTATCACGTCTTAAGTTTAAAAAGGTCACAGAGCGCAAAAACTAACTTCTAGTTTTACCAATAATTTGTATGTCTGCTCTAGTTTCTTTTTTATTTCTTCTAATTTGACTTACAAAAATCACTTACGTACTTTCTACTACCGCTATTCAGTAGTATTAAATCAGTGAAATTTTTTAAACCTCTGTCCTTTAAAGATAATATTAAAATTCTTCAATCGAGCACACCGATGGTATTTAATTTAAAACTTGTCATACAGTTATGTAAGAAGCGTATTGATTTTAAATACGCCGATTTAACCGCATAACTGGGCTTTCGATTTTATTATTCCGACAGCGTTCCTCCTCAAAAACATCACGAACTTCTTGCTCTTTTTCGGGGTATTTCTCTATCTTTCGCATTTATTCGTAAGATCAATTAGTCCATTTTGAAAGCTCTGTTTGTCGATGGTGTAACTTTTTTTTCTTTTTAGTATGTAACTGCTATTTCTTTAATGTTTATTTACCTTTTTTGTCCGTGTTGGTACGGAATGCATGCGGCGATCTTTACATGTAAATTAACAATTAAACTCTTGCTCTTTTTTTCATACCGACGAGAAATACAGTCTTACGAGAAAAAAAGGACGATGATATAACGCTGACTACGGCGTAAAAGATGAAGAAGAAAATATAAGAAAAAGATCAGTGAACGCGCAGCACGTCAAAACAAGTCAATTCGAAATCACAAATTCTGATGTCCAATGACTATATGCACACAAGTGATGACATGAATACAAAACAGTGTGACTGGTGGCATTCAATGCACGATACTTCAGCTGTTCAACCGTGCGTAACAAAGAATTAATTTTAAATTTCATGGGATATAATACCACACTAGAACTCTCTTTAATATATTAAGTATAAATTTTAAAAATAAAGTATTACACGAAAAGTCTTCGCAATAAAATTTAAGCAAAAATTGGGGATTCACAAAGTCAAAAGTCACTTGGAATGAGAAAAGAATAACTTGATTCTGCATACACAAATCAAAAACTTGACAGAATATCCACAACTTTATTATTTATATTACTGTGTTGGAGACACTATTTATTTTTCCATGAATGTTCGAAATTTTAATATTTAAATGTCTACACGCACTATGTGTTTTAATAAAAGAAAAAAATATAAATGTTGAGTGTGGAAACCAGGCATTGAACCATAAACGTTGTGTTTTTAAGACACCGTAATGTGACGAACGAAGTTTATCGTGAATTACAGGCCATGCGGTGGGTGTAACGCTTGTTGCGTAGTTACCAAGACAACGGTTACATGCGGACTGCAATCTTGTACGTGCCGACGCAAGAGCAACAGAGAGATAGGTTCGGAACTATCCGATTAGCTTTTGTCTCTGTGGCAGAAGAAGGGCGCAAGCTCTGAACGCCCACGACACGCGACTAGCAATGAAACTAATGAAATGATGAGCTTTTTATTGATCCTTCTCTTTTCGTTCCTTTTTCTCTTTCGTCTTTTTTTCTTTTTGTTTATTTCCATCTTTCGCATCATGAACCAATTTAACGCTTCGCTCTTTTTTTATTCTGTATTCGAGTATACTTTTACAGACGTGTAATTTATTAACAATTACGATATTTTAAGAATGCAATATATTTATTACTGTTACTACTTTACTATACGGCTTTTCGAAAATCTAATAATTGATTATTTGAAACAATCTACAAGGATATATCATTAAATCTAAATTAATTTAAATTATTCTTGCTTAAGCAGTGAAATGAAAATAACGAGAGCGAAAATAATAAATGTCGACAGTATTATTAGGACGGATGTTACATTGTATCATCAAATACATTTCTTGCTATTGAGGACAGTGACGTAGGTTATTTAGCTCTCTTGTGTTAGTTGATTTTATACAAGTGTCCCGTATCGTTACGTTCAAATTTTAGGAGTGTAAAGTAGACTTCATTTCAAGTAACAAAAACGCAAAACTTGTATTTCCATTTTTATTTGTTTCAAAGTTACAGATTTATGAAAGTAATTGCCAGATCATGAAAAAAAGTGTAATCCTAAAGTCAATACAAACTGATTTTATTTAAAAAAAGTTATACGATTCAATAACAGGCCTGTGATTGTTAATGTCGCAGAATAAAATGTTATCCTAAAATAAATAAACACCTGTCGTAGTGCATACAGTAAATTCTTGGAGATCCACAAAAAAGAGTACTGGAAATTGATTTATGATAAAGAAAGTTCTTACTTATTTCGTAAGTGCTGAACCATGAATACGAAAACCACGATTCAGTTCATACAACAGCTTATTAGTGAGTGGACACGTTTTCATTATTCAAAATACCTTACCGATTTTCTTCTCAAGAGTATGCGGACATGCATTTTGTGTATGGCTACTGTAACGGCAGTGCACGTCAAGCAGTTATTGAATACCGACATCGGTTTCCCGATAGGCGCATTCCTCATTACAGAACGTTTCTGGAAGTACACAGACAGTTTCAGGAATGCGGACTGCGTGATTTTCTTTTCGACCGAGGAGTAAATTTGTCAGCAGACTTAGAGGAAGACGCAGTAGTTATCGTTACAAGGGATCCAACTCTCAGTGTACGTCGAATCGCTAAACAACTAGGAGTGCCACGAACAACAGTTTGGCGAATTTTAAAACGTGAGGGCTTATATCCATATCACTATCGCAGGGGACACGGTTTGCTTGAGGCAGACCACTATGCTCGTCTAGTTTATTAAACCTGGATATTAAAACAGTCACGGCTTCATTTTAATTTCTGCAGAATAGTCCTCTGGACAGATGGATCTACGTTCACGAGAAGTGGTGTTACAAATCTGAGAAACCTGCACAGGTGGTCATCAGAAAATCCCAAAGCTATACGCCCATCTAAATTTCAACATGAATTTTCTATTAACGTTTGGGCGGCCCTAATCGATGACTTGTTGATTGGTCCTGTCGTTCTTCCGGGGAGGTTAAATGCGGATAACTACCTCCAATTTCTTATTAACGAACTGCCAGGTCTTTTAGAGGATGTCCCACTGAATGTTCGACGAGACATGTATTTTCACATGGATGGGGCACCACCACATTACGGAATTGCTGTCCGAAATTGGGTTAACGTCAATTATCCGAGATAGATTGGTCGAGGTGGTTCTATTGCATGGCCACCCAGATCACCCGATCTTAATCCCCTTAACTTTTATTTATGGGGGTACATGAAAAATTTAGTCTACCCGCAGGTTTCTCGAACACAATAGAAGAGTTGTTGGATCGTATTCACCTGGCTGCCGAGCAAATTCGACAAAACAAGTATGAAATTCGGATAAGTACTTCTTCTGTTGGCTTACGGGCACAATCCTGCATTTACCTTGTTTGGACATTTCGAAAATATTATTAATTGAACTTTTTTAAATAAAATCAGTTTTTATTGACTTCAGGATTACATTTTCTTTCATGATCTGACAATCACATTCATGGATCTGTAACTTTGAAACAAATAAAAATGGATATACAAGTTTTGCGTTTTTGTTACTTGAAAGGAAGTCTACTTTGCACTCCTAAAATTTTAGGAGGGACACTTGTATAGTTTGTAAATAGCATTCAAGGATCAATAGAATTGCAAAATTCTATGAATCTTTGACATAATTATGAGTCACTCCATGAGTTTTTAAAAAGTTGCCTGGTTAAATGAATGTGCTTTTTATTGGATGTTTTTTTTAAATCTATAACGAAGTTTGAAGGTCTAATTATAGTTAGATAATAATAATGATTGAAGCAACAGAATCCAAAGTTTAAGATAACATTTTTCTTTTTATCTACTATCTTCTGTTAGTTGATTTTATATAGCTTTCAAATAGAATTCAAAGATCAATAGAATTAAAAAGTTATATTAATCTTTTTTGTTCATGATTTTGTGTCTATAGTTCTGAACAAAATCTCACAGAGAATTGATACTTTATTTTGTTTTTATAGTTATAAATTGACCAAAGATTGTTCTTTTTAACGTCTAATATATCAATTGGTCTTAAGTTGTGAAAAGATATGATAAAACGTATACAGGGTATATCAGGAGGTTGTCTCCTGGTTTATGGAGGTGAGCAAAAAATGTAAATACAATAAAGGGATATCATCCATAATTAAGGAGTTATAACAAATTTTCAAGACGCTTCATAGCGAATGGTTCGCTAGAGATGTTTGCGCAGGACAACCGAGTGGGCGAGTGGTTACCGTATCAACAAGCGCTTTGTTTATTCTGGGTCAATGTCTGGTGTGGTGCTGTATGTGACAAATTGATAGGGCCGTTCATTCTCCCGGGAAATTTAACTGGTTCGATGTACGTTCACTTTTTACAAGAAGAGTTGTCGTAGCTTCTTGAAGATGTTCCTCTAGAAATAAGACGCCAAATGTACGTCCAACATGACGGGGCGCCTGCACACTTCTACCATGAGGTAACAGCTCATCTGAATTAGCAATTCCCCAATCGATGGATTGGTCGCGGAGGCCCAATCAACTGGCCTGCCAGATCCCCAGATTTAACACCCCTAGATTACTGCATCTGGGGGTGGATGAAGAACATCGTGTACCAGGTTAGGGTGCACACACGAGAAGAGTTAATTCAACGCATTCTCAATGCCGCAGCGACAATAAGTCACGAACGTGTGAAGTTACAAAATGCTACAGGCGCCGTTCACACCCGTACGAATCTTTGCTTTCAGATGCAGTGAGGAAATTTTGAACATTTGCTTTAAATTCACTCTAAATCCAAGAGACTGGTATAAAATAAAACAATTGTTTGTATTCTAACTATAATTTCCATTTTTGTTAGTGCTATCTTATAATAAATAATTTTTTTTTTCTGTTTTCTTCATATTGCTCTAACTCCTAAATTATAAATGTCATCACATTATTTTATTTACATTTTTGCTCCACATAACACCAAGAATCACCTCCATAAATCAGGGAAAAACCTCATGATACATCCTGTATATAAAAGGATTAGAATTGTGCACCATTAAAACCATACAAATTTGATCAAAAAACAAGAAAAAAACTTATACCTTATTGAAAAGTATTAATAACAATTTGTAATAATAATATCTTTTCAAGGATGGTTTAAACAATTTCAAATATTAACTTCGTAAAATTTACTTCTAAAAATTATATTCCTCTCGTAAAATGTATTTTATGTGTAGGAAGCTATTGAATTGATTTGAATGTCTTATAGGGTACTGATGAGAGACATTAGCACTAAACTTTAAATTTGTAAATTTAACAAAGTATGTAGTTAGAAAATATAAGCATTAAGGCCGCATGCAATTTTTCTTGCACTCTAGCCGTGGCTTTACGCAATTTTTACGAAATTATTTTTGTCAATCAGGTTAACCAACACATATTTATCACAAACAAAATAACATACATTATCTGTACATATTATAAAAGCAGAAAACGACAGTTATGGAAAAAAAATCAACGCAAAATTAAAATTAAAGTTGCTAATTTCCTATTAATTATTGTGTTTTCGGCATTATTAGCAGAAAGAAACGAAGATGGCGGGCTATCCTCTGGTAAAATTAAAAAAAAAAGAAATAAAAATTTAATAGAGAAATTTTTGGATATCAACGATCTAAAATCATTCCAAAATCACAGCCCCCAAATACAGGTTATATTTGTAAAAAATTCATTTTTCATCATATGTTGGCTATGATAAAACCCCCCAAAAAATACTAGAATTGCAGCTAGCATGCAATAAAAGTAGAACATGTTGTATTACTTGCAATACAAGAAAAATTGCAACAGCTGATCGAAAATGATTGGACTCCGCATGGGTGCAATAAATATTGGTACAAGAAAAATTGCGTGCAATGAAAATTGCAAACTGTAAAGTGGCCTTGAAAATATCTAAGAATTTTATGAAGTTTTAAAAGATTTCGGCAAGAATCGAATATATTAACCTTCAAAATTATTGGAAGTGCATGTTTTTGAAGAAGGAATACTCTAATGCGTGCGTTCAAAAAAAAACCGCCTCTAGTGAACCCTGATTTCTAAGTAACATCAAAAAGCATGTCGTAACTTTACTGATATGAATTTCTTAAATGGCAGTTACATCTAAATGATGGCTTTAGACGGCTTTAGAAAATTGCAAGGTTAGAAAATCGTAAGGTTAATTACTAGGTTATAATCTTTCTATCATGAATAAATAAAATTTCGTGTTATGGATAACACTAATGACATTAACATTTGCCAATTAAGAACGATGCGATTAAGTTACGACATACTTAAAAATTTCATGGCCAATTCAGAGCTGTTTTTGTTTTTTTGAAAGCACGATACCATAAAATATTTTAGGACGAGAGTGAGAGATTTTATTTCTCTCAAAAAAAAGGAAATATCAATAGACCCTGAACGCTTTATATTGTTATAAAGACCATAGCGTACTTTTTAAAGATTCTTTTAAACCACATCAATAGAGAGCTTCATTCGAGTAACATCCCATAGGCGTAATGTCCCAAGAGCAAAGTAAGCGCAACGTTGTCCGGTGGCGACTGACAAAATACATATACACGCGCCCGTGCGATGTTACTGGAATGAACTTCTCTACTCATCAACATGGCAATTCCATTAAAGACTACCTTCAAGAGGGACCGAATAATTTAGAATAATAAACTAATTCAGCAAATGAATCTGTAAAAAGCCCTGCAGCTTCCTGATCATTATTTTTTTATGAAATAGATTCATTTTGTTTATTAAGGTTTGTCTTTTATATTTTACATATAGAGCTGGAACAAAACAGTAGATAGCGTTTTAAAGACTTTATTGTCTTTCGAAGTATTCTCCACGAAGATTTATGCACTTTTGCGTGCGCTCGAACCAACTTTGAATGTAGTTATTCCACTCGTTTGTTGTTCAGTCAAAATTGTGTTTTTAAAAGCATCTACTGCCCCTTCTGATGATTGGAACCTTTGACCACGAAATCCGTCCTTGATTTTCGGAAAGGTAAAGAAATTGTTGGGATTTAGATCGGGACCGTACGGAGGATGGTTTAACAATTCGACGCTTTGTTGCGTTAAAAATTCAATTGTCTTGTGAGCTGTGTGCGAACTTGCATTGCCTTGGTGGAGGATTATTCGTCGTTGTGGATTGGTTTCTCGAAGCTCAGCGTGACTTACGGCAAACAAATGATTGTATACCAAACAGCAGTTCTTTGATCTTGTAGAGAAATTGTTTCTACATGACGTACTTCCGAAACAAATGTCGCTACCATCTTTTTGAACACACATCGAGAACGGATGACTTTTGTCGGCTTTTCTTCACAATGAGCTTGTGCACGGCATCGACGTTTTCCTGAATGACGTTTTTAGTGAACCTGGATAGTCAATAAGACTAATCCGTCCACGTTTAAATTCTCCATACCAAGGAGAAATTTTTGACTGATGTTTCATTACCGAAAACAGAAACCAACTCGGCGAGGCATTCATGTTGAGATAATTGTCGAAAATTATAAAAAATGATTGCGCGAAAATTTTCACGGTTTAATTCCATTTTTTGACTAACTTATCAACTTTGAGAGTTCGTTGTAGCTGCAACACTATACGTATTGCACTGAAACTTTGGATTTAGGCTAACTAAAAATGAAGGTTAATTTTCAGTATTAACATTTGATTAGTGGCGTCCTCTATGTCCCAGTATGCGAAGCATAAATGGCATCCCTCGTGCTAACAACCACCGATTTATTTTTGTGAGTACAGTATGAATATTATTAGAAGTACGAATCACATTATGTCATCGACGTAGAGAGATATTACCCAAAATGGTAGAAAAGTAATCTAGATTGGATCAAAAACAAAATAGGTCCGAGTACAGATCCTTGTCGAACTCTTAGATCAAAATATAATATAGACAATTCACTACTTTTATAAACAACTTTTTCTTGACAATTATTTAGATATGATTTAAATATGATTGAATTCAAAGGCCATTAATACCACATCTATCATAATTTATGTAATTAGGTATTATGATTAACACTGTTAAATACTTTAATTAAATCGATAAATGAAGATAGACAAGCAACATTTTAACCCATATTCGAAGGAATTAGTGAACTATTAAGGAATGTGGTTCCGAATACATCGGGAAGTTACATTAAGGAAACAGATGTTAATATTTTTTGCTTGTGGTCGGCACTTGCTGCAAATTAATTGCATTTTCGCAAAGCAATGTGAATGTAAAAAATTGCTTTCTACATTTTACGACGCTAATTATTCAAAGTTTTTTAATTGAGAAAATGGGCATTTAAGCACAGTCCTTAAAAGCTCAAGCGGCAGAGCAATAGTCCGGCAAACCATGGATGTGGGTTCGAATCCTGCTTCAGGGCGAATTTTTTTCAACCAAAAAAATCGAATAATTAGCGTCATAAAATGTAGAAAGCAATATTTACATTCACATTACAACGCTAAAATTTGTAACAAGTGCCGATGACAGGAAAAAAATATTAATATCTGTTTCCTTAATGTAACTTAGGGCTTCCCGATGTATTCGGAACCATAGCTCTAAACAGCTTCAAGTGGCCGAGTAATTGTACGGCAAACGTGGGTTCGAATCCTGTTTAAGGGCGAATTAAAAAATTCTGATAATTAGCATCGTAAAATGTAGAAAGCAAAATTTACAGCAGCCTTTATTGTCCAACACTAGCACATCATTAAGAGGGCAAAAATACAAAATTAAATGCACGTGAACACTGATTACTAACATTATATAAATAAAAACCATGAATAAAATAAAATAGGAAAACCTAATAAGAAAAATCACAAAATCTATATGTATATGTAATATGTATCCATATATGCATTATACAGTGTATTTCAGGGTTGATGTTGCAACAGATGTGATGGACCAAATTTTTTTGAATTATACTTTAAGATTTTGGAATTAAGACTTGCCTGATTTGAAGAGAATTTAAGAATATTTTAAGTTTTTTAATGAGAGAGAAATAAAAACTATCTTCTTTTCGGGAAAAGACTTTTTTATGATACGGAAAAAAAATATTAAAAGTTGTTCAGAATGAGAAATTATAGCCCTAAACAAAATTTCCGGAAGATCTAACCTACTTCGATTAAACCGTTATTTTTAATGATTAAACAAAATAAATTCTATTTATTAAACATTTTCTTTTTATAATATTACTATTTACAACAAAATTAACTCACGTAACGAAATAATAACATCGGCCTACAATAAATTATTTATTCAACATAATTGTCACCATTTTCCGCTTACGATGCGATGTCTGAATTTTTGGAAACTGTTCCAAATTTCCTCGATATGTATTTGTTGTACGACGTTTCTTGTTCTTTGTTCTAGTATTTCTCTATTATTGGGTACCAGTTCTTTAAATCTGCCAAGAGGAAACTGCGATTCATATACTATGCAATTTGAAAGTTTAACAAGAACCAATGGAAGGAAGATCAATATCGTAAAGCGGAACTATATTTAAAAGAACCGCTAGCCTAAATATAAGAGCAGAGCTAAAATAATTACTCTAACGTGGCATGAGGATCACCATTTGTAGTAAATGTAAAAATACGAAATATCAAATTCAAACGGGACTGATGTTTTTAATATCACACAGTTCGCTGACTCGGGATGGGTTGATTTTCCGTTCATGTAGAAGTTTAAGGTGGTGATAGTAACGACTCGAATTCTCTCAGGTTACCTTAGTACTATAGAAACCATGAGTGAAGAACAAGTGCATGTTTTTGTAGGGCAACGGAAATTGTGCTGAGATTACAAGCACAGTTCGGCAGCAACATTTTGTCATGAACCCGTGTTTTTGCATGGCCCAAGGAATTTTCTGAAGGGCGTGAAAATGTTGAGAACCAGAGCAACAATCGCCGCCCGAGGACAAGCGCGACCAAAGTCAATATCGAGGCGGTTCAATATCTCATACGCATAACGCTCTGGAATATTGCCGAGGAATTTAGAATTAGCTACGGGAGTGCCCAGCACATCGTGGCACTGGACTTGGCATTCCACAAGATGTCTGTTAGATAGGTTCCGCGGTTGCTTTCAGATTAACAGAGATTGCATCGGCTAGATGTTTGTCCGCGTCTGTTGAATCGATTCAGTCAAGAGAGCGTGGCGTTTTTGCATCGAATCGTAACGCGCGATGAAACCTGGGTGCATCATTACACTCCCGAGTCAAAGCAGGCGAGTATGGAGTGGTGAAGGAGCGGTTAGAGGGCTCCTGTGAAAGTGAAGACTAGGATGTCAGCTGGAAAAGTTTTGGCAACTTTTTTTTTATCGACTTGGCGTTGTTTATATGGATTTTCTCCATGATCCATGCACAATTAATGAGGAATATTACTGCGAACTCCTGGATGCCGCAAAGCTATTCTTTCGACGAAAAAGGAAGACAAAATCTGTTAAAAATATGATTCTTCTTCACGACAATGACAGGCCTCATTCAGCAAACGTTACAAGGTAAAAGTTAGACAGCCTGTGCTAGAAAGTTTTGCAGCATCCTCCCTACAGTCCAGACTTGTCGCCTTGCGATTTTCATCTGTTTGGATGCTTGAAAGAAGCACTTGGAGGTCTTCAGCCTTTCGGCCTACGGCCTTTCAGCAACAATCAAGCAGTAGAGGAGTTTGTGCTCGCATGGCTACGTGCCCAAGCGAAAACTCTCTAAGACGAAGGAATTAAAAAACTCCCAATCCGCCGGGAAAAATGCGTTACCTGAATGGAATATTATGTGGAAAAATAATATGTTTTTGGAAATAATGTAGAATAAAGCTCTGACCCGTTTAAATTTGATATACCCTTGTCAAATTATAATCTGACAATACTGAAGATTAGTCAACGATTGTTTTATTATCCCCCCATGGCAATTACGTCAAATAAATAATTTATTATATAAAATTGTTATTATTACGTTTTGTAAGTTAAATTTGTTGGAAATATTATTTGCTTCGTTCAATGTTCTACAAAGAAAATGTTTAATAAATAAAATTTATTTGTTTAATCTTTAAAAATTACCCTTTCATCAAAGAAAGTAGATCTTCTTGAAATTTTGTTTAGTACCATAATTTCTCATTCTGAACAAGTTTTATTCGTAAAAATTTGTCGTATTATCACCAAAAAGGGTACTTTACCGAAAAGAAGATAGTTTTTGCTCCTCTGCTAAGGCCGAATTGTTTTTCAAAAACTTTGGAGGTTTCAAAAAATTTTAAAATAAAATAAAAGAATTTTCTTCGTCAATTAACACAACAAAATTAATTTCGAAATATGAATCTTATTAATTGCTTTTTAATTCTAAATATATATATATATATATATATATATATATATATATATATAAATATAAATAAAAGATTACATAATTGGATCGATTGGGCTTTTACTTGATGAAGATCCATAATTCAAAATGAAAATAAAACTAAAAGTTAAATCTTTACTTTATTCATATATAATCGTTAAACGACAATTGTTTCGCCAACGCAGTAGCCACTTTAGTACGTACCTGATGAAACCACTACGTTGGCGAAACAATTGTCGTTTTACGATTATATATTAATAGAGTGAAGATTTAACTATTAACTTTATTTCCATTTTGAAAAGATTACATGTATATAAGTACACAGCCGAGGTCATAAATTCAGTTCAAAATGAATCTACAATTTCCGACGTTAGAAGGAATTTGAACAGTTTAAGAAATCTATATTTTTCTTTATTTCACTGCTTGATTTACAATTATTGAAATAATAAATAAATGGTATACAAGTAAATAGCGGAAGAAGAGACAATTTCTGATCTTCCGTGATCATCCTTTGAATACCATTGAATGATAATGAGTAGACTTGGAAAATGTACAAAATGCATGTTAAGTGCATAGCGGCATATAGTGAGTATTTTTTTAAAGTGCATATCCAAAAATCAATAATGGAGATTTCTATCCAAATGTCTAAAAATTTAATTTTATACATTTAAAATAATTTATTTAGGACTGCACCATTACCTGCAAAGGTGACTGTTTTGGAGGCAATGCGACATCCATAATCCTAGCAACAAGTTATTCTCTTTTTACAGGTTTTCCTGCATAAACTAAATTTTTCAGCCTTCTCCACAAAACATAATCTAGGAGATTTAAGACTGGTGACCTTGTTGGCCAAACAATTGCTGAACGAAAAAATTAACATGCTTTTAACAGTGTTTTAATGTAACACGAAGAAATAAATGTGCTAAATTGATTTAATTAACGCTTACTCTCATAATGACTAATAAATGATGTATCGCATCCACCCTGACTATTTAATAACAACGAAATCAACAGCGGTACAAAATATCTACATTAGTAGAATTATCTAAAACTTAAAATGCTTGTAGCTCAGTTACTAAAGATCTTTAGGTATATGTCATTACTGTCATTAGACAGTTTTAACTATAAATTCCTTGAGCAACACATCCTTAAGCTGTGGAAGTCATGTCATGTGATCTAGTATACAGGGTATATTTTTTAACTTGAAACTTTCAAATATCTCGAAAAATAAACAGTTTACAAAAAAATGTCCAGATTTAAAATTTAATTAATCTATGGAGGAAATACAATGGTGCTAGAATTAATCCTAATCTCTCCCCCATGTATATGGGGTGGGGGTAACTTTGAAACTTTAAATAGGAACCCGTATATTTTATTACAGACTAGAATTCCACTAGAAAAAGTACGTAGGGTTTGTCTGAAACATTTTTTTCAATTCATGATAGATGGTGCTTTAATCGATGAAATTATTTTTTTTTTAAAATTTTGAACTGAGAACCTATGCATACGATTATGCAATTCGTTTTTAATAAAAAGAATACCATGAAAAATTACTTATTACGAAAGTACTACAGGGTGGCCCAAAATGACCGAACGGGTTTTAATTCCTTATAAGTTTTTTATTATAATTGTTTTCAGTATTTTGTAAAGAAGACTTGGGGAATTTAAAATGGAACAGTACACAATTGAACAACGTGCCAAAATCGTTGACCTTTATTTCTCAAATCATCGATCCATTGCGAGATATAATTTTTTTAAAAATATTCTCCATTAATATACTGTATTTAAAATAAAAAAAATTGAATAATTATGTCTTAAATAAGAAGTTATAATGACCTCAAACCCCTTCGGTCACTGCGAGATATAATTTTTCCTAATTAAATTAAAAATATTCTCCATTAATATACTGTATTTAAAATAAAAGAAATTTAATAATTATGTCTTAAATAAGAAGTTATAATGAACTCAAACCCCTTCGGTCATTTTGGGCCACCCTGTATTATCATAACCCAGGACTGGGCGTTCTTCTTCACGTACTTTGGCAACGCGATTACCTTCGCTCATGACTTATCGGAAAGCTTTCAATTAAAATTTAAAAAAAATGAATTTTTCTTTTAATACCATTTATTATGTTGAAAATAATTTTTATAAAAATGTTTTTGTATGTACAATGTATGTATTTAATGTTTATGGTATTTTGGTATTGGTATTTTTTCTAATTCCGAAAACACAAAATAAACGTAAAAGAAAGAAATAGCATTAAGAAACAACTTATTTTACTTAGTTCGAAGAATATTTCGAAAAGTAAAGGACCTGTTTTTGTTATTCTATTAATAGTACCTATTGCAGAATGGAGTGTTTAACTGTACAAGAGAAAATGAAATAGTTTTAGTGTATGGAGAAACTAGCAGAAGTCATGATAATGCTGTCAGTCTCTACACGCTCAGCGTTTTCCGGATAGGATTCTGTCACGTGCTTCATTTAACCGTACTATCAAACAATTCACCACTGATGGAAGTGTTCAACAGAAAAAAGGACCCGTCGAACAACAGTTACCGAAGAAAATAATGGACATGAGGATTGACAGCAATTGTTGTCAATCCTCATGTCAGCACAAGAGAAATAGCTCGCAGTTCTTGATTGTCCCTTACCAGTATTTGTCATAAATATCATCGATGTCATGTGTTTTTACATCAAGATCTTCATGGCGTTGATTTCCAAAATCGTGTAACTTTTTGTTAGTGGGCATGTGGACAATTACTACAAAATCCCATTTTTTTCGTTACGTATTGTTCTCCGACGAGGCGTCTTTCACAAAACACGGAACGGTTAATCGACGCAAAACACATTACTGGAGTGTTGAAAAACCAGCGCCCTTGGACTGTCAACGTGTGGTGTGGAATAATTGGGAACAAAGTCATCGGGCCCCATATCATTGAAGGCCACTTAAATGGTGAAATGGACAGAGACATTTTTGAAAATGAAGATCACAGGACATGTGATTTCAACATGATGGTTGACCAGCACACTATTAAGTGGTAGCACGCGAAGTACTTGCTCGTAGTTTCAGTGGTTGCTGGATCAGTAGCTGGTTCAGTAAATTAGCCTGCTAGATCGCCAGATCTTACTTCGACAAATTTCTTTTTATGGCGTTATCTCAAATTCAAATGATACTATCAAGTACCAACAACACGTGAAAATATGATTTAGTGAAACAGAAATGCTTGTGCCGAAACTCAAGAAGATACACTTCTCAGTTGTGTACACTCATTTGAAATGCGGATAAATAAGTGCATTGAAGTCCAAGGCCATCATTTTGAACACTTACTTTAATTGAAAGATGATGAGGCGAGGGGAAATCAATCAGATAAGTGAGAGGCGAAGGGACTTACATAAATGAAGCACGCTGATACGTGAGAGCCGATGAGTCATCCCAAGGTGGTACTACGTTGTTGAGTTACGCTAAAAGTAATTTATTCACCAGCAATTTGCATTTCCTACAGGCGACATTTTCCCAGTTATTCGAAATTTGTAAAATGAATAAAGTTTTTCTAAGACTAATTTAGATTATTTACAATGAAAACGTATTTTTTATTGCACACGTATTGCAGAATGATATGCATAGGTTCTAAACACGAGAAATTGGAAAAAAATGAATTTCATCGATTACAGCGCCATCTATCATGAATTGAAAAAAATGCTTCAGACAAACCCTACGTACTTTTCCAGTAGAATTCTAATCTGTAATAAAATATACGGGTTCCTATTTAAGATTTCAAAGTTACCCCCGCTCGACCTACATGGAGGGAGAGAGAGGGACTAATTCTAGCACTAATGTGTTTCCTCCATTGAATTATTAAATTTTAAATGTGAACATTTTTTCACGACCTGCTTGTTTTTCGAGATATTTTAATGTTTCAATTTAAAAAATACACCCGGTATAATAGCACACTAGAATTAATAAGCTATAAAAAATAGCCGCTAGATACTCCTATATAGACTAATGTTTGTAAATAATTTCAGCTTGTAAGCATACACGTCCCACACTCAATAGTTTAATTAAATTTAAGGAAAATTCAGTAAATTATAGACATAATAGTTCAGAAATTATAAACATACAAGGTGACTTGATGGGAGAGCGACTTTTAATTAAATACTTAACCCTAGAAGGTATACCGGGGTTACGAGTGACCCCAAGTGAATTTTCCCACTTATATTCTTATTTCGCACTTGGTGGCGCTGATAATTTAGGTAAGGTTAGTCGATTGTGAATAGTATAAACACGTGCAGTGAACCTTACGTTGCCGGTTATCGTTTTCTCAATAAAAATTATTTGGGGTTGTGAGTGATCGCAGGATACGTTTGCGTATTGTGAAATAATACAGTTTGTAATTTCGTGTGATAGAATATTTGTGAAACATGTCTAAAAAAACCGTTAGTGTTCTAGATCCGGACTTTGAAAAAATTGTCTTACAATGGTACGATGAAGCAGAAAGGGATATTGAAGACAATTTTGCAGAGAGTGACATTGAGGACGAGGTGGAAGAGTTGTCGGAACACAACGATGACACTTCTTCTGAAGATGATGAGTTTGAAGAACGTCCACTTCAACGTGAAGGAATTTTGAAGGGCAGAAATGGTTTTGTATGGAGTTCACGAGAACCTGCAAAAAGCAGAACGCCTTCAAGAAACATCGTGGCTGTCTGACAACAGGTAGCGCCGAATTTACTTCTGCGCTCGGTCTGGATAATTACGGTGATAGGGCGAGGTGGTTCTTTTCGGTGAATGTGTCTGGAAATATCCTTTCTCCAGCAGGGGCGTACCGATGAGCTTGTAGAAAAGCGAAATACGTATCTACGTCTCTGGGGATAGGATATATTCGGACACGTTCACAGAAAATATTAATAGTGAACCTGCATTTGTGTTCTTCACACCAGATTTTTAATAATATTTTATATTATTAAAAATACCTTTGTATTATACAAAACTGGTGGGGTTTACCTACTCATGTATGTTTCAATTATTCTGATACATTACACATGCGGTTAAGCCGTAGTATGAGTGAAGGCACAAACAAAATGCAGTTCTCTAGAGAGTTGGCTGTGCTAACCTTTGGAAGGGCGTCGTTACTTCACATTAATTATGTGGACGGTATGCGAGGTACTTCGGCTGTCCGACAACAGGTAGCGCCGAATTTATTTCTGCGCTCGGTCTGGATAATTACGGTGATAGGGCGAGGTGGCTCTTTTCTGTGAATGTGTCTGGAAATATCCTTTCTCCAGCAGGGGCTTACCGATGAGCTTGTAGAAAAGCGAAATACGTATCTACGTCTCTGGGGATAGGATATATTCGGACACGTTCACAGAAAATATTAATAGTGAACCTGCATTTGTGTTCTTCACATCAGATTTTTTATAATATTTTATATTATTAAAAATACCTTTGTATTATACAAAACTGGTGGGGTTTACCTACTCATGTATGTTTCAATTATTCTGATACATTAAACAGTTTACTCTGCAAAGCGCAAAGAAAGGCTTAGCCAGTTAGAGTCACATTTCTTAAATAAGTTTAAAGCTTACAAGAAAATTTCA
Organism: Melolontha melolontha; assembly: GCA_935421215.2. Classification (NCBI taxonomy): domain Eukaryota; kingdom Metazoa; phylum Arthropoda; class Insecta; order Coleoptera; family Scarabaeidae; genus Melolontha; species Melolontha melolontha. The sequence continues at coordinate 72,294,800 of OW285235.1, forward strand.
GAAGTGCTTAGCACCATATAAGGGAATTTATAAATATCTTTCAACTAAAAGCATGCAAACTAAAATAATAGATTTCTTGCACAAGGTAGAACATAAATCGATAGAAAAATGCTCAGAGGATGAGGATATCTTGCTAAAAAGAAAACGTGCTCCATCAATGCTGATTAGTGATGACGAAGAAATAGTTTAATTAATATTAATACGTACTACTTTTAAAGAAAATTGCTTTAATAAAGATGTTTATCGTAATTATGAAAATATAATTGCATGTTCTTATTGAAGTCCCCTAACGCCCTTTTTCGTACTAGTTTGTTGTTTTGTATAACACCGATTCGCATAATACGGCAATTTTTTGGAACTTAACTCTCGTGTTATACGGCGGTTACGTAAATTGCTAATGTCGTTCCTATTTACACCTTCAAATCATATTGCCGAAATATCAATTTTGTGGATTGCTTTGCTATAGAAATTCGTAAATGTATATTTTAACTCAATGTACTTACCGTCGAGTTCAATCTGTAGCAACCGGTAAATAATACTTTACGTCTTAGAAATTAGGACTTAGGTAAATGATCAAAGAGAGTTCAATCGCTCAAAAAAAAAGTTTTTTTCTTCGGAGCATGTTCATTAGAAAAAATCCATTGTTTTTACTGCCTTTTTGTGCGTAGAATCTATCAATGTATTCACGTTTTATCTACGGTGACATGTCGACGAACAAATTCTCTTTGATTTCATTTGAGCCTTGCCATATGGTTATTTGAAATTTGAACAGGAGTTTGCATTTGCTCAACAGTAAGCAAACGTGGAAACTATGTTGCGGTTAGCTTTTTCGTATTAGATGTTATTGCTAAATACTGTGTACTCGTAATGCTTACGGCATTACCTATCTCGTACTCTTTTGTTCGACGATCACTTTTTACAATGATATTGACTTTATTAATAATTTCTGAAGAAGCTTCTGTACTTCTGTGCTCATTCGATCCTGCAATGAACCAATAGCAAATCATTCCTTGTGAAAAAATAGATTCATCATAACTCATCTTCATTCTCTTTAATGGTTTTTCTCGTAAAAAATAATGTTTAATTAACGCACGAAATTCTTTTTTTTCCATGTTAACACAAAAACAACAAAAATGTACTTTAAACGACTGTAAAAACTTATTTATCTGACAGATTTGGGCGAAATTTTAAGAATAGACTTTTAAAACATGGCTGAATTCGACAAAATATTCATCATAGCGAAAGTGTCGATAACTTTTGGGGAATCACTCATCCGTCAAATCAATCTCATATGTTTGAAGAATAATAAAAAAATTGAAAGTTACGTTTGTATTGGGACCTAAGGAAATTTTGATATTTATATAAAAAATTTTGAATAAAATATTTGTAATATTTCAATATAAATTACGTTTACGTTTTATTCCTAGAACTATCCTAAATAATCTTTCAATTACTCGGATTGAAATTTACTAGTTATCTAAATGAAAAAATAATATGATTTTACTATAAAAAAATTGCCGTATTTAAAGCTAGTGCATGGACGATATAATTAATTAACAGTACTAATAGTGAATATATATTTATTACTTTAGACTTTATGTATCACTAAATAAATAAGTGCGTTATTATTTAAGCAAAACTGGTTTCTTAAGTGATAAGCACAAACATAAAAATTCAAGTCTGATTAAAATCTGTCAACAAAATCATAATTATATACATATATATATATCGCTCATGTCGTTTACCTTGCAATTATACAAATTCCTCGCTAACACGCGCTATACAATATTTGACAAGGTTTATTTCTTAATTTTAAAGGCCCAACTTTAAATAACACATTTTTCGCATAGAATATATTAGTTCGGCAAAACTCATATAATACTTAATCAGCGCTTATTGGAATCATTTCATGTTGTTCTGTATATTTGCAAATTTATTTTACTCTTACAATTTGAACGAATTAGTCAGTCAATTATTTTAAATTCGCAAATGTATATACATAAGGGATTTAGTAAGTCGGCGATTTAAAGTCTGTGTTACTTTAATATGTATATATTTAAAATAATTCAACTCTCGCATGTTTTGGCAATTACTGCCTTTTTCACAGAATTTTGAATTAGAAATCAACCGCCGACTAACTAAATCTCCTATAATATACAAAGATCAAGAAACAAAAGTTTTCCAGATGTTAGCGCCTTAGAACACTTTTGAAAATTTATGGCATGTAATTTTGATACTTGGAATGTTAAAATAAAATGCTTACACTCATGAACCACTTTCGGTTATACCGGAAGTCATAGCCAACTTTGATATTTTAAATGGAATATTATGTTTTTATTGATTTTCTTTGTAAAGTGCTATAACACTTTATATTAAGTGTTCTTTTGAATTATTTTGATTTTTGTGAAATTTTTTGTTTTTTCAATTCACTTTTTCAACCCACATATCTTAGGCGTATTTGAACTGCGTCATATTTCTACTGAAGACAGCGAAAGGTATAAGATTATGAGTAAACATTTAATAAGTCTCTTATAGAGATCGAAATTTATTGATTATTTAAATAATCTTTAATTAAAGAAAAATCGTTTTCTTTTAATGGGACAGCCTGTAGATGTGCACGCCCTAGTAAGTAGATAAACATTTTGCATCGAACAAGTATAGGTTTATCTATGCCGATCTCTCATCAGCATTATATTTATCAGAAACCAGTATGCAACGAATGCATAGTAAAATAAAGTTTCATGTGTACAAGATAGCCAAAGTTCAAAAACTAATCGTTCAAGGACACACTTGTTGAAACTCCATAACGAAATATAAGTGAAATACACTGAGAAGTTTTAGGGAAATATTAGGTACCTGATTTTTTTTTGCAACGTATTATTATGTGTTAAGAGCATGAAAGTTGAGGTTTGATTTCAGTACTCGGTGGACGTTATACACCAAAAACTTTTATTGAAGTTTCCGTTTTATTCGCTAAAGAATTTTCAACGTATCCTTCCGCAACGAAAGTTGATATCTAACCCCCATGCTGTATGATTGCAGAAATATTTACACCAGAGTCTGCTAGTAAAAAGGTGGGCGATCGCCAAAAAAACAAGGATTTGGCAACGATACAAATTGTGAAATTTTTCCAAATTGATTGATGCCTACGGATTAACTAGTACATTTTCTGATAACGTATTGTATAAACAGTGGTTTAATGGTTTATTGGTACTAGCCTCAAGAATGTATATTTTCTAAAAATTTCTAAAAAACTGGGTATTTGATTGTTATTATCCGTTACTACAATTTATTTTTACATTCTTTTATGTTCACTATCAAAGCTGCGTCCGTATCTTGAATGTCATCAACTTCAATATCGCATAACTCATGACGCTGGCGGCTGGCTGGCTAAATAACATCATTTTTATTACAAAATTTAATTCTAGGTATAATTACACTAGTTTACAAAATGACATTTTTTTCATGTACATTTGATGAGAGATAGATATCCTTATGTATTTTCTTCGGCTGAATTCGAAAATCAAGGTTAAATTTTTTTTTATGGAACAGTTTTTGAGATATTGTATTTTTTTCATTTTCTCGACCTTTTTTCACTTGACAAATCATATCTCGAGCTAGAAATGTCCGATTGGGTCGTTCTTGGTACCCAAATGCAAGGTATTGAGATGACGAACAAATATGTATAATCGGATTTTTGATTGGTAAAGCGGTTCAAAATATATCGATGAAAATAGGGCACATTTTCAAAAAAATCATATTTTACAGTGATTCTATGCCGACAGAAAAGTACAAATCGTTAAAAAAACGTGTGGTTTCTGTTCATGTACGTAAAGATGATACTTTTACGTAAGAACCTAAGACCAACCAGAAGAAAAATCGACCGAAAAATGACAAAGTTATAAGCAATTGAGTGAATAAATCCAAATCCCATATTAATGAAAAAAAGCGTTTCGAAATTAAGCTCATTTTGATATTGTTTTGGGTTTCATAATGAGTTCATTACGAACGCAAAATATAAAAACTCTTTTTTTTGTAATGTGTACATTAATTTTAATAATAACGTTCATATAAATGCATTCAATATTCATATTTTGTTCTTATGTTCAAATATGTAAAGGACAAATAATATACTCCCTCTATAAATATTACATACAAATAAAAAAAATTTATAATAATTCTGCGTGTGTAATGCAATGATTTAGTATATATAATTCATGAAATATAGAAGATTATATTATCTAAATCACGACGTAATCAAAGAAAGAAATTGATAAGAAAAAAAAAATTAGTTCCGAGACACAACGAAAGCAACGACATTGTTCTGCGTAGGAAGTAAAGGACTTGCTTCATTAAGTTTATCCGATTACTGTAAACACTTAAGTTAAGCTCTTTTTACATAAACAGCCTACCCAAACGATTGTCTCGTCTTGTGAAGAACATAACCTTACCATTATAAAGAAACCATATCCATACCTATCCGCTGCAAGGTATAGTCCATTTGAAAGAAAAAAAAGAAACGTAGGACCCGTGCACAGTAGGTAAGATTAGATGTAATAACAAAATCTATGAGAGTTCACTGTGAAGCCGGTGGCTGCACAGGAGGCTATCTTGATCAAAATGAGTCTCGTATGACAGTTGAAGATTGAGAAAAGCCTACTAAAAAGAAAGTACGAAGTATTTCGTTGTCAGATTTAGATTATGACTTTGCAATTTTGTGCAAGATTTAGACGTACGACGGATTGGATTTGAAATAATTTATTATAGAGCATCCTTAATATTACTTGACTTGTGCTTATCTAACAATGAACTATTTAAGCCTACGTAAGATTCGCTTTCATATCATATACATAATTATGTACGTAAAATCTCGAACTTTATATACGAGTACCTACAACAAAATACACATAATGTGTGTGTGTGTGTGTTAATATCATTTAATATGCTTATAAATATATGTAAATTTGTAAGCTGTAATATCTTTAAAATAGATATTAATATATAATATGTAATAATGGTGTTGGTTCATTTTCAACGGTTCCTAACACTTGCAGTGAAAATTTCAACAAAAATTTATACGTAAACGTTGTTCAAGCTTAAAAAGCAAAACACTGAATATAAAACATACACCAAAGAAAGAAGGGTAGAATTTTAAATTAATATGTAGGCTCTTAATACTAGTTAGTACGATGGGAATTTTTTATGTTATCTATAACAAGCGCCAATTAAGTTGGCGCGAGGAGGGGGTGCACAGAAGCCGTCTTTAAAATCGTCCACCCCCACTACTCAAGTAATTGTCAGAATACATTTGTCATTGACGTTTGACGAAACATAATGTCTTCGCTATGGGATCATAAAGTGATACACGCTCAGAGGTTAGAATTATCTGACATTTGATGTAAAACCAAATACAAATCTCCCCACTACTTTTAATCCTGCGCGAACTTACCCCTCCTCGCGCCAACTTAATTGGCGTTTGCTATACTTAGCTATGAAAGAAACGGGTTCGAAAGCAAAAAAAAAATATTTTCAACGTAGGAACCATTAACATAACATTTATTCCAACGTTTCTCTAATAATGCTATGAAAAAGATTCGTTTGGTAATTCCGCAAAACACGGCCGCACAACGTCTTCTACATAATTCGATAAAAACTTACGCCATCTCGAATATTTTTTGAGTTTTGGAAAGGGATTAATAGCCACAGACGGCGAAATCAGGACTGTAGGGTAGATGTTGCAATTCCTCAAAGGCTTACTGCTTACTGATTACTGATTACTGCTTGAACAATATATGCCTTATGTACCTTGCAGCTGTCATGCAGAAGCAGAGTTTTCTGAGCAAAATTGTGGAGTCTTTTTTCGCGTATAGCCGTGTCCATATTCTTAGTTGTGTCCTTGTAGACGTTTTCCGTTATTGTAGTCTATTTTAGCATATTCTCAATTAAAAGAATTCCCGTCCCAGAAAACTATGGCCATCACATTTCTCGCAGAAAATTACATTTTTGCCTTCTTTGGCGGTGAAGAGCCTTTATGAACCAACTGAATGGGGCCTCGTTTCGTGAGAGGGTCGCAGCGGTGTACCCAAGTTTCGTCACCTGTTACAATTCTATTTAAGATGAAACAGTCAAATTCTCTTCACAAATTTATCGTCTACGTAATTTTTGCTTGGGACTTAGCCGCCTGGGAAGCCATCGTGCCGACACTTTGTTCCTGATATTCATATTTCTCTAGTAATAACTGAAACTTTTACTCGGCGGTCAATCAACTCCAAATTTTCAAATTTATTGATGATTTCTTCAGTTCGTGCTTCCAGAGACCTTCCATATTTTGGGTTATCGTGAATAGATTTTATGTCTCATTTGAACTGCTTGGGCAAAAATTTCATTTGGAAATAGGATGGGCGATTTTCTCCATACACTCTCACCATTCTCTCATGAATATTTTTCGGGATACTGCTTTCTTTTCATAAAAATTTCATGACGCTTGTGTTCAAGCTTCAAATCACTCATTTTCTCTTTTTTAGACAAATGAAAAAGTAACAAATGTTATGCGATTCGAACCAAACTTGGAGGTGACACTATAGAATGTCAAAAGAAACTTGACGTAAGAAAATTGTGACGATAGCATATTGTTTACATAGCCAGGTAGAGAATGTAAAAGCTTCACTGGTAATTACAATTCCAGATATTGGTTCGAACTGGGTATTATAGGATTTCCTTCAAATCAATTTATTGATACATTCAGGGTACCACAAGGATCTAATTTAGGACACTAACTATTCGTCCTCAGTCCGAATGATTTGTTGCTCGATCTCTTTTGCCTCACGCTTGCATGTGCGTATGATTTATAAATCTTTTCTTTTGAAAATTTTATGACCACATGATGCTTATATAAATTTCATAGCAGATTGTAGTGGGCTCAATAAATTTAAATGAAATATTCGGTCGTTACATTTTGTCGTATCCAGTCTGCAATTTTAACAAACTGTAGTGTGTATAATCTGTGTGCATAGTCTCTGAATAGAAGAGATGACATTAAAGTCCTGGGAATTATTTTTGACTGTATAGTGTGCTTAGTTTTATTATATTTCAAAATATTTCGTTAATACGAATATTTCAAAAAGTTTATGCTATCCTTATGTTTACAGTTGTCACTTTGCAAAATGAATTGTTACTGAGACATGATATGGCATCATCGCAGTCTTGAATGGATCGACATGCAGCTAGGTTGCTATTTAACTTGATACACAATCAAATCAACTGTCCGTAACGACTTTTCAAGGTTTCGCCCAATGTTCCCAGATAATGTTGACGAACAAATAGTTCCTTCTATATTAAAAGGGAAGATCAAAATTTTGCAGCACTCGCCCATCTCTATAATGTGCAGAAGAGCTGATATATTTGTGCCCGATATCGTTTGAGGATTCTCTTCTATCAATTCTTTTTGTTATAGCCTTTCGCGGACGAAAAAATTCACTAAATGCATCTGAGGCGTAGTAATTTCTTGATCATTAAATTATACAACCAGGGTTTTATGTTAGATATATGTGAAAATTTTATATATTTTATTAATTACGCATTCGCATCTAATTTATTTTCTTTTTAGATATAATAACATGTATTTATTTTATTGTCTGTTGATGTTTCTCAAAATAACACGATTGATTTTTTTGTTGAATAATAAATATTACTGAAAATCAATAACTACACTATACTGTCGTATATTTCTGAATATTATAATAATTCTCTTGGTAAATAAAAGAGTGACTTTTTTTCTATATTCTTTATTTAGCATTTATAAATACATATGCATATACGGAGACAAGGGCAAACATCTGGCTTGTCTTATACAAATACTTCTGTCGTATGATTGACAACCGTTTCACATTGTATATTTTAACAAAACTATTTTCTTTAAAAAAAGTTTTGCACCGTGTTTAAGCGTGAAATGTTATTGCACTAGTTTTTTTACCCATTGCAACACATTCGGCGATTGTATTTACATGTTTGTATAACTAATTCTGTTTATTATTATTCTACAAATATTCAATTTAAAATTATTTTTAAACCTATCAAAAAGCAAAAGAGGCTATTTTTGAATATCTCAAAGCCTAATAATATAGATACACACAGGCGCGGCTCTTGATGACGTATTTTGGTTTGCAGTACAATGATCCGAGTGCTTCGTGTATTCTCGTGTACTAACTGTCACGTTTGCTTAGTAAACACCGAAAACACACGAGGCACTCGTATCATTGTACTGCAAACCAAAATACGTCATCACGAGCCGCGCCTGGATACACATATATATATATTACCCTTATGTTATGTTATAATATTGTGCGAAATGTCACTATTCCATTAGCAAAGAAAGAAAAATTAACCACAGTTAGTGGTTAGTTTTTTTCACAGTTACACAGATAATTTAAACTAACGAAAGTTGAACCCAAGCAGTTTTGTCGACACATATCACTTGAAATTATTAGTAGGTTGCTACCGTGAGCACGCAGGCCAAGCCTTAGCGTATTGAAAACGTTCGGAAAATGTCGAGATCGGTAGTCGTAACGCACTATTTAAAAGGGAACCTCTATTTATTGTGTATACCCTTACTCAGTGGAGACGGTCGTGGATTAACTAAACAGATAACAGGCAGCGCCACTTAGTTTTACGTACGAAGGCTCGGGAATAAAAACTAACAAAAGTGTTGCGCGTTCATAGGCGTATGCGCTTACAGACTGTTAAATTGAAACTAAACTAAGGAGGGGTACCTAAATTAAAAATAAGAAATCGAAAATAGTTAATTCTTATATTGACAAAAAAAACAAATATTAACAAAGCGACTTTCAAGCCGCAAACGAATTTCCGTTGTAATAGAATGACAATTGAAAAAGAACACTCGGTATATTATGACACTAATATGTATCGAACATAAAAGAAAAATATTACATTAAATTTGTATCGAATCAGCAAAATGCTTCAAAAATATAATACATTGAATTAGACTGCAAAATTCACCAAAAATATGAAAATTTGGTTATTCAAGCGATTTGAAGTTAACTTATACCTAGGACCATAAATCTAGTTCTACCTCAGATCTGTAGCGGCACCTTACAATGGAATTACGCACAGTATATTATCTAAGTATGTATTAGTAAAATGGTATCAAGAAAAGTAATGAATCTAACGGATATTACAATTTATTCAAATCTTCTAGCACGCCTATAGTTTGCGTGGTGGTTAATCAATGCAATATATTTCGAGAATGTTTCCCAAAGTTGTCGTTAAAAATACTTAATTTTGTGAAATCAATTCAATAATGGTTAATTGAGTCAAAATTATTTTAAAGGTACATTCTGTAACAATTTATGTACGGTAAATAATTTTATAACTATATAATAAAAATTCTTTCAATGGAGACTGTGGTTAAATAATAATTTAAAAAGGTATATAACCCCTTACCACAATTATTAGTCGTATCCTAAATACCTATTTCGACAACTAAGTTGTCATCATCAGTAGGTAAAAACTACTAATTAAAGTCACACGGGGCACAATAAAGTAAGATAAACGCTTCCGCACAACTACTATACACTGCAACCCTGTAAAGACTAGCAGTCTTTACAGGGTTGCAGTGTATAGTAGTTGTGCGGAAGCGTTTATCTTACTTTATTGTGCCCCGTGTGACTTTAATTAGTAGTTTTTACCTACTGATGATGACAACTTAGTTGTCGAAATACGTATTTAGGATACGACTAATAATTGTGGTAAGGGGTTATATACCTTTTTAAAATAACTATATAATAATCAAATAAATTATTTTAATAAATATGTGAGTTATGTGATAATTTACTAAAGTTTTAAATATACATATATACGAATATAACTAAGACTATATGCCGTTTAAATTGGCATCAATAATCGAATTCGTTATAAAAGCAAATGTAAAAAAGAGATAAAATTCGACGAAAATTTAACCTTCACCAAAATTATGAGTATTTCTGGAAGTACCTCGTTGGGCTGTATGCGTGTTACTGACATGAATGGACCCACAGCTGGTACGTTTCTTGTGACCAGATGTTCAGCTGGCTTGATTTTCTGTCTCCTTGGTTTGCTTGGTTGTTTTATTTTCCTCGTTGTGAAATATATATATATATATATATATATATATATATATATATATCCCGTTTCTCGGTCAAAGAAAGCCTAAGCTAATTACATCTAATTACTTCGCGCAACTTCACTAACGGTAGCAGGCTTTCTAGTAATTATTACACACACCCTCTTTGAAACCGCTTGACAGCAAAAATTATTATAAAAATTAAGGTATAGCACCAAGAAACAAAACTACTCACACGCACCTCTAGCGGGATAGTCCCGTAAAATTTCACCGCCCGACAAAGGGTCAAATTCAATGCACACAAACCATTCTAAATGGCGCAGCCAGAATCAGAAAGAAAATAACGACTATAATCAACTAATTTTGATATATATATATTTATCTACAGGTATAACAAGATTTCGACGAAATGCTACCTTTATAAAAAGTTTCCAACGTTTGTTCGAAACGACACCGTATAGATATGCACCATAAGTCTTAAAAATAGTATGAAAGGCTTTAAAAAACTGAGTGAGATAGTTAAGAAATCTTAATCAAAACTGTTATTTATTCAAAATATTCTCTTTCAGCAAAAATACAATAATCTACGTGATCAGGGAGTGTATGAAATGGCTGAGCAGTGTTGAGACTATTTATCATTGACCGTTGAATCTATATAAGTGTTTTCATCACTAAATCCAGCTTTGTGAATAAAAAGTAATCGTACTTGCTCAAATCTGCTGAATACGGGGAATGTGAAAGGAAAAATAATTTTAGTCAAAAATTGCGAACTGACGCTTGATATTCATAGCTAACACGACGCTTAATACACATAATATAGATAATTTTCAGACTTAATTGGTGTACTACTCGAAATGAAGTCTTTGTGGAGAATCTTCTTAGAATCCTAAAAAGCAATGTGCATTATTTTGATTTTTTACTTTTTTGAACTTCTTTCACTCAACACTTTGACTCTTGGTTTCCTGATCATGTTGAAAACACCACATTTCACTATAACTTATATATTTTTCCAAGGTTCCCTCTCTTGTAGCTTCTCTAATTATGTTTTTTCAATTCCAAATTTCTTACAATTAGTAATTGCAATAACATCCTTCAATCGATCTTTGAAGTTTTTTGAATCTTCCGAAGACCAAGTTTTTTTCGGTTAAAATATATGGAAATATTATTTTGGGTGTTCGAAGTTACAAAATGTTTCAATAGATCGACTTGAACGTTTGTTATCATCCACCTCTGAATAATCATTACCCCCTGAAAACCTATGTTTATGATAAACAATTATCTCCGTAAGCCATTTTAAGCAGCGAAAGTGTTTTCCTTGTACTTTTTTTTTAATGTTGATTCATTATTTTCAATTCATATTTCGACCTAACTTAATACATCGTATCTAGGCGTTTGGTAAATGAGATGTCAAAGTTTTTGGGTAAATACTTCATAAATCAATCTCCCGTTAGCAGATATCACTAATTTCCTTAAAATAGGATATTCCTGTACGAAAGTTTCGTCAGAAATAAACTTCACTAAAAATTAGCTTAAAAATCTTCAAAGCAGCTATAGAGAGATGTAATCGAATTTAGTTCTGGTTAAATAAATATTATGTCCATCTAAATACTATAATCCAATGTTCCATACTATCTTCACTAAGCTAATAAAAACAATTTGAAAGAAACTCGAGTGAGAAAAACCTCACTATTCATATACAAACTGGTATCAAAAATATTATTAGAAATCATACGTGAGGAGCACAACGCAAGTACGTATATATATATATATATATATATATATATATATATATATAGGTATATATATTTCGTATGATTTGCTTTGTAATTTGTAGACAGCAATGTTTACATCCCCACTTACTCTGCAATTACATACATTCTAATTTGATATTTGTAAATATTTCATATAAAAGCCGAAAAACTCCAATAATTTATTAAATGTTATATTTAATAAACGGCTAAGAAATTATCTAAACACTTATATATATATATATATATATATATATATGAAATGATGGTTTCTCGGGTTCTTGGCCGCGTGTGAGATGTGTCCTGAGAAGGATTGTTGTCTTGGAGACAACAATCCTTCTCAGGACACATCTCACACGCGGCCAAGAACCCGAGAAACCATCATTTCATCATACAACCGCGAGATCATCAAAATTATCATATATATATATATATATATATATATATATATATATATATATATATATATATCTAAATAATAAACTTTTTCTTGGTTTAGCGACCTTTAATGAATTTCAATTTTTTACTACGACGTTTCGACTTGAAATAGAAAAAAACAACTCCATAAACTACTTAGACTTAACACTAATAAAAACAAACAACAGCATACAAATAAAATGGTACACTAAACCAATCACATCCGGCAGATACGTAAACTTTTATTCAAACCAACCCCTTATCCCACAAAAAAAATGTTGTAACAGCTTTAGTGGACAGGGCTTTAAATCTCACCAATCCAGTTTTCAGACCAACAGTACTGAATAAAGTAAAAACAATTTTAACAGAAAATAATTATCCACCACAATGTATACAAAACATTATAAAACAGAGACTTAATAAAATATATAACAAAACTAAGTGCCAAAATATAAATAAAACAACCAATGAATTAACTCATATCCCAACACCCTATATAACTGGATTATCCGAAAAACTAAGCAATATATTTAAACCATTTAATTTTAAAATAGCACATCAAAGCGGAAAAAACCTAAAATTCCTACACACAAAACTAAAAGACTCAACACCAACACTTAAACAATCACATACAATATGTAACATACCCTGCAAAGACTGTGACAAAGTATAACAAAACAGTTACTACAGGAAAGATTAAAAGGATACAAATACGCAAAAAATCAGACAGCTTTAACAAAACACCAGATAACATTAAAACATAATTTTGATTTTGAAAATACAAAAATAATAGCCAAGCAAAAAAATACAAAGGCTAGGGAGGTCTTAGAAATTATTCATATTTTCAAAAACAACAAAACAATCAACGATCGTAACGAGATTGATGGACTTTCTAAACTTTATTATCCGCTCATTAAACAATAGAAGACAACGCCACCAACACAATTTTTTTTTTCCCATTGTAAATATGTATACTGTATTTTCCCAAACACATGGCCTGACCAAACTAATTTTAAAACGAAATAAACAATTTCATTTCTGCACAAAGACACATTTAGTTGCACTAAATATTCCGAGAAACGCAGTCGACGCTATAAAAAGGTTCGACCTGTCTGACCATACATATTACACAAAATATGTGTTTTGACAGGAAATAAATTGGTGAGTTTTGTATCCTTTAATTTTCCTTACTTTAATTATTATTTTAATTTCAATTTTAATTCATTCATGCAAATGTAAATATATTTCTTACCTTTCGTTGTATTAATTTTTTAGTTCTAATCACTTGAAAAAGACTTAATAATAATAAAAGTCGAAACGTCGTAGTAAAAAAAACTGAAATTCATTAAAGGTCGCGAAACCAAGAAAAAGTCTATTATTTTAATATTATGACACGGCCAATAATATAAATAAGAAATAAATTTTAATTCTTAATAAGACTAAATATACAGTGTGTTTAAAAAAGATGCGGCAATATTAAAGGGGGTGATTGACCAGGTCATTTTATATAAAAATTTCCTATAAACATAGGTCCGCATACGCTTCGTTACCGATCTACAGCGTGTTGAAGTTTAATTTTAAAAAACAGTAAAAACTTGATTTTTCCAAAGCGGCTTGAGATATCATAATGAAATTTTAGGCGTGTTAATAGCTGTGGGAGACACATACTTTGCAATACAACACGATGTTTCAGTCGTACCTGTGGCGCGCGTATTGGCACGTCACAGGCTATTTTTCAAGAAAAAATAGGACGCCTCTGATTTCTCTAAAAATACAAATATGCTTTTATTTATTGTTCAATTATGAAGAAAAAAGCTCTCTTAAATATTGATCGTACGACTTACCGTTTTTTAGTAAAAAAAAACATTTTAGTGCATGTCCATTTATTACAGAAAAAAAAATAAAAAAACAAGGTTTTATTCAAGGGCAAAAACAAATATTTTACCAAACCACAGTCCTGTTTTATTCACTGACATATTGAATGACATATTGAATGAGTCTCGTGATTAATAATTTTGAATGTGTCGAATTTGTTGAAGTTCCTTATCATGAATCGCTATACGAATGCCGAGATGACCGACATGCACTACATTTATGGGCGTGCTGATGGCAATGCATTAGAAGCGAGGCGTTTGTATACTGAAAGATTTCCTGGCCGTATTGTTCCGGATAGAAAAACTTTCGAAAGTATTCATCGGCGTCTTTATGAAACAGGCACATTAAGACGAAATGGAGGAGCAGGAAGGCCAAGGACAGCAAGAACGGTAGAGCTGGAAGAGGATGGGCTAGACATGATTGAAGAAGATCGAGGCACTTCTACTCGAAAAATTGCAGACGCTTTGGATGTAAGTAATGGGATTTTTTTGCACATTCTGAAGGAAAATTTGTTGTATCCATTCCATATACAACGCGTTCAAGCACTTCTTCCTGCTGATTTTCCTACTCGCATTGCATTCTGTCAATGGCTTTTGCACAAAATGGTTCAAATCCCTCAACTCCTGATGTTGATTCTGTTCACCGATGAAGCGAATTTTTCAAGAAATGAAATACGGAATTTCCATAATAACCATGTATGGTGTAACGAAAATCCACATGAAATTGTTGAAGATCGTTTTCAACATCAGTTTTCTTCAACGTTTCTTTGAACGTTTGGCTTGGGATTGTGGGTGACTGCATAATTGGACCGGTATTTTTACCAAGGAGACTTACCGGAGAGGTGTATCGCAACTTTTTGGAAAACACGCTCCCTGGATTTCTGGAGGACGTACCATTAGCAATTAGAGATGCAATGTGGTATTTGCACGATGGCGCACCAGCCCACTTTAGTCCAGTAGCTCGTGATTTCTTAACACAAGCATACGGAAATCGCTGGTTAGGCCGAGGTGGACCTCACTCATGGCCTGCACGATCCCCGGACTTAAATCCCCTGGATTTTTTCATGTGGGGCCATTTGAAGTCCTTGGTGTACGCTACTTCATTGGAAAACGTAGAAGACTTAAGAAACCGAATCATTGCTGGGTCCAACTCAATTAAAGCCGATCCAGGTGTTTTTCAGAGAGTTCGCCAGTCAATGAGGAGAAGATTGGATTCTTGCATCCGAGCTAGAGGTGGTCACTTCACACAGTTTTTGTAATTTTTGGTTGATAAAATTGTTGGTTTGGTAAAATATTTGTTTTTGCCCTTGAATAAAACCTTGTTCTTTAATATTTTTTTCTGTAATAAATAGACATGCACTAAAATGTTTTTTTTAATAAGAAACGGTACGTCTTACGATAAAAAGTTAAGAGAGCTTTTTTCTTCATAATTGAACAATAAATAAAAGCATATTTGTATTTTTAGAGAAATCAGAGGCGTCCTATTTTTTCTTGAAAAATAGCCTGTGACGTGCCAATACGCGCGCCACAGGTACGACTGAAACATCGTGTTGTATTGAAAAGTATGTGTCTCCCACAGCTATTAACACGCCTAAAATTTCATTATGATATCTCAAGCCGCTTTGGAAAAATCAAGTTTTTACTGTTTCTTAAAATTAAACTTCAACACGCTGTAGATCGGTAACGAAGCGTATGCGGACCTATGTTTATAGGAACTTTTTGTATAAAATGACCTGGGCAATCACCCCCTTTAATATTGCCGCATCTTTTTTAAACACACTGTATATAACAATTGATAAATTATTGGAGCTTTTCGGCTTTTTTTAAATATTTACAAATATCAAATTAGAATGTATGTAATTGCAGAGTAAGTGTGGAAGTAAACATTGCTGTCTACAAATTACAAAGCAAATCATACGAAATTTTTAATTGAAAAATATTGTCTATGTTGGGACTCGAACCCAAGTCTACAGTTTGCCGGACTGTCGCTTTTACCACTTAGCCACAATAGACCTAGGTTCAAGCTATTTAGAAATGCATTATAAAGTAACAGTATTAATGAATCAGATGTCAGTTATTGAATGTAGATGTCAAGTTGAAAGCAGAAGTCAGTTTTGAAAGCTGATGTCAGTTTTGATAGCAGATGTCAGTTAGTGAACGCAAATGTCAGTTATTGAAAGCAGATGTCTGTTTTGAAAGCAGGTGTCAGTTATGAAAGCAAACGTAAGATTTGAAAGCAGATGCCTATTTTGAAAGTAGATGTCAGTTATTGAAAGCAGATGTCAGTATTTTGAGATCAGATGTCAGATTTGAATGATTGAAAATGCTAATTATTACTCCATAGCTATATGAGTGTTTAGATAATTTCTTAGGCGTTTATTAAATATAACAATTGATAAATTATTGGAGTTTTTCGGCTTTTTTGAAATATTTACAAATATCAAATTGGAATGTATGTAATTGCAGAGTAAAAAAAAATTAAAAATTTCGTATGATTTGCTTTGTAATTTGTAGACAGCAATGTTTACATCCCCACTTACTCTTCAATTACATACATTCTAATGTGTGATAGTAGATCGACAAATTTCACTGAACTACAATCTTTCAGCATACAAGGGCATGAAAATGGACAGCATGGAAAAAATTCACCGCCGCCCATTGACAAAAGTAAATATCATGCACGCTAACACAACCACCGCCATCCCCGTGATAAGTCTAAGAATTGGCTAGTGGTTTCATTAGAACTTTTCGACTTATAAGTGGATTTATACACATTAATACAGGTTCAGGTCTGTTAGGATTGTGTTCGTCCGACCCAAATCTTGAGCCCGTCATGAGGATGGCGCTGGTTGGGTTGGCGTTCGTGATGCTGACATTAGTCAATAGGTGGTACTGAATTTTATTCCATGCATTAACTGTTAACGGTAAGGTTTGTGAGAGTTGTTTATCTGCCATCATTCACTAATGAGTTCATAGTAGGGCGAAATACGTGTCGATATGTGTGGATGGCAATTTTCACACAAATATGTACTTACTTGTGTTCTCGATACAAAATTTTAACTTTTTTTTATGTGATTAAAAAATGTTTTCACTAAGATATTGATAAAATACACATACCATAAATACTAGTAAAAATCTTTGGAGACTGTGGTAAAAACTTACCACAATCACAATTAATAATCGTATTTTAAATACGTATTTCGATAACTAAGTTGTCATCCTCAGTAAATACAACTACTAATCACAGTGTTGAACATAGGCATAGTAACGCCAGCATAAAGAAACGTTAAATACTTTGCAAGGCGTCCATGTATACACTATGTTTAAGAAAATTAAAATTATGTCCACTTTCATAAATGGCTTACATGTTTGTTCTCACTCTCTCCGTTTTCTACCTCTTTTCTAAGAATGAAAAGGAACAACTAAATGGGACAAGCCCGCTGATCACGGTGAAAGTGTTATTTCTATTTTTAACGCTATGAATACTTTCGTATATATCGAGTTTCCTCGGATTGCTTATATTTTTGATAAGTTTTAACCCATCTACCGTGATGTTATGATCGGCTTCTAATACATGACGCGCGACACTAGCTTGCCTGATCTATTGAATATAATATACGATATATGTTCTTAATCAAGGGTTATTATTGAGCATTTTGTTTGACCTATATAGGTATTTCAAATTACAATAACTGCAGTTAATTTTATATATATATATATATATATATATATATATATATATATATATATAATGTATATATATATATGTATGGACATATATATAATTTATTTTTTTGTGACCTTATATTTTATATAATCTCTGTGAAGTTTTTTGGGCGTTTTGTAGGTCAAGTATAAACAATTGGTTATTTTCAAACGTTTTTATTTCTCATACATATTCCGGAGTCATGCTCCTTTTCCAGTGAATTGAGTTTTTGAGTTATGTTACTTTCGTTTTATGTCAAAATTCCTTTTGTAGACGTTACATGTGTGTACACAATTGTATATTTGCATTATTAAAATGTTTGTTTAAAAACATATAAATAAAATGTGGTAAAATTAATATTCACATTCACATATTCAAAAATTATCGTTGGCTCCAACGATACTCTCATATTAATTTCTTTTTTTTACACGTGTATAGCAAACGCCAATTAAATTGGCGCGAGGAGGGGGTGCGCAGAAGTCGTTTTTAAAAACGTCCACCCCCACTACTCAAGTAATAGTCAGAATACATTTATCATTGACGTTTGATGGAACATAAGGTCTTTGCTAGGGGATCATAAAGTGATACACACCCAGAGGTTAGAATTATCTGACATTTGATGTAAAACCAAATACAAATCTCCCCACTACTTTTAATACTGCGCGAACTTACCCCTCCTCGCGCCAACTTAATTGGCGTTTGATATACCTATTTATTGTAAGTAAAATGTTTATTAATTAATGGTTTTTTCTCATAAAATTATTTATCATTATTGTTTAGGCTATTTTGCGACCCCCCTTTAATATCACCGCGAATCCTTTGGGGGACACGAACCCTGGGTTGAGAAACGATGGTCGATCGCAGGTATTCCTTAACTTTGTGTGTACTTTCAATGTTGTTCTTATAAAGCAAGTCCTCTAAATGTTTCATAGTTTCTGGAATAGGTACCTAAGGAAAGAATGACGTCACATCAAATGAAACTAAAATCTCCCCGTTTTCCAGTTCACGATCTTTATTTGTTTGAACAAATTACATACAAGGAATTTCCAACTGACAAACTTTCTGTTTTTACGGGTAAGTTTTTTAATTCATTCATGGATACTATTGTAAAAAAACGGAAAAGCTAAAATTAAACTAGGTAGGATAAATGAAAATATTCAGAAAAATCTGCTGTCGATGAAGTAAAGTAAATCATAGATGTTAAACTAAATTTAAAATTCCAATTATCGATTCACGCGAATTTGTTCGACATTTTTGGATCATTGTTTTTTTTACTTTATAAACTTTTATACGAATTCTACTCAACAGTAAGTTACAGAAAAAGACAACAAAATTCTTATTGTCACCATTTTACGAATGCCTACATGACATGCTTAGTTTATGACGGCAGTAAAATGAAACAAATTCACAAAACGATTTCCATATTCGTACTACAGAAGTCATGAAGTCATGATAACTGCAATAAAAATTAAATTTAATATCCAAAGACGGTTTCATTGTTTTACTCAAGTGAGGATCTGTAATAATGTTGAATCTTACATCACTAACTTGCATGAAAAAATAAGGACAAGAGTGCAATAGAAATTTTATTAGTGTTATTTTATTATGGTAATAAAGAGAAACAGTAAAGGATTTTATGTGAAAGAAAAAGAAATAACATTAAAAAGTTTCCACATTCTTTTCTTTTTGCGCTATTAAACTTCGGAGAAACGAGTAGCTTTTAATAAAGATTCATGAAGGATCGTAAAGACATCTAATACTTTTAAATGTTAAATGGTACAAGAAAGCGCTACTTTAAGATTACCCGTTTTTGCGAGGTAATCATCACAAACTTGAGAGTGTAATGTATTTGTGCCATTATTATTATTATATAGTCTTAAACAATGGTCTTATATGGTCTTTCGCATGTAAAGTAACAAGATGTAATATTACAAGAGAAGGAGAACGATGGAAAACTAACTTCCTAGTTTTAATAATATTTAATTAACGCATGCTCAAATGCTATATTAACCTACCTATATTTATTTGGTATAATGGAATTTGGACACATATCTGAAATATCGAATGCGTTAAGTGTCTACAATCACAGTAAGATATGTATTTACTAGAAAGTAACAAATAGTAATAGTAAATATTAGACCATTACATGAAGCCGTAACTATGAGAGATGTTTCCTAAGTTCTTGAAATTATGCTCTAATTAAATTACGCAGAACTTATAGGCAATGCTATTGGTGATAGACAAATCTTGACATGTTTATGCAGATATACAAAAAAGGTTTAAGTATATCAATACGTTAAGCACGTATTACGCATTTGTTGCCATTTTCGGCATAGTCTCTTTCGTCCGTCAGATGTCACTAGATTATATGGTGCTACCTGATAGGGCAAAATTTGCTATACCTTATAGGCGATTTAAGCTTTATTTACTTCACTAGCTTAACTGATGACGCCTAATAGTAGATGGCAGAAACACTTGTCTTAAGCAGAAGTAAATGCTGGAAATACGAGGTGTATTGTCCATGTTTACAGTTACAGATATGTATATTGTGCATGTCTGTTTCATTTGTATGTTTATGCAGCTCTCCAGTGCAATATCGTTCAGTCTGATTTAGGTATTCGACCGATTTAGACGCATTTTCGTAGTAATGTTTGTGTAACCATGAAAGAGGAGGCTCAAAATCTCAAAGAGCGATAACTTTCTTTCTGTTTAAAGGGGATGTGAAAACTTCAGCAATTATTAAACGTTTGCAAAGAGTGTTTGGTGAGTCTGCAAAATCTAAAAGTACTGTATGTCAGTGGATCGATCGTCTTAAAAGTGATAGAACATCATTAGAAGACGATTCACGCAGTGGTCCCCCTAGCACATCGGTAAATGAAAGAAAAATTACTGCCGTGGAGAATCTACTGAAATAGGATAGACGAATGACTATTTCTTAAATTAGTGTACGCCTAGCAATAGGTACACGACAAGTTCATGAGATCTTACATGATCGTTTTGGCGTAAGCAAGGTTTCAGCCCGTTGGGTGCCAAGGCTCTCGGGACCAGAACAGAAGCTCAATAGGTCTAACACTTGTTGTCAACTTCAAGAGCTGTTAGTCTGTTACGGTGATGAATTTTTGCATCGGATATTAACCACTGACGAAACATGGATTCCTTATTTCAATACAGAGACCAAAAGTCAATCCAAAGAATGACGTAAACCCGAAGAAGAGCTTCCAGTTAAGGCGCGTGCAGTACCGTCTGTTGGAAAGGTAATGCTTACTGTATTCTGGGATTGCGAAGGGCTTATTTTTATGGATTATCTGGCGAAAGGTACTATAATTAACGCAGAATATTATTCGAGGTTATTATCAGGACCACTGCGACATGCAATTATCAGAAGACAGCCTGGGAAGTTGCAGAAGCGTCCATTTTTTTTGGAATAGAATAACGCAAGACCGCACACTACAAAATAAAACGAAGCATGTTTTGAACGATTTACGATGGGAATTCCTTCCATATCCACCTTATTCACTGGATCTCGCACCCGAGTGATTTTCATCTGTTCACAGATTTAAAAAAAACCTTTAAAATAAAATAAAAATCATAAATAAGTGGATTGAGGAGACACCTAAGAAGTTCTTTGAGGACGGCTAAATTTTCAGAACTTTAGAAACACCCCTATATAATATGAAAGTATAAAACTAACATTTTGCATCTTTATTTAAAGAAATGCTTATTCGCAAAAAAGGAACAACATAAATAAAACTTATTGTAGGAATTTGAAACGAACTTTAGGGTTTCAATTTTACCAAAATTTGCTTAGAGTACAATATATTGTGCATGTTATTAGGGAGAATTTAATTATTAACATCAGGTTAATTAATGTCTCAAGTGAATATCGATGAGATGAATCTTAATGTATGTTTTTCTTCTGGGTATAGTATATTGAATTGTTGTTTGACCACTTGTAGAAACTGGTGCGTATTTTCTTAAGTTTAATTTGCATTGAAATATTGTGAATAGATACTTCTACGACTTACCTATTACTTTTTGTGCGAATAAAAATTCACATAGTCTTTAACTTTAGCTCTATGTATTTAAGTGAAATAAAAATTCATTTGAATTAATTGATCGTAGAAACAAGTATATTCATTGATAATGGACTCCGAGAAAAGTAAATAAAAAATCATGTAATTTTATGGCATTGCAAATTGAAGGTGTAAATAGGTTTAATGCGTATCAAGGTGTCGGTATGCGATACAGTGACCGCGAGACCAAGTGACCAAGGCGTGGGTGGGACCAGTCCTCCGTCTCGTTAGTGTTACCTGCCTTGAGATATCCAGATAGACCTTACTTGAGTGGCCACTTCTAGTATGTATAGGTAGTATTTGTATACGCATCTATGTAGATATACATATATTCTAGGTGAAAAGTTAATTATATATTAAAGGAAGGTATAATTTCGAAAATTCTGGAATTACGTTGCATATTATTTAATTTGACCGGGTATAACACAGTCTCTAATTAAATTAAAACTATCACAGCCACAGACAGACTAATACAAGTGACAAAAATCGAACAGTACTTTAGATGGTTTCTTGTTTATTTTTGATTACCTTGAGCCCATTGTAATAATAATAATCATTTCAAAAATATATTTAAGTGCTTGAAGAATTTAAAGAAATGAAGAAGTTAATTGGAAATTGAAACTTTTATTTGACGTAGGGTGCTAGTAAAAAGCACTATATAATCATTTAAACTTAATCTTTATTCTGCTGAATCCTTTATTAAAATTTACAAACTTCTTAATATATTTAACATACTTCCCTTTGCATATATTATTAGAATTATATATATTAAGCCTTAATTTACAATTTGAACTTGTAAAAATTCTTAAATATATACAGGCTTACTTAAAAGTATGGAGACGGCGAATTATTGTCGTCAATATTCATTTTAGGGATTTATGTTCAATATAAAAGTTTGTTAGGATATTTTGATCTACATTTGAGAATATTTGAATTTTTTTCTTCTTCAATTGTTTTTTAGTTACGCCTGTCCGCGCATTTTTTTTTAAATAGAAACTAGTAAATTTTACTCTACCATTCGATAGAGAATTTTTTTCTCTTTACAAAAATATTTTTGTTTCTTTAAAATTCATTTAAATAACTTTTTTATAAGAAAAAGCCGGTTCATGTGTTTAACAGATGTTCGGTACATCGCAGATAGACAGAAGCCTAGCGATAAACAAACTTGAGAGACATAATTTTATCAGTGGTTATTGTGTACGTCAAATCTTTGACAGAAATAATTCATTTGTGCAATTTGTTGCTGTTAATATTAACAATGGCGAGTTTAAGTGAACATGAACGAACTGAAATACTTATGATGTTGGGTTGTGGAGATAGACGCATAAGTTTACAAGACGTTAGTAATTTATTTAATGATACGCATCCAAATAGAAATCCAATTTCTAAATCCGTTGTTGGTAAAACTTTAAGACGCTTTGAACAAACGGGTAGCGTTAAAGATTTGCCAAGGAGTGGTAGCCCTAGAACAGCAAAAAGCGATGATTACAAACTGGATATTTTATTGGCTGTATCTGAATTTCCCCATTTATCAACCAATCAATTAGCGGCCAATTTCAATATTTCACAGTCATCGATCGTGTCATTTTTAAAAAGTGAAAAGTATAAACCTTATCAGGTACACCTTGTACACGAGTTAGCGGAAGATGATTTTGATAGGAGATTACAATTTTCTGAAGAAATGTTAAATATTTGCAATAATAATGAAAATTTTGTCAAGAATATTCTTTTCTCTGACGAAGCTACTTTTTGCCTTACCGGTGAAGTAAACAGACATAACTGCAGATACTGGTCATCGGAAAATCCCTCTTGGTTTTTGGGTTGGCATTCTAGGCGGTCATATTATCGGTCCCTTTTTCATCAATGGCAATTTAACTTCGGCTCTGTATTTGCAGTTATTGCAAAATGAAATAATACCTGCTAGTGCTACGCTCTATCCTCATGAAAACAATGAACACCTGCCCAATGACAGTATCTGGTTCCAGCAAGATGGCGCCCCCGCCACATTATGGTGTAAATGTTCGTCAATATCTGGACAACGTTTTTCCCCACAGATGGATTGGAAGACGAGGAACCATTGTCCTCGCCAAAGTCCTTTAGATCTTTTTCTTTGGGGATACGAAAAAAACAAAGTTTACAAAGGTAAGACCGATAATGTCGGAGATTTACAAATCCGAATTACCAGAACCATACAAGAAATTCCCCGAGATTTTTTACAGAACTCTGTTCGGGGTTTTGTAAATCGATTGGGTCATTGTCAAGTTACTAATGGACGACAATTTGAACACTTACTTTAATTTACTTTGTTATTAATTTGTTTAATTTTTCTTGTAAAAAAGTTATTAAAATGAATTTAAAAAAAAAAAATTATTGTAAAGAGAAAAAGCCTCTATCGAATGGAAGAGCAAAATTTACCAGTTCCCATTTAAAAAAAATGCGCGAACAGGCGTATCTAAAAAAACAATTGAAGAAAAAAAAATCAAATAATCTCAAATGTAGATCAAAATATCTTAACAAACTTTTATATTGAACATAATTCCCTAAAATGAATATTAACGACAATAAATCGCCGTCTCCATACTTTTAACTAACCCTGTATGTAAATTTAAATAAAGAAATCAATACAAGAAGTAATATGATATATGAACTTACAACATTTTCTAGTGATGCTAAAACTTCAGACTGCGTACTATCTGTAGCAAATATCTCAATAAATATTGTTTTTAATGTTAATTCATGTTTAATGAATTTTTTAGCTGAAACTAAGAGGCTTGAACAATAATATTTTGTCTTCCATATTTAAGACAAAATTCTTGCGTAATGAATCAGATGTTGCAAAGTTCTATCTATCATATAAGACTAAAAACCAATTTAAGGTAAATACATTACTATAATTAACTAAATATTCTCCTAAGCTTACAGGTTTTTAAAACCGAAGCAGCTGTGCCCTTGTCCGTTAGCATTATAACCGAGTGAAGGAACAGCATACCAACTTAGTTTGTTTTTTTTTCATATGCCCATTATTCCTGTTTGTACACTGCTCCAAGAAATTAACGCGCCATGTAGTAAACGAATAAATGTTTATCTTATTGGCTGATAATTTGTAGCGGTTAGCGTTGGTTTGAAAGAACTTAGTATTTAACGTTCATTTAACGTTTTTGAGACTTTCTGCTATAAGACAACGATTCGTTACAAGTAGGTGTTTGCGATTTCAACTACAACGAGTTTGTTGTACTCAAATTAGCATAGAAACAGTTCGTAAACTTCTAAGAGAAGATAATTTGTTATGTTATCTGCCAGTCCGATGTCCAGCCTTGTCCGTAAAATATTGGAGCTTGAATTTTGATAGGAATCATGTTAATTGCTTGCAGGAAGACTGGTAACGAGTTCTCTTTACATACGAATTCAGATTTTGTCTTTATAATTGTGATAGACGTGTTCGTGTGTACAGATGACCAAATGAACGTTATGTTCAATGCAACATTCTGAATATCACATTATTTGGTGGATGGTCTGCAATGGTGTGGGAAGGCATTTCTTTGGCAGCTCGTAGTGTTAAACAATGAAAGTATTAATGCTGATCGGTACATAACTAACATCCTTCAAGGCCGGACCATTTTTTTTATTAATGCAAAATAATGCACGACCTCACAGTGCCAGCATAGTTCAAAATTATTTCAAGAAGTCTGGAATTGACACCATGGATTGGCCAGCATGAAGTACAGACCTCAATCCAATAGGGCATGTTTGGAACATACTTCGCGAATGGCTGCGGGATTATTCGAACCCAGCCAACAACTTGGAATAAATAGGGCGCCTCCTTGTATAAAATGGAATGGATTGGAGCAGAATCACATAAGCTCGCCTATTTTGACTATGAGTCGTCGATGTAAAGCTATCATTAGAAGCAGATGTGTAAATACTCGATACTGAGAGCATTCTTAAGATGTTAATTTGTCGGTAGCTTGACAGGTTAGCATCTTAAGTCGCTCCACGGGCACAGTCATAATAATATCTCATGGCTTGCCAATCCCTCTCTAATTGGCGACCAGCTGTTAGGGAATGCTAAGGCATGAATTATTATATATAATTTAATTTTATCCATGACAACTTCATATATATAAATATGACATATTTATATTGTCATTTATAATTTAAAATTCTTTGAAAAAGGGTTTTATATATACATATATATATATATATATATATATATATATATATATATATATATATAGGCTGATCCAAATTAATCGTTCACCATTGCTATCTTTGTTATTGTAGGAGATATGTAGTCGGTTAAATTAGGAAAGTTGTATTGTTTTTTCCGCTGATAGTAAAAACATAAAAGCAATTGAACGTGTAGGTTCAGTTATTTTGAAAATGTATATTTTTCTAATGGAACACCTAATATAATATTATAACAATCGATGCCAAATCAATTGCTTAACAAAAGTGTTTATATGACTTCTGTCATAAAAATTGAAAATATTCGAAAAAAACAAAATGTAGTGAACTTTGCTTAAATATAACCCTAAGACTTTATGCCAGATAATTGCACTGTCAGAGCAAGATTTTCAACTTGAAGAAGCACTCGGTTAAATTTCTTAAATATATCTTTAATGTATTCGGCTCGAGACTTTTTTGATTGTCGGTCAAATTGTGCGAATTCCAACGAGTACAAAGCATTATCGCAACCAGCTGTTCATGGAAGATCCAAAATATATGTTTCATATAATTCCCTATGAATGCTTAAATCTCACGGTATGTTACAGCGAGTCCATTTGTTTCATTTCTCCTACAGCATATTTGTTGCAATAACAGAGGTTAACGAAAAAAATCACGAAATTAATCATTAAGGTTATACGTCCACGCTTAATTTCTGCAAACCAGAAATTGTTCATGAGAAAATTTCATTCTTTTTTAATAGCTTCTTCAAAGCAATCCTCAAATGAAATTAGATGGCTTCGTTTTGATCGGTCAATCATACTTTTAACTTTCAATTTCGCCTCCTAATGAAGATTTCTAGAAACTTTAACAACCATCTACGTATAACGTACGTAGCCACTTCTAGAGATGATGAGGTGGTTCTATTAGTTTAAGATATGAAAGACAATGCACTTACTTTTGTAACACATAATAAATTCATCAAACTACGCCAATTGATGAAAGTTAAGACCGAACGCTCATACAAGAATACATGTCCAATATTGCTAGCTCGTTGGATAAGTAACTGCAAACCTTGGTCTCATAAACCAATAATAGTAGCCTCGCAACTACTTCTAACGAATTTAAGGGCTTAGTTAAAGCTTAATAACATTAGCTCAAGTTAAGATAGAATTGTAGAAGATTCAAAACAAATTTTGAAACTTTATTCTTCAGAAGAATGGGAAACCTAGACTTCCTTATTGCGTTGTTTTCGACGGCGAGGAAATTTCAGATCCTGTAGGTATTGTCAATGCGTTTTCAATATTTGTCAGGTTGCAACCTAATTGAACCAACCGGTTGGTTCAATTACTATTTGCAGAAATGCATCGACGGGACAGAAAAAAAGTAAGTATACTTCATGTGTTTGAGTTTTTAAGAATACGAGAGTGGTAGACAAGACGCTGTCAATCTGATAAAAGTTATGGATTCCAGACCCCAAAGAAAGCCCCAAAAAATCTTATAAATGATGCCAAAACATATATTTTATCTTTTTTTTGCACGATTTACGAGCTTTTTTTGGGACTTTGTGAATCTCCGATTTTCACAAATTTTTTCTTCGACATTACCCCAAGTTTGTTCGTTACAACAGTTAGTTCCACTCCGTTTTTCATCATTAACATTAGTTCGTCCTTTTTGAAAGATACGGGACCACCTTCTGATTATACTGTCACTCATGATATTTTCACCATAAACAGAACAAAGTTTGCGATGAATCTCAGCAACCCTAATAGGCACGCACAGTCGGCGAGATTTTCAATTGCAGTAGCTATTTTAGACTACCAAAATTGTATGATAGAATGTTCGAACGATTCTCTCATTGGCACTGCCAGACTCACACGCAACCACACTACACCGCAGCGCTAGGATCGCGCCCTTCTCTGCTCACTAGGCGAAAACGGAATTAACTTTACGAATCACCCTCATATTTTAAAAATATTCTGCAATTGCACTCACAAATTAACTCGAAATTCCTTTTCATTTCTCTCGGGTTAGTTTATCCTTGATTACTAAGAAATTGTTGTACTGTATTGAACTAAATCTTACTTAACAATTTCCTGCGTGTTCCCGTCGTGGTAGCTCTAGAAACGTTAAGTTCATGCTTAAATCCCATGTATGTGTCTCTTTTTCAGTGCTTGCTTGACGTTTTCTTTTGTATTGTAACAAGCAAGATATAAAAAACCCGAAACAACAATATTATATTATATTATATTATCTATAATAAAGCTATAGCAAATACGTAATTCTACTGTAAACTTCGATATTTCGTTAAGATAATCTTGATCATCAAATTCACTGTATAACTTTTTTCCAGGGCATAAATTAGACGATAAATTATTTTATGATTAATTAAATTATTTCATGATTTTCGCAATGAACAAATTTACATAATTAAAACTGACTAATTTAAGCTGATAGAAATTATTTCTTAGCTTGTGCCTTACAGTTCGAAATATTATGGCCATACATTGTATGCAGAATTATCTAAGAATATCTATTTGTTAGTTGTTTTGAGCAGTTAGCCTTGAATCATTAGTTTATTACAAAATATTATTTTCTAATAATTAGTAAACACTATCACTGAAAGACAAGTAATTTAATCGACATGAGGTTAAGTAGAAAGAAATTACTTAGTGAATTATTAAAATTTTAAATTTACTATTGATAGTCAGTGGATTAAACAAGCATTGCTTTGGACAAATTAATATATTTTTCCCTATCTTTTTTCTTAACATTTTTTGTACATAAGTTTTCTAAGAATAAGTTTCATACTTTTATCAATACTATCTATCTCATATCGATAAAATTTAAAAAAAAATAGAAGTAAGTTTCAGAAGAATTGAAACATACATGAGTAGGTAAACCCGACCAGTTTTGTATAATACAAAGGTATTTTTAATAATATAAAATATTATTAAAAATCTGGTGCGAAGAACACAAATACAGGTTCACTATTAATATTTTTTGTGAACGTGTCCGAACATATCCCTCCCCAGAGACGTAGATACGTATTTCGCCTTTCTACAGGCTCGTCGGTCGCCCCTGCTGGAGAAAGGATATTCTCAGACACATTCACAAAAAAGAACCACATCTCCGACATTATCCAGACCGGGCGTAGAAGTAAATTCAGCGCTGCCTGTTGTCAGTCAGCCGAAGTACCTCGCCCCGTCCACATAAAGAATGTGAAGTAACGACGCCCTTCCAAAGGTGGCAATCTCTCTAGAAACTGCATTTTGTTTGTGTCTTCACTCATACTACGGACTAACCGCATGTGTAATGTATCAGAATAATTGAAACATACATGAGTAGGTAAACCCCACCAGTTTTATATAATACAAAAGTATTTTTAATAATATAAAATATTATTAAAAATCTGGTGTGAAGAACACAAATACAGGTTGACTATTAATATTTTTTGTGAACGTGTCCGAACATATCCCTCCCCAGAGACACGTTCGGACACGTTCACAAAAAATATTAATAGTGAACCTGTATTTGTGTTCTTCACACCAGATTTTTAATAATATTTTATATTATTAAAAATACCTTATAGCGTTATACGTGCATAAACGTATAGATATACTTAAAACCTTTTTGTATATTTACTGCCATCTGGCTCGTTGTTAATGGACTACCCGTATTTTTTTCGTTCTTCGTACCAGCATAGCTGGTCGAACGAAAAGGTCGCCTTTTTCAGCAAAGTCTCTTTCGTCCGTCAGATGTCACTTATTAAATAAGTGCCACCTTACAGGATGAAATTTGCTTTATCTTGTAGGCGATTTCGGCTTAATGTTATATACAGATACAAATCTATTCATAAAGATTTGTATCATTTGTATTACATTGCTTCACTAGCTTAACTGATGGCGCCCAATAGTAATGGCAGAAACACGTGTCTTGAGCAGAAGTAAATGCTGAAAATACGAGGTGTATTGTCCATGTGTACAGTTACAGATATGTGTACAGTTACAGATATGTGTACAGTTACAGATATGTATATTACATGTCTGTTTCAATTGTAACAAAAGCGTTATACGTGCATAAACGTATAGATATACTTAAAGCCTTTTTATATACATAGAGTAGTTGATGTTATTAAACCAGAATAAAAGCGGAATTCTTAATTTTAGTATAATAAATGTTGTTCATACAAAAGAGGTAATTCAAAAGTGTTAATAATAAAAATAATAAAAGAATCACTGAGTTTTAACAAGTGCGTTTAATGATTTAAAAATATAAAATAGCAGTTCATTATAATGTAAAGTATAAAAGAAAATAGCAGCATATATAAAATTGTAAATTTGAAATGTATATATGACACGGTTAAAATGGTACAAAATTTATGAATTTCGCTTACAGATAATCTACCTAAATTTAAATGAGTCTTTAATTACAGTGACGTAATTATTAATTATTAATATGTGTTAAATAATTATGAAAAAAAATTGTAGTAAATTTAAAAAAAAATCTAACGTTCACAAGCAAACTGTGCAACTCAAAGATCAAAGTAGTTAAAATTTATGTACCTGTTGGACTAGACTGGCGTTAGCTGTGTCTGCCAGGGATGTAACAATTGCGGCTCGACTTTCAAATCCTCAAATCAGATATTCTAATAAAAGGGGGTGGATGCAACTACATTGAAAAATTTCACAAACACAATGAACTAAAACTTTTGTTACTTTGTTATGGTTTCGTGAAACCCTACTGACATAGCGTGTACGTAACCCACAAATCGAATTAAACAAGCAGCATGGTACTTTGACTGGTGACGGTTTGCTTATGATCGTTCTGGACGCCTTCGTCCCTTACTTTCAAGATCGCACAATGGATTTTATCCGATTAACATTACTTAGAAGAATACCCAGCAATAAGTTGAGAGTAAACAGAATAAGCAATTGAGAATAAGAAAAGGTGACGTAACAAATTCATCAACTTTTATTTTAAATATTACGAAATTGGGCGAACTTATGAAAAATTATGGAATAAAAAAGAACTGTTTTCCGGTGTAACAAATGCCCTAATGATATAAGAAAACACATAGCGAGGAAACCGTCATTTATTTACAAGGTCCAAACAGGTGTATTTTATAATAAACTAACTAAACCCGGGCACGCTTTGCTGTGGCTCAATCTGATATGAAATGAATGGGAAAGTAAATAAAAGTATTGTAGCCAAAAATAGATTCACCGAGACAACACATAATTCAATTCAATACCCTGCCTAGCGTTGCTGTGGCTATGTGTAAAGGAAGAAAAAATATGTTTTCCACAAAAAATTATTTTTTATTGTAAAGCTAATGGCTACATTTTTTGTTTGCCCGTTTAGTTATTTATCATAACTTCTAATAAACTATCTAACCTGCTATTCTAATAATGTTCCTGTTACTTGGCTTTTTACACTTTCTTGAAATTACTTCGAAAACGTCACCTTTCAAATATATCAGTCTTATTTAACTTTTTTTTAATAAAATTTATATCCTATATGTTTATTTTCTTCAATCCTATCTTGAATAAATACAATAATGTTGTATTCTCTTAAATATGTTATCTTCCTATCTTGTGATCCTTTATTTTTGGATTTTATATCACTTTATTTTTCACGTCTTTCTATAACAACTTCTCTATTCCTTTTTCCTATTATTTTTCATTCTCTTTACACTTGTTATTAAATTCCTTTTACCAATACTATTCTTATTTCAGTTTAAATTTTTCGTTATTTTTAAAAAATTTGTTTAATTACTAATTTTAATTTCATGTAAGACAAGTCATTTGAGATTCAATCAAAGTTATTTTCCTTTTTATTATTAAGGTTTCATAACAATGTGTAATCGTAAATAGAGTAAATGATTAGCAAAAGGCAACTTGTAATAACAAAGTACTACCAAATCAAGTATTTGAAAAATTTTTGCGCTACTTATGTCGAAGGGCACCGGTGCGGGAAAACTTTAACTTTTGTATATATGGATGTGTGTATGTTTGTATGCAGGTATGTTGCATATGTGTATGCATGTATGAATGTCTTCGTTTCCTATAAAAATTCATATAATTTCATATATTGTTATATTATATTTTTTAATATTTGGGAAAAATATAATAACCTTCCACACAACATAAGGAACACCACACAAAATTTTATCAAAATCGATTATGTTGTTTTGTGAGTTAATAAATAACAAATAAAATGTTTTTGATTTTTATATACGAAGATCTGTTTCAATATATCTCTCCCTTTTTCAAAATATATAAACCTGATGATATCTATGTATTAAGCGACATAAATTCTTAGCCAAATGTAGCTGTGCATATATTTTTATAGTTGTGTGTGTATATTAGAATGTATGTGGTGTATGTGTGTGCAAAGTGTTCCGTTACATCTTCCTTCGTTACATCGTCCTAAGAGGGTCGAAATGTTGATTTGATTTCCACTTCCTCAACATTTAACTGTATAGATTACCGAGCCCGAAAAAGCCGACGTCTCGAACGCCGGGCCCGGGCTTCGAAACCTCGATCAAAGGGACTACCACTTGCGCCGTTCAGATGTTAATTATAGACAGGATTATACCCAAAAAAGTTTAAGTATATCAATACGTTAAGCACGTATTACGCATTTGTTACAAATGAAACAGACATGCAAGATACATATCTGTAACTGTACACATGGACAATACACCTCGTATTTTCAGCATTTACTTCTGCTTAAGACACGTGTTTCTGCCATTTACTATTAGGCGTCATCAGTTAAGCTAGTGAAGTAATTAAAGCTTAAATCGCCTATAAGGTATAGCAAATTTTGTCCTATTAGGTAGGACCATATAATATAGTGACATTTGGCGGACGAAAGAGACTATGCCGAAAATGGCAACTCTTCCCTTGACCGGATGTGCCGATAAAGAAGGGAAGAAAATACGTAGGATTTGTACGTTGTGTATTTACTGCCATCTGGCGTCGTGTTAATGGACTTACACCTATATACGTATTTTCTTCCCTTCTGTACCGGCATAGCCGGTCAAGGGAAGGGTTGCCATTTTCCGCATAGTCTCTTTCGTCCGTCAGATGTCACTATATTATATGGTGTTACCTGATAGGACAAAATTTGCTGTACCTTATAGGCGATTTAAGCTTTAATTACTTCACTAGCTTAACTGATGACGCCTAATAGTAAATGGCAGAAACACGTGTCTTAAGCAGAAGTAAATGCTGAAAATACGAAGTGTATTGTCTATGTGTACAGTTACAGATATGTATATTGCATGTCTGTTTCATTTGTAAGGATTATATCGTTGCGACATATTGCAAAATGTGGTAAAAATTTCGGGTTTGTAGTATTATTACTAAATTCGTAAATAATATTTATATGAGCACAACAATATCGCAAGTCTCTTAGCCTTATAAAGACGGCAGACTATGTGCCCCAAACTGTTAAATTTAATAATACACATAAGGTGTATTAGATAAAAATGTAGATTTTACAAAATTAGGGCAACTTTTTACCAATACTGAAGATCCATTGTACAGATACAAAGAGCGCTTTAACTATGCAAATATAACATCTCTCAACGTCGAACAATCCTTCTCAGTATATAAACATATTATTATTAAATTTGACAGTGTGGGCACATAGTCTGCCGTCTTTATGATAACATTTATAATATATCGTTATGCTAATAAGAACACACACACAGTACACGTTACACAGTACAATATTAAGAAGTAAAAAATCTTTCTGAACAGTCTACGTACATTAAATGAGTAAAAAACATATACTTACAAAATATTGAATGTGAAGTAAGACCTTTTCTTCAGCATTATGTATGATATACTAGATATATTTAATCAAACTGCGTATATTTAAGAATATTTTAATGAAAAACATACCCATGTAATAAATCTACATAATTTCCAATGGCGTCTAAATTGCTACTAAAGGAATTGTAATCATATAATTTTCTTTGAGAACGTATCTTGGCATATGAATCTTTTAACTTGAGCAATACTAATTATAGGCAAAATACTATAATTATAAAATATGCCACTTCATTATCGTTATACATATATAAATAAATTTTATGTGAACAAATAAGTTTTATGTAGACGTTGACATTTTCAAATGAAGTCACGTTCGCTATGCTATTGTAATGTAATATTTCAAGAATTAATCTTTATTACGATGACGAAAATATCGTAATGTACGTATAATTCACAGCGCGAATGCAATGATAATTTTATACAAACAATTGTATGATGTTAAAACGCATAATATTGACACAGATTAAAATGTGTGAACACGAAATATTCTCTCTCGCATATAACAAATATTTATTTAAAAGGTTTATTTGTTTATATCCGGCAACGATGCCATAATTTCCGGTATATATTCGTTCACAAATATCCATGTACATTCATAAACATATGAACGCATACTAAAGCAAAAAAAAAGTATCTAAATTTAGTCCTATGAATAATTGTTGTTGCACGTAATCTATGTTGTAACATTTATGTTTAATTATTATCGGAAAAAAACCTGCTTAAGATAATCGAACACTGTAATCTATCAATCAAAACAACGGTTTCCATAAATTTATAACGCATTAGGGATAAAAACATTATCAATCCTCATGTTCTAAATTGTTCGATAAGCATTTTAGCCATTAACTTAAACTTACACTTTGGTGTATTTGAGATGCGCTCCTATAAACGTAGAATTCCATTGCGACTGCCGGAACACAATTCTAATGCACATATCTTCTACAACCATTTCAGAAGCCGAAATGGGATTTTCAAGAAAACAGAAGGATTCACACACTAAACTATTTCTTCAAATACAGTGGATGTGGTTCTAGAAATTTGATAACACCGTAACAGTTATACGGTACGACACAGTGGCAATTAATTTATTAAAATACATGGAAGCAACTTGTGATTTGCTATATTCATACGAGTGTGACGCTGAAATTAGTTAGATGTGACAAAACCACTCAAATAGAATGGCATTTATTGCGCATAAAACAAGAATAAATTTGTATGTTCACGTACTTACTGTTATAGTGTTAATAGTGAATGTTTAAATACATGTAATCATGGAGTTAAGCCGAGAGCATTTCAGGGCTATGATACTGTATGATTTTAAAGTGTGCTTTAATGAAGAAGAATGCATGCAACGCTTGCATACGACATTTGGAGACGAAGCAATATCGTCATAGTCGCCGTTATTTACATGACGAGGGACATACAGGTAGACCTGGGTTTGCAGTCACCTCTGAATGCGTGTACCATGTTCGTAAAATGTAGCAAGAAGATAGAAGGTACACCTACGCGACGATAGAGGCCACCCTTGGTATTAGATCCGTATCAGTAAGGAAAATCCTACATGAAGAATTAATGTGAGAAAACTTGTATCACGATGGGTGCCACATAATTTAACACGAACACAGAAGGCCGAGCGTGTAAGAATTAGCCATCAAACACTGGAGGTGTTAAAAAAGATGGGCAGCTGCTTAATTCTAAACTTATCACTGGTGATAAGGCCTACATTACTTTTTATGGTATTCCTACACGACAAGAGAGTAGGGTATAGGTGTACGAAGAAGAGCCAACGCCGACAACTGTGAAAAAACAACGTGCCATGAGAAAGTTATGTACTCGGTGTTTTTCAGAAGTACTGAGCTGTTAAGTTAGAAGGATAAAAGACTGTCATGGCCGCATGATACACCTAATATTGCCTGCCCGAGGTTCTCCGAGAACTCAAAATTAAAGATTTACTGCTACACCATAACAATACTTCGGTGCATAATACTAGTGTTACTGCAACTTTTTGAGAGAAAACAACACCAAGGTAATCGAACAGAAGAGAAGATTGACTTGACCATCCACGAACATTTTCAGTCAATTCCGAAATATGCCTGGCGTGAGGCTGTCGAAGTTTGAAAAACTCGACTACAAAAGTATTTAGATAATAAAGGAAAGTATTTTGAACATCAATTAAGTTTTGAACATTTATCTTGTATCGTTTCTCTATATCTTACTTATTTCAGCATCACCCTCGTATTATACACATTTTCGTATAAACACGCTTAGTATTTACATGAAATTCATTGTCTATCGTTGAACAATATGTACGTACCTACCTGACAGAAAATCTGCTATTTTCTCATTAATTCATGTTATGACGTACTCATCACTGTTCGAAGGGAAGATCAAAGCATCGGGACATCATACAGGCGTCTAACAGAATTTTGCCATTCTGTTTTGCTATAACCAACTTTGTTGGTCAAAGAATGAAATTTCTGCCATGAATATTTTGAAGAAGTTTTAAAAAAAGATGCTTGTGACGAGTATATTTTTAAAACAACAATGTTAAAATAAGGCAGAGAACATATTGACAACGAAGATTTGACTAATGAAAACACGTCAAGGAAGATCTCGTTCCAAATATCATCGAATGACAACTAAAGATTATGTAGTTAATACTGGAGTTTATTTGAATTGATTCAAGAAATCTTGAAAGACTATTTGTACCTCAGACGTACCTTATCTCGATTGGGGCTAAAATCGCTCAATTTTCGTAAAAAAAAAAAACGACGTGTTAACAGTTAACAGTTAACATCTATACAGTGATGATTTCTGATAACCAATCTGTCATAAGACGCATCATTACGAACATTGAACCATGATCCCGTAATAACTAGAGCTGAGGATGTTTGCGGTATAACCATGGTTATACCGCAAACATCCTCAGCTCTAGTAATAACAAACTAAATCAGTAATATAATGCATGAGGATTTAAATGTCATTGTCATAAGTAAATATTTTCATTGATTGCCGTGGTGTAGTGGAATGGACTATGAGTTTTTTTGAGTCGGAGAAACTTGGCAAGGAATATTATTTGAGTATTAAGTAATCTCATAAGCCCAGAATTATGGAAAGATAACGTAAGTTTGTTGGTCCCATTAAGAACACGAAACACCTTGACCATAAACAGCAGACAGTAACACCCGCCCCACTCCACCGTGTCGGGAAGACTCCATACATCAGTGCAAATTGGTCACGCTCTAGAAGAAAATGCCAGCGGCAGCATTGAAACGTGGAGAAGTTAACGGTTGTCTCTACGCCGCTTAAGAAACTCGAAAACCTGGATCTCGCATATATAACGTGTGTTCATTTGAAAAGTCAATCTAGGTTACTCTGAAATTTTGATAGAATAAGACGCATATATATTAGTATGTGTTTGTTATTCCGTAAACGTAAATCCAAATGACATTTGATAATGTCAACCACATTTGTTATTTATTTGTATGTATGAAACTGTCAAAATATACGACTTCGTAGGTTAAGTAGTAAATTTTAATTTACGGCATACTTCAAAATGTTCTCAGTAAATCACATGCTACTAGATTGACTTTTCAAATGAACACGCGTTATAGTAGATTAAATTAATCGGCGATTTAAGGTCTGTTTTACACTTTGATACGTATATATTTAAAATACTCTTAGATGTTTCCGCATAAAGTGCCTTTATCAAAGAAATTTAAAATATAAATTTTATATTTTAAATTTCTTTGATAAAGGTACGAAACATGTCAGAGTATTTTAAATATATACATATCAAAGTAAAACAGACCTTCAATCGTCAACTAATTTAATCACATACAAAGGCCAAGAAATAATTATTTTTATATATATATATATATATATATATATATATATGTATATATATATATATATATAATGTCGAAATGGTTTCTCGGGTATAGTTCCGTGTGTGGATTTGGTTCTGAGAAAACCCTCTATCTCGACGTTTCGGCGAAAAAACATTCGTCTTCATCTGGAGCAGGTTGGCGGTTAAATGTTCAACCGCACATTCAATCGCCAACCTGCTCCAGATGAAGACTAATGAGATCTCGTCGAAACGTCGAGATAGAGGTACTTCTCAGAACCAAATTTACACGCGGAATTATACCCGAGAAACCACTTCGACATATATATAACTATATATATATATATGCATTTATAAAGACAATTATCTCTTGACCTTTGTATATTATAGTAGATTTAATTAGTCGGCGATTTAAGGTCTGTTTTGCTTTAAGATATATATATATATATATATATATATATATATATATATATATATATTTAAAATAATCGTACATGTTTCGACACATAATGCCTTTATCAAAGAATTTTAAATTATAAAGTATATTATAGGTAGAGGCCGGATTATATGCAAAAAAAAACTGAAAATATGCGCATAAATATGCATATGTTTTAGCCTAAATATGCACTTCCTTATGAAAAATATGCAGGTAAAAAAATACGAGGAATGTTAAAAAATAGAATACTGTAGAAATAGTTATTTAAGTAATAAGGGAGGTGAGTAACATTTACTAGTCGAGGACTAGTTTGCGTCCGAGGGCTTGCCCGAGGACTTGCAATAGAGTTCGAGACTAGTAAATGTTACCTCCCGAATTGCTTATAACATTTTTCCCACTCCCCAGACAATAAAATTCTCAAAAATTAAATGTAATCATGATAAACAGTAACGGTGAACAACCTCGGAATTTAATAAATTAGACATTAAGTGTTGCTGATAAAGTAGGTGATAATAACATTGAATTATCAAGAAATATAAATAAATATCCCAATTTTGTTAATAATGTTACTAATTGTACAAACTGTAATATTACCATAAATATAAATTAATAGAACACGTGTTTTGATGCACTTTTTTTCCCTAAAGGACGTAAGTAAATTACTTACGCCCCGTTGTCATAACAATCACTGTCATTTCAGTAAAACCAACTTACGTCTATAGAAACAATGTATTAATGGTATGCTTACTATAAGGGGAGTGGGAAAAAAATATTTAGAACATTTTACAACTTAATTAACTATGAAAACAATTTACAATCACGTATTTCTCAAAGTTTTCAACAGAAAAATTGTGACGCTTGTCTGAAAATATGTACTTATACAGGTTCAGTTAAAAGTATGGAGACGGCGATTTATTGTCGTTAATATTCATTTTAGGGAATTATGTTCAATATAAAAGTTTGTTAGGATATTTTGATCTACATTTTTTTTTTCTTCAATTGCTTTTTAGTTACCCCTGTCCGCGCAGTTTTTTTAAATGGGAACTAGTAGATTTTACTCTACCATTCGATTTTAAATTCATTTTAATAACTTTTTTATAAGAAAAGGCCGGTTCATGTGTTTAACAGATGATCGGTACATCCCAGATAGACAGAAGCGTAGCGATAAACAAACTTGAGCGACATAATTTTATCAGTGGTTATTGTGTACGTCAAATCTTTGACAGAAATAATTCATTTGTGCAATTTGTTGCTGTTAATATTAACAATGGCGAGTTTAAGTGAACATGAACAAATTGAAATACTTATGATGTTGGGTTATAAAGATAGAGGCAGAAGTTTACAAGACGTTTGTAATTTATTTAATGATACGCATCCAAATAGAAATCCAATTTCTAAATCCGTTGTTGGTAAAACTTTAAGACGCTTTGAACAAACGGGTAGCGTTAAACATTTGCCAAGGAGTGGTAGACCTAGAACAGCAAAAAGCGATGATAACAAACTGAATATTTTATTGGCTGTATCTGAATATCCCCATTTATCAACCAATCAATTAGCGGCCAATTTCAATATTTCACAGTCATCGATCGTGTCATTTTTAAAAAGTGAAAAGTATAAATCTTATAAGGTACACCTTACACGAGTTAACGGAAGATGATTTTGATAGGAGATTACAATTTTCTGAAGAAATGTTAAATATTTGCAATAATAATGAAAATTTTGTCAACAATATTCTTTTGTCTGACGAAGCTACTTTTTGCCTTACCGGTGAAGTAAATAGACATAAGTGCAGACACTGGTCATCGGAAAATCCCTCTTGGCTTTTGGAGCACATTACGCAGTACCCCCAAAAGGTTGATGTTTGGGTTGGCATTCTAGGCGGTCATATTATCGGTCCCTTTTTCATCAATGGCAATTTAACTTCGGCTCTGTATTTGCAGTTATTGCAAAATGTAATAATACCTGCTTGTGCTACGCTCTATCCTCATGAAAACAATGAACACCTGCCCAATGAAAGTATCTGGTTCCAGCAAGATGGCGCCCCAACACATTATGGTGTAAATGTTCGTCAATATCTGGACAACGTTTTTCCCCACAGATGGATTGGAAGACGAGGAACCATTGAATGGCCAGCCCGTTCGCCAGATTTAAGTCCTTTAGATTTTTTTCTTTGGGGATACGTAAAAAACAAAGTTTACAAAGATAAGCCCGATAACGTCGAAGATTTACAAATCCGAATTACCAGAACGATACAAGAAATTCCCCGAGATTTTTTACAGAACTCTGTTCGGGGTTTTGTAAATCGATTGTGTCATTTTCAAATTACTAATATACGACAATTTGAACACTTACTTTAATTTACTTTGTTATTAATTTGTTTAATTTTTCTTGTAAAAAAGTTATTAAAATGAATTTTAAAAATACAAAAATATTATTGTAAAGAGAAAAAAATTCTCTATCGAATGGTAGAGCAAAATATACCAGTTCTCATTAAAAAAAAAAATGCGCGGACAGGCGTATCTAAAAAAACAATTGAAGAAAAAAAATTAAAATATTCTCAAATGTAGATCAAAATATCTTAACAAACTTTTATATTGAACATAATTCCCTAAAATGAATATTAACGACAATAAATCGCCGTCTCCATACTTTTAACTAACCCTGTATATTGAAAAGGTTCGTTTTACGTCGACGCTTGTTATAGAAGCATATTTCAAATTAGACATATCATCTACTGTCAACTCAATATTTTGCACTGAATCACGACACAAGGTTTTAGCATTGTCCTTTAGCTTTTTAAAATCTTCATTTTTCCTATTACATTTAAAAATTTTTCATACACGGACTGTCCCACTCCTCCTTTAACATCAAAACATGACTTTTCAAATTTGTTTATTATTTCAGCGCTCTCGACTAGCGACATAAATTGTTTTTCCAACTGCAATATAGAAGTGGAAATAAAATAAATGGCTTTAATAAACGCCAACTCTTGAGGTATTTCTTTACACAAATACACCTTTTGGGCGTCTATCACAGATTGTGCATCCCTATCAAGATCCATAATAATTATCTTTATTCCTTCATAATGATTTGCATGAAAAATAGCAGCCTCCAACCACGTTGCCCATCGTGTGATTACTGATTGAGGAGGAAGCAGAACACCGGGTAGATGTTGTTGTAAAACTGAAGTCATAGAGCTTTTAAAAATACTTTCTTAACACTACTAATTAAAGTATTTACCAAAGGAAAATTGTTTCTGACTTCTTCTGCAACACGATTTAGCGCTTGCGCCAAGAAAGTTGTGTGAATTAAATTTGGGTAAAAGATTTTCAAATTGAAAGCTGCCTTCACCATGTATGGTGCAGCATCCGTCAAAATAATAGGATGTTCTCTGAAAAAATCGATTCCGGTAAGAAGAAAGTTGCCAGTTCTTCATGTATAAACCTTGTCATTGTCAAATTATTTGCCTTTTCCAACTGTTTGGATGAAATTAAATAAGATTTTGCTGGAACCGATACGTTAGGGATACCATTCATTCAATGAACTATGTATCGGCCCACACTATCAGTAGTTTCATCTACGCATATATAAAGATAATTGTTTGCAACAACCTTCTTAATGCTATTCAATGTTTCTGCATAGATACAGCGAATATATTTTTTTCTTAACGTGCTCCCGTCGGGATTGTTATATTTGCTCATCTACTTTTGCAAAAATAACTTGGATAAATAGTGGAATATCTACCGACACAAACATTTGACACAAATCTTCATTAAATTGTTCTTGTTTCGATTTTTTGGAAGTTGATGGCAAACATTGCGGCAATGTTGTTAGTTTTGCAGCATGAGATGGAGTTTTCATATGTTGGCCAACTTGGAACTTTCTCTCATTTGTAATCTGCAAAAAAAATATCACATCATCGGTTGTTTTCTTATAAAATAAATGTTAGTAAAAGATAAAGGAATAATTAAAAACTTAATTAATTAATAAGAGGAAATAAACTTCAAATTTTACTCTCAATCTTGCAGCATGCTACGCAAAACACTTTTTCTCCATCCATACGCAATTCTGAATAAGGTGCAATCCATCCAAGCTCAGTCGCTATTTTCGGCATTTTTGCTATTATATATCACAACTCACAAGTTTACACTTCGAAAAGCCAACGTAAAATGAATTTTAAAATAAAATTGCTTTCGAATATGGTAATAAATTTCTCCGAATAGCAAAGAAACACATATACTCCTAATTTTCTGGTAAAACGTATTTTTGTTTTTATTTAAAAGTTTTCAGGTATTAGCTTTTCCTGGAATTTTGTCTCGGTGTGGATGTATGGAAAGAGCATTAATAAATTCTTAGAGACGCTTATCGGAAAAGTAACGCAAAGAGGCTTAATAAAATGCTATTTTTAATTTAAAGAGGGCTGTTTAATTTTTGTTTGTTTGTTACACACACGACATATTTTTAGTAATGACTATAATAAATTTGATTTAGTAAATAAATAAAACTGGGATACTTAAAATATGCAAAAATGGTGAATTACTACAAAATATGCAAATAAATAAATAAATGTAAATATATAATATACAAAATGCATATATTATGCAAATATGCGAATTTATGCAAACTGCATATAATCCGGCCTTTAATTATATGTAATGAAAGTACTTTATCACTGCTCTCAACTCAGTTTTTTTCATTATTACAAAATCACGCGAGGCGTTCAATTTGGTTCAATCGATCTATACTGTCATATTTAACCTATTAAAGGATTTTTACAGAATGGTAAAGAGGATTTCTGCAAATTCGCGCCATCTCTATGTTAGGCCACGTAGTTTCCGAACAAACCTCGTAAATCCAGATACACTGCATATACATTTTAACAAAACAAATAACTTGAAATTTTTAAAGTCAAAAGTGGCCAATTTGTTATTATTAATCGTACAATTTTTAATTACTTATATTTCCTAATATACGTAAACATCTCCATATATATGTTACTGGATTATGAATATTTTGAAATATATATTTCTATTACTTTACTTAATTTTTGGTTTTATAATGGTTGTTTATTTATTCTTTCATATTAATTTTTTATTATTTCATTATATATAAATCACCGTGTACATATGCGTACATACATAAAATCTAATTATAAGAAAGAAGTCACCAAGTCACACGATTTTCTCGACTAACCTGGTCGTTTAGTGGGTAATGTCGGTTGATACACGGAGACACGTAACGTAACGAGAAAGTAGATAAATCGAAACGAGTATTTTATTTTGAATGGAACATAATTGTAGCGGTCCCCCTTTCGCTCTGTTAAAAGCCCCTCTAACAAGATTAACCTCCGACACGCGCATAAGTCATCATTAACTGATTTTAACGCCTGTTACATGCAACCACGGTTTACGTTATGACAGTTGTTAATTCTCATTATGGCGTTTTAATATAAACATAATAGCGGCAGCACAACGGAAATTTGTGAAATATATGTATGTATATCTGTGTTATTATATCTTCGACTTTTTTTTAATATTCCAAGGAAGAACATCAGGTTGATGCACATGCCTTTAACATTAATAGTTGACAATATATAAAGTGTGTTCATAATACTCCACTCACGACTTTAAAATAAAAATTATTTTTAATTGAGAATTAAATTACAAAATGGTGAAATGAATATTAGAAGAAAATGAAATATAATTTTGGAATCAACTTAAAATTAGAGATAAATTTAGAAAATAATCTGTAACTACTTAATTAGTAATCCATTTAAATATTCTAGTTATTTTAAATTTTTCTCTAGAATTTCTCGATT
The DNA here is from genome assembly GCA_935421215.2 of Melolontha melolontha. Classification (NCBI taxonomy): domain Eukaryota; kingdom Metazoa; phylum Arthropoda; class Insecta; order Coleoptera; family Scarabaeidae; genus Melolontha; species Melolontha melolontha. The sequence goes on from OW285235.1 coordinate 72,338,844, forward strand.
ACTGGAAAAATTAATATTGTAACCACGTTGCTAGACAATTTCTGTCGCTTTTTTTATTAGCAAACTATTATAAACACTAATTTATTGCAAAATGTCCCGATGGGATAAAAAAAAGGTAAATATAGTACATGTGTTTAAGTCTTTAACCAAATAAAAGTGGTGGACAATATTATATATACAAGATGTTGAATACAGACCTCAAAAAATGTACCAAGAAAATCTTATAAATCATACCAAAAAAAGGATAAAATATTATTTTTTGGGGATCATTTAAAGGTCCTGCTAGTCGAACAACTTATAGTAGAAAATTTCAACCCAAATGATAGATGGAGAGAGTATTGAGAAGCCTTTAAACCCGCTCTAGTGGCCCACATCACCGATACTACAGTACCCTGGTGGCTGTCTCACCACGAATGGAAGATACTCATTGAAATAAGAACCTCCCACTGCATCTGTCGTAAATTCTATAAATGGAAACTGACTGAGAAACGGACTTAAAAAACATTCTCACTGCGTCTTCTGATCCAGCAGTACTCCAGTTGAGATAACTTACTACGAAATATCGTCAAACGAAGCAGGAAGAAATGGCTGGGCGAATTATTACATTAACGAAATTAATAGTGAATCCCAAATCGTTTGAACTCTGGCCACCTGAATTAATTCAACAAACACAGGCAATAATTGATGAAACACACAGCGAAAGTGGCATACAACAACTTCTACAGACATCACCGAGTTTCTTCGTCGTAGACGCGGATCAACCGAAAATACAAGTCAGGATAACAGAAAACAATACCGAACCACCCAAAGAAGAAAAAAAACACCGCCGAACACAGAACAAGAAACAACCTGAAAACAAAACTGATGACTTTATATACCCGAAATTTACAAAGAATCCGAAAACAGACGAAACAACTATACCGATCGAAACAAAAAATTCATACGACGCCCTCGAAACCAAAACCGAAGAAAAAATGGAAGAAGAAACAACCGAATTCACCCCACAGCCATCAACATCAGACAGCACACCCAGGGTAAGTGACAAAACAAACACCACACAAAACACAAACACCGAAACACGCAATACACAACACAAAATCGCACCAATAATAATAACAGGAAAAGACAAATGGGCACATATACGACAAATACTTAAAACACATAACATTAACACCGTACAAAACAAACTTGTGAAACCTGGTATTCACATCGAACCGAAAACTGACGAAGACTACCGTACACTTAAACACATACTCGACACAGAACACATTCAATTTTACACGTTTCAATTAAGAAGCGAAAAAACACTAAAGGTAGTTATGCGAGGCATTCCTACCGTTATCACTGACATAGACATTACAAACGACTTGACTGACCAAGGCTACCCGACATTAAAAATTAAACTTATGAACGGTAAACACGGAATACCTGCACCACTTATATTAATCGAACTGACGAGACAATACAAATCAATCTATAACATACACGACTGCTGCGGACTCACAATTAAAATTGAACCTCTAAACAAACGGACAGACATAATACAATGCCACAAATGCCAGACTTTTGGACATCATCAAAAAAACTGTAACGTAAACTACAAATGCATGAAATGCGGAGACGAACACTCGACACACCTATGTACAAAGACGAAAACAACCCCACCAAAGTGTGCAAACTGCGGTGGTCCTCACCTTTCCACATTCATAAACTGTCCTAACAACCCAAACAACCCTGCAAACAAAACCACAACCAAACTAAAATATATACCAGCACCACCCCCAACAACTAACCCCTGGACACAAAAACAAAAAAACACAACACCTAACACAATTGACGAATTAGCACTTGCCTTAGGCAATATGCTAATAACATTACACTCTACAAACGCAACAACACAACAGGTACAATACTTTGTAACGCAAACACAGAAAATAATTACTCTTTACAACAACAAACAGTAAACACACACATGACTGAAACGCAAAAGACCGATGACCAGTGACTTAAACGCAAAAAAGCGACAAACACAGACTAAACACACGCAACACAGGACCGCACAAAAACACACAAAAACACACGATTATTTATTAATCAGACACAAACACGTCACAACCCTGGGAGATACGAAACAGTGGAGTGGAAATGGAGGCAACTTCGACCACAAAACAAAATTCAAAGAACTCATATAAGAAACGGACTTGCAAATACGGGGTCCTCACCAGACTATTCAACATATTCATTACTATGATCATATGAATATAAAATCCTATAAATGGTGCCAAAAAAAGAATACTTTTACCTTTTTTTTGGTATCATTTATAAGACTTTTTTGGAACCTTCTTTGATATCTGGAATCCACAACTCTTATCAGCTTAATACCTTCTTGTCCACCATTCCTATCTGCTTAAAGACGTAAGCATATTAAGTATATTTACATTTTTTCTGTCTCAGCAGAGCAATAAACTAGTCCACAACTTGTTTTTGGAATACATTGCACTTTGGCAAACAAAAGTTACTAGTATAGCAAAAAAAATTGAGTACATCAATTCGTTAAACGCGTATTACGCAAATGATACAAATCTGTATAGAACAAATCTGTATCTGTAAACATGGACATAACAGCATAGCGTTAACTTCAACCACAGACGCATGCGTTTCTATCTAACGACTTCTGTGGTTGAAGTTAACGCTAGTAGTAAATACGTGCTATTATGTCTATGTTTGCCGATACAGATTTGTTTTATACAGATTTGTATCATTTGTAACAACGCTTGACGCCAGCTCTCGTATCGATATGCCAATTTGTTTTTACGTATTATATATTTGTTACAAATGAAACAGATATGTATTACACATATCTGTATCTGTACACATGGGCATACACCTCGTATTTTCCAACGTTTACTTCCGTAAACGACACGTAATTCTGTCTCACCTATACTTTGTCAATTTGGCTAGTCAAGTAAAGTTTGATGGAACGCCTAATAGGTATAGCAAATTTTGTCATATCAGGTGGCACCAGACAATCTAGTGACATTTGACGGACAAAAAACCTACGCCGAAAGTAGCGATTTTCTCTCCTCCAGCTATGCCGATACAGAAGGGAAAAGATACGTATATAGATGTAAGTCCAATAACACGATGCCAGATGACAGCAAATATACCAAAGAAATTGGAGTACATGTATACGTTTAGCATTTATTATAATAATAATAATAATAATACGTTCATTGTTGTTAAGACACTTACATGTGTATACAACTCGTCACATAAGAAAAATTAAAAGTTAATTATATAACATATTAGTATAATACTAGGGTATAACTCTACTTAAAAAGAAAAGAAACAGATACAAGCAAATTCATAATGAACAAGATTCATCAAAATACATAACGATACATTAAAAATCAAAACTAATAATTGATGATAAATCACAGCTGCATAAAGCAACTATAGCAGCAACCAAACAACAGAAAAAAAAAAAAACAGAGAATCAGTATAAAAAGATTTTTTGAAATAAAAAGATTTTCGTCTCTACGTAATAAATTGTGGGAGGCACAGCGCTCCCAAACAGTACAGACGCAAACAAATTACAACAAGAACTCGTCGACTGAATAGTACATTTGCTGAAGCAGAAACGCTTTAAACTTAGCTCTAAAGGATTTGTATCTCCTAATCTCTTTAATATGTTTGGAAATACGATTGTAAATTTTAATGCCAATATTATTGACACCTAGGCTGGTTACATGTAGCGTACATTTGGGATAATGCATCTGATTTTTTGATCGGGTATCGTAGTCATGAATTTCTGAGTTTCTTTGAAATGACTCGACATTCCTGTAAAGATGACAACCAGCTTCCAAGATATACAAGCAAGGCAAAGGTAATATGTTAAGCCTCCGGAATATAGGTCTACATGAATCGGTATAACGGGCTCCAACGATGTTTCTCACGACTGCCCTCTGAGACAAGAACACTCGGCGCGCACCCGACGATAGACCCCACAATAGAACACCATATTGAAGTCGCGACTGGATCTCCGAGTAATACAGTGACATCAAAGTCGACGTCGAAACTTGCGATCTTAAACAGCGGAAAGCATAAGATTTGCTGGAAATTTTGTTAAAAAGGCCATCGCAGTGATCCGTCCACAGCAGCGTATCTTAAAGAGTAACTCCAAGAAATCTAATGGCATGGCTTTCCGTTAAATTGTGGTCGTTGATATGCAGGTCAAGCAAACCAACGTTTCTTTGGCGGGTGTTAAACAACATGTATTTGGTCTTTTCCAGGCTTAATGTGAGCTTATTTTCCTCGAACCACTGACAGAGGATTCTCAATATATTATTTGACAGAAATCCAACATCGCTGCTAGTGCTCGGTGTGATGAGCAACGATATGTATGTCATCAGCATACAGTGTCACGCAAACATTCGACAGAAATAGCACGATGTCGTTAATAAAAATGCTGAATAACACAGGACCCAGCACGAGCCCTGAGGCACGCCGCCGCTCATAGGCACGTAATGAGACCTCACTGGCTGGATCTGACCATTGGAGTCTGAATCGTATAGTCACAAACTGTAATCTATCGCGCAGATACGATTAAAACCATTGTGCAGCAACACCCCTGATACCATAAGACTGTAACTCGCTCATTAGTTTTTGGTGGTGAACACAGTCGAAAGCTTTCTGTAAATCGCAAAAAATGCCGACTGGTGATTGCCGACGCTCTATATGCTCGAGCACATGACCATAAAACTCTACTAATGCTGTGGATGTAGATTTGCCCGCTCTAAAACCGTGCTGATACTTTGTAACGATTCCATGCTTGCTTAAGAAGGAGTTGAGTCTATCTAGCATGCAATATTCAAGAATTTTTGAAATAACAGATGTTAAAGCCACCGGCCTATAATTAGACATATCAGAGACATCACCCCTCTTGTGTATAGGAATAATAGAGGTAGTCTTAAACACATCAGGAAATATCCCCTCTTTCAACGAGACGTTAACCAAGTATGTTAAAATGTGTAGGAGATGTACTTTGAATTCTTTAATAACACCAGCTAAAATATCATCAGGACCCTTTGAATTCTTGTTCTTTAGTTTTCCAACAATGGCAGATACTTCATCTGATGTAAAAGCAAAAAGGAACATTGTATGTGGATTGGTCGGTATTTTGTTGGACATGTCTCTGTCCGGAATTCGAGACATCAATAATGATGATGATGACTGAAAGAAGTTGTTAAAGGTTTCCGCAATCGATTGAGGATTCTGAAGTACTGTGTCGTTTACCACTAACTTTATATTTTCGTGAGGTTTTGTGGACTTTGTAGCATGGTTGATTATATTCCACATTGCTTTAGCCCTGTTGCTGGAATTATTAATACAATCACTGTTATAATTAATTCTGAAGCTGTTAACCAATTGCTTATGTCGCAATTTAGCCTCGGTATACCTGTTCTTAAGTTGCGGAAAAGATCTTTGCAGAATAAACAAATCATGCAGTAATGTGCTAGACGTCCTGATATTCTGATCCATCCAAGGTGCAGCCCTATGTCCAGTGACCTCCAAGATACGACAGGGAAATGCGTTTTCATAGTGGTACCCAAGAATATTACAAAAGGCCGAGAACTTATCGTTCACATTGATTGCATTATATACGTCGGCCCAATCTTCGTTGATTAGAAAATAGTCGAAATTTTCCTTATTTTGTCTCGAAAATATTCGTTTCTCCAGATAAACACGACTATCTTGATTCGTTACGTATTCTTGTTGTATCCTCAAATTTATGAAGCGGTGATCAGAAATGTAAGTGTCTATGACTGTTGCGCATAAGTCCCCTACAATATTTGAAAAGACATTATCGATTAGGGTTGAATTAGGGTATGAAGTTGTTACAAATGAAACAGACATGTATTACATACATCTGTATCTGTACATATGGACATACACCTCGTATTTTCTTACTTCATCCAAAGATACGTGTTTCAGCGTAGACCAGAGAAAATCGCTATTTTTGGCGTAGCCTCTTTTGTCCATCAGATGTCATCAGATTATCTGGTGCCATCTGGTAGGATAAAATTTGCTACTTACCCGTGAGGCAATCCATCGAACTTTACTTCACTAGCCAAACAGACGAAGTCTAGTTGAGACAGAAACACGTGTCTTTCGCTGAAGTAAACGTTGGAAAATACGAGGTGTATGTCAATACGTACAGATACAGATGTGTGTAATACATGTCTGTTTTATTTGTAAACGTTACTAGTTTCGAAGCTATCTTAAGTTCATGCAAACAGATAGTTGGAGAAGAGTAAATTCAAAATCTATTCTTTAGTTTATTTTATAAGTTTTGCTGATTTCAAATAAATTGATAATTACTTTGATTAATTAATTTTTATCTAACGAAAATTTGCAGCGCGAAATAAAGTTAAAATTCGAAATCTCTGACTCACTTTACATGAATAAAACATGAAAACAAAAATAATAGTATATTACATACCGAGGCGGAAAGTGGTTCATTACCGTCGAGAGATTAGCAAGTTCACCGAGACGTGCAGCGTCGAGGTGAACTTAATATCGAGACGGGAATGAACCTTTCTGCTGAGGTTTCTATACTATTTTACTCACAATCGGTTAGTAATTAATTATTATATAAACTATTAAATCACTAAATTTCAAAAATATAATAGTATTAAATTTCATGACATTTTGATAAATACTTTTGATAGGTACTGTTGCGAGGTAACGTAACAATTAATAATGATATTTTCTGACAGATTACTAAATTATTATCCTACGATTTTAAACATGGTCTTTCTCTAACGGTAAACAGTCATGGAAATTCTAATGTAGCAATTAATATTAATTCCAAAAGCGAATAAATTTTGTGCTAAAACATTGTATTGTTATTTACTTAATAAGGATTTGTGAATAGTAGTATATATGTTGAGCACTTGTGAAATTATTACACTATTAAACTTAAATAAAACACCTTATATTTCACAAACAATAGTATATTAACTATATGTAAACTGGTTTAACTCACTTGTCCAAGACGACATAATAACAGTAGTATATATGTTGAGCACTTGTGAAATTATTACACTATTAAACTTAAATAAAACACCTTATATTTCACAAACAATAGTATATTAACTATATGTAAACTGGTTTAACTCACTTGTCCAAGACGACATAATAACAGTACTATATATGTTGAGCACTTGTGTAATTATTACACTATTAAACTTAAATAAAACACCTTATATTTCACAAACAATAGTATATTAACTATATGTAAACTCGTTTAACTCACTTGTCCAAGACGACATAATAACAGTAGTATATATGTTGAGCACTTGTGAAATTATTACACTATTAAACTTAAATAAAACACCTTATATTTCACAAACAATAGTATATTAACTATTGTTTGTGAAATATAAGGTGTTTTATTTAAGTTTAATAGTGTAATAATTTCACAAGTGCTCAACATATATACTACTGTTATTATGTCGTCTTGGACAAGTGAGTTAAACCAGTTTACATATAGTTAATATACTATTGTTTGTGAAATATAAGGTGTTTTATTTAAGTTTAATAGTGTAATAATTACACAAGTGCTCAACATATATACTACTGTTATTATGTCGTCTTGGACAAGTGAGTTAAACCAGTTTACATATAGTTAATATACTATTGTTTGTGAAATATAAGGTGTTTTATTTAAGTTTAATAGTGTAATAATTTCACAAGTGCTCAACATATATACTACTGTTATTATGTCGTCTTGGACAAGTGAGTTAAACCAGTTTACATATAGTTAATATACTATTGTTTGTGAAATATAAGGTGTTTTATTTAAGTTTAATAGTGTAATAATTTCACAAGTGCTCAACATATATACTACTGTTATTATGTCGTCTTGGACAAGTGAGTTAAACCAGTTTACATATAGTTAATATACTATTGTTTGTGAAATATAAGGTGTTTTATTTAAGTTTAATAGTGTAATAATTTCACAAGTGCTCAACATATATACTACTGTTATTATGTCGTCTTGGACAAGTGAGTTAAACCAGTTTACATATAGTTAATATACTATTGTTTGTGAAATATAAGGTGTTTTATTTAAGTTTAATAGATTTGTGAATAGTTTTATTATAATTTGATTTACGTATTTAAATGACACTGATCTTTCATAAATACTGAAATGACATTACCTAGTCGGAAAAGTGACATAAGCTAAAGTGCTATTACCTACCTCGGTATGTAACGCATTTTCTAACCGGTTTGAAGGTTAGAAATGTTCAGTTTACTAACCGATCGTGAGTAAACAAATTTTGCGACTCAATAGGCTTTAACTCGGATCATGTAGTCCACAGTCAACCGTAATAACCACTAGACCGCACACAATTTGAAATTTTTTTTAGAAGTAATAAAATGTTATCTGCAGCACATAATTTTCAGCCATATATATGCATATATTTCTTTACACAAATGCTCTTTTAATACGAAAAAATATGTCCAAAGCTATCGACCAATGAAATTCTGAAAATCACACCACCGTCGAGCAATCTATATTTCCCTGAAAAAGTGTCGAGGGGCAAAAGTCCATTTCTGCAACATCATTTATACGGGTTCATCATTATCCATAGCTAAGACATGCCTAGATGTACCTCGCCGAAAGGAAGCAATTGATACCATCCGTGACGCTCTATCTTCAAAATTGACTGATTTAGGAGGTTCCAAAGCTTGAGGTTTCTTAGCTGATCCTGAGTACATTTTAGTGAAAAAAGCGCTAATAAATGTCAGTTATAATATATATATGAAGATTATTTTAAAAACACCGCATCAAAAAAAGCTTTATTGGTTGCTGAGATCCAAGATAATACAAGCTTTTTGTTATATCAAGTATATTAGGTTATCCACAAACGTAACTCTGATATGTGTATTTAACGTACAAATGCTGTGATAAATATATGTATTAGTAACTGGGCGCTGGTGTTCCTTTATTTTGCAAATTTGGCTGTTATTGTTTCAAATATTTATATCAATACAAGTATACCCATAGGTTTCGGCCCTAGCGCTTCTAGTTTTTCATTAGCCTCTATTTTTGGCTTCTTTTCAATCCATTACTCCTACCTCTCGGATATCTTTCTCAGTTCTTTCCAAACATCTCTTTCTGAAACGTCATTTTTCTTTTTCTACGTCTTCCTCCTCCCAGTAGAACTTTTTTAATCCATCCATTTGCCGTCGCTATTTGGTTAATGCCAAGTTCTTTGAAGATTCCTCTAATTCCTTATTTGTCCGTTTTCTGTATATTTCATTTACTTTTATTTCTCCATAAATCTTAATCTAAGATTCGTCGCTCCTCTACTTTGAGTTCTTTTTTATTACAGTCCAGGTTTTGCAGATATATGTAACAGTAGGTCTAATTATGGTATGGTAAAATCTTACTATTGCAGGTCTTGATATATTCTTTGCTCTTAAGATTTGAGTTAAGCTCCCAGCGGCCTTGCCTCCATTTAGTAACCAGTTTTATAATTCTTCCTTTTCGTACCTTTCACATGTTAGCGTTAAATCCAGATATTCAATCTACTTCACTTTTAATATTACATGTCTTTCTTTAATAAATGATCAAGGTTATTGTATCCAAGTCTTTCTATATCTTCGGTTATAGGATTTTTGGTGGGTATGCCAATGCGCGATATGTGTTAATTAGACTGCAGTTCTATTAACTCACACTTCAAAAGAAGATTCTAGCAAGGGTATTGAAGCGTCGAGAAGTTAGGGGTTCGTCTCCGAATCAAACAACCTCCACAATGCGGAGAAACACGAAAACCAAAATTTCTTGAATTTTCTACTTATACTACTGGTATTATTGTTAGATATAAAATTCATATTTAAATTTTTTGTTGGAATACTATATCAACTATTATTTTATTTAAATTATCGAAAGGAACAAATTAAACATACTTTAATTTAAGATGAAACCAGCAATATAATAATTTTATGTTCTAGACTCAAATTATGGGATATTATTCCCAGTTTTAAATGAATTTCCTTGTCGTTCTCTTATTATAGGTACTATTAAAATAGCTGGGTTTTGTAAAATGCTATTTGTTAAGCAAGCACTAATGTTAAGTCATACATAAACATTATGATAATTATACTAATTTAAATTTATTTGTTTTACATGTTCTGTGTGCATAATTAACACTTGAATACCAGCATATCTGCTATAATAGTTCTTAAGAACAACCAAATAATTTTGTTCTCTAGTAAAATCAAGTAAGATAGATATTTCTTTTGCGGTAATTTTAACACATTCTCCACATTGGCATTGTATTTTTATACAAAATTTTATTGTAGGTACAACACTTTTATACATTAATTAACAAATGATAAAATATTGATTGAAATATTTTATATCTATCTATTGGTAATAAAATTATTAAAGAGTACCTAAGCTTTCTTAATAATAAATATAAACAAACGTCAAAGTCAAAAAATAATCTTTTATTATAATGCATTCCAATTAAGAAAGGACCAGATGGCGCGGCAATCTGAGTATAATTTACACAGGAATTTCAAAAAAGTAGATAATTTGTATGTGAGGTTATAATACCTACTAACCTATATAAAATATTATTTTTTGACGTTCGTTAACATACTTATTATTAAGAAAGCTTAGACTTTAATCGTTTTATTCAAGCAAGAAGCGGCAAATATATACCAATGCAAGGTATTAGACTTATATAAAATATTTCAATCGATATCATACAATCTGTTATTTATTGTTTGAAGGTGTTGCATCCACAATAAATTTGTGGGTAAATACAGTGAGAATCTGTTAAAATTAGAGAAATATTTACATTTTACTTTGATTTTACTACAGAACAAAACTATTGTGTAGAAGTAAAACTAATAAATTTAAAAGTTTGATAGTGATAATGTATTATATTTATGATATTTGTGTATCGTCTAACATTAGTGATTACCAAATATAGCATTAGGGCCCAAAGATAGGTAAAACGTAAGCATTTTTCCAGTTTCAGTATTTGGCTAAACGTGTATGGGATAAATTGCTGCTATCGTACAATTAATTTTTTTTTGCCTTTAGCAGAAATGTGGTTTGATTAAAGTTTCAGATTTATATTTTTCTCACTGTAATCGCTTTAGTGCCAATTAAACTTTATGTATAATGTGTGTTTAATATATTTTAAATAAATAATATATTTTTTTTATTATTAATAAGAAAAAAAATGTAGAACAAGAATAAATAAAAAGAAACTCCGTGTGTTCAGTAAAAGCAATCTTTTTCGTAAATGTGTGAAACCATAAGCAGAAAACCTTCTTTTATTAGCATAATCTACATTAAATTTTACCTACACTTACATAATTACATTAAACCCAGATTGTCGAACAATTTCTGAGGACTTGAAACAACTTATAATCCCATGAATTTATATGGTAAACATTATTATATAATTATATCTAACACATGATATACACATGTAACTAAATCTAACTAAACTTAATAAACCACAGTTCATTATATTGCATATTGTTCACGAATATATATTGAGAACTACTCATCTTCAAGATCAGAACCTGAATCTAATGAAAACACATTTTCAGCAATATTATCTAAATCGTACATCTTGTTTTCTTCTGTTGTAACGTGGATGAATACTATTTTTCCATACGTCAGCATCAATCATGTCTAATCCTTCTAATAATAAATTTCTTACTTCAGCCAATTTAAATGTCTTATTATTGTCTGCAACATGATGCTTAACTTGAGCCCATACAAGTTCAAAGGGGTTCAGATTACAGTGATGTGAAGGGAAACGTAAAACTGTGACCACTTTCTCTAGCTATTTTATCGACCACGTCTGAAACTGGATGACAGGATACGTAATTTTTTACATGCTCAAACAATTCAATCTTTAGCATAGTATTATCAGTTAAAATTCATAGTTAAAAGCCATTCAATAAGTGCCTCCTTTTTCCATGATGAAGTAGGTGATTTTTCTGTTTCAGTAGAATGATAGGGCGGGCCTCTTGTCCATTATTGTAACACAATTGGGCTCAAGAGACGGTAATATATTTTGCATCCATGCGATGAACACCTCACTATTCATATCTTCATGATAATCTCCAGTTTTCTTGGATTCAAATAATAATAAACCCCTATTCATAAAACCAGTTTCGCTGCCAATGTGAAGTACAATTAGTCGCTTTCCTTTGCCAGATGGATCTTTTAAACCAGTAGAAAGACCTTCAACAAATGCTTACCTTGGATTAAGTACCATTGTATCTTTCCAAATTTTTGTTTTTATGTAATCTGCATTCAACCATGTTTCATCTATATAATAGATTTTTCTCCCTTCTGTACTAAACTTTCTTATACTAGTCAAATAACGATGTCTTCATAAGATATCATTTTGTTCAATTAATTAGTTGTTTTGGGTGCGTTTTTGCCACTTGAATCCTAGTTTTTTTTAGAATTCTCCAAAGTGATGTTCGTCTTAAAGGAGGTAAACTGGTATCCTCTTTAATAGCTTCACATATTTTTGTGCAAGTCGGTAACTCATTTTTAAAGAAATATGAATGCACGTGCCTTCTAATCATACTTTTTGATACTTCATCCAATTTATTGTAAGCATCTCGGCAACTTCGTTTTCTTAAAGGAGAATGTGCAACTTCAGACATTTCAATTTCCATAACAATGTCAAACATAGTATTCCAACTAATCCCTACTTCTCTTGAAGTTTGACGAACAGCAGCTGTTTTGGATATATTAGCTTTGTTATTAAAATACACATTATAAGCCATCTGTCTCTGTTCACATTTTACATATTTTCCATAAGGATTTTTTGATCGATCTGGTAAATCTGCGTCATCCATGCTCTAAAACCCGATTATATAAATTAAAGAAATTAATGAAAGTGATAAAATATCTTAAGAAAATGAATTTTTCACTTTATAATCTCTATAAAGAACTATTTTTAACGAATATTAATAATAAACAGCACAATAAACAACTACCAAAATACGCAATTGACTAGCATTGACAGAAATACTGATTATTACTGACAGCAAAAAGAAAATTTGACAGAACAAAATAAACTTGATTTTGCCTGCATAAAAGCGGCCTCTATTTTAGCCAATCACAAGCTCTTATTTTAAGCCCTATCTTTCCCAACGGTTTATTCTTATTTGGAATGCATAATAGATAAGTAGGTGCATAACCTCAACATATGACAGCAATCATATGTTCTATTGTTTGAAATTATAAAATTAATTCTACGTAAATGGCACTGGGATTGCGACGTTATCTGCTCCTTTCTTAGATTGAATTGAGTATACAGATTTTGATGTAGCCTACTACAGTCAGATGATTTTATTCGCTGCCTATTAACTTGAAATGTTCATTCGTAAAAAAGTAAGTCAATCTTAAATATAATAATTTACTTGAAATAGCTTTAAATTTTTTATATTAGTTCAATATTGTGTATTATTAAATACAAAGTATATTTTGAAGGAAAACTAATACAATGAAAAGAACTCATTATAATAAAAGAAATTAGTGGATCATAAAACCAAGAAAGAATTTAAGTTTCAGATACTTTTTATATTTTGATATAATCATAATTATATGTCAACGAGTCAGAACCACCCATGATATAACCAAATGTTTTCAACTTTAAAAGAAATGCGATCTAAAGATAACGTTCACATTCTAACTATGTCTTCTAAATATGTCTTGAATTTCATGTAGAATTTACAGGAAAGATATCTGAATTAACTTATTCTGGTAATAGGTATATTGCAGCTATTAATATATTATCTCTGTCTTATAAACAATATTTTGTCTTAAAATTTCATTCCTTTGATATTGTTTAACTTATAATTAATATTTTTATTCGTGGTTCTATAACGACAATTATCTGCAGTAATGTTTTTTTACGATTTGGTCTCGTTGAATATCTACAAAATTGGCCGGATGTGACCTAGTAGGGAAACAATAGCTCATTTTTTAATGAACTCATCCGTTAAAACGTCACTAGAGGTCGTTGCGCAACACCAATAATTACTTATCGTCAATGTCGCTATTATTAACTAATAGTATGTCTCTTTGTCCGGAAATAGATATACTTTTAAACACATTTTATTGCACTAAATGTACTTTCGTTGTATATTTAGTGACATATTACCTGTTCGAAAGTAAACTGACTTATATGAAACATACGAGGGCGGATTGACTTATTCGCGTGATCGCCTAAAGTAGGCCGTGAAATAGAAAAATACACATCGCATTTTGACAACCGATTCCTTGTCAATTTACTCTTAGTGTTTGATAAATTTCTGACGAAGCGTGTTTTGTAGACAATTTTTTTAATTTTACATGCTACTAATTATATAGTAAGTCACAACATACTGCGAAAACATATTGGCTGCGTTCACTAGAACTATGATACAAATAAACAGTTCCGTGAACATGTTGGGGTTGGGTGAACGCATGTCACAAAAAAAAAAAACAAGTGGAGAGCAACATAACCTATTTTTTGTTTTGAATGTAGGTTATATTAGTTAAAATTAAAAAATGAATTTCGTATTGAATGATGATTTATTAAATTTGCATTTAGCAGTACAGTTATAAATGAATTGGCCCATGAATTAGATTTCTCCGTCCATTGAAATTTTAAAATACTTAAAATAATGTTTGTTTATGTATTGAATATTATGTACAATTTGTGCATTAACCTTGTTAAGCCTCACTGTTGTTGATTAAATCGTTGATTTGCTTTGTTACATGCGTCATTTTTATTTTCAGCAACTTATGCTGAAACGCGCGAATTTTGGAAAGAAATATTTTAACGCTACAAAAGATGGCAACTGCGTCCTGAACATGTTGAAATAAATCACGAAAGTAACCGTTGTTCACCAGAATTTTTTAAAACAGTTCCATCTGATGAACGCAGCCATTGAAAAGGGAATGTATCTTACGTACATGTGTCATGCGTTTATATGAGTTGTTCGTTATTTGTCAAATGTCTGTCATATTGAGCCAAATTATGGACATGGTCTATACAATCGATGAAAAGGTGCAAATTGTGAAATGGTATTTCTCATTAGTGTCTATTATATCTCTCTTTCGAGATACTTTTGAAAACCGGCCTATTCCTTGTATGAATACCATTCACCGCATCAAAACTAATTTTGAAAAATTCGGTTGCGTTTCGCCATAGCTTCATAAGAAACCGCAAAATAACGATAACCAGGGTAGCAATGTAATGATATGTGCTAACGTGGAAAACAATTATACTCGGACAACATCTCAAACAGGACAAGAACTGGATGTACCACATGAAACTGTGAAAAAAATCTTAAAAACAAATGTCACTTTTATCATGTTCAGAAGATAAATGAAATTTTTCGACAGGACAATTGTTATCATATTCAGTTTTATTTAGACATAATTGAAAAATGTGCACAGAATGAAGATTTTATTTCGGACATTCCTCTTTACGGACAATATATTATGTATTAGTTCAAATTTTATGGCAAATATTATGTCTAACAAAATTGATTCACCGATTCTGATATCTCACATTGACTCCCCGAGTACCGCGATTATCGTCAAGATTGACTGAAGCAGTTTTTTATGGCTATAATAAATACTTCTGAAGACTTTGTTATTGATTGTTCGCCTCGAAATTTTTAAATATTGTTACTATTATTATTATTATACTATTATTATTGTAAATTAAATTTCTAGGAAGAAAGTGGATACAAAACATGACCAAATAGAAACTTAAAAATATGGAATTGTAATTAAGACAAATACTCTAATATACAAGGTGTGGCTATAAAATAACGAGAGAGGTGCTGTTACAGACAAACTACGCATGCGTCAAAGTCGGATGGTCGACAGTTATGTAGCGTGAACTCTCGTCTTTCGATTGCCGCCCTTCCCGTGTTTGTAGACATAATAGTCTGACATCACCTTCCTTTGTATAAAATCTATTTTTTGTTTCGCCGAAAAAATGATGAGTGATTTACTAGAACAACGAATTGTCGTGAAATATCGCATGAAACTTGGAAAAAACGTTACTGAGACTGATTTTTTTTATTAAAAGAAGTATGTATATGGAAATGAATGTTTATCACATGTGCGAGTGTTTGAGTAGTTTAAGCGTTTTCAAGATGGTCGAGAAGATGCATGCCCGGGATGCCTTTCCATGTCAAAAATGCATGAAAATATTTAAAAAAATCGGCAATCTGATGTGATCTGATCGTCGCTTAACTAATCATGAGATTACTGAAACTGTAGGAATTGATAAAAAATGCGTAGGGCAAATTTTACATAAGAATTCGTAAGGTGCTTCATCAAAACAAAGTACTCTCTGTTACGACGTCTCTAGTCAAGTTTAAAATTCCGGTGTTAGATTATCCGCTTTATTTGTTTGACCTGTGTCAGACTTTTATTTGTTCCCCATGGTCAAATCTGCATTAAAAGGAACAAGATTTCACACCGTTGAACTCTATTATGATGATATAATTTGTCATCGTCTCCAGCGAGCCATCGACAACATAGCGGATTGGGTTGACAGATGGAGACTCAATATCATTGAGTCGAAATGCGTCGTCGTTAGGTTTACCAAAAAAACTTACACCACCTAGTCATTTTATCCCGATGGGTGACACAGAACTCGTTTAGTCCTGCAAACCAGATACTTCGGCCTGATATTGGACCGGAATCTGACTTGGGAGACCCCATATGGAGGTCATCAAGAAAAAATTTCTTGAAGCGAGGAATCTCCTATTGCCACTCCTGGGGCGTCAGAGTCTGCTCTCCACTTGAGCAAAACTACAAATCTGCACGAAAATTCTGAGGCTGCAGCTTACATATGACACCCCGGCATGGGCGACCATCGTCAAAACACATATGAAGACCCTGGAGGCCCTCCAGAATAAAATGTTGAAGATGATTACGGGGGAGTTGAGGGCAGACCTCAACATGGAGAGTCTTGAAGATCATCTTCGCGGATTTGCTCAGAGTACGTGGGGACGAGCTGCGATCTCAATTAACACCCTGATGGAGAGACTCCCACATAGAGATGGAGGACGTCCGGATCTACTACGCCCTGAATAGAGCGCCACCTCCTCCAACGTAATACCAAATAAAACCCCGGTTCTCGACGTTCAGAGATCATTCGATGGCTGACCCAGGAGTAAACAAAACGACAACCCAAATCGTGCGAGGCGCTTTAGAACACAAAAGCCCGTGATATCGAAGGCTTTTGGAGCCACAAAAAAGGCTCAAGGACTAATGCTCAGCCCTAGACGAGAGAACAGACCCACAGTTGATGGTTGACAGTTGAAGCTGTGAAAGAAAGAGGGGCATGCGTCATGAACGAGCTCACAGAAGAAGACTTCCAACACTATTTTTCAAAATGGAAAATTCGAGTAGAGCGGTGTAGCCATAGTGGAGGGGTAACATTTGAGGTGATAATAAATATTAACAAATTTAAAATAAAAATTTTACATCAGCCTAATTATTTTATAGCTACAATTCTAAGTACAAAAAGAAATAAAAGTCGTAAACTTTTTATGGAAAAACTAAAAAATAAATAAAAAGTGAATAAGCAACGTATCGTCTTGTTGGCAATGGTAACAGTCGAACACTAAAATGTACTTAATACGTATATACTAATATTTAGTAATATTTTCCAGCTAGCTAACGTTACCTTATCGTAGTGTTTCCAAAATGAACGAAATTATTCGTTGTCTACTAACTTAAACGGTACATTACACAATATGAGTTACACACAAATGAAACTATGTCTCGTCACTTTTTTTTGCGATTATACATTACACTATTTACGTGTCTTTCGCGGTGAAATTTTCTTGAATACATTAGCGGTGAATTACACACTTTACACTTTATTATACTGCCATTGTACATTAAATCCGGAAATCCCTTTGTCAATTTGTGAGCTACATCATAAAACGGTCTCTTTCTGGTTAATTGCGACGTTATAGAATTATTAATCACTGTAAACCAGCGAAGTGCACTGAGCAATGTTCAAACGGCGGCTGACAAAATATATATACGCGCTAGGACGAGCTGCCGGTGGGATGTTATTCGAATGAACTTCTGCAATAACAAATATCGCATACAATTCAGAAATTCCCAATGTTAAGTTATTGTATTATAATCTCTATTTTGGTAGCTATTTCAATTATTTTTTTGAAAGCCTTGGAATTAAATCAAGTTTCGCAAGCTTATTATATTGCATTTGAGGAAATATTTTATCCAAATATATTGGTATCTTCCATGACAAAATATGTCAACTTTGTACGGTATTTCCATAAGCACTATACTGTTTTCTAAGATACGAATAGGCTATACACATATTCTCTTTCGAAATATTTAATGCAAATTGTAAACCTTTTTTCGGTAGTTTCTTCTGCTTTTATTGTTCATAGATTACAATTGTCAATCTACACGGAGTTTGCATCTTTAAACACAAGAATTATTATTTATATTTAGATTTATATCAAATCCGTAATTTTTGAGTAACTTACGAACTTAAAATACAATTTTATTTAAAACTTGATGTTACTATTGATAAACTTATTTGTAAATTAATATTTAACTAAAGAATGGTGTTAATGAAGGTTCGTTTGTAACAAGAGAATTACTAAAATTGGAATAAGAACTATACTTTTTATTTAGTATTTAAAATAGGAAGCAATTCATCAAAATGAATAAAACAACAAAAATTTTCAACTATCGCCATTACTGCCGATTCATATTATTATTCTTATTCCTATAGAAATATACTTTTAGTATTACTAGCCATATTTTATTACGTACATAACGTATATATTAACGATCAGTTATTTATAGACTTTACGCATATTTACTATCAAAGTAGTTTCAATATTTAAATAGGTGCACATTTGTTATCGACCCATTAAATTATGCAATAAAAAAAATCATTTGCCAATCAACTAGCCACTATCATACCACCGGCCTCACATGTCCCCCCATTCTAATAATTATTATCGTATGCAATTAGCATGTGTAGTACGTTTATCTCACTCCATTACATTGAAAGGCTTCCGTTACGTACTGCTTTAAGCCAAGAAACATCGGTGACAATCAAACTATGAATGAAGAGTATTTGAGTTTCATTGGACGTTAGTCGGTAGCCAATAGCGAACTAGGCAGTAAAGCGTTGCTAGGAAACGCAGAGAAATATGTATATGAGTGTGCATGTTTATGTGTCTTTGCATCTATGTGCATATGTATGAGCACATATCTATTAACATATTTGTCTTATTGCAGTTCAAATCAATCTTTATTAAAATTCAAGGAGTAATGATCTAATTTGCAATTATAATGGCATGTATTATATGTATCTATCTGTATTCAGAATGTTAGTACAGATAGGTATAGTTAAAAAACTTATTTCTAGATTACGTACATATAAGTATCTTATACACAATCAGTTATAGCAACCCAACCTAAATCGATTTTTGTACTTAATTAATATTAACTTGATTAATTATTCGAAAATAAAACACTTGGCTTAGTTTCACGACTTCTTTAATTAGATACACTAACAATTGTTTCGGCTATTAGGCCATTATCAAAGAGCTATCTAAAACTAAACTTACTCTACTTAAGGTTAACTTATATACCTGTGTTCATTATGGGTGGGAGAATGTGGGTAATTGATATTTAAAATTGCATCGATATAGGGGGTATTTATGAATTCTAATTGCGTGTTTGTGATAACTCGATTTTGTTTTTGGGCTTTTTTAATTTCAAAAATCTCTAATATATTTAACTTTTTACTTTTTACTACATTATGAATGAGGTTACAGCTATTTATATCGGGTAAGTGGTTCTGGTCTATACAATGTTCTGCGAACCCTGTGTGTTTAACACTATATTTTATATCTCTAATATGTTCTGTTAACCGTTTATTAATACATCTGCCACTCTGTCCGATATAAATAGCTTCACAATTCTGGCATTTTATGGAATATACTCCTGATTTATCTAAGTTATCTATTTTATCTTTAGTATTATTCAACAATGTACCTAAATTTACTTTATTTATCCACACTATGTTAATGTTGAGTTTCTTTAGTAATTTGTTTATTTTCTGTGTTATGGGGGGGATATAGGTGATTACATGCCAACTAGGTTTCTTTAATTCGTTTATTTCTGGGTATAACAATTTTTGAAGTATTTTCCTTTCTTTATGTTTTATCAACTTATCGATGATATCTGGGTTGTAACCATTATTTTTTGCTATTATTTTAATTGTGTTCATTTCATTATTAAAGGCTTCCTTATTTAGTGGTATACTTGTTGCTCTATGTATATGGCTATGGAAAGTTGACATTTTAATTTTTTGTGATTGATTTGCGCTAGCGTGTACTACATTATCCGAAAATGTTGGTTTTCTATATATTTTATATAATAACTTGTTGTCTTTTTGTGTATTGTAATATCTAGGAAATTCAATGTGTTATTGTGTTCTTTTTCTATAGTAAACTGTATTTTGGGGTTTAGTGTATTAAGTAGTTTTAGGAATTCTGTTAATTGTCTATCGGTTCCCTTCCAAATACACAGAATGTCATCTACGTACCTAGCCCAATAATGTATTTGCCTTGTAATGGTATTATTAATCTTAAATAATCTTTTTTCTAGTTAGCTAATATATACATAGATCACTTAGAAAAAAGATTATTTAAGATTAATAATACCATTACAAGGCAAATACATTATTGGGCTAGGTACGTAGATGACATTCTGTGTATTTGGAAGGGAACCGATAGACAATTAACAGAATTCCTAAAACTACTTAATACACTAAACCCCAAAATACAGTTTACTATAGAAAAAGAACACAATAACACATTGAATTTCCTAGATATTACAATACACAAGAAAGACAACAAGTTATTATCTAAAATATATAGAAAACCAACATTTTCGGATAATATAGTACACGCTAGCGCAAATCAATCACAAAAAATTAAAATGTCAACTTTCCATAGCTATATACATAGAGCAACAAGTATACCACTAAATAAGGAAGCCTTTAATAATGAAATGAACACAATTAAAATAATAGCAAAAAATAATGGTTACAACCAAGATATCATCGATAAGTTGATAAAACATAAAGAAAGGAAAATACTTCAAAAATTGTTATACCCAGAAATAAACGAATTAAAGAAACCTAGTTGGCATGTAATCACCTATATCCCCCCCATAACACAAAAAATAAACAAATTACTAAAGAAACTCAACATTAACATAGTGTGGATAAATAAAGTAAATTTAGGTACATTGTTGAATAATACTAAAGATAAAATAGATAACTTAGATAAATCAGGAGTATATTCCATAAAATGCCAGAATTGTGAAGCTATTTATATCGGACAGAGTGGCAGATGTATTAATAAACGGTTAACAGAACATATTAGAGATATAAAATATAGTGTTAAACACACAGGGTTCGCAGAACATTGTATAGACCAGAACCTCTTACCCGATATAAATAGCTGTAACCTAATTCATAATGTAGTAAAAAGTAAAAAGTTAAATATATTAGAGATTTTTGAAATTAAAAAAGCCCAAAAACAAAATCGAGTTATCACAAACACCCAATTAGAATTCATAAATACCCCCTATATCGATGCAATTTTAAATATCAATTACCCACATTCTCCCACCCATAATGAACACAGGTATATAACTTAACCTTAAGTAGAGTAAGTTTAGTTTTAGATAGCTCTTTGATAATGGCCTAATAGCCGAAACAATTGTTAGTATATCTAATTAAAGAAGTCGTGAAACTAAGCCAAGTGTTTTCTTTTCGAATAATTAATCAAGTTATTACAAGAATGTTTCACCAAGAAATATCTGCGAAGTCAACCAATGAAATTAATATTAAATACTAAAGCATTTGACTTGTTTAAGTACTCGTATAAGCTATACATTTTTGAAAACCAACATATTGTCATGAATTTTTGTTATGTTAATTAAGTGCATAAAAGTGAAGACTTAAATATCATAACAAAAATATATGTACTCATGTGATGTTTACACACACAATGCAATGATAAAATCCACCCAGAACTTATTTAATAAATTCACAATCTAAACTAATCTAGAAAAATAAAAAGGACATAAATAAAAAGATATTTATATTCAGACTTCCATAATGTAAATAATCATAAGTTATGATTATTGACATTATGGAAGTCTGAATATAAATATCTTTTTATTTATGTCCTTTTTATTTTTTAGATTAGATTGTGAATTTATTAAATAAGTTCTGGGTGGATTTTATCATTCTTATGGTTCATAAGAATCAAAACAATTTAAATTTCTATTATTGTAGTTTTTTTATACAACGTTCAGAACCATATTAATGCCAAAAAGAAAAGTTAAAAGTTAAAGTTAACAAGTATTTAATTTACGGGTAAATACATTTTATATAATTTATAGTTATATCTAGAGCAGGGAAATTGCGCTACGCACCAGAGGCGGACGCTTAAAAGTTGACACATAAAATAAATTGTAAAAAGTAAATTATAAAATGCCCTCAAACACCGCAACCAATTCCATTATTAATAAATATTAATAATTTCTTTAAATAGTGAAATCACTATTTAAAGAAATTAAAAACCCAGCAGTGTGCGTTGAGGCATAATGTCCCATTTTTTTGTTTTTCTAGAAAAATTTTACTGTAACGATGAGTATTATAAAGCAGAGTTATGTGTTTGAATTTAGTAATTAATTTTATATTTGTAAAAGGGGAAACAAAAGTTTCGGGGTAGTTAATCCATCTTCAAAATTACGGTGAAATTTTCTTAGAAAAGTAAAAAATATTATTAAATTATTATATGTCATGTGAATAGCTTTTCGATTTATCCTTCCCCAACGATGGTCTGAGCTATGAAACTAGTAGCATTTCTTTGTCAAAGTGCAACATATTGCCTAGTTTATTGCAAAATGATGGGACAAAAAAAAGGTAAATATACTTCAATTGTTTGAGTTTTGAAGCAAATAAGCAGAAGGTGTCAAGCTGATAAACTGATACTGCGTAGGATCTATATGTATTGAAATCTTCCCACAACTGATCGATGAGGTTAAAGTCTCGAAACACTTATTGTTGTGTTCAAAAAACATCTTCTGTTAATCTACTTATTATTCTATTTCTTCCAAACACCTATAATTTATTCAAGTTAGTAAGTATAAGTTTTTTTTTTGAAGTAGTAAACAATAATAGTCTTGGAATAAAATGAGGGAAAACCTTTACCGAAATTACGTACTAGAAAGAAAACTTATTAATTATACAAAAGTATATTGTGGCGAGTATAGACAAAATCGGAAGGCGACGCGAACAGCCTGGTTAACTCTAAATGAGCTAGAGCGATCCTCGACAGCCAAATAATAATATCTTCGGATCTTCTGGCTACAGTAAATAGATTTGAATCTGAAATTACAAAAAAAAAAACACATGAATCCGGATTTGTCAACTGAATAGTTGTACTTTTGCTTTTTATATCTTTTGTAACTTAAATTCTTTATTTACAAATTTTATAGTAATAACTGAAGCGGAGACCTGCTTCGTGCGCAAAAGAAATAAAATAAGCGTAGAGAACTTATAATAAATACCTATAATTCTATGATGCATCTTATTAATGCAAAAACAGCTGCCTCAGCCGAACTCATAGTCATAGATAGATATGTGGGCTAAGTGAAATGTTCTACGGAGATAGGTTCAGGTAGTGTAAGAAAAATCGGTGAAAATAATAATAGTTGGTGTACCTTGAACTTTGATAATAACGTGGATTCTATCGGGAATCGAATGGACTAAACTTGTTAAATAAATCAAACTAAAATCTTCGCACCATATTTGCTTTAATGAGTGCTTAATTTTAATTTTCCAAGCTTTAGTACTGTCAGTGCAAAATTAACAAATTCATTGGTCTCATCGGCTAGGTTTTACATCTACATTTTCACACAATTTAAACGATTAATAGTGCGTACTACCTTCACGAACTCTAATAACTTCTGCCATACGGCGTGATAAACTTTGAATGCAGTTGGCAACTTCTTCTTCTGTAATGTTTCCCATTCCTCAGTAAGAGCTATTCGTTGATCACGAATGGTTACAAGTATGGGTTATCGGTGCCGAACATGTCGCCCTAATGCCCAAATGCCATTCTTGGAGATATACAACAGGCTGAAAATCATTCACCAGACCTCCTCCATACATATTCTCGTCGATCTGGTGAACGCAGACAAAAACAAGACTCACCTATGAACAATACGGAACTCCATTGATCCATTGTTCAATGTCTATGTTCACGGGCAAATCGTAATAGCTGAACACGATGAGCAGGGGTAAACGTAGACAAGCGGCAGGTTTCTTTGACATCAATCCGTATTCCTTTAACCTTTGGCGAACGGTTCGTACAGAAACTGCATTACCGTAAACGTCTTCAACTTGGCGAGACACACTTGTTGATGGTAAACCACTATTGCGTTGTGAAGATAACGACTTTCTTGCCTGTTTGTTGTGAGAGATCTGCCTGATTCTGGCCTTCTTGTGTATTCCACAGTTTGACTCCGGTGAATATTCAAGACAGCAGCGATCCATCTTCGTTAAAGCTATTGCTTGGATTTTCTGCTTGTATTTTGTAATAGTACTGTTAAATAGAATCAACGACTCTCTTGACTGTACCATCAGAAAAGAACAAAACGGATTCCGACGTGGACGCTCCTGTGTAGACAACATTAACACAATTAGAATGATAATAGAAGAATCACTCGAATACGAATCACCACTCCAGTTGTTATTTATAGACTACGAACGAGCATTTGACTCGGTAAATCGGGAAAATATATGGATAGCACTCAAGAATAAAGGTCTTCCTCAAAAAATAATCCAACTGATTAGGGAAGGATACACAGGATGTCAATGTCGAGTACTCCATGAGGGAGAGGTGTCACAACCTTTCGTCGCTAGTACGGGTGTTAAACAGGGCTGCATACTCTCACCGCTTCTTTTTTTGATAATGTTGGACACGGTACTCTACGCAACAATAAATAACAAGAAGAGAGGAATACGATGGGGGCTGACGGAAGTTTTGGAGGACATCGAATACGCAGATGATGTGTGCCTTTTTTCATCGAACATTAGGAACATGCAGAGTAAAACTAATGACCTTGTTGCGGAATCAAAAAAGAATGGCCTTAGCATAAATAAAAATAAAACTAAAATGTTGAAAATTAACACCAAAGATACAACAAACATAGAAGTCGAAGGCACACAGATAGAAGTAGTGGAGGAATTCACTTACCTTGGCAGTGTTGTCTCGAGCAATGGAGGAACATTATCTGATATACAGCGAAGAATAGACAAGGCACGGAAAGTTTTTGCAAGTATGAGAAAAATATGGCGCTATAAAAGTTTGTGCTTATCATCAAAAATCAAAGTGTACAACTCAACAGTGAAACCAGTTCTCCTCTATGGCTCAGAGACCTGGATGGTTACCTCAACAATCAAGAGAAAACACCAGTCTTTTATAAACAGATGCCTTAGAAATATACTAGGAATATGGTGGCCGGAAAGAATATCAAATGCTGAACTATGGCATAGAACAGAACAAAACGACATAAATGAAGACATTAAGAGAAGGAAATATAAATGGCTTGGTCATACATTAAGAAAGCCAGTTGATACAGCAGCTCACACAGTCCTACTTTGGAAGCCACAAGGAAAGAGAGCGAGAGGCAGACCACGCACCACCTGGAGGAGAACAGTTATGGAAAAGACTAACAAGTCCATCCCACAACTGAGGAGCATTGCCCAGGATCTAATAAAATGGAAAAAATACATAGAGACATTATAAGTGCACATACTTGCTATACGAGTATGTAATGTATAATTACCCTACGTCCCGAAAGGGAATAATGGGTTTAATAATAATAATAATTTTGTAATCCAATTAGTGTCAGTACTGACAGTTCAAATAACCTTTCAACACAACAGATAAAAGCTGAATAAATAACAACCCAAGATTTTTTGGGTTGTTTTGGATTTTTTGGGTTTGTCATTATTTTCGTTTTTCTTTTGTCTGTTTTGATAAATTAAATGTTCTTCTTTAATTTACAATTCTTATTTCATAGATAATATTTCATGGCTTGTGAAAAACAAATACAAAAAAAGAAATTTTAATTATGATAACAGACATTTACTTCGGTGTCCAGAATTTGTTGTCCACGATGTGCTTCTAGACCATATTTAATAATAAACCATCGTTAATAATAAACAAAGCACAAAAATGGAAACAATGAGGTACATTTTCATACTAATAACAGCAATTTGGAAGTAATAATTGTATACTTTTTTTTCGTCGGTGACATGATGCGGAATTATCTTGGAAGATGCTAATTTAAATTGTTAATATACATTTCAACTTCGACGACGATTACTTGTTGAACGAATTATTTTTTGCTTGACTGTTTAAATACTCGTAGACTGATTCTACGATAATCTAGGTCTCAAGTATTTCGGAAACTCCTATGACGTGCACAGTTGTTTCATCGTTTAGGTCACCGACTAACGTAGCGTTGCATGACGCACATCACAATATGATGTATACAATATTCTTACCACAATTGCAATTTTGAATCCTGGATTTAAAGCTATATTATGCTAAGTTTTTTTTAGAATAAACCAGTGTCCGATTCATTCAAATTTACGATGGCTTCTAAGTTAAATGAGTTCAATAGGTTTAATAGTTTAATTTTGTTTGAGGGCTTCAACGGTCATTGTCTATAATTGCTTCTGTATCCTAGCATTGCTTCCTTCTTGAGCGACCTTTCGTCCACTGTTGCACTGTTACTATTGTAGCAGCCCTGAAAATACCTATAGGGCTGCAACAGTAGTAGCAGGCCTGATGCCGAGGTAAAGGTTGTTTGGACCAATCAAGCACTAGGTACATAATTTAATTAGTATTTAGCGTAAGTTCCCATTCTCATTCAAAAGATATGGCTACAATGTTTAGAAGAACTATTATTTTCCTAAACATATTTCTGTATTGTTCTAGTGTTGTCTGTTTTTAATGAAACATTTGGTAATTTTATATGTGTTGAACTTTTATTTGTAAGTATACGGTTAGTGGAGGTTCACTAACCGTAAGAGAATTCGTTTTATATACGTATTTCAGTATTTTCATACTTGTTTTTTTCCTTACGTAATTATTTAAAGAATTAGTTAGTGCTAAAATGTGTAATAAACATAAAATTCAATAAATTATGAATACTAGTAAAAAGAACATTAGTATCGAAGATCATCCTTTTCTTAAGGAAGCGTATGCTAGTTATTCTGCCGTGCTCTAGATGGTGCTGTTTTCAAACTTATGTCTGTCCTTTTCTACAGTGGTCTTTCTATAATTGGAGTATTATCTGATGTTATCTATGCGACGGTAACTGAGTATTCATTTCTGAAATGAGACAGATCCTCTACCTGCTTGCCTACAATTGTATTTAATATAATATAATGTGAAAACCGAAAATCATTACCTCTGCAATGAATATTACTTGCTATATATTTTTTCTCGCCACTGTATATCCACTAATAAGGAAGTTAGATAACAGAATTATTAATTCCTATAACTTTAGTCATCACGCTATAATTCACAAAAAATATACTATATCATTAGCTTATAACAGACCCTTTAATACTGTCATTAAATCATACTATCCAATGGCACTTACATAATTTGAAAATCTGACCTGTATGAACATAAAATTAAATTTAAAAGATACCCGGCTACGTTTTATAGTCAAAATGCTGTTTTTCATAAGTTTCACTATTTGTTGTGTTGTTTACTATAATTGTTATTATTCTACTTGAAGAATCAATGAAACTTAGGGACTAACTATTTGCAAACTATTTTAAGATATCAAATAACATTAATTTCAATGATAATAGCTGTTTTACGAAACGATATAAATAGACTTCTTTATTTGTGTTTTATAAGGTGATAATTAAAGCGGGGATATTTAGACAGCTTATATGGGCGGCAATCGAAGCCGATATGGATATCCCTGTCAGTCTACGCCGCACAGTGGAGTCGAGTCGCGAAATCCTGGTCAAACAGTGTCGTGTTCAAAAACCTCACAAAAGAGGAAGCTATAGTGTAAAACAACGCCTAAGCGAAAATTTTTTGGTGGAGGCGCAAAAAGATCAAATTTGTTACAAACTGCAATAAAATCCTATCTTACTTAAAATGAAGTGCCATCGTCTATTTTCTTTTGCAAACTTATCTATGACGCCACCATAAAAACATTTTTGGCTAGAGTATTCTTGCACTAATTCCTTTTCAATTGATATTAACTCCAAAATAGAAAGTCTTTCTTGTCTTGTACAATAACTAACAACATTTTTTATTCGTTTAAACGTAGAAATGGAACGTTCTGCAGACCGTTCATTTTCTGCGTTTTTTTTTTCCTGGGTGTGTATTAACACTCGCTATACCCATAGCATCACAAATGTGATGCTTTTAATCATGCATTTAGTTCATCAGCTAGTGTTGAACGTGGAATAACAGGTAAAGTCTGTCGCAAATCGAACCTCATAATGGCCGGTCGTTTCCACGTAAATCTTGAAATGTTCGATCCAATGCTTCCAAAGATTTTTTATGCGCCACTGTGCATTCATCCCATGTAAATTATCTTGCATTGACCCTTTCTTGCTGTTTACGAAATGTGCCGAAAAGAATCGCCGTAATACCAGATGATGCGATTGTCAGTGCAATATTATTTTATGCACGTATGGTTGCTAGTACAATTGAAATAAGAAATGTTTTTCCTGTGCCGCAAGAAATGCATTCTACCGCAAGGAATTTTTAAATATTCTGTTACGCTTCGCATATATAAGAATATTCTAATTTATTTTTAAATTATATTTCTTCTTTAAATATCTCGTATTCAAATATATAAACTTAACTTAAGACATTTTTCTGTACATATTCGTTTGCAAAGAGAAAGCATTTCTTTTGTTATATCCCTAACCGGGAGACCCTCAAAATATACCTGCTTACAACCATAACGTTCACTGTGGAATTTCTATATACATTTGATTAAGTTGTTTAATTTAATTATATACATCTTCTTTTATAGGTTGTGTTTCATATCATTTGGAAGTTTGTGTCACAAGGGATATTTTAATAATATTTATGCCATCGATAGGACACCTCTTCAGGTCGCGCTTCTTATTAATTATCAGTCTTCTCGTTAGAACCAGCGTAAGTAAAGCATCTTACCCACCGTACAAGTACCAGCCATCATGCACGCGTCCTTCATCTTCGCAACAAGAAAGTAACCTGTATTGTTCAATATATATTATTCTTTGATAATTCAACTAATTAATTTCTTGTTCCTCCTGCAAAGCATCGCTCTACATATACTTGTCCAAGTATATCTTCGCAGATCACGTGACCGAACATCTTCGCAACTCAAAGGTAACTGTGTAGTTCTATACAGAGGTTATTTTATATTAATTCACATTTAATTTACTGTCCAACGTTCGCTTCAGTATATTTTGTGTTAATTTTTAATTACTTATTTACCGCTCCTCGTGTATATATTACTTTTATTCAATTACTTTTAAGAAGCCTATAGTGGAGATTTATAACTTCTCTAAATGTGCTATAAGGAACGTTGTCTACGAGATGTACAGAAATAGTAAGATATTTGAAAAAATTAACTGTATTATAATTAGACTGCGGAAACGGCTCTATCCCGTATCGGGTGTGATTCATCAGTGCCGACAATGTACAATCGATCAACTTAACATGTATATATGAATGTTATAGCGCAATGGTTTTGATAAAAGTTGTCTGTTTGTACGTCCTTTAAGGCAAACAGACGGAGTTGTGAACTATATTTCACCAGAGTCGTAATAAAGGCAATGAAATGTATATATGGAAATTTATTTTTACGAAAATAAATAAAACACTAAAGTTAAATGAATTTAAATTACTTGAATTGAAATTAATTCTAGATCTATGTACAAAATGCATTTACTTTATACCGTGAAAAAATTCAAAATATTGAAAAAGTATAAACTTGAAATTAATTATATCACCTATAATTAAAGTGAATGCTTAGTCACACCACAGTAAACATTTTTTATTCTCATTAATTATTACAATATACTCTAAACTTTGTTCTGTAACGTGCGTTCTTTTATTAGATAGTATGTCTTTAAATATAGCAAAACTTCAACATCAGAACTAGTGAGTGGCGCATAGAAATAATCTTTAAATTTAATATATCTACCAAGTACTTTTCGTGTAGTAATTCAGTATAAAATATGTCATTAGTAGGAAAACCCAAATAAGTAAGTGGAAAATACAAAAATATGGGCATAAATATGCAAATCATTTAGTCAAAATATGCACAAAAATGTTGAAAATATGCAAATAAAAAAATACTTATGATACATAAATTTATTGATTCACTTAAAAATAAAG
Source organism: Melolontha melolontha (assembly GCA_935421215.2). Classification (NCBI taxonomy): domain Eukaryota; kingdom Metazoa; phylum Arthropoda; class Insecta; order Coleoptera; family Scarabaeidae; genus Melolontha; species Melolontha melolontha. Next base: position 72,369,450 of record OW285235.1, read on the forward strand.
AGATATTTTTATAATTTTTCTACATACTGAACTAAACCTAAATAAGCATTTATAACACAAAGCAGGTTGTCGTTAGTTGTAAAAACAGTAAACCACTAAATGTTTCTCAATTAAAAAATTTTGTCTCTTTTCTGAATATAAAAACTTTCGTGATATATGTTGTGTCAGTGTTCAAATTATTATTGGTGTCTGCAGTGTTGTATATTTGGTGTATTCTTTTTTTAATTGTTTGGTCTATAAGTTGTGGTGGATAATTATTATCTGTTAAGATTGTTTTAATTTTCTTGATGTTATCTTTTCTGTATTGAGTATGTCATAGTTTTACTGCTGTATCAGTCAGATTATTTATAATCATTTTATTGAATACTGTAGGAGCATTTGAGTGGTAATTCATATATCGAAAAGAAGCTGTTGGTTTATTATACCAATTTGTATAAATAGTACCCTGTCTATCATAGCTTAAAGAAATATCAAGAAAATTAATACTGTTATTAATTTCTTCTTCAATAGTGAATTTTAATTTGTTGTGAAAATTGTTGAATTTATTTAAAAGATAGTTTATTTTATAAGCCGGAATACATGTTATGATATCATCAACATATCTTTTGAAGAAAATGGGGTGGAAGTCTAATGAATTTTTTTGTTTTGTTCCAAATGTTCCATTGCCAGATTTGCAATAGGAGCAGCTAAAGGAGAGCCCATGGCAATACCAAATGTTGACTATAAAAAGAATTTTTGTACTGAAAATATGTGTTGTCGTGAGAGAAGTGTATACCTCTAATAAATTCGTTTTTATTTAGTGATGTGTGTGGACTAATTTCATCCCATTTGGATTCTATTATGTTTATAGCTAGATCTGTAGGAATGTTAGTATATAAAGATTCTACATCAAGTGATATAATTTTGTGATTAGTTGGTACTTTTTGTTCCTTGATGAAATTTTGAAATGATATTTGACATGATATTCAGTTTTTCCTAACATCTTAGATATGCTATCACCTAGGAATTTTGCTATATTATAAGTAGGGGCTTGTATGTTAGATACTATTGGTCTTAAAGGAATATTATTTTTGTGGATTTTTGGTAAACCAAAAATAATATCGCTTTAAGACCAATAGTATCTATCACACAAGCCCCTACTTATAATACAGCAAAATTCCTAGGTGATAGCATATCTAAGGTGTTAGGAAAAACTGAATATCATACCAAAGACTCATGGCAATTTCAAAATTTCATCAAGGAACAAAAAGTACCAACTAATCACAAAATTATATCACTTGTAGAATCTTTATATACTAACATTGCTACATATCTAGCTATAAACATAATAGAATCCAAATGGGATAAAATTAGTCCACACACATCACTAAATAAAAATAAATTTATTAGAGGTGTACACTTTTGTCTCGACAACACATATTTTCAGTACAAAAATTCTTTTTATAGTCAAACATTTGGTATTGCCATGGGCTCTCCTTTAGCTGCTCCTATTGCAAATCTGGTAATGGAACATTTGGAACAAAACGTTATCAATTCATTAGACTTCCACCCCATTTTCTTCAAAAGATATGATGATGATATCATAACATGTATTCCTACTAATAAAATAAACTATCTTTTAAATAAATTCAACAACTTTCACAACAAATTAAAATTCACTATTGAAGAAGAAATTAATAACAGTATTAATTTTCTTGATATTACTTTAAGCTATGATAGACAGGGTACTATTTACACAAATTGGTATAATAAACCCATAGCTCCTTTCCGATATATGAATTACCACTCAAATGCTCCTACAGTATTCAATAAAATGAGTATAAATAATCTGACTCATAGAGCAGTAAAACTGTCACATACTCAATACAGAAAAGATTAACATCAAGAAAATTAAAACAATCTTAACAGATAATAATTATCCACCACAACTTTATAGACTAAACAATTAAAAAAAGAATACACCAAATATACAACACTGCAGACACCAATAACAATTTAAACAATGACACAACATATATCACGTTTCCATATGTTCCACAATTATCAGAAAAAATTAAATACACTTTAAAAAAGTATGATATAGCTACAACATATAAACTTAGTAATACTAATAAACATTTATTTTCAAAACTTAAACCTAAAATAGAAAAAAATCGAGAAACACATGTCATCTATAAAATACCATGCCGCGATTGCGATAGTTACTACAGAGGCCAAACTAAACAATATTTATACAAAAGAATACAAGCCCACAAATACTCTAAAACAGACAAAACTGCTTTATCTACACACAAACTACAACGCGACCACCATTTCAATTTTGAAAACACACAGATAATTGATTAAAGAACAACAGACAATGAAAAGAGAAATTAAAGAAATGATTAGTATTAAACAGGAAAAAAAATTCAATTAACAACAGAAGTGATATAAAAAATTTAAGCAGTATATACTATAACTTAATTATGTAACGATCTGCAATTTACCATCATAATATATGTTGCTGTTATATAATTATATATCTTAAGTTATTTAAATATCTATACATTTGCTTATCATACTGACAGTTCCGTGTTTTGATTCCTGTCTGACTGTCCGAGTAGGTTTTCGTGGTTTTCCTTCTCGTTTAAGGCGAATGCTGACAGCTTTACCTCTTAAGACGCTCCACGGGCGCATACATAATAATAACTCATGTCTTGCGTTTCCCTGTTTTTGTTGTCTATCTATTTTAGAATACTATGGCATGATTTATTATTATTCAATTGGAATGTATCTTTGAATAATTTTATCCATAGCAACTACAAATGTATGACATTAATATATTGTCATTTATATTTTATATTCCTTGAAAATGGCATCATTTGCCGAAACATGTAGGATTGTTTTAAATATATATATTTTGAAGTAAAACCAGACTTTAAATCGTCAACAAATTGAATTTACTATATATATATATATATATTATATATATATATATATAGTGGTCTAGTGGTAATGACGACAGCCCGGCAAGCTGTAGACTTGGGTTCGAGGCCCAACATAGACATTTTTTCAATTAAAAATTTCGTATGATTTGCTATGTAATTTGAAGACAGCAATGTTTACATCCCCCCTTACTTTGCAATTACATACATACTAACTTGATATTTGTAAATATTTCATATAAAAGCCGATAACCTCCAATAATTTATCAAATATATATATATATGATTTTATTGTTGTTAAGATGCAAAATCGTGATGATATGGAAACAACGAAACCGTGGTTTACTCTCTTCCTTATCTCTCTTTTACAAGTTATGCTTTAATTTTTATGTAGCATTAGCATTATTAGAATTTTATTATTTTTAAATATTCAATAATGCCTGGAATGTAATATAAATAATTATTAAGCTTATATAATAATATATTTATTTACATACGTATATGTATATTTGAACTTTCAGTTTTGATTTGATCATAAATTTAGATGTACAATACGCTGGTCAAAATTTTATTTCAGTACGTGTGCTTAATACACATTACACAACCGGTTTCAAAAGCTTTTTACAAGAAAACAAGTAGAAACTGAACGTGTAGATATTCAACATATAAAACTTACATTCGTAATAATTTCCCAAGTCATTGTCGTAAAAGTAACTCGTGCATATACACCTTATAAAAATTTTATTTTCGAAGCGCAGTGAGTGCACGAAGGCGAAAGTATAATATATGTTTATGCTCCCTGTATTCAAACAAATGCAATAAACTAAATATTATATTTTATTGGCAGTAAACGTCAAACAGGAAGTAAAAATACGCTGTCTCACTGACTTTATAACTTAAGTAATTGCCTTTATATTCCGTTCTGTTTTGTCCTTAAAAAAGAATAATAAACAAGGAATAACAACTTGAATTATCTTCCTTGTATGTACATCTGTATATGTCTCTATATAAGTATGTTTATACATATCTATATATATGCATAAATAAAGATTTTATAATCTATGAAATCTTCGTAGTGTTTATGAAATTTGAGCCAATTGTACAATATTAAACTAAAACCCACAGAAAAACATTTCATGTTCATACATATATCATCGTAGTAGACAATGACATAGAAGAAAGCACAAATACACCGCAAAAAACTTGTGATAGGATCTGCAGCTGGACTAAAGATTGGAAAATGAAATGAGTTATAATCCATTCATGTCAATTTCACAAATAGAATTATTAAAGATATGAAAGCTATCAGAATAAATAGTAGTTTTGCCCCCTACGAGAACATAGCCAAGTATCCGGACATTGATGTTAAATTAAAGTGGAAAGAACACATTAAGAAAAAAAATGAGCCGAGTTAGGTCTAAAATATAGAAAACTTTTCTGAATGTTGGGATATAATTCTCAACTTTCAATACACTCGTACAAAAAAGTTTTAGTTTATAGTCAAGCCTTGAAACCAGTCTGAATGTATACTATACTCAACTTTAGGGTTGAGCCAAATCATACCATATTTCAGAATAAAGTTCTATATAATATTTTGAATGCTCCACATCAATAGAGATCTATGAGCCGAGGACGTAGCCAGCAAAATACGAAGATTCGCACTGAATTACGAAGCTAGATTAAATAAACATACTAATGTTGAAGGAATTTAGCTTCTCGATATATAAAATAGAAAACTCGATCAAACCATATGAGTTTGTTTAGTAATGTGATCTGCGTCATTCGAAGTTATGTTAGCCGATGACCTAAGCGATGACCTCACCGGCTGGGCACGTTATGAGACTCCCAGTTCCTTTAGAAAGCCAGGAATCAAAAATCAGATGACTATATAAATACTCAAGGGAAGAACGATTCATTCAACTAGTGATCACCGTGAACTAAATATCGTAGACATCAATGTGTATATAAATAAATACTGTTATGTTACTTATTCTTTTTATTAATAGTTATTTTTAATTATCGTGAGTTTTATTAATCGAACCCGAACAGAAAATTTATCACAGTATGTAGAGTGTATGTGTATGTTCAGTGATTGATAAGTAGAGCACGGTGTGCCAGTGTAATATTTTACACAATTACAGCAAACTAGAAGCCGCCATGGATGAATTTTAGACATTAAGTACGAAGATTAAGATTTTAGGTTTAAATTAATGATTGGTCTTAGGCCTGTTTTAATGTTTTAGTTGCCATAAGTTGAAAGAAATGTTTATGTAATGGAAGAGATTAACCAGTTATTCTTCACCAATTAAAATTTATCAAAGCAAGGAAATGTAAAGCAAATTAATACAGTGTAACCTCGATAATTCAGACTGGATTCTACGATAATCCGGTCAAGCATTTAAAATCTGGATTTCCGTATTTGATAGTACTCGGTAGTCCGAACTTACGTTAGGAAAACTGAAGTCGATCGCGGCGGATTCACCAATGGTTGTTACATAGTATGTACATATGTGTTATTTTATATGCTACATAAGTAAATAAACATTTTTTATACATACACATATTAAAACGCCTTCTAAAGAAAGCATACTAAGTTGACAATAAAACAAAAATCCAATATAATAGAAAGATTAGTCCGCGGTGAAAGTGGAAAAGTGTTGGCAAATGAAGATGGAGTAGGAAGATAAACAATTTCCGATACAAAAAATAACAAAGCCTAAATCAAAAGATATGATTTATTTTAAAGACTATTTTGAACTTTTACTATGTACTTCTTTTAGAAAAGCCTTTCTTTCTATTTGTCAGTGACAGTACTGCATATATGTTAAAAACAGGCCAACTATTAAAGGAAACATATTCTAATATGCTGCATATTACTTGTGTAACACATGCTCTCCACATAGTCTGTGAATATTTCAGATACCTTTCCGGAAGTTGATAAACTTGTATCCGCTTTTAAAAAAGTTTTCAGAAAAGCACCATTGAGAGTAGTTTTGTGGTTAAGTAAAAACTCAGAGAAGGTATAAAGCCTCTTACCACATTTAATAGTCGTATCCTAAATACGTACTTCAACAACTAAGTTGTCATAATTAGTAAGTAAAACCACTAAAGTCTTGAAGATGAGGCACAGTAGAGCTAAGCTAAGGTCGCTAAGCTAGTTTGGTGGCTTAGCGAGAAGCCGCATGTATAAATTTATGTCTGACCCACCGCTCACGAGGTGTAACTTCCGTATAAGCTGGTTATTTATTTCGGTTGGTGACAATTATATTGATAACTAGAGACCGGACGCATCAGGTCGAAATTACGATGTACTATATAAATAGTCCATTACATCACTAAGTACAGCACACAGTTATTGAAAAGCACTATTCATTCGGTTAACCGCAGATCTGTTTTTTTCTCGTTGAATTGTGACGCAAATGCTTCAATATTATAGTAAAGTTCCTATCTTCATAGGCGTCGATAGAAGCGTGAGGAGAATTTCAAAATTTATTTTTCATTCTTTTAACTGTTAATTACATACTTCGTTACAACATTGTTTCAGTTACTTTTTCAGATATCAAGCCAGCCAGAAAATGTTTATCCTAGGTAGACCGCAAACGACTGAGAGAGACATATAAGTCATGTCTGAGCTTAGAGAATTGACGAAGTGTCATTTGTAAATAATCACTTGTCAAACTGACAAGTTACGATTTAACTTATTACTAATAGTACGAAATGTAGGTTAGATCACTTAATCAATCTAAGACATAACTGCTTTAATCCATGCCATACTCTGAAAATCTTTTTTGTGGCTCACTCCTTATGATATGGAACAACGTCGAAAATGGCATCGTGAAACAATGGTGAATTGGATTAAGGGTCATACTGATTGTATGCCCATTGCCAGTGACTCCGAAATTTATTGTAAAGTCTGTAAAATATAGTTAAAAAATTCCAATAAATCGCACGTAAAACGTCACTTAGCATCGCAAACACATACACAGAAATTAGACCCGTTGGAATCTGACAATTTAATTCTAACGAAGAACTCTGTAAAACTTTATTGAAACATCTGCCCCAATGGAAAATATTCCATTAAATAAACTAACAATCCCATCTTCAAAACATTTCTCCAAAATATACTGGTCGAAATGTTCCTGATGAATCCACCTTACGTAAATATTATGTTTCTAAGTGCTACACGAAAGCAGTAGAACCCATTAGAAGCCATCTTTTAAATCAGTACCTATAGATAAGTGCCGACGAAACTGTCGATATATTAATGAGAGAGATATGAGATTATAACAACAAATACAGCAAATACAGTTGATGCGAAAACAGTAGCTAAAACGATTTACGAGAATTTGAACCAAATGCTTCATTCGGACTACAGGTACAAAGAAAAAATACTTTTATTTGTCAGTCACAGTGCTGCATATATGTTAAAAACAGGCAAACTATTTAAGGAAACATATCCTAATATGCTGCATATTACTTGTGTAGCAATGCTCTCCACAGAATCTGTGAATATTTCAGAGATACCTTTCCGGAAGTTGATAAACTTGTATCCGCTTTTAAAAAAGTTTTCAGAAAAGCACCATTGAGAGTAAGTCTGTACAGAGAAAAACTTCAATCTTTGTCACTGCCTCCCTCTCCAGTAATAGCTAGATGGGGAACATGGTTGAAAGCTACTAGTTCTTAAGCAGAGAATTTCGATAGTTTACAAAATTTCGTTACATGTTTAAATGACGATACTCGAAGTATTTCTGGGTGCAAGGAACTAATACAAATTTAGAAAATCAGTTGTAGTTTCTTCAAGAACACTTTGGAAATTTGCCAAAACTAATCATTTATTTTGAAAATCAAAATCTCAAATTAAATGATGGATTAACCACATTAGATGTGGCCATTAATAATTTGAAAAATATTCCAAGCGACTTCGAATATGGCCTTGGGCAAAAGTTTGACGCAGTTTTTAATAGAAATCCGTATTTAATAATATTGCGATAATTGTGTATGGGGACAATGCCTCAAAATCTAACTGCTAAATACACTGAAATAAAAGAATGTTTGAAAGTCGCGATATAGAAAGGATGTTTTCTATCTACAAGTATGTATTTCATTCAAAGAGAACAAATTTTACAGAAGACAACCTTGAGAAAGTATTGCTAGTTAATATTAAGACTCCTTTACTCAATTTCAACTACAAAATGAACAAATAAAATTGTATTTTGTATTTTATAGATCACCACGAGTTTGTTTTCCAATTATATAAATAAAATTAAAAACTCTTTAAAAATATAAATTTTCAATAGTACGCCCGTGGGCGATGAGTCATCGGCCTCTCGTATCCGGTCCCTATTGATAACTTGGTGTGTTTTATGAATATTTTATTTATTTAATAAAGAACACTTAAACTTAATTTATTAATGTAATCTCAAAGACGAAACTCTTAATATAAATTTAAAACTTTAATTCTTTACTGTTATATGAGACTGTGTGTCTCTTGTTGCTAGTGTGAGATTGTTACTGTTTGATATGAATGTTATGAAGAGACTGTTCTATTCTGTCCTTTTGTTGACTTGATTCTGTCGAGTCAAGTAGGTAAAAATATACCACTACCCCTACATAACAAGTGTTCATTTGAAAAGTGAATCTAGTAGCATTTACTGAGAACATTTTAAAGTATGTCGTAAATTAAAATTTACTACTTAACCTACGAAGTCGTATATTTTGACAGTTTGATAGATACAAATAAATACAGGGTTTTTCGGTTGCCTTTCACGATTTGTCATTTGTGATTCATTATTTATCAAATGACTCACTCTTTTATTTGTCTTTCACCATTTGTCATTTGTATTTCACCATTATTCAAATGATATTCACATTTGTCAAATGAATTTCATCGTTTGTCAAAATAATTTCATGAACTGTCATTACTGTAACATGGAGCGCGTGAGAAGGCGAAATGCGAAAATTAGTAACGAAGTGCGCGCATTAATTATTAACTCCATGAATCAGGGAAAATCTTCTATTGATGTGGGAATACAGCTTAATGTAAAACCGAATACAGTGCGTAAAATTTATGCAAAACATGTGCAAACGGGATAGATACATAAACAACCTCCGGGTCACAGAAAGCAAAAGCTTAATGAAGCTCAAAAGCAACGAATATGTGATTGGATTGTACTCTTCCACTTCGTGATTTACAAGCAAAGAGTCTTTGCCAATGGCCCGACATGCAAATATCTACATCAACAATTAATAGGGCTTTAAAAGAATTTCATTATTCTATGAAACGAGTGACGTGCATACCAGAAAGAAGAAATACACCAGCTATAATACAAAATCGTTTTGATTATGCAATTGAATACAACAGAATTATGCATGAGAGAGACAAAATTTTTTTCATTGATGAATTTGGTATAAATGTTTACTCAAGAGTGTCCTCTGGTAGATCTGCCAAAAATACTCCAGCATGTTTACGTAAAGCCCAAGTTAGAGGACGAAATGATTCAATTGTAGCTGGAATTAATTTTTCAGAGTATCTGTTAAATTTGATTAATCATTTTCGTGTTGATAATATCGTAGGAGCTTATCTTATAATGGACAATGTTCGCTTTTACAAAAATGCTGAAGTATTAAATCTTATTCAAGCTCATGGTCACCATGCTGTATTTATTCCAGCGTATAGCCCATTCTTGAATCCAATTGAGGAATTGTTTAGTCAATGGAAAAATTACATCAAGAGATCACAACCAACAAATGCGGATGAGCTATATCAATCCATCCACAGAGTATCAGAAAATATCACTCACGAACACTGCCTTCACTACATACAACATATGGAGTCCTACTTAGGCGATTGTTTACGAAGAATCGAAATTCTTTCGTAAATTGTACTTGAATGTTTAAGAATTTCATTACTTATTGTCTATTTTACATAATAAGTTTCGTTTGTTCCTAATAAATATACATGAGTTCGATTGCTTTCTGTTATTTTATTTGCATAAGAATAGAGAAAATCATTTGACAAATAGTGAAACAGTTTTGATAAAAGGGAATTACAATTGACACAAATTTGACAGTTGGTAAAGTCATTTGAGAATTAGTGAATTACAAATGACAAATCGTGAAAGGCAACCGAAAAACCCTGTAAGAAATAATAGGTATTTATTGAAAACTATAACAAATGTTGAAAATATTGTCCTTCAAGATCAATGCCCTCCTTCGTTCAAAGCAATTTATTTAAACCAGAATCGACGCACGATTATTTTATGCACTAACTGATATTTGTGATTGACATTATCAAATGTCATTTGGATTTACGTTTACGGAACAACAAACGCATACTAATATATATGCGTCTTATTCTATCAAAATTTCAAAGTAACCTAGATTGACTTTTCAAATGCACACACGTTACTATTACATAATTAAAATCATACATTACATTTTATTGGTTTACGTCATAACGGGGAATTTCCTATTTCATTAATTCGTCGAATCTGTACCTACGGACAACAATGCCAAGGTTTACGATAGCGATCTTAAAAAGCTAAAGTGGTTTAAATTTTAAAATGAATCGATACATATTTATAGGATTTGAAATATTATAGTTTATTTCTTTATTCTAGATTTATTTATATCTAAAATATATACAATATAACAAATTTCGTTTTATGACGAAACACCGCAGTTGCAAGAATAAGTCTACTTATTAATTGTGTGTCGGACCTTATTGCATACATCACTTTGGTAATATATTAATCGTTTACACTCCACTTTTAAGTAGCATTTTCCCCATGTGCCACTTCCAACCATTGTAGCAGGGTCTGGTAACAGGATTGAATGGTTTTGAAAAGGTTGCTGTGGAAATATTGTTTATTTGACAAACTTCAAGTAGTGATAAAATAGTATATTAAAAAACAAGTTTCATAAAGCACCATTTTGCCGCACGAGATCAGTTTAGAAAACGAGCCGCGATAGCGGCTTATTTTCTAAAGAGCAAGTGCGGCAAAAGGCCTTATGAAACGAGTTCTTTATACTATTTTTTCTATTTTGCATGTTTTACATTAATAAATTGGAATTATTTAATTTGGAAGTTCAGAGTTTAATTTTTATATAAAGCATGCAGTTGGTCACATTGATACTTGACATTGTCAAATTTAAATCTTGCTATCCGCGAAGTATATTATATTACATATTATTTATTAATTTTCGTTAACATTACTTGATATTTTATTTAAAAATATAAACATGAGTGACTTAGAAACTAATATATCTTGTTGTCAATTGTATACAATATAAGTTGTTTGTGTAGAGTACGAACATATATCATATCTGTCAAATGTACTTAAATTCTTAAAATCAAATGACAGCAATGATATTTATTTCTGTGTTCGAACAACGCAACATTAAAAAATGAAAAAAAGCGTATCGAAATGAAGCTCATTTCGATACTGTTTTGGGTTTCATAATGAGTTCATTTCGAACGCAAAATAGAGAAAAGTATTTTATTATCGAAAGTTATGTGTTACAATGGCAAATTGACCTGTTAATCAACGGATCTCTTCTGTAAAATCATTTATCCTTGCCCAGTCCATCGTGCAAACTCAGAAGCGTTTTCTCCGTGAATTTATTTTGCCAGTGCGCGCTGCAGTTCCATCAAGAAATACAATTTTGAGATGGGTAAGAGATGTAGAAAAAAGGGGCAGCGTAAACTCAAAATTTGTTGGAGATACACGTACAGTTCGTACACAAGGTAATATGGAAAGAACCAGAGAAGCTGTTGAACGGAGTCCAACACGTTCTGCAATTCGACATTCGATTGCACTGCGAAATTCAGAGCGAAGTATGCGACGAATTTTATAGCTGGATTTGAAATTTCATCCATATAAGGTACAGATAGTCCAGAAGTTGAACCCTGTTGATAAACTTAACCGCCTCAATTTCTGCAGGCAATTTCTTGAAATATTGAACAACAATGCAGGAATTCTTGACAAACAGATCATGTCTGACCAAGCTTACTTCTATCTGAGTGGGTACATTAATAAGCAGAACTTTCGTTACTGGTCAGAACACAACCCAAGAGAAATGCACCAACTTCATGACCAAAAAGTAACGGTGTGATCGGATCATACTTTTTTGAAGAAAACGGCCACACCGTTACAATCAATTAATTCACTTCGGTACGTTGAGATATTGGAAAAATTTCAAAGAATTGACCAAGATGGAATATGGTTCCAATAGGACAGCGCCACAGCACCTACAGGTAGACAGTCCATTGCTCTTTTACAGCGTATGCTCCCGAATCACCTAATTTCCAGGTTTGGTGACATTGCATGGCCCGCAAGATCAACGGACCTGGCATATTTTTCTGTGGCTTACGCGTCTCCAAACACTTCTGGAACTCATAGAAAGAATTCGTAAGGAAATAAATTTGATAAACGAAACAGATTGCAGCAATGTATAGAAGAAGGCGGTGGTCAGCTTAGAGATGTGATCCTTGCAAACTAAAAGTCTTATAAGTAATTTTCAGAATTGTGTTTTAGCTGTAATAATAAGTCCAAATATATTCTTTGTTTCTTAACAGTGGCCTATTAAAAACCGTTCAATCCTGTTGCCGGGCATTGTGTATGCCGATTTGCGCTCGAAGTTTAGTATTAATATGCTGCTCTAAATTTCGATTGTCAATTTTTTACCAAACTGCATACTCAGATATATATTGCCTTCTCAATAGCTAACTAACAACTTGCTCTATCAACTTTAAATTTACGCACATATTTATTCGAAGATGTTCAAAAGACCAAAGACGTACGTTAAACACGTACGTTTGAAGCAACTGGTAGTAAAATAATTTAAAAAGAATAGGTTTAGACAGGTATATTCATTCAGTTGTTTTAATTATTAATTGTGACACGTAGTTTCTATCAGCCCAAAAACTGTATTCATATTGTCTGGTTACAATTATTTATTGTCTTAGGAACTCTCTGTATATATTACACTTACCACAAATTTCACGACTTTGACATTTTCATGTCATAAAATATTCTCATGAAACACTTTTTCATAACCTTTAAACATAAGTTAGATATTAAATTTTGTTCCGTAATTAACCCAACCCGCATATATACATACACTTACATATACTTAGCTGTACCTATTAATTGAATAAACAAACTATGAAATTTGATATAACTTTGTTTATTGATTTATAAGTAATAAGCCAAGTAATCACATTAAGTGGAAAGGATGCTGGAGGTAATATTGAATCAATATTTGCATACAGTAATACTTAAAACCTACGTTAACCATTCTATTCAGAAATACAAATATCTTTCTAATATAAACATGCTTGCAAGAGTTTTAGAATTACAATTGTATAGGTATGTGAGTCATATAAATCTAGGATGGTCCGAACGATTTGATTTTGTTATTTAAATTAGCCTATCAATAGACAGATTACTCCTCTTCAAATTGATTCTTTGTCGTCTTCGCTGTTGCCGTTGTTGTCATCTACAATAAATTTTGACAGAATCATTATTTAAGATTCGTGAAGTTCGAACTTTATGAACGAGTCCTTTGAACGATAAATTAGATTAATTCTGTTCAACAACGCAGAGCAATTTCTATTAAATCATAAATCTATCACCTTCCTATAACAGTTTTTGCATTTGAATATAATTCGTTTTGTTTTTAAATTAATGAATTCAAAATTTAGCATAATTGTATGAGTATAACTATTAGGTGAAACAAAAAATTGTTTCTGTATATATACAGAACTCTAAGATATTTACTTCAAATTTGATCTAAAATTTACAAAATTTCATTCATTAAGAAAATAAAGTTGTTGAATATTTAGTTCTCAGTCAACAAGTAAAAATCAAAAAGAATATTTATTTTTGTAATTCAATCACCTTTTAATTATATATACGCACCAGGATTTCGTATTTAATAAGAGACGAAGATTCGTAGGTACCTATGCAATATCCGGCCATAAAATAGAGACTTTGCTTTTAAATCCTGTAGTACAAAGTAGTATCACACCCATACATGCAATCTAGATTAATTTTATATATATTATAGCATTCTGAAAATAATTTAACAATTTCTTTAATGGGGATGTTTTATACGCTAATAAGGGCAAGGTTGCTCGAAACACGTGTCCGTACGTTAATAGTCTCCAATATGAACATGGTATAGGTTGTGTATCCACTTGTACTTGTACAGATATATTTTAACATGCATGTACTATCGCCTTTGTGCATATGACGTTAATAAACATAGATATAATAATAATAATAATAATAATAACAATAATAATAATATAATATGTAGTAGAGTCGCATAGATAGATTACGGAAAAATACATGGAAATAAGAAATAATAAATAATAATAATAATATTATTATGACAGTTATGCCAGCCATCTTGTTCTCACGAACCGATGGGTTAACACACTGGCAACCAAGGACAAATTGAATGTTCTTGGGAATGGAGAAAATAATAATAATAGTAATAATATTTATTAAATTATCCAACAGATCACCCCAATACAGACAATATAAGCAAATAATAAACACCAAAATATAATTCTATAAAAAAAGCAAACTACCGAAATACAAAAGAATAGGGAAAGAAAAGAAAAAAAGCATTAAACAAAGAAACAAATTTAGAAAAAGTGTGTGTAGAAAAATTATTTAAACTATTAAAATTATTGGCAGAATGCACCATGGGAGCTCTCAGCAAAGTTGCGAGGCCCGAGAAAAATTCAGTATAAATAACATCCATCTACTTTCCACTGTAAAGTGTTCACATAAAGCCTGAGATAAAATGGCGGGGTTAGAAGTGGTAGACCTTTTAGACATAAAACCATGTTGATTTGGCGACAGGAATGATTTGATTTTAGAGTAAATATGTTCATATAGTATAGCCTCATACATCTTTGCAAACTTAGATAGGATAATTGTGCTATATTTTACTATGGTTACCCAATTAATACGTTAAAATGCATCAGAATAATTGAAACATACATGAGTAGGTAAACCCCACCAGTTTTGTATAATACAAAGGTATTTTTAATAATATAAAATATTATTAAAAACCTGGTGTGAAGAACATAAATACAGGTTCACTATTATATTTTTGTGAACGTGTTCGAAAATATCTTTCTCCAGAGACGTAGATACGTATTTCACCTTTCTACAGGCTCATCGGTACGCCCCTGCTGGAGAAAGAATATTTCCAGATACATTCACAAAAAGAACCACATCACCACATCACCGTAATTATCCAGACCGGGCGTAGAAGTAAATTCAGCGCTGCCTGTAGTCAGACAACCGATAACGACACCTTTCCAAAGGTGGCACAGTCATCCCTCTAGAAACTGTATTTTGTTTGTGTCTTCACTCATACTACGGACTAACCGTCGGTTGTCTGACAACAGGCAGCGCTGAATTTACTTCTACGCCCGGTCTGGATAATTACGGTGATGTGGTTCTTTTTTGTGAATGTGTCTGGAAATATTCTTTCTCCAGCAGGGGCGTACCGATGAGCCTGTAGAAAGGTGAAATACGTATCTACGTCTCTGGGGAAAGATATTTTCGCACACGTTCACAAAAATATTAATAGTGAACCTGTATTTGTGTTCTTCACACCAGGTTTTTAATAATATTTTATATTATTAAAAATACCTTTGTATTATACGTTAAAATGCAACAAATGTCGACTGTCATCAATCGTCTATTAGGTAGTCATTACAGTAAGATTTATTTCCAATAAACATTAGAATGTCTACGAATTTTGTAATGGTAATAAAACTACTCCGGCAATTGAAAGCGAATTACGATATCAACATTGTTGATCACTCTGCCTTAAAGTTGCTAACGTCCTAGTCAGCACATAAGAAAAGGGGGAACGACTGCTCTAATATACGCTGATACGGGTTACCATACTATTAAAGGAAAAAAGTCGAAAACTGCTTAAATAATCTTAAATCAACTATACTTTCGACGGACCAAATATAACGAGCCATCGAAAAAATTCATAATTGGAGTAGACTGTGAAATTGAATTGGTACTTTAACCACTTCCACATAATGACATATTACTTGATGCTTGACAGTTTCATTTGGTTTCATTGTAAAAATAGGTTATGGCATTGAAATGATACTACAACAAAAAAGAAAACAAATAATTTATTTAATATCGAAATCATAATCAAAATTTACATATAGCTACAGAAGTTGTTGAAAATGTTGTCCATTTACATCTACACACAAACAATTTTCTTAATAAGAGTTTTGAAAAATTTGACACAAACTTATAGTTTCAATGTCAAATAATAAATGGCATTATGTGGAAGTGGTTAAAGTATCAACACAATTTCACAGTCTACTCCAATTATGAATTTTTTCGATGGCTCGTTATATTTTCTATCCGGCACTCGAAGAACCAAATGTTGGGGATGTATTCGGCTCGTGAAGTACCATGTATAAATTTATGTCTTAACCCACCGCTCACGGGCATTTCGTATAAGCTGGTTATTTATTTTGGTTGGTGGCAGTGATATTGACATTCAGGTGTGTTTTCTTGTATTTTATTTATTTAATAGAAATAACTTAAACCTAATTTATTAAGCTAAATCTCGTAAAGGTAGCACGTAATGTAAACTTAGAACTTTAAATTCTTTACTGTTGAATGAGGCTGTATGTCTCCTACTGTGGTTGAGTTTATACTGTTGAGACTTTTGTTGCTGGTATGAGACTCTGGTTGATACTGCTTTAGAAATAGGCTAAAAATATTCCACTGCCGCTAACTATTATAACATAAATAAAATGTGCGTATTTGTTGAACATTATTTTTCTGTGTCACTAATTCGTTCGTAGAAATGGTACCTTCGGGCAACAATATACCAAAGGTTTATGATAGGGTCTTAAAAATCTAATCTTAACTAATAAATAATAAAATATCATTCTAATTAAGTATTGGTGTTATAAATCTAAGTATGTATGTAGTTCCGGATCGTCCTTTGTTAAATTAATAAAATGTATTATACTTGTCCAGGAAACGCGATCTTAAAAATGAATATACAGATTAAGTCTTTTGTTCACTATGACCCTAGCTAATAAAATGACTGGCCTAATGTATAATGTAATAAAAATAAATTTTGCAAATATACCTAAAGGTGCCTCTTATTTAAAGAAATTTATAATTTAAATGTGTCAATAAAAGTATGTTATACAGTGGTTTAAACTTGAAAATGCACGTTGAATATTTATAAAATTGAAAATGTTATACTTTAATTCTTTTATGCTAAATTTACTTATATCTAACACATATAAATATATACGATATAATAAATTACGTTTTATGGCGAGGCAATAGTAATAAGTGAATAGCATGACAATTGTTTCTGGCAATTCATTTGGTATGACAAGAAGACTATCAGTCATTTTCCTAAATGTGGAAATAATAAAATGTGGAAATAATATCTACAGGATCAGTTTTAGTAATAATTTCTTAGTTCAACTAAATCATCATTGTGCGCGATTATGATGTGAATTCATTTTCATGAAAGTTGTACACCTAAAAGCTACAAGGTATATTTTTGTGCAAGCAAAAGTCACCACTTTTATAAATCATCCATATTTCAGCAAACGTTTTGTAATAATATAGAGTTATAAAAACAAAAAAGCAGTGATATCTGATAGTAAGATAATCACGATTTTAAATATTAATTTAAGTTTTTTTTGCTGTCGCCATTCACCTTAAATGAGAAAGAAAACCACCAAAACCTAAACCATAGCAGTATCGGATCCGATCTCAAGACCCCTGCCTTAATAAGCCCATGATTTACCACAGAGCTTTCAACATATTTTTTTTATATACACACTACTGTAGTCAAATTTAAATTCTCTAAAAAAGTTATTAAGAGAGGGCTTCAGTAACAAGTGCACCTTAAAAACAAGAATCTGTGTGGTACAGAATGTTCAAAGGAGCTAAGGTATTGAAAACTATGAACGATGAGGATGACCTTTAACATTAATTAATTAAAATCTGAACAATTGCCAGTTCTTAATTGCAGACCCAGTAGATAATACAGGGATTTTATTTCGATCGACCAAAGCAATATTGAAACGCGCTTTGAGAATCAGACGTGTCTCATCTTGATTAGTTTCACAATCGCTGAATTTTTTCAAAAAAAAACCGACTTATTAACATGATGACTTCTGATTATTAGAGTGTCAGAACGGATCATTAGGGACAACGAGACGTGAATCTATGCTAATCCCGACACAGCTATCCAATCTAGTGAATATCGTACCAAAGGTGTAAAATTATCAAAAAAAAATGTGTTTAGGTCGTTCAAAAATCAAATTAACAGATTTCTTTTATTACCATGGTGTATTATACCACTAATTTCTTACTAAAGACCAAACTGCTAATAAGGAACATTATTTGGGTATTATGCGTCGATAACAAAGTAATTTGAAACATACTCGAGTAGGTAAAACTTAACCAAATTTTATATAAAACAAAAACATTTTTGATAATATAAAGTATTATTAAAAATCGGGTGTAGAGTACACAATACAATTTCACATATATGTGAAAGTATCTCTCCAGATACGCAGACACATGTATCATCTTACTACAGAATCGTTATTGCGCACCATTGGAGAGATACTTTCACAGAAACAACATCCTTGCCATATTACAGAAGTTATTAAAACAAAGCATAGGAGAACATTCAGCGCTACTCATTGACTAATGTCAACATCACGAACTCTGAAACAACTATCACTGTCTCCATAACAAGTGCAAACTAAGCCAGGGGTTTCCATTTGACGGCTACGACCGCAACTTGCAGAAGCTGTATTAACCTGCTTTCACTCTTTATCGGACAAAACCGAATGCGTATATAACGAAGTAATTTGAAACGTACTTGAGTAGGTAAAACCTCACCAAATTTTGTATAAAACTAAAACATTTTTAATAATATAAAATATTATTAAAAATCGAATGTGGAGAACACAATACAAGTTCCTGTGTGAAAGTATCTCTGCAGTGGTGCACACTGACAATTCTGTAGTAAGATGAAACACGTGTCTGCGTATCTGGAGAAATATTTTCACACATATGTCTACTTGTATTGTGTTCTCCGCACCTAATTTTTAATAATATTTTACATTATTAATAATTATTATTATTAGGTCGTTTGCACTAAGCCATGTGTCCAAAATTATTATGGATGTTTCACTTCATAACTCATTTACGATTATTTGGCCCAGATGTTCCACAACCACCGTATTCGTACTTTCTCTTTTCTTCGAAAGACAGCTCTGCGAATTCAATCAACATTCAAAACTGCTATAGAGATTCTAGCCACCTATAAATTTGGTTTCCTCACATTTTTCAAACACTATGGACATTTAACCTTTAAAATAGAATGACTAATAAACCTGTGCAATTTTCACTATATGCTACATAACACTTTATATAAAACAATCTGGAAAACTTCGGGAAGGTAAAGATTCCGACGTACGTTTTTATATTGCATAAAACAACATTTTAAACATTTAGAATACAACAGAACCTAACAAAACATCTTAAAAAGGTTAGTAATGTGTTATTTGCCTTTACATAGTGTCTTTCACTTCGAAAGTTCAAGTCTGCGGGATAAATTTTAATTAAAATTTGCAAATACACTACAATGGAAATTCTTATAGTATATTCGAATAAAATATCACTTCGTGTTCTTTTTCCAAAGGTCTTTAAGAAATTTTTACATTTAATATAGTATTTTAATTAAAAATCCCGTTACCTTTTTTTTATAATCTGCGATAGATAATGTCGGTACATCGGTGTTTGTAAAAAAATAGTTAAACAAACAAAGCTAAAAATACAAAGCTGCAGATATTATTAAATTAATATAACCATGACCTTATAATATTTGCTAATTCACGAATGACCGAAATGAAAAGAACTGTGACAAATCAATTTTAAAACGGCGATTTTTATAACGAATGTATTTTAAACAATTTAAATAAAAAAATTACAACAATATGATATAATCAAATTGACTTATTGTATTTTTAACAGCTTAATCAAATATTTAAGCTATAAAAATTTAACATTATTAGCGTGGTGAAAGTTTCAAAATAACAGAGAATATGTAATATTTACATACATATTTAAGGTTTAAAAGCTTATTAATAGTAAAATTAAAACCATAATTACTTACAGTTAATTGTAAGGAAGTTCTTTATATATATATATATATATATATATATATATATATATATATATATATATATAATCTAAGTTCCCTTTCTACCTTTCGGTGTAGGGATTTTACATATTTATCTCTTAACTAATGTGTATTGTCAGTATTTTGTACAAAGTTTTTCCACTTTTTTCTGTCTTTGGCAATTTCTCTTGCGTTCAGTACTGTTTCTCCTCTGGTCTCTATCAATTTGGCTACCTCCTTTTCCCATGTTTGCTTCGGCCTCCCAGGTCTTCGTTTGACTATTATTTTGGACGTCCATACTCTTTTAGTTTGTGTACATTCCCTCATACGCTGTAGGTGTCCCCACCATCCTAATTGTTTCTTTTCTATATATTCCATTATGGGTTCTATTTGTAGCTCTTCTCGTACGTCAATATTTCTCACTCTGTCATTTCTTGTTATGCCTTTCACTCCCCTCAGAAATTTCATCTCAATCGTCTGTATTCTGCTTTTATTTCCATTTGATAGTACCCATGATTCGCTTCCGTATGTTAATATTGGTCTGAATATTGTTCTGTATACCGTCATCTTGGTTTTTCTTGATATCTCTTTCTTCCTTATAAATGCTGATCTCATTGCATGGTATAGATTTGTTGTTTTTTTGATACGTTCACTTATGTCAATGTTTTGATTACCATTTCTTTCCAGTATTACTCCCAAGTACTTAATTTGCTCAACTTGTTGTATCCTTTGGTTGTCGATTTTTATATTCAATTCTTCCTTTTCCCCATTTGTTACTATCATCACAGTTGTCTTTGTTATATTTATCTTCATTCCATCCTCCTTTAATATGTTATTCCATATGTTTACATTGTCTTGCAGCCCTTTTTCGGTGTTAGCCATAATGACAACATCATCTGCGAATACACACTCCGTTAGCTCTATTGCTTTTAGGTTTCTGAATCCCACGTTGAGTTTTTTCATGTGTGGTTTGCATTTCTTAATTATTTCATCAATGAAAATATTAAACAGTACCGGGCTGAGTACTCCTCCCTGTCGCAAACCGTCTTTAATTTCAAAAATGTCTGACTTTCTATTTTTACTGATTACATAGTTTATACTTTCTGTATACATGCTCTTTGCTGCTGTTATTAGCTTTTTGTCAACATTTCTCTTCTCCAAGCTATTCCATACTTTTTTTCTTCCTATACAATCAAAAGCTTTTTCTAGATCTACAAATGCGAAATATGCTTTAGTTGCGCTTAGTATTGTTTTTTCAATTATTTGCTTCACAGTAAATATGTTGTCGTGAACCCCTCTTCCTCTCCTGAATGCACTTTGAGTTTCCTCAAGTGTTGGTTCCACGTATCTTTGCAATATCCTTTCCAATATGCGTTCATAGGTTTTCGCTGCTGTACTTAGTAACGTTATTCCTCTATAGTTGCTGCACTTCCTATTATTTCCCTTCTTATATATTGGCACTATTTGTCCAATTTTCCAGTCCTCCGGTATTCTACCTTCATCCCATGCTCTATTACATATTTGCCAAAATATTTCTATTCCTTTTCCTTTTACGTTCTAGATCATTTCAGTGGTTACTCTGTCGTGTCCTGGGGCTTCCCATCAATGTGTTTAAAGCCTCTATTATTTCGTCTTTGGTTATGGGTCCCAATCTTTCTTCATCTTCAATAGTTATTCGTTGTTTTTCTTCTCTTATGTTTGTCTCAGTTACATTTCTATTTATATTTAGCAATTCCTCAAAATGCTCCTTCCATCTACTCATTGTCTGTATATCATCTGTGATTATATTTCCTTCCTTATCCATAATTGGTGCATGTTTTGACGTTTTTCCTGTTCTAAATATTTTAAGTATTTTGTAGAATAATTTTTGGTTATTCCCGAGTTCTGTCCAGCTTTCCTCTTTTGCCTCTTTTGTCATCTTGTTTACATTCTTCCTTTATTCTTTGTAAAGCTCATATTATATTTCTGTTCTGTTTCCCAGGTATTGGTTCCATTTTTCTTTCTTTTTTTTAACTTCTTTTTTAATTTAATTTTTCAGTTCTATAACACACGTCCTATTTCCTACTTTACTTACTTTTTTTGGCCTGATATCTATATCCAGCTGTATATTTAGAAAACTCTTTATTTCTTGTTTTAGTTCTGCTGGTTCTTTAGTACCTATAACTAAACCTTTCATACCACATTATTTTTCCTACGTTCCTTTTCTATTTTTTCCCCTGCTTTTTCCACTTTCTGTATTTTATCTCTTATTTTGTTGATTTCTTCTCTTACCTCATGGTTCTCTTTCTTCAATTCCTCGTTTTCCAGTTTTAATTTTAGAAGTTCATCGTTAACTTGTCTTTGTTGTGTTCTCATTTCTTTAATTTCTTCTCTGATTTCTCTCTGTTCTGTCTTCATATCCTTTTGGTCTTTACACATTTCTCCCATCATCTTCCAAACAATCCCTCAATACTACCAACGCATTTTTTCCTTTCTTTATTTGTTTATATAATTTTAGGGTAAATATGAAGTTATATCCTATGAAAGAACATCACTGTTGTTATTCTTAAGAATTATTCGAAATTTAGATACATAATTTCTAAAACTATAATTTTACTTTTACCTTTATGAATAATGAATAGGGACCGGACAAGACAGGCTTATGACTCATCGCCCACAGGCGTACCATTGAAAATTAGTATTTCTAAAGAACGTTTATTTTTTATTTATATAATTGGAAAACAAACGGGTGGTGATTTATAAAATACGAAATATATTTTTATTTGTAGTTGAAGTTGAGTAAATGAGTATTAATATTATCTAGCAATACTTTCTCAAGGTTCTCTTCTATAAAATGTGTTCTCTTTGAATGAAATATATCTTAAAAACATCCTTTCTACATCGCGACCTTCAAACATTCTTTTATTTCAGCGTATTTAGCAGTTAGATTTTGAGGCATTATCCCCATACAACTGCCGCAATGTTATTAAGTCTGCATTTCGATTAAAAACTGCGTCAAACTTTTGCCGAAGGCCACATCCGAAGTCACTTGGAATATTTTTCGAATTATTAATAGCCACATCCAATGTGGTTAATCCATAATTTTATTTGAGGTTTTGATTTTGACAATAAGTGATTAGTTTTGGAAAATTTCCAAAGTGTTCCTGAAGAGAGCACAACTGATTTTTTTAATTTGGAATTTGTATTAGTTCCATATTAGCATTCTCATTACAACTAGTAGACTCCAACCATGTTCCCCATCTAGTTATTACTGGAGAGGGAGGCAGTGACAAAGATCGAAGTTTTTCCCTGCAAAGAGCTACTCTCAGTGGTGCTTTTCTGAAAACTTTTTAAAAAACGGATACAAGTCTATCAACTTCCAGAAAGGTGTCTCTGATATATATTCACATATTCTTTGGAGAGCATGTGTCACACAAGTAATATGCAGCATATTAGGATGTGTTTCCTTTAATAGTCTGCCTGTTTCTAATATATATGCAGCACTGCATGGACAAATAAAAATATTTTTTCTTTGTACCTGTCGTTCGAATGAAGCATTTGGTGCATATTCTAGTAAATCGTTTTAGCTACTGTTTCCGCATCAACTGTATTTATAACTTTTCTTGCTATTACATATGCGGTATATGGAATAGTTGGACGTAGTACACCAGCTACAACATTTACCACACAACATCCTTATATATCGACAGTTTCGTCGGCACTTATCCATAGGTACTGATTTGAAAGATGGCTTCTAATGCGTTCTACTGTTTTCGTGTAGCACTTAGAAGCATAATATTTGCTTCATCAGGAACATTTCCACCAATCTATTTTTGGAGAAATGTTTTGAAGGTGGGATTGTTAAGTTTATTTAATGGAATATTTGCCGCCATTAAAGTTTCACAGAGTTAAAATTGAAGTTAAAATTGTCAGATTCCAAGGGATCGAATTTCTGTGTATGTGTTTGCGATGCTAAGATGACGCTTTACGTGCGATTTCTTGAAATTTTTTAACGATATTTTACAGACTTTGCAATAAATTTCGGAATCAGTGGCAATGGACACACAATCAGTATAACCCTTAACCCAACTCACCATTGTTTCACTATGCTATTCTCGGTGTTGTTTCATAACATATCTGAAAAAGTAACTTAAACTATGTTCTAGATCTAAATAAATTAAAACTAAAAATGTATGCGTAAGTTATTGAAACTTAACGAAATTCACTGCGACATTTACGTCAAAATAATTGGAAGAAGTATATTCGATGAAACGCTATGAAACAGGATCTATTACAAAAATTGCGTAGTATGGTAATTAACAGTTAAAACAGTGAAAAAAAGAAACTAACTTGATTTATCTTACGAAATATAGACTAATAAATAAAATAAATTATAAAATAAATTATAAAAATCCCGCTTCTATCTTCGCTCATGAAGAAAGGAATTTAACTGAAGAAGTAAAGTAATTGCGTCGCAATTCAACGATAAAAGCCAGATGTGCGGCTAACCGAATGAATAGTGCTATTCAATAACTACGTATTGTACTTAGCGATGTTATAGTCTATTTATATGGTCCTCAGTAATTTCAACCTGATGCGTTCGGTCTCTAGTAACTAATATATACATAATCCGTTCGCGCCTTTGAGGCTTATGGGAATTCCGTGGATAATAAAATTTCAGCGTAAACTCAATACAATAAGCTACGAATCTTGATTTAATTACAAAACATTCGAAATTAATCTAATAATTAATAATTCGAATAGAGATTCTAAAATAATAACTTACTAAAAAATAGGGTTATTATTGGAAATTTTTGTACTTCAATGTTTGTATTTGGCATTTGAAGGTTATGTGATATTTACTGTTATGCGAATTACTAAAATTTAAGTTAGAAAATTATTAAAATATAGCTTCGAGTTATAATGCAAATATCATTCAATTCAAAAATAATCCATTATATTGAAGTCCCTATGGATGATGGATATCTATCCTAAAGAGCTGACTTATCGAATTTTAATATACTCACATGTTTAAGTGAAGAATATATTGGGTGTCATTGAAATAAAAAGACACCGTATGAAAAATGGAAAGAAGTAATTATATAGAATATAGAATCTAAAATATTATCCCGAAATTCCCTCTCATAGTCGAGAAAAAAAATGAAAGATATTTAAAAAAAAATTTGTAATGCCACTGTGCGAGTACATCATAAATAAGAATACCAAAAATAGTATATTATGCAATGAGCATTTAACGATGGCTATTAAGACACGAGTACGAGAATTACGTAAAAAAACGAGTGTCTTAATAGCCATTAAATGCCAATTGTATACACTATTTTTTCTACGACCAACTGCAATAACAAAAAAAATTGCATTTTATATTAAAAATGTATTTATTTGAAATGACAACTATGTTCAATATGGTTTTTGCCGATTTCGCTGGTAATAAATTATTCGTGACTATTGAGGGCTTGTTGCATAATTTCTGGTGAAGTCTAGTTTTCCATTTCACTCACTACCGCTCATTTTTACTGTTTATATTTTCAAAAAACACAAATGTAACAACTTACAAGTAAACTGGAGAGAACTGTCAAATTGAATTAATTTTTAGATCTGTCAGATAGGTAGTCATGGCCATATTGAATACTGACCAAATATTGGGATGTCGCTTTCCTATTGGCTGTAAACTTGTATCTTAATGAAAAGTTTGTCTCTTAATGAACATCATTAAAGTACAGGTCCCGTATATCTAATAATACAGTTAAAGTATGGGAGTAGAAAAAATTAATTTGTTATTTTCGATCTCGCATTAAATTTTTAGCAGGTGACCTTTCTCGAACACCAAGCATACAAAGCTATCTAAACAATGTTATCTCTTCGAGAGTTTTTATAAATATAAACATTGCAGCTTGTAAATTCTATAGCCAATCTTTTTTTTACATTATAAATCCATATTAATATTTTATATTTTTTTACTTGTCGTAACAAAAAAGATATTCACGTAATGCACAGGGAATTAGACATGAGGCATCTATTCATCGGGTTCCTTACAATTATTCACATGTGTCTCCGTACTGAACGCGGATACTTCGAGCTTTCCACCTGCTTCACCTATTTACAAATCGGTTCCTTTCAGTAACAACCAACAGTTTTTATACAAAACATAAAGAAAGAGTTTAGAGCTGATATATTCGTACGTATGGTAATGAAGTTACTGAACCCTAAGTAAAAAAAGCTGCTCCGCTGTCGAAGTTTTTTTATAACATCGGCAGCCGTTTAAACAATGTTATCCTTTAGAATCTTTATAAATATAAATATTTCGGCATTATGTAAATATGCTTTCTACATTTTACGATGCTAATTATTTGGATTTTTTAATAGAAAAAAATTTGCCCTTGAGCAAGATTCGAACCTACGCCCATGGCTTGCCGGACCATTTCTTTAACCACTAAGCTATTAAGGAGTGTGATTTCGAATCTTTGGGAATGCCTTAAGTCACATCAAGAAAAGTCATCTTGTCCATAGTCGGCAGTTGTGCAAATTTATTGCATTTTTGCGAAGTTATGTAAAGGTAAATATGCTATGCTTTCTACATTCTACGATGAATTTTTGAATAGAAAAAAAAATGTTTCTATTAAAAAATTCGAATAGCTCTAGCGCCGTAAAATGTAGAAAGCATATTTACATTTACATTACTTCGCGAAAATGCAATAAATTTGCATTTCAGCGTTATGTTTGTGTAGAAAATACATCGACGTTTTTTTGCTGATGAAAACGGTTTGAAAGTTAATCGTAGAAGATTCAAGATGCACTTATGAAACGATTCAGAACACTTGGCATTGGATACCCAACAGTTAATACAATTTTACACGATCATTTTCATATGAAGAAAATTGTTACACATAAACTCAATGACTTCCAAAAGGCAGAGCGTGTCAGTATCGCTTGCGAAACGTTACAATTCTTAAATAAAGGGAGCATCACATTTCTAAAATAGGAACAGGTGATCGAACATAGATACCATTTTATGATGTTCCCATATGCCAGGAGAGTCATGTATGTCCATGAAGACGCACCAACTCCAACGATGTCAAAAAGGCAGAAGCCTATGGAGAAAGTAATGTACGCAGTTTTCTTCCGAAGTACAGGTTTAGTAAAAGCAATTATGCTTGAAGAACAACGTACAGTTACAGCTAACTGGTACATCACAAAATGTTTTTGACTGCTGTTTTTCAATCTATAAATATTTGCGGATTTCTGTTACACCAGTGCAATGCAGCGTCATACACTGCACACTGATTCGTGACTTTTTACGTAAAAAAAATGTAAAACTTAACAAAATATCCACCTTATTCGCCTAATTTAGCAATGTGTGACTTCTGGTTTTCTTCTACCTGAAGAAGAGCTTACGTGGTCGACGTTTCGAGTCGGTAAACGAGATTGACGAAGCAATTCATCAATTTTTTTATAGTATTCCGAAAGCTTTTCGTGTGTGGAAGATTCGATTACAAAAATGCATTTATGCTGGTGTTGAGTACTTTAAACATGAATAAATTCATTTTCCAAAACGACTTGCAGTTTTCTTGTATTTCAATAATTCCAGTGTGCCCCTCGTATCAATAAAGAGTTTATTAGTTACTAAGAATGTAGTCGATACCATTGATACACATGTAAGAGTTAAATGGCAACAACACAATAAATAAATTGCTAACCATAAGGAAATGCGATATAATAATTATATTAATATCTCAATCAAATCCTAGTTAATTTATATTCTTATTATATCCGTATAAAAGGCGAGAAAATAATAAAAGCAACAACCGTGAACATTAACTGCTTCGTTATATCCAAACGCATAATCACTGGCACCCATAATAATATTCATATGGCTATACGGTAAGGTACTTTTTCTTTTATTACTATTCGATGGAATTTGTTAGACACATGTTACAGCTTTTGTCTTCTTTCATTAGAATGTTCGAATGTAACATGAGTACGTACGTGACTCGCTTTAAAATACAAATATATTCGACGTATGATAAAATAAAAGAAGTGCGTTGAGCTTCTGGTGGTAGATGGCAAGCTGATATGGCAGGTACGAGTACAGTGGCTGCCTTCATTAGTCAAGTGGCTAGCGCTGTGTGCGGCCTTCTTCGTAACACCCCCCTTTGGAAACGTATATACTTCACCCTTTGTACCTGTCTTACGGATTACTTTAAAAAAAAGAATGAAAATAAAGGATGAACAAACACTACACCACTGCACTATACGAAAATAGAAGAATTCTTGTGTGTTTATTTTGTTTCAATGAACACTTCTCATACATATAGGTACACATGTGTGTATGTGTATTGTATATAAAAAATTCATTCTTTTGTCAGTTAGTATCCCGTGCGTATTTTTATTGTCAAGAAAAACGTGGAGTCATTAATTTTCGATTTATGCCATTATTATATAAAAATATTTCGCATCTATGTTAAAACAAAACACAGAATATGAATTTAATTTTTCAACATCAGCATGTGATCATCAGAGATCGCACATTCGCAAAAAATAAGCATTAGTATGGGATCCTAGTTGATATGGAGCGTTTATAGAATACGTACGTTCACACTAAAGAAATTATTAAAATTGTTACATAATACAATTGCCGCATTATAAAAATGATTTTATTACTATTGAACGGAAAAAGGTGATGTAATCGACAGAGTAACTGCATTGTATAAAGTTGATCAAAGAAGCTTTGATCTGTATCACAAAGTGTAGACGTAAATATCCCACTGCTCGATTACCAGCAATAAAATTTGTTTGTTATAAGAATTCGAGTCTACCTTTTCGGTAAATCTCATTGGCGTCCAATAGGGTAAAATATTTCTACTTCATACATATTTAAGCATGCATTAATATACCTAGATTTAAACAATAATATAGAATATATATAAATTAATTAACTGAATAACGTACATTTAAAAACATTTTCAGATTTGCCTTACTATCTACTATATTCTATCTATAATAAAATAATTATGAGAAAATAAAGTGATGATATGCGTTTTTAGACATGTTTTGATGCCTATATTCGTCACATTGAATTCATTGTCATAAAAGTAGAAAGAATCACTAGTTTTCAAAACAATAAGATGTGTGTATAATGTGTATACCGATAGGTCCAGCCCGCTACGGGCCATAGGCAGCAATATACGTATGGAACGTAATGCGATGTGGCAACGTGTGTACGATGCCACTCCGCATGCGCAACATAAGTCCGATGGTCTAGCGCAACAGATTGCCCGTCATTCGTATTTAGCTGTGCATACGTAAAGGTAGTAATCATGTCAGTGTATACAACCGCAGAGAAGGTACAAATAGTTTCGTGGTATCTTGCCGGCAATTCCTGTCGAACAACCGCTGATTTATTTGCTGTAGAGTACGTAAATCGGCCTATTCCTTCACATTCGACGATTGAAAGGATCGTAAATGCGTTTAGGAAATATGGCTGTGTAGTCGGAAATTGCCGCAAATGCCAACAAATTGACGAACAGTCTCATATCCCTCTAATACCTGCCGATCGGGAGGAGAGAGACGTGAGAGTTTGTTCGTTAGTTGAAATGGGCGACCTTAGGTGTACACGGCAAATTGCAGACGAAATCGGTGTTAGTAGAAGTACAGTTTCGAGACAATAACCCCTAGAAATCTCGAGGGAGTGAGGCGGGAGTTTTACAATAGGCTCGGCTATTGTTTGGGAAGAGAGGGCGGTATTTTCGAATCCTATATTGAGTGACTTTCTTAAAATTTAAATTTATTTTGCAGAATTATTGATTTTTTTACTTTTATCTTTTAGAAAACGTTATTGTTTTTTTATTACTTAAAATTACTTTTCCGTAGCAGCTAAGAATACAATAATAATAATAAATTGGACCTTATTATGTCTGAAACAAATGGGCAAATTACGTATACAGAACGAATATGCAAACGATTATATCCTTGCGCGGTTTAAGTCTTACTAAATTCTTAACTGCAATGTGCTGCAATTGAAGCAGCTGCGCGTAGAGGGATTCGCTGTTGCCACTCATTGCTGACTATGGCCCGTTCCGAGCTGGACCGATCGGTATACATGTACAATGTAGATGTACATTTAGTAACTGGACAGAACAAATAAATGGAACACTTAATAATAAATGCATTAACAAATTGTAAATAAACAAGTCGAAAATAATTTATTAACTATATACGCAATATAATAACGCAAAAAATTATAATTTTTAATTAAACAATTTTCTGGTACCAAATACTTTTCAATATTTTCCGCAGTAAGACGCATTCTCTTAACTCCACAAATATCTTTAAATAAGGAAAATGCACATCACAATTCGCAACGGGTACAAAACGGAAATCTTCAAATTCTGCTGATAGATTTGGATATTCAAAATCTGATGGATTTTTCTGAAATGCATTAACTATCTCATTTAATTTCTCATATCCAGGATTTCTGACTTTAAGCCTTTGAATATATTGGTAGAGCTTTCTTCTAATTTCTTTGGGAGTTTTTTCAAATACTGCATTGTTATTAAATTTAGTTATTGCATCTCTATATATATATATATATATATATATATATATATATATATATATATATATATATATATATATATATATATATATATATATAGAAGTTGAGTAATACTTCCTCAGAGTGATCGGGAACGTGACGTCTACAGTACTTTAGCAGAAATTATTTTAGAACAGAGTTATTTAACTTCCAAAATGAAATATTGGCTGCTACAAATGCTAAGCATAACTAATGTATATAATTCTTTATCATCATTTTCCAACTGAATGGATGACCCAAACTTCCCAGTTGTGATGCTGATTGATCAGAATGATCAGTCTGATCAGTCTGATCACTAAATTGTTGCAATCTAAAATTTTGCTCATGCACCTTAGATCTTAAATGCTGATCTATGTGACTTTTCTTGTAGCACTTAAATTCATTATTATTACGTATAGTGCACAATATTCCTCCATCATTTGGCAGTAAAAAGTCAGAATACGGGATTACTCAATCATACTTAATTCTTTTAGACATTTAATAAATAATTATAATTTAAATCTTACCAGAAGTTTATCAAACGCGACGTTTTCCAAGTTGCAAAAATGACTGACTCAAAACCTACTTTAATACGTAACAATTTTCTATTGCTGCTAAAAAATAAATACTGACGCTTAGATACATATTATGTATGACATTGTTTTTGTGAATGATGTAATACACATATATTACACAAAAAAAAATAGAATAATTTTTATAATAGTAAAATATGTTCCCAAGAATGAATCTATGTGCGTGCGTCTATGTCCTTCGCTCATTTTATTCACTGTCAACCTAAATTTTGACCTAAAGTCCGATCTCTAGCGATAATATTTAACATTTTAATATATTTCCGAAATCTTAAACTTTGTTGATTGAATATAAGTCACAATTTTTTCAGGGTGGAACTATGAATGAGAACAGATATAGGAGTCATGTATCAGTTAAACTCATGAATAGAGAGAAATTGATTGAGAATCCTTTAACCCTTTATCAGTTCGCACTATATCAAACTATGTGTCAATTTATGAACCATGTAACCATATGGTTACAAAGTATTCTAAAGTCTTTTTCTCAGATACTCTATATGTTGACGATCCTTGGGTGGTAATACCATATGGTTACAAATATGCCTAGGTGGGGGAGATGCGGATCTAGTCGAAAGTGCGCAGCAGTTCATTTTTATGGTTATTGTTTAGGCCACGTGCGTGTTATTATTAGGTTAGTGAGAAGTACCGGTACCATTATTGACAGTTTATATTGTGAATTTGTGTGATTGTGCTAGAAATTTTGATATTGGTTTCTTGGATATATAAGGTAAGATAGTTTGTTTCTGTTCTAAGTGAATGTGTATCCATATACCATTATTTTTGACTTTGATTGTGTGTAACTATATGGTTACATTGCCCATTGCAGTATACTATTTCTCACTACAAATATGGACGAATCGGGACTGTTTGATACAAGATCTCCTAATTTATTTTATGGCAAGAAGAAAGATAGACTGCCACCTCCTCCTCAGGTCTCGGATGGATCAGACTATTCCGACGATGAGGAAAATTTGGCATTGCCTCAAAGGAAATCTAGAACCCACACTTATGGTACAATTTCGAAAAATCTCAAGTAAAACAAACTTTACAAAAACCATGTACTTCCAGAGAACGACGAATCGGATGACGGAGACGATGAATATAATATGCCGCTGAAAAGGTTGCAGGATAAATTATTACTTACGACAGTTCAACCTTCAGGTAAAAAACTAATAGAGTATGTTTTTATAATTTATTATTATAATTATAACTCTTTTCTAGTTTCAAAGGATATGGAAACTAGCCGGGATGAACCTCCTACAAAGAAAAAGAAAATTCTTCCAGATATTCAATTTAGTTGGACCAAAGATGATATCAGTAAGCCCAATAGAAACGAACACTTTTATCCTAACCACAATGAAAAAGTTCTTACGCCCTTGCAATATTTCACCAATTTGTTTTCCTTTGAAATAATGACGACCATAATTGAGCAAACAAATTTATACAGTACCCAACAAACCGGTACTTGCATAGCCACTAATGCCAAAAAATGACGGATTTTATATCTATTATGCTATGATGGGTATAATTAATCTTCCTTCGTACGAAGAGTATTGGGCCAGTGGAACTCGGATTGAACAGATAGCCTCTCTTATGACTGTGAAACGATTCAAAGCGTTGAGGCGTAATATTCATTTCAATAATAATGAAAACGTAACCGAAGACACCAAAGACAGGTATTTCAAGATTCGACCCTTGATTGACAGTCTAAAACAAAATTTCCGAAAATATCATACTGAAAATGATTATTCTATCGACGAAACCATGGTCGCTTACAAAGGTACGCGTGGAGGAAGTCTTCGGCAATATATCAAAAATAAGCCCCATAAATGGGGGTACAAATTTTTTGTCATCGCTGGTGTATCTGGCTATATTTTGGATTTTGTGCCATACCAAGGGGCAACTACATTCGAAACGCTTCAAGGCAGTATAAATGAACTCAGCCAAGAAGAAATTGACATGGGTTTTGGTGCCGGGATTGTCATAGCATTGTCAAAATCTCTTCACGAACCTAATAAGGCAACACTATTTTTTGATAATTATTTTTCGGGACTCCCACTTTTCATATATCTTAAGGAGAAGTTAGGTATATATAGTCTTGGAACCATGCGCAGTAATAGAATTGCCGGTTGTCCCATCGAAACCGATAAGGTTTTACAAAAACAAGTGAGAGGAACTTTTGATTATAAATCGGATACAAAAAAAGGTGTTATAATTGTCAAATGGGTGGACAATAAAGTTGTGCTCTTGGGTAGTACCCTCTTTGGAATAGAACCTGTGGACAATGTCAAAAGATACAATAAGGCTGCAAAGGCAAAAGTTGATGTTCCATGTCCAGCTATAATAAAGCAATACAATAAACATATGGGTGGTGTTGATACTGCTAATGGGTTGATGCGATAATATAAGACTCCACATAAATCAAAAAGATTGTATTTTGCAATATTTAGTTATCTTTTGGATATATCCGTTGTAAATGCTTGGCTGTTATACCGAATGGATTGTAACGCCAAGAAAACTAAATATATGCCTCTGAAGAACTTTAGATTGGAAATAGTAGCAGGTTTGGCTAGATGCTGTAAAGAAACCAGAAAGGGGCGACCTAGTTCTAATAACATCGAAACACCAACCATTCAGCGTCCCATTGTTGAGCGGCCAGATTTGTCATCAAGAACTGACTGCTATGGCCATTGGCCAGTACATACCAATAAAGGAAGGTGCAGGTACTGTGCAACAGGTACGAGTCGCCTGAAGTGCGAGAAATGTAACTGCAGACTTTGCCTTACCGATT
The DNA here is from genome assembly GCA_935421215.2 of Melolontha melolontha. NCBI lineage: Eukaryota > Metazoa > Arthropoda > Insecta > Coleoptera > Scarabaeidae > Melolontha > Melolontha melolontha. The sequence continues at coordinate 72,403,560 of OW285235.1, forward strand.
CCAAAAACTGTTTTAAAGCTTTTTATAAATAATCAAGAGATATGTATTTCTTATAAATTTTGAAAATAAATATAAATTCTTATTGGAAGTTGGGGTGGTTTTAATGGCCCGTGTGACCATACGGTAACGACTTCTAAATTAGTTTTTTTATGCAACTATGAATATAAATTTACTAAAAATAGTATCAGGAATATATTTTATTCACAACGTATTAATATAGTAATTTTAAAGAGAAATTTATAGCCTTGACCGATAAGGGGTAAAAAAAGTATGTTACCATATGGTAACCAAAACTGATAAAGACTAGTGATTTACAAATCAAATTGGCAATTTCAGAATATTTTTCAAATATTCGTAGAAGCTTGGTTTCGTATTTAAAGAATAACAAAAACTAAATAGTTACGAATGAAACGGATATGCACTGAACACATCTGTATATGTACACATGGACATACACCTTATATTTTCCAACATTTACTTCTGCCAAAAACATGGATTTCTGTCACAATAATAGACTTCGTCAGTTTGGCTAATGAAGTAAAGTTTTATGCAACGCCTCATAGGTATAGCAAATTTTGTCCTATAAGGTGGCACATCTGACGGATAAAAGAGATTTTGACGAAAGTAACGATTTTCTCTCGTCCAGCTATGCCAGTACAGAAAGGAAAAAAATACGTATATGATGTAAGTCCATTAAAACGAGGCTACTTTCGGCATAGTCTCTTTTGTCCGTCACCGTCACCAGATTATCTGGTGACATCTGACGGATAAAAGAGATTTTTTTCCCTTCTGTACCGGAATAGCCGGACGAGAGAAAATTGCTACTTTCGGCATAGTCTCTTTGGTACGTCAGATGTCACCAGATTATCTGGTGCCACCTGATAGGATGATAGGGCAAAATTTGCTATACCTATTGTTGTGACAGAAACACGTGTCTTTGGCAGATATAAATGTTGGAAAATACAAGGTGTATGTCCATTTGTAGTGATACAGATATGTGTAATGCATATCTGTTTCATTTTTAACAAATGCGTAACATTAACATTAACATATTGATGTACTAAAATTTCTTTGGTATGAATAGTTACGGTTGAAATTTATTTAAAATATGGTAGAAAATTCAATGGTGAATAGGTTTATTTTGTAAGAGACGCATATGCAGATTTTATAAAGCAATTTGGCGAATGAAGCTATCGCATATGATCGTTTCAGTACATCTATTCTCCATTTTGCGCAGTTATTTAGATAAACCGAAAGTTTGGATTCCTGAAATGACAGTATTAGACCAGTGGTTAGATATAAAGTAACTATTAAAGCAATGATACCCGTTTTATTCACCTTCAGATATCTAGCGGATAAAGTTAATATGCTAACATAAACTAGATTCTTCACTTCTAGATAGACTTTATCTACAAGATAAACTTGTCTACATGTTAAAATTCTTGATAAATATATCCTTTAGATATTTAGTTGTACCCACAAATTTTTAAGCAAGGTTAGGGAAAGCGTTTTCATTTTTAATCGATCTGCTATTAACGGATCGTTGAAATCGGTGTTGATTAGTATTTGTGTTTATGGCTTCTGATAAAATTATTCCTTTTGATAGCAGAATTAGACGATTTAGAATTTCATCGCGTTTGCTTATAAAGAAGGAAACGCTAATAATTTTATTATTAATATGATATTATTACAAGTACTGTGAAATCACTAAGGGTAATTCTAATACAGAGCTACTTGTCATTATACTGCATAATTTTAGTGATTTGAATGAATAAATTACTGACTCACAGTCAGACACAGAGAGGTTTTTGCAAACAGCTTGCCGTATTGTCAAAAGAATGTCAACAGTAACAGCATTCTTGTTGTGAGAATTTATAAATTCTGTACAAAATGAAAGTGAAATTCAAAATCACCAAAAAGGATTTTAAAGTAGCAAATTTTACAACTTCTCCTCTTGAATTCTGTTTAACATTGTAGGTATTGCAAAAGATGTAAAAAATAAGACTTTTTTCGATTGTTCATTATTTACTCAAATATTTTATCTCAGGATTCTAAATGAAATATTAAGCAAAAAACATTTGCTTGTAGAGTAAAGCCTGTATTAATTTCCACCTGTCTAAAGAGACTACCTGAGGTAACAGGCAGTTTCAAAGTTCCCCGAACTGACTATAAGGAAATTCCCATATACGAAAACCCGTTTTTACGGCCACCCCTATAAAACGACCTCACCAAATAAACAAACATTTTTGGGGCCTATCTTCATGCAAATTTACCTGCCAATATTGGTCGGACTATTTATGATGTATCTTTATTAATGGAAATACCTAATATTATTTCGTATTTGTGGGAAATTTACCATAATTATGTATTACTAGTATGTACACATAATTAAATTAAACCTGTAGAAATGAATGCGATCTCAGTCCCGAACACGCCCCAAAACAAATTTCCGGCGCAATATACGCATGTTTATGTTTGATCAAACAGAGATCGCCTTCATTTCTACAAGTTTACACATAATGTAGTCTTTCAGTTACTTGGTAAGTTTAAAATTCTCTCCGTATGAGAAAGGTTCCTTGGGGTACTCTATTGATTTAAAGTTCTCTCCGTATTCGAAAAGTTCTTAATTAAGTATGTCGCTAAAAGAAAACGTTTGTTGCTAAAAGATAAAATAAATATAATCGCGAAAATTGAAAAGTATGCGTTAAGTTCACGAAAGTTGGCCGAAAAATATGGGGTTAGAAAAACACAAATTAACGATACTATGAAAAATAAAGGTGAATTAAAAAAGATGGTTGAATAAAGTGTTAACTTGGAGTAGAAACGGAAAGTTTCCAAAGTCGGAACGATTCGCAGTGGATCAAGTGGATCAATAGGTTTTGCAGAACTAGAAATAAATTAATTTCAATATCTGGATTGCTACTTAAACAAAAAGCACTGGAGGCACCAAGCAGTTTGAAGATGGAAAATGTCGCAGCATCAAATGGATGGTTGGAATGTTTCTGCCGGAGACACAATATAACTTTTAAATAAATTTGTGGTGGTCAGCAGAGGTTAATTTGGACGATATGGAAGATTGGAAAACCAAGTTACCGGTAATTTTAAAAAAAATATTCTCTTCCAGATGTCTATAATGGTGACGAAACCGGTCGCTATTACCGCGCCAAATAAGACATTTGCATTAAAAAATGATAATTTTGCAATGAAGGCAGCAAAACAACGTTTGATTATTTTACTGTGTGCAAATAGGGAAGGTTAGAATGAAGATTCATTAATAATTGGAAAAAGTAAAAATCCTCACTGTTTTAAGGGTAATCATGTTGACAAATAATCATTAGAATGGGTTTCTAACAAAAAGGCTTGAATGGCAACAGAAATTATTTGACAAAATTTGACAAACAAATGAAAAAACAAAATAGAAACGTGCTACTTTTCTTATTTAATGCCATGTCACATTCTAAAGTTCCATAAGAAAATATTAAACCAGTCTTCCCACAGCCAAATACCACTTCACGTTGTCAGCCCTTAGATCAAACAATAATTCAGAATTTCAAATTGATATACCGAAATGTTTTGATTACAAGGTTTCTAACGTTTATTGACAATGAACGTGATTTTGAAAATTCTGAAAAACATAAATTTAGCCAATGCACTATATAGATTACAGCTGCTTGGAAAATGGTATCTCTCGCTACAGTTAAGAAATGTTTTTGCAAGGCCGGATTCTCTGATGTTATTCAAGAAGATACAATTTTTGATGAAGAAGACAAAATAACCCTTGCCCAACTCTTTCCTACAATTCGTAACGAAATTGTGGATTTAGATGAATTTGCTTCTGTTGATGTGCCTACAGAGAGCCCTAACTTCAGTATTACGGAAATTATTGAGGAATTATGCAACAATGATGAAGAACATAACTTTGATAATAGTGCTGTGGACGAATGTGAAACTTCGAAATCAACTTTATCTAGTATGAGCGAAGTTTGTACAAAATTAAGAGACATACTGAATTATTTATTGTACAATAACAATGGTGAAATTTTTATACATGTTTCTCGAACTTTACTTACATGTGAAGCTGTAGTTTTTAAATCGAAGCTAAAAACGTTAAAGAAAACAAATATTGAACCACACTCTAAAAAAGCTTAACAAATTATGTTATTTGCTATGAGTATGTTGCAATAATATGTATAAATAATGAACATATCTATAAGATGTACCCAGTTGTACCATGTTTTATACGTATTATATACATTAAAATAGTTTTAGTTTTTCGTATACATATACCTATTTATATAATATTTACTTTATCAGAATAATTGAAACATACATGAGTAGGTAAACCCCACCAGTTTTGTATAATACAAAGGTATTTTTAATAATATAAAATATTAATGCTGTTCTTCACACCAGATTTTTAATAATATTTTATATTATGTATTAAAAATACCTTTGTATTATATTTACTTTAATTAGTTAATAAAATAAAGAAAAGATCTTAAAAACCAATTACGTATTTTATTTGTAAAACTTTTATATAATGGTCAGTATTGATTTTTTTATGTAGTTTTTATGGACAGATTTTACTGTATTAAAGTTATTGATAAATATATGCAAATATTATATAATATCATTGCTCCTAAAGTATTTTCTTTTGTCCAGTATAAGGATACCGAATATGCTCATATACGTGTATAATAGAATGCGAATTCTTTTATTACATATTTACAGCAATTTATTCTTCTTAATTAAGTTATTTATGTAATATATAATTATCTGTCCTCATTCCGTGATTTATGTTGTTGATTGAAGTATTAAAATAATATTTCTTCACTTTTATATATCACACAATTGTAATTATTTTGACATGTTAATTACAGATTATTTGATACTAAGTTATTGCAGTTATATTCACATGAATCTGTGTTACGTCGGTAACCATATATTATGTACAATACATACAATCTGTCCCAATATTCAAATGGAATCTCAAATATACACAGAACGGAACGAAAAAATGTTATGTGGAATTTTACAATTATTACTATTACCAATATGTAGGATGATTTGATGGAAAGTGATACTCGATTATTAACACCATCTTCTGGAGAAACTTAGTTATATTCTGTTTCTGCCATATTTTTTATGGTAATAGATGAAATTTAGTTCATTTCTGATATTTTAATTGAAAGTTATAATAATGTGAATAGAGCATCTAAACTGAGATACATAAACTCGTGATTCATGTTGCAATCCAATATTTACTTAAAGCACTAAACACATTTGGAATTTTGGCTGATAGACAACAAACTTTGGCAATGGTCTTGGAAAGTCTAAAACCTGGCTTCACTACTGTGCTCCTAGATGGCTATTGCTATAATGGCTATTGTTTTTGGGGATTGGAAAAGGACAAAATAAATTCAGGAGCGGAGCACCTAAAAAAAGAACTTACATTGAAGATGTTCGACATCGAATGGAAAACTTACCAAAGAAATCCATTGCGACACTGTCGCAAGAAGTTCATTTATCATTAGGAACATGCCACACTATTCTTAAAAAAAATTTAAAATTATATCCATATAAAATTCAAGCTGTTCATGAACTCGGTCCCGTTGATTACGATAGAAGAACCGAGTTCTGCCAATGGTTCTTAAATAACTTGAATAATGATGATGTTCTTAGTAAATGTTTCTTTACCGATGAGGCCTGGCTTCATCTTTCGGGATATTTAAACAAACAAAACATGAGAATATGGTTGGCAGAAAATCTTCATGAATTTGTAGACAACCATTATGTACGCATAAAATTGGTGTTTGGCTGGCGGTGTCAAGGAGGCGAATCATTTGACCAATATTTTTTATTGGAACAATAAATGCTGAAAGATACCGAAATGACTTGTTAGAACCGTTTATTAATTAGTTACATAACGATAAAATTACAGAAGGATTTTTCCAACAAGACAATGCTCCACCACATACAGCTCAACAAATACATGCTCGTTTGGAGGAGTTCTTTGATAATCGAATAGTGAATTTTCCTTCAAGGTCTCCAGATCTCACAATTCTGAATTACTTCATTTTTCTGGACATGAAGAACACAATTTTTAGAACGCTATAACCTACAATTGATGAACTTTGCAATAGTATTAGAGAAGTTTGTGCTAATAACGAGCCATCGAAAAAAATTATAATTGGAGTAGACTGTGAAATTGGGTTGATACTTTAACCACTTCCACATAATGACATTTATTATTTGACATTGAAACTATAAGTTTGTGGCAAATTTTTCAAAACCCTTATTAAGAAAATTGTTTGTGTTTAGTTGTAAATGGACAACATTTTCAACAACTTCTGTAGCTATATATAAATTTTGATTATAATTTCGATATTATATAAATTATTTGTTTTCTTTTTTGTTGTAGTATCATTTCAATGCCATAACCTTTTTTTTACAATGAAACCAAATGAAACTGTCAAGCATCAAGTAATGTGTCATTATGTGGAAGTGGTCAAAGTACCAACCCAATTTCACAGTCTACTCCAATTATGAACTTTTTCGATGGCTCGTTATAATCCGTCATTTGTCAAACGCGATTGAAAACATGAAACACAGTTCGTGTGTGCATCGAGACAAGAACACAACATTTAGAGCATCTTATTTAACTTAGTATTTTTACAATAAACGGATTTCTGTAAATAAATGTCTTTTATTTAAAACATTTCACAAGAAATAAGATTAAATTGTAACACAACTAAATTGTAATCATCCCCTGACCCCTCTCCAACCCTGTATGCGATAGTCACTGGTCAATAAACATAGATTGTATAAATTATGATTTGTAAATCATGCACCAAATTTGAATAGTAAATTAAATGTAGTTCAAAACTAATTGACCAAAAACCAGTTTTGAGACGCCATGTATAAAGTGCGGTAGCTCCCTTAAGAAGCATTTCCGGACCCAAGTTGATAGAAACTTTGTTTCATACTTTTGTATGTACAATTACCCCTATAATTATTTAGGGGTTGTTCGTGGACACGCTGTATCAACATGCATAACTAAAATAATTGTTCGAAGGTACCACCTTCTCGGTCCAGACACTTGCGGGCTCTTTTCTGAGTGCAGCGCGTGGCTTTGAGAAGGGTCCTTCCATCAATATTCCGAATAAAGGCCGTATTGCTATTTTGAAGTTCTTCCACATTTTGGTAACGATGTTTGTAAACTTCATTTTTCACTCGGCCCCATAAAAAAAAATCTAGCGGAGTTAGATCTGGTGAGCGTGGGGGGCACAGAACTGGTCCATGAGTTCCAATCCAACGGGGTACAAACAGTCTCTCCAGTAATGCGTTAAAGATATGGTGATTATGAGCCGGTGCACCGTCTTGTTGGAAGTATATCCGCGGCCTATCCATCAAGTTCACGTTGTCCACGAAATCTTCCAATACATGAGACATAATGTCCTCATATCTCTCTCCCGTCAATGAGCCGCGGTAAAAAAAAGGACCCACAATTTTAGATCCAATCATACCACACCAAACATTAAGGCTGAACCGATGTTGTGGATTAGTGGGATGAGTCAAAAAAGGGTTTTCCCGACTCCAAAAATGATAGATTTTTCGATTAAACATTCCCTTATTAGAGAAGTTACTCTCATCCGACCATAAAACATATCGAGGAAAATTTGGATCTTCTTCACATTTATGTAGGAACCATTCACAAAATTCCATTCTTCTTATATCATCATTAAGATGCAAAGTTTGTACTGGCCGATATTTGTATGGCTCAAAATTATATTTTTTCAAAATTTTATGAATCGTTCCCAATGAAAGGTCTATTTCTCTTGCCAATTCTCTAATTGAATTGTTAGGATGCGCCTCAAAATATCCCAGTGCATTTATCTCTACCTCCTCACTAACCACAAATTGCTTCTTCGTTCTATTCTTCTTGAAAACTTCTTCGTTTCGCCGAAATTGTCTGTATAATTCCAAGAAATATCTACTTTGAGGAATCGCGCGCTCAGGAAACATTGCACTATAATGTTCGCGAGCTCTACTAGTGTTTTTTCTCTGAAATATGTAAGCTTCCATAATATCACATTTTTCCTAATGTGTGAAAACCATTTTTATTAGAAGAAAACACGAAGAAAAAAGCAAAATAACAATGCGAATTTTAAAACACTGACAGATTAATTTGACGGATTGTGATTGAATATTTTTTTGTTTTTTTTTTATTGGTGCCTACTTGGTCTAAATTGTAACAACTATTGTAATGTAGGCTAATTTCATTTTCTCTTTTCCTTTTTTTCTGAGTGGAGTTTTAAATTATACAGTGTCCCATTAAAATGGGTACTTTTCTGATTATCTCGGGAATATGCCCCTTTAAAGAAATCACGTGATAACTTTTTATTTTCAATTTTTTTGAGATAATGTATTGAAACATTTTTGTTCAGAACTAAATTCTTTATTCAACCGCATAAAAATATACAGGATGTTCCATTTTAAAAATTACATTTTGTCAAATATCTGAAAAATTCAATTCAATTGTTTTTTTGTTTTTATCGTCGTAACCGCCAGGAAAAATCCTACTAGTTTGCTAATTTGGACGACTTCGTAGCTCCAATAATAACGGAGTTACCAATGGTGCGGGTTTAAGTGTGAACAGCCTGTATACCGTTAAATTATTCTAGCCTAATTCACTCCTAGTTTAACGTGTAAGATGAGTGTCTTAAAATTTTTTATTAATTTCCTGAGGCACTGCAAACAAAGTAGTTTTTCCTAAATTTACGAAATTTAATGTATCTCTAATTGTAAAATTATTGACAAAGTAACTTTTACGCGAAATGAAATGGCTGAAATGGTCTTTCTCTACGACCGGTTAACCCTCGTGGTTTAACGTTACACGCGTTTTGTTATAGTGTTCATATCGAACTAGTATCAATAATAACTATAAATAAACCCGGCTCTTGTGTCAAATTTATTTCATAGCTAATAGATATTACTATTCAAACCACCCTTCTATACGAATTCCTTCTAAATTTGCATTTCCTGCAACTCAAGCCAGAAGATTACTCGCTACACTAGCAGTTTACTACCTGTACTTCTAGTTTCATTTAAAAAACGCCATCGGTCTTCAGTCTTCGCATTCACCAATATGGTAAATTTCAATATGAAACGTGTATAGACGGTATTGAGTTAAATTTATGATTTACAATTATTCATCCGCAGCCGGGGGCGAAATTCTAACGTGCCGCTGTCGTAATAGCCCATAAGTAATAATTAATACAAAATCAATACAAAATCATATTTAGGAACATCTGCGTTGAGAAGGCCAACGACCTATTAATTAACGAAGTAGGAATTGGTTGGCTTCTTTAGAAGTACCTAATTAATATTTACCGCGTTAAAAATCTAATCTCTTTTTTCATTACTTTTAAATTTAATTACATGTATAATAACACGAACAACCATTCAGAAACTGTCAATATTTATTTTGAAAATTTTGTATATTATTCATATTTAATATGTATTGATATCATAATATTCGATATTTATTGATACGTATACCTACGGGATTGGCCATTTTATGCGGCAGTTTTAAAAATCGCGCTATTCACTTGTATAAATAGTAATCAGTATAATTTTTGTCCTGTATAGTAGCAGACCTACTGCGGTTATCCACTGCGGTTGCCCAATAAGTATGTGAAAATTTGCAACATAAATTTTCAAGATGGCCTCGCATCCAACAGAAGTGCGTGTCGAGTTAATTAAATCTTTAATACATAAAACAAAGTCGGGTTAGTTACACCATTTATAACTCAAGAACGGCTGGACCGATTTTAATGATCTCTGGTTTGTTGGATTCGTCTCCGCCCAGAATAGCAGAATAACTATTAAACGGAAAAATTCACGGAAAGGAAATTATAAAGAAAATTAATTTTTAAATAAATTATGTTAGGAACTCCGCCATCTTCCGCAATTGACAGCTTACGTCACGCACGCTTATAGCTTATTTGTAATAATTGATGTCCAGTGACATAAAAGTGAAAATTTTTTTTGTTTCATGTTGTCTGTGGTTTGTTTTGAAAAAAACAAATAATGACTGTGTAAGAAAAGAAGACGAAGCCACCAACTATCCAAATGAATTTTTAAACTCCTTGGATGTGCCTGGCTTACCACCGCACAATTTACAACTGAAGGTTGGCTAGGTAGTCATCATGCATCGAAATCTAAACCAACCAAAACTATGCAATGGAACGCTTTTGGTAATAAGAAAACTGATGATCAAAGAGATTCACGCCACGATAATAATAATAAGGAAAATTCAAAGGATTCGAGGATTCCGATGATCCTAACCAATATGGCCTTTGAGTTTAAACGAATTCAATTTCCGATTCGTCTTGCATTCGCCATGACGATTAACAAATCACAAGGCCAATCCTTGAGTGTTTGTGGTCTGAATCTAGAAAATGCATGTTTTTCTCATGGTCAGTTGTACGTGGCATTTTCACGTGTCGGCAAACCATCCGCTTTATTTGTTCTTGCGCCTGATAACAAAGCAAAAAATGTCGTATATCACAAGATCCTTCACTGAAGAGAATCAACCCGAGTGCAACCCATACAGCAAAATACATAAAGCAAATAATGGTCTTGCTGACGCGCCATTGAAATACTTATTTTTGTACTTTTATTGAATTTTTATTTTCTTTATATATATTATCCTAATAAACTATTGAACTTAATAAATCTTTTGTGTTCATTTTATTACGTTAATAAAATCCTAAATTAAGTTTAGCTAAAAGTTAACACGACATTTATTGACTGTTAGGCGGTACGAAGCCCGCCGGGTCAGATAGTTTTATTATAAAAATGGAAAATCGTTTGCACCTACAGCAATACGCTTGCATGCTCTATTTGGAAGAAATAACACACTAACGAAAAACATAATAAAAAGGTAAAGAAAAAAGGACAAATTTTGAAGACTAACAAAGGAGTCAATCCGAAGATTTCTGGAATTATAGCGAAATTTGAAGAAACGGCATCTGCGGCAGACGAAAAAGATCAAATGTTCGAGAACGTCAAAGGGCCAACCGCGGACCGGAAACCATAGAACGAGTATGGGAGCATATTACAACTCAACCTTCAGCATCGATCTCAAAGCATTCCAAGAACTTGCAATACTCCTTACTAGACTAAGGCGTATCTTAAGATCTAAAGACGTAACCACATAAAATACAGATTAACCAGCCGTTGAGACCTCTTGATATGGAGGGACGAAATAAATTTGCAAATGTTATAATCGCATAAACGCAATGAAAATGACAGCTTGTCAATTGGGCGAGTCTGGTGGTCGGATGAAGTGCATTTTAATCTATCCTGCTATGTGAACAAACAAAATTGGAGACATAGTGGAACAGAAAATCTACATTTACCAATTGTTCCTACACTTCACCCCAAACGGCTGATTGTATGATGTGCTATCTCGTCGGCAGGAATTATAGGTCCTGTGGTTTTTAATGTAACCATTACTTCGCAAAAATATCGTGAAATGTTTGAAGAGTGCTTTTTCCTGTTGCTCATGGATTAGATTTGGTGGAAAATGCATGGTTTATGCAAGATGGAGCTCGTCCGCATCGTACGGCACCAGTTTTCCAATTTTTAGAAGAACATTTCTCCAACAGAATTATCGCCCTTGACACTCTAGAGTTTACAAGCGGAGAGATATCATGTCCACAATCTAGTCTTGACCTAAATCCTTGCGACTTTTACTTGTGGATATTATTAAAAGATACGGTTTATCGCGATTCTCCACAAACTCTGAATGACCTTGAAATGGCGATACGGCGGCGAATAAAAACAATTCCGCGGATCACACTTCAAACAGTTTGTGGAGAATTTAAAAAAGGCTGCAACGACATTTTTTTGTAAAAGCTCTCACTTTGAAAACCTGATTTATAAACCGCAGATGTTGTTGCTTAATTGCATAAATAAATTCTATGTAATTTAATGTTTTGTATTTTTAACATGAATTCACAAACCGCCTCTTTAAATGGTCAAGCCTATATTTACATGTACGTATTTGTATACAGCATAAATTAAGATCCAATTTTAGAAATCCATAAAAAATAATGTAATATAAACATGCCCTTCCATTAAGCACTCTTTTCTTTTCCTCTAGAAATTGTCATGTGTTTCCCTATTATTCAAGAGAATTTAATATGAATTAATTTTTTTTTAATATTTTCTTTTTTTTTGCAGCTTATTCTTTCTGAGATATTCGACTTCGTAGCGGTTGTGGTTCTTAACATGAAAGTGCATTGAAAAAAAAATTGTTAGGCATACGTCAAAGTTACGTTAATGTGGTATTATTGTTTAAATTAATAGTTTTTGAATTTATAAATTTGTACAAATACTTTATTAATTATTGACCAGAGAAAATGGAACGTCAAGTAGAAACGAAAACGAGTACTTCCTATATATCCTTTTGTTCGAATCCAATAGAGGATTTGTTGAATCGGAAGTCGCTAGAAATATTTTCGTCGCTTACGGAGAAAACGTAATTAGGGAGAGTACAGAATGGAAATGGGTTTCTCAACTGAAAGAGGCATTGCTGGCAGTAAGATATCTCGTACCTTTTAGGGCATCCCCAGTTCCATCCTTGCTGTCATCACTGTCCATGACACCTGAAGGAAAGTTCGCATCATCGCCAGTGGTTTCGATACCGCCACCACCAGTGCTTTCAGTACCATCATCACCAGTATTGTCAATACCGTCACCGCCTTCCATAACGAAATATGTGCCCTTTGGTTATTTGATGCCGCATCCTGAATTAACGTTACATCCACTGTCCGGTGGGATGTTACGTTTGCTGGTACCTGAGGAAGGTCAATTAACTGAACCTTTAATTGTTCACCTAGTGTCACCACTCAGTCTACGAGTGCCCATCCAATTTGAGTTGTTACCAAAGGCACTTAAAGAACCGCCTAAGTTCAAGGGAGACGGACCAGAATGGAAACGTCATCCTAATCAAAAGACGACTGTGCATAGAACCATCGGCCCACTGGTCGTTATTAAGAAACAGGTTCGTCCGTTTTAGGGACATCTAGAAAAAGAAAATTAGTTGAGTGCAATGTTTCATCATAATAATATCAAACCTGTTCTTTATAAGTGAGGGGAGTGTAACGAACCACGTTATTAAAACTTATGAATTTGTGAGTGTTCTGGACGCACTCGGGAATTTTCCATTATTTATTTATTTCGTATGAGAAGCGAAATCGAAATTCAGATATTAGCGTATAAAGCTCATTTTTACGACAAAGAAAGGGTCATAAATCTAATTTATACACTAATATCTAAATTTTTCAACCAGTCCAGAGCTACTGGACAGCTCGTGGATGACACCAGGGAAACTTCTTCTAGGGCAGTCTTTTTCTATGCGGGCCATAGTCTGTTCAACATTTTCGCAATAGCATAGGCTAGTACCCGCCAGTTTCCATTTATACAACTTCGAGTTGCACCTTCCGCAGCCTATGCAGAACATATTTAATTGAGACCATTGTCTGTAGGAGGGTTACGCCCGGCAGAAGTTCTGAAGGGTTAGGAATTAAATCTCTTTTCTTCAATTCAGGATTGTTCGAAAAGGGCTATCCAGTAATCATTTACGTTGATGTAATGCTGAACTTTCGTATCCAGCCAAGTCGGTCTCTTAGATTTCAGTTGGGTTCTGAGGACAATCCCTAAATAATTCTGTATGGGAAGATCAATGTTATTGGAAATCTTAGCCCATGTACTCTTGTGTTCCAGATCAATCGGTAACCAGAGACTAGGAGTGCATCTAACAGTACCGGTGACGATCCTCATTGCATCGTTGAATTGAATATCTACTAGCTTGATATGAAAGCTTCGATATCATAAAACAGCACAGTATTCAGCAGGAGAGTCCAGTGCAATGGCTTCCGTTTGCAAGGCCTCTCCATTCGCTCCCCGTGTATTGCTTCTTCTTCTTCTTCTAATTTTTGGGGTGGGCGTCAGCACGCGCAGACGCTTCAGGACGGTGCCCTTTGTACCACCCACAAGATATCTCTCAGTTCCACTCTCTTACTCTTTTGTCCTCGATAAAAGTCGAGGATAGTGACTTTTATCGAGGGGAAGTTTGAGTACCCTCGCAGGATCCAATAGATCTTTTCCGAAGTGTATCTCATGAACTGCTATTGGCTATATTAATTAATTTTAACCAATCGACCATAATACCATATTTGCATTCCACAGGTAAAGTTCAAAACCTGGGTGTATGATTGTCACATGTTTTGAGCCAAAATAACGAGAATCAGCGCGTCGACATTTGTGCCTCCTTGTTGGCTAGTCATTGTTCAGCTCAACAATAACATCGACCGTCTTTGTCTCACGTTGTTACTGGTGACGAAAAATGGCGCTTTCATGCTATCATTGAGGAGAGAAAAGAATGAATTGACCCTAATGAAAGGTAACTTCCCGAGCAAAAGCTAATATTCATACGTAAGCTGATACTGTAGATCTGGTTGGACAAACAAGGCGTCGTCTGCTATAAATTGCTTCCGGGGAATGTAATAATTACTGCTGAGGTTTCCTATCAACAATTTCGTCTGCTTGAGGTAAAAATTCAAGAAAAGACATCATAAAGTCATTTTGTAACACGACAGCGCTCGCCCTAATACTCCTAGCATTGTAAAAGCGGCTACTCCAGAACTCGGTGGAGAGGCAATTTCACATTCGCTTTATTCTTCTGATATAACTCCATCAGATTTAAATTTTTGTCACTGTCTATCAAACGACCTACGAGAAATTTCTTTTAATAACGGTGCCACACTTCAAAGTTGGCTTGACAACTTTTTCACTTCCAAACTACTGGATTTCTTCAGACTTCAAATCAAAAAATTGCCTGATCGTTTTTAGACAATCGAAAACAATAGAGGAATGGTGGATAATATATTCTTGATTAGTTCGTGTGTTTTGTTGTTATAAAAATAATTAATTTTGAGTTCAATAGGAATACTACGAACTTATGCATCAATTTGACATTTTATATTTGACAGGCTTTTACAATTAGTTGTTGAGACAAATTCCTTAAAAAATTTTCAACTCTCTTATGCATTCGTTATGAATAGCTTAAAAAATATCTGCTTCATTCTATCTTTACTCTTAGCTGCCATTTACTACATCAGTAACAAGAATAAAATACTATAGGCCAATAGAAAAACAAGGCGGAAAATATATTTTGCAAGCAATGGTTGAAGTCAACTATCCTCCTCATAGGATGTATGGAAAACCATGGTTTCAAACATTCCTGTATGTATGTATTTAAACCTCCCTTACTATATTGTATGGGCAGTTAGCTATATTCATTTGATTGGGCCTTTAAACACTTGGTAATTTACTCTGAAGGCCTATTTATACTTCAGCACTACAAAAACAAATTTACTATGTCATAATATTTGAAGTGCGTACACAGTTTACACATATAGAGATTTTCATTAGCCCAAAATATTATGTGAATACTTCGTATTATATTTTCAGTATAAAATATTTGTAATAAAACCTTTCTATTTCCTATGTTCAGGCTTTGTATACAATTCGAGACTGAAATTTAGAATAAATAACCATTACTTTAACGACCCTATTTAAACTCAACGTACCATAAAGGCAATTATAACGTGAAGAACATATTCGTTCTCACACAATTAAATAATAAGAAAATAATCATTAATGGCGATCATTCCTCGTGTTATTTGAAGCATTTTACGGTCTATTATGAAAACAATTATACACCACCTACGCATGAATTCATCCATACAGTCAATATACAACAATAATAATATCAACGAAAGTTTTCTAAATGTCATACCATCAAACAATATTGCGTTTACATTTGTATCGGTATTTAAGGCAATTATTTCGAGAATTCTGATTCTAATGGACCTATGCATTATTTACGAGTATTATGCTAATAATGCGAATTGTTCAATAGGAGAATAGAGAATGTACGATTAGTGATATGTGTAGACATGTATATTGTTATGTTTGCAATGATTAATTATTATTTTCAAATACGTACTGTTCTCTTACATATTTGTAACATCCACGCATTTTCATTTATTTTTTTATTAAAGCATCATAAGACTAATAGAAAAATATCACCAGTTCCATTGTTTGCCTTTTGTGATTTAACATTTCAATTAACTTATCAAATAAAAGAGAAAAAGCAGTCAACTCATTCAAGTTTAGTACTACAAAGGTATACTTTTCATTAAAATAGCTGCAAAGGTGCAATCTAAAATCCATCTGTTTTAAACGATATTTTTGTTGTTTAGATCACTGACTATCTCTACAGAATCGCTATGCTACGATATTATTTTTGCGTTTCTAAATTCATAAGTTCATTATCTTTCGTTCTTTGTCAATTCTCGTTCTTGATTTATCCATTAACATTATGGACTGCTAATTCAATAATTCAATTCGCTATTACAATAAAAAGTTAATTACTGCTAACTTTAATATGTCGTCTCAATTAGAATAAGAAATAAATATATATATATATATATATATATATATATATATATAAAATTTAATCGAAATTATCGACCGTAATATATTGAATAAAATAAATTAAAAGCGGGCAAGCGGTCTGTTAATTAAAAAACTCATTTATTAAGTATCCCTATATTTCGCAACAACTTTGTTGCTTCTTCAGGAGATACTACAAGATTAATGAGAAATAACATTAACTAAATAAGAGTATAAAGCAGTAGTAAAATACTTACAAAATGTAGAGTTGAAAAAAATAATAAAAGTGACGTACAAGGACAATAAAATTGATTAGATTTAAAACTTAAAGTAACTATAGATACAAGCCTTTAAAACCTTTAAAAACATGATGGCCTTACTGAGGACGTTCCTGCAGACAGTGTGATTTGCAAAAATATCCCATACATTGGTGGTCTTACTCATACAATTGTATCACATTTCAAACAATTTAATAATATTAAATTAGCTAAATACAACACCTATACTTTGAAGAAGTTGTATGTAAGATCAAAGACATAACACCTTTATTTTTAAATAGTCGTGTTGTCTACAGGATAGCATGTTCGGATTTAGACATCACAATGTCTAAAACAGCGCATCACAAAGCATAAAAGTGATGTCCGTATTGGAAAGAGATCTTGTGCATTGGTGGACCACGCACTTGATCGTGACCATACATGTATCTATAGTTACTTTAAGTTTTAAATCTAATCAATTTTATTGTCCTTGTACGTCACTTTTATTATTTTTTTCAACTCTACATTTTGTAAGTATTTTACTACTGCTTTATACTCTTATTTATTTAATGTTATTTTTCATTAATCTTGTAGTATCTCCGGAAGAAGCAACAAAGTTGTTGCGAAATATAGGGATACTTAATAAATGAGTTTTTTAATTGACAGACCGCTTGCCCGCTTTTAATTTATGTTATTCTATATAGTATAATATATATATATATACATATATATATATATATATATATATATATATATATAATATTTTCGTGACCTTAGTATGATATGGTAAACTTAATAAGTCGGCGATTAAAGGTCTGGTTTATTACTTCAAAGTATATATATTTAAAACAACCCTACATGTTTCGGCAATGATGCCTTTGTCAAGGATATAAAAAATATAAATGACAGAATATAAATGTCAAATAATTGAGTTGCTATGGTTTAACTTATTCAAAGATACATTCCAATAATAATAATAAGTCATACCTTAGTATTCCAAAAAATAGATAGTAAGGTGTGAACATATGTGTTGTTCGCTGCTAGCAGCTTTTGTCTCTTTCTGGGTATGTATTTGTGTGAGCGCGTAAGTGTATGGTTTTGTATGTTGGTGCGCTTGTGCGTGTGTTTAGTGACCGGTCGCGTAAATTTAGAGAGATCGGATAAACAGCCGTTGCGTAGGGCCGCCAACCCTTTCCCGGCAACTTCTTTACTTTTCCGTGCAGTACTTCGACGGTCCGACCCCCGCACCAACGTTTTGGGCGAATGCCGACAACTTTGCATCTTAAGACGCTCCACGGGCGCATACGTAATAATAACTCATGTCTTGCTTTTCCCTGCTTTTCCCTGTTTTCTGTTTAGTGCTGATGTGGTCCTCTACTGGGTTGTAGCCTAGCATATGCCCTACCAAACTCTAGGGGGGTCTGCCCGATGGGCAGTCAGGTGCCATTCCGCCTTTCCAGCAGGAGTGAGGAACCAAGCTACACGGCGTAAATCACGGCGCCGCGCAATGCACACACCACTAGGACCGGTCCTGGGCGGCAACCTGGCTATGCTGCCGTTAACAGCACGCACACGTTCGACGTGTGTGCATTGCCCCCACTTTTGCGGAAATCGTTAAGATGGCACAAAGTGTGACTGTCGTCGACTGAGGTAGCACTAAGAGTGTTCCTTCGGTTGGCGATGAGCAACCCCGTGCAGGGTGCGCTGCGCTGGACTGCGCCTTGCCTCGTTGGGGCGGGGGTCGGACCGTCGAAGTACTGCAAGGAAAAGTAAAGAAGTTGCCGGGAAAGGGTTGGCGGCCCTACGCAACGGCTGTTTATCCGATCTCTCTAAATTTACGCGACCGGTCACTAAACACACGCACAAGCGCACCAACATACAAAACCATACACTTACGCGCTCACACAAATACATACCCAGAAAGAGACAAAAGCTGCTAGCAGCGAACAACACAAATGTTCACACCTTGCTATCTATTTTTTGGAATACTAAGGCATGACTTATTATTATTATTATTGGAATGTATCTTTGAATAAGTTAAACCATAGCAACTCATTTATATTCTGTCATTTATATTTTTTATATCCTTGACAAAGGCATCATTGCCGAAACGTGTAGGGTTGTTTTAAATATATATACTTTGAAGTAATAAACCAGGCCTTTAATCGCCGACTTATTAAGTTTACCATATAATATATATATATATATATATATATATATATATATATATAATAACTTCGTGACCTTGGTATGATATGGTAAACCTAATCAGTAGGCGATTAAAGGTCTGTATATTACTTCAAAATATATGTATTTAAAAAACTCTACATGTTTCGGAGGTACGCCTTTATCAAGGGTATACAAAATATAAATGACAGAATATAAAATACTGAATTTTAATATAAGTAAATTCGGCGCTGCCTGTTGTCAGACAGCCGAATTTACTTCTGCGCTCGGTCTGGATAATTACGGTGATCGGGCGATGTGGTTCTTTTCTGTGAATGTGTCTGGGAATATCCTTTCTCCAGCAGGGGCGTACCGATGAGCCTGTAGAAAGGTGAAATACGTATCTACGTCTCTGGGGATAGTATATATTCAGACACGTTCATAGTAAATATTAATAGTGAACCTGCATTTGTGTTCTTCACACCAGATTTTTAATAATATTTTATATTATTAAAAATACCTATGTATTATACAAAACTGGTGGAGTTTACCTACTCATGTATGTTTCAATTATTCTGATACATTACACATGCGGTTAAGCCGTAGTATGAGTGAAGACACAAACAAAATGCAGTTTTCTAGAGAGATTGGCTGTGCCAACCTTTGGATGGGCGTCGTTACTTCACATTAATTATGTGGACGGTATGCGAGGTACTTCGGCTGTCTGACAACAGGCAGCGCCGAATTTACTTCTGCCCTCGGTCTGGATAATTACGGTGATAGGGCGATGTGATTCTTTTCTGTAAATGTGTCTGGGAATATCCTTTCTCCAGCAGGGGCGTACCGATGAGCCTGTAGAAAGGTGAAATACGTATCTACGTCTCTGGGGATAGGATATATTCGGACACGTTCACAGAAAATATTAATAGTGAACCTGCATTGGTGTTCTTCACACCAGATTTTTAATAATATTTTATATTATTAAAAATACCTTTGTGTTAATAAAAGTGCCGACAATAATCAAACCATATTATCCATACCTCTGTATTATTCCTTATCCTATTAAATGATATTTTATTAAAGACCATTTCAATACCAGTAAAATACTTTTTAAATTATTATATCGGACATTCCATTCAAAAGATATAACGAATTTAAAAATGTCAATCTAAAGAAAATAATGTTATAATATAATGTAGTGGATATATAAGTAGCTAAATAAGCTAAATGAATACATTTAATTTTACCTCCCACCACCCTCTCCTATCAATAGGCTTTCGTAGTTCAAGTTGTTATACTGTATATATATATATATATATATATATATATATATATATATATATATTGAAGAGAAGCCTATTAGCTGAATAATAATAATATAAGAGAATATTAAGTAGTTAAGTTGTACTTTGGCTGTAAGATGTGTTGGGCGCCTTATTTTATAAACAGGTAAAGTTAGATTACCAGCCAATATTACATAGTATCTCTGATTACGACTAGAGGTCGGTAGAGCATGACCCAGATACCAAATAAATTTGATTCTCGCTCAGGATTATCGTCGGTGGTTTATACTCCTAAAAAACTGAAGGAAAATTAATTAATAGTATCAAAAAGTTATTTCTAGCTAGGCATTGATAAATAAAAGAACTTCTTTAAAATAATAAGTATAAAATATTTATTCAACGCAAGGCATCTGTATACAATAACAAGTAACTTGACTAACGGCAAAGCAAGGAATTAGAATAATATGCACGTGTGAAATTTTGGTTATGTAACTAGTGAAATGATACAGTAAAGTGTGTTTTAATATAAATAAATAAACACTGTGATGGTAAGTACTACAAATTCTTAATAGGTAATGTTCTTTTCTTAAATTTTAACAAAATAGTGATATATCAGAATAACTGAAACATACATGAGTAGGTAAACCCCACCAGTTTTGTATAATACAAAGGTATTTTTAATAATATAAAATATTATTAAAAATCTGGTATGAAGGACACAAATACAGGTTTACTATTAATATTTTTGTGAACGTGTCCGAACATATCCCTCCCCAGAGACGTAGATACGTATTTCGCCTTTCTATATGCTCAATAGTGATATATTTAAAAGTAAAATCAAGATGTAATTATTAGTAAATTTTTAAATTAGTAAATTAGTAAATTTTTGATTGGTTGAGAAATAGTTATTAATAAGACTTTTAAAAAAGAATTAAATTAAATTAACCTGTGTCTTGCAGAGGGAGCGTGAAGGTATTAAGAAAGGTTTCTTAATACCTTGGGTTATACGGTGCAGGTATGTAGAAGCTTATTCTTGTATGTAGAAATCGGTCGACGCTCGGCGGCCAAAAGATGCTTTCGTAGTTTTCTTGCCGGTGTCGAATATTGTTCTCGCAAAAAGTGTTCCAAATGTTGCGCCAAGTATTAATTACGCCTTTTCTATATATTTTTATTCTTTTAACACTAGTATTTTAGTATTTAATTAATTTAATAGAAGGAGTATCACTTTTTAGGCAACTCGTGTAAAAAATTCTGCACCCACGCTAACTATCAATTATTTCATTTTCAAAGCCTTATTAGAAATTACAAATTGTCTTGATTTGTACTTTTACAATTATTTATAATAATCAAAATGTAGATAAAATGTTAATTTAGACAGAAAGACAAAATTAAAATATTAATTAACAAATAGATATGACTGGCTTTTTAATGTTAGGTTATGTACAATTTCCAATACAAAAATAACCTGTTCGCGGGGTTTCCTTATGATTTGAAAAGTGGGCGTGTTCAATTAGTATTGATACAAAATTCAAATGTAAATATTTTTTTTTTTCATTTCGCGTAATTGACTTGAATAATAAAAATGAAAATTAAAAATATGAAAAGTAAATTTTGAAATAAATATAATTTAATCTGAAATATACAAAGTTATCGTAATATTGATTTATTAACATTTCGACACTAATTTTACAAGTTATGTCCACCAAATTTAGCTATTCAATTGAGTGTATTTCTTGTATTAATTCTTACTATTTCATTTACAGATAGCTCGAATAAATGAGCTATTTGTATCATAACAATATATATATATATATATATATATATATATATATATATATATCCTTGAAAAGGCAAATGATGCCTTTTTCAAGGAATATAAATTTATATTTTATATTCCTTGAAAAAGGCATCATTTGCCGAAACATGTAGGATTGTTATAAATATATACATTTTGAAGTAAAGCCAGACCTTAAATCGCCAACTAATTTAATCTACCGTAACATACAAAGCTCACGAAATAATTATCTTTACATATATATATATATATATATACATATATATATATATATATATATATATATATATATATATATATTAAGCTAGTACAGCCTTCACAAAACAATTTACATTATTATTAACAATTTAAGGAATAATTACAAGATTTAATTTAAATAAATATTAAATAATTCAAAGAAAATTACAGATCGCGCCATCTATATGCGAGTAGCACAAGTGGGGTTATATAATTATGTAGCCATTTGCAATTAAAGTGCCAATTCATTATCTAACAAATTGATTTAATTATTAAGGATTTTTAATACCTTCAGAATACTTTAATTTTACTTTTAACCAGAAGTACAAACCAACATTTCAAATTGGCCACGCCTCTTTTCTTATCAGCGGCAATATTTCATGTAGATAACGCGTTCGAAAAAATGGAACGACGATGTTCGAGAAGAACAAAAAAACATAACGGAGAGAATGGAAGCGTTGCCTTATGCCACGAAAGAATGCTAAGTGCATTTTCAAGATATTTGAATATATTGAATTTAAAATAAATTGTTGCAAGTCAGCATACACTGAGTACGTATGCACTTAAGATTGTAAAAGGGGGGGGAAATTTCAAATTGTCGCACATTTATGTTACAAAGGTTAAAGAATATTAAATAAGTTTTATTGTCATAAGGTGGTTTTCTTTCATTTACGTACCCCATACCGAGTGTTTGAGAAAACAAGAATAGGGAACTTATCCCATGTACAAGACAAAAACAGCAATTTGAGCGATACAAAAAGATATATTAAAAACAGAACCCTGAGACTAAAGAGCAAATTGCATTTCAAATAAAGATTACCCTGAGCTAGCCCATATAAAAATAAAGCCCAAAAATCGAGTTTAAAGGAGAGCATTACCGATTTATTAAATATTCAATTTTTTTATTTGAACAATCTTCCACTGAAAGTTGGAAAGTTGTTGTTGAACCTCACATTAGAAGAGGTATGTCTAATCACAATATATATATATATATATATATGGTAAACCTTATCAGTAGGCGATTAAAGGTCTGTATACTAACATTTGGAATTTACTGCAAGTGAGAATTAATGAATATTAAATCACATTCTTACATGTAAATGTCGACTTATTTAATGTGTTCGAAACTACAGTCCGACAAACTAAGTTTGTAAGACTGTAGTTTCGAACACATTAAATAAGTCGACATTTACATGTAAGAATGTGATTTAATATTCATTAATTCTCACTTGCAGTAAATTCCAAATGTTAACTATATATACAGAAAGTATAGAAATGAAAAAGCAATGTCCGTCATCGAGGGAATGCCGTACATTGAAAAGTTCCAACTAGAACGAAACGTCGTCTGTGCGTTTCCTCCCGGTGATAGACTTGTTTTTTCAGTATTTCTTAAAGTCTGTATACTACTTCAAAATATATGTATTTAAAAAACTCTACATGTTTCGGCTGTATACGCCTTTTTCAAGAGAATACAAAATATGAATGACAGGATATAAATGTCAAGTAATTAAGTTGCTATGGTTTAAATTATTCAAAGATACATTCTAGTAATAATAATAAATCATGTCTTAGTATTCCAAAAAATAGATAACAAGGTGTGAAAATATGTGTTGTTCGCTGCTAGCAATTTGTGTCTCCTTCTGGGTATGAACTTGTGTGTTGGTTGCTGCTGGCAGCTTGCGTCTCTCTATGGGTGTGTGGTTTTGTGTGAGAGCGTAAGTGTAGGGTTTTGTATGTCGGTGCGTTCGTGCGTGTTTAGTTTAGAAAATATATATATATATATATATTTTCGTGACCTTGGTATTATATGGTAAACTTAATCAGTCGGCGATTAAGTTTACCATATATATATATATATATATATATGAACTTCATGTGTATGAGAATTAATAGCAGTGCACCTTATCCGAAGACAGACATGATATTCACTACTATACTACGTGTATATATAGGAACTGTAATGAACTTCATGTGTATGAGAATTAATAATTATTAAATCTCATTTTACATGCGATTGTCGTTATAATTTGTTGCATTAAATTCTACAATTCGGCAAAACACTTTTGCCCTAGATTGTAGACGCAACAAGCCGCGACGCCAACTGTACAAGTTGTCAGTACAAATATCATGTCTGTCTTCGGATAAGGTGCACTGATGATCTGTAAAAACAGTGAAATGTCGATTTTGCACATTCCGCGCAAATAAGTTTTTCACAAATTTTTCATTTGTACTGACAACTTGTACAGTTGACGTCGCGGCTTGTTGCGTCTACAATCTAGGGCAAAAGTGATTTGCCGAATTGTAGAATTTAATGCAATAAATTATAGCGACAATCGCATGTAAAATGAGATTTAATAATTATTAATTCTCATACACATGAAGTTCATTACAGTTCGTATATATACACGTAGTATAGAAGTGAATATCATGTCTGTCTTCGGATAAGGTGCACTGATGATCTGTAGAAACAGTGAAATGTCGATATTTGCACATTCCGCGCAGATAAGTTTTTCACAAATTTTTCATTTGTACTGACAACTTGTACAGTTGACGTCGCGGCTTGTTGCGTCTACAATCTAGGGCAAAAGTGATTTGCCGAATTGTAGAATTTAATGCAATAAATTATAGCGACAATCGCATGTAAAATGATATTTAATAATTATTAATTCTCATACACATGAAGTTCATTACAGTTCGTATATATACACGTAGTATAGAAGTGAATATCATGTTTGTCTTCGGATAAGGTGTACTGATGATCTGCAAAAACAGTGAAATGTCGATATTTGCACATTCCGCGCAGATAAGTTTTTCACAAATTTTTCATATATACATATATATATATATATATATATATATATATATATATATATAGAATAAAATAAATTAAAAGCGGGCAAGCGGTATAATTAAAACTCCTATATTTATTATCTCTATATTTCGCAACGAGTCTGTTGCTTCTTCTGGAGATACTACAGGATTAATGAAAAAAGAAAGACATTAAATAAACTAGTGTGTAAAGAAATAGTAAAATACTCACAGAATGTAGAATTCAAAAAAGAAAGTGGCGTACACGGACACTAAAATTGATTAAATTTAAAACATTAGTGTAACTATAGATATAAGGTGTCACATCAACCTTTAAAAAACATGTATATGTAAAAATTAAATCATGAAAAATAAAAAATATAAAACGAAACATATAGCAAAAAACTAAAGTCAAAAAAAGAATATCAAAACCAAAAATCAATGCACCATAAATTTAACAATATAAGGACCAAATAACAAAAAATTTTTAAATGGTCAACTAACCGCCAAACCGAGTATATTAAGTTATTTAATCGTGACCAAACATTCAATTTTGTTGACGTTAAGATCTTAGACGTTGAAAATAACCATAAAAAAGAATTGCGCTTTATGTTTTGAAATAGGTTATCCATTTATCAAATCAACGTTATATTGAGAGATTGGAAACAAGATAATAGATAAACCGACAGTAATTTTATTTATGCGAGAGCGAATCTTAAGAGGTTACTTCGAAAATGCACTGATAAGATCGTGCGATCGAAATACTATCTGTAGTTGAAGTGATCCTTTGGTTAAATACGCTGTGTATGTCCATGTGTACAGATACAGATATGTTTTAATATATTTGTATTAATTTTTATTCACAAATACTTGCATATTTACACATCGATATGGAAGTTTTTTGGTCTGAAGATATTCCTGCGAAACGTCGCAAAGGGAATTGCAATGCCAAGGACGTGTCTTAACCTGGAAACATAGTTATTTTATTATATTTCTTTAATTGAATTATCATCTTTTAAATTTACTGTAATGTTTTGGTGTTTTTCAGTTTTAGCAATTTTTTTTTCATTTAATATTTCTAAGATTATCAACCAAATATATACAAAATTAAATAAAGTATCACAAATCATTTTACAGTGTAACAAATACAAATAGTCTATAATTAGTTCACATAAGTTAACGTTTCAATTTGGGAACTTTAATAGTTCGAGTGATGAGATCGTTTTAACTCATACATATATCTTTATATATACATATTTAGCTCATTAACAAACGTGTATAGATTCAACTATACACGTACCATTGATACATACAGCACTAACATGAACAACGTTAAAGTATGTGAATGTATCGCCTATTAACAAAAACAACTATTCACAAATTGTCATAAATATTGTTAATTACAATCGAAATTTATTATAATGGCAAACGCTTCTCGGCAATTATGACTTACAAAACTATACATAATATTCGAATTTATTACAGACAACCGCAGTAAATAACCGTTTAACGGTCTCAACCTGACATTTCGAAATTATTAATCAATTTTGCTCTGCCATGTGCTCTTCTTTTAACTTAGGGCGATATTTATTTCATCAAGTACACGTTGCGTAACACAATACAACAATCGATTCTATATATTCAATGAGATAGAAATATTAGTACCTTTATTTTATTTATCACTCGATGCCTCTATATAAGCCTATCTAAGCCCGCGATTGCAAAACTTAGCACTCCTAATATTCCAATTATAAATAAAATAACAAAGTAAAAAAACAATATCGTCTGAAAATGTTTTATATCTTCAGTCGATATATTTATATATCAATTAAGTATGTAATTAATAGCAGAACTATTGTAAGTAAATACAAACAGTTATTTATGTATTAAGAATGCAAAATGATATATTGTTGATTAAGAGATTGTTGCCGCGGCATTTTTTCGAAATCGACAATTGTACACTTGCGCTCTTAAGTAAAATATTAGTTCAATATTTTAATACTATATACCGCCTAATTCTGAGCAAACGCAACGATGCGAATGTATGAATATTTCTCCCGCTCCAAATAGAATTCCCCTGAATGTTGTAGGCGTGTCAACATCGATGTCATATGTCATACATACTTACATATTATGGAGCCGCGTAAGAAAATTATCTGATTACCAAATTACTATTAAAGGACTATAAATTGTTTAGTCCTGTGTTATTGTAATGATTTTATAATAAATAAATTGCAATACGTTATACTGACGATGGTCACACAAAGCGTAATGAAATTATTAATAAGCGGTTAAGAAAATAGCAAATAAGGCATCAAGAGTTATAATAAATTAAATTTTAATAATAAAGGTCACAAAAACTATTCATAGAAAACTAAATAAACTTCAGAAATAAATATAAACTAAATTAAATTCTACTAAGGTAAAGAAAAATTGACTCTTACAAATAATAAAATAAATTGTTCATAATGAGAAATTAATTATATAATAACGGAAATTCATCCGTTTAAACTCATCGCCGTAAAATAATTGATGATGTTTGGAATATTTATAATTACGAAAACCATTTAATTTTAGTATGCGGTTAACGGAAGAGCAGCATATGCCTAAATCATTGGAAATATCGCTAAGTGTCAAATTTCAATTTAGTTCTATTGCAGTGCATACTAAAATGGACGTATCATTAGGAACTCTGCGATTTGGGAATAATGGTTTTAAATTTTGTACAGAACCAGTAATGTCTATTTTCTTTTTAAGTCTACAAATTGTAGCTTTGTTCGGGATGGGCCTGTCGGCATACCTTCCGGCAAATAAGTCACATACTCTTTCATAAGAATTATCAGCGTGATACCATTTCATCATTTCGGCTTTCTCTTCTAGTGTATAACGCGGCATGATCACTATTCAAACGCCTAAGAGACACCGTATAGGGTGACAGTGGTGACACTAATTTGTGCCATTAATTGTCAAATCGTTGCGCGACAGACTGTTTTGTGATTGGCTAAACGCGTTCAGGGGATTTTTATTCGAAGCGGGAGAAATATTCATACATTCGCATCGTTGCGTTTGCTCAGAATTAGGCGATATAATGTTTTATTATAATTTTATAAGCCAATTTTGACAATTACATGAAGTAACATAACCTACATATCATAAATCTCGTATAAATTTTACAACATTGCGCAAACGTATCAGTGACGTGTATGCACAGTTATCCTGAAAATCCTATATATTTCCAGGATAACTGTGCAGTCTACCGAGCACAAATAGTCGAAGACTTTTTAAATTTATATAATGTAAGTGTTTTACCGTGGCCCTCAAAAAGTCCCGACTTAAAAAAACCCTATTGAAAATGTTTGAGGAAGATTGACGACGAAAAATATACACACCGCCAATTTTAGACCTAATAATAGCTTTGAACTACAGCAACGCATTATGGAAGCATGACACAATATCATCTCGGAATTTACTCGGGATTTGGTGCTGTCAATGCCGCGACGTTTACAAAATGTAAACAAAATGTAATTGATTGTAATGGAGTATGTAATGATCAAATACTAAAATTGTACTTAAAATTCTAATGTATTAAAAGATAAAGCGTACATAATTTTTATTGTATTACTGCGTTGATTAAAGGAGTACATAAAGATACGCAAACGATTACTGCCATTCTACCGTATGTCCCCGGATTGAGTTTACAAGAGGAAAAAAATTTTTATTTTTTATTTTACAAAAAAGTGCTAAAGGAATAAAATTTTTTGCTTAATTTCAAATGACCAAACCTGTAATTAGAATTTCAGTACCACTTATCTATGTTCTAAAAAAAATTTTTTTAAATTTTTTTCATGGCAGTACATCTATTATTTTTTAATGGTAGAAGCCTTTGACTTGAAAATGTCATACACTAATTTATTTGTCAAAAATAAGTTCAAACTGTAATTCTGTAAGTTTTGGTGAAAATGTTAACGTTATCACAAAAAATATATTTAATACAATGTTACGGTATTGGGGAAAAGAGCTGTCGTCGTATTGCTGAAGAATTTAATACAAAATTTCCCGAAGTAACTGTTTCCCGTATGGGTATAAGGAAGTTGGTGAAAAATTTTTTGGAAACTGGTTCTGTTCTGAATTTAAAGAAAAAGAAAATAGTACGTGATGAAGATGATGCTACTACAGTTTTAATTTTGGATTCGGTGCAAGATAATCCTAAACTTTCATTGCGGAGACGGGCGCTTCAACTGAATATGAGCAAATCCCATATTCAAAGAGTTTTGAAGGAACATAAATTATACCCCTATAAACCGATTTTTAATCATACGTTAGAACCGGGAGATGATGAGAAGCGTCTTTATTTTTGCATGTGGATGGGAGATGAAATAATGGAGAACCAAAATTTTCACAAAAGCATTGTATTTTCCGATGAAGCAACTTATTCTAGCAATGGTACCGTTTTGTCACAACATGTTCGTTATTGGAGTGATACTAATCCTCACTTTAGAATTGCATCAAAACGTCAATACTTTGTTAAGGTAAACGTGTGGTGTGCTGTTTCTTATCATGGAATAATAGGGCCATATTTTTTTTATGCTAATGTAAATCAGCATAATTATTTGAAAATGTTGAGCAATTTTTTCAGGGATGGTTTAAGTGAACTCCCACTTGCTTATCGGCAGAGGATGTATTTTCAACAGGATGGTTGTCCGGCCCACCGTTCGCGCATCGTAGCTGTCTGGCTCAATCAAAAATTCGAAAATAATTGGATTGGCTGGAATGGTCCTGTTTTGTGGCCTCCAAGAAGCCCTGACTTAACTATTTTAGATTTTTATTTGTGGGGACGGTTAAAGCAACTAGTCTACATCGACAACTTGCCTAACAATGTGGAAGTATTAAAAAATCGCATTAGAGATGCTGTTGCATCCTTGACGCTTGAAGAAATTCGCAACAGTTACAAGGAACTGCGGCTTAGAGTCGAATTGTGTGCTGAAAGGGGTGGCGAATTAATAAAATAGTTTTAAACATTATTGTTTCTAGCCTAATTATTTTTTTATTGTTGTGATTGAAAATAAAAAATAAAAATTTGTAATTCTAAATAGGGGTTTGACAGTTTCGTAATTCTAATTACAGATTTAGCACTTTTTTGTAAAATCAAAAATAAAATTTTTTTTCCTCTTGTAAACTCAATCCGGGGACATACGGTATATAATCTTTGCACATCGCATGACATGCTTGACATACAAACCAAAACACACTATAACATTTTTGAAAATTTACGTCAGTTCATCTGTGAATGTTGGACCCGTTTGTTAGACGCCGCTGGCACAATCTTTGATTAACTCCGCAATAACAGTTTAGAGAATGAACTGGGTTGTGACACTAGAATACTAAATTCATTAAAATGTGACGGTGTTTATAAGCACATTTTTTGGCAAAAATATTTACATTAAATACTTTTTACACCCATGCGTACATATGCGTAACTAGCAATCATTAACCATTACTTATAGCAATATTTTGAAATAAAGAGCGACATGCTTTGTGTAAGTATATGTGATTAGATTAGTCGATTTATACATATTTAACTAATGACAAGATTATAAATCAAAATCGTTTTAATTTGAAAGGGCACGCTGAGTGACGCTTTCCCGCGTAAGAATATTGTTGGTGGAGAGTTACGAGGCAATCTTATACATTTAGTAACCTTGAGCAAACAGTATCGTCAGGCGCTTCTGTCAAAAATTATGACACATTATCCTGCAATAGAATTTTTGATTTCTTTGCTTTATGTATAACTGTAACTTCCCATAATTCGATATATGAACGTTTTCATTCACATTCAACGTACTTTTCAACACATAGAGTATGTTGACCATAGCGTTGAAGATTTCAGTCTGTCAGCTTGTAATCAAATATAAAGATAAAACTTGAAAGTTTATAAATGAATTCAGGAAAACTAACCTTTTTATGAACAAAGCAAGCATAAGTTCTGCATCGATATCCCTTACATTTTTTGAAGCCCTCCAGGAATTGAAAATATTGTAGGTCTTCTCATATTTATCTCATGATTTCGAGGGTAATAAAGAAGCAACAGCTTTAATAAGCGTTAATATCGATATTTAGGGATGATTTTCATTATTTATTTCCATTTTCACAAAATTTCACCCGACCGCACTTAACAAAATTTGCCTTTAACTTTTTTTTGTTTAGTTGCTGCAGTGATGGAAACGGTAATTTGATTCGATTCTTGGGCTTGTCATGTATTTTTCAAATAATTTATAAAAAGTATACCGCTAGTTTCTAGTATGTAGTAGAAAATTTAAAGCGAAGACGGAGCAAAGAGGGTTATACCATCACCAATGCTGCAGTAAACGTTTGGCGCTGACAGTGGCTGTCATCGCTAAACGTCTACTGTCTGACAGTCATATATCAGCTGTGCTTGAGAATGGAAACGAAATATGCACACATGTTTGTTGCGTAAGAGTTTGTTGGGTAAGATGTGTGCGTCTCTTTTATTTGTTTGTAATATGTTGCGATATTTAAACCAAAGGGCAATTTGTAATATTCTTAATAAACTTGTTTATTGTCAAAATTGAAACAAAACATAAATTCTTTAAAATAAAATTCATTCTAGGGTGGCGCAAAACTACCGGTATGGTTTGAATGTTTAATAACTTTTTTATTTAATGGTTATTTATTATTATTATTTTTTTGTTATAAAGTATATTAATGGGGAATAATTTTGGCTTAAGTATGAAAAATTATATCCCGCAAGTGGTGGCCATTTTCGGCTTCGCACATTCGTGCTCTTTCCAGTACATTTTGCATAACTTTTCGTAAAATTTCCGGTGTTATGGCTTGAATTTCATTGTGAATGTTTTGTTTTAGCTGTGGTATGGTCGCTGGCTTATTTACGTATACCCTTTCTTTCAAATAACCCCAAAGAAAACAGTCTGGCGCTGTTAAATCCGGTGAACGTGGGGGCCAATTGAAGTCGCTTCTGCGCGAAATAATGCGTTCGCCAAAGAGGTCCCGTAACATAGCCATTGTATCCCTTGCAGTGTGGGCTGTGGCTCCATCTTGTTGGAACCACAACTGTGGATGGTTTTCTACAGCTGGCCTCAAAAAATTATCCAGCATCGTTCGATATTCAGCACCATTAACCGTAACTGAGGCGCCATGTGCATTTTCAAAGAAATATGGACTAATGATCCTTTCGGACGATACACCGCACCAAACAGTACACTTAACTGGGTGTAATTGTTGCTGATGAACTTTTCTCGGATTTTCCGTAGCCCATATCCTGGAATTTTGCTTGTTTACGAAACCATTCAAATGGAAATGGGCTTCATCGCTCATTATCAAATTGTTAATGAAATCGCGATTTTCTTCTGCTTCTTGTCGAAATGAAATGGCATAATCTAGCCGTTGTTGGTAGTCTAACGGCTTCAATTCTTGCACAAGCTGAACCTTATACGGGAACATGTACAATGCAGCCATAATCCTCTGAACGGACCTCCGCGATAGCCCCAGTTGTGCCGAACGTCTTCTTGTTGATGTTTCTGGACTGTCCTGTACACTATCCACAACACGTTGGATATTTTCTTCCGTGTGGACCGTACGTGGTCTTCCGGTACATGGAAGGTGTCTTACTGTACCATGTTGTCGAAAATTTTCAACCAGGCGGTTTATTGTTGGTGCTGAAGGTCCAGTACGCACATTAAAAAAACCACGATAAGCACGCTGCGTCAATACAATTGACCGATGATTTTCAAAATAAAATTCAACAAGTTTTGATCGCTGTTCTGTGGTGTATCGTTCCATTTCTAATTCCCCAACTTTTCTTCACAAAATTCTGAAATAAAAATAAAAAATATAAATTTATTAAAAAAGTTATTAAACATTAAACCATAACGGTAGTTTTGCGCCACCCGGTACCTGTATAGACATTATTTTTTTAATAAAATAAAATTCTGAATTAAACGTTCAAACGTTTGTCCTCCTTGCAACAAACCATAAACATCCTATTCAAATGTCCCATTCATCGTAAGAAGGTCCTCAAACGTGAAATAATATATCAGGAGAAATAGTATCACAAGTTTCAACAAGTTTTTGTTGCAGCTCTGGTAAAGTTGTTGGTCTGTGATTGTTATAAATTTGACTTTTGATATATCACCAAAGGAAGAAATCAAGAGGTGACAAATCCGGAGACCTCGCAGACTATGGAATATTGCCACATCTGGAAATTAATTTCTTTTGAAATACATTTTTCAAATACTGTCGGATATTTCTGTGTTAATATGCAGGACTCTGTTCTCATTGTATGAATTCCCTTGAAAATACCAAGGTACAACAACAGTTTTTCATTTACTAAAAACATGTCCACTTTAAATTGAGCGTGTTTGTACTAACATAAATCCAGTATAAACTATATTTTAATTTTTGTTCTGTTGTAATTCATTCTAGTAACGTCAAAATGACATTTGTCACTTTTTTATATCTAAAATGGCAATAAAACTGACTCCGGCAGACAAAGTACAAATTTTGTTAAATTTGGAAAGTTGACCCATTAAACAAGTGCAGAATAATTGCATTTGAACAAACTACAGTGCTACAAGTTAAAAAAAGATATGAAAATGAAGGCAATATATGTCGCAAACGAGAAACTGGTCTTAAAAGAATATCAACTGATATAAATCATAATTTGTTTGAATATTTGTGAGAAAATTTAAAAATTGATAAAGCAAGTTCAAAGATCTCGTATAAAATTTACTAATAGGGAACAATTATGGAAATATATTGAAAATACCTGGGAAAGCAATGTTGAAAAACCTATTTTTTTAAGAAGTCTCATTGATTCTGTAACTAGAAGGTTAAGGGCAGTAATTGATGCGAATGGCGAATCAATTAAGTATTAGTTTATTTGTGTTTTCTAAATTATATTAAAAAATTACTTGACATTTGACTTGTCTTTCAAAAAAAGTTTAATACACACTAAGCAATATTAGAAAATTTTGACAATATTGATAAGTTAGCTTATACTAGATTTATGTGAGCTTAACTGTACAGTTGCAGACCCTACAAACTCAGATAGTTTGACAAATAATAAATGGTCTTCGTAACATGGTCTTAATATTAAAGTTTAAAAATGTAAAAATGTTATAAAATGTCACCTAACTGAGGGAAAGTAAGTGGCGTATAATATAAAATATTTGGAAAATGGAAAAATTCAAATACAAATAAAGTTTTTGCAACAAAATATGCGTTTTTAAAATGAAAATGTGTTCCAGCTTGTTTTTATTGATGAAATATTGATTTTTCAAGATGCAAGCTCTCAAAAACCATGGCAAGATGAACATATTAAATCTGTAAAAGCAAAACAAGTACCTAGGTGGCAAAAAGTATTAATTATTTAGAAAGTATTGGCATGGGCAATATATCATTGACTGTTATCGTGTTTTTATCAACATTTATTTCATTTGCGATGTGCCCGTCCTCTAGCCTAGTTTTAATTATCGACTTTTGCAGTTCGTTTGAGGCATTTGAAAAATTGTGTACGCTTCTGACATACAATAAACTGACACTAACATAACCATACCGGATAAAAGTCAAATTTATAAATCACGAATTTTTTGTAATTGGGCAGAATGTGACAAAAGTCGGTGTCTGACGTTGTAGAGGCCGGAACTGTACAGTTAAGCTCACATAAATCTAGTATAAACCATTTTTGAATTTTTTTTTTGTTGTAATTTTTGATATCCAAAATGGCTAGAAGAAGAAAACTGACTCCGGCAGACAAAGTACAAAGTTTGTTAAAATTAGAAAGTCGCACCATTAAACAAATCGCAGAAGAATTTTATTTGAACAAATCTACTGTACTACAAGTTAAAAAAAGATGTGAAAATAAAGGTAGTATATGTCGCAAACGAGGAACTGGTCTTAAAAGAATATCAACTGATATAGAGCATAATTTGTTTGAATATTTGAGAGAAAATAAAAAGAATGACAAAGCAAATTCATAGATCTTGTATAAGATTAACTAATAGGGAACAACTATGGCAATCTATTAAAAATACCTGAGAAAACATTGTTGAAGAACCTAATTTTTAAAGAAGTCTCATTGATTCTATACCTAAAACGTTCAGGGCAGTAATTGATGCGAATGACGGATCAATTAGGTATTAGTATATTTGTGCTTTCTAAATTGTATTAAAAAATTACTTGACATTTTAAAAAGTTTAATAAACACTAAGCAATATTAGAAAATTTTGACAATTTTGATAAGTTAGGTTAAACTAGATTTATCTGATACTTAACTGTACACTTCAATGTAGCTGATATGCGACTGCCTGACAGTAGACGTTTAGCGGTGACAGTCACTGTCACCGCGAAACGTCTACTGCAGCATTGGTGGGGTTATAATCCTCTTTACACCGTCATCGCTTTAAATTTCCTACTTCTCAAATCAATCGGTATAGTCCACCGATTGATTCGAGTATCCAAAAAAATTTTATGTATTATTTTCAAAGAAAAGAAAGTGTTTCTTTACTCAACGCGTTTCTAAACTCGGCTGCGTCTCGATTAGAAAGATCGCGATTCGTAAAGAAAATTAATAGTTTTCTTTACTTATAATACAAATAACAATTTCTCGAATACGTCAACAAATATCAAACTCAAGACAGGACGATAAATTGCATCATTTGACTTCATATTTGATAAAGATCAGTTTTAACTTCACTTGCAATATGTAACAAATTTTGCCACAATTCTCTAAGTCAAAGTAAGCCTTATCACGAATGACAGTTGTTGAACACAAACAAGTTCAAGTCAATCTTTCATTTCATATTTAAATTTTCATATTTTACATTATTGACTGTGGGTTGCAATTATGTCTTAAATACTCATCTACAAGGATTTTCGTAAATGGTGGGATAACTCAAGTATCCAGTAATATAACAGGAACATAGAATAATTTGTGTTTTATTAAAATGAGCGGCGAATACTTTTGTATTGAAGCAATAAACAATGATTCAAAATTTATTCAAGGTAAGAAACGTCAGGTTAACTGTCATTCTGCGATTGCGACAGCTTTATTTAATAGACCCGTCAATTCTTACAAAGAATGTAAAAGTATTTAATATCGCCATTACCGCAGTGTTTTGAAATTATATTAATAGTAACACATTTGTATTTCTTTAGTTAAATAATTTTCTATGTAGCATAATGCAAATTGCTCAAATTTATTATTTGTCACGATTACAGTATACTTACACCTAATTAACATATGAATATGTTAAACGAGATATAACTGTTTCATGTTAAAGTTAAATTAATATGTATATTTATTTATAAGTCGGGTGCAGTTAGTGATTTCCATATGAAAGAAATCACGAGAATGGAGAACATGTAAACAATGTGAAAATATGAATGTTTATTAAGATAGCTATTAACATAAATTTTTTTCAGAATGCAATAACAATAATAGGGGTAAACATTCCGAAAGTTATGCAAATATTAACAAGCTAAACCAAGATGTTAGACTTCATGGTAAGTAAATTTCAAATTCATTTTTTAATATCACTTTTTGCTTTGTTAGAATTACGTACATTTATTGTGATACATTCCGGAGTTACGAAGGTCAGTCAAATATGTTTGAGACTCTGTAATAACGCGTTATTATACTAAAATAACATATAGATTATTGTTTATGTATAGTTTCAACGCGCTATCTAATTAGTAATTCTTTAATCCTGCTTTGAAATAAAGATGTTAGACATTCACCAATTGCGCACAAATTGTTCAACGTCTTCATCGCTTATTAAATGTTTTTCTTCTAAATCTTCCTTTAATGGACCAAATATCTGACAGTTGCAGAGATTTAAGTTAGGATTATATTGCAGATGTTTAAAGGTCTGTCAATGCAATTTTTCTAATTTTGCTAGAGGAGGAGTGGTATGACGAAGGCCTTGTGTTTTTATATCACACCTGTGATTGAAAATTTCGCCTTTTGGATCGGCATACCTTCCTAACTTGGAGCTTGGACTAAGAACTCATTGAAGTATTTAGAATTTACAGTTTTTCGATTATGTAGGAAATCTATGTACACATGTTTCTTGCCGTGTTAGTTGTTTTCTAATGACGCTCCTTATTTATTTCGTATGAGAAACTATGTTAAAAGTCATTAATTTATTAACACCCGGAAATTCTTCTCTGAGTATTTCGCATATTCTATGCAATCCATGGGCTAAACAAGTAACACGTATCTTGTTCTGGTAAAATATTTGAAGAACTTGACCAGCCTTTTTCATATACGGTACGGCATCCGAAAGGAATAAAATATTGTCTTTTTTGACTCCTTCAGGGTATAAAATTCCTAGCGAAATAGGGCATTTAAAATTTTAAAGAACTATTAAATTTCATAAAGACCCACTTAAACTGTCATCGACAAAATTAACAATGGTTTTGTGGTTCGTTTTTTCGAGTTCCTTCGACGCCAAAAAATGAGAATTTCTAGCTTCTTCCTCGGTAGGTTTTCCAACTATCATATTCGCTATATAGCGACCCTTGGCATCTGTAGTTTCATTAGCTGAGATTCAAATATCATTCTCGGAAATAAGTTCCTGAATTCCTTTTATTTTCTGTAAATTAAATAAGTACCACATATTTCAACAAGAAAAATTGTCACTTACGGATTCATAACACGTGTGTAGATCATTCTTGCGTAATGTAGATTTATCTGATATTATCTCTTTAGTTGTTGTTGCTAAAAATTCTCTTAAAACTGGATTGTTCAATTTCATTAAAGAGATATTTGCTGCAGCAAATGCTTCACATAATTTTAAACAAAATTCAGATTTAGATAGCCCGGATTTTGTATTGGAATCGCTGACAAAAGTTTTTAATAGTGGCTGTACTTCGTTATTTTTTTAAATTTTTTAAATGTCTACCACTTCTTAAATATTGTGTTACATGATACGTCTTTGTACCATGTATCTAAATAGTTAAAATAGGACATTAAAACAAATTTAAAATCTGAAATTTATCTTACCGGTTTGGAACAAGCTTGACAAAATACATTGCTTTCATTAACCCTTAAATTTTTGTCCAATTTGCTCTACTTTTCAACTTGGCACATTTTCATAGGTGGCATTTAGAAATAGCAAACTATCTATACCTAACATGGCACGGACAACACAAATAGGGAATGAAAGAGAACTTATAAATTCGGCTCCTTTTATATACATTTTAAACTTGAATTTCAAACATTTTAAAAGCCGAAAACCCATTAGGTGGCGGTAAATACCTCTAAACGAAAATTTAAAAAAAAACGCAAAAAAAAGTCAATAAAGGCAGGCTAAAGGCATTTTCCCAACTATCCGCTCTCTAGTCATAACAACTTATACACTAATATCCAAACTATTCAATTAGTCTAGTGCTGCAGAAGTTGCCTTGGTTAGCTTGTGGATGCCACCAGGAAAAATTCTGCTAGGGCAGTCGTTTACTATGTGGTTCATAGTCATAATTTGTTCTACACTTCCGCAGTCGCAGAGGCTAGTATCTGCTATTTTTCGTTTATGCAGCATTGAGTTGCACAATCCGTGGAATGTGCGAATGGAATAGCAATTAAATCTCTATTCCTCAATTCAGGGTGTTGTTAGAGAAAGGCTATCCAGTAATCACTCACATTGATGGTGTGCTGCACTTCCGTATCCAACTAAATCGGTCTCCTAGATTTCAGTCTGGGCCTGCGGACGCTCTCCAAATCATTGCGTATAGGAAGATCAATGCTGTTGGTAATGTTAGCCCATTTATTATCCCATTATATATTATATTATTATTATATTAGCCCATTTGATATCCGACGGGGCAATGTTAGAAAAAATCGGTGGCCAGAGATTAAGTGTCGA
The DNA here is from genome assembly GCA_935421215.2 of Melolontha melolontha. Lineage (NCBI taxonomy): Eukaryota > Metazoa > Arthropoda > Insecta > Coleoptera > Scarabaeidae > Melolontha > Melolontha melolontha. The sequence goes on from OW285235.1 coordinate 72,442,540, forward strand.
TCTAACAGCAGCGGTGGCAATCCTCGTTAAATTATATATCTATTATACAAACGTATTTTTAATAACATAAAAAATATTATTAAAAATGGGGTGTGAAGAACACAATACAAGTTCATTTATGTATTTTTGAATGTATCTTCTCCAAAGACGTAGATACGTATTTCACATTTCTACATGTTCGTTGGTACGCCCCGGAGAAGATACATTCAAAAATACATAAATGAACTTGTATTGTGTTCTTCACACCCCATTTTTAATAATATTTTTTATATTATTAAAAATACGTTTGTATTATACAAATTTAGTGAGGTTTTACCCACTCAAGTATGTTTCAAATTATGTTGTCATATATCTATTAGTTACTGTGTCAAGTTTTTGACATTCTCACGGTCACTAAAGAGTGTCCTAAGCTTCTTAAACACCTTTTAGATAATGTTTCATTGCCGCACTATTTTAGTAATCTCGCGAGAATTTCCGTTAATGTTTAACATTTTCTGTGCTTAAGAACTTTATTAGACACCTTCTGTACACCTATTGTGGTTCTCGATAAAGGAACGTTTTTACGAATATTTTATTCTCCGATTATATAATTATAGTAAATCTACAAAGGTTGAATGAAAATTATAGTGACAACCTTTCTCATAATAGATTTGATCAATATTTTAGTGGATCGGGAGCCCAGGCAAACTTTATCGTTCAAGTGACTCATCAGTCACACAGCCACAGGCTTTAAAGTTGAACTGTGTGAACTTCAATTGACTGTCAAGTTCGCTTTCAACTGGTCACGCCACTCGTGTATTTGCTATTCAAAATAGTCAAAAATATTGTTAAGCATCGAATAGTACTATACAACTTTCAATTAAAAAATTTAGAATAGTATTTTTAGGTGCTCGATATACGAAAGCAAAGGTTGGAAATAAATCTCCTATAGCTAAATATCTTAAAGTTACTTACAACTTTAAATTTGATCCTGAAATTTCAACAGCAATTTGTCCTCTAATGCTAACTCCTTCAGCAAGATTTCTGATGCTCCCAATCGATTTCTTCTTAAAAGCCATTGCCTCACCTAAAAACTAAATTTCTTGCGTTTTTCACTCATGTTAAATAAAATTGTATTTGGTAATTTGGTTCTTCTTTTAACATGATTGTTGGCTATCTGTACAAACTTCAAGCACAACTACTTTCGTCGTCATTGAAACCGTTGATCAGTTTATATTGAAATGTATTAACTAAAAACTGATTTAAGTCATATTCACCTATTGATCTAGTGTAATTGGATAATTGAACTTGATTCGTGAGAACGTGCCTTTAGCACACTATTGCCAATGTTCTCTGGATCAAGTCTCTAACTATATATGTACATTTCTCACTGCTCTCAGTCATGGTATGTAACCAGTTCAGAAAGTCTCATGTAAATTTAAAAATAAGCTTTAAAAGTCTTGAATAACATGTATACATAACTGGCACAATAAATAAATAGCAATAAACTATCCTATAAATATTTTAACTATTTGAAAGTATGCATATTTAGTAGTTCATATTCAATAATATTAATTCAATATAAAGTTTAGTTTAGTTATTAAAATAGTATATTAAAAAACGAGTTTCATAAGGCACCATTTTGCCGCACGAGATCAGTTTAGAAAACGAGCCGCTTGCGGCGAGTTTTCTAAAGAGCGAGTGCGGCAAAAGGCCTTATGAAACGAGTTTTTTATACTATTTTTTCTATTTTGCGTTTTTTACATTAATAAATTGCTTAAATTGGAATTATTTAATTTGAAAGTTCAGAGTTTAATTTTTATATAAAGCATGCAGTTGGTCACATTGATACTTGACATTTTCAAATTTAAATCTTGCTATCCGCGAAGTATATTATATTACATATTATTTATTAATTTTCGTTAACATTACTTGATATTTCATTTAAAAATATAAACATGAGTGACATAGAAACATATATATGTTGTTGACAATTGTATACAATATACGTTGTTTGTATAAAATACGGATATATATCATATCTGTCAAATGTACATAAATTCTTAAAATCAAATGACAGCAATAATATTTATTTCTGTATTCGAACAACGCCAACATTGAAAAATGAAAAAAAGCGTATCGAAATGAAGCTCATTTCGATACTGTTTTGGGTTTCATAATGAGTTCATTTCGAACGCAAAATAGAAAAAAATATTTTTGCAAATATTATTATTTTAAATTAATTCATATCACGTTGAAAGACGCTGTCGGTTTTTCCTCAACGAATAAAAAGGACTGAAGTAATGATAACATTCATAATTTAACGCAACCTATTACTTTATGTATTCAACTTCTGCACAGAATTGCACCAAATTACATTGCTTAAATAAGAGAAAAATGCTTTTTAAATTGTTAATATTGTAGTTCGAAAATTATATAAAATTTTAATTAATTCTATTTCCACTTTATCGACATTATCTGATAATTAAGGTTTTATAAAACAATACCTATACAAGAATTCAATTAGTAGCAAGTGAATAAACACAATTATTTTTTGGGCTATTTCCATCGTTAGTAGGATTTCAATAATTCTATGTTTCGGCAGTCAATCTACTGTCGTCTTCAGAGTAACCCTAAGAAGGGACAGTTCTTGCCAAATCCATGTCTGACATATATGTCTTCCCAATTTTTTTATTGCGGGATGTAAAAGTGTGAAATTCGAACCAGGCCTGAAATTCGAAACTTTGAACTAAATCAACCACACTAACCACTATGCTTTTGGAGGACGAAGTGGTTAGTGTGCTTGATTGACCTTGATGGATGCCTTAGCGTACGCACCTGAGTTTAAAACTGCGAAACAGGCATCTAGGAACAATGCTCGATTCTGTACTGCCGACAACCACGTAAATGAAGCATTTGTGGAGCAAGTGGTACTCAATCAGATAAAGCGAAATAAAGGAGCACGCCGATGTTGGGATTGTGAAGAAATTTGTCACTGTCAAATGTGTAAGGGTTACCAAGAAGACATCGACTGAGCAGCAGGAAACTCCAAGAACGCTCGGCCAAATTGCGTCCTTACATCAAGCCAATACCCGTCGAACAACCGTAGTTGATGACCACTGACAACATGACAATTTGCGCATAGAACAAGAATCCGACCCTGATCTTGTCTTAAGAGTTAGGAAGAAAATTGGGCAAAGACCAGCCTGGCAGAAAATTGCTTCCCGTTCACGGAAACTGAAATCATACTGGACACAATGGAATTCTTAGATGATGTAAGATGATCTCCTGAAACCTGAAGTGGAAAATTACGACGGAAGTGAGCGAAAAATACAACTGGTGATTCCCAGGAAAAGGATACCAGAGGTATTTCGAGAACTATTGCGAGGTGCGTCAAAGATTTTATTGGGTAAATTGATCAAGAGACGTGAAACTGTTGTGCGAGAAATGTGTTAATTGTGCCACGAGTAACGGACCACAAAAACGCAGATGTGCCCCTATGCGACAATACAATGTGGGAAGTGATAAAGGAAATAAATTCTTTATCGTGGTGATGGACTATTTTATCTAGTGGGTCGAAGCTTGTGCCTTACCTAATCAATAAGCTGGAACCGTGGCGAATGTGATTGTAAAAGAGTTCGTTAGCCGTTTTGGTGTACTCCTGGAACTCCATGCAGTTCAAGAGCGAAATTTCAAATCCAGTCTGTTCGAAAAGATGTGTTGACTTTTGGGCATTCGAAAGACAAGAACAATTCCCTTGCATCCACAATCAGATGAAATGGTAGAGCGCTTATTCAAAGTAGTCTCCGAACACCAGAGGGATTGGGATGAACACTTACCATTATTCCTAATGGCGAGCCAGGTATCTATTCAAGAGGAAATTGGGTAATCGCCAGCAAACGTACTATTTGGGAGGGAACTCCGACTGCCCTGCGATTTGAAGTTTGGGAGCAAACCTTGTGAAGATCTCGCAGTGGAAGACTATGTTAGTACTGTTCGACGAAGACTGGACAATATCCATGACCAAGTACGACATAATATCCAGGATACCAGCGATAGGATGAAGAAGAACTTCAATATCAACGTCGAGAACGGTGGTAACCATGAAGGCGATCGCGTTTGGCTGTACAATCTACAACGTCGACGGGGCCTATCTCCAAAACTTCAAAAGAATTGGTAGGAGCCATACGAGGTGTTGAAGTGAATTAACGATGTAATATACCTCATACTAAACCAAGAGTCGTACATTTTAATCGATTAGCTCCATACTCTGGAGACAATAGCGACGAAGCCGCTGACTTGCGCCGACTGAATAGCTAAAACGAAATACTTCGAAGACTTCATGGAGAAGTATTTTGCTTCCAGGAAAACTCAATTTGGGATGAACATCGAGAAACAGCAAGATTTATTTAATGTGCTGTTAGACTACGCGCTCGCTCATTGCGTAGCCCAAGATTTGCAAATGCCTAAAGAAATTGCCAAGGAATTTAAAGACAGATAGGCAGTATCGGAGAATTAAGGTAGCAAGGACCTGCAATTGGGAACAGTCTCTAAGTAATAAATAAAGAACAGTCAATCTTTTATTTGGTCACGAAAAAACTGTCAAGCCTGAACCCAACCTACCGTACCTTATGGAAGACTGATCCATTTCCGTGAACAAATGTTACAAGACATCTTGAAATCAGTAGCTTCAAAACTGGGTTGTGGGAAACAGATGTTTTTGGAACAGCTAGTGCATGGCTGCTACAGGTGGTAGGGCGATTGAGCTAAGGCCATTCACTTGAGTGCGGCCTATCATTTCAGTCATAATGGAGCAGTGGACGATATTGCATCGTGTTTTCGCTTACGATACTTTTATACGAAATAGTGAGTCTGTTATCACAACACAACGGGTCTTTCTGCGGGACTTCAATACCGATCGGAATGGCACAGTTGCAAGCTGAAACACGTTATTAAAATGGGTTGAGGCGTTCAGAACAACAAGAAACATTACGAAGACAAAGCCACAAGGTCCTGCAGTAACTATAAGGACGCCAGAGTAAGAGCGACATTAATCAGGAGCCCGAGGTAAATATGTACGAGAGCTGCACATAAGTCGTAATTCTTTGAAAAGGATTTTGTGACTAAATTCAAAATGCCATCGCTATAAAATACAGGTGGTCCAGCAACTCAAAGTGAGGTACTATGAACAAAGAGAAGACTTCGCAGTGCATATGTAAGTGTTGTCTAATGATAACCCTAATGCAATAGTGTTAATGAGCGACGAAGCTCATTTCCACCTAAATGGGTTGGCAAACAAACAAAGCTCTCGTTATTTTGCACCTTAAAATTCATGTAAGGTTAATGAAAAACCTCACCACTCTTCGTAAATTACAGTTTGGTGTGGGGCTGCCCGTTTTGGAGTAATCTGGCCTTATTTTTTTCCAGGAAAATTGCGTCACGATGACAGTGAACTCACAACGCTAATTTCACATGTTGAATACATTTCTCAGGCTAGAACTTCAGATGTGAGGAATAGACATGAGAAGTATATATTTGCAACAGGATGGTGCCACAGCGCGCACTGACCAACCAATTGTAAGAAACATGTTCCTTGACCAGCTGATTTCGCATTTTGGTGATGTACCGTGGCCACCAAGGTCACAGGATTTGTCCGCTGTGACTATTTCCTATGAGGATATGTGATAGAACGTGTTTCTCACAAACTCCGTAATTTAGTAGACCTGTAATCAAAAGAAGAAATTAATGATAAGAAAATCTTACATTTACGGTAAATAACATTACTTTCGAAAAATATATAGCCTTGGATGGCGGAGTATAGAGATGCAATTACGGAAGAGGTGCATTTGATCGACCAAAACATGTTGACCCGCGTTCATGATGATTTTCGAAAGAGACTGGAACCTTGTTTTCAAAAAATTACTATGTTTAATCAATGGTATGTTCTGACTTTTCTTTGGTAACAATAAAATAATATTATTTTGTGAATTAACTTTGTACTGCTCATTTAAAAACAGTCCTTTTCCCAAAAGTCTGTTTATATTGTCTATTCACTTTACATGTGCGTTGAATAAATATTACGTCGTGCTTAAAACTACCACATTTAACAATGAAATTTAGTTTTATGTGGTAGAACAACGTTTAAGAATTTCTACTTTGTAAAAAGTACATACATTAATATTCCATCTTAAACAGTAGTTTTGCTTAGTAGTGCGTAGACAAATTTGATGTTAAATTGTCGTTGTCGTACACTTTCATGTTCCAATAGACATACCACTATAAAATTAAGTTTAAATAAATTATAATTCGAAACAATGTGACCCGTATCATATACAATTATTCACATACCATGCCATACTACGATCCATCTTAAAATGATGTCAATAGTTGATCATTAAGTATAAATTCTACACGCATATATTTGCAACTTAAGTTCTGGATACAATCAAAATCTGGACTGACATTTCTTTCATGTTTCGTCAAATATGTAAATGTTATTTGAATTGGATATAGTATTTGTATCTGATGAAGAAGGTTAATCTAAATTTATATCAACAAAATAATAAAAGAGAATTCATATATTCCTCAAAAGCCAATGTAAAATAAATGATTTTTCTATTGATTTTTCTATATTTCAAATTAAAAAAAATAAAATGAGATAAAATATATTAAGTACATTTATTTATATGCCACTTAAAAATTATACTACTAGGATATAATTAGGACTTCTTGGAAACGTCGTTGGTTATTTGCTTCATTATAAGTCCATTAATTTTCCTCGATACGCAATCAAATGAATATTCTTTTCGATACAAATCACTAGCCATTTCGCTTATAAACATCTGTACCATTGGATTAACTACAATTTTATGCATAGCAGCTGCAAATCTCTGCGGTTCCGGATCTAAAAGTATTCCATTTATCCTGTGAGTCAAGCTTTTCTTAGCAAATCCAGTATTCGTTGCAATAATCGTTTTCCCCATCATTAGTGCTGATACGATAGTGTCCGGAAACGGGTCGTGTTTAGACGGAATTATGACGGCTGAACATTTTTTCAATAAGGTTTTTTGATACACTACTGGAAGTTGTCTCAGGAATGTCACTTGAGATCCGAATTGCTTATCCTTGGCTATATCTGTTAGCTCGTCGTAATAGACTAACTCGTCTGAATTGGTTTCACTGCAATTGCCTCCTATGACTAAATGAAATTTATCTTTTAGAGGTTCTTCAGAAATATTTACTAAATGGTCTAGCGCTTCTAAAGCTAATTTGAAATTCGATCTTTTCTTATATGGACCAAATACAACAAATAAGTTAGCATTAATAGGCAGATCTGGGACAATTCTCTGTATATCTACACAATCTTCTTTCCATAATCCTGTATCCACGCAAGGTGTTATATATTTTAAATCTTTTTGAATATTTGGAAATGATCTTTTAAAAATATCTGCCAGGGATTCTGTTTCAACTAAAATTTCATGTGCATGGGGTACGGTTGTAGCAGTAAATAAATCTGGTGTTACTTTCAAGTAACTCGTGAAAAAATCGAGTTCCTTTATTGCCGAAAAATGTGTCACTAGAATTGTCTTGTATCTTGATAACTTGGAAAATATAAACAACGCTATGGTATTGGTATCCAGAATTATCACTTTGGGTGTCGGCTTAGGTGGAAAAAAACATATTCTTAGTGCCATAACCAGTGCTCTTAGACAATACCAGTTCCTCGGCAAATATGATGCAGAATATTTTACATCTATCACGCCATGAGAAGGCTAAAATATTAACAATAAAATATTTTCCAAAAATATAATTAATTTACTTACTGAAACTTCTGTAAAACAATTTTCTTTATCCAGGCCACTAGTAACAATAGTGACATTATGTCCATATTCTTTTAATCCAGTAGCTAGGTCGATGATGTAACGATCATCCGACTTCTTTCTGAGTTTATTGTGTAAAAATACAATGTGGCATTTTGGACTTTGATGTTCTACTGGGTTTTCATTCATCTTTTTCGAACTACAAAAACGCGTATAGTTTATATTGCCGACTTTTTTAATCAATTACTATTTACATTTTTTCATTACATGATTTTTCTGAACGATGTCAAATTTTGACATTTAACAAGCAAAAACAGTTGGTTAAATTTTGTACTACTATCATAGCCACACTCTTCGTAGCAGTTGAAATTATTTTAAATATAATCGATATGCTTTCTGTCCCGAAAATGAGTTTCATTAAATAACTGCGACTTTCATACAATACAAATCACCCATACTAAACTAAAAATCGTTCTCGATATTCCGAAATTATGAATTCTTGGAAGCTATAAATCTAGTTATTGAAAAATATGTAATTTTTTCATTATTCGTGTCAGAAGAAATTAATGAATAAATACACACATAAATACAAGACGAAATGATACTGACAAATAATTTGTCAACATCAACATCAATTACGTTTCGTTTTGTCAAAATGTCTGGAGAAAATTTCAAATAAACGGTAAAGAACTGCAAATCACAATGCAATAACGTAATATGCGACATATTTGAAGCACAGGTGACGTTCCGCAGTCACGTGACTCGAAATACTTTACTAGTATTAGAAAATCCTATTAGACGTATACTATCCTTGATTTGACACCGCATGTTTTACGAGTTCCAGTTGAGGAGAAAAGTAATCAATAGTGCATAATACATTTGCAGTGCGTTCGGTAAAGGTGGCAAATTAAAGGGCCAACGTTGGCTTCAAAAATTTTGTCCAGGAAACTACTTATTAGATGTTTAAAATGGTCCTTTCACGTATCTAATTTTTATCGAGAAGAGCTGCGTCCCCAGGCACTGAAGCAAGAGCATCATTAAATTGCGTATCACTTAGCGTGGTTCCAAAGCTTGGTAAATTGGCTTCACAATAATTCGCTAAGGACTCGTTACTACAAAACAATTTGCCCTTTTTAGAACAAATTATGGTTGAAGATGAAAAATGGATAGTCATTGTAAATTTGAAGAGGCGACTTCACTGATCAGACAAAAGCTCTGCAACCACTACTAAAGTCTTGCAACCGAAGAAAGTGGTGTTGTGCGAATGGCAAAGCTTTATAGGAATAACTAATTTTGAACTGTTTCTAGGCAAACCATTACAGGGGAGATTAAATGGAAAGGCTTCTTCAGGTTTTAAAACAATGAGTACACGCACTGGTCAATTGGTAAAGTGAAATTTTGCAACATTGCATTACTATGTTGCCACAGACGCCTGCAACTAAAGAAAGGTTGAATAAGTTATGATGAGAAGTTGCAATTCAAAACACTTCCAGAATGTTGGGCAAAAATAATCTAAAATAATGGCAATTAAAGACTAAATTTTGTTCACCTCTTAAATAGTTTCAAAGGTGCAGCACAAAAACGACATTAAATAACAATAACCTGGTCATTGTTTACTGGATGCACATTTTTGCAAGCCTACTTCTTCATTAATTTCTTCTTCTTCTTGTTGTCATAGGATTTTTGCAGTTTATGCATTGGATGATGATATCCAACTCTATCTCTATCTATTTGCAGGTCTTTCCTGGTGGTTTTCAGTCTCTGGTTATTCTTGGTAGTCGCTCTTCAGTCAATCTGTTTACATAATCATTCCATTCTTTTTTCTGTTTCATAGAACATTTGACTACACCTGTAGATTGCATTCGTTTCTTATAGAAACGTTGGTTCTTCTTTCGCACAAACTGATACCTAAGCTAGATCTTAACGTTTTCATTTCAGCTGTCATTATTTTTCGTTTCGTTTTCTTGGTTTCAGCTCTGGTCTCAATAGCATATGTTAGCACTGGACGTAGTAGGACTTTATAGATTATAATTTTGCTCTGTATTTGCATATATTTAATCCTCCATACTGTTTCTTTAAGGCAGCCCGGTATTTTTAAAGCTTCTGTTAATAGATTTGTGCTTATTTAAACACATTACGGCCGCTTGATAACACTACACCTATACACTTGAAGGTCATCACTTGCTCTAGCTCTATTATTCTCCCTTCTAATTCTAGTTTGCAGCGGTTTGCCTCTTTGAACACCACTAAAACTTTTTTTTTCCGTTGCCATTTCCATGTATTTTTTGGCAGCTGTATTGAACTTGTGTAATAATCTTGGAGATTATCTTCACCATCAGCCAATACTAACGCATCTTGAGCAATAACATAGTATATCTATATTGTTTTGGCCCATTTTATAACCTTCAGTTCGTATATTGTTGGATTTTATGACAGTTTTATTGTCCGTGTTGGTGTGTTTTACTATTTGTATTATGCTGTGGTAGATATTATTATGTCTTAATAAAGAAAATACCTACATCTTCTTGACTCATTTAAATTTTCAAATCTAGTCTGAACGTTTATGTTAATCATATTTTCTCGATAATTGATTTTACGAAGTAATTTAACTATATGTATTCATTCCTTCATATAAACTACTTCAATCAAAAGACTGGTGCAGCGGCAGTAATCGATAAATATCAGTAAACATCGTAATAATGTGGAAACAAGAAGTTTTAACAAATAGGGTAGTTTCTATTGTTCTCATGTCGTTTTATATCCTTGTGTATGTACACGTTGTACCCTGAAATTTTGAATACGGGCTTTTGAATGCATTACTTGGCGCTTAGCTACCATGCTCGTTTTTTGCATAACTGAGAATATGAGTAATGTAATGTGACTAATGTGTTTGTAGGCACTGTGAATTACACTCGATTATTATAATAGGTTGCCATGGTTGTTATTGAAAAATGCATATCAATTTGACTTATTGTTAGTTAGTTTCAAATTTGATATACTCTGATACAATTAAGTGTAGTTAATGTAATAACTCGATATAGTCATGTAACTCATGTATATGCGTAACACTTTCGGCAAGGCTACAACCTCGCCTTTTTTAATACAAACGGTAACGTGTTATATAAACACGACCTTACTCTGTGTTTATTGCATACACAAGACTATATGTCAGGGTTTGTGTTATGTTCTAGAAAAGACTCCAAGGATCTTCTCTAATATATATATACAGTAGTTTAAGTAAGAGATATTCACATACACAGTTACAGTCATAGTAATAGTCAGAGTAACTATACGTTAGAGAGTTACAACCAGTCAGTGGTACGAACGGTGTTGTACTTAATAACCACGTTCTACCCTGTCTGAGTTGAACATAGTAAACGATGTAAATACTTTGTTAACCAGTTGTAAGTGTTAAATTAATTATAATATGTTACCCGAACTTTGTGCGTATCATTTACCACGATAAGTCGCCCTAACCTGCTATCCAATGTGGCCGACCAAACGGCCCACATTACATTAATTTTTCTTTTCAAAATGTTAACAACGGAATAGAAATCTCAAATTGCTAAATGGTTTTATGGAGGTCAATCGATGAATTAAATCGCAAATTTTTTGTTTTGGCATACGATGTGACAGTAAACACCAGTTCTGTCTTCCATGTCATACATTTATCCTCAAACTGAAGATGCTGAAATGCGGGAAATTATGGTTCGCAATATGATATCAGCAAATAACACATTATCAACAAGAAACCTTTCAAAAAAAAAACACACATTAATACCGGAAAATCAGAAAATCAAAGTTAAAACGACACAGAGGTTTTCTGGCTGACCATGGTCGTCGAATGGAGATTTTGTGAAGATGTGATGGATAGAGTAAACAACAATTACCAATTTCATCGAAATATTCTGTTTAGAGACGAATCGACTTTCCCGTTACATTATTGTCGTCGGTAATGAGATACTGGTCCCAAGAAAACAAGCACCAAGGAATAAGTTTAAGAACTTTTTTGGGGTACCCCCAAAAACTTAACGTTTGGATTCGTATTCTGGGGGACACTGTTATAGGACCATTTTTTATTAATGGGAATCTGAATGGCTGAAAGTATTTGCTTGAGAATGAAGTGATACCAGCAGTACAAGGCATACAGAATATTGATATGGCTCATATCTGGTATCAGCACGACGGATGTGCTGCTCATAATGCGACTCGTCAATATTTACATCAAATATTTCCCCGTTGCATTATTCGCACCAACGGAGATATAAAATGGCCGCCAAGATCTCACGATTTGTCCCCGAATGATTTTTTTTCTTTGGGGCCATATGAAACAAACAATGTATACCCATCAGCATCTAAGACCTAACAACGTGTATGGCCTCAGATTAAAAATCCTTGAAGCTATTCAAAATATCACTCCTGCGATGTTAAGAGCAATTCGATAACAATTTTATGATCGTCTGGGATATTGTCTGGCTCAACAAGGAGATGTTTTCGAACATTTAATAAGATGAATGTTGTAACTATTCATTATTCGTTAGCTTAGCATTGTGTTTGTTATCATTTAAGTATAATTTGTAATATTAAAATATTTTGTAAATATTTTTCACTTTGATTTTCTATTTTATTACAAATTAGATATTACTAATTATTTCCCGTTGCTTAGTGAATTGAAATATTTGGGTATGTAAAAAACGAGCATGGTAGCTAAGCGCCAAGTTATGCATTCAAAAGCCCGTATTCAAAATTTCAGGGGACAACGTGTATAATCTAATTTTTTGACACATGGCAAAAAAATCCTTGAAAATTTATTTCTTAACCTAGCAACAATTCTGCAATGTTTTGTATACATGCCTGATTTTTAAATTCAAATTAGTTAAAAAATTGGTAAACCGGAAGTCAAATAAGCAAATAAATAAAACAAATTCGATCAGATGGCATAATAAATTTATCAAAATGTATTCATAACAAAAAATGGAATTGAATATAGTTACTTTTCACAACACAGTGTTGGAATAATTGAAAGGTAATCTGACGAAAGGTAAATCTACTGGTCGTCACACTTTTGTTACACCCGATATTTTGTAAAATTCTAATCAAATTATTGAACACAATTCTAATGTTTCAGTATGTTGTCTATATCAACTAATTGGTAAGCTCCACTTAACAATTAATCTGTTTTTTCAACCTTTCCAACATCCAGTCTAGAATTTTTCTATGATACCTCTCGTAATAATCTGCAAAAAAAAAACAGCTAGATTTATTTACACTTATATAAATTTTCACTAGCACAATGATCATCTCCAAAATAATATTAACCAGCAAAATATTACGATGAAACATGGTTGCACCTGTCCCGTTATGTTAATTTGCAGAATTATGGAACTTAGTCGGTAGATAATATACCCAAGTACCATTGCATTCAGTTAAAATTAGTGTTTGGACGACTATGTGATGGCGACGAACTATTGGCCGAATATTCTTTCAATTAGCACCTAAAAATAGCAAACCATTCTATTATAGCAGTGGTTCCCAACCGTTGGTCTACGGAGCAGAAGTGGTCCGTGAGAGCTGCGGAAGTGATCCGCGGGAGGGTTTTGTGGCACACCAATAAATGGAGATGGCTATCATCTGTTGAATTAATAATTTTTACAACTTTGGTTCATATGTAGCAAATGAAATGTCATTTTTATTTCGAAGTAATATCACAGCACCAAAGGTCTTTAACACTTTCAAACAGAACCGACACGTTTCCGTATTGGAATCGATTGAATGTAATTGATGACATGCGTGTAGCTTTTGAGTAGTAATATTAGCTCCAGGATTACTCAACTTGTTAAGAAGGTGCAAGCTCAAGAATCACATGATGGACCATATAAATAGTCTATAACATCGCTAAGTACAACACGCAGTTATTGAATAGCTCTATTCATTCAGTTAACCGCACATCTGCCTTTTGTCGTTGAATTGTGACGCAATTACTTCAATATTACAGTTAAATTCCTTTCTTTATGGGCGTAGGTAGAAGCATTTGGAGTTTTTATAATTTATTTTATTTATTAGCTTATATTTCGTGAGATAAATAAAGTACGGTGAGTTAGTTTCTTTTTTTCATTGTTTTAACTGTTAATTAAATACTTCGTAATTTTTGTAATAGATTCTGTTTAATATCGTTTCATCGAAACTACTCCCAATTATTTTAACGTATTTGTTTAGTGAATTTCATTAAGTTTCAATAACTTGCGCATACATTTTTAATTTTCATTTATTTAAATCTAGAACATTGTTTAAGCTACATTTTCAGATATGATATGGAACAACATCGAGAATGGCATCGCGAAACAATGGCGAGTTGGATTAAGGATCATACTGATTGTATGTCCATTGTCAGTGATTCCAAAATTTATTGCAAAGTCTGTAAAATATCGTTAAAAAATTTCAAGAAATCGCCCGTAATACGTCACTTGGCATCGCAAACACATACACAGAAATTAGACCCGTTGGAATCTGACAGTTTTAACGAAAAACTCTGTGAAACTTTAATGGCGGCAAATATTTCTTAAATAAACTTAACAATCCCACTTTCGAAACATTTCTCCAAAAATATACTGGTCGAAATGTTCCTGATGAATCCGCCCTACACAAATATTATGTTTCTAGGTGCTACACGAAAGCAGTAGATCGCATTAGAAGCCATCTTTCAAATCAGTACCTATGGATAAGTGCCAATGGAACTGTCGATATATTAGGACGCCGTGTAGTAAATGTTGTAGCTGCTATACTATATCCAACTATTCCATATAACGCATACGTAATAGTAACAAAAGTTATAAATACAGTTGATGCGGAAACAGTAGCTGAAACCATTTACGAGAATATGCACCAAATGCTTCATTCGGACGACAGGTACAAAGAAAAAATACTTTGATTTGTCAGTGACAGTGCTGCATATATGTTAAAAACAGGCAAACTATTAAATAGGAATAATTTGAAAAATATTCCTGACTTCGGATGTGGTCTTCGCCAAAAGTTAGACGCAGGTTTTAATAGAAATCCATATTTAATAACATTGAGGCAATTGTGTATGGGGACAATGCCTCAAAATCTAACTATTTAAGAATATTTCCAGTATGCAACCAGTTGCGATCTAGAAAGGACGTTTTCTATTTACAAGGATGTATTTCATTCAAAGAGAACAAATTTTACAGAAGAGAACCTTGAGAAAGTATTGCTAGTTAATATTAATACTCCTTTACTCAACCTGAACTACAAAATAAACAAATAAAAATGTATTTAGTATTGTATAGATCACCACCCGTTTGTTTTCCAATTATATATCGTAAATAAAATTAAAAACTCTTTAAAAATACAGATTTTCAATAGTACGCCTGTGGGCGATGAGTCATCGGCCTCTCGTGTCCGGTCCCTAATTATAATAGTACTAACGAGTGATCATTAAAATTTTCGCTCAAGTAAGCCATGTGCACAAAAAGTATGTCCTAACTTAAGTTATTAGAGGAGATCTGTCATTATAATTTCAAACGTCATGATTGTTAAAAAATAATTTGAAATGCTGACTTTTATATTAAATATATTTATAATTTTTATACAAAGTAATAGAATATTATAAAAAATGTGTAAAATGATGACCATTCTGCACCAAGCATAATCGCACTCTATTTCGTAGAGCATTGAAAACATTGATCAGTATTTGCGGTGAGTTATTGATGTGTTCACATTTTTCTATGATTTTATGTCTTAACTCTTGTAGATTATTAATTGGTGTTTCATAAATAATATTCTTTATATATGGCCACACAAAAAAATCCATGACTGTTAAATCACACGATCGTGGTGGATATGAAATCGCTGTATTTCTACTTATTATCCTATCGCCATAAAATTGTTGCAAAAACTGAATATTTTCAAGTGTAACGTGAGATGTAGCCCCATCCTGTTGAAAATATCCGACCTGGAGTTCATCATTAGTCAATTGATTAGTAAAAACACTGAGAATTTCGTTACGATATTTCTCCGATGTTATCGTGCCCTCAAAGAATATTAGTCCTATTAATCGGTGACGACTCATACCTACCCATACGCCTATTTTTTCTGGATGTAGAGGAACTTCTCTGTAGAAATGAGGATTTTCACTGGACCACATACGCATATTTTGCGAATTAACATAACCTTTCAAATAAAACCAAGCTTCATCGGTGAAGAAAGTATGATTTAAAATATTGTCTGTCATTGTTTGAATAAACCATTGGCAAAATTGTGTTCTTTTTTCATAATCCGTGGATAATAGATTTTGTACAGAAGTTAATTTATATGGATACATGTGCAAGTCCTTTTTTAAAATTTTTTGACATGTTCCATACGAAAGCCCAACTTGTTGCGAAACTCTGCGAATAGATGTTTGAGGAGATTCGTTAATAACTTGTCTGACATTTTCAATTACGCCGCGACTTCTCTTGAGAGGAGGACCGCTTCCTTTTTTCCTTAAAATACAGCTTGTTTGACGACAAATATTTACACAATGCATTAGCGTATCACGGAAAGTTTTATAGCTAGGAACAGTATTTGGATATCTCTCTTCAAACTCCGCAAGGCAATTTTCTATTGAATGCTGCCAAATACCATCAATTTTTTTAGATGTCAGGATGTAACATTCTACCATAAACGCTTTATGCATATCATTAAAGGCCATTACTTTTTCTTTTGATGAAACTTTAAAATATATATTTGACACTGACAGATGTTTGAAATAACATCTTAATGACTATAATGACTAAAGCTACGACATAATTTTTATATACACGGCCAGCTACGAGTGAAAATTTTAATGATCGCTCGTTATTAAGTTTAACGAATATGTTAGAAGTGTTGATAAAAGTTTATTTTCAGATTAACACGGTTTATTATTATTGAACCTTGTGGTCCCTCCAAACAACAAAACATTTAAAGTAGTCCTTGGTCGAAAAAAGGTTGGGAACTACTGTTTTACAGTCATTTATAAATTCGTTGGATAACAAAGAATTGCCTAATGGTTATTTTCATCAGGATTCTGCTACACAACACGCTCCACATACAACTATGAATTATTTACAGCAATTTTTTCCCAGACCGTTTCGTAAGTGTAGGCTTATCGGCAAGTAGATCGTTTGATTCGTCACCGCCTTTCATCTTATTCCCTTATTTATAAAACGTAATATTCTGAACATAGACAATTTGCATGCTATTGAAGAGGCAATTGCAAATGAACAATTTATCACGAGTTCAGTGTTGTTTACAAGTAGGAGCATTTCAGGATTTTCTTTGAACAATTTTCTTTGTATATAATTGTATTATTTGTAATATAGGCTAGTAAAATTTGTTTAAACGATCATTTTGTTTAAATCTCACTTCTTATATCAGTTAACATTGATTTACTAGTTATTCTAACACAAAAAGGTAAATATAAAGTGCATGATCAAGCAAGCCAGTTTCTCAGGGTTGCCATATTAAATATTTGCTTGAATCATTTATAGTATCTCGTTACATAACATGCTTACGTGGCAAATAAATGTGGATCTCATTTAATTCTGGTTATTAGTACTAGCCAAATAAATTAAAAATAGTTTAAATAACCAATTCTAAAATATCTGATTAAAATTATATAATCTGACTTTATCTATATTTTCGATCTATAATATGTGTTCTTCCTCATTTTATGAAATTATGCAATAATATAAATACCAAAGTATTTTTAATAATATAAAAATATTAGTAAAAATGGGGAGTGAAGAACACAATACAAGTTCATTTATGTATTTTTGAATGTATCTTCTCCAAAGACGTAGATACGTATTTCACATTTCTACATGATTCTCAATACGCCCCTGTTGGAGAAGACACATTCAAACAAACATAACTACGTTACTATCTAGCCGAAATTATTCAGACAGCGCGTGAAGGAATATTCAACGCCGTCTACATAATAACAGCCGAAGCAGACGTGTTTTCTATAGTCGGTAACCACCGTATCTATACAAAACTGTATTCTCGTGTCTTCACTATTTATCGGCGTGAGCCGAATATGTATATGACAACATAATTTGAAACATACTTGAGTGGGTAAAACCTCACTACATTTGTATAATACCAAAGTATTTTTAATAATATAAAAATATTATTAAAAATGGGGTGTGAAGAACACAATACAAGTTCATTTATGTATTTTTGAATGTATCTTCTCCAAAGACGTAGATACGTATTTCACATTTCTACATGATTCTCAATACGCCCCTGTTGGAGAAGACACATTCAAACTAACATAACTACGTTACTATCTAGCCGAAATTATTCAGACAGCGTGTGAAGGAACAGGGGCGTATTGAGAATCATGTAGAAATGTGAAATACGTATCTACGTCTTTGGAGAAGATACATTCAAAAATACATAAATGAACTTGTATTGTGTTCTTCACACCCCATTTTTTATAATATTTTTATATTATTAAAAATACTTTGGTATTATACAAATGTAGTGAGGTTTTACCCACTCAAGTATGTTTCAAATTATGTTGTAATAATATAAATCATAAAATTAATTCAATTCCAGCACGTATTGTTTTCATACGCGGCAATTTGACATACGCTTATTTCATATTCTTACAGAAATGGAAGAACAATTGGAAATTGCTGAAAATCGTTGTAACACTTTAAAAGATCAACTCGACCATATGAAAAAACTATATCAAAGCAAGTCAGATGTTAACAAAATTGTGAAACCACTCAATAGAATGTCAAACCGTATATGCGATCTATCCTCCAGGCGAAATCCCACAGACTTTAAAAGTTTATCAATAACAATTTTTAATAGTAACATCTTTAACAACAATGATCATTTACAGGTACTTCCAAAAGCTCTGACATTAGATCATCGTCGTCCCTTAATAGGAGTGAAAAGAGTATAGTATTTCCACTCAGGCAGAATTCGCAAGCAATTTCCACAGATAATTCCGGAGCAGCCGTTCAAACAATAAACAATATCTTAACTGGTATAACAGATTCCGTGAATCGTTTGTCACAAATACATGTACATATCGACGAAAGGCCGACTAGCAAAAACGCGGGACGTTTACGTGATTCTGCTTGCGGAGATGATATACCAAGTAAGTTTATACAATGATTGTTATGCTATTTAGATAAATATTAGAAATTTCGGATTGATGATTTACTTATGAAATTAGAAAGTCATTGTTTAAGTTCCCAAATTGTTCTCAAATACAAGCGACATCTACATGATGCTACGTTGTTTGTCTAAATCAGATATATTTATGTTCCGCAGGCTGGCTTATAATAATAACTTTTATTATCCACAGAGACCCATTGACATGATAACGATTAGCATAATTATACATAGGGTTAATCTATACATAATTATATATATATATATATATATATATATATATATATATATATATATATAATTAATTGAAAAGAAATTATCGACCGTAATATATTATCAAAAATTAATTAAAATTCGGGTAAGCGGTCAATTAAAAAACTCCTTTATTAAATTACCCTATATTTCGCAACATTTTGTCGCTTCTTCTGGGGTAAAAAATGTAGAGTTAAAAAATAATAAAATTGACGAACAAAATATAAAAATGATTAATCATTTTTATATTTTGTACTGTTTTATACTCTTATTTATTTAATGTTATTTCTCATTAATCTTGTAATATCTCCGGAAGAAGCAACAAAGTTGTTGCGAAATATAGGGATAATTAATAAATGAGTTTTTTAATTCACAGACCGCTTGCCCGCTTTTAATTTATTTTATTTTGTATATATATATATATATATATATATATATATATATATATATATATATATTGCTATATATATATATATATATATATATATATAAGGTAAACTTAATAAGTCGGCGATTAAAGGTCTGGTTCATTACTTCAAAGTATATATATTTAAAACAACCCTACATGTTTCGGCAATATGCCTTTGTCAAGGGAATACAAAATATAAATGACAGAATATAAATGTCAAATAATTAAGTTGCTATGGTGTAAATTATTCAAAGATACATTCCAATAATAATAATAAATCATGCCTTAGTATTCCAAAAAATAGATAGCAAGGTGTGAACATTTGTGTTGTTCGCTGCCAGAAGCTTGTGTCTCTTTCTGGGTATGAACCTGTGTGTTGGTTGCTGCTGGCAGCTTGCGTCTCTCTCTGGGTGTGTGATTTTGTATTTGTGTGAGCGCGTAAGTGTAGGGTTTTGTATGTTAGTGCGCTCGTGCGTGTGTTTAGTGACTGGTCGCGTAAATTTAGAGAGATCGGATAACCAGCCGTTGCGTAGGGCCGCCAACCCTTTCCCGGCAACTTCTTTACTTTTCCGAGCAGTACTACGACGGCCCGACCCCCGCCCCAACGAGGCAAGGCGCAGACCAGCGAAGCGCACCCTGCACGGGGTTGCTCATCGCCAACCGAGGGAACACTCTTAGTGGCTACCTCAGTCGACGACGGTCACACTTTGTGCCATCTTAACGTAACAACAGTTGTTAATTTGAATATACAGGCTGATTCATTTTCGGCCCTCATCATGAGAATCTCGCTTATTATTGGAGATAGTACTGCTCGGAAAAGTAAAGAAGTTGCCGGGAAAGGGTTGGCGCCCCTACGCAACGGCTGGTTATCCGATCTCTCTAAATTTACGCGACCGGTCACTAAACACACGCACGAGCGCACTAACATACAAAACCCTACACTTACGCGGTCACACAAATACAGAATCACACACCCAGAGAGAGACGCAAGCTGCCAGCAGCAACCAACACACAGGTTCATACCCAGAAAGAGACACAAGCTTCTGGCAGCGAACAACACATATGTTCACACCTTGCTATCTATTTTTTGGAATACTAAGGCATGATTTATTATTATTATTGGAATGTATCTTTGAATAATTTAAACCATAGCAACTTAATTATTTGACATTTATATTGTCATTTATATTTTGTATTCCCTTGACAAAGGCATATTGCCGAAACATGTAGGGTTGTTTTAAATATCTATACTTTGAAGTAATGAACCAGACCTTTAATCGCCGACTTATTAAGTTTACCTTATCATACCAAGTTCACGAACATATTATATTTATATATATATATATATATATATATATATATATATATATATATATATATATATATATGTATATATACTGGGTTCTTTTTTATCATTACCTATGTATTCTTCTAAAAAAAGAAAGTCAATGCATAGGTGGCATGGTAGGCAACCAGTTATACACCAATGAAGTATTTACCTACAACCAATAGCTTAATTCTTAAACCAATTTGCTATGAAATAAATACATTTTATTGATAAATTAACTCCTATATAAAAATGCTCATTTGATGGTGACATTTTTGTCACTTTGGCAGCGATAAAAATGCTTCTTCGTAAAAATTGGATTACATATCTAGTAGCCCCGCATCACTTAATTAATTAATTAATTAAGATGTTTGTTACATTCATTTACAAACACATTTTAAAAATTATACTGATACTTAAAGCGAGATGGACAATAACAAAACTATATTGTGGGTCAGCTTTGAGATATCGTCTCCGATAGTATTTATGATATATTCAGTCGCACAATGGCGTAATAAAATTTCTTTAAAAATCTTTAACATTTCTTTCTCGCTTACAAGAGGGAATTTTGGGAAAATATTTTGGGTACATACTTCCGTAGAACAAATGGATAACTGTGCTAATGCCATAAATGCATAATTCAAAACCAAACATAGTTGCAATTTTGAGATAATCCTTTAAAATATTCTTAACATTCAGCCACATATCTAAACATTAGACATATGGCTTACGATTAGTATTTTTCTGGTTCTAGAAACCAATTATGAAAAATTTTACTAATTAGAAGATTTAATTTTTACAAATTCAATCAGGTATTCCTGTTGCAACAACTTTATTAATAAAATAAATTTAAAGTCCTTCAAAAAATTATCAATCGATTACCCAATTTTATTTAAAAATATGGTTTAAAATCTTATTATGAATTGAATACCAAATGTAACATTAGTTTGAGCAATGTTTTTCAGTGGTAAATCTGAACTTCATACCGAGAACTGAAGCGGTCAAAGGTCCAGAAATTATAGTAGAAGAAGCAGTTCACAGTATTACAACTGAAGACGTCCGTCGACATAGCTCCACAATTATTAGCATTAAATCGAAGTCCAACAACAAGAAGAGAAATAAACGACGCAATAATAACAATAAAAACATTTTGCAAAATTCTACTATAACTGTTAACATATCAAACAAAAAAAGTTTAAAGTCGACTGCTAAGCATGTTGAGAAAAAATTTAAAATTGAGCCGGTTAAAATGATAAGCAGAGGTTCAACGTCTATTCTGTCGCCGAAGAAATCTAAGAAGCATGTCTTAAGGTTAAGACAAAAGTCGGGTGCTTCTGCAGATAGACACAAAAATATGACAAAACAGCTCAATGCAGAACCAGAACGATTAGTAGAAATTTATCACAACAATGCAGCAAAAGGTAGTGAATCTGATGTCAGTAATCAAGACTTACGGAAAAATGCTTCAAATGAAAACAAACAAGAGAAAAGTAGTAGCGAAACTGTTCCATCTTTACCACTAGACGATGCATCCGACTTCAATATGTCAAAACAGCAATCACGACAACAAAACGACTCAATGTATTATAATTACAATAATAATATCAGATTATCGCCTATTGAAGAAAACGTATATGTGGAACCCACAGCACCTAGAACGGAATGTTATAGCATGTGTTCAAAAAATTACGAACTTCCCACTATTGCATCTAAAATGAAACAGGTCGCGAAAAGTTACTTGAGAAGATTTAATTTCCATTCCATACCATTTTGTGCCGCAAAATCTACCAGTCCAAGTCACAACATCGGTATAAATATACAGCAAGTGATGAGTATAATCAAAACTAGACAACCTGTCACAGGAATATCACCAACATTGGCACACAATATAGGTTTAGCAGCAGAAAAATTACAAGGAAGTTCCTTCACGGCAATGGTATCGTCTTTGGGATCACGTGTTGGGTATTTGTCAAAAACGTATATAAAGTACCTAATTTGAATTTAGTTTTATATATATTGCAGATATAAACGATCAGTGTGTCCTTTAATGAGACACAACCTGAATTATCAACATTTGCAAGAAATTGCCAAAGAGATACCTGAAGAAACTGGGGAAGATGGAGGTAAGCAGATATCGGAAGAAGAAATGGCGTGTGGTGACAGGAATGTAAGTAAAGCAATTAATATCGATATCTTGCATTATTAGACAAATTTTTGATAAACTCAAATAAAAACATCTAACTTTATTGTCTTGATTAAAGAAAATATCTCTGTCTAGGGAATGGAGATTTATTGAATTACCTTTGTGTAAATTATTCAAAATTGAATATATTAAAGGCATGGTAACAGTTAAGATGTGGATTATATTTTTCCTTCGCTATGGTGCCTGGCAGTTTGTTTGCGAGATTAAAAATTATTAATAATTGTTGATTGTTGTTTCTTTATTCAAAAACTGTAATCCATAAATAATACTGTCGCTGCTAATAGAAAGCTTCGCTTTTAAAGGTCATATGAGAGCCAGTTTCATTATTTTCTTTACATGATCTGCATATTGACTCATTTCTCTAGACGTGTTTTCCATATTTACGTTTTTTAGGAGTTGTGCATTATTCCATATTTCCATTAGTTGTCTCTGTAAAAGTACAGAAATGTTTTAAAATATCTATATTTTAGAGTGTTGGATATTTCTCCTTTTTCTTATAATTTTGGGGTGGGCGGCAGCACGTCCAGGCACTTGAGCACAGTTTCTTTGTACCACCCCCAATACATCTTACAGTTCCACTCTGTTAGTCTTGCGTCCTCGATAAAAGCCACTATCCTCCTCAGGGGAAGTTTGAGTACTCTCGTAGGATCTAATAGATCTCTTCTGAAGAGTTTCTATACTTTCAGTTCATCACAAGTGCATATCACATGAAGGCTAGTTTCCTCCTGTTTTTCACATTTCCTACACCAGGGCTCGCTAACCAAGCTTATGCTGTACAAATCCTTCCTTAAAGGACAATGTCCAGTTATTAGCCCGATAATAATTTTAATTTCTTTTTTATTACTACGAATCAGTTTGGCTGAAAACCTAGCATCCAGCTCCCTTGGTAGCGCTTTAGTATGAAGTTGACCTTCCATTAACTTCCATTTCTTTTTATGTTCTCTTTCTAGTCATAACCAGATCTCCGACATATAGGTTTTGGTCTCATAAAGTTCTTATTAGGACATTCCTTGACCAGCTCGTCTGCTTTTAACTCCTGGTAAAAAACTATTAGTCATTATGTTAATTTTTTTGTTCATGCAGCCGGCTTCCTGAATTTCCTCGGTGCAGCCTGCGACTATAATGAATTCAGCCTGAAAAACCGTTGTGTTTCCTTAGACTTAACGATATCTTCCTTCTGGAGCACATTCCGCTTATACCTGTATCTGTACCCCGATTGGATTGCAATGCAAGCGTGCACCAGGTGCCAGTAGCACAATCGCTCGGGAGACTTTTTGCCTGTTCCTTGGTCGGTATAAACATGTTCTACTTAGCTGTAAGCATAATCTCAAGTGCCATACTGTCCGCCGGCATTTAAAATATCGGCTCTCCCAGTATAGTTCCTGTGATATCTCTATGGCCCCCTACAACATCATACGCCATTAGCCTTCAACCTCAGGACCGCAGTTATTGCCTCCGCTTTTACAAATAGTTGCAGCGGAGGGAGACCCACGATGGCCTCCATAGGGGTGGTTCGCGTGCTGTTCATAGCTCCCGTGTGTCTCAACAGAGCATGTCACTGCAGAGTCGTCAGAAGCCCCACCGACGATGTCAGCTTCGTCCTCCTCCACCAGACGCTGCTCCATAGGTAATCATTGGTCTTACTACTGTTGTGTACAGCCAGTATACCACATTTGGTTTTAGTCCTCAGGTCTTGCCAATAGCTCTTCTGCATCTCCAGAAGAGCTGTGTCGCCCTGTTCGCCACTTTGACTAGATGCCTGCTCCAATTCAGTTTCGCATCAACTGTAAGTCAAGACTTGGGTATTTATTCACATAGTAGTTACTACTTTCATTATTACTGTTGTAATTCAATATAAAACCACTTGAGATTAGCCGACAGCTACATATTATAAAGTTTATAATTAGTACATTTCAAAGTTGATCCGCCTGGTTTACTGTCTCATCAGCGGCAGTTTCTTATTCCTTGACCTTTCGCTAAAAAAATGTCTTATACTCTACCCATAATCTGCCATAATTTAATATCTTCACACTGTAACATCAACTTTAGTCCCCTTTTCGAAATACATACTTGCCGTTTCTTCGGAGTAATTAATCTAGTAATTTTTTTTTGTGCTTGTTTTTGTTAGCGTTGGAAATGATTTTTATTTGGCTTTTTCTCTCTCATTTTTTAGCTTTTTCGATAATTTAGATATCTGGAATATGTTTATTGTTTTATTTATAAATAGATTTAAGTTAAGTTAATTTAACTAGTGTAAGCAATATTGTGTTCATTTACTTCTGTTTGTTACTATTGTCTTTAATGTAGAAACTGTTGGACAAACAAAATTATTATTATTACCGTGCTGACTTTGTTTCCATTATTCTGTTTTGATGGAATGCGTTTCCTCGATATCCTCAAGCATGTTCTAATTTAGGTTTATTGCGTGCAGGGCAGGTTAACAATCAGTCGAAATAAGAATTTTGCTAAACTTATAGTATTGAGTAAATCATTTAATTTTCGATGGAGAAAAATAGTGGACAATGATATAGGAAACAGCATTTAAATCACAAAATAACTTTTTCGTAAACTCTTTTAAATATTTAGGGAACAACCTGGACTGCTGATCCCATGACCCAGAAAAACTGCACATGCATTCCTCAACAGGGCGTTGGATTTCAGCAAATTCTCAGTCGATACAATGCACACACATATTCAACAAGTACAGTTTCGCAAGTAACACTTGAAGTATTGTCATTTTCACAATTTATTTTATGACATTTTTTAGCTACAATATCGAGCCAGGTCGCGTAACAATAAATTCTACACCTCGTCGACAAAAGCTAGAACTAAAAGTTTGCCACTTTCAAAACAGCAGCCATCAATGAAACCAGTTGAGACCAAAATTAGTCAACCCCTAAAAGGAAAAGAGAAAAACTTGAAAGAAGTTCTAACCAATCTACATGATGAGTTTTCTTATTTAAATCAGTAAGTCAAGTACTTTCATTTTATTCTGATAAATTATATACAGTATTTTAGGCAATATGACTTACTGTCTAAAAAAGTCGAAGAATTGGGAATTGATGCTGATGAGGAGACTCTAAAGCAATTAGAACAAATGGAACATTGTTTAAACAATAAAGAAGAAGAAATTACAATGGTGATGACTTTATACAAAGAAGTAGTGGCTTTAAAACACCAAGTAAAATCGCTTAAAGAAAGGGCAAGCATGGCGTCGTTATCACTTAATAATGCCCAGTTACCGTTTCCGCAGCAAACGACTGTTTCACAGTGTCGGCATTATAACGATGCGTATACTGCTGTCCATTTAACTAAGTTGCTAAGACAAATACAAACATACCAAGAAATGAATAGAATAGGACGTAGAAATTAAATTTACTGTGAAAATGTATGACCTATTATTAAAATTTTAGTACTTGTGTTTTTTAGCCCACTATATATTTTTTATTTAATTACAAATAATTTACAAATAATAAGAAAACAAAAAAAAGGTAATGTTTATACAGTTGAAAGCAAAAAAACGTAGAGAAGAAACAGTTTTCTGTAATAGAAATTCTCAAAATGATTTGATGTAAGTACGCCTTCAAAGTTACCTGTCAATGTTTTGTAATCTATCAAAGTTGATATTAAATTACTTTAGAGATGCCTTTCATGAATGAAGATATTAAAGTGAATGTTATTGCAGATATAATAGCGGCTTTTAAAATACGGCAAATTGCTTCACGAAATAATATAAAGTAAAAACACGAATTACAGAAAAAAGGCGAGATCACCATAAAATTTCTAGAGCTCATGGTTGTGGTCGCAAAAGAATATTTACAGCTGAGAAAGACCGCCATCTCACAAATGTACTTCAAGAACATCCATTTTCTTCAGCAGTGAATACAGCTGATGTTAGTAATTTTTCGGGTTCTGTTTGTGGTGCTACAAAACAGTCGAAAAACTTTCTCTAAATGCAACCCACAAAGAAAATCGTGTAGGGTATGGGGCAATAGCCAAATAAAAATAATTTCTGAGGCCAACAATAATAAACATAAAAGGGAAATAAATTAAATTACTAGAAAAATAACTCCGAAGAAACGGCAAGTATTTCAGAGGGAGGAATAAAGTTGATATTACAGTGTGAAGATATTAAATTATGGCAAGCGTATGCATTGTAAAGTATGAGATATTTTTTAGTAAAATGCCAAGGAATAAGAAACTGGAGCTGATGAGGTAATAAACCAGATGAATCAACTTTGAAACGTACTAAATTATAAACAAACTTTATGAGATGTAGCTGTTGTCTAATCTCAAGTGATCTTCTATTGAATTGCAACAGTAATAATCGATAGTCGTAACTACTATGTGAATAAATACCCAACTTTCTGAAATAAAGATATTTTAAGAATTTTCTCTGTAATTTTCCAGAGACATTCACACTTTAGGGCTCATATAGGGGCATCTGGTACATAATAAGACTTTGAAAAATTTTTACAGACAAAAAGTTATTTCAAAGTTAAAATATCATGTATACCGTAGATTTGAATAAAACTTTATAAATAATGTGTATTCAGAAAATTTGAAAATAAATGCTTGGGGTTGGATTTCAATTCATGGCACTGGTGCTTTATGGGAAATAGAAGGAAATTTAAATTCAAATTCTTATGTCAACATTCTAAATAATGTGATGTTGCCTTCAGTGGACCTGTTTCCTTCAAATCTTAATTAAATTATTCAGCAAGATAACGGTCCGATCCATAGGTTTAACACAGTCAAAACATGGTTTAGATAATGTTAATGTGTTGGATTCTCCCCCAAGAAGTCCAGATTTATATATCATTGGAAATGTGTGGGGGTTAATGATTAAGGAAACAAAAAGATTAAATCGAACGCCTCAAAATAGAGAAGAATTGATAGAAATAGTTCAAACAGCTTGGGAGAATGTAGATGAAAATTATTGTGTCAACCTTTACAACTCCATTCCCGAAGTTTTACATAAAAACGGTTCTATAACCAGATATTTATGTTTATATTTGTTATTAATTTTTTTTATATTTATTGGCTTGTTCTTTTTAAACAAATACAAGATCTTTTAATAATTTAATATTCCATAGAATCATTATATTGACACTAATGACATTTCTAATTAATATAGCCAGGTTTAGAAAGCACGAAATTTTTTGTATACTATTTTTGCTTTCGACTCTCTGAAACTTCTCGGAATTGCCATCCTAGATTACTCTACATCGATTTACGATTTTTTTGGTTTAAACATTTTTCTGTAATTCTAAAAGTATACACTACATTAGATATTTTTACATTAAATTAAATTTCACCGTTGTCCATACGGCAATTTTTAATAAAGTAGTAATAGTGTCTCATAATATACATGAAAAATTTTAACAAACTATGTATGTTAAGTAATGTGACCTTCCAAATTAAAACAACTTTTGTCTGAGAAAATATTTACACATCCCACTGTTTCTAAAGCTATTATTGAAATAATAATAACAACCCTAACAGGCTATTAATTAAAATCTAATGGTATAACAGTACAATGAAGGTTCGAACAAGTATACAGGAAAATGTTTTGTACGCTACAGAGACGATTTTAAGCAAAAACAAAGAAAATAGAAGAAAGGGCTGGTTTGACGAGGAATATGAAAACAAGATTTAATAGTAGCGAGCAAGCAATTTGCAAAAATTTTAGTGCATCGAATAGTTGGTGTCAACGCACCGTGCGAAATTTAGGAAGTTTAGCGGAACTTTATTCAATTTTTGAAATACGTAAAATGCATAAGATTATTTATTATTTTGTTAGGTAAATACCCCGCCTCTAAAACCTAATACTCAGTTTGGGGATTTACCCTGCGAAAGAACCGCAAAATACACCTGAAATTCGCATTACTTATTCAATCATACTTTTTGCCTATAGAAAGCTATTCGATTTGTTAAAGTTAATAGAGTGGTATAGCAAACGCCAATTAAGTTGGCGCGAGGAGGGATAAGGTCGCGCAGGATTAAAAGTAGTGGGGAGATTTGTATTTGGTTTTACTTCAAATGTCAGATAATCCTAACCTCGAAGCGTGTATCACTTTATGATCCCCTAGCAAATACATTATGTTCCGTCAAACGTCAATGACAAACGTATTCTGACAATTACTTGAGTAGTGGGGGTGGACGTTTTTAAAAACGGTTTCTGCGCACCCCCTCCTCGCGCCAACTTAATTGGCGATTGCTATACATAGAAATGGCAAATCAGTAGGCCATGATTTTTTCTTCATGTATTTTATTAGAAAATTGTCAATTATTGGCATTTAATTAATTGCAAAATTTTTCCTTGCTCGTGTGTGATTTGTTCGTGGAAAAAGTGATTTTTAAGAAGTAAATTAAATTTACATTTTTAACTTTAGTGGAGATTTTAAAAAGTGATACCACATAATACCAGCTTGAAACGCACAACATTTTAAAGTTTTTTTCCCTTGTTGAAAACTCAAAAGATCTTCTGCGATATTTTGCGATCTTCTCTTAAATGAAACATTTTCCAGAATGACTTTGCAAGTTGCATATAACTGTATATTCCAAAAGTGGAAGGAAGAACCGACATCGGATGCCATCATTGGTTTTGTTTTGGAAAAAATAAGCTCACCAATGTTAAGATCTGATGCTCTTTGCAGTTTAAAGGCAACTCTTCGCGCACTGGTTTGTAAAATACGAAAAAGGTGGAGGGTATCCAGTCGAAATTTAGCATAATTTCTGAATAAAAATGCTGTCTGGCTTGAAAATAATGTAAAGTTTTCAAATGCTGTAAGGGATGCATTGCCCGATCGAGGACCAATGCAGGCAGACCTAAAAAAGAATTTAGGTATTGTCATCCTAAAGTGCAAAACAGAAAAGTGCATCATCTTTTGAAGTCCGGTAGTCAAGACGAGTTAGCCAAAGCAACCGTAACAAAGCTATACCAATCTGGAAAACGAAACTCTGCAGCGATTGTCAAGGAACTGGCATCTGCTTCTCCAGAAAGGGGAAGCAAAATCAAAATGGCTCGCATGTCTTCTTCAAACAGCCCACGAAAATTAACTCCGGACCAGGCTCTGGCGCTACTTATTGATGCAAACTTATCGTCAAATCAATATAACATTGATCGGGATCAAGCAAAACATCACGGTTGCACTTTGTATCCACCTTATTATGTTCTAAAGGGGACAAAGAGGTTATGCTATCCAAAGGACATAATAATAACTGAAGTTTCAGCTGAAGTATCAGTTCAGTCGCTTATAAATCATACCATAGCAAGACTTTGTACAGGGCTAGAAGAGACTCTTAGAACTTTGTCATACGATAAAGCATTAAATATTATCGTAAAGTGGGGTTGTGATGGGGCGGAACAAGTTAACTATCGACAAAAGTATATGGACAAACGTAGCTCTGATGATAGTATGTTTAGTGTACCAATGGTACCAATCCAAATGTGCTCCGTAAATGATAATGGTGATAATCAGTCACTAATTTGGAAAAACCCTGATTCTTCTTCCACACGGCACTGTCGCCCTATTAAGTTCGTTTTTACCAAAGAAACAGTCAGTGTAATTACCTCAGAAGTAAACAAAGTGAAAGAACAAATATCTCAACTTACTCCAACCACTATACTTGTAGATGGCAAGCAATTTCAGGTTACAGCAAATATGATCTTTTGTATGATTGACGGTAAAGTATGCAATGCTGTATCATCCTATGCATCATCACAAACATGCTATTTATGCGGGGCTAAACCTAGTGAAATGAACAACATCTGCGATATACCCCAAAAAAATATAAACGAATCCGTTTTATCCCTTGGACTATCGCCCCTCCATGCATGGATAAGGTTTTTGGAATTTATTTTACATATATCGTACAAACTTGATATTAAAGCATGGCAAGCTCGTGGAGCCGAAAATTAAAAAAAAGATGCACAGAAGAAAAAATACATTCAACAAAAATTCAAAGAGGGCTTAGCTTGCTTATAGATATGCCAAAACAGCAGACCGGAAACACAAACGATGGTAATAATGCGAGGAAATTCTTTAGAAATGCCGAAAAGTCTGCCGAAATAACTGGCGTTAACTTAGAATTGATCAAACATTTTCATGTGCTGTTAGAGTGCCTACATTGTGGTCTTAAAGTCATTCAGAAAAGTTCGGCGAATATGCAAGAGAAACTTTGGAATTGTATTTGAAAGAATATTTCTGGTACTCAATGCCCGTAAGTGTGCATAAAGTCCTTTGTCATGGAAAGGATATTATAGCCTCTTGCATTCTTCCGATCGGACAATTTTCAGAAGAAGCTCAGGAGGCAAGAAACAAAGACTGCAGAAAATATCGTGAACTTTTTACTAGAAAAACGTCAAGAATTGACACAAATACGGATTTATTTTATTGACTGCTTATTTCGTCGGATCCGTACATCGCCAGTCTTCGTAAAGCACCCAAAACCAAGCATAGTGAAGTTACGCCAGAAGTTTTAGTGTTGTTAGAAAGATTTGCAGGCCCGTGTAATGATTGCGAGTCTTCAGACGATTGCAATGAGTCTAGTTCTGAATAGGTGTTCAAAATGTTGTTATAAAATGTATGTTTTTTAATTGTTCTATAATAAAAAACACAAATAAACTCAAAAACTTTAAATAAAACATATTAATTTTTATTAAAAATTTTAAAAACCAACAAATAGAACTGTTTTACTGTTTTGAATAATTAAGTTCCGGTAAACTCAAGAAATTTAGAACTGTGCAACGTCCTAAAAGATCATAATATCGAATTTAAAACAATCTGTGGCGAAGGTGCAAACATAAACGTTGAAGCAGTTACGAAATATCTTAAAAAAATAAAGTGACAATGAATAAGAAAATCTAGTAGACTGTGAAAAACAATCAAACAGTGCTTATTTATAGCAACTCTTTATCTGTCATTCGAGGTTTTGTTGTTGAAGTCACGTTCGTTACAGCCAGAGACCGAATACATCGGGTTGAAATGACGTCGTCATTACGACGGACGACATAAATAGTCTACAACTATGTAAGTACATCACGCAGTTAGTGAATGCATTATTCATCGAGAATTGCGACGTTTTTTGTTGGATATTTACAGTTAAATTTCTGTTTTCATGGGCGTAGATAGAGGCGTGTGGAGCTTTAATAATTCAGTCTATTTAGATTATATTTCGTAAGATAAATAAAGTGCTGTGGGTTAGTTTCTTGTCTTCATAGTTTTAACTGTTAATTACATCGTAATTTCTATGAAAGATCCTGTTTAATATTGTTTGATTGAATCTACTTCTCCCAATTATTTCGACGTAAGTGTGCATTGAATTTCGTTCAGTTTCAATAACTTACGCATACATTAGTTTTCATTTATTTAGATTTAGAGCATTGTTTAAGTTACTTTTTCAGATATGATATGGAAGAACGTTGAGAACGGCATCGTAAAACAATGGCGAGTTGGATTTACGGTCATACTGATTGTATGTCCATTGTCAGTGATTCCGAAATTCATTGCAACATCTGTAAAATATCGTTAAAAAATTCGTCACACATTCGTCAAACACATGCACAGAAATTGAAACCGTTGAAATCTGACAATTTTAACGAAGAACTCTGTGATACTTTTATTGCGGCTAATATTCCATTAAATAAACTTAACAATCCCACTTTAAAAATATTTCTCCAGAAATATACTGGTCGAAATGTTCCACCTTACGCAAATTGTGCTACACGAAAGCAGTAGAACGCATTATAAGCCATCTTTAAAATCAATACTTCTGTATAAGTGCCGACGAAACTGTCGATATATTAGGACGCTGTGTGGTAAATGTTGTAGCTGGTGTACTACATCCAACTATTCCATATAACGCATATGTAATAGCAACAAAAGTTATAAATACAGTTGATGCGGAAGCAGTTGCCAAAAACCATTAACGAGAATATTCAAAAAATACTTCATTCGGACGACAGGTACAAAGAAAAAGTACTTTTATTTGTGACAGAGCTGCATATATGTTAAAAACAACTATTAAAGGAAACTTATCCTAATATGCTGCATATTACTTGTGTAGCACATGCTCTCCACAGAATCTGTGAATATATCAGAGACACCTTTCCAGAAGTTGATGGACTTGTTTCCGCTTTTGAAAAATTTTCAGAAAAGCACCATTAGGCGTTTCCCTTTACAGAGAAAAACTGCCATCTTTGGCACTGCCTCCTTCTCTAGTAATAACTAGATGGGGGACATGTTTGGAAGCTACTAGTTTTTATGCAGAGAATTTCGATAGTTTACAAAATTTCGTTGCATGTTTAAATAACGATGCTCGGAGTATTTCTGAGTGCAAGGAACTAACACAAATTCCACATTAAAAAAACCAGTTGTACTTTCTTCAGGAACACTTTGGAAATTTGTCAAAACTAATCACTTATTTTCAAAATCTAAATATCTAATTAAATGATGATTTAACAACATTAGATGTGGCTATTAATAATTTGAAAAGTATTCCAAGTGACTTCGGATGTGGTCTTCGGCAAAAGTTAGACGCAGTGTGTAATAGAAATCCAGATTTAATAACATTGCGGCAATTGTGTATGGGAACAATGCCACAACATCTAACTACAAAATACGCGGAAACAAAAGAATATTTCCAGTATGCACTTATAACCAGTTGCGATGTAGAAAGGACGTTTTCTATTTACAAGGATGTATTTCATTCAAAGAGAACAAATTTTACAGAACCTTGAGAAAGTATTGCTAGTAAATATTAATACTCCTTTACTCAACTTGAACTACAAAATAAACAAATAAAAATGTATTTCGTATTTTGTGGCCCTATATATACCTGTTTTAGTCATCAACCTCTCATATCCGGTCTCTAGTTATAACTCAGGTACTCATTTTCTAAAAGTAAAAGAAAATTAAATTAACCAGAGAGCACTTTTCAATTATAGTTTATTATGATTTTAAAAAAAGTTTAAACGCTTATGAATGCAAAGAGAATTTAGATTCAGTTTTTTGTGAACAAGCACTTTCCTTGGCTACAATTTACCAATGGTATAAGGAATTTGAACGCGAAAGAAATTCTGTTCAGCATAAAAAAGGCGCCGGGCGTCCTCCTACAGCTGTCACCAACAAAAGCATTGCTACGGTTAAAAAAATAATTGAAGACCAATTCTTACACGATGGGGTACATGGTTAGAGGCAGCCTTTTATTATTTTAAACATTTTGATAAGATAAAGTTGGTGATTTTACAACTAAACCCTAAAGAAGAAGCTGCAATAAGGTTCAGTCAAATGCAATTTCAAAATCTTCGTTGCAGCAGATTTAAAAGCTATTGAGAGAATTGCGTTCCAGTAGTGGACGCAATAAAAAAATTGCAGAACACTTCGTTGTCCTTAACGGATTCGGTTGGGTTGTTGCCCACTTAGAAACAATGCTACGTACTTTAAATGATGAATTTAATACTGTATTACGTAAAAATGTTGATTTGACTAGCTTAAGGCAACTTTTTAACAACAGTGTTGCGAAAGACCATTGTACAAACTTAAAGACCACTTTAACAACGCAAATATTACATCACTAGGTGTGGAACGATCTTTTTCTGCGTATAAGCAGATATAGACAAATATAGCGTATAAGCAGATAGAGACTACTGTAGAAACGCTATGCTGCAGGTGTTCACTCACGCACATCCGAATTTTTTCAAAGTACCGAAGCATATTGGTATATTTTGTCTGCATTTTCAATAATTCTACGATAATTTTATCTAAATAACGCGCAGCTTTATTTCGGCAAACCCCACGCAGTGACGCCAATGCTAGCCTACCTAAATGTCTGTCTCTAGTAATTTGTAAAGCTTAATCAATACATAGATGTATTACCTATTACATATATGTGTATATTCACTTATACTGTTGTAATTTGCTGTCAGACATTAGACATGAGACCTATAAAATGGCTTTAAAATGCCCTCGCAAACACTAAAGACTGGGTATACTTCCCTTTTTTACACGGAGTTACCGTCGTTGCTCCCTTTGGAAACTTTTTACTTTATTGAGTCCATTATCGAAGTCTATCTGGTTATGTGGTGAACTAAGAACACGGCAACCAACGTGCAATTCATTAGGGAAGCTTTTAACCCTAATGTAGATTGATGCGCGATGTCAGCAGTGCACGCGACCGAACGACCGTTGGTCAGCGTTGGCCGCGTGATATTTAGAGGGTGACCGACCCCTGTAAATGTCGGGGGTTTACCTGTATACTAAGTGATGACACAAGTATAAAATTAAATTAAAACAACCTCGTTCTCCTGTTACATTCTGCGGCTGAAATAAGAAATTTTATATTTCTTTTTTTTTCTTAGCCGTTCTCTTAAATGTAACAATTTTTTTTAAATTCATCTTTGATTAAATATTTTGAAAAAATACATTACTTTCTAACGTTTCCACATTTTATTTTCTTCTTCGGAAAAAAAATTAAACTATAGACTATTTAATTCATCTGTCATGTAATGTTCATTAACCAACCAAAAAACTTAATTTTAGTAATTTCCGTGATTACAAAAAAATTGCAGCGGTTATTGGACTAGTGAAAATTGCGTCGAATATTGTACTAGTTATAGAAGTGAATATTTTAAAGAAATGAAAATCTTTATTTAAGCTTTATTTACAGCGAAAATGAACACAGGCAATAGAGACGTCATTGTTTTTGGTTGATGACGAAATTGGGTTGATTGGTGCGTTTTGCTATCTGTACATCATTTCTGTGTAAATATAGTAACTAATATAAGCTATATGATACAATTTGAACGTTTCATGTGTAATATTATTATTCGCTATTTTACAATTTTATCGTTATATACTATTATTATAATAAATCATACATGCGTTTATATTGACTTATAAAGTATAACCACAGAATAACAGAAAGGGCAAATAATTGCTTTTGTTGATTTAGATTTTTGTGCGCCGAATCCAATCAGCCATTTTGAAACTATGTCAAACAATGCTTGGATTGTTGTTTACATGGTTTATTTAAACGCTAAAGTTTTTAACCGAAATTTAACTTCTAAGAAGGGTAAGTGTTAAATTAAATATATTAAAACACTTATAAACACTGAAATAATACAAATTTTCTATAATCAAATGAGTTTTAATGCTTTTAGTTTCCTATTTTTATTCCAGGCTCGACAAATATGTATTATATATGTCAGTTTTTCATTAGTAGTTTAAAATAACATGAATTATTTAATTGTAACCTCTCTAATATTTACTTCCAGTCGTGATGCCAATTTTTTTTATAAAATATATTTCGAAACAAATTTGTATTAACCGCGGATTTTGTTCTTTCTGTTATTCTGTGGTATCACTTGAAACAAACTAAATTTTAGCAGGCATAATGCCTGTGTCTATTTTAAAAAGAAACACGTGAATTTTACAAGTAACAAATGAAACATTTATGGAATTATTAAATATTTTCTTGAAGCAAAAAGTATTCTATGACATGATCACAATACAGTTTTTGTATAAAAAATTATATCTATTTTTTTTATCATTATTTTTTCCTTTTCCTAATTATTTCGAATATTTTGAAAAACAACGTTTATTCGACAAGGATTACTTCAAATACAAGGATTAGTCTAAATTATTCCAGAAGGTTTACAAAAAATAGAATAATCCTTGAACAAAAATATTCTCAATTAACATTTATACATTTTTGCATACATTTATGTTCGATTCAGTTTGTAAGGCAGTTTTACAATCAACTTGCTCTAATGATTTCTTCAATTATTGAAACACTCTGATTCTGCATCCATCCTTAATTATAGAGCAACGAAAAATTATCAGAAATTAGATCGTAGAATTAGAACTATAAATGCAATAAGTAGGTATTAATTCAACTTTTTGGCTCTTATTATTTCGATATTTTGCCTCTTCAAATAATCTAGTATGATGCAATCGTTTTTGATTTATTATTTATCATTTAGAGTTTAACATTTCTTAAATTTTCTATAACCGCATTGACCAATAAAACTTAAAAATGAACCGGGACAACACATCCATTTCTTCTAAAGAAATACTAGAAAACATTAGTGAAAAGACTAGGGGTCCAGGAAGACACAACGGCACGAATATTTTGTTTCCAAGAACAGAAAAGTATTGGAAACAATGTGTTTATATATTTAATGTGTAACGTGTGCAAAATAAATTTACAAAAATCTTAATTACGTATATTGACTATAATAAATGATAAAAGTTAGCTTCGAAACCAGAAGAAACAAGTTACGGTCAGTTTATTATACTCTGATTACTTGAAATATCTCCAAATAATTAAATTTAATCAAGATTAGGTAAACTTCCATGTCTAATATTTGATTGATAAAGGTGATGGGAAAAATGTATTTATTACAATACTACTTACATTCTTCAAAAACATTATTTTTTTCATAACAGTTACAATATGGCGTAATATAGAAGATTATAAATATTTTTTCTTTAATAATTATATAAAAACTTTATGCCTAGAGATGTACTAAGATACACAACCAAATAAACAAAAACAGTTAACTTAAACTTTAATTTGCAATTAAAAGAATTATCTACATATTATATATAACGTATGTTCATTTGAAAAGTCAATCTAGGTTACTTTGAAATTTTGATAGAATAAGACGCATATATATTAATATGTGTTTGTTGTTCCGTAAACGTAAATTCAAATGACATTTGATAATGTCAATCACATTTGTTATTTATTTGTATGTATGAAACTGTCAAAATATACGACTTCGTAGGTTAAGTAGTAAATTTTAATTTACGACATACTTCAAAATGTTCTCAGTAAATCACATGCTACTAGATTGACTTTTCAAATGAACACCCGTTATATATATATATATATATATCTATTAAGATAAAATAAAACAAATTTTATGAATTTCACTTTTTAATTATCACTGTAACGAGTCGTTTCGCACCAACCTGGGCTTCGTCAGACATATAACTAACTTATTTACAAAATATTTTTTTATATTAAACACAAGTAAACAGTAACAAGCAAAAACACATGTTTTATTTTAACAAATAGTCAGAGGGATGGGTGCTTTTTATTACGGGTTGTCTATACAAAACTTTCGCTACGGTTTATAACAAAATGTACAGTTCTTAAGTAATAAAACTAAAGGTTTACATTATATTACAGGGATAAAGAATTCTATGGAAAAATACAAAAATACTATACACTATGTAACTGTCAGCAAATCAAATAAATAGATCTATTTATTATTATTTAGTGTCCTTTTGAATGTCTTTCAAGGCTAGATGTTCATCTCTTGTGATATTTCTCTTTGGTGGTTTTGCCTTTCTGATGATGGTTGACACTTCCTGTCGTATTATTTCTGCGGCGTTCTAGAGAAGGGTTTTAACTTTGCGATAACACCAACTCGCATTCCGGTAGAAGATATCATATGCGGGGTAGAATCAGCTCTACACAAAGTCGAACAGAACAACCCGTGCCACCCAGTGCCGTGCTCAGAATGCGAACAATCCTATGTAGGCCAGACGAACAGGCGAATAAGCGTGAGAAAAGAGGAACACATAAACGCAGTCTTCAAGAAACAAACAACATCATCTCTAGCACAACACCGCCTCCTAACGGGGCACACTATTGACTTCGAGAATACGAAGATCCTAGCGAAGAGCGAAAGTCTATCTACTAGAATTACTAGAGAAGCGATTGAAATAGAAAAGAGACCCAAAAGTCTAAACAAACGCGACGACGGCCAACGTTTACCGTACACCTGGAAGCCACTCCTAGCCGCCATGCAAATCAAGACTCATGCGAAACACAACACATCGAGACAGGTACACGCCCCCACACAGGTATCACAGACACCCGGACCAATCACGCGAAGCCGTGTACGCACGTCGGCAGCAGCGCAACCCCCACCTCCCATAGTGCAACATAATAGCAGACACCCGAGGACACGATCGGCAGTTACTCTGCAGCGTCAAGTGAAAGAACAACTCTAGAAAATGACGAGTGCGATCCCGTCGAAACGTCGAGACAACAATCCTTCTCAGGATACATCTCACACGCGGCCAAGAACCCGAGAAACCATCATTTCATCATACAACCGCGAGAACATCAAAATTATCATATATATATATATATATATATATATATATATAAGACGTCCCGTCTCGTTATATTCAAATTTTAGGAGTGTAAAGTAGACTTCATTTCAAGTAATAAAAACGCAAAACTTGTATATTCATTTTTATTTGTTTCAAAGTTACAGATCTATGAATGTGATTGTCAGATCATGAAAAAAATGTAATCCCAAAGTCAATAAAAACTGATTTTATTTAAAAAAAGTTATACGATTCTATAACGGACCTGTGATTATTAACGTCGCATAATAAAATGTTATCCTAAAATAAATAAACACGTGTCGTAGTGCATACAGTAATTTATTTGAGATCCACAAAAAAGAGTACTGGAAATTGATTTATGATAAAGAAGGTTCTTACTTATTTCGTAAGTGCTGAACCATGAATATCATACAATAAACAAATGTTCAGATGACTGTTAACGTTGCATTTTTTAATAAAGGATTACATTACGTTTCAGTTCATACAACAGCTTATTAGTGAGTGGACACGTTTTCTTTATTCAAAATGCTTTACCGATTTTCTTCTCAAGAGTATGCGGATATGAATTTTGTGTTTGGCTACTGTAACGGCAGTGCACGTCATGCAGTTATTGAATACCGACATCGGTTTCCCGATAGGCGCATTCCTCATTACAGAACGTTTCTGGAAGTACACAGACAATTTCGGGAATTCGGACTGCGTGATTATCTTTTCGACCGAGGAGAAATTTGCCAGCAGACTTAGAGGAAGAAGCAGTAGTTATTGAATACAACAAATTATTGCGGCAATTACATGTAATGTGGGAATTTAATAGTTATTAATTCTCATTTACATTGCGTTTTTCATAATTCATATATATATACACGCAGTATAGAAATCAAAATCGTATCTATTTCCGGATAATGTGTACTAGTGAGTAATGATTAGGTAAAAACTATGAAATACCGGTATCTGCATATTCCGAGTGGATATGACTTCACACATTTTTCATAATATATATATATATATATATATATATATATATATATATATATATATATAAACGTAAGTAGTAAACGTCTGGGCCCAGATTTGTGGACATGGGCCAGGTGTTTGTTGGATTGTAGGTGAAGGATTTAATAGTAAGAATTACATTAGAATATTAGAAAACGTTTTTCTACCTTCGGCAGAAATTATATGTATATTCTGGAAGTAATTTCATTTTTCAATACGACAATTGTCCAGTCCGCGCGGCAAGAGTCGGTTCTCTGTGGTTTAGAGAAAATAATATAGAGTGTTTGGCGTGGTGTTCTAGAAGTCCAGATCTGAACCCCATCAAGAAAGTGTGGGGCTATAGGCATGTATTATTAAGACGATGAGCAGGAAAAATTTTAGGCCAGCATATTTCTAAGAATTATTTAACAAGATCGAGAATATTTGGAATGATCTGTTGCCAGAATTTATACATAATGTTATAAATCGAGTCCTAGGCGTTTACAAGAGGTGCTACACAGATGTGGTGCTGCAATAAAGTATTAAAAATTAAAACTAAATATTTGTAGTTCTTTAATTAATAAATTCTTCTTTTTCGTTTATTCACTCAGTAACATAATTTTATAACATAACTTTGCGTGAAAGGTTACAGATAAATGTCACTCTGCTGTCACCTACACAACAACTCAATTATACAAAAACCGAATTGCAATGCTTAGTAATTAAAGTGAAAATAAATATATAATGGTCCGGATATCAAATATCGCAATAAAACCTCTGACTGCTGATCTCTATAGTCTATAGTTATTATTAATTTCTTTTTAGTTAGTTAAGTATGTTAATCGTATTACTTAAATTTCCTATAATTGAGTTTATCATGTTGGAAATATTATTAAAATAAATTAATAGCATTTTAACAAAATTAACTAGTTACGAATCAGTTTTAAAGTTTTTAAGTAATAGGAAATGCCAATAAATATCTTAAATGTAAAGTAGACCTTATAATACATATAAAACATAGTTTAATAAGAAAAATACTTCTATTCAATAAACGTGTTTGATTTTACGAAAATTTTATAAACGAATATGTTAATTGATGGCAAATGTCATATTAGAATTTCACCTAATGAACGTCTTGAATACATACAACATATTATATTCTTAAGTCAGGTAGTTAAAATTCTGTCATCGTTCAAATTACATCACGTACTCTATTTTTACCACTATGTAACCTGAAGATCACGATCAGACATACACAACCGTATGAGTCACACATATACATAGGTGATAGCCCTAGGTAAACATGCTGACAAGCATTGAATCACCCATCTTTAAAACTATATATTTACCGTGTTCATAGATACATATACATAACTCACACGTACATACACATATTGCCCCAAAGAAAATTTTCTGACGAATCTAGGTTTTCATCGCTTAAACACCTTTAACCACAAAATGTCTTATTTGGAACGATGCAATCACTCACTTACGTCATCACTTGTCCCTTGCGGCTAATGTCATATTAGTGGCATATTTTTAATTTCCGGAATTCAGTGGAAATCCTCTACGTTAAAATATAAAAAATTTTGGTAGCCATTAATAAAAGCAAGTATATTGTATAAATATTTAATTACGTTGGCTGTAATTAAGTAGATTAATTTAAGCTATAGGTATGAAGTTTTGAATTATATGTATATATTTTTTAGTATATGATTCTAGAAAAGACTGTATTTTAACATTATTTAGCTTTTTCAAATATTTTCTATATATTACCATAAATTACGTAAAATTAATAATTCAATATATGATATTATACAGAACTACTATAAAAGATTTATTCATTTTGAAAACGCTATATATTCAAAAGTATTACAAACATAAATATAACCGATATAACGAGTGTTCAGAAACATTCGAAGTCAAGTGGGCTCTGAACAAAAAATCGTATATCTTTACTTAAGTATCTGATTTGTAATAATTATTAAATGTCAACTGTTGTCTGTCAAAAATTGTCAGAATCTAATATCGAAGATACTAATTTATATTTTTTAATTTTGAAAATGGTATTTACTAACGTACACAAAGCATTCATGGTTGAAGCATATTTTCGAAATGGTCAAAAGATCGATGGCCAGTGGAAGTATTCAATTCAAGCGTGTTTGGAAGAATTTCGAGATGAATTTCCCAACCTTGCTTTTGGTTATAATACTTTTCAGTGTACACTAATCAGAAATGTTCCAGTTTATCGACAAACTGGTAGTGTGGGACGCCAAGAGGGTGGTGGGCGACCAAAAGTCCGGGCAGAAGAAGTGATTGGGAATGTTAGAGAAATAATGACTGATGCCCCTAAAACTTCAGTAAGAACTCTTGCTCAACAAACCGGGTTCTTGCCATAAAGTTTTAAAAGAAGATTTACAGTTATTCCCATATCGTATAACTTGTTTGCAAGAAATCCTCGATATTGATTATCCGCGACCAGTAGTATTTTGCGAATGGTTTACAAATAATTTTAGTGATGATGTCCTAGACAAAACTTTCTTTTCAGACGAAGCATGGTTTCATGTTAGTGGATATGTTAACTCGCAAAACATGAGAATGTGGAGTGATACAAAGCCCAATAATTTTTATGTTGAAGCTCCTTTACATCCTCAGAAAGTTGGTTTTTGGTGCGCTATAAGTAGAAGAAGGATTATTGGTCCAATTTTTTTTAATGGTACCTTTACTGCAGAAAGATATCGACAGGAAATACTATTGCCTTTCTTTAATCAACTTCGCGATGATGAACTAGCTTTGGGATACTTTCAACAAGATGGTGCTAGAGCTCACACAGCGGGGGAAACAATGAATATGTTACAAGAAGTGTTTGAAAATCGTTTAATTAGTTTGAACAGCGATCATGAATTTCCTCCAAGATCTTGTGATCTTACACCGTGTGATTACTATTTATGGCCTTTTTTAAAAAATTCAATTTATCAAGTATCAAGATTATATAGATCTCCAAAACAGAATTATAAATAAAATTAGTGAAATTAGAAATAGTCTCATACTGCAAAATGTATTTAGTAGCATTCGGAGGAGGTGCGTAAAATGCTTGGAAGAAGGTGGTGGACATTTTCAACATCTTTTATAATTATGGTCATTATTGTTGGTAATTTATACAACTACAATTTATGATATTTATTATAAGGTTGTAATCTAAGGACTCTACAAACAATTTACTCGTTTCAAATTTATTTTAAGCCATTTCTTACAATAATTTGTTGAATGTTAATATATTAAACTAGTACGATAACTAGAACTATTGTCACTATAAGATGAATAAAACCTTTACTTGTAAAGTTATTTCCTCTTAATTCTGCATTGTCTTTTTACATGTTACTACAGATTAGATGAGCTTTATTACACAAGAATGAACAGCATATTAATTGGATTATATAATTGTTTCCAGTTATCACGTGAAGAGGTGCTATTGTTCAGCAAGAATTCTCTAAAAT
This sequence comes from Melolontha melolontha, assembly GCA_935421215.2. Lineage (NCBI taxonomy): Eukaryota > Metazoa > Arthropoda > Insecta > Coleoptera > Scarabaeidae > Melolontha > Melolontha melolontha. The sequence goes on from OW285235.1 coordinate 72,486,325, forward strand.
ATCAAAATACTTAATTTGAAATTTGCAAATTAATTACTGTTACCTTCTAAAATCATTACTTGACTAGTTTATATTAATCAATATGGCATATTAAAGTAATATATTTCGACATAAACTGACATTTGCGTATATGATAACCTATAAAATTGTATTAAGTAAATATATCAATCTATATCAGACATAACTTCATATTTTCAAGGACTACTTTGACTTCGAATGTTTCTGAACACCCGTTATAAGAATAACCGCAAGCTTACCAAGTTTGTATTGTGTGCACCAGGTGGCAGCACGAATTCAGTATCTGTCAGAGTCTCCCAAAATGGAGGCAAAGCAAGAAAATAGTTTTTGCGTGTTAGAATATGCGGGTCGTTCGTCTATTATAGCAGTGTAACGCACTTTTAGAAGAAAGTACGGAAAAGAACCGCTTTTTGCGGTGGTATCGGCAATTCAAGGACACTGGTTGTTTGCGTAAACGTAAAAGCACGGGTCGACCAAAAGTACCACACGAAGCAGTGGAGAGTGAAGGATACTTACGTGCGTTGTCCACAGAAATCAACGGCCCGAGGAAGCCGCGAACTTGGAATACCGCGGTAGATTTTGCGCTGACTGATTCATTTCAAACTGTACCGTGTGCGGCTTCTGCAACCCTTAGTGCTGCAGGATCATGTCCGTCGACTGGAATTTTTGCACCAAAATGCAGGAAGCATTCAAGAATAACCATTTTACCGCCAAATTGATATTCAACGATGAAGCTACATTCCATTTATCCAAGCACGTGAACCGTCATAATGTGCGAATTTGGTGTAGTGAAAATCCACGTGTATTTGTGACAGTTCAAAGAAATTCGCCAAAAGTGAATGTATTTTGTGCATTTTCACACACAACGGTGTATGGACCGTATTTCTTATATGAGAAGACTGTGACTGGTAATATGTTGCAGTTATGGTTGTTTTCGCAACTGACTGCTGAATCCAGGGGTTTTGTCTTCCAATAGGACGGAGCATCGTCTCATTGGAACAATAACGTTCGTCGAAACTTGAACAATGAACTTCCGCATCGCTCGATTAGGCTTGGTGCGGATGACTTCGCTTTGTTCCTTCGGCCTCCCAGGTCACCTGATTTAACGCCTGTAACTTCTTTTGAGGGCACAATAAAGACCTTGTGTATGTACCCCTACTATCAAACACATTACAAGAGCTCAGGGGATTAATACTGCAGTGGTGACCATTAACAGGACGAAAATTTATGGAACGAGTTCAACTACCACCTGGATGTTTGTCGTGTGACCAACACATAGAACATTTGTAGAGTATGCAGAAAACTTGGTACGTATTCCCATATATCACTTATATTTGTACTTGTAATACTTTTGAATATATAGCGTTTTAAAAATGAATGAATCTTTTATAGCAGCCCTGTATAATTAACGAGAAAAGGTTATATAATGAACTGTAATGGCTTCAAAGTTAATCTTTGAAAACGACATGCAATTTAAAACAATACATGTGTTAAATAGATAAAATTTTGAAAAGTAATATTCCCGCACTCGTTATTAGTAGAGAGTTCATTCTAGTAACATCCCACCGACGGCTCGTCCTAGCGTGTATATATATGTTGTCGGTCGCCGTTCGAACAGTTGTAATGTCAGAAAGTGGCTGGTAGGATCGCCATGTAATGTAAGAAGTGGTTGGTAGGATCGCCATGTGAGATCGGTTCAGCTAGCGACAAGCAGGATCGCCATATGACTTCCCCTCGTCCTGGTTGTCGTTTCGTTTCAAAGGCGGACTCGTTAAAGGCCAGATTTATCGGTAGAATAAATGACACATTCGGGAACTATTACATAAATAACCTTTAATTAAGTAAATAAAAATAATAATTACATTAAAAGCTACGGTGTTCACTTGTATAACAACTTTACGATATGATACACAAGACTGACTGACTAGACTTCTCAGTCTTTAGTTTATATATCATCTCTACTTCTATTAACGTAGCTAATGTCACCAGGTTTACATACATGTATACTTAATGACATACATGAACTAGAATGTTGGAATATGTAACTAAGAAGGACATGTTGCGTTAAACAAGTATTACATTGAATGTGTGAAAATAGGTGTCCTACTTAAGTCATCGCACACGGTTCACTTCGCTGGTTTACAGTTATAAATATAATAATTTGTATAATGTCACAAACAGCCAGAAAGAGATCGGTTTACGATGTAACTTATAAATTGATAAAGGGATTTCCGGATTTAATATATGGCTGTATAATAAAACTGTAAAGTGTACGATATACCACTAATGTGATCAAGGGCATTTCGCTACGAAAGACACATAAATAGTGTAATGCATAATCGCAAAAAAATGGCGAGACATTTTCTTTCATTTATGTGTAACATCATTTGGTGTAATGTACCGTTTAAGTTAGTAGACAACGAATCGTTTCGTTCATTGAGGAAGCACTACAGTAAAGGAACATTACCTAGACAGAAAAGATTACTAGATTTTCTACCATCCCTCCGTGAACGTATTGAACATATATATAAATAAATATATATATAAATCCCAATTGAGAAATAAACTGTGGTTATCTGTGAACTGTAAAAAAAATCGGTTGTTAATGTTATGGTACGTACAATGGAACCACATTAATCGTCACCATCAATTTTACTAGCTTGCAGAAAAGTATAACAATGTACTGCCGAAATAATTTCAGAGTTAATGTTAAATACATTGGAAAAGCTTGAACTTTCAACAAACCAAGTTTTAATGTTTATAATTGACGCTGCCGCAAACATGCTCTCTGTAGGCTGGCCTCTAAAAGAAGCTGTGCTAACTTATTACATATATATTACATATTACGTGTAAAATTCAGGCTTTACATCTGGCAGCAGAAACTATTCGTACATGTTATACTGATGTAGATGAATTAATTACAAGTTTAAAGGCTAATTCTCAAATCCCCAAAACGTTGTTCACTGACTGTATCCCGATATTTCTGAGCCACCGCAGCCGATTCATACACGTCGGGAACATGGTTACAGGCAGAGTTTTACTACCAATAATATTAAGAACGAGATTTTTAAATTCAATCCCAAAGAAGCTGCAGCTATCAAAGAAAGCCAGTCAAAATTTAAAAATAGTTTAGTTGAAACAGATTTAAAAACTATTTAGAACAATTATGTCGGACTATTGACATTTGATAATGTCAATCACATTTGATATTTATTTGTATGTATGAAACTGTCAAAATATACGACTTCGTAGGTTAAGTAGTAAATTTTAATTTACGACATACTTCAAAATGTTCTCAGTAAATCACATGCTACTAGATTGACTTTTCAAATGAACACCCGTTATATATAACAGTTAGGGCCGATCAGATGGGCCACATTTTCTCACTACCTACAATATTTCTGTAAATTCTTAGATTTTTTGAAAACGTTGTAAAGCCTTGTTGATTTTATATTTTTTAATTTAATTTGTAACGTGCTCTTTCGCTGTAAGTACCTGATGAAGCCACAGTGCTGGCAAAATAATTGTCGTTTTACGATTAGGTATTAAAAAAAGCGAAGATTTTAACCATTAGTTTTATTTATATTTTATATATTCATTATAATTTGTTTATTATTGTGTTGTAAGTGATTGACTGTTGAGCAATAAATATTATCATTATTATTATTATTATTATTAAAAAATATACATAAATGCTCAAAGGAAACTAAAAAAGAAATTTAATGGAAAATTAATTTGACTATCTAAAGTTCGGAAGTTCATAAAAATAGGTATTCGTTGCGGCTACTAGCTTCTCATTTGCCCTGAATCTCTTTCGACGAAGCCACTTTTTCAGGTTTGGTAACAAGAAAAGAATCACCTGGACCAGATGGTGCATAAGACAGCAATTCGCCTCTTGCCAATATCGCATATCCATGCCAGTCAAATGCCAACCATAAAAGTATATAAATTCCTAATGATAACTATGAATCTCTATAAGGTTCGCAAGCTTATTATATTGCATTTGCTTTAATATTTTATTCAAATATTTTCCACCACAAAACGTGGCAACTCTATAGGTACGGTATTCCCATAAGGCTGTGCTGTTTCCTAGGGTGCGGACGGACTATACTTATTGCATCTTTATTTTGATGCATTAAATTTGCGGAATATATTTAATTTAAATATATTTAGTTAAATACTATGCAAACTTCGCCGTAGTGTGTCTCTTGAAAATTTATATTAATAAAAATTATGTATTTAACTTGCCTGTAACATTTGGTTATTCAGTATTGGAGACATGCAAATTAATTTTAATAACATCTTGTATAGGTATGTGTCCATATTTGCCTGTATATCACCTATATTTTTAAATAGAAAATAAATATAAGAAATTACTGATATGTATTAAGCTTTTATTTTTATTATAAAGAGAAACTTCACCTACGACATGTTAATAAATGACATTAGAATAGTAAATAAATATTTTAAAAACCCTTAAAATTGTAATAATTCTATACGTTAGAAAATTACTTATTTTATTAATCTATATCCGTTTTATCAGTATCTTCTTTTATTCCATAATGTTACTAACATATCTACTACAATATCATATAATTATCTAGGTTTTTCGAAATATGGAAAATTGCAGGATACTTTTAGCGAACCAAAATTATTAAAAAATTGAATTTTATTAGTAATACAGTGTATTGACGCTTCTAAATTGTTAATACACTTAAATTGCTGTACAAACCAAAATAAGGATTTTTGTGAATGTTGTATTAAATAAATTACTATTTATACTTGCGCCATCTGTTCTTGTGCCTAGAATTTTAAAGGTTAAGACAGCGCTCACAAGGTGGCGGTTGAATCACTACAATGTTATTTGTTGTATTTTAAGTTAAAAAATTTTTAAAGCATATATTACCAACATTTTTACTTAATACAGTGAACAAAACTACGAAATCTATACAAATCTATTTCTTGTTATTATTAAATTTGATTAGTTTAACTGATAACTATAATCCGAATATGCCTCTATATTAAAAATGCGTATAGGTACCGTATGTGTCAAATATCATTAGGCATAGGGAATCAACTTATGAAGTAAATACGATGTATACGTACATGGGAAAGCCAATCCAATGCCGGCGAAAAAGTTAGCAGTAATCATTTGACTATCGACATAGGTACTTGTGATGCGCTCTAAAATAATATTTACGAATTGCAAGGAATTTGCTTTTCTTTTTTCTTTCAATAGATGCAGGAAATTTTTAAGCTGCGGTGCGTCACACAAACAAAAGCGTAATTCTAATAAAATTAAATAATCCTAATAAAATAAGTAAAAAAGGATTCTAAAACTTATAATAAATTATACAAGAGGCATTTTTTGTGGTGATACCCCTCTTGGTTTGCATTTCGTACAGTTATTGAGACAGAAACAAGTTTCAAAGCTATTTATAATATTATAAATTGTTTGTCTGCAAGGTACAAAACGGTCTGCAAAAGTCAACGCAAACAAATTCATGCACTCCACTGCAGACTTGCCAGTATAAATCCATTTTACTAACTGACGCTTCAGCGGGTGTATAAAGAGCCATTATACATTAATTTTATTGTACGCTTTCACACTGTAACGGCCGCAGCCATACTGAATGCAAAATTTCCAGTCAATCGGTATCGGAGACAATCGTTGTCGGTTGTCGCCGGCATTGGACTGGCTTTCTCATGTATGTATACATCGTATGTACTCATGCGTTGATTTCCTATGCCTAATGATATTTAACACATACGGTATACATATTGCTATGAATAATGGGTTTGATTATAATTTTTTTTTTTTTTTTTTTTTTTTAATTTAATTGAATCGGCCGATACTTGCTGGAAATCCATTATATGTAAATGGGATTTACGTAAAACACTTATACTAATTTCCAGTATATATTACACTTAATTATATATTAATAAATAGATGACATGTTTCGCTACGATGTAGCTTCTTCGGATCTTATATTACTACTGAACACGCTCTTCACAAATGTATGGCTTTTTTCTAAACTATTTCAATGGGTTGCACTTGTCTACATTAGAATCGTTTCTTACCGATATATCGTCTAAAATTATTGTTATTTTAATATTTAATGAAACCAGTTTAAAAGTGGGGAATTATTAAGGTCTAATTGGTCATTTAACAATATATCTGCATATTTAAGTTTATTTATTTCTAAGGATTCCAGTAAATTTAACTTTAATCCTTTTTGTTGTGACTGTAAAATTTCGAAATCTTTATTGAAACTATGATTATTTTCCAACAAATGAATTGCATAATTGGAATCTGTCTTTTTGTTAATAAAACTTTTAAAATGTTCCTGTATTCTTTTCTCAAAGCTCCTACCTGTTTGGCCTATGTATGTTTTAGGGCACTCTTTACATGTTAGTTTGTATACTCCGGATTTATTACTTTTGCTTGTCTTGGATTTATTATTTTTTATGAATTTCCCTAAAGAATTATTAGTTTTATAAGCTACATTTATATCTGTTTTTCGTAAAATTTTTCCTATTTTTTCACTTATCGGTCCTATGTATGTTAATAATTTATAATTGCTTGGTTTATCTTTTATTATTGGGTACACATTTTCTATTGCTTTCCTATATTTCTTTTTTCTTAAAATTGTATCAACTATATTTGGGTTATATCCATTATTTTGCGCTATTTGTTTAATGATATTTAATTCTTTAAAGAAGTTTTCATTATTTAAAGGTACTGATATTAATCTGTGTAGCATGCAATGGAATGATGCTAGTTTTTGACTTACCGGGTGACAGGAACTATTGTGAATGATAACATCTGTGTTTGAGGGTTTGTGATATATTGAAAAGACATGTTTATTATTTTGTCTAGAAATTGTAAGGTCCAAGAAGTTTATACTTTGATCTGATTCTTTTTCTATGGTGAAATTAATGTTTTGGTGTAGATTATTTATGTGTTCAAAAATTGGTTTAATTGTCTATCTGTATAATCTACACCAAAACATTAATTTCACCATAGAAAAAGAATCAGATCAAAGTATAAACTTTCTTAAATCCCATTTACAGATTATAATTTATTACACCACCATCCACAACTAGTTTTCCCAACTAGGTTTTCTCAGCCGGTGAATTTTCAAATCTGAGACCTCTAACTTCTCGGGTTCCACATAGGAAAGACGTGTCTAAAATATGAGTTGAGCGCCAGTACACTTGTACACAAAAATTTTATTTATCTATTTTATATAAGTTAAATTTGAACTAATCTCTCTTTAGGTTTCTTTTAAATATATTCTTTTATGTAGATATAAATTAATTAGCAATATTGGAATGAGTAAATAAAGCAAACACAGGTTAAAAATTAAAATAAATATTTTATATATAAATACAAAAACAAAAAAAATTAAAAAATATATCCTTACAAAGTATAAAGATGCTGTATCATATAACAAAGATACTGAAGGTAAAAACATTCATTGACAATTGACCGCTAAATGAATGGAAAACATCCTCCTTAATGACTCCGAACAAAACTTATCTAAAATAATCAAGCTTTATAATAGATTCTTCAAAGAAAACCAAACTATATAAACAGATACTGATACGCGAACAAAAACTACGCATGTGCTTTGCCATGCACAAAAAACCTGAATCCAATCGAAAAAATTTACATCTATAAAATTATAACGAAGAATTTTAATATATAAGCTGTATTATCTGTATTCCTAATAATTAACTCTCTTAACTACTAGCTTTAATACAATGGAAATATAATTATTATAATTATGACATCATAAAATTTTAATTCTACTTACAAGATTAATATGGAGACTTTCACGAAAAGGCGCAAAAGCAATTTAATTATCAAAATAACGGGAATTTAATATCTGAATACCATCAACTATAAATCACTTGCAATCAATTCAAAAACCGAAATAATTAGATATATAAAATATATCACGCGAAGCAAACACCTCTTCGTTCAATAGCTAGAATTCGTCTCCTAGATTGATCTCGACTTTCACATAAAATCAACACCGGATAACCAGTTTTTCCCTCTAGTTACCGCTCGCAAAATGTATCATATACATTTATTATACAGTCATGTCACAAAATATTTTATTTTAAATATTTAATTTTTTTTAAAAAAATCCATAGTAATATGTATGTTGATATCCAAGAAAATTTGTCTATATTTTTAAAAGAGACAATATTACATTTGATATTTTTAAGGAAATTAACATTCAACGAACTTTCTACTTTAAAACTTTTTTTTTAATCAAAATTTGAAAATTTGTTGTACCAAGGACGCGAATTGCAACTTGGAATCATAAACGCAATCTTGAAATTATTAAATTTAGTTCTCAAAATGAACATATCGTTTTCCTCAGAAAGGCGTTATCTGTACTCAGTGTTCCAAACATGCTATTACTTTGTAATTTCCAGCTTCTTGATGACCGTTTATTTGAAATTTTCTCTTATTTACATATTACATTTAGCTTTCCATTGTTCTTTATATTATTTATTATAGTTATGCCAGTGGCGGCTCGGGGTGGTTCACATAGGGAGTGCATAATTTAAAATTAAAAAGTGTAATACAAAAACGCTTACCCAATCCTTATAAATTTCACCGACGTACTGTTCCAGACAGGTACTGTTCATTGTAGAGTTTGTTTTGAGGGAATAGTAAATATTACACTACACAGTTTAATTACATCTGACGATAAACGAAGTCCATTTTACGTGTCTTTGACTTGCAGAACAGTTCTACCACTTTTTCATTAAAGTTTGGCAAATCATTTATACATTCTTTTTCACAAGATAACATAGTAAGGGCATTTAGTCTCTCTTCTTTCATTGTATTTCTCAGGAAAGTTTTTATTCTCTTCAGCCGTGAAAACTGGCGTTCCGCTTCGGACGTTGTCATTTGGATTGCAATGACAATTTTTAAAAGCTTAACAACTTCATTAAAGTTGTCGCTTAATCCATCCAGCAGAAGACCTAGCAGACCTACAGCACCGACTTCTATATTTTGCCTAAATTCTTCTCTAGAATATAGAACGCTTAATTCAGTTCGTAGTCTGCTTTCATTGAGGCATGGATAAAATTTTACTGCTTCTTTAAGGCAATCTTCCGGAAATTTTTTTTGAAAAGAGTAGAACTGTTTAAAAGAAATTAAGTTTGCTAATATTAAGTGCCCTGTATACCGAAATCTAGTTTTTGTTTCTAGCAAAATAATATCGCATACTTCAATAGTTTCCCTCCTTCTTTGGCTACCATCAGTTACTCTTCGCCGCTTTGATGGTCGAGGAGTCAGTTCTGGGTCATTTTGTTTAACCAACTGATTATCTGTGTCAGCGATTTCGATTCGAATTTTTCCAATAACGCGTTCAAAATTATCTAAATTATTATTGATTTTTAATGCATCTGTATTGACATTTTGTAATTGATTAAACAATATGTCCACATGTGGCATAATTTTATGAAAGAAAGTTAACCAATAGATAAAATTTTCCTCCTCTAAAATTCGCAAATTGGCACTAGCTTGATGAATGGTAGTTTGTAAACTAGCTTCTCCCTCGATTTGTTCTAGAGCTTCAATTATTTCTTCTCGGTGCTCATATATTGTATTCACTGTCCTAGAATTGAAGTTCCATCTTATTTTTGAAGAACGAGGTAAGCCTTTTCTCTGAAGGAATTCTTCCAATCTTGCAGCTCGTTGTGGTGAAGTGGAGAAAAATGTACATAATCCCGTCAGATTGGCAAAAAAAATTCTGCAATTACTACTGCTCGATGTAGAATGTGACATAATTAGATTTGTCTGATGTGCATAACAATGTACAAATTTAGCTCTTGGATACTAGTCTTGGACATGTCTTTGCACGCCGTTAATAGCACCACTCATGACTGCTACTTCATCATAGCTCTGTGCAATCAGTTTTTTTGGGTCATCAACAAGCAAACTAATTTCGTTAAGGATGGAGGCAGATAAAGAATTAGCATCATGTCCACTAGGCAGAAGAAATTTCCAAAATCTTTCGACCGGTCTCGCGTTCACAATGTATCTTAAAACAACCACCAAGTGAAACTGATTGGACACATCTGTGGTTTCATCAGCTATCACAGATATGAAGTCGGTTGCTTTAATTTCACTGGCAACTTGTTCATGATACACGTTCAACATTGCATCAAGCAGCTCATTCTGTATCGTTTTTGATAATCCCTTAAAAACCGGTGCTGCTTCGATGTGATCTCTGAGCGATTTATGCAATTCTGCCGTAAAATTTATCAATTCCCGAAAAATGCCCTTGCTATTCGACGTTTGCTGTTCATCATGACCCCACAGTGCCAGTTCAAACGCGCCACGAAATCTAATGCAATTTATTATTCAATTTTTCACCTTTTCATTGTGTTGTTGAATTGCTTTTCTATATGATGAATCTAAAACATTCTGAATGTTATTTTTTCCTAACATTCTTAGGCTAAATATATTTTTCAAATGCCCTTCGGAATTTTCATGTTTAATAATTTTAGCACTAAGATGAATTAAGTCTCTTATTCCGTTCTTTGACCAAGACGGTTCACCACCAAACAAAAGACACGGAAAACAAAACAAAGTATTTTTAATTTCACACCCACAAATCCAGTAATTTTTCTGATAAATATTCATTTTGAATTTTCCTATAACGTCTTTACCCTTAACAGATTGTTTATTTTCTAAACATAATTGAGGCATCGGCCGTTTAAGATTTTTTACTACAATTTTTTCATTATACGTTAACCACGAAAACGCGTTGTTCTGTAAAAAAGATACCGTATTCATTGTAACAACGCCCGAGAGCAGTCTGGTTCAGTTGCTCCAACGCTATTTATTATACGACATTGAAGTACGGCAAAATACAGTTCTCCCCACCATCAATGTAATGTTAATGCCTTAACAGAGCTTTGCTCAGTATATCTGTGACGACGATCGGTATATGTACGTTGTTAGCGTGCCACGTTCCTCGTCAATAACTATGAATACATAATATATATAATAAATAAATACTTTCACAGTTAGTCGCCGCTGGGTTTGTTTTGTTTCATAATTCCAGGGGGTGCAATTGCTCACTTGCTCTCATTAAAGAGCCGCCACTGAGTTATGCCTTTATTTACCTATTACATTTAAGCTTTCTATTGTTCTTTATATTATTTATTATAACTATTAATTATAAATAAGAAGTTAAAATAAATGATAAATAGCGAAAACGCTTGCAGTTGCATATTTCCCATGCTAAAAACGGTTGAATTTCTATTCAAATAACTAACGCTTTTACGATAGAAATGAACGAAAATATACTAAACTATTTACTAATCTGCTCTCGTATATTATACATTTTTAACAACACTTCTCCAAATCGTGATCAGTGTGATCAGTGATCACGTATTTACTTAGTAGTTTTGGAACAGGCTATTTTTATTTATGAATCAAGTACCTTTAAACTTCGTAAATAGATAATAAGAAATATAATCGCTTATTTATAAATAATGTTTTTATATAATAGACAATGAACCAGTAGTTACCAGATTATTATTCCAGGACTAATATCTTAATAGGTAGATAAGACATATACGCACAAGCTAAAATTATATACAGAGATAATTTTTATTTTTTAAAGCATTTGTGTCGAGTTGCTTTTTTAGTATCAACTCGTACTTCAGATTTTATTGTAACATAAAAATGAATTTATCTGGAAAAGTTGCCTTAGTAACTGGTGCCGCTAACGGAATTGGTAAAGGCTGTGTAGAAGAACTGTTGATAGCTGGTATAAAGGTAATATAATATTTAGTTTTCTTAGTTTTCAGACGCAAAAATCTAAATTATAATTAAAGTAGGTATTTTTTCCGAATACATTAAATAAAATAAACGTCAAGAATAGTTTTTTAAAATTAAAAAAAATATATTTAACGCTAATTCAAATATCAATTTCTTACTCCTCACAGAAACAATATCATCTACCTATATACGTGCATGCACATACATAATTAGATAGAATTGACACAAAATGAGATCCTCTACTGCAAGTACATGTTGTAAGAGTTAAAAATATCTCTACAAGTGTTTGGCGATCTATTCCTTATTACAATCCCATTCAATTACTTATAAAACTGATCCAGATGAATGCTCTAAGGGTATTAGGTATAAACGATAAAATCTGCAGATTTGATTTAGTAAGCAAGTAAATTTAATTCACTCTATAGATTGGGTATTATAAATAGCGAATAAAAAAACTAAGCAAGTAAACTACCAATTAATTTACACGCTAGAAAATCGTGGTATTAAATTTTATTCGTTGATTAAATGCGAACAGCTGTTTGCTCCACTGGCTCAAATAAACATAACCTTATTTTTAAAAGTTTATATTTTATATGTGTTTGATAATTTAAATTTTGATAATGCCAGATTTATCGGTTTGTATTTTACAAATATGCACAAAAAGAAATAGTAAAGAATTAGGATTTTTTGTATTTTTTCATTTTATTCAGTTATTCGTTTATCGAAACGCTAAACTGTAAAATACATAGCTATTCAGAGTTATTCTACAAATACTTATTTTACTTGCATGCATTTTTTATAATACCAGATTTAAATTTATTTGTTGAATAAATTTATTCGTCAAGTTTTTATTCAGGGATTTATTCGCTGTTTATAATACTGGCTCTAAATCCGGTAGGGACTGTGCACAATCGATTCAGAGATTTTCGGATGCATCATTTTACTTTATGATCTGGTATCAATTTGTTCATTGATCAATGTCTTGGCAAGCCTCATTTATTCTTTGTTGACTATAAACCTCCTTTAGATATTTGAGAGAGTGATAGCAGATAAACAATGTTAAGGATACGCTATTATGGCTCAATAAGTAGTACATCCATTTGCATGGCAATAATTAATATATACATACATATTTAATGTATGTGTTGTAATGATTAATTCCAGGCAGTTTTAGGCCTGCTGCTTAGTAAATTTATGCCATTCCTTCCTATCTCTTTTTCTATCACTTTTCAATTTCAGAGTCGTTTCCCTCCATAATAACAAATCTCCATTTTCTCCCTGGTCTCTCTTCCATACTATATTTTTAATTAATCTATTTTCTTCTAATCTTTCATGATAGCCAAGCCACTGGAGTTGGTGCATTTTTAAGAAATTTCTTGTTGGAGCTTCTTCATATAAATTGTGAATTTTTTCATTCGTTCGCCTCTTAAATCCTTGTCACGTCCTCGTCCTTTCAAATATCCTTCTTAGTATCCTTCTCTCTCAGATCTCCAATTTTTGTTGTACTTTCTTATTCATTATCCATAGTTCGCAGCAGTATATTAGAGTTGGTTGCCGTACCGACTTATATATTCTTATTTTAGTATTTTTTTAGACTTTTTTATTTAAGTATTTTATTTACCACTCCTGCACATCTATTACTCAATTACTGACAGCCTTTTGTCTATTTCTGTGGTCTCACTTCATTTATCGCTTATCAAAACTCCTAAGTGCATACAGTTTTTCATCTCTTCTTCAAAGGTCTAGACCTCTTCACCATTGTTTAGTACTTTGAACGTCTCTTTTAACCTACTCTTCAGACCGTCTCTAATTTCCATATTTATCTGAACACTCACTTTGCTTGCTGCTTGAATAAATGACTGCGTCATAAACGCTAGCTCTTCAGCAACAGAATGCCATCTGCAACTTCGGTTAAAGAGCCGTTGCTCTGCAATTTATATTAGCTACTCTTAATGGCTTCTCTAGAAGTATATTAAATAAAATTGTCGACAGCGGATTCCCTTGCCGCAGCCCTCTTAAAAGTCTCGGAACATTTCCCTATGTATTTTAGCTGAGCATGTTGTGTAAAAAATCGTGAGAAAATAATACATTTTACTTACCTGAATTGGCCTTAAGCAACCTGTAATCAACCTAATAGTTCGTTTAATACTATACTTGAAATGAGAATCAGTATAAGAGCACAAAAAGGTGAAACAGATGAAATAAATATGAACACAGGGCTCAAACAACGAGATTCACTGTCAGTGTTACTTTTCAATATGATAATAGAACATAAACGAGTAACAAACAAGAATACAATAGGTTCAAATGGAAGTCTACTAGTAGCATATGCAGACGAGTCAGTGCTAATTGCTAAAGAAAGGGATTTTATGCGGAACATGTTGGAAGAAATAGTGGAGGAAGGGAAGAAAATTGGACTCAAACTAAACAAAAACAAGATGAAAATATTGAGAATATGGAAAGAGCTAAGAAATATACCAATTAAAGCAGGGAAACGTGAATTCGAAATGGTGGATAAATTCAGATACCTAGTGGTCGTTTCGATCAGCAATAGAGATAGAACAGCTGAAATTAATTAAATAAAACATTATATCTTGCAAAAAAATATCTAAAACGCTAATAAAGCTCACCTAGGCAGCAGAGACAAAAAGAGAAGAGGAAAGAATTAGTGTTGCCGAGAGGAAAATCATTAGTGCAATATCAAGCCCAACAGGAACAACTGATGTAGAATAAGAACCAATTTGGAAATAGAAGAGGAGTTAAAAAGAGAGAACATAATAGGAATAATTAAAGAGCAAAGATTGAGGTGACTAGGATATATGTGGGGAGCAAAGCGAGAACATGTAATAAATGTAATAATGAAATGGGAACCAGCCCAAACAAAAAGCGAAGAGGAAGCTTAAGATCAACCTGGATAGAAGAAGTGAAGACAACTTAGAGAAGATTGGAGTAAGAAACATAAAAAAACGAATCCAGGGATCGGGAAAAATGGCATAATATATGTAGAGAAATCAAAAAAATATATGGAATTGATCATCTCCAAGAATTTAAATATAGAAAGCTTTATTAAGCGCACTACCTCACTCGAGGTGTTAAGCCATCCATCCATACATACATTCTATACGTGCATGTTAGTTATTGCAAAATTCATACAAAGCTTCGAATACACAAAGTTAAAATAAGTACGATAAAATATTTAAATATGTCTTATGTACATTTGAAATAAATTGTTTAATATAGTTCAGTTAAAAAAAACGTTCTACACTCACCGGCAAAATTAACGTATAATTTATTAAAATCCTTTTTCTTGCCATTTAAATGCTTTTGTTTGACTCATTCTAATTTAGAATTACCTTTAGGTGTTTTACATGTAGAATAAAATCCAAGCAGGCACCCGTTTAACTAAGACAGCTATTTTAATTCAATCAATCAAAGAAGTGCAGTTAATAAAGATCGTATATACGTCATAATTGTGTTTTTTTTTAAGTTATTTTAATCAGTTTGGCGTTTATTTGTCGCGCTGTTATTACTTCAAAACATATTTATTTAATATGGGGCTTTTAACGCGTAACATTGCTCCAGCATGGAAGAACCCAGCAGTATGTCGCAAATCTTCTTGGTGTAAACCAATCTAGCATATCCCGACTTGCTAGACGCCTTAGACAAACTGGTGATGTAAGGAGGAGGCCAGGGCAAAATAGAAAACATGCTACCTCGGCGGTGGATGATAGATTTTTAACTTTAAATTGCCTTCGTGATCGCCCCACCACTGCACTACAGCTTAGAGGCCTGCTGTATGCAACTCGAAAACTACAAGTTAGTGAGAGGAGAGTGCGAAGAAGGTTAGAACAAGCCAATCTGCCTGTCACCCTGCTAGATGCCCAATTTTATTACCACAACATCGGAGAGCTCGGCCGTTTTTATACCAACTGGAATGTGAACGGCTGGCAAAGAGTTCTTTTTACAGATGAATGCCGGTATAGTATACAAGGTGCGCTCGACAGAGAGTATGGAGACGGCCAGTTGAACGTTTTGCGAACTGTGCGATTGTAAAGAGGAACCGATTCGGTGGTGGCTCAGTTTCCAAAACAGAAGACATAACGCAATTACTCTTAACCAGCTTCAAGAAGCTTTACAAGAAGAGTGGAATAATGTTGGCCCAAACTGTGTGCTAAATTTGATTCAGACTATACCTCAACGTATCCAAGCTATTATAAGAGTACGCGACAAGGCCATACCAGATATTAACCATAAATAAATTTCGTTTGTAACAACCATAGGTTCTTTAGGTTTTGTAATTTTTATTAAACAAAAAAATTTTAAATGCGGTAATTTAGTCAAATTAATGGGTTTCTTCAAAAAATTAAGGAAGCGCATCATTTGCACACATTTTTTGATCATTTAAGATCTTTTCTAATAAATGTCATAAAAATTTAAATTAGGCGTTAGTTTTGCCGGTGAGTGTATATATCATGTATTTTGTGTGATTCCATTATTTTTATGTAGTAATTATCTATTTCAGGGTGTGACAATTGCAGACGTCAATGTCAAATTAGGCGAAGAAACAACGAAAAAATTCAATAAAAAATTTGGCAATGACAAAGTCATTTTTGTAGAAACTGATGTAACAAAGAAGGAGAGTTTTGATAGTAAGCTTTTACTGTCACAATACGGTGTGTGCATTCATATTTATTTTCATTTTTAGACGCTTTCCAAAAAACCGTGGATAATTTTGGAAACATAGACATTTTGATTAATAATGCTGGATTAATGAACGAAATCAACTGGGAAATATCGATACAAGTTAATTTGGTAAGTTTGTACAAACAATAGTACTAATTTAATTTAACCATACAGTTGACAACAAATTTTCTTCAACCATCTACAACTTTTATTCAAAATAAAACAGACAATAAAAACCTCCATAACTCTCCTTTGAGCTGCTTATGAGTATAGTCAGTCCTATACTATTTCATTTCTGTTACAAGGCAAACTATAATACTTTATTCAAGGAATTAAAGAAAGATAAGTTTGTATATATGTAATTAGAGTATTTCGCAGAACTAATAACATAAAAAAATAACTTAATCACTTACTTTCTGATTGTGATTCACATTCGTTAGACACCAATCTCACAACCTTAGTATGTACCAAATTTCGGAAAGTCTACTCAATTTCACAAAATTATATTAGTAATTATGTTTTAAACTTGATAGAAATTATGTGCGTATGTGATTACGAAATGTAGATAACTTACATTTTATATTTCCAAATCATCGTAAAATAACCGAATCACTTTTTTACTGCATAGCTTATAGTAGCTTATTCATAGTCCTGAAAGTTTATGAATGTACAATGGTTATGCATTTCTTCCACTTAAAATAGAGTAGCAGGTCATACTTGACACAATTTATTATAAACAAGGTATTAGGTATTTAAAATTTGACTTTATGTTACCGAATTGTTTTAGATATAATCAATGTTTTTAAGGTAGGGACTATAAACGGACTCCTTCTAGCAATCGAAAAATATTTTCCAAAATTTAGAAGTGGAGAGAAAACATATATTATCAATCTTTCATCAATCGCTGCTCTTAGCCCTGGGGAATTTTGCCCAGTATATAATGCTACAAAATACGGAATCATTGGCCTTACTCGAACATATGGATTGAACAGACATCTTCGTAAAGACGGCATACATATGATGGCCTTGTGTCCAGGAGGAACAGAAACTGCCATGGTAGACTATATGAGAGATGTTGTAAAATATAAAGATGCTTACGATGAATTAATGGGACCGCTAAGTTTGCAGACGTAAATAACACAAGTTGAATTGTCAAATACGTTTCTTGAAAATTCTATTGTTTTTAGAGTGAACGTGATCGGTAAAGCAGCTATTCAGGCAATGGCAGATTCAGATAGTGGATCTGCGTGGTTCGCGGATGGGGGTGTGATTTATAAAGTTAATTTTCCCAGTTTAGAAAAATTGATAGGGAAGGAATAATTATAATTATAAATTCAATGTACCAATAAATTAATAAACCTTTTATTAATTTTGCTATTTTATTGATTTATGAGGATTCCTATTCTTTATATACAGGGTTACCGCTGAATAACGACCAAGCTATGTGAATCTGAAGAATACGTATAAATGTCTAACTGGAAATCAAAAAAGATCAAATTTATTTGTAATTTATAAAAAAGATTCAAATTTTTAGGGCTAAAATGTAGTTAAAGTCGGTCCATAATCTTTGTTTATTCTATATTTACCAAAATACAGCTGTAATTTAAGTTCATTGACCTTCAAAACAGATCGATGAAATTCGTAGACATTGGCTAGACGATGCGTTTAACATAAGTTCCTATTCATAAAAATAGTAAATGTTGATATTTCCATATCAAAACATTTATACGTAAGCACATATTAAACACATATGGTGCTTTTATTACGATATTTTTTGTGGATATCAATAATAGCCATTGCGTCAAATATGTCGACAAACCTATGCCGTATTAAGTAAAATGCAATTAAAATTAAAGTTTGAATATTCTTTTAAAAGTAAAATTATTAAGTCTATAATAAAACAAAAATAGTCATAAAACAAAAATCTTTATGTAGCGTGTCCATGGCGTGTCTAATGGGATAGATACCTGCTTTTTAATTACAAATTTCTATGCAATTATTTACATCTATTTTCTTTCTTTAAATTTGTGGTGGTACTGACAAATACCCATAGAAAAATATTATTCGAGAGAGAATTAACTGTTAAATTAGAGGTAGAAACTTGTATTGCCTTCCTAATGTCCTCTCGAATAAAGAAAAATCATTTTCTCGTTACTACGTGAACATTGGACCGCGATTTTTTGTATGAAGGCATTACTCACATATACATATTGTAGCAATGAGTAATGACCAGAGCAGACCAATTTCCGTGCGCGCCATGTGCGCCGATATGAGGATGATTGCATTGCATCAGAACTAATAAAAAGCATTCAGTATGTGTTTGGTACGTGCTTAGACTGCATGTAAGTGTATTTACGTTACTTACGTTAGACCGAGGCATTTAGAAAACTACCAGAAATAGAAAAATCGGACTCCTTAATTACATTTTTTAAATTTTATAAATAAGTAAGACTATTATTTCATATCCTTTTTTTAATAAGCCGTATCATAATATAAATTGTCACCCTAAAGTGTGACATTACTCAATTATACTCAATTGGCAATATATATAATTATATATGTATATACAAGTGTTTTTGAAATAAAAAGACAACGTATGACGAATGGAAAGATGTAATTATATAGAATATGAATCTAAAATATTGTGAGTCAATTACGACGCGAACCCAAAAATGGAAAACCCCCTGAAAATTATATTATGTTCTGCCTAATAAATACAGAATGTGTATAAATAATAAATATGTACCGCTATTGAAGTACCGCACACATCGTATGTTTACAAACGTAAAAGCTGTCGATGTTATAAAAACAGCTTGTATGCTAAGTAAATTATTAAAAAGTAAGATGTGTATTGCATTAATTTACAAACCCATTTTAAAAATAAAACTAAAAATAATTTTTGGACTTTTAGTTAGAACTGACATCATGTCATGATATTACTTGAATGTCTTTTTTGTTAGTAGAAGTAAAAAATAGAATGCAACTATAGAATTTAAAAGCGGCAATTTTCATGTTTATACAAATATTAGAAAATAACATTGTTTCTAAGTTTTGTTGTGGTAAAGGCGCGATAAGATGGTACGAAAGTCAGCTGTGACAATTTATACTTCCTTGTGAATTTTTAAAGATGGTATATTAAAAGAACATGTGAGATGTGTGCTTTACGGAGATTTAACGTCCTAACTAGTAACAAGCTAACTTTAATTGAAAAATTGTATCGACCATACGTAACGGTCGACAACTGAACGAAACTTAAAGCGAGATGGACAATATACCGATTGTGTATATATTAACCACTCTACATTAATAATCAGGATTAATTTCAAAGCTCGGTATGAGAACCGTTATCCTAGAAATGTCCTTTAGTTTCCCTAATACACAATTATATATGTTCTCATTCTTTTTAATCGCCGTAACATGAACTCGTTCATTGACGACCCTAACATTTTAGTTCCCTGATCTATCCTAATACTTAACAAATTTCTGTAGGAAAATTCTTTATGCTCAATTATTAAATTAAGTCAATTTCACAATTGTAGTTTTTTTTTTTGTATTTCGATTTCACTGCTAGGTCAATGAATACAGTGAGATATTCTATATCGATCATCATTTTGTTTTTAGTTAAAGATAAGATCATCTTATTTAAATCCCATATCTTTCCATAACAATACAATTTATCTCGATATGAAACTTGCCGATGAATTGTTCCAAAGAGTTAATTTGCTCTTTTAATGTTTTATTCTCCTTTTCAATACCAACTTTTTAGTTTAGTTTATCGATCGTATATTAGTATGTTCACAGATCATAATTACATAATTCAATGTCATCTAGAGTACTTTAAGAGTATTTTTAATTTATGAGAAAACAATACTTATCAAAAGTGCGGACAAAATTTTTATGAACACGACACTTTTATTAATATGCGATATGGAGACAACAATATGTATGTAAAAGCAAATCTTTGCCATCGCTTATTTCACATTGTTTTTGTATAATGTGGACAGCGAACCTAATAACTGAATTTTTATATTGATATAAGTATTTGTACAAGTAGATAATTAAGCTATATATAAGCAAAATTCAATAACTTGATCATTCATTTCTCTACCTTCTACCGTACCGCACTGTATTTTAAATATTAACATATTAACCATTGGTAGTTGTATTGTTTTAAAAATATTAGATTGCATTCTGTTATCAAAATGGATTTCTCTGGAAAAGTCGCTTTAGTAACTGGCGGTGCAATGGGTATTGGCAGAGACCGCGTAGAAGAACTATTATTGGCTGGTATAAAGGTAATATAAAGTTTTCATAGCTACTTACTTACTCTTTGGTGCTACAGTCCATAAAGGACTTTCCTTCTGAGTTTCTGAACAAAATTTTCCAGAGACGCGATGGTCGTTTGCGTCCAACCCTCTTGAAATGTATCCAATCAATATCATGAACTGTTTATCCTTTCTTTCGTGATGGATGTATTGTACTCACTCACTTGTCGTCCAATATTCTCGCACTAAACATTATCTGTTTCTCATCTTCCCATTGGCTTACTTTTCAAGACCTTCTTAACTCATTTATTGCTACATGGTCCAGTCAAGCAACTTGCTTCCTTCTAATCTCTCTTGATATGCACCACTTCCCATACATTCCTCTTAACTAATGATTTACTAATATTATTGTACATATTTCCATTTCTATATGTATATTCTTGTTATAGCTTTCGTCCCCACATATCCAATGCTTCTCTATCGTTTTTGATCATAGACCATTATCGATATTCATAGGTCACAACTTGATAATAGTTTAGTGTACTTTTATCTTATCTTTTCGTGTTGGTTCTCATGATAATTCTCGACTTCAATACATGCTCCAACCCAAAATAATATTTATTGCCCACTACTGGTCTAGCACATATCTCCCCACCTAATTAATTAATTTCTTTCAGATATTTCATAACTTTTCTTTGTTTATTGTAACGTCCTCTTGCCGATATCATATATTTTTTTTCGTTGTATTTAGTCCCATTCTCAACAGCAGATACCAAGATCATTGTCTTATAAAAGCTTTTACGTCTCAAAGAATTAAATGTATTGAAATGTTGTACTTCAGGATCATTTTAAAAATTAAATGTATAAATGATACAAACAGCTAGACGTTCAGAATGGACCATTTCTAGTGCAAAGTTTAGGTATCTTGTATATAAATATTTCGTATTAAACGTAAGAATCCAAAAAAGGCATCTGAGAAGATAATAGCCGGATTTAAAATTTTAAAGGCAAAAAAGCAATCCGTAGTTACCTCAAATATTTGAGCCACACAAAACGGCGATGCTATAGCACGAAACGAAATAAGCTCTCACCATTTCTCACAAATAATAATATTAATAATTTTAATAATAATAATAATAATAATAATAATAATAATAATAATAATAATAATAATAATAATAATAATAATAATAATAATAATAATAAATAGGCTTAGGGAAGGTGGCGTTCCCAGCGTCCAAGGACATAGATTCTTGCAATAGCCACGGCAGAGGCAGCCCATTAGGCTGAAAAGAGGACTATTTCCGACCTCTGGTCGATCACTAACACCATCTATTTTATCCCTGAAAGTGTTACTGGCCATACCGGTCAGCCCACCGAAGGGACTTGTAAGAGTAAGCGGTTGAGATGGACAAATGAAAATGAATGAATACCTCTACCGAGCTTACTTGCAAATGCAGGATAGATGTTGATATGCTTGCCTCGCGGCCGTGTATCAACTTTTGCCCTGTCTCCCGAAAGGAGCGCACACATCAATATTAATAATAATAATAATTATAATAATAATAATAATAATAATAATAATAATAATAATAATAATAATAATAATAATAATAATAATAATAATAATAATAATAATAATAATAATAATAATAATAATAATAATAATAATAATAATAATAATAATAATAATAATCTTAGATCAAAGACGATCTATATTCATTAATAATAGATTGTCAGCGGAAATAATTAATCAAGTGAGACAAGAGGTTTCCTTAGAAATTGGTATGAGTAGTAATGATGAAGTGGAGGTTGAAGAACAGATTAACCCGTTTTTAGATGAATTAATAGTCTTGCCCGTACAGGAAAGTAGATTTCATTTAGAGTTTGAGAATAATTTTCTTAAATATCATGGAGTTGTACCTAGTAAGAAGCCGCATCTAAAAAAGCTTATTTACCAAAAGGGCACATCTGATATTATAAACGAGGTAAACGGCATTATTGAGACAAAAATAAAAAATAGCACAACACTGGAAGAGCTCCACAGTTTAATATATACAGGTGCATGTACGGTTTTGATATTAAATGATCAAAATATAGACACCGTAGAAATGGAATTCGATAGTAGGAATAAAACTCCTTGTTGGGAAAAACGATTGACATGGAAAATTGAAAATCTGAGACGGGAAATTGGAATATTAACTCAAAGCTTAAAGGACAATGCTAGCGCGAGGGTTAAGAGAGATGCAGAGGTTATAGTGAGCTGTTATGTTTCACCTGAAAACTCCAATGTTGTAGAAATTTTAGATTTATTAAAGCAGAAATTAGCGGCATATGCAAAGAGGTTGAAACGATATAAAATCAGTAATACCCGAAGACAGCAAAATAAACAGTTCGCTAGAAATCAAAAATTATTCTATCGTGGCTTGAGTGATACAAATCCTGGACAACAGGTTCAGTTACCAACGAAAGACAAAATATCAAATTATTGGTCTGGAATATGGAGTACGCCGGTGCAACATAGAAATGCAAAATGGCTGACGGATGAAAGAAGGAAGGTAAGTAACGTTAGGACAATGATAAATTGGCGGATTGATTCAAAAGATGTGAAAAGAGCAATCCAAAAAGCAATGAATTGGAAATCACCTGGACCAGATAAAATACAAAATTTCTGGTTAAAAAAATTTACATCGACGCACCTGCAACTTGCTAAGTGCTTCCAATTATTGCTAGAACAACCATACGAACTGCCAGAATTCATGACCGAGGGAAACACCTTTTTAATTCCGAAATCTAATGTATCTGCGGAAGATCCCTCTAAATATAGACCAATTACATGTCTTCCTACGTTATACAAGATGTTCACCTCGATTATATCTGAAAAGATATATGCCCATTTGGAGAATAACAACCTTTTGGAAGAGGAACAGAAAGGATGTAGAAAAGGATCAAGAGGCTGCAAAGAACAGCTCCTGATTGATTCAGTTGTGATGAAGAATGTGGTGAAAGCAAAAGAAAATCTCTACATGGCATATATAGACTATCAGAAAGCGTTTGATAGTGTACCTCACTCGTGGCTGGTAGAGATTCTTAGGTTATATAGGATTGAGGAGCATCATATTAACTTTCTTAGTTACGCCATGACTAAATGGAAGACAAGTTTGTTAATGAAAACCCCTACAGAAAGTATTGATGCAGGTAAGATCAGTATTAAAAGAGGCATATTTCAGGGAGACGCTTTGAGTCCACTGTGGTTTTGTTTAGCCTTGAAACCGTTAACAACTTTGTTAAATTCCCTAAATAAGGGATGTAATTTACAACAACCTGTCGTACAAATTAGTCACCTTTGGTACATGGATGATCTCAAATTGTATGCTAGGAAAAGAATCATCTTCGCGATCTCCTAAACTGTGTTGGCCGTTATAGTAGAGATATCCAAATGAAATTTGGTTTGGAAAAATGCAAAATAAGTTGCATAGAAAAGGGACAATGGGTTGAACATCGTGGGTTCGAAGTGGAAGGCGGACAAGGACTAGTTATTGGAATGGAGAGCAACGACTATTATAAGTATCTTGGTTATTTACAGGCTAGAGGAATAGAACACAATATTGCAAAAGAATCAGCGAAAGATCAGTATTTCTCTAGGCTGCGATCGTTGTTGAAAACCAGATTGTCGGCAAGAAATATGTCCAAGGCAATAAACAGCTTTGCAACTTCCGTACTTACTTATGGATTTGGAATAATTAACTGGACTGATACTGAACTTGAAGCAATAGACATCAAGACAAGAGTAGAAGCCAGAAAATTTAGAATTCATCACCCGCGTAGTGCGATCGAAAGGTTCCACCTACCAAGAAGAGAAGGGGGTAGAGGAATACCGAGTGCTTATTGCAGGCATTATACACAGGTAAATAATTTACGAGAGTACTTTCTGCAAAAATCGAAAGAAAGTTGATTGCATAATGCGATTGCTCAAATGGACAATTTTACGCCACTCAAACTGGCTAACAATGAATTCAATCCATCCACGAGAATCTTAAGTATACCCCAACAGAAAGAGAGATGGAAAAATAAATCTTTGCATGGCAAGTATCCGTTAACAATTGGATCTGAAAATTTTGACACCTCAGCGTCGCAGGCATGGCTGTATACAGGTAACCTGTTTGCAGAAACAGAGGGATTCATAGCCGCCATCCAAGATCAAGTAATTCCAACACGTTCCTATAGGAAAAAAATTCTTAAGGAGAATTTATCTGACATTAAATGTCGTGTATGCGCAGATAAGGAAGAAACAATTGATCATTTGATGGCAGGATGCTCTGTACTTGCCCCCAAACAATATCTCGAGAGGCACAACAGGGTTGCAAAAATATTACACCAACTGCTCAGACAGAAGCACTTGTCGTATTCTGAAAATGTCCCGTATTATGAATATGAAGCACCTTCAGTTTGCGAGGACGAAAATTCTCGATTATATTGGAATCGCCAAATAATCACAGATAAAACAATTCCCAACAATATTCCAGATATAATACTGACACTGAAGAAGGACAAGGTAACGTACATCATTGACATTGCTGTTCCGTTGGCAAAAAACACTGCAAGGAACTATAGTGAGAAGGTAAATAAATATTTACCTTATTTATTTAGAGTATGTGGAAGATGGACAAGGTCCTAATAGTCCCAATTGTGATTGGCGCAACTGGAGAAATTCCACAGAAATTACACAAGTCCATAAATACTTTGGATCTCTACCAAAAACTTAACTTACTTAAAAATGCAAAAAAGTGTCTTGTTAGACACGGCTGCAATAATACGTCGCGTGCTGAACTGAAATTGCAGCGCGCGAACGCGGCCAACGTGGCCGGGAGGCGAAATGACGGAACGGGTGGGGTGCTGATGTGGTCCTCTACTGGGTGGTAGCCTAGCATATGCGCTACCAAACTCTAGGGGGGTCTGCCCGATGGGCGGGCAGGTGCCATTCCGCCTTTCCAGCAGGGGAGAGAGGAACCAAGCTACGCGGCGCAAAACACGGCGCCGCGCAATGCACACACCACTAGGGTCGGCCCTGGGCGGCAACCTTGCCAGGCTGGCGTGAACAGCACACACACGCTCGACGTGTGTGCAGTGCCCCCGCATTGGCGGAAAACGTTAAGATGGCACAAAGTGTGACAGTCGTCGACCAAAGTAGCCGCTAAGAGTGTTCCATTGGTTGGCGATGAGCAACCCCGTGCAGGCTGCGCTTCGCGGGTCTGGGCCTTGCCTCGATGGGGCGGGGGTCGGGCCGTCGAAGTACTGCATGTAAAAGTAAAGAAGTTGCCGGGAAAGGGTTGGCGGCCCTGCGCAACGGCTGGTTCTCCGATCTCTCAAAATTAGCGCGACCGGACACTAAACACATGCACGAGTGCGCTAAAATACAATACCCCTACACTTGCGCACTCGCACAAACACAAAACCACACACCCAGAGAGAGAAGCAAGCTGCCAGCAGCGGACAACACGTAAGTTAACACCCTGAAAGTACTGGTAAGTATCTACTATAATCAATATTTATATAAAAATAATGAATGCTAGATAACTATGCCACCCATCTTGTTCGAATGAACCGATGGGGTAAGATAATGGCAACCAAGAGCGAATAGTTCTTGTGAGTGGAAGAGATAATAATAATAATAATAATAATAATAATAATAATAATATTAATAATAAAATTAATGCGACCGGTCACTAAACACACGCACGAGCGCGCCAACAGACAACACCCTACACTTGCGCGCTCGCACAAACACAAACCACACACCCAGAGAGAGACGCAAGCTGCCAGCAGCAACCAAGACACAAGTTCATACCCAGAAAGAGACACAAGCTGCTAGCAGCGGATAACACATATGTTCACACCTTGAAAGTACTGGTAAGTATCTACTATAATCAATATTCATATAAAATAAATGAATAATAGATAACTATGCCATCCATCTTGTTCAAATGAACCGATGGGGTAAGATAATGGCAACCAAGAACGAATGATTCTTGTGAGTGGAAGAGATAATAATAATAATAATAATAATAATAATAATAATAATAATAATAATAATAAGCGGACAACACATAACTATGCCACCCATCTTGTTCGAATGAACCGATGGGGTAAGATAATGGCAACCAAGAGAGAATAGTTCTTGTGAGTGGAAGAGATAATAATAATAATAATAATAACAGAGAGAGAAGCAAGCTGCCAGCAGCGGACAACACATAAGTTGACACCCTGAAAGTACTGGTAAGTATCTACTATAATCAATATTCATATAAAAATAATGAATGCTAGATAACTATGCCACCCATCTTGTTCGAATGAACCGATGGGGTAAGATAATGGCAACCAAGAGCGAATAGTTCTTGTGAGTGGAAGAGATAATAATAATAACCTTTATTATCCAACAGCAAACCATTTACAGGATAATAATTAAGATAATTATAAACGGTTGCTATCTACAATAGTATATAAACATAAATAAAAAAATAAAAAACGAAGATTTAGCGAAACACACAAAAAAGAAAATTCTAAATTAATACAAAATATGCTTACATAAAAATTAAAATTTATGTTATGAAAACAGCCTTACCATAGAACAGTAAATGTAAAAGAGAACAATTCTATCAAATCAAAGGATAGCAATTCCGCATCATGTGTACTAGAGGTGCCTTCTTTAAAACATTAGATCTGGCCATTGGCAATAGAAAAGTGGCACACGAACGTGTACGGTAAGCCGGCACAAGAAAATCAACCGACAGAAGACCAGATGCATCCATGGAGTTGTTGACCCGTTTCAAAAGAAAAGTGGCACTTGCTTCTTCCCTTCTACCAGTTAGAGAGCGAAAACCATGTCTATTGAGCAAAGTGCTATAATCCGTCCAACGCATTGTATAAATTCTATAGCACCTGAAAGGTGAGGTATTTCAGGAAACGTCTTTGAATTCTCTCCAAAGCGATTTGTTGGTAGACGTAGTATGGATATCACACAACTGCACCATACCCGAACACACTCTGCACCAGTGATGGTAACCCTGACTCTTACTAGTTCGGTAGAAAGGTCGGCAATATTCGGTAGATTATAGAAAATATCGGTAGATTAAAAAATTTACAGCTTTTTTAGGAATATCTTCTTTTATTTATTATTTACAACAATATATAAGTAACATACATTAAATAGAATATAAAATTTGATATAAGTAACATATACATTAAATAGAATATAAAATTTGAAAACAAATTTTTTAAAAAAATCTCATTTTACAAAAAATTACTCGTTTTCGCCATCTTTATAGAGTGTGTGCTTAGCCATTCGCAAAGTTAGTTTTTTTTCAATTGGAAAATCAAAGCAACTTTTATTTCCAATGTATTGCTTAGCAAGAATTAACGCGTTGATTGTATCCATACCTAGCTTGTTCCTCTGTTTATTTTTTAAATTATTGACCGTAGAAAAAATTCTTTCAACATTGGCCGAAGAATGCGCCAAACAAAGTAAATTAAAACCAAATTTTGTAAGACAAATAAATATGCGTGTTCCGTCGCCGAATTCGCCGAATTCGCCTCTTGCCAATATCGCATATCCATGCCAGTCAAATGCCAACCATAAAAGTATATAAATTCCTAATGATAACTATGAATCTCTATAAGGTTCGCAAGTTTATTATATTGCATTTGCTTTAATATTTTATTCAAATATTTTCCACCACAAAACGTGGCAACTCTATAGGTACGGTATTCCCATAAGGCTGTTCTGTTTCCTAGGGTGCGGACGGACTATACTTATTGCATCTTTATTTTGATGCATTAAATTTGCGGAATATATTTAATTTAAATATATTTAGTTAAATACAATGCAAACTTCGCCGTAGTGTGTCTCTTGAAAATTTATATTAATAAAAATTATGTATTTAACTTGCCTGTAACATTTGGTTATTCAGTATTGGAAACATGCAAATTAATTTTAATAACATCTTGTATAGGTATGTGTCCATATTTGCCTGTATATCACCTATATTTTTAAATAGAAAATAAATATAAGAAATTACTGATATGTATTAAGCTTTTATTTTTATTATAAAGAGAAACTTCACCTACGACATGTTAATAAATGACATTAGAATAGTAAATAAATATTTTAAAAACCCTTAAAATTGTAATAATTCTATACGTTAGAAAATTGCTTATTTTATTATTCTATATCCGTTTTATCAGTATCTTCTTTTATTCCATAATGTTACTAACATATCTACTACAATATCATATAATTATCTAGGTTTTTCGAAATATGGAAAATTGCAGGATATTTTTGGCGAACCAAATTATTAAAAAATTGAATTTTATTAGAAATACAGTGTATTGACGCTTCTAAATTGTTAATACACTTAAATAAATTGCTGTACAAACCAAAATAAGGATTCTTGTGAATGTTGTATTAAACAAATTACTATTTGCGATACTTGCGCCATCTGTTCTTGTACCTTGAATTTTAAAGGTTAAGACAGCGCTCACAAGGTGGCGGTTGAATCACTAAAATGTTATTTTAAGTTAAAAAATTTATAAAGCATATATTGCCAACTTTTTTACTTAATACAGTGAACAAAACTACGAAATCTATACAAATCTATTTCTTGTTATTATTAAATTTGATTAGTTTAACTGATAATTATAATCCGAATGCCTCTATATTAAAAATGCGTATACCGTATGTGTCAAATATCATTAGGCATAGGGAATCAACATATGAAGTACATACGATGTATACGTACATGGGAAAGCCGATCCAATGCCGGTGACGAACGCGACTACTGACGATTGTCTCCGATTGTTTCGCAAATACAAGTTAGCAGTAATCATTTGACTATCGACATAGGTACTTGTAATGCGTTCTAAAATAACATTTACGAATTGCAAGGGATTTGCAATTAAATAATACTAATAAAATAAGTAAAAATGGATTCTAAAAATTATAATAAATTATACAAGAGGCATTTTTTGTGGTGATACCAGGCGCGGTTCGTGATGACGTATTTGGGAGTGCAAGTACAATGATGCGAGCGCCTCGTGTGTTTTCGGTGTTTACTAAGAAAACGGTACAGTTAGTACACGAGAATACACGAAGCACTCGCATCATTGTACTTGCACTCCCAAATACGTCATCACGAGCCGCGCCTGGGTGATACCCCTCTTGGTTTGCATTTCGTACAGTTATTGAGACAGAAACAAGTTTCAAAGTTATTTATAATATTATAAATTGTTTGTCTGCAAGGTACAAAACGGTCTGCAAAAGTCAGCGCAAACAAATGCATGCACTCCATTACAGACTTGCCAGTATAAAACCATTTTACTAACTGACGCTTTCCAGCGGGTGTATAAAGAGCCATTATACATTAATTTTATTGTACGCTTTCACACTGTAACGGCCGCAGCCATACTGAATGCAAAATTTCCAGTCAATCGGTATCGGAGACAATTGTTGTCGGTTGTCGCCGGCATTGGACTGGCTTTCTCATGTAATGTATACATCGTATGTACTCATGCGTTGATTTCCTATGCCTAATGATATTTAACACATACGGTATACATATTGCTATGAATAATGGGTTTGATAATTTATTACACCACCATCCACAACTAGTTTTCCCAACTAAGTTTTCTCAAATATGAGTTGAGCGCCAGTATACTTGTACACAAAAATTTTATTTATCTATTTTATATAAGTTAAATTTGAACTAATCTCTCTTTAGGTTTCTTTTAAATATATTCTTTTATATAGGTATAAATTAATTAGCAATATTGGAATGAGTAAATAAAGCAAACACAGGTTAAAAATTAAAATAAATATTTTATATATAAATACAAAAACAAAAAAAATAAAAAAATATATCCTTACAAAGTATAAAGATGCTGTATCATATAACAAAGATACTGAAGGTAAAAACATTCTTTGACAATTGACAGCTAAATGAATGGAAAACATCCTCCTTAATGACTACGAAGAAAACTTATCTAAAATAATCAAGCTTTATAATAGATTCTTCAAAGAAAACCACACTGTATAAACAGATACTGATACGCGAACAAAAACTACGCATGTGCTTTGCCATGCACAAAAAGCCTGAATCCAATCGAACAAATTTACATCTATAAAATTATAACGAAGAATTTTAATATATAAGCTGTATTATCTGTATTCCTAATAATTAACTCTCTTAACTACTAGCTTTAATACAATGGAAATATAATTATTATAATTATGACGTCATAAAATTTTAATTCTACTTACAAGATTAATTTGAAGACTTTCACGAAAAGGCGCAAAAGCAATTTAATTATCAAAATAACGGGAATTTAATATCTAAATACCATCAACTATAAATCACTTGCAATCAATTCAAAAACCGAAATAATTAGATATATAAAATATATCTCGCGAAGCAAGCACCTCTTCGTTCAATAGCTAGAATTTGTCTCCTAGATTGACCTCGACTTTCACATAAAAGCGACACCGGATAACCAGTTTTTCCTTCTAGTTGCCGCTCGCAAAATGTATCATATACATTTATTATATAGTCATGTCACAAAATATTTTATTTTAAATATTTAATGTTTTAAAAAAAAATCCATAGCACATCCCTAAAAATTTATAATTAATAGGCCTGGACATGTCAAAATTTTATTTATTATATAGTTTTCCACACTCATCGAAAATTGTCAGTTTCTTACACCTACACAATTGTCCCCGCACTCAGCTGATGAACAGTTTCAGTCTAGGCCTTCTTCATCAACACGCACCTGTGGAGCGAACGGTTGCAGAGCACTAATGTGGTACCGACTTACCGACACCAGATAACCAGTTTTTCCCTCTAGTTACCGCTCGCAAAATGTGTCATATACATTTATTATACGGTCATGTCACAAAATATTTAATTTTAAATATTTAATTTAAAAAAAAAATCCATAGCAATATGTATGTTGATATCCAAGAAAATTTGTCTATATTTTTAAAAGAGACAATATTACATTTAATATTTTTAAGGAAATTAACATTCAACGAACATCAATTTTCTACTTTAAAACTTTTTTTTTAATCAAAATTTGAAGTTATTAATCTAGTTTGTAGGCTCCTCACTGTTGCAAGGGACATCTTGTTGTACCAAGGACGCGGATTGCGACTTGGAATCATAAACGCAATCTTGAAATTATTAAATTTATTTCTCAAAATGAACGTATCGTTTTCCTCACAAAGGCGTTATCTGTACTCAGTGTTTCAAACATGCTATTACTTTGTAATTTCCAGCTTCTTGATGACCGTTTATTTGAAATTTTCTCTTATTTACCTATTACATTTAGCTTTCCATTGTTCTTTATATTATTTATTATAGTTATGCCCTTATTTACCTATTACATTTAAGCTTTCTATTGTTCTTTATATTATTTATTATAACTATTAATTATAAATAAGAAGTTAAAATAAATGATAAATAGCGAAAACGCTTGCAGTTGCATATTTCTCCCATGCTAAAAACGGTTGAATTTCTATTCAAATAACAAACGCTTTTACGATAGAAATGAACGAAAATATACTAAACTACGAGTATTTACTAATCTGCTCTCGTATATTATACATTTTTAACAACACTTCTCCAAATCGTGATCAGTGTGATCAGTGATCACGTATTTACTTAGTAGTTTTGGAACAAGCTATTTTTATTTATGAATCTTCTAAACTTCGTAAATAGATAATAAGAAATATAATCGCTTATTTATAAATAATGTTTTTATATAATAGACAATGAACCAGTAGTTACCAGATTATTATTCCAGGACTAATATCTTAACAGGTAGATAAGACATATACGCACAAGCTAAAATTATATAAAGAGATAATTTATTTTTTTTTTAAGCATTTGTGTCGAGTTGCTTTTTTAGTATCAACTAGACTTCAGATTTTATTGGAACATAAAAATGGATTTATCTGGAAAAGTTGCCTTAGTAACTGGTGCCGCTAACGGAATTGGTAAAGGCTGTGTAGAAGAACTGTTGATAGCTGGTATAAAGGTAATATAATATTTAGTTTTCTTAGTTTTCAGACGCAAAAATCTAAATTATAATTAAAGTAGGTATTTTTTCCGAATACATTAAATAAAATAAACGTCGAGAATAGTTTTATAAAATTTAAAAAAATATATTTAACGCTAATTCAAATATCAATTTCTTACTCCTCACAGAAACAATATCATCTACCTATATACGTGCATGCACATACATAATTAAATAGAATTGACACAAAATGAGATCCTCTACTGCAAGTACATGTTGTAAGAGTTAAAAAAATCTCTACAAGTGTTTGGCGATCTATTCCTTCTTACAATCGCATACAATTACTTATAAAACTGATCCAGATGAATGCTCTAAGGGTATTAGGTATAAACGATAAAATCTGCAGATTTGATTTAGTAAGCAAGTAAATTTAATCCACTCTATAGATTGGGTATTATAAATAGCGAATAAAAAAACTAAGCAAGTAAACTACCAATTAATTTACACGCTAGAAAATTGTGGTATTAAATTTGATTCATTGATTAAATGCGAACAGCTGTTTGCTCCGCTGGTTCAAATAAACATAACCTTATTTTTAAAAGTTTATATTTTATATGTGTTTGATAATTTAAATTTTGATAATGCCAGATTTATCGGTTTGTATTTTACAAATATAAACAAAAAGAAATAGTAAAGAATTAGGATTTTTTTGTATTTTTTCATTTTATTCAGTGGCTCCATCGTTTATCGAAACGCTAAACTGTAAAATACATAGCTATTCAGAGTTATTCTACAAATACTTATTTTACTTGCATGCATTTTTTATAATACCAGATTTAAATTTATTTGTTGAATAAATTTATTCGTCAAGTTTTTATTCAGGGATTTATTCGCTGTTTATAATACTGGCTCTAAATCCGGTAGGGACTGTGCACAATCTATTCAGAGATTTTCGGATGCATCATTTTACTTTATGATCTGGTATCAATTTGTTCATTGATCAATGTCTTGGCAAGCCTCATTTATTCTTTGTTGGCTATAAACCTCCTTTCGATATTTGAGAGAGTGATAGCAGATAAACAATGTTAATGATACGCTATTATGGCTCAATAAGTAGTACATTCATTTGCATGGCAATAATTAATATATACATACATATTTAATGATTTAATGATTAATTCCAGGCAGTTTTAGGCCTGCTGCTTAGTAAATTTATGCCATTCCTTCCTATCTCTTTTTCTATCACTCTTCAATTTCAGAGTCGTTTCCCTCCATAATAGCAAATCTCCATTTTCTCCCTGGTCTAGCTCTTCTTGTCTTTCCATACTATATTTTTAATTAATCTATTTTCTTCTAATCTTTCATGATAGCCAAGCCACTGGAGTTGGTGCATTTTTAAGAAATTTCTTGTTGGAGCTTCTTCATATAAATTGTGATTTTTTTCATTCGTTCGTCTCTTAAATCCTTGTCACGTCCTCGTCCTTTCAAATATCCTTCTTAGTATCCTTCTCTCTCAGATCTCCAATTTTTGTTGTACTTTCTTATTCATTATCCATAGTTCGCAGCAGTATATTAGAGTTGGTTCCAATACCGACTTATATATTCTTATTTTAGTATTTTTTTAGACTTTTTTATTTAAGTATTTTATTTACCACTCCTGCACATCTATTACTGACAGCCTTATGTCTATTTCTGTGGTCTCACTCCATTTGTCGCCTATCAAAACTCCTAAGTGCATACAGTTTTTCATCTCTTCTTCAAAGGTTTAGACCTCTTCACCATTGTTTAGTACTTCGAACGTCTCTTTTAACATACTCTTCAGACCGACTCTAATTTCTATATTTATCTGAACACTCATTTTGCTTGCTGCTTGAATAAATGACTGCGTCATAAACACTAGCTCTTCAGCAACAGAATGCCATCTGCAACTTCGGTTAAAGAGCCGTTGCTCTGCAATTTATACTAGCTACTCTTAATGGCTTCTCTAGAAGTATATTAAATAAAATTGTCGACAGCGGATTCCCTTGCCGCAGCCCTCTTAAAAGTCTAGGAACATTTCCCTATGTATTTTAGCTGAGCATGTTGTGTAAAAAATCGTGAGAAAATAATACATTTTACTTACCTGAATTGGTCTTAAGCAACCTGTAATCAACCTAATAGTTCGTTTAATACTATACTTGAAATGAGAATCAGTATAAGAGCACAAAAAGGTGAAGCAGATGAAATAAATATGAACACAGGGCTCAAACAACGAGATTCACTGTCAGTGTTACTTTTCAATATGATAACAGAACATAAACGAGTAACAAACAAGAATACAATAGGATCAAAAGGCAGTCAGCTAGTAGCATATGCAGACGTGTCGGTGCTAATTACTAAACGAAGGGATTTTATGCGGAACATGTTGGAAGAAATAGTGGAGGAAGGGAAGAAAATTGGACTCAAACTAAACAAAAACAGGATGAAAATATTGAGTATATCGAAAGAGCTAAGAAATATACCAATGAAAGCAGGGAAACGTGAATTCGAAATGGTGGATAAATTCAGATACCTAGTGGTCGTTTCGATCAGCAATAGAGATAGAACAGCTGAAATTAAATAAAACATTATATCTTGCAAAAAAATATCTAAAACGGTAATAAAGCTCACCTAGGCAGCAGAGACAAAAAGAGAAGAGGAAAGAATTAGTGTTGCCGAGAGGAAAATCATTAGTGCAATATCAAGCCCAACAGGAACAACTGATGTAGAATAAGAACCAATTTGGAAATAGAAGAGGAGTTAAAAAGAGAGAACATAATAGGAATAATTAAAGAGCAAAGATTGAGGTGACTAGGATATATGTGGGGAGCAAAGAGAGAACATGTAATAAATGTAATAATGAAATGGGAACCAGCCCAAACAAAAAGCGAAGAGGAAGCTTAAGATCAACCTGGATAGAAGAAGTGAAGACAACTTAGAGAAGATTGGAGTAAGAAACATAAAAAAACGAATCCAGGGATCGGGAAAAATGGCATAACATATGTAGAGAAATCAAAAAATATATCGAATTGATCATCTCCAAGAATTTAAATATAGAAAGCTTTATTAAGCGCGCTACCTCACTCGAGGTGTTAAGCCATCCATCCATACATACATTCTATACGTGCATGTTAGTTATTGCAAAATTCATACAAAGCTTCGAATACACAAGTTAAAATAAGTACGAAAAAATATTTAAATATGTCTTATGTACATTTGAAATAAACTGTTTAATATAGTTCAGTTAAAAAAAACGTTCTACACTCACCGGCAAAATTATCGTATAATTTATTAAAATCCTTTTTCTTGCCATTTAAATGATTTTGTTTCTCATTCTAATTTAGAATTTCCTTTAGGTGTTTTACATGTAGAATAAAATCCAAGCAGGAACCCGTTTAACTAAGTCAGCTATTTTAATTCAATCAATCAAAGAACTGCAGTTGATAAAGATCGTACACACGTCATAATTGTGTTTTTTTTTAAGTTATTTTAATCAGTTTGGCGTTTATTTGTCGCTCTGTTATTACTTCAAAACATGTTTATTTAATATGGGGTTTTTAACGCATAACATTTCTCCAGCATGGAAGAACCCAAAAGTATGTCGCAAATCTTCTTGGTGTAAACCAATCTAGCATATCCCGACTTGCTAGACCCCTTAGAGAAACTGGTGATGTAAGGAGAAGGCTAGGGCAAAATAGAAAACGTGCTAATTCGGCGGTGGATGATAGATTTTTAACTTTAAATTTCCTCCGTGATCGCACCACCACTGCAGTACAGCTTAGAGGCATGCTGTATGCAACTCGAAAACTACAAGTTAGTGAGAGGAGAGTGCGAAGAAGGTTAGAACAAGCCAATCTGCCTGTCACCCTGCTAGATGCCCTATTTTATTACCACAACATCGGAGAGCTCGGCCGTTTATATACCAACTGGAATGTGAACGGCTGACAAACAGTTCTTTTTACAGATGAATGCCGGTATAGTATACAAGGTGCGCTCGACAGAGAGTATGGAGACGGCCAGCTGAACGTTTTGCGAACTGTGCGATTGTAAAGAGGAACCGATTCGGTGGTGGCTCAGTTTCCAAAACAGAAGACATAACGCAATTACTCTTAACCAGCTTCAAGAAGCTTTACAAGAAGAGTGGAATAATGTTGGCCCAAACTTTGTGCTAAATTTGATTCAGACCATACCTCAACGTGTCCAAGCGATTATAAGAGTACGCGACAAGGCCATACCAGATATTAACCATAAATAGATTTCGTTTGTAACAACCATAGGTTCTTTAGGTTTTGTATTTTTTATTAAACAAAAGAATTTTAAATGCGATAATTTAGTCAAATTAATGGGTTTATTCAATAAATTAAGGAAGCACATCATTTGCACACATTTTTTGATCATTTAAGATCTTTTCTAATAAGTGTCATAAAAATTCAAATTAGGCGTTAGTTTTGCCGGTGAGTGTATATATCATGTATTTTGTGTGATTCCATTATTTTTATGTAGTAATTATCTATTTCAGGGTGTGACAATTGCAGACGTCAATGTCAAATTAGGCGAAGAAACAACGGAAGAATTCAATAAAAAATTTGGCAATGACAATGTCATTTTTGTAGAAACTGATGTTACAAAGAAGGAGAGTTTTGATAGTAAGCTTTTACTGTCACAATACGGTGTGTGCATTCATATTTATTTTCATTTTTAGACGCTTTCCAAAAAACCGTGGATAATTTTGGAAACATAGACATTTTGATTAATAATGCAGGATTATTGAACGAAATCAACTGGGAAATATCGATACAAGTTAATTTGGTAAGTTTGTACAAACAATAGAAATAATTTAATTTAACCATACAGTTGACAACAAATTTTCTTCAACCATCTACAACTATTATTCAAAATAAAACAAACAATAAAAACCTCCATAACTTTCTTTTGAGCTGCTTATGAGTATAGTCAGTCCTATACTATTTCATTTCTGTCACAAGGCAAACTATAATACTTTATTATAGGAATTCAAGAAAGATAAGTTTGTATATATGTAATTAGAGTATTTCGCAGAACTAATAACATAAAAAAAAACTTAATCACTTACTTTCTGATTGTGATTCACATTCGTTAGACACCAATCTCACAACCTTAGTATGTACCAAATTTCGGAAAGTCTACTCAATTTCACAAAATTATATTAGTAATTATGTTTTAAACTTGATAAAAATTATGTGCGTATGTGATTACGAAATGTAGATAACTTACATTTTATATGACAGCATAATTTGAAACATACTTGAGTGGGTAAAACCTCACTATAATTTGTATAATACAAAAGTATTTTTAATAATATAAAAAATATTATTAAAAATGGGGTGTGAAGAACACAATACAAGTTCATTTATGTATTTTTGAATGTATCTTCTCCAAAGTCTAGTTCGGCTGTTATTATATAGACAGCGCTGAATATTCCTTCACGCTCTGTCTGAATAATTTCGGCTAGATAGTAACGTAGTTATGTGTCTCTTCTCCAACAGGGGCGTACCGACGAACATGTAGAAATGTGAAATACGTATCTACGTCTTTGGAGAAGATACATTCAAAAATACATAAATGAACTTGTATTCTTCACACCCCATTTTTAGTAATAGTTTTTATATTATTAAAAATACTTTTGTATTACATTTTATATTTCCAAATCATCGTAAAATAACCGAATCACTGTTTTACTGCATAGCTTATAGTAGCTTATTCATAGTCCTGAAAGTTTATGAATGTACAATGGTTATGCATTTCTTCCACATAAAATAGAGTAGCAGGTCATACCTCACACAATTTATTATAAACAAGGTATTAGGTATTTAAAATTTGACTTTATGTTACCTAATTGTTTTAGATATAATAAATGTTTTTTTTTTCTTTTAAGGTAGGGACTATAAACGGACTCCTTCTAGCAATCGAAAAATATTTTCCAAAATTTAGAAGTGGAGAGAAAACATATATTATCAATCTCTCATCAATCGTTGCTCTTAGCCCTGTGGAATTTTGCCCAGTATATAATGCTACAAAATACGGAATCATTGGCCTTACTCGAACATATGGATTGAACAGACATCTTCGTAAAGACGGCATACATATGATGGCCTTGTGTCCAGGAGGAACAGAAACTGCCATGCAAGACTATGTGAGAGATGTTGTAAAATATAAAGATATTTACGATGAATTAAAGGGACCGCTAAGTTTGCAGACGTAAATAACATAAGTTGAATTGTCAAATACGTTTCTTGAACATTCTATTGTTTTTAGAGTGAACGTGATCGGTAAAGCAGCGATTCAGGCAATGGCAGATTCAGATAGTGGATCTGCGTGGTTCGCGGATGGGGGTGTGATTTATAAAGTTAATTTTCCCAGTTTAGAAAAATTGATAGGGAAGGAATAATTATAATTATAAATTCAATGTACCAATAAATTAATAAATCTTTTATTAATTTTGCTATTTTATTGATTTATGAGGATTCTTATTCTTTATATACAGGGTTACCGTTGAATAACGACCAAGCTATGTGAATTTGAAGAATACGTATAAATGTCTATCTGGAAATCAAAAAAGATCAAATTTATTTGTAATTTATAAAAAAGATTCAAATTTTTGGGGCTAAAATGTAGTTAAAGTCGGTCCATATCTTTGTTTATTCTATATTTACCAAAATACAGCTGCAATTTAAGTTCATTGACTTGCAAAACAGATCGATGAAATTCGTAGACATTGGCTAGACGATGCGTTTAACATAAGTTCCTATTCATAAAAATAGTAAATGTTGATATTTCCATATCAAAACATTTATGCGTAAGCACATATTAAACACATATGGTGATTTTATTACGATATTTTTTGTGGATATCAATAAATAGCCTTTGAGTCAAATATGTCGACAAACCTAGGCCGTATTAATTAAAATGCGATTAAAATTTGAATATTCTTTTAAAAGTAAAATTATTAAGTCTATAATAAAACAAAAATAGTCATAAAACAAAAATCTTTATGTAGCGTGTCCATGGCGTGTCTAATGGGATAGATACCTGCTTTTTAATTACAAATTTATATGCAATTATTTACATATATTTTTTTTCTTTAAATTTGTGGTGGTACTGACAAATACCCATAGAACAATATTATTCGAGAGAGAATTAACTGTTAAATTAGAGGTAGAAACTTGTATTGCCTTCCGTATGTTCTCTCGAATAAAGAAAAATCATTTTCTCGTTACTACGTGAACATTGGACCGCGATTTTTTGTATGAAGGCATTACTCACATATACATATTGTGGCAATGAGTAATGACCAGAGCAGACCAATTTCCGTGCGCGCCATGTGCGCCGATATGAGGATGATTGTATTGCAGCAGAACTAATAAAAAGCATTCAGTATGTGTTTGGTACTTGCTTAGACTGCATGTAAGTGTATTTACGTTATTTACGTTAGACCGAGGCATTTAGAAAACAACCAGAAATAGAAAAATCATCATCATATAAATTGATCATAATATAAATTGTCATCCTAACGTGTGGCAATACTTAATTATACTCAATTGGCAATATATATAATTATATATGTATATACAAGTGTCTTTTAAATAAAAAGCCAACGTATGACGAATGGAAAGATGTAATTATATAGAATATGAATCTAAAATATTGTGAGTCACCTACGACGCGAACGCAAAAATGGAAAACCCCCTGAAAATTATATCATGTTCTGCCTATAAATACAGAATGTGTATAAATAATAAATATGTACCGCTATTGAAGTTATGCACACATCGTATGTTTACAAACGTAAAAGCTGTCGATGTTATAAAAACAGCTTGTATGCTAAGTAAATTATTAAAAAGTAAGATAATTTACAAACCCATTTTAAAGATAAAACTAAAAATCATTTTTGGACTTTTAGTTAGAACTGACATCATGTCATGATATTACTTGAATGTCTTTTTTGTTAGTAGAAGTAAGAAATAGAATGCAACTATTGAATTTAAAAGCGGCAATTTTCTTGTTTACACAATATTAGAAAATAACATTGTTTCTAAGTTTTGTTGTGGTAAAGGCGCGATAAGTTGGTACGAAAGTCAGCTGTGAAAATTTATACTTCCTTGTGAATTTTTAAAGATGATATATTAAAAGAACATGTAAGATGTGTGCTTTACGGAGATTTAACGTCCTAACTAGTAACAAGCTATCTTTAATTGAAAAATTGTATCGACCATACGTAACGGTCGACAACTGAACGAAACTTAAAGGGCGATGGACAATATACCGATTGTATATATATTAACCACTCTACATTAATAATCAGGATTAATTTCAAAGCTCGGTATGAGAACCGTTATCTTAAAAATGTCCTTTAGTTTTCCTAATACACAATTATATATGTTCTCATTCTTTTTAATCGCCGTAATATGAACTCGTTCATTGACGACCCTAACATTTTAGTTCCCTGATCTATCCTAATACTTAGGCCCGGTTTCATAATGATACCCTTAACGGAGAATTATCTAATTGAGAATTAAAGTTAATCCTGTCATAAACAGGCCAATAAAATATTTGAGTTTCATAATAGGTGAGGACAAGTTTGTTAGCTAATTCAGCAGTTAAAGAAATTAAAGTTATGTTGACAGCCCTGAATTCATTTCCCCTAACTTTTTAACATGATTTAAGTTACCTGCTTGTTATTTTCTTGTTAATATTTCTTTCAGCTGTTTTGAAAATTAACCTAACTGACACATATTTGAAAAGTAAATTATTTTCCCTGTAAATAAAGAATAAATAAAACTTAATAAGTCCTGCAAAACAAGTTCGTTCGTGCAATTTTAACAAGGAAGATGAATTATTGTCGTTAGATTTAAATATAAATGCTTGCTATGCAAATTTAATGGAAATTATTTCACGAAAAATTGATCATATTAGGAAATTAAGAAAAGTTAGATATGTGTAATATTTATTATAGTGTGTTGAGGATACATGCAGGATCCTTTCATATCACTTTAATATTAAGTATTTTTTAAATTAATTTAAGAAACGATTAGGTGTCGATTAAGTATAATAACTAACCATTTTTAATTATAATCAAATTAAATTCAGTATGCAGGCTCATGTATCACACGGTATATGTCTTATGTTTATCATCCGCGGCACATCATATTTACATAAAGCGGTTGGTCCGATCCGGATAATTTTAGGTACAATTGTACACGAGGTCAAATTTATATTCTTTTGTCAGCTTCAAACTCTGTTATACAATCAGGGTCTCGGGTTATATTGCCTTTCAGAACAATACTCCATATACTTTCTAGTTAAATTTAGGACAATACCAGTATGCTAAGTTCGGAATGATTTCAAAGATCTTTTATTACCAGTAATGGTGGGTTCTTTGTATCATATAATACCGTCAGTCCCAACATGTGCGCGGGATTACAGTATTGCCATTCAAGGTACCTACAATAATTGGATCTTGGTAGTTCAAAGAACCTCCAAACCATTTGGTTTTTATTGTATGAACTTCCCAGGATTTTGTTAAATGTACTGGTGAAACGTTTCTAATCGCTGGTTTATTACGGCAATACAATATATTCTATCGTCAAAGAAACTAACACCGACAGTTTTCCCATATTTTAAGTTCAATTGAGAACGCCTCTTTGAACAGTTTCTACCAATCATGGTATAGTGGGGACTTTGAATTTTTCATTTGGAGTTTTCTTTATTACAAAAACAAAATCTCAAGTCAGTCTTATCTACAAGTTTAACACAACAAGTTCGTTATCGTTTATAACTTTATCGGGGTAAACTCCTCATTTACCGAGTAATCAAACACTCATCAGAGTGTTAATTTGTCTCAACATAGACATTCAGCTTATTCATTTAAGTATAAGTTTCTTTTATATATCATCAAACTTAAAGTCATTCAAACAGTGCCGATTCATGTAATTAATTACAAGACACAAAGTATCACAACAGTCATACTCAGAAGATAAATAGCTTAAGTTGTTGTATATTTAAAAATAAGTGTAATTAGTGTAAATAAATATATTTAGATCAATTGCATTTATTCAGACACTAACCTTTCACCGAAGAAAAAAACAATAAAGCGTATAGAAACTTACACCTTGTGCGCGGTGAGTTCATTCATTAATCGATCTGTAATCAAAGGGAACGAGCGACGAAGCATCGTCAACGGAACCGGAACAGCCCGTCCATAGTGCTTTACACTAAATAAATGAAGGGGATAAAAATGGACCCTGAATTTCACTTTGTCATAAAGTAGTATCTAAATTTATTGTTTCTTAAGTTTTTTAAAAACGAGTACTATTATTATAAATACATATTTTTAGATACGATTTTAAATTATTCTCGTTCAAATATATTTTTTTTCTAGGAAGATATTGTGCTCGTGATTGTCTTAGAATTTTAAACAAAAAGTAGTATGAATTATTTTTTTTATGTTTTATTTATTTGTTATCCAAATGCATGCTTTTTAAACAAATAAAATTAGTGTTGTTGTTAACTCTAAACACGCAGCAATAGACTTAAAAGATGATACTTGAAAAAGCGAACAAAATAGAGGTTAACTTAAACAGGCCATTAAATACATATAATACATATACATATAAATAAACAAGTTTTCTGCTGGTGTTCTTGCTTCTTGTAATTTAGTCATTAAATATGACTGTAAAGAATATCCACTCCCAAAAGTATATATATCTCCCAAAAGTACCATTTTGAAATTTTAAAAATGTTAAAAATTGTTTGGTCATGAGTTGCTCCAGGCCAACGTGCTATTATATTTCTAATTTCTAATTTAGTACCCAGGCGAATCAATTTTTATCAATGTAAAATCTATTGCAAATATTACTCTGGGAAACCTAGCTATGGCATAAAATTTCTCTGCAGTTCTTTCCATTTCAATAGCATTTTCATACATATTTATGTAACGAGCGCTTAGGGAAGCAATGATTGTGGACACCCGTTTTATTATTTTAATTTATTTCGGCATGCTGATGCTTTTGATACCCCCATAAATTCTGCTACAGCTATTTGCATATTGCCAGAGGCGTAGTATCTCAATGTTAATAACAGCTGTTGCATTGGCTGTACGGATCCACCTCTATAAAACATTGCTTAAAGTTACTTCTAAAGAAAATGTATATATAGCCAGATAATACCTATTTGTATCCCTTTTAATTAGTGGTTCAATTTCCTGTAACAAGGCTTGAACGGTTTCCTTTGTTAATCGGAAACGATCAAAAAATTCTTTTTCATTAAAACTACCCAAACAATCTTTTCATTCTTTATAAACTTTTCTTCTTCTAAATACAATATATTCATACTCAGATGAACTCGAACTTGAACTTGAAGAGCTTGGATGATGCATATTAAAAAATGTATCAAAATAAACTTTACTTTAACAGGCAGTTAGGTATAGTGGTATAGACTCGAAAAATGTCACTTGAAAAAGCGAACAAAATAGAGGTTAACTTAAACAGGCCATTAAATCTTATCTATTCATTTTGGTGTCATTAGTACTAACGGAAAATTAAAGATAATTACGGATTATGAAACTGATATTTTTATTTTAATTAGGAATTAAAGTTAATCCTCCCATTAATTCCATTATGAAACCGGGCCTTAACAAATTTCTGTAGGAAAATTCTTTATGCTCAATTAGTAAATTAAGTCAATTTCACAATTGTAGTTTTTTTTTTGTATTTCGATTTCACTGCTAGGTCTATGAATACAGTGAGATATTCTATATCGATCATCATTTTGTTTTTAGTTAAAGATAAGATCATCTTATTTAAATCCCATATCTTTCCATAACAATACAATTTATCTCGATATGAAACTTGCCGATGAATTGTTCCAAAGAGTCAATTTGCTCTTTTAATGTTTTATTCTCCTTTTCAATACCAACTTTTTAGTTTAGTTTATCGATCGTATATTAGTATGTTCACAGATCATAATTACATAATTCAATGTCATCTAGAGTACTTTAAGAGTATTTTTAATTTATGAGAAAACAATACTTATCAAAAGTGC
This sequence comes from Melolontha melolontha, assembly GCA_935421215.2. Lineage (NCBI taxonomy): Eukaryota > Metazoa > Arthropoda > Insecta > Coleoptera > Scarabaeidae > Melolontha > Melolontha melolontha. Next base: position 72,531,277 of record OW285235.1, read on the forward strand.
GGACAAAATTTTTATGAACACGACACTTTTATTAATATGCGATATGGAGACAACAATATGTATGTAAAAGCAAATCTTTGCCATCGCTTATTTCACATTGTTTTTGTATAATGTGGACAGCGAACCTAATAACTGAATTTTTATATTGATATAAGTATTTGTACAAGTAGATAATTAAGCTATATATAAGCAAAATTCAATAACTTGATCATTCATTTCTCTACCTTCTACCGTACCGCACTGTATTTTAAATATTAACATATTAACCATTGGTAGTTGTATTGTTTTAAAAATATTAGATTGCATTCTGTTATCAAAATGGATTTCTCTGGAAAAGTCGCTTTAGTAACTGGCGGTGCAATGGGTATTGGCAGAGACCGCGTAGAAGAACTATTATTGGCTGGTATAAAGGTAATATAAAGTTTTCATAGCTACTTACTTACTCTTTGGTGCTACAGTCCATAAAGGACTTTCCTTCTGAGTTTCTGAACAAAATTTTCCAGAGACGCGATGGTCGTTTGCGTCCAACCCTCTTGAAATGTATCCAATCAATATCATGAACTGTTTATCCTTTCTTTCGTGATGGATGTATTGTACTCACTCACTTGTCGTCCAATATTCTCGCACTAAACATTATCTGTTTCTCATCTTCCCATTGGCTTACTTTTCAAGACCTTCTTAACTCATTTATTGCTACATGGTCCAGTCAAGCAACTTGCTTCCTTCTCATCTCTCTTGATATGCACCACTTCCCATACATTCCTCTTAACTAATGATTTACTAATATTATTATACATATTTCCATTTTTATATGTATATTCTTGTTATAGCTTTCGTCCCCACATATCCAATGCTTCTCTATCGTTTTTGATCATAGACCATTATCGATATTCATAGGTCGCAACTTGATAATAGTTTAGTGTACTTTTATCTTATCTTTTCGTGTTGGTTCTCATGATAATTCTCGACTTCAGTACATGCTCCAACCCAAAATAATATTTATTGCCCACTACTGGTCTAGCACATATCTCCCCACCTAATTAATTAATTTCTTTCAGATATTTCATAACTTTTCTTTGTTTATTGTAACCTCCTCTTGCCGATATCATATATTTTTTTCGTTGTATTTATTCCCATTCTCAACAGCAGATACCAAGATCATTGTCTTATAAAAGCTTTTACGTCTCAAATGAATTAAATGTATTGAAATGTTGTACTTCAGTATCATTTTAAAAATTAAATATATAAAAGATACAAACAGCTAGACGTTCAGAATGGACCATTTCTAGTGCAAAGTTTAGGTATCTTGTATATAAATAATTCGTATTAAACGTAAGAATCCAAAAAAGGCATCTGAGAAGATAATAGCCGGATTTAAAATTTTAAAATTTTACTACGAAAACTAAGTTCAATATCGATATTAAACGTAGCAATAAAAAAGAATAGCAGAAAGCAGTTTGTGAGCTGGAGTTGGCATTTTCTTGTAACCACAGGTGGTAAGTCTGTGTATATACAAATTAAACACACTTCCACTATATACAAAGCTTATTTTATTGAATACTTACTTCGTATTTAGTGTACAGAATATGATGCTGTTTGCTTTCGATGCAACGAAGAACTTATTCTTTTCCTAGAAAGTTCCTAACAAGTAAACTCAGTCGTTCATTGTTCGGGGTGCCCACTTTCTCCAAGAGTTTGTAGAAAATGCTGTAATTACGTGTTTCTAGATAAAGAGCGAGTCTCTGAACAAATAAAATACAGAAATTTACAGAGACATGTGTATCTAAAAAATCTATTTTGTCAAGGGTTATAATATAAGGTCAATAGCCGAGTGATGTGAACGTTCGGGTTAGAAAGCCCACTAACGGCAAAATTCCTGAGAAATGATGGAACAAATTCCCGCAAATATCAGTATGTTGCAATATACAGGGCTAACGTAACGTGGCACACGCAAGTAAAATACACAAATTTAAAGCAAACTGAAACATTTATTACAACAAACGAACAAGCGAAGGAAGAAGTATTAAAGCATATTCAACACGAGACAAAGCAGCGATGCTATATAGAGCAATACGAAGTAAATCTCAAAAATGTGTATGAGTAATTAGTGAATCTGATTTATAGGCTTCCGCGGTAGTTGTCTATGATTGTTTTTGGAGTTCCTAGAAACTCGGAATCCCAGAAGCAACGAGTAATTAGTGATTTTGTATTTTTGTGAAGCATTTCGACAAGTGAACGTGTATATATTTCAGGGTGTTACGATCGCAGATATCAATACTACATTGGGAGAAGAAACGCTCAATCAATTTAATGAAAGATTTGGTAGTGGTAAAGTAATCTTCGTTCAAACAGATATAACAAAGAAGGACAGTTTTGAGAGTATTTTTTAATGCCATAATACAAATTATAAATATTTATGACTATTTTAATTTTCAGACGCCTTTCAAAAAACTGTGGATAATTTTGGCAATATAGATATTTTGATTTATAATGCAGGCTTAATGAACGAAATCAATTGGGAAGTATCAATACAAGTTAATTTGGTAAGTGAGTATGTATAAGGAAATAAATTAAACGAAATATATTTTTCTTCGCGTGTATACGACACAAATTGCAGACTTGCAGCCTGCCAAGGCCTCACATTGAGAATAAAACGTGCCATTTGATCAGATTGATAGACTTGCTATACATTTACAAATTGTGTTGTCGATATATAGAAGAAATTATTTATATTCTGAAAGTAATGATCTATTTTCTCGAGAGTATATTGTGTACTTTTAAAATAGGGCGAAATGTTATTTAGTTTCTTATTTTTTTTTAATTTATCTCATACAACTATCGTCAAAAACATCAGCTGCAGAAAGCTTCTTTTAAAATACTTATGGTATAATTGATGCCATAAATATCTATGTTATCTCATTGATACCATAGCGTCTTAGCAAGGATTTATTAAATCTTGATATAAATACAAAAAAATGAAAATCTTGTATTTCTACGAAACAAACATGAAGATTCTCTAACAACGCGTTAATATTTACTCAAATTTCTATCAAATTGCATTGTTAAATTCTGTATTATGCGTTTGCAACAATATCGCAATAAGCTAACAATAGCTTAATCGCATGACAAAAGTTTACGTCCTAATTATCATTTATTATCATCTTCCTTAGAAATCAATTTTAAAATTATTAATATATTTCAATATATTTATATATCAAAGTAATTTGAAGCATACTTGTGTAGGTAAACCTCACCAAATTTTGTATAAAATATTATTAAAAATCGGCTGTGGAGAACACAAAAAGTTCATATATTTGTGAAAGTATCACTCCAGAGACGCAGATACGTGTTTTATCTTACTACAGAATCGTCAATGCGCCACCACTGGAGAGATACGTTCACGAAAAAACAAGAAACTTACTATATTACAGAAGTTATTAAGACAATGCGTAGAAGAACATTCAGTGCTGCTCATTGACAAACGCCAAAACAGGTATCACTGTCTCCAAACAAGTGCAAAACTAAACCAGGTGCTTCAATCTGACGGTTTCTGTAGTAAGATGTAACACGTGTATGCGTCTCTGGAGAGATACTTTTACAAATATATGAACTTGTATTGTATTTTCCACACCAGATTTTTTAAAACGTTTTTGTTTTATACAAAATTTGGTGAGGTTTTACCTACCTAAGTATGTTTGAAATTACTATTCTTTTTTTCTTTTAATTTTGGGGTAGGCGCTAGCACGTCCAGGCACATGAGCGCAATATTCTTTGTGCCACCTCCAATACATGTCTCAGTTCCATTGAGAGCTCCATCTCTCTTGTGTCCTCGATAAAAGCCACTATCCTCCTCGGGGGAAGTTTGATACCCTCGTAGGATCCAATAGATCTCTTCCGAAGTGTTTCTGTCTGAGTTCCTTCAGTTCCTCACAAGTACATATTACATGAAGGCTAGTCTCCTCCAGTTTTACACATTTCCCACACCAGGACTCGCTAACCAAGCCCATACTCTACAGATGCTTCCTTAAAGGACAATATCCGATTATTAACCCGGTAATAATTTTTTAATTTTTTTTGTTACTACGAGTCAAGTTGGGTGAAAACCTAGGGTCCAGCTCCCTTAGTAGTGCTTTAGTATGGAGTTGACCTTCCGTTGGCCTCCATTTCTTTTTATGATCTCTTTCTAGTCATAGCCAGATCTCCCTTTCAGCGGAATAGTTTAGTTATTCCACATGCGGATTCTGGTTCCCATTTTCCCATTAGTACCTTCCTTGGCCAGTTCGTCGGCCTTTAATTCCTTCATATCTTGGCATGGGTGCCAAGATCTCAATATATTGGCACAAGACAATACTGTGTCGCTGATATGGGTGTCAGCGACACAATATTATCTTGTGCCAATCTATTGAAAACCTGTTTACAATATTTCACCAGTTTAGACCTGGTAGATGGATTCACAACGGCTTTAGTAGCTGCCTGACTATCAGCCATTATGTCGATTTCTTTGTTTACGTAGCCGGCTTCCCAAATTTCCTCGGAGCAGGCTGCGACTGCAATTCAGCCTGGAAAATCATCGTATGTTTTCCCAGATTTATCGATATCTTCCTTCTGGGGCACAGTCCACATATGCCTGAACTGGTGCTCTGATTAGATTGTGTCAATCGGTATACCGGGTGCCGGCACCACAATCGCTAGACCGACTTTTTGCCTGTTCCTGGTCGGTATAAATATGTTCAGCTTAGCTCTAAACATAATCTCAGGTGCCATACTGCCCGCCGGCATTTGAAATATCGATTCTTCCAGTATAGTGCCTATGATGTCTGTATGGCCCCCTATTACTCTGTTAGATAAGCATTTGGTCGTCCGATAAAGAGAGGAGACACGTTAATGCAGCTTCTGCAGTTGCGATTGTATCCGTCAGAAAGAAGCACCTGGCTTAGTTTTGCACTTGTTATGGAGACAGTGATAATTGTTTTGGCATTCGTCAATGCCAAGCGCTGAATGTTCTTCTACGCTCTGTCTTAATAACTTCTGTAATACAGCATGGTTGTTGATTTTGTAAACGCATAAATAAAAATGTTTTTGTTTTGTTTAATATACGTCACTCCCAAAATTTACTAGATTTACTAAAAATTTTGTAGAAGAAAACTTTGAAACATATTAGTAAGTCGTAGTGCACATCATTATGAATTAGAGAGGACTTATATTCGATATTTTTTAAAACATTCTAAAACTATAAAATCACTGTAATTACTTTATGGCTTGTAACGTTCCATCCAAAAAAATTCGAATAGACTATGTAAATGTTTTAGATTGGTACTTTAGCCACTTCCACATAATGAGATTCATTATTTAATATTTTGTTGTAAACAGCCAGGCATTATGGAATTGAATATTGCCACTCGCCATTTACTTTCACACCTGTACGCATGTAGCATTCGATAATTTTTGCTTTCTGCTCTGTGTTGAATATCTTTTTTTCAATTTAATGCAATTTAATAAAAATTTTGAAAAATTTGACCAACGCTCAGATTGAATGTCAAGTAATGGATGTCATTATGTAGAAGCTACTAAAGCAAGAATCCGTTCACATAATCTACTCTAATTATAATTTTTCTCGATCGCACCATACTACTTTTGGTTGTCGTATTCAAATATTTAATAATTTAATAATTTAATAATCTATTTTTAAATATATATAGTGTGTGTTTGTTGACTGAAGTTTCATTATTTAAAACCAGACCATACATTGGCCATATAATAGTCTTAAATTCTATTTCATCCACCTGATGAAGCCATTGTACGGCGAAACAATATTGTAGTGGTATTTACAATAAAAGAATTTTCTTAGCGTTAAATGCTATTATTTGTTTATTATTTAAAGTAGGAACTACATATGGATTCCTTCTAGCAATCGAAAAATATTTACCAAAGTATAAAAGTGGAGACAAAGCATATATTATCAATCTTTCGTCACTTGCTGGGTTTGTTGCTGGAGAATTTTGTCCAATTTATAATGCTGCAAAACACGGAATCATTGGTCTTACACAGACATATGGTTTAAATAGACACCTTCTTAAAGACGGTATACAAACAATGGCCTTTTGTCCAGCAGGAACAGAAACTGCTATGAAAGATTATATGAGAGATACTGTAAAATATAAAGATATTTACGATGAACGAATGGCACATATTTATATGCAAACGTAAAATCTGCAAAACTGAATTTTCAAGTATGTTTTGTTTAAACATTTTCTTTTCAGGGTGAACGCAGTTGGTAAAGCGGCAATTCAAGCAATGGCAGATTCTGATAGTGGATCAGCGTGGTTCGTCGAATATAAAGTCAAGTTTTCAAGTTTAGAAAAATTAATAGGAAAGGAATAATTGTAATTACACGTTCAATCTACCTCTAAATCAATAAATCTTTTGTTAAATGTTTTTTTAATTTATTTTGTAATAATGAACATTCCACTGCACACATACATATATACTTTGCTTTAAAGTAAGTTCTTATTTGTAATTGCCTGTGATCTGAGTATAAAGTCAAATCATTATAATTTGTATTAGAATATTTATTATCATGTTAAAGTTATAATAAATTACAGTGATTCCGCCAAAAGCTTGAAGAAGAAAAGAAATAAATCTATTTACGAACTCGTGAAAAATTTCTCGACAAATGCTTCGACAAATAATGTCTTTTTCGAAGAATTTAAAAATATATACATATTAAAGTAATATAGACTTTAAATCGCCGACTAACTGATTCTTCTATATATATATATATATATATATATATATATATATATATATATATATATATATATATATTGTACAAACGCTGATGATCTGAGTAAATAATAATATATAATATAATAATGTATTAATTGATATAAAAAAATGTTAAATGAATAGTACGGGAATCGTACTATTGGTTGGGCGCCTTGGTTTCAAACCTATTACGTTAGATCACCAGCCCTGCTCATGTAATGTCTCAGGTTGCGGCTAGATGTCGGAGAACAAGTATTATATTTTGCAAAAATGGACGCTATCTTAGGATCCTCGTCGGTCAGTTTATCCCTATGTGAATGGTAGAAAATTGTTTAATAATATTACTAAGTTATCTCTAGCTAGGCAATGATAAATAAAAGAGTTTGTTAAAAGAAATAAGTGTAAATATTTATTGAAATAAGATATCTGTAAGCAATGGATAAATAACGTGCTTAACGACAAAATATGGAATTAATATAGATTGCACGTTTGAATTAAAAAGGTTATGTTTTAATAATAATGCTATTTTCAAGAATATTATGATATAAATAAATAGACAACAAATTAAAGGTGAGTACTACAGTTCTTAATACTAAATGTCCTTTCACAAATTCTGAGTAAGTTAGAAATGTTATTTTAAAGTAAAAATCAAGAGTTGGTAATTTTAGTAAAGTTTGTATTGTTGAAAAATAGTTTTCTAAGACTTTTTCGAAATAAATTGACTTAATTAAACCTGTTTCTCGTAGAATGTGGGCAGGTATCTTGTATGTTAACGGCGTTGGTCAGCAAAGTCGAAGTACGGATCCAATAAGGTGTTTTCGATACTACGATGCCAGTGTTGCGTTGTTCGACGGCGTTGGTATTGCTCGGGGCCGGTGTTCCAAAAAAGATGCTTTGAACGATCACTTGCCGATCTTCGATATTATCGATTCCAAAACTGGTTCTAAAGTTGCTCCAAGGATAAATACTTCTTTTCTGAGTAATTTTATAAATTTAATTAAATTTTAACTTCGGAGTAGCACTTTTTTCTACTGACGCTCGATAGCAATTATTTCTTTCAAAGCCAAGTTAAAATTATGAAAATAGCCTAGAATTTTACTTTAATTACAAGTGATAATAATTTGAATATAAATGAAATATTAATTCTAACATGGAAACAAAATTAATATAATAATTTACAGTTAGTTGTAACGGGTTTTTCAATGTAAGGTTATGTTATATGAGTAGAATGAAAATAACCTATTCGCGGGTTTTAAAAATTCAAAAAAGTGGGCGTGTCTAATTAGTATCGATACAAAATTTGAATGTAGATAAATTAGCTATCTGTTAATTTCGCGCTAATGATTTTAATTATGAAAATGGTAATAAAAATATAAAAAGTAAATTTTGAAATAAATATAAATTAATTTGAAATATACAAAGTTGTCGTAATATTAATTTATTTACATTTCGATACTAATTTTACAAATTATGTCCGCCAATTTAGCCATTCTATTGTGTGTTATTTTTATGTTAATTACTGTCTTTCCCTTTGCAGTTAGCTGTAATAGTGGTGCAATTTGCCCCATAACGATATATATATATATATTATATATATATATATATATATATATATATATATATATATAGTATATTCGTGACCTTGGTATGATAAGGTAAACTTAATTAGTCGGCGATTAAAGGTCTGGTTATTACTTCAAAGTGTATATATTTAAAATAATCCTACATGTTTCGGCAATGATGCCTTTGTCAAGGATATAAAAAATATAAATTAAATTTGAACGTTGAAGCACCGATATTAAAGCCCAAATTGGGTCCATATCGTGCAGTAGTAATAAAAAAAAAGAGTGAAAAGCAGTAGGAGAAAAAGTGAGTAGCGAGAAGAACAAATAGGTATTAAAATAAGAACAACGAACGGTGAGTGTTCATAATATTAGTTAAATAATATTAGTAAAATAGGAGATTAAGAGATGTCAAAATAAGGTCGAAAATTGCGTGAAGGTTAATTTGTTAAGGAAAGAAAATATTGAACAAACACGTGTGTGAACACTTGAAGGTAGGCAACACAAGGAACACCGCGAATCGGAGTGCAACTTAAAATCAGGCTGACAAATGAATAATAATTAACGTTGTTAAATTAAAACGATAGAATAGGCGAGGGAAAATTATAATTAAAATAATAGCAAGTGTAAGAAGGTACGCACGGATAGAAGTAAGGGTCCGACAGGTTGACTGGCCCGAACTTCTTACGCATTGAAGTAGACAATAATACCAGTACAATGACGGACAGAGATAGTGAGGAATATACGACCGACGAGGGGAAAAGAAAAAAAAGAGTGGGAAATCTTGAGCAGTTTCTCGGGCGGTCCGCAAAAACAAAAAGGTCTCCAAATAGAAAAACAAAAGAGGAAGCCGAAGAAAAATTAGACAAGATACTAGGGATTATGGAGGAAATACGCAAAGATCAAAAAGATATGAAGATAGAACAGAAGGAAATTAATAAGGAAGTTAAAGAAATAAAAAAGCAACAGAGAGGGTTTAACGAAGAACTCCTAAAACTAAACCAGGAAAATGAACGCTTGAAAAAAGAAAATCAAGAAATAAGAAAAGAAAATGAGAAAGTACGAGATAAATTAGAAAGAGTGGAGAAGACATTGGAAGTCATAGAAAAGGAACGACGAAGATATAATGTGGTAATACATGGATTAGTGACAGGAACAAACGAAACTCTGGAGCTGAAAAAACAAATTAAAACCTTCATAGGTGAACAGCTAGAAATAGAGATCACCCCGAAATCTATCAAAAAAGTAGGAGCTAAGACATGTGTTGTCGAACTGGGCAGTGAAATGGAAAAGAATGAAATCATGAGGAATAAATCGAAATTAAAAAATAAAGGAGGGGACAGGATATATATTGATGATGACTTAACGCCAAAGGAACTAGAGAAACAATCGCAACTAAGAAAATTTGCCAAAGTCGAAAGGGAAAAAGGAAAGACAACAAAAATTGGGTATAACAAAGTGATGGTAAACGAGGAAGAATGGAGATGGAACAAAAGTATTGGGAAAATTGAAAAGCAACAATCAAAAAACTAAGGAAGAATAAACAGAATGGGAAAAATGAAAACGACATTGGCAAACAAATGGATGTGATTATGGAGGAAAATAAAAGTGCGAACGGACATAAAGTAGGCAAATATATAATAGCAAGAAACACCGCTGGAAAAGTTGGTGGAATGGTAAGAACACGTACGACAAGCAAAGAAGATGAAAATAGAGCAGTGGATAAGAGAAAACATATGTTGGAAGAAAGGAAAATGAATAAAATAAAAAAAATAAACATTGCCAACAAAGAAACTTGGAAATATGCAACCTGGAACGTAAGAAGCCTAAAGGGCAAAGAGCAAGACCTATGTTATGAATTTAATGACCTTGGGCTGGATGTACTGACATTGTCCGAAACAAAGAGAAAGGGTCAAAGAGAAATTATGTTAGAGGATGGGCATATACTAATTCTCAGTGGTGTACCACAGGAGAAGAGAGCTTCGGCAGGTGTGGGGTGTGTAATAAATAAAAAACTGGTAAATAACATAAAAAAATGGGAAGGACACTCAGAGAGGATCCTTACAGTAGAGCTAAGTATAGACAAAGATACTATATCGATAATAGCTGTCTATGGCCCCAATGAAGATGAAAAGACAGAAATTAAAGACAAATTTTGGGAAGAGCTAAATCAGATAACGGAAAACTGCAAGGGTAAAATAATAGTAGCGGGTGACATGAATGGAAGAGTTGGAAGGAAGGACACATACACGGGAGTGATAGGAAAACATGGAGAGGAAACCAAAAATAATAATGGAGTAAGACTAATGGAATATTGCCTCACAAACAACTTAATAATAGCAAACACATGGTACCAACATAAAGATGTGCACAAATATACAAGAAGGGGACCAAATAATGAGCTATCTATTATTGACTATATACTAGTGGAGAAAGATAACAAAAAAGAGGTAAAAGATGTTAGAGCTAGAAGAGGTCCGGAACTGTACACTGACCACTATATGGTATTAGCGAAAATTAAGAAACAGGAAAAAAGAATTGATGAAGGCAGGAATAAAGGAGATTTAATATTTACAAGTATAAGAACATACAAACTGAGGAACGAAGAGGTAGCAAAAAAGTATCAAAACATGGTAGAAAACAAGATGGAAGAACTGAAGATGGAAAAGAATGATGGAATTGAAGAATATTGGAAAGCCTTTAAGGAAATACTATTATGCTCGGCAAGAAATACCTGCGGGGAAATGAGAGGACGCGGTGGAACTAAGCAGACAGCCTGGTGGAACGTCGAAATTAAAAAAGAAGTTAAAATAAAGAAAGAAAAATGGAAACAATACCTGGGAAACAGAACAGAAATAAAATATGAGCTTTACAAAGAACAAAGGAAGAAAGTAAACAAGATGACAAAAGAGGCAAAAGAGGAAAGCTGGACAGAACTCGGAAATAAGATAGAGCGCAGCAGCAAGGAAAACCAAAAATTATTCTACAAAATACTTAAAATATTTAGAACAGGAAAAACGACAAAACATGCACCAATTATGGATAAGGAAGGAAATATAATAACAGATGATATACAGACAATGAGTAGATGGAAGGAGCATTTTGAGGAATTGCTAAATATAGATAGAAATGTAACTGAGATAAACAAAAGAGAAGAAAAACAACGAATAACTATTGAAGATGAGGAAAGATTGGGACCCATAACCAAAGACGAAATAATAGAGGCATTAAACACACTGAAAAATGGGAAAGCCCCAGGACACGACAGAGTAACCACTGAAATGTTGAAGAACGTAAAAGGAAAAGGAATAGAAATATTTTGGCAAATATGTAATAGAGCATGGGAAGAAGGTAGTATACCGGAGGACTGGAAAATTGGACAAATAGTGCCAATATATAAGAAGGGAAATAATAGGAAGTGCAGCAACTATAGAGGAATAACGTTACTAAGTACAGCAGCGAAAACCTATGAACGCATATTGGAAAGGAGATTGCAAAGATACGTGGAACCAACACTTGAGGAAACTCAAAGTGCATTCAGGAGAGGAAGAGGGGTTCACGACAACATATTTACTGTGAAGCAAATAGTTGAAAAAACAATACTAAGCGCAACTAAAGCATACTTCGCATTTGTAGATCTAGAAAAAGCTTTTGATTGTATAGGAAGAAAAAAAGTATGGAATAGCTTGGAGAAGAGAAATGTTGACAAAAAGCTAATAACAGCAGTAAAGAGCATGTATACAGAAAGTAAAAACTATGTAATCAGTAAAAATAGAAAGTCAGACATTTTTGAAATTAAAGACGGTTTGCGACAGGGAGGAGTACTCAGCCCGGTACTGTTTAATATTTTCATTGATGAAATAATTAAGAAATGCAAACCACACATGAACAAACTCAACGTGGGATTCAGAAACCTAAAAGCAATAGAGCTAACGGAGTGTGTATTCGCAGATGATGTTGTCATTATGGCTAACACCGAAAAAGGGCTGCAAGACAATGTAAACATATGGAATAACATATTAAAGGAGAATGGAATGAAGATAAATATAACAAAGACAACTGTGATGGTAGTAACAAATGGGGAAGAGGAAGAATTGAATATAAAAATCGACAACCAAAGGATACAACAAGTTGAGCAAATTAAGTACTTGGGAGTAATACTGGAAAGAAATGGTAATCAAAACATTGACATAAGTGAACGTATCAAAAAAACAACAAATCTATATCATGCAATGAGATCAGCATTTATAAGGAAGAAAGAGATATCAAGAAAAACCAAGATGACGGTATACAGAACAATATTCAGACCAATATTAACATACGGAAGCGAATCATGGGTACTATCAAACAGAAATAAAAGCAGAATACAGACGATTGAGATGAAATTTCTGAGGGGAGTGAAAGGCATAACAAGAAGTGACAGAGTGAGAAATATTGACATACGAGAAGAGCTACAAATAGAACCCATAATGGAATATATAGAAAAGAAACAATTAGGATGGTGGGGACACCTACAGCGTATGGGGGAATGTAGACTAACTAAAAGAGTATGGACGTCCAAAATAATAGTCAAACGAAGACCTGGGAGGCCGAAGAAAACATGGGAAAAGGAGGTAGCCAAATTGATAGAGAACAGAGGAGAAACGGTACTGAATGCAGGAGAAATTGCCAAAGATAGAAAAAAGTGGAAAAAGTTTGTACAAAATACTGACAATACACAATAGTTAAGAGATAAATATGTAAAATCCCTACACCGAAAGGTAGAAAGGGAACTTAGATTATATATATATATAAATTAAATTTATATTTTTTATATCCTTGACAAAGGCATCATTGCCGAAACATGTAGGATTATTTTAAATATATACATTTTGAAGTAATAACCAGACCTTTAATCGCCGACTAATTAAGTTTACCTTATATATATATATATATATACATATATATATATATATATATATATATATATATATATATATATATATATATATTGTTATGGTACAGATCTGTAGTTAGTTAAAGTTATAGTACAAATCTGTAACTAGTTAAAATGATTTTGGTTAAATTTGGGAAATATGTAGTGGATTGAAGATTGAGGGATGGATATTGTATGTATTGCTGATATATGATAGATAAGATAAGATATGTTCTAAGGATGAGCATTTATATGTAAATTTGTAACGATAGTAACCTCGATGTTATTTTTTGATTATTAATTGACATGTAAAAATCTTCTTATTAAAAAGTCTGTGTTGCTTCAATAATCTTTCATTAAATCCTATATAAAAGACCGAGTTAAACAGTAAGAATATTAGTATTGATATTAAGTATCTCCTATCGAACTGGGTGAAGAGATTGTAACATATTTGGCGCTCCGAACATGAGAGGCAATTTATTGAGGTAATACGTTGAATGTGTTCTAATTTGTTATAAATTTTGTACAGTTGTCATATAGTCTGACAGTTTTATAATTAATTAATATTGACGTTGAATTGACAATTTTAATAAAATACTTCGAAATATAGATCATTATGTAAAAATAAATGTACTTATTTGAATTAGTATACAGAGAATATATTTAAACCCATAATATAAATATCTGGAGAAATTTATTACCAATCGAGTGTTTTCCAAAATGATTTTGGACCCCACTACATGAATCCCACCTAGAGAGAGAGACGACAAGGTGCCTACTACGTGAGTTAGGCCGGTGAATTTAGTTAAAAACAGAAAGACGACAGTACATTAAAGTAACTATTGAGTGGAGGAAGACCAGTGTAATATATATATATATATATATATATATATATATATATAATAGTCTATATATATATATATATATATCTTGCCATTAAGCTATTAAGGAATTTGGTGGTTAAAAATTAAAGCTACCTCTCTAAACATTTCATAAATGTCGCCTACAAATAAAACAATTTCAATTTTCTCTATTTCACTTAATTTACGTTCCATTGTGAAAATAATAACACTGAAAATATTTAGGAGAAATTTATTACCAATCGAGTGTTTTCCAAAATGATTTTGGACCCCATTACATGAATTCCACCTAGAGAGAGAGACGACAAGGTGCCTACTACGTGAGTTAGGCCGGTGAATTTAGTTAAAAACAGAAAGACGACAGTACATTAAGGTAACTATTGAGTGGAGGAAGACCAGTGTAATATATATATATATATATATATATATATATATATATATATATATATATATATATATATATAATAGTCTATATATATATATATATATATATATATATATATATATATATAAATATATATATATCTTGCCATTAAGCTATTAAGGAATTTGGTGGTTAAAAATTAAAGCTACCTCTCTAAACATTTCATAAATGTCGCCTACAAATAAAACAATTTCAATTTTCTCTATTTCAGTTAATTTACGTTCCATTGTGAAAATAATAACACTGAAAATATTTAAACTGCCAAACATAAAACAGCTATTTTACTAACAAAACAATATCCATGGCTGCTTACGAATTTGTGTAAAATATGACGATGACATTATAATAACTTTTTAGTGCGTTTAACGTAAAAATACACTTTTTGTTGCATTTATTCACATTAATTGTTAAGTTACATTTATTTAGCGTAAATTATAACACAAGCTGAAACTTAAAATGAGGTTTTTCACGATAAAAAGGCTTTGCACCAAAAATGTGAACTAACGTACCAAATTTCTTTTCAAATAAAAAGTTTCTTATGTTTAGATTGTACTAGTTTAGTTCATTTTTTAAGACAAATATACACAAACTGACTATGCTTAGATTTGAAATAATTAAAATTCAAAATTATACTTGGAAATTGTAAGAGAAAGTTGAAATTTGAAGAATAACAATTTTTTGGACATTTGTTGAAGAAACATGTCTGTTTCATAACTGGCATCGCATTTATTGAAAATCTATACTAATGTTACCCAGATTTCAGAAATTAAAATTTTTCCTCACTTTCTAAAGTTTCGATAAATGCAATTTTCTTTAAAAGTATTTTAAAATGCACTTTTGGCGTATTTAGATTTTTAAATAAAACAAAGATAAAAATGTTTGCCATATGATGCGAACAATATGGCGGACACGATATAAGACCTATTTTTTTCTTTTGCCGGAAAAATTATAAATCTCGTAGTAGAACCATTTTCCTATAAAACTTGGAAAAACAGCTATTGAGACTTATCTTTTATTAAGAGAAGTATATATATATATATATATATATATATATATATATATATAGTAAACCTAATCAGTAGGCGATTAAAGGTCTGTATATTACTTCAAAATATATGTATTTAAAAAACTCTACATGTTTCGGCTGTATACGCCTTTTTCAAGAGAATACAAAATATGAATGACAGGATATAAATGTCAAGTAATTAAGTTGCTATGGGTTTAAATTATTCAAAGATACATTCTAGTAATAATAATAAATCATGCCTTAGTATTCCAAAAAATAGATAACAAGGTGTGAAAATATGTGTTGTTCGCTGCTAGCAATTTGTGTCTCCTTCTGGGTATGAACTTGTGTGTTGGTTGCTGCTGGCAGCTTGCGTCTCTCTATGGGTGTGTGGTTTTGTGTGAGAGCGTAAGTGTAGGGTTTTGTATGTCGGTGCGTTCGTGCGTGTGTTTAGTGATCGGTCGCATGAATTTAGAGAGGTCGGATAACCAGCCGTTGCGTAGGGCCGCCAACCCTTTCCCGACAACTTCTTTACAATTCCGTGCAGTACTTCGACGGTCTGACCCCCGCCCCAACGAGGCAAGGCGCAGACAGGCGAAGCGCACTCTGTACGGGGTTGCTCATCGCAACTAAGGGAACACTCTTAGTGGCTACCTCGGTCGACGATGGTCACACTTATGCCATCTTAACGTTTTCCGCCGAAGCGGGGGCATAGCACACACGTCGAACGTGTGTGTGCTGTTAACGGCAGCCTAGCCAGGTTGTCGCCCAGGACCGGTCCTAGTGGTGTGTGCATTGCGCGGCGACGAGATAGCGCCGCGTAGCATGGTTCCTCACTCTTGCTGGAAAGGCGGAATGGCACCTGACTGCCCAACGGGCAGACCCCCCTAGAGTTTTGTAGCGCATATGCTAGGCTGCAACCCAGTAGAGGACCACATCAGCAAAAAACAGAAAACAGGGATAGGCAGGGAAAAGCAAGACATGAGTTATTATTACGTATGCGCCCGTGGAGCGACTTAAGATACAAAGTTGTCGGCATTCGCTCAAAACGAGAAGGAAAACCACGAAAACCTGCTCGGACAACTAGACAGGAATAAAAACACGGAACAGTCATCATGATAAGCAAAAGTATATGATATTTAAATGATATTTAAATGATATTAAAAGATTAGGTTTACCATATCATACCAAGGTCACGAAGTTATTATATATATATATATATATATATATATATATATATATATATATGTTTTCTTTTAGGTTTCCGCGGGTAGCAGTATGTGTTTTAACTGGATTCTGGATTTTCTCCGCGTTTCCACTGTTTGGTCTTCGTAAATAACCGGTGCTGGTTTCTGGACGACGTTTCGGCTACATCAAATTTGTCATCTTCAGGTCTGCGATAACTGTCTGCTTCTGCTTCTAGTTACTCGTAAACAGTTTGTACAAAAGTACAAACGAAATCTATATAATTAGATAATACATTTTTTTACATGCAGTTGAATCGAATTAAATTGAGTGAGACCCCATGTCTTTTCTCATAGATACCGTTAATCCCGTTGGGCTAATTGCACCAAAGAATCAATTTGCTCTTTCGAAAGCAACTTTTTAGTTTAGTTTGTAGATCGTATACTAGTATGTTCGTAGATTATAATTACATCAATAAGTAATTCACTAAAAAAATATCAGTAATTAATCAAAAGTTGAATTCAATTTCATCTACGTACTTTAATTTTTTAATTTCCGACAAAACAATACTATCAAAAGTGTGATAAAATTTTAAGGAACACACCACACCGCTTATATTAATGAGAAATGAGGATTTAGAAAACATAAATAAAAAACTATCTTTACAATAGTTTATTACGTATAATATGGACAGTGAACCAGTAATAACTGGATCACTATATTTTTTATAGGAGTATCTTTACAAATAGATAATATATAAATATGAGCAAAATTAAACAAATTAATAATTAATTTCTCTATTATCTAACGTATCAGACTATATTTTTAATATTAACTTTGGCAGTCATACTGCTTTAAAAATACTAAATTACGTTCGGATATAAAAATGGATTTTTCCGGAAAAGTTGCTTGAGTAACCGGCGGTGCAATGGGTATTGGTAATGGCTGCGTAGAAAAGTAATACAAAGTTTTTATATTCACTTGCGCACTCCATGGTTTCACAAAGTTTCTAAATAAAATATTTTGGGGAGGAGATGACCATTTTCGTCTAACCCTCTTGAAATGTATCTAAGTATCATCCTGAAATGATAAACCTTTCTTTCGGATGCGTGACAGATGCGTGACTCACTTGTCCAATATTCCCACACGAAACATTATCTTTGCCTCGTCTTTCCATTGGTTTACTTCCTAAGGCCGTCTTAGATCCACTATCGAACTACATATGTTCTACATGTCCCAGCCAAGAAATTTTTTTCATTTTAATCTCTATTCACACAAATTAATTTTCTGGTGCCCAAGTATAGCGTTAGGTCATCCGATACGTTCATGTACCTTAAGCGGGGACGAATGTCCTCCACAAAGACTCGTTGTTGCATATGTACAATAATGCTAATTGGCTGTATCCTGATCTATTCTGGAGTAAATAGTTATCTTTTTCATTTTTGTTTTTAGTTAATTAGGTTAGAAATATTCTCTTTTTTTTATTGCATACACAATTCTGTTCACTTTATAAATAATGTGTTAATACATATATAAATTTTTTTTACGAGTACTTTCTTTTTGTGAAGCTGTACTGTATTAAATATTAATTTTTAGTTTTCTCAATTATCTAGTTATCACCCTGAAATAGAAACTTCATTGGCCTGCTGAGTGAATAAATATTACTATTATTATCATTGCTATAATTATTATTGTTATTACTAAAATATCTAAATATAATTTTACATACATGAAACAATAAAATGTATACAAGCAGCATAACTTTTGTTATTTACGGATTTCATTCAAGTTTATTAATATCATTTGATTAGCACCAAATATTTGGTTAAATTAAAAATATCTATTAAAAATATATAAACAAATTTTTGAAAAAAAAAAAATTATATACCTGAAAACAAATTATATAATCAGTACAATTTTTTTTTAAGAAAAGTAAAATTATTTTATTTAGTTCCTAAAATGACCTCTATTAATTTCCTTACAGTAGCACACACTGTAGTGAAATGTTTGTTGCGGTTCTTCTTTAAGTGTATCATCCGGGATAAGAAGCTTAGAAGAAAACAACACACATTGGTAAAAAGAAACTAATATGCAAGTTCAAAGAAACACTAAATTTCAGCAAAAACTCGTCTTTAGTTCTAAAAAATAATATTCTTTTTATATGATGATAATTAGACGCATTTGGACCTAGCATAATAAGCAGAAATCAGACTGGAGCGATTGAATGGCCAATTGCCACGATAAAACTATTTACTTGCTCGATTGCATTCCTCGCGCCGGTGTTTTTATTTCCGTCGTTATGAATAGTATAGTTGTTTTCAAATTATAAGAATATAACTTTGAACGGCTCTAATGCTTTTATTGCACCACCTTCTGTGATGATAATTATTATACCTGGTCTCCTTATTGAACGGGTATTGTGTACATATTGGCAACGTATGAATCTAGGGGCCGTATTGACTATAAATTAGGGCCCTATAATATAATAATAAAACGCTGTTAATTTCAAGTATATAATAAAAAATATCTGTACATTGGGTTTATATACAAAGAAAAAATTACAAATCGTGTGGCAACATGTGTAGTGAATACATATAGATATATAAAGCTAAATTATTTGTAATATACAATAAAATTTTTATGTGTCACCGCATTTCATAAATCATCTGTGATTGAGTCGTCTTGCAAATCGGTGTCTGTATCGGATTTGTATTGCAAATTTATAATCAAAGGTGCTACTATTTTATACATGCGCATATATTCGTCCTCTTTTGCTATTGCTTGTTTAACAGCATTTTTCCAATTTACAGCAGTTATATGTTCCATAGCATTTTTTATGTGTGTTACACTGCTTTCACTAAATTTCGGTGTTTGATTTGTTCGTCTTATGGTATTTTTCAGTTGGGCCCATATCAATTCAATGGGATTGAAAATGCAATGGTATGGTGGTAAACGCATGGTGGCTCTGTTATTCACATAATAATCCTTTAAATATTCTTTTGTCTTCATCACCTCTATTAATTGTTTTTTTGTATAATGATCCTCAAAATATAAATCATCTGCTTCTAAAAATGTTTTAATATCTTTCTTATTATTACACTTTGTAGGAACTTTGATTTGCTGTCGAGAATGATACGGAGCGTTGTCCATCACTATCACACTATCTTTTGGTAAATTTGGCAGCAAACTGTCACAAAACCATTCTTCAAATAAAGATGAGGTCATATCTTCATGGTAATCTAAAATTGAGGATTTAACATTCTTAGCAGATAATAGCGGCTGTCCGATCTATCCTTTTTCTGACCCAGCATGAAGAATGATTATTCTTTTCCCTCTCGAAACCGGCGCGTCCAACTGACACATACTTGAACTATCCACCAAACCTTTGCAAATTGTGTCATGGGTGTCATACCACGTCTCGTCTAAATAACATATTAATCGTCCTTCCTGTCTATACCTTCTAATTGCCGTTAAGTATTCCTATCGAAGTTTCTGTAACCTCGGGCTTTCCATAATTGTGCGACGTTTGTCTATAGTTATTATTATTATAATCGATAAAGCCTTATTATACCCGAAGGTGTTAAGGCGTCTAAAAACTTTTTATTTACGAACAAAACATTGCCCAATCCCTTCTGTCTCTTGCCATTGCTTCTGCATCCTTCCACTTTGTTCCCCTAGCTTCCAAGCACTCTGCCACTGCACTGTTCCACTCTTTTCTCGGTCTTCCTCTAGTCCTCTTTTCTTGTGTCCTTGCCAGCCATATCCGTTTCGGTTGTCTCTGGTTTTCCATTCTTATTAGATGTCCGAACCACTTCAGTTGCTGCCTTTCAATGCTCTTTAAAATCGATTCCACTCTTAGTTCTTCCCTCACTGTTTCATTCCGTATTCTATCTCTTCTTGTAATGCCTTTAACTGCTCTCAGGAATCTCATCTCAGTCGCCTGGATTTTACTTTTTTGTTGCCTTGTTAACACCCAGCTCTCACTACCATACATTAATATTGGTTTATGTATAGACTTGTAAACTAGGATTTTTGTCTTAGTTGATATTTCTTTATTTCTTATAAATTTGTTATTCAAAGCATAGTATGTCCGTGTTGCTTTTTCTATTCTTTCATTTATTTCAGTTTCGTTCTTACCATTCTTCTGTAGATTTACGCCCAGGTATCTCATCGTCTTTACTTCCTCTATTTTTGTATTGTCCAGTATTATTGATGCTTGCCCGTTTCCTTTCCCAATCACCATTACCTTTGTTTTATCGATGTTAATTTTTAAGTTTCTGTTTTGAAGGGCTTCATTCCATATTGTTACGTTTTCTTGCAGGTCTGTCGTGTTTTTTGCAAATATTACTAAATCATCTGCAAAGACGCAGTCAGTTATTGTCGTTATTTCCATATTTCTATAACCCACTGGTAATTTCTTCAGTTTGTGCTTTATCTCTTTTTGTACGTCATCCATCACTATGTTGAATAGTGCTGGGCTCAGTACACCACCCTGTCTCAATCCTTCTTTAGTTTCAAATATCTGTGACTCTGCATTTCTCGTTCGTACATAATTCTTTGTGACCTTATACATACACTCCACATTGTTTCTCAATTTCTTATTTACACCTCTTCTTTTTAGGCTTTCCCATATCGCTTTCCTTGGTACACTATCAAACGCTTTCTCTAGGTCAATAAACGCCAAGTACGTATTGCTTTGCTGTCTTTTTTCCATTATTTGTTTTATAGTAAATATGTGGTCTTGTACTCCTCTTCCCTTCCTAAAACCGCTTTGTGAATCTTCTAGCTGTGTCTCTATTTGTATTTTTAATCTTTTTTCCAGTATTCTTTCGTACATTTTGGCCATTATACTCATCATTGTTATTCCCCTATAGTTCTTACATTCACGGTAATCTCCTTTCTTGAAGATGGGTAATATCACTCCTATTTCCCAATCTTGTGGTATTCTCTCTTCTGTCCATATTTTGTTAAACAGTTTAGTTATAACTTCTATGCTTTTTTCACCCAAGTTTTTGATCATTTCCGGTGATATACAATCATGGCCTGCTGCTCTTCCTGTTTTTATTTTTATAATTGCTTCTTTTACTTCTTCTATTTTTATTTCTTGGTCACCTTCATCTGTTGCTTGGGTGGTTATTTGTTCTTCTTTTTCATTATATCCTTGTACTATTTTTTCTATATTAAGCATATCCTCAAAGTATTCTCTCCATCTGTCCATTATTTCTTTGTCATCTTCAAGTATTTTGCCCTCTTTTGATTTTATGTATTTGCTATTGTAGTTCGTATCCCTTTTAAAAGTTTTCAATACTTTATAAAATAATTTCTGATTTCCGTGGCTATCACTTTCCATTCTTTCCCCGAATTCTTCCCATGACTTTTGTTTTGCTGCTCTCACTAGTTCTTTTACCCTTGTTCTTTGCTGTTTATACCCAGCGTAGCTTTCTTCTGTTTTCACTTTGAGGTATTTCGCCCACACACGTTTTTTATATTTTATCGCATCCTTTATTTCGTCGCACCACCAGCTTGTTTGTTTTTTGTTTTTATTTATTTTTATAATTCCGCACGCTTGCTTTGCAGCTTTATGTATTTTGTTTTTTATATTTGTCCATAATATTTCCACATTATTGTCTGTGTCCAGTTTGTTTAATTCTTCCATTTCTTGCTCAATTTTTTCTTTGTATTTTGTCGCTATTTCATTTTGTCTGAGTTTATAGTTTCTTATAACCACTTTTGTCTTTTGTTTTTTGTTCTTAGTCACCATTGGGCTTTTCCTTCCTGGAATGAATATTTTTGACAGCAACAAGTAGTGATCCGAGTATATTTCTGGACCTCTTTGCACTCTAGTATCTTCGACTTCTTTCCTATGGCTTTGGTTTATTAGTACATAGTCTATGATTGATTTTTCACCCCTGCTTCTAACTTCTCGGGTGTATTTATGTATTTCTTTATGGGCAAAGAATGTGTTCGTGATTATTAGATTATTAGTTAAACAGTAGTCGATAAGTCTTTTGCCATTATTATTTCGTATTGTTTCCCCCTGCATTCCAATTACTTTTCCTGATTCTTCATCCTTTTTCCCAACTCTTGCGTTAAAATCACCCAATACAATTAGTCTTGCATTGACATCCTCTGTTGCCTGTTCTAATTGTTCCCAAAACTCTTCTTTTTGCTTTGCTGCGTCATCCTCATTAGGTCCGTACACAATTATTATTGTTGTGCTTGCTTGTTTTTCAATTTCCATTTCTATCTTCATTATCCTCGTTGATAAGGCCTCCCACTTTCTCATATATTTAATAGTGTTTTCTTTTATTATACAACCTACTCCTTCTTTCGCTCTTTGATTCATTTCTACCCCACTATATATTAAGAGATGGCCATTTTGTACTACTTTTTCCCCTTTGCCTTTAATTTTTATTTCAGTTACTCCTAAGATATCTATGTCTGCTTTTTCAAATTCTGTAATTAGTTCCTCTTCCTTTCCCGTTATACTTCGTATATTCCATGTTGCTACTCTCCACACCTTTCCTTTCATTTTTTGTTTGCATTTTTGGGTTTTTGCCTCGCCTCTTTTTTCAGTGCTATTTATTTCTCCATCTGTTTCAGTTCCCTTCTCTTCCAATACTTCGAGAGCATTTCCATTAATATTATTTGATTTCAGCTCGTGTCCATTTCGTTGCCTGTTCAGTTCCATACTACCGTCCTTTGTCTTTCTGGTTAGTTTTTTGGATTGTTTATTAATCTTTCAATCTTTTCCAGCATCCTTGTTTGTCTATTCCATTTCCAAGTCTCCCCATTCACCATTAGCTTTGCAAACCCCAATTTAACCTGTTTTCCATATCTCCTTTCTTCTTTTGCTTTCTGTCTAATGTTCCTCTGGATATCTCTTTCTTCTCTTGTTAGGTCTTCATTAATAAATATCTGGCTGCCTTGTCTATTTTTTAATTTACTTTTATTCTGCATGACCTCTTTTTTATTCTCTTCACTGTCTAGTTCGACTAGACATGTTTTTATCCCCAATCTACTAGCCTTTTTTATTATTATTTTCACACCTATCTCATTTTCTATTAGCTTTCTCATTTCATCTTTCAGTATATTGCCATCTCCTGTATTCATTGTCATCCCCTGTACTACTATGTTTTTCCTTCTTCTAACACTTTCCAATTTCTCAATTCTTTCATTATATAGTTTTACCTCACTTCTTAATTCATTGACTTCATCCATCACTTTTCCATTTATTTCCTTCAGATTTCTTATCTCTTTCTTGTATTCTACCTGTTCTTTCCGTAACTCTCTTATTTCGTCCTTCAATGCTTTAGTATCTTCTCCCTGCATTTTCTGTTCAGTCTTAATATCCCTTATGTCAGCGGAGAGTCCTTTCATCATTCCCATAATTTCTTTCAGCATTTCATCGTTTGTTTTTGATGGGCTTCTATATGTTTTCTTCGACTTTTTAAATGAGTCCTCTTCTAGTACGTCCGTTCTTTTCCGTTTTACATCATCAGACGTATCAGAATCCATTATCAAAATTTCCTCTTCATTTTACCTGTTACCTTACTTGAAGTCCGTCCCTGTTCTATACTTACACTATTATTGTCTCTAATCGTATAGCTCGCCGCGCAAAAAGCCCGTCCCCGGTCTCCCCGTCGGAGGTCGTGCTCCTATCGGTCGAGCCAGATGTTCAGTTATATATATTTATACAATTTATTTTATTCAGAAAAACAAACCTTTGTCTATTGTAGTTTTTTAATTTAGTTCCCGGCACTATCAAATACACTCTATCTCACTATTATTTTTACCACACGCACAGTAATTATTGTTCGTAATTTCTCAGATTATTTGAGTTTGATCACGGAACTCACTTACTTATGTATTTCTGTGTTCTTGCACAGGACCGAACATTCTTGTCTATAGTGCCAAACCTAAAACCAGCTTTATTTAACGTCCGCCACAAGGTTGCTTTAGAACAATGAATATTTATAGGCAAATCATTGATTTTTTTATGTAAGCAGTCAAGTGTAGATACAACATTTCCTTTCCTCTGTAGAAGGAGTATACTTGCTGCCTAATAGTATCAATTTCATACTCTACAATTTTTCACGGTGCTCCTCGTCACTTCTTTGCTTTCGAGGCCCTGCGTTATTCTTAATTATTTTATATATTGTTCCAAAAGGCACCTTGGTTAATTGCGACGTTCGTTGAATGTTCTGGGTTTGTACTCCGTTATTTTCTTCCATCATTATCTGTTTTGGATCTTCTGATATATGCTTTTCTGTCGTGCTCCAACAGTATTATCACTATCCATATATAATAACTATATATTCAAATTAACAACTGTTGGTACTTATATTATTATTAAATTGTATTTCATCTAAATTGTAATTTAATGACTATGTAACTATATATAATAACTATATATTCAAATTAACAACTGTTGGTACTTATATTATTATTAAATTATATTTCATCTAAATTGCAATAATTACAATTTACTTAAATTTTGTCATTACGGACCTTAGCAGTTTGTTTGCGTAAAAGATAATCGTATTGAGCGGCCAGGTAGTTATTGCCGCAGGTGGTGCAATAAAAGCATTAGAGCCGTACAAAGTTATATTCTTATAATTTGAAAACAACTATACATTGTGTGTATTCCTTCATAAATTAAACTCAATAGTGGCGTATTATTTCCTTAGACTTCTTGAAATAATCGTTTAACAAATTATATCCGCTAATTTCCAAAGTGTATTCTCGTGTTTACATGCTGTTATACATGCATATACATATATGTATTTATTGTTCTTGAGATAGTATATTTTCTATGCTCTTCTATAAGGGATTGTTTCTGGTTTCGTTTCTTTCAGTGTTATTTGGTTACAACGTTTAGTATTTTAAAAATCCGTTTTATATTGTATATTTATCCTAAAATTTTCTTTAATATTAAGTTTAATTTACTACCTTATTTTTGGAGTAGTTTTCGTTTCTTCTTTATAGTCCATTTCTTTCTGTTCTTAATATTTATGTTTATTCTCATTAACTATGGAGAATTCTCGTAGGGTAACCATGGTAGGATGGATTAGAGGCCATACAGATAGGTTGCATATTCGTAATGATACCGAGATATATTCATTAAGTTTAAGGCGTCCACAAAAGTGTAATATGCGAGACATGTTTCTTCGAAAACTCATCAAGATAACATATGACCATCTGCAACTGACACTTTTAACGAAGAACTGTGTGAAGCTTTCATGGCGGCCAATATCCCATTCCAAAGCTTAACAATCCAACCCTCAAGAGGTTCCTTACAAAATACAATAATCGTCATATACCAGACTTATACTTATATAATATACGTATATATCATATACTTTAGGTAAATACCACTTACCAAAATGCTATTTGAGAATCATTGACAAAATACGAACCAACCTATCTGGTCATTATTTTTGGGTAAGTGCAAACGAAACAACGTATGTAATGGGAGGATATGTGTTAAATGTAGTTGTTGGTATTCTTATTCTTCATCCGACAACTTCACCCTAACCATACTTAATTTTGCAACTAAAATATTGCCAGTCGTAAATAGTGAAACAGTTGCAGAAGTACTTGACCAATGTATTCATAATATTCTGTCATCGCATAATAACTATAAAGACAAGATGCTATTATTTTTGAGCTTATATGTTAAAAACAGGGAAGTTATTAAAGTAATCTTATCCAACTATGCTATACTTTACCTGTGCAGCACATGCACTACACAGACTATGTGAATACATCAGGGGTCATTTTCCAAATGTTGATAAGTTAGTTTCATCATTTAAAAAGATATTTATCAAAGCACCTTCACGAGTGGTATTATATAGAGAAATACTTCCAAATTTGCCTGTATACCCCCAGTTCCTGTATTAACTAGGTGAGGAACATGGCTAGAAGCAGAATTTTTATATTCACAATACTTGGATGAATTAACAAAAATTGTTTTTCATCTTGAAGATGATATGCAAAGCATTTCTAATTATAAACACCTGATACAAATTGAAAATTTACAAAACCAGCTAACCCTATTGAAGCTAATTTCCAGTGTCTTACAGATACAATTTACTTACATGCAAAATCAAACTATTAACCTAAAATAGGCGATAATTTGACTTAGAAACCGTTATCGATCGAATGAAAAGTATGCCTTCTGAACTTTGAAACAAGCTGAGACAAAAAGTTGGTGCCATATTTAGCAGAAATCCAGATTTGAATATATTATATCAATTCTGCATAGAACCTTGAACAAATTTTAGTTGTTCATAGTAATGTTTTACACTTTCAATGTTTCACAGAAAATACATAGTTTGGAATTTTATTCTTTGTAAATTATTTTTATTAAAAATTCGATACGCAATTCGCTTGTCAGCATTACTTTTGTTTCAGCAGTAGTTGCTTCCGGTTACCAAACCGTTTATTACATTCGCTCTGTTGTGCATTGACAGATACATATTAACTGCATATGTCAGTATGTGCCACTTATGCAGTGACCACATGTATCAAATTGTTCGAAATTCACGGATCGCTTACAGAAACAAACCTACTGCGAATGCAAGGCAGACACCGATGGGCTATGAATCATCAATCGCTCGAGTTCGCTCTTTGATAATAAGCTCTGAAAATGTTCATGTAAATCAAACATCAACATCATCTACTGGTTCCAATATAAGCGATAGTAAATGCTTCTTAATACTTTAACCGCTACTACAAGTCCATCCAAATGATTTAGTGTTCAGTGTGCATCAGAACTTCTACCTCGGGAGACTGAAAAAGAAATAGCCTTCTGATCTAGAGAAGATTAACTCCCAGGAATGAAATAATATCAGTTTATAAACTTACGCCAATAACGCCGTTCCATGAATTCAAAGAATAATCATTTTATTACTAGTTCTGATATTCAAATATTTTCACAAATATGTAAGTATGCTTATTTTATGATTACACCAAGTTGATATTGTTATATTGTTTCTATTAGAAGCTTAGAATAAGTAATGTACAGTATATTTTGGAGCCAATTATTGTTAGAGATACATTACTAAATCAATTTTCATTTTTTTCATTAGTTTCATTTTTGTAGAAATAAATTAGAAAATGTCTTTACTTAGACTACTATTTTTAGTTTCTTACTAATAGTTCCAATTTTTGATTATGAAGTATTGCTACATAAGATACAGGTGAAATTTGTCATAGAGGAAAGATGTGTAAAATTATACAGTTATAAAATAACATTCCATATATGTGTTTCAAAAATTTTAAACAACACACCTAATGTTACAAAACATCTTTGCTTTACCAGTTGACAATCAGACTTTTTGTTCTAAAATTGATGCTCTAAAATTGATCCCATTAGCTCATTGGAGTGACCTATTAAAAATAGATTTGTGATAAACTAATTTTATGATATTGAAAAGAACTTGTCTTTCGGGTTCTTTTGTAAATAGAACTAACGGTAATTAAAACACAAAAATACATTAATAATAAAATTGCCCTAAAAACATTTAATAATATAAACAACAATAATAGTATTTATATTCACAATATTTATATCACATTTATATAACAATATTCTAACACGCCGGTCGTTGGTTGAATAAATCCCTAGCCTTCCGAGCGGCAAATATATAGTCCAGCTTGCGCCTTCAACATTATTCCGAACTCTGTCTGGTGTTATCCCAGGCTCTAGGACGTCCGAGAGAATAATGACGCGATCGGCGGGTGACATCATCACCGGTCTTCGCCTGACGTATAGACGGATGACTCACATCACAGTACTACTTGCTAAGCGTCCATACCCATAAACTTGTGTAGCTACTGTTTTGTATAAAATGACATTCGATCACTGTGCTAAACTAAGCAAACTTATCCAAAATATGGTGAGCAATCGCTGAATCGCAGCCTGCCTAAATAACTGAACCAGCAATTGTAAAACCTTGTAAAATGGTCTTCTTCAAGGCTCGGTTCTGGCTCCTCTAATATTCAATATTTACACCAATGATCTGCCACCAATTTCTATATGCAGATGACCTGGCTTTATGCACCCAAAAAGTAATTTCAAAGCAATCTTTTTAATTCTACGAATTCCCATTAACTGACTTTTTGACAGCGCACGGTTCGCTTGCTCTTATATAAGGAATGAATAAACATCTTGATTTATTAATCCGCAACTTGTGAAATCTTTTTAAATGTTTTAAAAGATTATTGGCATACGGGAAGTGCTATGTGCTAGAAATAATGGGAAATCAAATTTGTAATCAGCTTCCCAAAAATAGCTCAATTTATTCAGAATTCTACGTAATGTTTTTTTACTTGTAAACCAGCGGTTCTGAAATTACGATAAACATGTACTTGTGCTAGCACTTAGGAAGCAAGTACAATTTGTAAGATGTAGTGTCATTTACAGAACTTGATCCCTTTCAAAAGGTACACTAAAATATACACGAAATTTGGATAATAGTATAGATTTCTTCGAATTAAACTTACATCTGCAATATTATAATCTAATATACAAAAATTATCAGAACTGTATGCATTTTTAAGAACGACACTTATCAAAATCACGAGCTTTTAGCGAACAGTCTATTTTTCTTTATTAATCAAATATTTAAACATTTAAATTATCTAAATAAATGATAAAAAAATATAACCACTTATTACAAATTATGTTTTCATAAAATGTAAGCCGTAAACTAGTACTTACCGGATTTTTATTCCAAGGCCAGTTAATTAACAGGTAGATAATATATAGATATGTTCACGTTTAAACATATAAATAGAGCATTTATTGTTTCACATGCAATTGTGCCAAGTTGCTTTCTTTAGTATCAACTACTTCAGATTTTATTTAATATAAAAATGGATTTATCTGGAAAAGTTGCCTTAGTAACTGGTGCCGCTAACGGAATTGGTAAAGGCTGTGTGGAAGAAATGTTATTAGCTGGTATAAAGGTAATATAATACTTAGTTTCTCATACGCGAAAACCTAAATAGTAATTATAATTAAAATATTTCTTTCAAATACATTAAATAAAATCAACTTGAATAGTTTTTGAAAAAAACTTATTTAGTCTTTTAATTTAAATATCCAACACATAATTAAATATAATTTACAGAATAATTTGAAATATACTTAAGTAGGTAAAATCTTATGAATTTTATATAATACAAAAGTATTTTTAATGATATAAAATATTAAGTTTTCAATAATATTATTATATCTATTATTAAAAGTACTTTTGTATTATACAAAATTAGTGAGGTTTTACCTACTCAAAATGTTTCAAATTATTCTGTTATATATGCATGTGGTTAGTCAGTATAGAGTGAAGACACTTTAATACAGTTCCTGCAGGTACGGTGGTGCCATCTGATGAAAACACTTTGTTAGTTCTACAGTTGCTATGTAGACAGTGAGTTGTTTCGGCGTTTTTTTACTATGCAGCGCAGAGTGTTCTTCTACGCTCGGTCTTAATAATTTTTGTAAGATAGCGAAGTTTTTCTTTTTGTGAATGTATCCTTCTCCAGCAGGGGCGTACTGATGATTCTTTAGAAAGACGAAACACGTATCTGCGTCTCTCAAGAAGGATACCTTCACAAAAATATCAATAATGAACTTATATTGTGTTCTTCACACCAGATTTTTAATAATATTTTATATTATCAAAAATACTTTTGAAAATTAATTAACACAAAATCAAATCCTTTTCCGTACATGTCGTAGGAGTAAAATACAATCGTGCAAGTGTTTGGTGATCTATTTCTGCTAATAATTATATATAAGTACATTAAACTGATATGAATTCAACCAGTTCCTGTGCGCAATGCTAGACGGATGATTTGACTTTACAACCTCGTGCCAATTTGTTAATTCGTCGATTGTCTTGACTTGTTTGTTCTGTATTTAAAACTGCATTTTATAATTCATTTGTTATTGCTGTCGGCTGTTTCTGTTGCCTATAACTCCCTTTGGATATCGAAGGGACTGATTAAATAATAATAATAATAATATACGGATTTTTCATAAGGATTTTACCCGCTAGACCATAGGCTGCCCTAGCTTTCTTGTAAATCTATTCGGGCATATGTGGTGTCTCCTATAATGGCCATTGCTCCTCTTTATTAGCAAATACTTCTAGTATTATACAGGCATCCAATCTTGGAGCACATGTCTTGAATAGCTATATAAATGGCATGTTTCTGTTGTTACACTACATTTATATGCCGACATATTATTAACTAGCTAAACCCGGCCACGCTTCGCTACGTAGCGAACATAGTTCCACCGAGAAAACGCATCATTCAATTGCCTTGCGTTGCTGTGGCTGTGTTCATAGATAATAGATAAATATACACACCAATGCGAACGAAACCAACAACTTTTTTCTTCTTCAACTTATAAAATGCGTACTATGGCCCACGAAAGCACAGACGACGATCAACTAGAAAGAAATTAATTCGATTTTCAAAACCAAATAATCAAATTACATCCCAAACAAAAGAATACAGCTAAATTTTCATTAGCTAATTTTTTTCTATATTTATCAGCTGAAGATTGAAATGGGGGTAGATTGAAATGGGGCAGAGAGGAAGGAGGTTGCTCCCCCACCAGACTATCCACTCCTAGAAACGCGTCTCATTCTTCTGGCCCTCACACAGCTAGCATGTCACGTCACCTTTATTTAACCTTGTTTATTATTTACCCTAAGTAATTTACCAATCTCTTCTCTCTTTTTCTTCTTCTTCTTGTTATTCTTGTTCTTCTTCTACTCCTTCTTCTCCTTCTTTTTGTTTTTCTTTTAACTGTTTTGATAAATTAAATATTTTATATCTTCTTTAACTTCAAATTCTTATTTCATAAACAATATTTTATGTGTTACGAAAAAAAGGAATTTTAATTATGATAACAGACATTTACTTCAGTCTCCAGAATTGTTTGTCCACGAGTGTATATAGATTGGTGTTCCGAAATTAAAATTCTATTAAATGCGAATAAATGTTGCGTTGTGTCCTATACTAAGCCTGATACTGTAATCAAATTTGATTACAACATTGATTGTTCTATCCTAAGAAAAGCGCTGTAAAGGACTTGGAAATTCTCTTAGACCTTGGCTTAAAACTCTCGGAATATATTGCTTCCATCTCTATTGCTGCAGAAGCATTTGGCGGGTATAAATTCGGTCTATTACTCATTTGTTATAAGCGGGTTGTAATATGGTTTGGTATCCGAATTATGTTTACCTTAATCTTGAATTCTAACGTGTACAGAAGAGATTTCTCTAATTCTTATCCTTTAAAATTTATGGAATTTATCAGCCTTGTGGTACAGCATATGAAGATCTATTACACAGATATAGATTTACGACACTTTCAGAAAAAATAAATGAACAGAGTGTTCGATTTTTAATTGAAACTTATCACTAATAGTGTAGATTCTCGTTCATAATTTTCTAAAGTTGGCTGCTTCACTCCATCATACATAATTCGTTTGTTAAATGCATTTACTGTTCCCAAAGTAAGAACGAATATTTTGAAAAAAGAGCACCAATTACATGAATGGATATCAATCTTTTACCTAGAACATCCTAATATTCACTGGTTCAAATTCATATAAACTGGAACGGTTACTGGCACAACAATATTGAAATACACTGAGTCAAATTAAGTACCGTAAATATACGTTTGATATAAAATGTTTAAAATTGTTTAGTTTTCCAGAAAAAAAAAACCTTTCCCTTTTGTATACTTTTGCCGTCTTCTTTGTATCGTATTCTAAAATCATACATAATATTCCAGGGTGTGACAATTGCTGACATTAATACCACATTAGGCGAAGAAACAACAAAAGAATTAAATAAAAAATTCGGCAATGGTAAAGTAATTTTTATTCAAACAGACGTAACAAAGAAGGACAGTTTTGAAAGTAAGTTTTTACTAACACAATATGGTTGTATATTTATATTAATGATTATTTTTATTTTCAGACGCTTTCCAAAAAACAGTTGATAATTTTGGAAACATAGATATTTTGATTAATAATGCAGGCTTAATGAACGAAATAAATTGGGAAATATCGATACAAGTTAACTTGGTAAGTACCTATACACGAAAATTAAAATATAAAAATAATTTTTTTCTTTTTTATCTTTAAAAAATACTATTACTATTATTACGGAAGCGTTTTCAAATTAGATACCGTTCACTTGTTAAAGAAAAGATAGGACGATATTTATAACTTAGTTTCTTCCATTCTGTAGTTATTCTGTAGCTTTAGGTAACTATCACCACATAATTCTCCTCGAGGCTACCTATGACGAGTTCTAGAGTTAGTTCTAGACTACATTATTTCCGACGTAACCCCATCAAACATACGAAGAGATTTTCTACTAACTTTTATTGGTTTTTAAATATTCTTCACAAATAATCGTAACACCTACATACTGATAGACATTTGTCAAAAATTATATACCCTCTGATCTAAAATATCTTGAAAAGGCGAAGATATATAAAACCTACTTTGTTTAGTATTTATTTATATGATTACTACTTCTTGATCGATATCATACAATAGCACATTATTGCCGCGAATATGTTGGGTTAGTAAGTCAATCAAATATAGGTATCTATACTACCTAAATATAGAACATATTTAAAATCAGGGAGCACGTGCATATAGTCGATTTCGTATTCCTATTTCGTGACAAGTAGTTATTGGCGATGAAGTATAATATTTGACTTATTGTTTTATTATTAAGTACGTTGAACATTTTAAATTCGTAATTTTATCATGCAAAATATTTTTTCTGGAATAAAAAGTTAGGTAAGACAAACAGTCAGGCGATCGACCGAACCCAAAATACCAGGATACCAAAATTTCACAAACGATATAAACTACCTAAGCAACCACTCGATTTCGTACTTTACACGCACAATAGAATAGTCTATACCCAGAAATAACAATTATTTTTTATAAGAGCTGTAGTTATCATCGGTTTCTGAATATATCCAATGTGAGAATATTTGCGAAACCATCATTAGTTGACTTAATATTCTCGAAATAATAAATATTTTTACAGATAATGTATACTTATATCTTATTTTAGGTAGGAACAATAAATGGAATCCTTCTAGCAATTGAAAAATATTTTCCAAAATATAAAAGTGGAGACAAAGCATATATTATCAGTCTCTCGTCAATTTCTGGAATTATTCCTGTAGAATTTTGTCCAATGTACAATGCTACAAAACACGGGATTATTGGACTTGTTCGAACGTATGGAATGAATAGACATCTTCGTAAAGATGGTATATATTTGATGGCCTTGTGTCCAGGCTCAACAGTTACTGCTATGCGAGATTACATGAGAGACATTGTAAAATATAAAGATATACATGATGATTTAATAGTTCGTTTAAGGACAAACCCACAGAGGTAAATGATACAAATTGAATTGTGAAATACGTTTATTCTTATCATTATGTTATTTTCAGCGTGAACGCAGTCGGCAAAACAGCAATTC
The DNA here is from genome assembly GCA_935421215.2 of Melolontha melolontha. Lineage (NCBI taxonomy): Eukaryota > Metazoa > Arthropoda > Insecta > Coleoptera > Scarabaeidae > Melolontha > Melolontha melolontha. The sequence continues at coordinate 72,565,537 of OW285235.1, forward strand.
AAGCAATGGCAGATTGCGATAGTGGATCAGTGTGGTTCATCGCAGAAGGCGTTGCGCATAAAGTGAAATTTCCTAGTTTAGAGAAATTAATAGGAAAGGAATGATTGGAATTATAAATAGAATACATTTTTAAATAAATAAAATTTTTTATCTTTAAACATTTGTATTGTGTTTTTTTGTTAAGTGGTGGAGAAAGTTGATATAGTAAATATTTTATATTATATATATATTATATATTTTATGTCTACTGAGGGCAAGCTTACAGCTAAAAAATCAACTGACGCGTTCTGCATAAATATCAGATTTATAGGTGCATGTCAAGTTAATCCGTTTTTTCTTAATCGAAATTAAGGTCTTTCTACCTGTAGGCAAATATTATTTCATTTAATTATTAATTGACTAAAAAAGTAAACTAATTGATTAATAAAAGGTTTCCGTCACCTCAGAACTTTTTTTAATAATGTACACTTCACATGATCGTTCTTTTTTAAGATAAAATAAATATATTCAAACGGGGACGATAAATTAACACATTTAATGTTTGCGAATGCCATAGCTACAAAACCATACACAAGTAGCATTGTGTATAGCGACAAAGAAAAAAAAAGGGTTGAAAAATATATGTGAGTAATGATTTCATACAAAAAATAGTATGGCAGTATATGAAAAATGGAAAGACTTAATCATATAGAATTTAAACCCAAAATTCCCTCTCATACGCTAGAAAAAAAATGACAAAGACATTTAAAAAATATTTGTCACGCCACTGTGCAACCTAATATATTATAAAAAGTATCAGAGACGGTATCTTAAAGTTGACTGACAATATCACAAATACTAGTTTTGTTATTGTCGGTTAGGCTTTAAGTTTCGTTCCGTTGTCGATCGTTACGTACGTCCTAGATGATTTATATTTACATCTTCCATTAAAGATAGATTGTTACTAAATGGGACGTTAAATGCCCGTAGAGCACACATCTTACATGTTCTTTTAATATATTGTCTTTCAGGTATAAATTTTGAACAGATGACTTTTGGTACCAGGTTATCGAAACCCTAGCATAGAATGTCTAAACAATATTATCTTCTAGAGTTTTATATCATGTTTACATTCCAGAGTGTGTATTCAATAGCGGCATTGAATAACTAAACACGCAAGTCGATAGCACTGAGCAGTACTCACAGTGACTAACAGTAAAAGATAATTTGACAGAACAAAATAAAATCCTTGATTTACCTGCGTAAATTTGCCCTTTCTTTTAACCAATCACTAGCTTTTATTTTGAGTCCTATTAAGTCCATTCTTATTTGGAATAAGCCATAGATGTAATCGTTTTCCTGCCCGTTTTCCGCATATAAACACATTTTTTCCTCATGCCGCACTCGATTTGCTGAAACAATTGTGGAAGCACACCTAATATTGCAAATATTTAACCCATATTATCCACTTTGTGACTTCATGGAAGACGTTTAAAACGATAAATATTCCGCCACATTTGATCAATTAACAAATTATTGTTTCTTTTATGTACATACTATAAAGCGCACACCTATGACGTGCAGCTCAATTTGCTCTTCTCTAGTAATTACTTCGCATTTACTTCATATGAAAGGGTATGATTTTTAATAATACAGGTGGCCCAAAATAACCGAAGGGGTTTTAATTCCTTATAACTTTTTTATTATATATTTTTTTTGTTTTCAGTATTTTGTAAAGAAGACTTGGGGAATTTAAAATGCAACAGTACACAATTGAACAACGTGCCAAAATCGTTGAACTTTATTTCTCAAATCAACGATCCATTGTTTTGACTCAGCGTGCATATCGTCGTTATTTTAATGTGTGGGTTGGACCCTCAGAGTCAACAATAAACCGTCTGGTTGCAAATTTTCGAGAACAAGGGGCAGTAAGGAACCTTCCTGGTGCCGGCAGACGGCGAACGGTGCACACGGATGACAATATTGAACGGGTACAGGAGAGTATTCGGGAAGATGGAGAAACATCAACCAGGAGACGTTCGACACAACTTGGCCTCTCAAGAGGGTCGCTGCAGAGAATTTTGCATACAATAAGAATGTTTCCATACAAAATTCAGCTTGTCTACAACGTCTAAGATCTAAGAATACTGCAAGAATTATAGCAGATTTTTCCATACGAGATGATCTCTTTCTGTTGAGCCCGATAAAGAAATAAACATTTTTTTAACAAAACTCATATATTTATAATTTTTCAAAATATTGCCGTTCATAGTTGCATCCATGAAAGCCAATCTTCTAAACATTTTGTCAAATCTTCCCTCGTTAGCTTGTTTATTTCGTTTTTAAATGCTCAGCCTCTTCCTCGCCCAATGTAAAACGTAACATAGAAACGAAAGGGAATCATTAGGTGCCAAGTCTAGACACGTCTAGACACAAGTCTAGATGACCTAATATTTGAATGTTTTCAACATATAAGTAAGCAATCGTTGAAGCAGCAGTATAAACTCTTGCGTTATCGTAATGCAAGACTTCCTCTTGGACGATGTTCACTAACACTTTAGAGAACTTGTTTATCAAACTGAATTAAAAGTGTGATGTTGGAACAGCTGTACAGTGTAAACATGTCCATTGTCAATCCCGAAAAATGTGGCGACTATCTTTTTATTTTGGTTTGTTCTCAGAACAACTTCTGTAGGAGTCATTATGAAAGATCCAAGTTACTGATTGCAGCTTTTTTGTGGAGCATAGCAGTACACTCCAGTTTTATCACCTCTAATGATGTACACTAGCTGAAACAAAAAATTGGCAAAGTGATCTAGTGTACATCTGTAATATTTCACACGTCTTGTTTCTGAGCTGGAGTCAAATTGAAAGGAATGCAATGGGAACAAAGCTTACGCATCTTTAAACGTTTGTGTACGGTGGTGCTAAGTGGCTTCACACCAATCTTTAGGGTTGTTGGAATACACCTCACAGTAACACGCCGGGCCGAAGTCACTATTATTTTCAGTAGTGGCCATTTTTTCTTCTGGAACTCGAGAAAGGAAAATCGACCACCAAAATTCATTGTACCATCGTTTTACGGTTGCTAACGAACATGGCTTGTCACCAAATACTTGCTAGACCTCATTCCTTCTATTTTATCATTTCTTGTGCAAATGATTACCTTAAATCTTTCTAGTTTAAAAATATTATTTTTATATTATATTTTGGCGATTTATTGGTCGGTCCCTGTATGTTCCTGCTGTAATATAACATATTTCTACGTCATCGTTTTTTTTGTGAAGAATTTTTAGAGGCACTCAATTCTTTGACACTATAATTAAACTATGTTTAAGAAAATTTCTGCTGGAAAATTTTGTGTTCGATTAATAAATTAATAAGTTTAAAAATTGTAGATTCTTTTGTTTCTCATTTTCACTACCAGGTGTACCTATACAATAAGATAAACTATATTGATCAGCATTTGGGTTTTAGTTAGAGACAAGGTCATTTTATTGAATACCCATGTCTTTCCTCAAAAATAACATTTATCTCGATGTGATACTTGAGGGCGAATTGTTCTAAGGAATCAATTAGCTCTTTTAATGTTTGATTCTCGTTTTCGCGAGCAACTTTTTAGTTTAATTTGTCGATCGTATTCTAGTATGTATTCATAATTACATCAATTCAAGAAATCAACTACAAAAATATTAAATAATGGTTCGAAAGTTGTATTCAATATCATCTGCAGTACTTTAATATTTTAAATTTACAACAAACAATACTATCAAAAGTATGATCAAATTTTAATGAACACACAGCTTTAATTAATGAGGTATGGGGATTTAAAAAATATGTAAATAAAAGAACATTTTAAAATTGCTTCTTACACATTATCTTTGTATAATATGGACAGGGAACCAGTAGTAAATGGATTTTTATTTTTAATAGGAGTGTCTTTACAAACAGATAATATATAAATATGAGCAAAATTCAATAAATTCATTTTCATATTGTCTATCGTATCGCGTTGTGTCTTTAATATTATCATTCGCAGTCATGTTGTTTTAAAAATACTAAATTGCGATAGGATATAAAAAATGGATTTGTCTGGAAGAGTTGCTTTAGTAACTGGTGGTGCAATGGGTATTGGTAAAGCTTGCGCAGGAGAATTATTATTGACTGGTATAAAGGTAATAAATAAAAGGTTTTCATTCTTCCTTACTTACTCCCTGGTTCCATAGTCCATAAAGGACCTTCCTTCAGAGTTTCTCAGCAAAATTTTCTGGGGACGCGGTGTTCATTTGGGCCCAACCCTCTTGAAATGTATCCAAGCATGATTATGAAATATTTACCCTTTTTTGTGACGGACGTGCTTAACTCACTTGTCGTCTAATATTCCCGCACTAAACGTTATCTTTTCCTCATCTTTGTTGGTTAGCTTCCGAAATTCTCTATTGAACTGCTTATATTATACATGGCCCAACCAAACAATTTGTTTCCTCATAATCTTACACTCCCTGTACTTCCTTCTTAATTAATAGTTCACTAATATTTTCCATATTTCTTTAATTATTAACATATTTTCATTTTTTGATCAGTATATTTTTAAATAGCTTTCATCCGCATATGTCCAATGTTTTTTTTATAATTTTTGATCGTAGACGACGATCGATATGCATAGGTCACAACTCACTTGATAACAATTTTGTGTACTTTTACTTTACTTTTTAGTGACACCTTTCTCGACTTCAGTAGGTGCTTCAACCTAAAATAATATTTATTGCCCGCTAGCAGTCTAGCATTTATTTCCTTGCCTAATTCATTTCCATTATTAATTACGAAGTCAATAAATTTCAAACTTTCAGATATTTCATAGCTTTTTAGTAACTTTATTGTAAACTACTTCTCTTTATTGTGACCACCCCTTGCCGATATCATACATTTTTTTTGCTGTATTTATTCCAAATCCCTGTGCAGCTTCCGCGTCATCCACATATTTGCATATTGCTGTGAGTTTTGCTTAAAAATGATCTAATATAAAACAAATGATTGTGTGGGCAGTTGCTCAAGTATATTTTTTTAGACTTTTATAACTTTTGGGTATCTCAAGGCGATCTTTTTGTGTTCTACGTAACTAGGCCTAGCGTCCAAAGTAAATGTATAGAAATAACACAACAAGAGATACATGGTTTGTAATTATTTTATTGTCTGCTTGTATGTTCACAGCTTATTTTGTTTTAACTTAAAATATTTCATTCTAAACTTCAAAACTTAATTTATCAATGAAATTTTTGTACAAATATTATTATATGAACAACACACGAATAGCCTTGGAGTCTTTGGTTTCGTTTTCAATTGAATCTCTCAAACAATTACGTTTGAGTATTTCACGCACAAACGGGGGTATTTGCTCTCCTAATGTTAAACTTAGTACTCAAAGTGTATTTTTTTTCTAAAATGTGTATCTACTGACATTTATTTTCAATTCGAGTGTGCTATTCAGCGTCTATTTAAATGGAAGTCAAGTTCTTACAGAATAGGATGCTTATCATTACACTGTATATGTATTTTCTTGTTTTTTATTTTAATTAGTTTAATTCTAAGTGTTTAATAATCAAGCTAACCTCAAATTTATCGACGTATCGTTAAATTACTTACATCTAATTTTGAATACAAAATTGGAATATTATATACAGGGTGCATTTTAAAAGACACAACCACAGTTGATTTCTTTTTAATATGTTTTAGCTATTCAGGTTACATTTAATTAATTTATACCTCATTAATTTCTATTTCTATTTTTCATCCAAAATTTTTTCCCGATCTATTCAATAAAATGAATGTCAGCAGCACAAGCGTGGATTTCGTTGCTGCAATACGGTCTGCGGTTGTCGTGGTGCAAGAAGTTATTGTGATAATAACTATCAAAACTTTGTTTCTTCCTTACTTAATTATCAACCATATCGTTAGCTGCTCATTATTAAAGACTCGTATTGTACAGAATTACTTTTGAAATAGTACCAAATCCAAGACTGAATGTTACGGTAAAAATTAACTAACCAAACATGTAGGTACCGTAGTAGATGTAGTTGGCATTTTTAGTACAGTTCAGAGTTAAGTAAATCATTAAACGGCACTTCATAAGTAGGACTGATGACGTCGTAAGACAGAAACACAAGGCTGAAGTAAACGCTTATTAAATACGAGGTGTATGTCTATGTGTACAGATACAGATATGTGTATGCAAATTTGTATCATTTATAGCAGTTCAAAGAGTTAAATGATTCTAACATTTTTCGATTTTCTGTAGGTAGCAATATCATATAATTTATACAAATATTTATGTATGCAAAAATTATTTTATTTCTCAATATATATATAATAAATATTATGAAATTGGAACTATTATATCTACAAGTTTTGGAAATATAACATTATACATTTTGCCTTCACTTACAAATAACACTTTTCCGTTTTTGGGTTCTTGTAAAATCTTCATGACAGCTTTTGCAACAGATGATGGCCTAAAATAATATAAACATGTTTATAAAACACAAATTAAATATATAATTAAACAGATATGCAAAATACATATCCGTCACTGTAAACATGGACAAACACCTCGTATTTTTAGCATTTACTTCTGTTCAATACATATGTTTCAGCCATCTAGGCCTCATCGGTTGAACTAGTGAAGCAATGTGTATACAAATTAATACAGATCTGTTAAACAACGGATCTGTATCTGTATCTACATTTACGCTAAGATCGTCTCCAAGCTATAACCAGTTTCGTTCTATCAGGCGACACCAATTTAATCAGTGACATCTGACGGAAGAAAGCGACTAGGCCAGAAAAGGCGATCTTCCGCTCGAATAGCAAGGCTATTACGAAAAAAAGCGGAAAAATACGTATATTGGTGCTGTCCATTAACACGCGCCAGATGGCGGTAAATATACAAAAAATGGGACATTTATCAATACGTTTTTGCCGTATTACGCAGTTGTTATATAATGAAACAGATATGCAAAATACCTATCCGTCACTGTAAACATGGACAAACACCTCGCATTTTTAGCATTTACTTCTGTTCAATACATATCTTTCAGCCATCTAGGCCTCATCGGTTGAACTAGTGAAGCAATGTGTATACAAATTAATACAGATCTGTTAAACAACGGATCTGTATCTGTATCTACATTCACGCTAAAATCGTCTCCAAGCCATAACCAGTTTCGTTCTATCAGGCGACACCAATTTAATCAGTGACATCTGACGGAAGAAAGCGACTAGGCCAGAAAAGGCGATCTTTAGCAGATCTGTATTAATTTGTATACACATTGCTTCACTAGTTCAACCGATGAGGCCTAGATGGCTGAAACATATGTATTGAACAGAAGTAAATGCTAAAAATACGAGGTGTTTGTCCATGTTTACAGTGACGGATATGTATTTTGCATATCTGTTTCATTATATAACAACTGCGTAATACGGCAAAAACGTATTGATAAATATCCCCTTTTTTGTATATTTACCGCCATCTGGCGCGTGTTAATGGACAGCACCAATATACGTATTTTTCCGCTTTTTTTCGTAATAGCCTTGCTATTCGAGCGGAAGATCGCCTTTTCTGGCCTAGTCGCTTTCTTCCGTCAGATGTCACTGATTAAATTGGTGTCGCCTGATCGAACGAAACTGGTTATAGCTTGGAGACGATTTTAGCGTAAATGTAGATACAGATACAGATCCGTTGTTTAACAGATCTGTATTAATTTGTATACACATTGCTTCACTAGTTCAACCGATGAGGCCTAGATGGCTGAAACATATGTATTGAACAGAAGTAAATGCTAAAAATACGAGGTGTTTGTCCATGTTTACAGTGACGGATATGTATTTTGCATATCTGTTTCATTATATAACAACTGCGTAATACGGCAAAAACGTATTGATAAATATCCCCTTTTTTGTATATTTACCGCCATCTGGCGCGTGTTAATGGACAGCACCAATATACGTATTTTTCCGCTTTTTTTCGTAATAGCTTTGCTATTCGAGCGGAAGATCGCCTTTTCTGGCCTAGTCGCTTTCTTCCGTCAGATGTCACTGATTAAATTGGTGTCGCCTGATAGAACGAAACTGGTTATAGCTTGGAGACGATTTTAGCGTAAATGTAGATACAGATACAGATCCGTCGTTTAACAGATCTGTATTAATTTGTATACACATTGCTTCACTAGTTCAACCGATGAGGCCTAGATGGCTGAAACATATGTATTGAACAGAAGTAAATGCTAAAAATACGAGGTGTTTGTCCATGTTTACAGTGACGGATATGTATTTTGGATATCTGTTTCATTATATAACAACTGCGTAATACGGCAAAAACGTATTGATAAATATCCCCTTTTTTGTACAAATTAAATACTTATATTTTAAAGAATACTTTTGAATATTAGTCAAGTGAATTGACTGGCTAATTTCTTCCTTAGCACATTCTTTATAAATAATCGAATTTTCGTAATTCATAATGCCGGGCGTTTCCGTAGCTCCGGGACATACAGCCATCACGTGTACGCCTGCATCGGTAATTGTTTTGTTGATGCCAAACGATCTTGTAAGAGCAATAACAGCGCTTTTACTAGACGAATAATGAGGCTGAAATCCAAGAGGTACAATACCAACAATAGAATTAATGTTAATAATATACACTTCGGATCCACTTTTGTATTTAGGGAAGTAATTATTTATAGCCAGAAGACATCCATATGTAGTTCCAAGCTTAAACAAATATTTTATTACATGTTACATTATTATTACATTCAAGGTTTACTTTTAATTTCAATTAAAATAATGGTTTAAGAAAATGAGGCATTTATCTCAAAGCGTGTTTTAAGTAAAATTTAAGTGAACATTCGGTGGAAATATCAGCGCTCTCAAGTAAAACTTTCTTGATTATTTGCACATATGTGAGGAATTTATATATGCGAATTTGTATCTAATTTTGTAATTAAATCATGGGTTACTATAACGTATAAAATTGTTATAAATTTAGAAACAATGTGGATAGAACCTTTTTATTCTTGTACCAAGGTATAAAAGGAAATAAACAAAATAAAGAATTGCACGATACACGAAGGACAATGTGAAATTATTGAGAATAAAAAACATGTTTAATATTTTCTAGGATTTCATTTTAAATACGTATGCTCTAAGTAATTCTCTTCAGCAATGATACACTTGACCATTCTTTCTTTCCGCTGTTTAAAAGCTCCCAACCAATCTTCTTTCGGAATACCTTCGAAATAAGTGTGAACGCGGTATCAATCTCTTCTTCAGACGAAAACCTTCTACCCCGAAAATTGCGTTTGAGTCCAAAAAATAGCCAAAAGTCTCACATTGATAAATCAGGAGAGTACGGCGGATATTCATTTACTTTTTTATTTTTTAAAGAGAAAAACTGGAAAGTCTTTCTTTGGAGACTGTGGTTAAGTAAAAACTTAAAAAAGGTATGTAACCCCTTACCACAATTATTAATCGTATCCTAAATATGTATTTCGACAACTTAGTTGTCATCATCAGTAGATAAAACCACTAATCAAGGTGTCGCACATGGGGCACAGTAAAGCTAGAACACCGCTTACGCAACAACTACTTTACACGGCGTCCATGTATAGACTAATTAAACATGCAAATATATCTAACGAAAAGATCGACAAACTTACCTCTCTTAGGGAAGCGGCATTCACATATGTTTATACTCCAATTTGAAATATATCGAACGAAAGATCGACAAAAATTACCTCTCTTAAGGAAACGGAACTCAACATGTGTTAATACTTCAATTTAAAACGTCGACGACCCTTTTATGGTTCTAAGAATGAAGAGAGACAAGTGAAGGGGATCGGAGCTTTATCACCGTTCATACAGTGTTGTTTGTTTTTAGCGATATGAATGCTTTCGTAGGCGTCAAGATCGCGGGGGTTATTAATGCCCTTGACAAGCTTTAACCCTTTAATCGACACATTGTGTAGTGTACTTAAAGCATGATTGGCAACGTTAGATTTATCCGGTCTATTGTATTTAATATGTGATATGTGTTCTTTAAACCGAGATATTATTGGTCGTTTTGTTTGGCCTATATATTTCAAATTACAATCATCGCAACTAATTTCGTATATACCTGATTTCGAATTAAAATTAACTCTATCTTTAGTATTCCCTAGGAGACTTTTGATAGTATTTTCGGACCGAAAGGCAACTTGGAGACTTCTTTCTTTCACAACTTTATTAATGTTTTTCGTGATGGGGTGGTATGGTAAACACATGTACTTTTTCTCCAGGTTACTTTGAGATATCAAACTTGTGGATTCGCGGATTGTATTTTTTATTTTTATTTTTCTAATTAATTTATTGACTATTTCTATATGTCCCGATATTTTTAATGAAATCCAATTCTATTTCATATTTCTCTTTTGTTAACGGAAAATTTAGTAACCGATTGACTAAGAAATTAAAGGAAGCTGTCTTATGTTGATAACTATGATTTGAATCCGCGATGATGAATCTATTAACATTGGTTTCTTCCCGGAAAATGTCGATTTCTATTTTATATTTATTCCTAATCAGTAAAGTATCTAAAAATGGTATCTTGCCATTGTGTTCCTTTTCCACCGTAAATTTAATCGTCGGAAATTTCAAATTTAATTGATTAACGAACATGTCTAATTCGCATTTCCGTGTATCAAAAATCGCGAGAATGTCATCTACGTACCCAATCCAGACTCTCGGGAAATATTTAGCGTTATTTTTAAATTCTACTTCAAATTCACTCATGAATAAATTGGCTATGAAAGGTGATAGGCAGTTACCCATTGTTGTGCCTTGTTAATAAAATTTTTCTCCTACTTGGAAACAATTTTTTGTCATGCACAGAGTTGTCAATCTCATGTATTCTTTTATTTTTTAAGGTTCAATGTTAGTCTTGTGGAGCAAGCTTTCTAAATATTTCATAGTCTGTCTCTGGAATAGGTACCGAATTATATAATTTGCATTTAAAATTAACTAAAAGCATGAACAATAAGGAATTTGAAGAGTGGTGTCACTTTTATAGGAAAATAACGGAAATTAAAGATCATAAATTGAAAAAGAAATGTTAAAAACTTAATAAGAAATTCAGAAATTTATGTCCACCAAAAAAGTATATTAATAGAATTCCTATAAAAGAAACACTAGTGATCAATCAATCATCCGAGAATTTTAGTGATGTAGAAATATATTTGTTAAACAAAGGTTTAAAATACTGCAGCAGCACAAACAGAAGTCGGTCAATAAAGATTGGAATATCATTAAAACTCTTAGATCGAAGGACTGTTTATACCTAAAAAAAATATATTTCATTCACTAAGCACATCGATGAGAATATAATTAAATTTAGATTCATCGATTCTTTTCGATTTATGGCTTCCGGACTCGATACCCTAGCATCATATTTAACAGAATATCCCGAACTTATATCTGAATTTCTTAATCTAAGCGGTGAAAAATTGAAATTGTTGACACGAAAAGGAGTATACCCTTACGATTATTTCGACTCGGAAGAGAAATTCAAGGAAACGAAGCTCCCCGAAAAATCTAAATTCTTTAATCAATTAAACGATCAAGATATTTCAGATGAAGACTATGACCATGCGCAAAAAGTATGGAATGAATTTAATTTTTAAGCAGTATATACTATAACCTAATTTTGTAACGATCTACAATTTACCATCTTAATATATTTTTTTGTTATATACCTTATGTTATTTAAATATCAATTACATTTAAATATCATATACTTTTGCTTATCATGCTGACTGTTTCGTGGTTTTCCTTCTCGTTTTGAGCGAATGCCGACAACTTTGCATCTTAAGTCGCTCCACGGGCGCATACGTAATAATAACTCATGTCTTGCTTTTCCCTGCTTTTCCCTGTTTTGTGCTGATGTGGTCCTCTACTGGGTTGTAGCCTAGCATATGCGCTACCAAACTCTAGGGGGGTCAGCCCAATAGGCAGTCAGGTGCCATTCCGCCTTTCAAGCAGGAGTGAGGAACCAAGCTACGCGGCGCAAATCACGGCTCCGCGCAATGCACACACCACTAGGACCGGTCCTGGGCGGCAACCTGGCTAGGCTGCTGTTAACAGCACACACACGTTCGACGTGTGTGCATTGCCCCCGCTTTTGCAGAAATCGTTAAGATGGCACAAAGTGTGACCGTCGTCGACTGAGGTAGCCACTAAGAGTGTTCCCTCGGTTGGCGATGAGCAACCCCGTGCAGGGTGCGCTTCGCTGGTCTGCGCCTTGCCTCGTTGGGTCGGGGGTCGGGCCGTCGAAGTACTGCTCGGAAAAGTAATGAAGTTGCCGGGAAAGTGTTGGCGGCCCTACGCAACAGCTGGTTATCCGATCTCTCTAAATTTACGCGACCGGTCACTAAACACACGCACGAGCGCACTAACATACAAAACCCTACACTTACGCGGTCACACAAATACAAAATCACACACCCAGAGAGAGACGCAAGATGCCAGCAGCAACCAACACACAGGTTCATACCCAGAAAGAGACACAAGCTGCTGGCAGCGCACAACACATATGTTCACACCTTGCTATCTATTTTTTGGAATACTAAGGCATGACTTATTATTATTATTGGAATGTATCTTTGAATAATTTAAACCATAGCAACTCAATTATTTGACATTTATATTCTGTCATTTATATTTTTTATTCCCTTGACAAAGGCATCATTGCCGAAACATGTAGGGTTGTTTTAAATATATACCGTGTGCACAACGTCGTGCGATCGATGGATATATAAGTAATGACTGGCCAACTGCAAGTATATTCGCCTTGCTTGAACACAATGAGCGACTGATAAGAATATTCAATGTGTTAGAGAGAGATTATTTGATTCGTACTTAGATCGTATGTAGAAGGTGTGGATAAAGAAATAGAACTACGGTATACTTTGAAGTAATGAACCAGACCTTTAATCGCCGACTTATTAAGTTTACCTTATCATACCAAGGTCACGAAAATATTATATTTATATATATATATATATATATATATATATATATATATATAAAATGCATTTACTTTATACAGTGAAAAAATTCAAAATATTGAAAAATATAAACTTGAAATTAATTATATCACCTATAATTAAAGTGAATGTTTTGTCACACCATAGTAAACATTTTTACAGTAATTATTACAATATATTCTAAACTTTGTTCTGTAAAGTGCGTTCTTTTATTGGACAGTATGTCTTTAAATATAGAAAAACTTCGCTCAACATCAGAGCTAGTGAATGGCGCATAGAAATAATAATCTTTGAATTTAATATATCTACCGATTTCCGTATTTTGAACATTACTACAAAAGCCTTTCAGGACATTAAAATCAGGGCTACGAGCGAATATTGCATCAATCTTATTATTAAGTGAAACCGACCCTGTCTCTGCGCCTGCATGACTCATTAGAGGATCGCGTCTGTTCCGCACTCTATTTATATTTATTATATATTTAATTTGTATTTTACAATTTGTGTTAAGTGTACATAATTCGCTTTTTAGCTTAAAAAATAGCATAATTTTTACAATGTATCTAGTTTAAAAAAACAAATCTCCAATTTATGTTACTGCTATTTGTCCTTTATGGGGACTATGAAACAATGAAATCAAATAGGAATTATACCCTTTATTCTTTTAAATTATCTAACAAGATTTCAAGACTAAGTAATTCCCAAGAGCAGTCCTTTCAATTCTACAAATTCATTTTGACTGACTTTCTGCCAACGGTCGGCTATCTTCCGTTTATATAAGGGATCTTTTTATAAGAAATAAACATCTTTAGTACTATTACACAATTTTGTGTAATCTTATGAAATTATTGAGTCAAATTTGTAATCAGCATGCTAAAAATAGCACACTCAACTTATAATTGTGCGTGATTATTTTTAAATGCAAAACAAGTACTTGCTAGCAATTATCAAGAAAGTACACTTAATAAAATGTAGTTCTCTATTTCGTAACTTCATTTTTTCAAAGCTTACGCTTAAATATATACGAATGTTTAAGTAGTATAGACTTCTAGTTGTAAAACTTATATTTTAAATATTATAATATACGAGTGTTATACAAAAGTAATGCATTTTTATTAAACAAACTTTTCAACCTTTAAATTATCAAAGTAAATGATAAGAAATATAACCGCTTATTACAAATTATCTTTTTATGTAATGCGGAACTTGAAGCAGTAATTACTGGATTTCAAGGCCAAGTTCTTAACAGGTGGATAATATACAGATACGCGCACGCCAAAATCATATAAATACATCATTTATTATTTTACACACAGTTGTGTCGAGTTGAATGTTTTAATATCCACTACTCAGTTCTGTATTGTAACATAAAAATGGATTTATCTGGAAAAGTTGCTTTAGTAACTGGTGCCGCTGGAGGAATTGGTAAAGGTTGTGTAGAAGAATTCTTGTTAGCTGGTATAAAGGTAATATAATACTGAGTTTCTGAGACGCAAGAACCTAAATTCTAATTATAATGAAACTATTTCTTTCGAAAACATTAAATGAAATCAACTTCATCTTGAATAATTTATGAAAACTAAAAACTTATTTAACTTCAGGGTAGATCAATTCTAATTCAAATATCAATTTCTTACTCCTCTCAGAAGTACTCCCGAAGTCTATAAACTCACAAACAAATACATAATTAAATATAATTAACACAAAAACAGATTCTCTTCCGTAGAGTGAAAAATAAATTATTTTGGTGATGTATTTCTTCCAACAATCACATATAATTAAATCAAACTCATATTTATGAATTCAATTGCTGTGTGCAATTTCGGACGGCTCATTTTACTTTACGACCTGATATCAGTTTGTTCACTTATCGATTGTTCTGACTAGTTCATTCTCTATCAGAAACACGATATTATAATTTCATATCTATATAAAGTGCGAAATTAATTTGTTATTGCTTTCATCTGTTCTTTATTGGCTCTAACCTACTTTGGATATTGGAGGAAATGATAATAATGATAATATATATACAGGCTGTATAAATATTTCTGCAATATTATCCATACATGAATTTCCTTAATCATTCCCCAGTATCTGACTTTGTATGATCGGCTTTCATTATATGTATTGTCGTTGTACAAGTATTAGATATATTGCGTGTATTGTGCAAAATTAACAAAATATATTAGGATCATTATCACATCTGGAAGGTATTCCATCCAAACGAACTTGCAACATATCTTTAAGATATGTTCTATAATCTGATGAGGGTCCTCCGCCTCTGTCTGTAATTTGGCATTTATTCAGACTTCTCTTTTTTTAAGTTTTTTAAAATTGTTCAAACAATTTGTTTAAGACAGTTGCATATTAAAGAGATTTTTTTATTTCTTCCCAGACAGCGTTCTTGTCTTTACACACAAAAATATTCTTTCTTGTTTTACAAAATCAAGCAGTATTTTCTTCTTTTTGTGAGAAATTCGTTGATAACACCGTGTTAGGGAATAGTTTAGACCAAAATTAAAGAACAGATTCTTCATAAAAATTCTGCAAAAAAGCTTATTATCGCTTTTCTCCTAGTCATATGGTTTCCGAGAAATACGATGTACAAGACGCCAAAAATGTAGGCAACTACTGATATAATTTCCTTTTTTCTATCAAGTGACGTGTTGATTAAAATATTTAAGATGTTACTTATCAATAGAGCTGAGGATGTTTGCGGTACGGCAGGACCGTATGTAGTGCATCCCCACCAGCGTATAAACACGATGCAGCGAAACACTTTAGTTAGTCGTGAACTGGCAACGTGATCGTGTGTTGTCTTGAGCTCTATTTAATAAGTATGACGGACGTGCCCAAGCCAAGAAAGCGCCCATTGTATAACGACGTGAAGAAATTTATCCGAGACTTTCCCGATTTGTATTATAATGGAGCAAAAGTGGTTTGTAAATTATGCGATAAACAGTTACTTTGCTGGGACAAATACGACTGTAAAAGACATGTTGAAAGTGTACACCACAAAGACAAAAAAAATAATGTGCTGTCTAAAACGCAATTCATTTTCGATTTATTGACAATGCTACTCGTCTGCGATGTGCCAGTTCACCTGCTAGATAAAAAAGCCTTTCACGACTTTTGGAATAAATACAATTCCAACAAAAAGCTACCGTCACGGAGAACGTTACTCACCTATTTACCAATTTTACCAATTGTGCGTGAGGACATTGAAAACAGAATGAAAGCAGTAGTAAATGATAAACAGTTATGGGTATGTGTCGACGAAACGACAGATCGAAAAAAACATTCTATTGTGAATATTATAGTGCGTGTACTAGATCCTGTCAAATCAACATTTCACATTTTATTAGCCAGCAAAAGATTGGAAAAGTGCACTAGCGAAGTAATTACGAAGGTAGTGCTCGATACGCTACAAAAATTTCAAGTTTCAACTAATCAACTCCTGATGTTTATGAGCGATGGTGCTGCGACAATGCGTTCTGTAGGCCGTTCTCTTAAAGCAGATTGTGAGAGACTTTTGCATGTGACATGTAAAGTTCATGCTTTACACCTTGTGGCACAAACTATTCGGCAATGTTATCCAGAGGTGGATGCATTAATAGCAACCACAAAAAAAGTGTTTCTAAAATCTCCCAAACGAATTCGTGAGTTTCACAGTCGGTGCCCTGGTATTCCCGAACCACCAGAGCCAATCCTTACACGTTGGGGAAGTTGGTTAAAGGCGGCATTTTATTATGCCAAGTATTTCCAACAAATAAAATCTGTGGTTCTACAATTCAATCCTGCCGAAGCTGTAGCCATTAAGGAAAGCCAGAGTCTCTTTCAAAACCCTTCCCTTGATGCAGATTTACAAACTATTTATAACAATCATATAGGATTGTTTAACGCAATCGAGAAATTTCAAAATACTGCATTATCGTTAGCGGAGTCACTGCAAATACTGGACGATGTACACGCCCAGCTATGCGCAGTAAATGACAACAAAAATGTTAATGTAATAGAAAAGTTCGAGAGTGTGATAAACAATGATTTTGATTTTACCAGATTAAAACAAATTAGTAATGGTGCAAGTGTAGATTCGGTTTCTATCTATAAAGATTATTTTAATTGTGCGTGTGTTACATCCGTAGATGTCGAGCGGTCTTTCTCTAAATATAAAAAAATTTATTCATCACGGCGTACATCGCTCATCGCTACAAATATGGAAACGTATCTAATGCTACAAACTTACTGCAAGTCTTATCCACTTGGCGCTATGCTATAATAATCGTAAATAAGGTAAGTGTGTTATTTATATACAGTACACATAACTGACATACCTAAGTGATATAAATAGCGAATGCATGTAAAGCAATAAAATCACGCATGCATCACCGATCGAAACAAGGTCATTATATTCGTGCGTTTAACTGAATACTATCCTGGCACACCGCAAACATCCCCAGCTCTACTTATCAATATTAAAAAAGTAAAACATTATGTCAAATTGACAGTGATTCTGCTCAATTTAAAATGGTTCAATATTCTATTCAAGAATACGCTGACATGCACTTTGTATATGGTGAATGAGGTGAAAATGCCAGGGACGTAGTTAGAAGATACGCAGAATGGTATCCTCGTCGTAGAATACCTAACAAAAATAGTTTCATAGCGGTGCACCAAAGACAGGTTCGCTAGTACCAAAAAAACAAGAAGTGTGAAGAGGACGTGATAAAAGAATGGTGGCTGTTGAGGAAAATATTCCTCAAATTGTTAAAGTAGATCCGTCAATCAGCACTAGAGAGGTAGCTCGCCAAGTTGGGGTTAGTCACTAGACAGTGTGGAGGACTCTTAAAGAATCTCTTTGGTATCCCTATCATTTCGAAAGAGTTCAAAGTTTGAACAGGGACGATTTTGTCGTTAGACGTCGATTTTGCAATTGGCTGTTAACAAAAATTGCAGAAAACTCTCTGTTTTCGGAACTAATTTTAATGACTGACGAATGTTGCTTTACTAGAGGTGGAATTTTTAATTTACACAACAGGCATGTTTGGGCCGATATTAATCCTCATGCAATAATTGAACAAAATTTTCAACGTCGATTTTCTATCAATGTGTGGGCTGGAATAATTGGCACCCGACTTAGAGGCCCATATGTTCTACCAAATCGTTTATATGGAGAGAGGTATTTACATTTTTTACAAGAAGTATTATCAGGATTACTAGAAGAATTACCTTTGGAATTACGTAGAATAATGCGTGATGACTTCCCTGCACATTTTACTCTGCAGGTCAGAAACTGTTTAAATGAAATTTACGGTGAACGTTGCGAACCACGTGCCTGGTCACCTGATCTTAACAGCTATGATTCCTATCTTTGGGGCTACATGAAGTCACTGGTCTACAAGACTCCTGTTGAAAATTTTAAATATCTTAAAAAGCGCGTTATGGCGGCTGCAGAATTTATAAGAAATAAGGAAAATGAACTAGCTCGTGTAAGTCAGTCACTAAACAGGCGTTTTGAAGCTTGTCTTGAAGCAAATGGTGGACATTTTCAAAATTTCCTTTAATTTTATGAATTTTACGTTGTTTTTATTTTTGTTAACTTAACTGAACGTCATATTGACAGTGCTTAAAATGTCATAGATATCATAGGCATCTGTAAAAAATAAACATGTTGCCTATAAGTAGTTTTATTGTTTGTGTCTTGTCTTGATTAGTAACAAATTTAACTATGTTTTTTCTCCAAAACGCTACATATTTCACAAAAATGGTATATAACTTTTTTGTTTGTATTTTATAAATAAATCGATCTTTAAATTTTGGCTAAAGCATTCCCTAACACCCTGTATACTTTTTTCTGACATCTTGAGGTTTTATACAACACGACAGAAGACAGATCAACAAGCAATAAATATGTAAATCGATGTAAATTGTGTAAGATACATAAATGTCCCTTCTGAAAAATATGTATTTTAGCTATTAGACCATTAAAAAATTCTTTCTTTGGAGACTGTGGTTAAGTAAAAACTTAAAAAAGGTATATAACCCCTTACCACAATTATTAATCGTATCCTAAATAAGTATTTCGACAACTAAGTTGTCATCATCAGTAGATAAAAACCACTAATTAAAAAGTCGCACATGGGGCACAGTAAAGCTAGCGAACCGCTTACGCAAACAACTACTTTACACCGCGTCATAGCACAGTAAAGCTAGCGAACCGCTTACGCAAACAACTACTTTACACCGCGTCCACGTATAGACTAAATTTAACATACGAATCTAAACTACGAAACGGTCAAAAAATCACTTACCTCTTAAGAAAAAAGGTCTACACATATGTTTAGTCGCCGAGTTGAAATATGTCGAACGAAAGAGACGGCAAACATGCCTATCTTAAGGGAAACGGCACTAAACATGTCCTAATAACTTCAATTTTAAAACGACGATGACACACTTATGGTAATAAAAATTAAAAGAGACAGCTGAACGGAATCGGTGATCTATCGCTATTCATGGAATTATGTTTGTTTTTCGCGATGTGTATACTTTCATAAGCATCAAGTTCGTGGGGTTTATTAATTCCTTTGACCAACTTCAACCCTGTAATCGATACGTTGTGCAGTGTGCTCAAAGCGTGGTTGGCGACATTTGATTTATTCGGTCTATTGTATTTAATATGTGATATGTGTTCTTTAAAACGGGTTATTATTGGTCGTTTAGTTTGGCCTATATATTTCAAATTACAATCCTCGCAACTAATTTCGTATATACCTGATTTCGAATTGAAATTAACTCTATCTTTAGTATTCCCTAGGAGACTTTTGATAGTGTTTTCGGACCGAAAGGCAACTTGGAGACTTCTTTCTTTCACAACTTTATTAATGTTTTTCGTGACGGGGTGGTATGGTAAACACATGTACTTTTTCTCCTGGTTACTTTGAGATATCAAACTTGTGGATTCGCAGATTGTATTTTTTATTTTTGTTTTTCTAATTAATTTATTGATTATTTCTATGTCAAAGTCATTGTATGTCGCAAAATTTTTAATGACATCCAGTTCTATTTCATACCTCTCTTTTGTTAACGGAAAATTTAGTAACCGATTAACTAAGAAATTAAAGGAAGCTGTCTTATGTTGATAACTATTATTTGAATCCGCGATGATGAATCTATTAACATTGGTTTCTTTCCGGAAAATGTCGATTTCTATTTTATGTTTATTCCTAATCAGTAAAGTATCTAAAAATGGTATCCTGCCATTGTGTTCCTTTTCCACCGTAAATTTAATCGTCGGAAATTACAAACTTAATTGATTAACGAACATGTCTAATTCGCATTTCCGTGTATCAAAAATCGCGAGAATGTCATCTACGTACCTAATCCAGACTCTCGGGAAATATTTAGCGTTATTTTTAAATTCTACTTCAAATTGACTCATGAATAAATTAACCGATTGACTAAGAAATTAAAGGAAGCTGTCTTATGTTGATAACTATGATTTGAATCCGCGGTGATGAATCTATTAACATTGGTTTCTTTCCAGAAAATATCGATTTCTATTTTATGTTTATTTCTAATCAGTAAAGTGTCTAAAAATGGTATCTTGCCATTGTGTTCCTTTTCCACTGTAAATTTAATCGTCGGAAATTTCAAATTTAATTGATTAACGAACATGTCTAATTCGCATTTCCGTGTATCAAAAATCGCGAGAATGTCATCTACATACCTAATCCAGACTCTCGGGTAATATTTAGCGTTATTTTTAAATTCTACTTCAAATTGACTCATGAATAAATTGGCTATGAAAGGAGATAGACAGTTACCCATTGTTGTGCCTTGTTTCTGTTCATAAAATTTTTCTCCTACTTGGAAACAATTTTGCGTCATGCACAGAGTTGTCAATCTCTTGTATTCTTTTATTTTTGAAGGTTCAATGTTATTCTTGTGGAGCAAGCTTTCTAAATATTTCATAGTCTCTGGAATAGGTACGGAGGGGAATAAAGACGTTACATCGAATGAAACTAAAATTTCCCCGGCTTCCAGTTCACAATCTTTAATTAATTTAACAAATTCTAAGGAATTACTGACTGACAAATTTTCTGGTTTAACGGGTAGATTTTTAAATTCACCGACTTACTTGATTTCCAAATGGTTAGTGAATGGATGAAAAATTTTATGAACAGAAACAAGGATAAAGCAAATTTCATCCTGTAAGGTGGCACTTATTAATAAGTAACATCTGACGGACGAAAGAGCTTTGCCGGAAAAGGAACCTTTCGTTTGTGACCAGCTAAGCTGGTACGACAAGCGAAACAATACGGGTAAGTCCATTAACAACAAGCCAGATGGCGGTAAATATACAAAAAGGTTTTAAATATTTCTCTACGCTAATGCACGTATAATGCTTTTGTTTCATTATGAAACAGACATGTAAATAATTACCTTATAGGATGAAATTTGCTTTATCTAATAAGGATTCCGGCTTAATGTTATATACAGATACAGATCTATTTATATAGATTTGTATCATTTGTATACATTGCTTCACTAGCTTAACTGACGACGCCTATTTTAGATGGCAGAAACATATCTCTTAAGCAGAAGTTAATGCCGAAAATACGAGGTGTATTGTCCATGATACAGTTACAGATGTGTAAATTATTTACATGTCTGTTTCATAATGAAATTGAAAGTTCTAGTGTAAGGTTAAGTTCAACTTGAACTTGGACGGTTGCTCAAAAACATGCCATAACTATTTAAAATAGTTCAACTTGCTAGAAGGAAAAACATTTCCCCTTTTGTGTACTTTTCGTATTTTTTTGTATCGTATTCAAATATTATACATACTATTTCAGGGCGTCACAATTGCGGACATCAATACCACATTAGGTGAAGAAACAACAAAAGAATTCAATAAAAAATTCGGCACTGGTAAAGTAATTTTTGTCCAAACAGATGTAACAAAGAAGGACAGTTTCGAAAGTAAGTTTTGACCATCACAATATGTTATGTATAAACATTAATGCTTATTCTTATTTTCAGACGCTTTCCAAAAAACAGTTGATAATTTTGGAAACATAGATATTTTGATTAATAATGCAGGCTTAATGAACGAAATCAATTGGGAAATAGCGATACAAGTTAACTTGGTAAGCATACACTAAAATTAAAACAAATTTAGTTCAGGATGAATTTTTTATTCTTTATACTAAAATCTTTAAAAAATAAACTATTATTATAACTTTGTTTAGAAATTAGATACCGTTCACTTATAAAAGCTATCTATAACCAGGTTTCTGCCCTTCTGTAGTTATTCTATAGTTATAGGCAACTATCATCACGTAATTGTCCTCGAAGGTACCTATGATGGGTTCTAGAACTAGCATAGAAATTGTTGTGTAAAAGGCTTTTTACTTACTAACTTGTATTGGTCTCTAAAAATTCTTCACAAATAATAACAGCTACATGCTGATTGTCACTTGTCACAAATTATACACAATATGATTTAAAATATCTTGAAAAGGAGAAAACACATAAAACCAATCTTGTTTAGTACGGGAACGGATTGACATACGAAACGTGGCAATTAAGTGAGTTTAGTTATAACTCGGGAACTGGCAACACTGCATCATCGGTAAACATATGTCTTGAAAGAGGGGACCTTCCTTTAGTTCCAGTCGAAGTTTGAAGTCGATAGCATGTTTGGTTTGTGTTTGATGTATGCTTTTCGAAAGTCACTTTTTTAGTGGCGTCGTGAAAATGAGTGACTCACATTACAAGCAACGTGTTGTGATTCAATTTTTGGTGAAATCATTCGAAAATTGAAGGCAGTGTACGGAGACGAGTGCATATCGAAAACGCGCGTGTATGAATGGGCAAAGTGGCTCAAGAAGGGGCGTGAATCTGTAGATGATGATCCGCGTGAAGGAGCTCCCGTCACCTCTCGTACCAACGCGAATATCGATTGTCTACTCGCGCTGATCAAGTCTGACCGGCGCGTTAGCATTGGTGAATTGTCTGACGAGTTAAACATCAACAAAGACTGTTCGCAAGATGTTACACGAAAATTAGAACACGTAAAATATTGGCGCGAAGATGATGCCAAAACTTCTCACCCATCAACAGAAACACGTGTGAAAATCGATCTGCGACGATTTCTTGTCCCGCATTCAGAGCGACGGCAGAGATTGGATGCGTCGTGTAGTCACTGGAGATAAGACCTGGATATTTGAGTATGATCTCGAGACACGTAAACAAAGTCAGCGATGGGTGGCAAAATGTGTGGAGCGGCCCATGGAAGCGAGGGTGTCCAAGTCGCGACTGAAGGCAATGTTGATCGTTTTCTTCGATATCTGCGGCATCATTCATCGTGAATATGTTCATGATGGCCAGATAGTGACTGGACAGTGCTATGTTGGCGCCCTGGAGCGGTTGCGGCCACGCATTTTCCGTGTGCGGCCCGAACTCGCCGAGAACGGGTGAATCTTGCACCACGACAACGCGCCGGCCCATTCCTCGTTGATTGTGCAAGAGCTTTTGGCGAAAAAAGGTATTCCAACGTATCCGCACTAACCCTATATCCCCGATATCGTCCCATGTGACTTTTCTTATTCCCCAAGACGAAGTAGCACCTCAAAGTAACTCATCATGGCGGAGTACAGGAGGTCAAGTAAACTATAACCGCGGTGCTGAACGGATTAACTTCGGAGGATTTCTAGGGATGCTTCCAATCGTGGGAGCAACGTTGGAATCATTGTGTTGAGTTAGAGGGAGACTATTGTGAAGGTTGATAATAAAATTTTGCTCGTAAATTAATTTGCTTGTATTTTATTGATAAATTCCCGAATTGCCACACCTCGTATAAGATCTCCAACAATGCCAACAACGTGTGAGTGGTGGAGAGAGAAATAAGTTCTAACCTGCAAACGGTAATTTCGATTGTCTCGTTTTGAAACTTTGTGTGCAAAACCTTCATTTTCCTATGTACCGTGGATGAGTAACGGTATCCACTTATAATGAGTTCGATTTCTGAGATGAGAACCAAGCAACGATCCGTGATTAAATTTTTGAATCTGAAAAGTTACGCTGGAATCTTGGTGTGACCATTATGAGTCTGAAAACTGGAGAAAGTCAATGGTATATCGTCATGCCGATTCTCGACGTGAACCAAAATTGAGTTGAGAGTTCCATCAGCGCAGAAAGCTCATCATTTTCGAAGTCATTCATACCGAATATTTGTCGAAGAGTTTAATGATTAATTCAACAAGATACTGCAAAACTTTACGATCACTAAAGAATCGTATCCGTAAAGTAAGACCAGAGAGAACGAATTTCTTCTTGCACCTCAACAACAACCGACTCGCGTTGCGGGAACGAAACGATGAAGACAGTGAGTGGTGAGACTGAAATTCACGGTTGTTTCACACAACAGCAAATAAGAATGTTTTTTCATGAACGGAATGAAGAAATAGATTCAGCGTTTAGAAATGACTAAAAGGTGATTATGTGATTATGTGAAAAACTTTTACATTGTGTACGTTAGTATTCTTCATTGCGAGACTAGTTTCATTATTTCGTCTTTTCTTGTTCGCATTTTAAAGAGTTGGAGACCTTATATATCAATCCGCTCTCATATTTATTTATGCTATTCTTATTTTTTTATCGATATCCTACAATAACATTATTATGTCGCCAATATTTTGAGTTAGTAAACCAATCAAGACATAGTCACATATATCAATACATCCAATATAATTCAATACATTTAAAACCAGTCGGCATATGCATATAGTTCGATATTGCTTTCTTATTTGATGAAGAGTAATTGTTAACGATGGAGTGCAATTATATTTGTTGTTTATCTGTTACGTAAATAAGTTTTAGATGAGTAATTTCTGTCCACCCAAATCGGAATATCTAATCCGGATTCAAACCTCTCATTCAATACATTTTTGTCAGAATACAAAATTAGACAAGACATGCAGCAATACGATCTGTCGAAACGTCGCAATGCCAAAATTTCATAAACGATATAAACATCTCAAACAACAACTCGAACACGTACTTTTACATAGACAATAGAATAGACTAACCCACGAATGGCAATTAGTTGTAAGAGCTTTAATTTTTGTTTCTAAATGTGTCCAGTGTGACGAAAGCATCATTAATTGACATAATATTCAATGTAGTAAATGTTTTTACACATAATGTATATTTATATGTCATTTTAGGTAGGAACAATAAATGGAATTCTTCTAGCAATTGAAAAATATCTTCCAAAATATAAAAGTGGAGACAAAGCATATATTATCTGTCTCTCGTCAATTTCTGGAATTGTTCCTGTAGAATTTTGTCCAATGTACAATGCTACAAAACACGGAATCATTGGACTTGTTCGAACATATGGAATGAACAGACATCTTCGTAAAGACGGTATACATCTAATGGCCTTGTGTCCAGCAGGAACAGATACTGTCATGGGAGATTATATGAGAGACGTTGTAAAATATAAAGATGTATTTGATGAACTAATGGCTCAATTTAACTCAAACCAACAAAAGTAAGTGATACAAATTGATTTGTGAACTACGCTTATTCTATCATTATGTTATTTTCAGAGTGAACGCAGTCGGAAAAGCCGCTATTCAAGCAATGGCAGATTCTGACAGTGGATCAGCGTGGTTTGTCGAAGCGGGTGTTGCGCATAAAGTGAAATTTTCTAGTTTAGAAAAATTGATAGGAAAAGAATAATTATAATTATATGTTTAATACACTTTTAAATTAATAAAATTTGTTATTGATTTTCCAGTTTTATTGATTCAATCCTCGAAGGCCTCTATTGCTCTTTGTATTAAATTATAGAAAAAGTTCATATTTTTTCCATATGTAATATTCAAAATTTTTAATTACGAAAAAGCAATCAAGTAACGATCATGTACAGATGTACGAACGTTACCTGCACAAGTACTAGATTTATAGAAACAACAAGTTAGTCCCTTGTGTCTTAGTCGAAATACAGGTCTTTTTGCCAGTAGGCGAAAATTATTTTATTTAATAATTAAGTGACTAAAGTAAATCTATTAACTAACAAAATACTTCTCTAACCTCAGAACTGAAACTTTTTTTATTAATGTACACATGACATAATTATTCTTTTTTAAGATACAATAAATATATTCGAAGATGGAATACAAATTAACACAATTAATATTACAAAATAATTTGAAACATACTTGAGTAGGTAAAACCTCACCAAATTTTGTATAAAACAAAAATGTTTTTTTTAATATAAAATATTATTAAAAACCGGGTGAAGAAGACAACACAAGTTCATATATTTGTGAAGGTATCTCTTCAGAGACGTAGATACGTATTTCATTTTTCTACAGAATCATCGTTACGCCCCAGCTGGAGAGATACGTTCACAAAACAACGACCTCGCTATCTCAAATGCCGAAACAACCAACACTGTCTCAATAACAAATACAGAACATCTGAGAGGTGTCCCCGGAAAGGTGTCTCTGATATATTCAGAGATTCTGTGGAGAGCATGTATTATACACGTAATATGCAGCATATTAGGATATGTTTCCTCAGACACCTTTCAGGAAGTTGATAGACTTGTATCCGCTTTTAAAAAAGTTTTCAGATAAGCACCATTGTGAGTAGTTCTTTACAAGGAAGAACTCCCATCTTTGTCACTGCCTCCCTCTCCAGTAATACCTAGATGGGGAACATGGTTGGACGCTACTAGTTCTAATGAAGAGAATTTCGATAGTTTACAAAATTGCGTTACATATTTAAATGTCGATGCTTGACATATTTTTGAGTGCAAGGAACTAATACAAATTCCAAATTTAAAAATTAGTTGTACTTTCTTCAGGATTACTTTGGAAATTTGCCAAAACTAAACACTTATTTTGAAAATCGAAATCTCGAATTAAATGATGGATTAACCACATTAGATGTGGCTACTAATAATTTGAAAAATATTCCAAGTGACTTCGGATGTGTCCTTCGGCAAAAGTTAGACGCAGTTTTTAATAGAAATCCAGATTTAATAACATTGCAGCAATTGTGTATGGGACAATGTCTCAAAATCTAACTGCTAAATACGCCGAAATAAAAGAAAATCTCCAATATGCACCTATAACCAGTTGCGATATAGAAAGTACGTTTTCTATCTACAAGGTTGTATTTCACTCAAAGAGAACAAATTTTACAGAAGAGAACCTTGAGAAAGTAGTGCAAATTAATATTAATACTCCTTTACTCAACTTGAACTACAAAATCATCAACTAAAAATGTGTGATATTTTATAGATCACCATCCGGTTGTTTTCCATTTAACAGTTAAAACAATGAAAAAAGAAACTAAGTTAGCGTACTTTATTTATCTTACGAAATATAAACTAATAAATAATAGTATATTAAAACACGAGTTTCATAAGGCACCATTTTGTCGCACGCGTTCAGTTTAGAAAACGAGCCGCAATAGCGGCGTGTTTTCTAAAGAACGAGTGCGGCAAAAGGCTTTATGAAACTTTATGAAACGAAGTATCGATATATCGTCCAATACTCGATACCATAACTGGTATCGATTCTTCGATACCTAAGATAACGAAGGTATCGATTCTAAGGTATCGATTCCAAAGTATGACTTATAAAGCATCGATACCTATCGACATTTTACCGATTCCAGTACTCGATAAGTATCGATGTATCGGGTTAGCGATGTATCGAGTAGCGATGTATCGGGTAACGATGTATCGGATAGAGATGTATCGGGTGGTCATGTATCGGGTAGCTTACCTTTGTGCATTTTTTTAAATGTACACAAAGTACGCAATAACTTTTTAAGTAAATAATTTTTAAGTATGTATGGATTATATATATTATGTAGTATATATTTCAAAAGATGTTGTTTAATTTTACATTATGCGTAGCAAATATCGATATTATAACATAAACATAATAACTATAATTATTACAAAAAAAACAAAATATTACACTATTGCAAATTTCATACCGTAGATATGGTAGAATCGATAAATTATTTCCATAATTTTATATCTCTTGAAACCGATATCAAACAATCGATACCTAGAAAACGGGTTATGAATACAGAGTCCTAGGTATCGAATCAAAGTATCGATTCCAGTACTCAGAATCGATACCGTGCACAGACCCGATAGATCGATACAAGTATCGATACCTCGATTGGTATCGCTACCCGATACCGAAAACGTCGGTATCGCCCAGCCCTAGTCACATTGATTCTTGACATTTTCAAATTTAAATCTTGCTGTCCGCGAAGTATATTATATTACATATTATTTATTAATTTTCGTTAATATTACTTGATATTTTATTTAAAAATATAAACATGAGTGACATAGAAACTAATACTACACGAACTAACTACACGAAAACTTTCATGTTTTACAAATAAGGTAAGAAAAATATTTGTAACGCCAACCTGATCTCTACTAGTCGTACAGTATCTCATTCGGCAGGCTTACAGTACCAAAACCCATAGGTGTTTCGAGTGAAGAATATGATGTTAGAGAACCAGAAGAAACAAGTATCAAGTTATGATATTATTATGATTATTTGCTATCTAAAGAGGGCGGACCATAAATCAGTTAGAATTAAATGATCTTAAATAGTTAATTGATGAAGGAGATACTTGTTAAAACTTCATTATATATGAAATATATAATATATAATATATGAATATATATGAAATACTCACTAGTATTTCATCCACGTGATGAAGCCATTGTATGGCGAAACAATATTGTAGTGTATTTACAATAAAATAATTTTTGAAACTAGAAGTTTAACTACTTATTTCTTAGCGTTAAATGATTATTTCAAACCTGAATTTGTCAAAAACTAAAGCAGAAATATTAGGATCTAAACTCCAAGGATGGAAACTGTCAAGCACACATGTGTCAAGTTAGTATAAAAAAGAAAAGTAAAAAGAGAAACATCTTAAACAGGAAGATATCATACATCTTCACATAATGTACCTACATACCTAATTAATATTATTTCATACAAATTCTCAATATTTCTTTTGCAAAACCTAACGTACCAAAATAAATTCGTTGTTATTACTATTAATAGAACTATAAAAGAAACGAAAATTATACATAGTTTCTAAAGAAAAATAAAAAAAAAGAAAACTTGCTGAACAGTGTAATTAAACTTTTGCTTCTTTTACAAAAAATTACGATTCCGATTTACACGATATTTTGAGGAACCGATCTTCCGTGTAAGTCAGAGGATAGATATAGTTTGTAAAATATTACTTAGTTCAAGATAAATAACAAATAATTTATGTTAGTTTAGGTATGATAAATTATCATTATGGTAACTGTCAAAACTTTATTTCTTTGTTGCTTAACTATCTACAAAATCGTTAGTTTTCCATTTAAGGAGACTGAATTACCTCTGGCATAGTCCTGAATCTAAGACTGAATGTTTCGGTAAAAAAATTGGATGACAAAACAGGTATCATACTCATACATGTAGTTTACATTTCCAGTACAGTTCAAACAATAAAGTGAATCTAACATTTTTGGTTTTTCTATCGGTAGTAATATTATTGAATTTATGCAAATATTTATGTATACAGATATTATTTTATTTCTCAATATATTTCATAACAAATATTAGGAATACACTTCTTCATAATTATGCGGATATTG
Organism: Melolontha melolontha; assembly: GCA_935421215.2. Lineage (NCBI taxonomy): Eukaryota > Metazoa > Arthropoda > Insecta > Coleoptera > Scarabaeidae > Melolontha > Melolontha melolontha. The sequence goes on from OW285235.1 coordinate 72,595,300, forward strand.
GAACTATCATATCTTCAAGTTTTGGAAATATCACATTATACATTTTCCCCTCACTTACAAATAACACTCTTCCGTTTTTGGGTTCTTGTAAAACTTTTATGACAGCTTTGGCAACACATACTGGCCTAAAAATAATATACATATGTTTATAAAATTCAAATTAAATATTTATATTTTGTAAAATACTTTTGAATATTAGGTAATTGGCTCATTTCTTCCTCAACACATTCTTTATAAATAATCGTATTTTCGTAATTCATAAAAAGAGGCGTCTCTGTGGCCCCAGGACACACAGCCATGACATGTACACCTGCATCGGTAATTGTTTTGTTGATGCCAAACGATCTTGTAAGGGCAAGACCAGCGCTCTTACTAGACGAATAATGAGGATGAAATCCAAGAGGTTCAATACCAAGAATAGAATTAATATTAATTATATACGCTTCGAATTCACTTTTGTATTTAGGGAAGTAGTTATTTATAGCCAGGAGACACCCATATGTAGTTCCAAACTTAAACAAAGATTTATTTATATATTACAATATTACTTTATTTATAATATGTAATAAAAATAATATAGTTTATTGCCCAGCAGGTCAAACCCAATTACAGGACAAGAATAAACAAATGCAAGTAAATACAAAATAATAATATAGTAACATAAATTCAAAACAAAAAAAAAACTGAAGTCTTCATCCTCAACGCTCGCCTAACGCCGGCTCTCAGGAAATACGTCGAAGTATGTCGCTTCAGCATTCTGTATCATATGAGTCAAGGGAGCCTTCCAAAAGATGTTCGTGTTTGGTGTGCGATGTGCAAATGTAGAACATTGCCGGAGAGTAATACACAGAACACGAAGGCCAATGCCAGAAAACAAGTCTGAATAGTCAATCCGACCACAGATCAATTGAGGAGCAATCAAGCAAAACCGGTTAAATCCATTTTATAAAAAATAAACAAAGTATGTACCATTAGTAATAGCAGTCAAATAAATTAATTGGTGAACCCAGAATCAGCAAAACGCAATATTTCCTGTTGAAACTAAGTTTCAAAACCTAACCAATCAAGCAAAACTGGATAAGCCCAAAAAAAATATTTTAAATTTACATTTCAGCCAAAACTGGATAAATACGTTTCTAAAGATGCCTGCAACAGAACTATGATTGCAGTCCCAACTGTAGGCATCTACATTACGCTTTGAAAAAGGCCAATATTTGTCAGTTTCATTCATTACTTTGAACGAAACATCACAGAGTTTACTCAAGAAAGGAAAATCGATTCCAATGGAGCTAAAATAAATTGACTTAGGTCGTAATCTTCCACATAAAAAAATGAAAACTATTCGTCACCTAATGGAACAACAATTAAATGGCAGGACGACAAAAATTTGGGCTGGTACAAAAGAATACTGTCTGAAGTTGGTGATGAGCCCGAAGACAATGACATCGAAGAATGTGACTGTCTTGAAGATGACCCTAGCGAACATATTTAAAAAACCAATTCAAATTTCATATCCAAACGATAATTTTTTAGTTTTAAAATAAAATTTTATTTTGTTATATTTTTCCATTTCATAATTTTTTGATTGCATCTAGTAAGTAGTAGTATCCGATACCAATTTTTCTTTCTTATATCAAACAAAACTAGGTATATCCACTAATCAAGCAAAACGCGGATAAATCCATTTTTTTTGTTAATTACCCTGCTGTGAGTGGAAAAAGATTATTGAAATTTGTAGTTTAATGTGTAGTGGCAAAGCACTATAGAATACACTGGTTACTTTTTGTTTAAACATATGAGTTTCATAAATAAACTTTTTTCATTCATATCTCGAAACTGTTTATAATGGATTTAAGCGGTTTTGCCTGATTGCTCCACAATTTAAACAAAAACCGGTGCTATGTAGCTTCCTGCGATCAGACAATGACTGAATGCCAAGCTGCTCTAGCAAAAAAGAATAGTCCATCCCACAATCCGGATAAATTCTAGATGTTTTGAAACTCAAATATTTCAAAAATCGGCGCTGAATTCTCTCTACAGCAACATTCTGAGTATCGTAAAAGAGATACCAAACAACAGACCTGTACTCAAACTTACTCACAACAAACACAAAACGTAACGTTTTAAAGGAGATTATTGAAAAAACTGATAGATTGTAGGATAAAACCTAATGTTTTACTCACTGAAAGGCACATATTTTGCATGTGCAGATTGAAATTTAAGCAGTGATCGAATCTTATTCCAAGATCCCACACAGAAGCGACTTAGAAAGCATATGGCCGTTCATAGATGAAAAATTTAAAACGGGAAAATTTTGTAGAACAGCCTGTATGAACATCGTCATAAAACAAATCTCATAGTCATTTTTATGTAGAGTTTCTTGTTATTTTCTATAATAAGTTTTTATATGCAACGATACAGATCGTGTTAAGAAAAACATATCTATGTATATTTAGTAAAGTTATAATTGTTTTGTAAATTGTATTGAATTTAATTCATCTTTAGAATTTTTATATTTTTAATTTAAAGAAAATTATTACTTTAGTTTGTTTAATATAATAATAAATTCGACAGGTAAATTATGTAACAAAGATACTCAAGACTTTGAAGTACAAAAATTAAATTTATGAGTTTATTTGTTTTATGTGGAAATTTTATTTGATCGTGTGTAATTTCAATTTGTGTATTAAAACAGACAATAAAATACTACTATTTTTAACTTGTAAGTAGGGAAAACAAATCTCACGAACATTTAAAGATCTCTGGGTTTAGAACTAGAAATTTTAAACTCTCGTTAAATATATGAGGTACTAATTAAAATATATCGTGTGCTATTGACGATTTTATGCAGCAGCGTAAAGTCTCGCCACGTAAATATGAAATAGCACATTTTTCTTTTGTAATATTATCAACCTTTAATACTATTAAATCCACAAACTTTACAAAATATTCATTTTTAGATAAAAACACTGTTTCATGCTTTAGCATCTTGTAAGGTATAAAAACTCATTGGTCTAAAGTAATACATAGCTGTGTTTTGAAATATTAATATTGGAATCTAAATCTTCAAAGTTTTATTTATATATCTATATAAATGTGAATATGATCTGACTAGATATAAGATTGGCGTACTATGTTTTACTCATAATTGACGATATTTAGTACAATTGAATATTAATGTATGTTTTGACAAAGTGTGAATAATAAATATATTAAACATATATATATATATATATATATATATATATATATATATATATAATATATTAACATGCTATCGTATTATTTCTCTCCTTATTACATTAGACGCTAGGCCTGTTGCAAGGAACCCCTTTTGTAAAACAAAAACCCTGAGAGCATAAAAGTCTAAAAATACAAAATATGTATGTATGATGATTCATGTTTAATAATTAATGGTTCATTTTTAAATATTTGGTGCATTTTAGAAATATTTTAGAAGATACGGTAAATCCTTTGGAACGGTACAATAACAATGAATTACACTGGTATCCAAAAACAGTTGTTCCTGATTTTTATGTAATTTTGCCTGCTGAATCCAACTATGATATTAGAATTTATTTATCATCAACCATTTTTTCTAATCGTACACCAAAATTAATGCATCTAGTACTTTAATTTTTTTAATTTATAATTTTCGAAACCGTTTCAGAACAACGCTCCTTTAACTATTCATTTTTATTTGCCTAATGACGTATTAGTTTGGATAAATCTGATTTCGGGAACTAGCCAGACGACTTTGGACCTCCTGGCAATGAGTAATTGCCGAGTGTTACGCGTGCTAGGGAATGAAGCTTTATATCCTAAATTGTTCAATACCTTACTGCCGTTCGTGAAGTCCATATATACATTCTATGTATATTACCCGCATCAAACTTTCACTAGTCAAACTTTTTAACCACTCAAGCTTTGTGCAATTGTTTTACTACGTGTATGGAGAAGTGATATTTAAGTTTCAAAAAAGAAATATAACTCCACTCGTCAAAAAATATTACGAACCATATTTTGGGTGCCAAATTGGAGGCAAGAAGAGGCTTTGTGCCGCCATATTTTCCGTTTAACATGGGTTTACTAGTTCCCTTTTTGGCCGAATCGAACATTTTGTCACTTGTTGTTTAGGTGCAACAAAGTAAACACAACTTAGTAGATAGTGGTACAAATCAAACATTATCGAAAGTGGTCAAAAGTAATAAAACTAAAAACCGTTATAAAACACTCTTTCTGTCAGGAATTTTCATGTGAAATCATCAAGTTGTGACGTATTTATCAAGTATTACGATAAGTGTCCACTCGCTGGAATGTACGTTTCTGAAGAGGATAATGTGTTGGTAGGTGAGGCTTCACTTCATTAAGGGCTGCATGAGAGAAAAGGTGAGTGAACTATCCACTCTATCTCTATCGCACAATCTATGCAAGAAGACTGTTTGAGGTCGTCAGAATAGACATTCATTTCAGATAGCACCTCGTCGTTAGGGTCAAGTCTCCTTCAAGTCTATCATTTTTAAATTGAGGAAGAAGAAGGGCCCTTCAGGATCTAAACACAGAGAGTAAGGTGAGTATGAGAGCAACAACAACCATTTTCCTTCGGGCAATGAATGATAAATGAGCTGATACATTGTGGTGATGAAAGTGAATTGTTTTCTTTGCCAAATGTAGTCGCTTGCTTTTGATTTGAACTTCTTCTGTTATTGTTTTCTCTTTCTCAAGATAGTCCAGAAGTACTCTACAATAGGCATTTAAAAAACAATAGCCACTACCTACCTAGCCAACGGAACTATGAATACTCATGAAAATCTATATTACCTATTCGTCCGAGACCTTTATAGTGTCCATTAGCTACCGCACCTTAGTACGACTATTATACAGCACTGCATTGTAAACTTTTCAATAACTTTTCAGGGTATTCATTATCTTTATTGAATGTGCCACCACATTTCAGTTCTGCGGTACACTTTTTTTATTAATTTCAATTCAATTTCTATTTTCGTTGGTGTTAAACTTAATAATATAGTAGTAATATAGAGTAGTTTTTCAATTTTTGCAAATATACAAAAGTTGTTTTTTTCAATATCGGATGAAAATATGTTGCATGTTCATTAATGAATGACAATTAATGCCTCATATGAAACCAGATTGTAACTTCAGAATCTAAACTCTGTTTGGTACTCTGATCCCTATTTATGAAGTAGACCATAAACATTTCACCGGGTCCTTATATTTGTTACTCATAGATTATTGTTGATGTTGCACTAAAGCTAGAATGATATTGTTTGAGTGTATCTAGTCCACATTCGGATATTGGAAACTTAACTATTCACAGCGCGCCCTTTTTTTAGAATTACTGTCTCAATTGCTCTTTAGGACATTAAGTTTACTTTTCTCATCGTCGTCCTCACAAAAGCATTATAACTTTCTTTGTTCGGAGAACAAACATCAAGGCCATAATGAGCTCTATATTTGTTTTTCTTTTAAATATTTCGGCTATGCGATTTGGAGTTTGGCGGCAACAGATCCTGCAATGTTTTCTTCCATTTTATAGTTGTTTTTTTATATTTTTTAATGATTCTCTACAGATTATTTTTTTTAGTTTAAGTTCCTGGAATGGATTGACAATTTCTGCAATATTTTTATGACGTTTCATTTTATTCTGTAAATTTATTTCCATTTGTTCCCGCTTTAAATTATTAATTGTTATTTATAAAAGTTTAAAAAAAACTGAAACGTAAAATTCTAAATTTTAAGAACACAACTGCAAAAAAAATAAAATATCTTTACATTTTGAAATTTAAAGAAATAAAGCTTTCATTTATATTAATTTTAAAGTTAATCTTAAGTACCACTTAAAAATGAAACATCTTGAATTACATTACCATTATTGAAGTTGTGCTTATTATTTAATATATTTACATACCAAATTAACTTGTAATGTTTTCTCCCATGTAATTTCGCTAGATATACCGGCACAATTAACCAGAATATCCAAATTATTGTACTTCTCTACACCTTTTTGAAAAGCATCTAAACACAGAAATAATATTTTAATTAAGAAAAGTCTCTATCAGTATTATATTACTTTCTAAGCTAGATTTATCGCTGACATCTGTTTTTACAAAAATTGTCCTTTCATTTCCATATTTGCCATTAAATTTCTTCGCAACTGCATCTCCTATTTGTTCATTTATGTCCGCAATAATGACGCCCTATTAACAGAATTTACATATTTTGTTTTGTAAATTATTCTAGTTTATTACCTTTATTCCATTCTGTAGAAATTCTTCAACACAACTTTCACCGATACCAGAAGCACCACCAGTTACAAGAGCCACTTTTATTGACCAATTCATTTTAGCAAATAAGTACTCAACAATGTTTTATGTCATTTTATATTATCCCAATAGAAAAAAATCACACTCAAAACGATTAATTGTAGAACAGATAATATTCAAATTTAGGTGAATACATCTCGTCACGCACGAGTAGATAAGTTTATGATATTTATTTATGCGAATGTAGAGTTAAAAAATGAATGTGACGTATACAGACATATTAAAATTGATTACATTTAAATTTATCCATAAAAAAAATTGGTCTTCAAGGTCTTGCTGTATATACATCATACATATAGATGTGTATAAGTATATATTGTCCTGGTTCGTGGACCTCTTCCGCATGGGTTGAACTGCCCACCAGGCGCGTCCCTAGGTGGCGGATAAGGGGACGGTCAGGTCTCTCTTGGGGAACCTGATTAGTGCCAGTCATAAGCGGGATGATAGGCCTAAAAACTATATATATAACTATGTATATATATATAACTATGTATATACAAGGTGCATTCAAAACACAAACTGCATAGACTACGTTTAATGGTTATTTACATGGAGTATACGTATTGAAGCTGTAGCATCGTTGTCGCGATATGATGCAGAGGTAATGGTTTTACATTTAATTTATTTAATATATATCAAGGTGAAATTTCACGGCAATATGTATTTTCAACTTTTGGATGATCCATGTGACTTGAATTTTTTTAAATTTTTACACATAAACTTGTAATTTCCTTTCAAAGAAAATTTCTGTATACCTATTGTACAGTGTTCTTTATTGAATTAATATATTCATTAATAGTTTTTAGGAACAGTTTCTTGCTTAGTTATATTTCAAAAATGAATACTTTTTCCATTATAGCGTTGTCTCTGTTTACGGATATTTAATGGCAGAAGCGCCTCTTAAAAGCAATACTTATCGAAATCGCGATCAAATTTCTAACGAATAGGCTATTTTTGTTAATCAGACATTAGTGGTTTATATACTATGTAAATAAAAGATAAGTAATATATACATATTAAACATTATGTTTTTATATAATACGCAAAGTGAACCAGTTGTTACCGGATTTTTACTGTAAAATTAATATCTCAATTGATCAATCAGATATAAAACAAGGTAAATCTATAAATAAATAATATTTTTTGTGTTGTTTTTACGCAGCAATTAATGATGAAGTGTAGCTTTTAAAATGTTAAATTGATAATATACAAAATTAATTTTAGAAATTTCTAGAATTAGTAGTCCAACCTATCCCATAAAAGAATGAATATTTGTAAGTTTTGAGCTTCAAATCTTAAAGTACCTATTTCATGGTCCATACTCTAAAAGTTTAACATCTCCATTTGATAATAATAATAATAATAGATTTACTGTCCGATGGATAAACCAGTAACAAGACAAACTAAAATATATGCATAAAAAATATTAAATAAAAAGATTATTATAACTACAATAAAAAAATTTGAAAAATATGTATGTGTGTCTGTGAAATAAGAAAGACAACGTATGAAAAATGGAAAGAAGTAATAATATAGAATATTATATTTAGAAAATTTTTGTCACGCCACTGTGCGAGTATATCTTTAATACTATCGGAGACGATATTTTAAAGCTAACAGGCAATAACAAAAAAACAGTTTTATTATTGTCGATCTCGCTTTAAATTTTTAACAGCTGACTTTTCTCGAACACCTAGCATACAAAGCCGTCTAAACAATGTTATCTCATCAAGAGTTTTTATAAATACATATAATCATTGTAGCGTGTAAATTTTATAGCCATATTTTTTATACATTATAAATCCATATTAACGTTTGATATTTTTTTTACTTCTTGTAACAAGAAAAAAACATTCACGTAATGCACAGCATATTAAACATGAGGCACCAAGCCATTGGATTCGTGACAATTATTCACGTGTGTCTCCACGCTGAAGGCGGATATTTCGAACAACTTACAGTTTTTAGATTAAACATAAATCTGATATATTCGTACGTAATGGCATTGAGGATATTGAACCCTAAGTAAACAAAGCTGCTCTATTGTCGAGGTTTTATAATATTCAGGGCCGTTTAAACAATGTTATTCTTTAGAATTTGGAAAAATATAAACATTTCAGGTTAAGTTTGCGTGTAAATTCCATTGAAGTTTTTTTTATAGACATTCTCATCCATATGCGGCATTATTTTATTTTCGGGGGTTTTTAATTTTGGGGTTCGCGTCGTATGTGACTCACAATATTTTAAATTTATATTCTATATAATGGAAAAAGGTAAGGTAAAGGTAGGAGATAAACGAGAGGATATACGGAGAACATGAAAGTTGATAGGCGAAACTAAATGGAGGTAATTAATCCCGGTCTCAGGGTATCCAGACGATGGGCCAAAGATTGTACAACATGCCTTCTTAGTAGCAAATTATAATCAATATTACACTCTGGATAGACGCCATCAATTTTGAATGATAAATACTTTAAAAAACGATGTTGTATCTATTCAATGGACAACTTAGGATAAATATAATGACGTGACCAAACAGGAGAAACATACTCAAATTTGCTAAGGATAAAGCCATAATACATAGTATTGAACAAAAATAAAACTAAAGAGTTCGTAAGTATGCAAAACAAAGCCAAGAGTTTTTGAAGCAGCGACATACATTTTACTAATATGTGGCACAAAAGTTAAACAGGAATCGAGCAAAACACCAAGGTATGCTATCAACTTTATTAAGAATTGAATTTATAAGATAAATGGATTTAATAAAATGAACTTCTTTTTGTTTATAGGAGACATAGATTTGTTGAAGTTTAATCCCAATTTACAAGTAGAGCACCATTTGGAGATAATATTCAAATTCCATTACTAATATAACACATAATATCAAATTATAATCAATATAATTGTTAAAAACATTTATCGAAATTACAATCAATTTGTTTAGGAATGGGCTATTTTTATTAATCAAATATGACGGTTCACAAAATGTGTAAATAAAATATAAGTGATAAAACCGCTTGTTACACATATGTTTTTTATAACGCGCAAAGTGAACCAGTACTTACTAGATTTTTATTCCAAGATCAATATGCATAAAATATAAGCTCAAGATAAGACCATACCTATTTAAGTAACTAATTTTTTCGTGCAGTCATAGTAAATCATTTTTTATAATACCAATTACTTATGAAATATTGGTTTTAACATTCTAAAATTTTAGCAATATATAAAATGGATCTATCTGAAAAGATTGCTTTGGTAACTGGAGCTGCCATAGGAATTGGTAAAGGTTGTGTAGAAGAACTCGCCTACAAAGGCTATATTACGCCTAAAGGTGGCGTAATATAGCAAAAACACATTAGCAATATCGATGCGACAATTCACATCAAGCTTTGATACAAAATAATACAAATCTGTGTAAAAACAAATTTGTATCTGTATATACATGGACACAGAGTACGTATTTACCAGCGTTTGCTTCAACCACCAGACGCATGCGTTTCTGTCTCACGACTTTATCAATGATGGGTTTACGAAGGAAGACAAATGCCTGTAGGTACACTTCGCGGTCATGTATTGCTAATTTGTTTTTGCTATATTACGCCACCTGGCGACGAGCTAATGGACTCACAGTAATATGCGTGTTTTTCTTTTCCTGTAATAGCGTAGCTATTCGAGAAGAAACACTTTGCATCGGCGTGGTCGGTTTTGTCCGTCAGATGTCATGAGGTTATCTGGTGTGATCTGATAGGACGAAATTTGCTCCATGACCGCGAAGTGTACCTACAGTCGTTTGTCATCCTTCGTAAACCCATAATTGATAAAGTCGTGAAACAGAAACGCATGCGTCTGGTGGTTGAAGCAAACAATACAAAGTATGGCATTCTCTCAAAAGTACAACAATGTATTTATACTAGGAAAGTTACTGGAACTGCTTCAAAATAGCACATTCGACAAATTCCCATTTATTTAGATTCGTAATGAACCAAACGTAATCCCTCTACTCCATTATAGGCAATTGCGTATTATAACAGTGTTCTGACTTCAGTTACTCACAACATTAATTCGTAAAAATTCCTACAAATCATAAGATTTATTATACATATTTATAAATGCTCAATATAGAAAAGTTCATATTCATAAGTAGAGCTGAGGATGTTTGCGGTATAACCATGGTTATATCATGTAACCATAGTAATTTACTATGGTTACATGATATAACCATGGTTATACCGCAAACATCCTCAGCTCTATTCATAAGCATATACAGTGTGGTCATAAAGTTTGGAACCAACCTTATAACCGCATTATTTTACATTTTTAGGAAAAACGCTCGGACAGGTAAATTTTCGTTTTTAAAACGCCATCTTTTGACATACAATTTTTTTCTATGACGTCATTGGTTTTCGAGTGATAACGTTATCAACACTTTCTTTAAATGGCAACCATATTATTTTTTTCTCGTTTTTGGTAGATCTTTATATCCACCAAATAGTGATATAAAACAATTGGTATGTTGCATCACAATTTTTTGGAAAAAATGATATAAATTTAGAAAAAAATACGAAAATTTTATTTTTGTACAAAATTAAAATTAAATTAAAAAAATACATCTGAACTTAAATTTATTGTAACATTTAACGTAAATTTTCAAAATGAACCCCACCAACCAACTGACACTGTCCCAGCTGAATGTAAACACTTCGTATACTCGCAGTTCTACGCGAATTTGTTCTTTTAAATCTTCTAAATTGTTCGGTTTGTTAAAATACACTTTCGATTTCAAATAACCTCACAAAAAAAGCCTAACGGAGTCAGGTCAGGAGAACGAGGTGGCCATTCTATGCCGCCTCTCCGTCCAATCCATTTATTGGGAAATATTTCGTCAAGACAGTGGCGAACCTCTACACCATAATGGGGAGGCGCCCCATCTTGTTGAAACCAAATATTTGGATGGGGTACATCACCATCCTCGTGATTTGGGAAAATAACAGCGAGCGCTGGAACCAGTTCAAATCTTAAAAATTCTAAATATTGCACAGCAGTCAAATTTCCTTCAAAAAAATATGGTCCTAAAATGCGTCGTCCAATCATTCCAACCCATACGTTAACTTTTCCTCTGCGCTGAGTATGACACGCTTAAGTCCAATGCGGATTGTTCTGCGACCAATATCTGCAATTATGGCGGTGAACAGATCCATTTAGGCAGAACGTAGCTTCATCTGAGAAGACGATGTTTTCCAAGTAATTTGGATTTTGGTCACAACGTAACATTACGTCTTCACAGAACTGCAGTGGACGATCTTCGTCATCCTCATGTAATTCCTGTACAAGTTGAACTTTGTAAGGACGATAGTGTTGTTTTTTAAATAAGTTAACGACAAATGAGTGAGCCACCTGATTGGCTAACGCAAGTTGTCTGGTGGAAACATGATGCCTTTCTTCTGCTTCTAGAAGCACATTTAATTTCACATCTTCTCCTACTTGAGGTCTACCTTGCCGTGGTCGATCTTTTACGGATCCAGTTTCGGTAAACTTTCCAACTAGTTTTGTCACCGTAGACCTGGTAATTGGAGGTCTATCAGGGTGTTCATGGTTAAACAAATCGCATGCTTCTGCATACGTTCTTTGTCTGTCCCCATACCCAACCATAATTAAAATTTCGATTCTTTCTCGCTCAGATAAATGTGCCATTTTTTATATTAGCGAAAATGAACAATTTTTTCGCAATATCTCAAAAATTTAACGTCAAAAATAGAAGTAAATAATTCAACAATGTTGTCGCCATAGTAACAATTTCAAACTAAAATTTTTGTACATAAATTGTATAAAGAGAAGCAAGAATGTCATAAAGAAATATCTTGCAAAAAAGTGCGTGTTTTTGTTTTTGTAAATTTTTTGCATAGTAACATGAGTACATGTGCTTTTGACGAACCGGTTTGTTCAAGAAGAATATTTAAGTCCTCACACCAGAAGTGTGAAAAAAACTTACTTACATATTTCAGTATATTTTGTAAGCTTAATTAGTTTTTGAAATCTTCAATTTTTAGGCGATAATTTTAATTAAGAATTGGTCTGCCACATCATGTCAATTTTTTAAATAAATTAAACTTCTTTGGCCCTTTTTTGTGAAACTATTTAATGTTAAATAAGATTTTTTAATAAGTAATTGGCCGATTGGGAAGACGAATTTCTTTTGACCTGGAGCGAATAACGCAGATTACTATTGATCGCAAAGCATTTACACTCGGCTAGGACAGTGTCAGTTGGTTGGTGGGGTCCATTTTGAAAATTTACGTTAACTGTTACAATAAATTTAAGTTCAGATGTATTTTTTTTAATTTAATTTGAATTTTGTACAAAAACAAAATTTTCGTATTTTTTTCTAAATTTATATCATTTTTTCCAAAAAATTGTGATGCAACATACCAATTGTTTTATATCACTATTTGGTGGATATAAAGATCTACCAAAAACGAGAAAAAAATAATATGGTTGCCATTTAAAGAAAGTGTTGATAACGTCATCACTCGAAAACCAATGACGTCATAGAAAAAAATTGTATGTCAAAAGATGGCGTTTTAAAAAAGAAAATTTACCTGTCCGAGCGTTTTTCCAAAAAATGTAAAATAATGCGGTTATAAGCTTGGTTCCAAACTTTATGACCACACTGTATTTCGAAAAGCGGTTATTCTTCAAGTGTTCTATCTCTATATTGTGCAATTCTAAGCCGAAAACTAAATTCTTAGTTTGTCGTATTTACAAAATGTAATGTTATTATGTTTATATGTTTTCACTTTCTTTTTCTTTCAGTGTCTGAAATATATAGGTATATCAAGCAACCCACTTCCAAGGAAATTTTGACGCACCTTACAACCTTGTTCTTGGGATTGATTAGTCCCCGTTGATTATCTGTGTAACGTATTCTACTATTCTATATTATTCCTTTTCTAGTGCTAGTCTTGTCTTTCCAATTGGTTATTTTCAATCCTTTTATACCTTCCTCCACTTCACCCTGCCATCTTGCTCTTGGTCTACCTCTTCGTCTTCTATTTCCTAGTTTCTATTCCATTAATAATAGTATCTTACTTCCAGAACCCGACCACCAAATATGATCCAACTATCTTATCCTCATTGATTTTATATGTTTTACTATATCATTTTCACATAGTTTGATTCGTCCTAAAATAGTTCTCATATTTTTTTTTGCTACTAATACATTTAATGGTCTCGTTGCGTACATGACATCGTTTCTACAACTAATCTCATTAATTTCATGAATTCGGTATAACTTATTCTAGGTGTTATAATGGTTTTATAGATATTAAGTATTATCCTACTTGTTACTTTATGGTGTTCAACGGTTTTATATTTTCGTGGAAAACTCTGCTGTCTGGAACATATATTACCGAAATATTGTTGACGGTAGTTCTTGAAAATTCATTCCACACTATATTCATTATAAAAAATTGAACCAATTTTATTATCCAATCACCTTCGTCACCAATGCCATACATTTTATTAATGCAAATCGGTATGGTGAAGATGGCAGCACTCGTCAATAAAAGCGGGGAATGAGATTGTGCATCTAATAACAGGTATTCACCAAAATTTCAGCCATTTTGCGCAGTTGTTGTTTGACAATCGTTTGAGTGAGTCGATATGCTTTTGTGAAAATTTAAAAAATTTTAAAAGGCAATACGCTTACGCAAATTAAAGATGAGTTGGACGCTGTGTACGGGGACTCTGCACCTTCATTTACCACGGTGAAATTTTGGGCAGCTGAGTTTAAACGTGGCCGTACCAGCTTGGGGGGGACATCCAAAAACTGTAACCACCGACGATATCATCGCTAAAGTTCATCAAATGGTTTGGGATTTAAAGCGAGACAGATAGCAGAGGTTATGAATATGTCCAAAGAACGTGTTTGTTACATATTGAATCAAGATTTAGGCATGAGAAAGCTGTCCAAAAACGTGTTCGAATGAACATTTCCAACGCAGTTTAGTTTCCTGGCGCAGTTTAGGCGCAATAAATCACAGCTTTGTCGACGATTAATTATTTCAGATGGAACTTGGATACACCATTATACGCCCGAAACAAAAATACAGTCAAAACAGTGGACTGCGAAGGGAGAATCTGCTCAAAGGAAAGCAGAAACTGGTTTTTGGGATAGTAATGGACTTATCTTAATCGATTACTTTCAAACAGGAAAAACCATTACAGGAGTATACTACACATCAACTTGACAAGTTGAAGGCAGAAATTGCAGAAAAGCGGCCACTTTTGCAGAAAAAAAAATTTGTTTCACCAACACAATGCGCCGTTTCGCATCTCAGCGGTTGCCATGGCGAAAATCCACGAATTACGTTTTGAACTGCTTAACCACCCTCCTTACTCACCAGATCTAGCCCAAAGCGACTTATTTTTGTTCACTAATCTCAAAATTGCGATCGGAGGACAGAGATTTTCGTCAAATGAGGAGACCATCACCTTCGTAAACAATTATTTAGCAGAAAAAGACGCCGAGTACTATTTGGACAGATTGAAGAGATGGGAGCATCGTTGGTAGAAGTGTGTAGATTTACAAGGGGACTGTATAGAAAAATAAGAATAAATTTTAGGGAAAAATGTCTTGTATCTTTGTAAGGTCGGAAACATTTCAGACCACCCTCGTATATAGTATATAGTAAGAATAGATTATGCTTCTAGCTGATATACTCAATATTTAATTCGCAAATATGTTGTTTACAATTGAACTTATATTTTCAATTTAATAATTTGCTTTAATTACGTTGTCTCTTTATATGTTCATTATTTTAGGTAGGAACTCTTTCAGCAATAGAAAAATATTTTCCAAAATATAAAAATTTCTCGTCAATATCGGGGATTGTTCCTGTGGAATTTTGTCCACTTTATAACGCATCAAAACACGGAGTCATTGGACTTACTCGAACCTATGGATTAAACAGACATCTTCGTAAAGACGGTATATATATGATGGCCTTATGTCCAGCAGGAACTAAGACCGTCATGGTAGATTATATGAGAGATATTGTAAATTATAAAGACGTATACGATGAAGAAATGATACATTTTAATTCAAAACAACAAAAGTAAGTAATGTAAACTGAATGATCAAATACATTTATCTACAATTTTTTTTCGTTTTTAGAGTAAACGCAGTTGGCAAAGCAGCTATTCAAGCAATGCTTGATTCTGACAGTGAATCAGCATGGCTCGTCGAAGCAGGTGTTGCCCATTAAGTTAATTTTCCTAGTTTAGAAAAGTTGATCGGAAAAGAATAATATTTTTTATGTCCATGTTACTTGAAATCCAAAAAATTTTTTATTTTCAATATGTGATTGTCATTTATTTAATAATTAAATTACTGCAGAAACAAAGCAAGTATAACTGTAATACAAAGTTTGGGTTTCATTGATAAAGAAAAAGAGCATATCAATAGAAATTTAAAATGTCTAACAGGGCTAATTGTCTGAGGAGGAAGTTTAATTAACCAAAAAATTTAAAACGTTTAAAGACATTCTGTACATCATCGTTTCTCAACTTGGGGGCCGCGGTGATATTAAAGAGCGGTCGCAAAATAGTCTAAACAATAATGAAAGATCATTTTATGAGAAAAAAATCATTTATTATAAATATTTTACTTGCAATAAGTACACATGTAAAGAAAAGAAGTTAATGTGATGGTTGCATCTGTTCTTCATTTAAAAGTAATCCATACGTGGATCTACGTTAGAAACACACAAAAGCAAATTGTTTTTGAGTGATAAGAGACGATTCCTGTATTTAGTTTTCAGCGCAACCATTGACGAAAAACCCTTTTCACAGAGATAAGACAGGGCGAAAGGGATTAGTATTGTCAATGCTTCTGTGATTAAATTTCCATATTCATTTGGACGAGCAAGCCAAAAAACAAATTTAATAAAATAAAGACATTTGAATTCGAGTAAATTTTGTTAAAAATTGTTAGCTAAATTATTTAGCATAAATTTCAATTGCCTATTGCTTCGCGCAAGCCATTCAAGCCCGTAGCTTGGTAATAGCCCTTCATTTATTCCAGAATTTAACCTTATTGTTCTAACTTTGTGTTCCCTATCTTTTTGAACAGCGTTATACCATATTTTCTCGGATCTTCCCTTTTTACGTGTTTCACCCAGATTTATACGAGCATTGTTCAAATTGTAAGCCAATAATCTGAATTTCGTATCTGACTTAATTTTTCAATATAATCTCTTCGAAGGTCAATGCATTTAGTCCAATGTTTCTCTAGGTTCGCGACCCAAAATAAAAAATTCTTCATTGTTCTCAAACCTTTGTCCAACCAGAAAATTTCGGGTGTCGGGAACAAATTGAAGACTACGAAAGTCAAATGGGGTGAATAGGCTAGATGCGAAAGCAGTTGAAAGCGAATTTCGGTCAATTTTTGCTGAACAGGACAGCTTGAATGAACTGTGCATTATCGTGGTAGAAGAACAACAACGTTTGTTGGCCATTTCAGAATGCTTTTCCACGTGTTGGAATGGCTTTATTCAAAAGGGATGCCTAATATACGCCGGTGATCGTTCTTTCCTTCTAGAGGTTGTCCGTCAGTAGAATTCCCTTCCCATTCCAAATAGCTAACTCCATAATCTTTCCGATTCTCCTATATATAATGAAGAATTCAAGTTTCGCCCATTGTTACAAAGCGCTACAAAAATCTAATGGATCCTCCTTGAACAAATATTTCAAACATTCGAAATATGTTCGCATGCAATTTCGTGTCTACTCCGTTTAACATAATTAATACCCAAAAAAATGTGATATACCTATCCGTTAAAAATATTTCGGAACGTAAGTGACAGTTCTTCTTTCCGAAATTGGAACACCGGTTAAGCTCAAGGGAAATAAATGCTTTAAGGGGCTATAGTATACAGTTCTATATACAGTCCGGAACTAGAGACCGGACACGAGAGGCCGAAATTACGATGGACCATTTAAATAGTCTATCTATAACATCGCTAAGTACAACACGCAGTTATTCTATATAGCACTATTCATTCGGTTAACCGCACACCTGTTTTTTGTTGTCGTTGAATTGTGACGCAATTACTTCAGTTTTTTATTCTTTTCTTCATGGGCGTAGATAGAAGCGGGAGGAGTTTTAATAATTTGTTTAATTTATTAGTCTATATTTCGTAAGATAAATAAAGTGCGGTGAGCTAATTTCTTTTTTTTTATTATTTTAACTGTTAATTACATATATACGTAAGTGTCCAGTGAATTTCGTTAAGTTTCAATAACTTACGCATACATTTTTAATTTTCATTTATTTAGGTCTAGAACATTGTTTAAGTTACTTTTTCAGGTACGATATGGAACAACGTCGAGAAAGGCGTTGTGAAACAATGGCGAGTTGGATTAAGGATCAAACTGATTGTAGGTCCATTGCCAGTGATTCCGAAATTTATTGCAAAGTCTATAAAATATCATTAAAAGATTCCCAGAAATCGCACGTAAAACGTCATTTAACATGACGAACACATACACAGAAATTAGACCCGTTGGAATCTGACAATTTTAAGGAAGAACTCTGTGAAACTTTAATGTCGGCAAATATTCCATTAAATAAACTGAACAATCTCACCTTCAAAACATTTCTCCAAAAGTATACCGGTCGAAATGTCCATGATTAATCCTCCTTACGCAAATATTATGTTTCTAATTGCTACACGAAAGCAGTAGAACGCATTAGAAGCCATCTTTCAAATCAGTGCCTATGGATAAGTGCCGACGAAACTGTCGATATATTAGAACGCTGTGTGGTAAATGTTGCAGCTGATGTACTACATCCAACTATTCCATATAACGCATATGTAATAGCAACAAAAGTTATAAATACAGTTGATGCGGAAACAGTAGCTAAAACCATTTACGAGAATATGCACCAAATGCTTCATTCGTACTACAGGTACAAGGAAAAAATACTTTTATTTGTCAGTGACAGTGTTGCATATATGTTAAAAACAGGCATACTATTAAAGGAAACATATCCTAATATGCTGCATATTACATGTGTAGCACATGCTCTCCACAGAATCTGTGAATATATCAGAAACACCTTTCCGGAAGTTGATAGACTTGTATCCTGTTTTAATAAAGTGTTGAGAAGAGCACTAATGAGTGTAGTTCTTTACAGGGAAAAACTTTCATTTTTATATTAATATTCCAAGTGACTTCAGATGTGGCCTTCGGCAAAAGTTAGACGAAGTTTTTAATAGAAATCCAGATTTAACAACATTGCGGCAATTGTGTTGGGGACAATGCCTCAAAATCTAACTGCTAAATATGCTGAAATAAAAGAATATTTTCAGTATGCACCTATAACCAGTTGCAATGTAGAAAGAACGTTTTCTATCTACCAAGAAGTATTTCAATCAAAGAGAACAAATTTTGCAGAAGAGAACCTTGAGAAAGTATTGCTAGTTAATATTAATATTCCTTTACTCAACTTGAACTACAAAATGAACAAATAAAAATGTATTTCGTATTTTATAGATCATCAACCGTTTGTTTTCCAATTATATAAATAAAATTAAAAACTCTTTGAAAATACAAATTTTTAATAGTACGCTCGTGGACAATGAGTCACGGGCCTCTCGTGTCCGGTCCCTAACAATTACACAGGTATATTTTTGGAAGGTGTATTTTGGAAATTAAATTGTCAAGTCCTCTATTTTGGAAACCCGTTTAAAATTCAGACACGTAACGAAAATTATGCCATTGACAGATTATATCATAATCGTATCTATAAAATTCACAAGTATTTCTAATAATATAAAATATTATTAAAAATGGGGTGTGAAGAACACAATACAAGTTATATATTTGTGAATGTATCTCCTCTCCAGAGACGCAGATACGTATTTCACCTTTCTACAGGATCGTCGGTACGCCCCTGCTGGAGAAGAGATACAAATATATAACTTTTATTGTGTTCTTCACACCCCATTTTTAATAATATTTTATATTATTAAAAATACTTTTGTATTATACAAATTGGTGTGGTTTTTACCCACTCATGTATGTTTCAAATTATTTTGTTATATAAAATTCACCATTACATGAGAAAAAATTTTGTCAGTTTAAAAATATCCTTAATATACAATCATAGTTTTAGGACCAAGGTATTATCTAGTGATCAGGCTAATTAAGACAACATATTTATTTATACAGTATTTATTTATATAATATTAACCGGTATATTTTCTGTATTTAGGAGGTAGGGTTTATCATTTCTTCTAACGTAGGGTACTTGAGTTTAGATAGGACACCTTCATTAATGATCCATGATGAGCCACTATCTGCTTTGCTTAATATATTAATAATACTTGTGGCTACAACTTCGGCTCTGTAAAATGATTTACGTAATTCGTACATTTATATTACATAAAATGCAAATAATTACTTTTGACATTTGAGTTTGGCAATAAATTCTGTTAAAGATTCCGAGAAAATTACCGTTTCAGGTGAAGGTTTTCGAAACATAGAAGTATCTGTTGCACCTGGACATATAGCCATAACACATACACCTTGTTTTGCAATAGTTCTATTAATTCCAAGGGATCTGGTGAGTCCAATGATAGCATATTTACTTGATGTGTAATGTGGAGCAAATTCTACCGGTAACAACGCAGCAAGAGATGCCAGATTTATTATGTAAGCTTCTGAGTTACTTTTATATTTTGGAAAATATTTGTTTATTGCTAAAAGACAGCCATGCGTTGTTCCAACCTAAAAAGTAATTACTTCTTGTATTGCTGTATAAAAACAGAGAAGAAATACAATTGACGAGGTTTCTTTGCTGTTTATCGATTTATAAAGATTTTATTTTTACCAACGATATACCTTCCAGGAAAACTCTTACAAAGTTATACATTTTCTAAACCATGTGACCTTTATACTTACAACGTTAACATTTAACAGTCTTTCCCAATTAACTTCATCGAATATACCAGCGGCATTAATTAAAATGTCGATATTGTTATATTGTTGGATGGCCTTTTGGAAAGCGTCTAAAATACATTTAATTTAAAATAGTACATTTAAAACGCAATACGAGGTAATCATACTTTCGAAACTGTCTCTATTAGATATATCCGTTTTAACGAAAATAACCTTGCTTGGTCCAAATTTTTCATTGAAATCTTGCGTAACTTCTTCACCTAAATCAGAATTTGTATCGGCGACAACAACACCCTAAAATAGTAATAAATAATCATAATAATATATCAATGATTACAGCAGTAAGGATAATTATATATATATATATATATATATATATATATATATATAAGGTAAACTTAATAAGTCGGCGATTAAAGGTCTGGTTCATTACTTCAAAGTATATATATTTAAAACAACCCTACATGTTTCGGCAATGATGCCTTTGTCAAGGGAATACAAAATATTTTGTATTCCCTTGACAAAGTCATCATTACCGAAACATGTAGGGTTGTTTTAAATATATATACTTTGAAGTAATGAACCAGACCTTTAATCGCCGACTTATTAAGTTTTCCTTATCATACCAAGGTCACGAAAATATTATATTTATATATATATATATATATATATATATATATATAAAATAGATTAAATTAGTCGGCGATATTAATATATTTAAAACACTCTTACATGTTTCTACACATAGTGCCTATATCAAAGAAATTAAAAATATAGACCTTAAATCGCCGACTAATTTAATCTACTATAACAAACAAAGGTCAAAAAATAGTTACATATCTTTATATCTATATATATATATATATATACATATATATGTTTTTCTTGGAATTCGGCTTTAATTAAGTTTTTGTTAAACAAATAAACAAATACACTCATTTTAGCGTTTCGACATTTTATTGTCGTCTTCAGAAAAAACTATTCATTATATAGTAGATTGGATGGATCATCTTATGTAACGGTAAAATTTTAAATAATAATGTAGTAATTAAGATAAGCTGTGCGATACTTAATTTAAACGCTTTATTTTTACAATTTTATCTATTTCTTAATATGATTATAACAGATTATATCTGCGATGTGTTTACATACACTTATAAACTAAAATGGGAAACGAACTAAATTTTAAAAGCATAACGCTTGTGTTTATTTTAAAAATTGTTGTGTTTATCCCTGCCTGTAATTTGATATTTTCGACCCCATACCGATTACTTTGTTTACTTAAATTTAAAAATATTTACTATATATATATATATATATATATATATATATATATTGAAATATGACTGATGTATAAGAAACGCTGATGTATAAAGAAACGCCACCTCGTTCGAGCGCCTAGTTGAAATAGCGCTGATGATGTATATAAGAATGATAATTAGATAATAATAATATTAGGTATTAGAATTGTACTTTGAGTTGGGCGCCTTTATTTTAAACCGGAAGTTAGATTATCAGCCACTCTCACGTAGTATCTCAGGTTACGACTAGAGGTCGGTAGAACATGAATAATAGTTTAAATAAATTTGACTCTTTCTCGTATCATCGTCGATTGGCTTATACCCCTGTAAAATGTATGGAAAATTGCTTAATAATATTACAAAGTTATCTCTAGCTACGCAATGATAAATAAAAGATCTTCGTTCAAATAATAGGTAAAAATATTTATTGAATGCAGGTTATCTGTATACAGTAAATAAGTAACGTGACTAACGGCAAAACAAGGAATTAATATAATGTGCATGTGAGAAATTATGGTTATACATCAAGTGAATTGCTATAGTAAAGTATATTATAATATAAATAAATAAACAAACAGATTGATGGTAAGTACTATAATTCTTAATAAATAGTTTTCTTTTCGCAAATTTGAGCAAGATAGAAATATGTTTGAAAGTAAAATCAAGGAGTAATGAATTTAATAAAATTTTGATTTGTTAATAAATAGTTCTTAATAAGACTTTTTCAAAAAGTATTGATTTAAATAAACATGTGTCTTGCAGGGAGCATGCAGGTATGAAGGATGGTATCAGCTATTCAGGATGTTCAGTTATACGGGACCAAAAAAAGGTGTTCTCGGGTTCTACGATGCAGGTATGTGGACGCTTGTTCGAAGGTGTAGGAATCGATCGTAGCTCGGCGGCCAAAAGATGCTTTAGTTGATTATTTGCCGGTCTCGGGTATTGTCGCCAAAAGTATTTCTAAAGTTGCGCCAATGTTAATTACTTCTTTTCTATGTAGTTTTATTATTTTATCACTAGTATTTTAGAATTTATTGAATTTTAAAGACGGAGTATCACTTTTTTAAGGCAACCGTTGTAAAATTTTCTACTGACGCTAACTATCAATTATTTCTTTCCAAAGCCTTATTAGAAATTAAAAAAATTGACTTGATTTTTACTTTTATTACTGTTAATAATAATTAAAATGTATATGAAATGTTAATTTGAACAGGAAAACAAAATTAAAATATTAATTTACAAATAGTTACGACTGGCCTTCCAATGTTAGGTTATGTGTAATAGCTGTTACAAAAATAACCTGTTCGCGGATTTTTGTGATAATTCAAAAAGTGGGCGTGTTCAATTAGTATCGATATAAAATTTGAATATAATAAATTAACTATCTTTTAAATTTCGCGTAAATGACTTTAATTATGAAAATGAAAATTAAAAATATGAAAAGCAAATTTTGAAATAAATATAAATTAATCTAAAATATACAAAGTTATCGTAATATTAATTTATTAACACTTTGATACTAATTTTACAAATGATGTCCGCCAAATGTAACCATTATATTGAGTGTAATTCCTGTATTCATTCCTGCTTTTTCACTTGCAGATAGCTGGAATAACGGTGCTATTTGCCTCATAACAATATGTATATATATATATATATATATATATATATATATATATATATATTGTATATCAAAATTGTATTACGCGGCGCCTATGAATTTAAAATATTCAGAATGTGTACAAATAATAAAAACCTCTATTGAAGCTACACTCACATACATACGCAACAGCTGTCGATGTTATAAAAACGATAACATTGTTGTATGCTAACATGCTAACATGACTTGCATGCTTTTATAACTCGTAAACAGTAGAAGATACATTATTTCAGGTCTAATCATAGGGAGTTACTAAAACGTATATCGTTTTTATTTCGTTTTTCGTTATTTATCTTAACCTAATCATCATTTGTCATTTGTCACCTGTAACCTAAGTCATTCTTATATTTCGTGTTATTTGATACCTTTACAACGAAAAAATGCTTCGCAACATTTAAAATCACAAACTCACAAATCACAAAAAATCACTTGTTATGAATGCGATGAGATATTTTGAACGTGAACGTGATAATCGGGATTTATGCCTTCCTTTAGAAAACAGTAATGCAGATATTATGCTTACTAGAAATAATAAAAATGGTTTATTGATGTACTTGATGTCGGAATAACACACTTGGCTATATTTCAGAAATTTTATTATATTTCTCTAACATATATATTTCGATAGTTAATTGACGAAGGAAATACTTGTTGAAACTTCATTATAACGCTAAGAAATAACTAATTAAACTTTTAGTTTCAAAAATTATTTAATGTTAATTCACTACAATATTGTTTCGCCATACAATGGGTTCATCAGGTGGATGAAATACTGAATATGTACAATACAAGTTTGAATATTTATGTATATAAAAATGGTGGTGGAAAAATTTTTTACAATCTTAAATTTAGTAGAGGGGATTTGTTTAAATCTAGTTGGTCATTTAAAGCTAATCCTAACTATTGTATCTATTAATTTCTAAGTTTTCTAACAAGTTCAGTTTTTTACTTTTATCTTGAATGAGTAAAATTTTGAAATCTATATTAAATCTCTGATTGAAATCTATACAATGACTTGCGAAAGTTGAATCTGTTTTCTTTTCTTTATGACTTCTCTCGTGTACTTTCATCCTAATTTTGAATGTCCTCCCCGTTTGTCATATGTATACTTTATTACAATCTTCACATGTTAACTTATATATATCAGAGTTTGATTCTTTGTCTATTTTATCTTTGTTGTTTTTAATAATGTTCAGTATAGTATTTATTATTTTATAGCATTAGTTTAAAGTGATATATGTTCGCTATTAAGTTTTTTAATGAAAGTAACAATTTTTTCCGAAATTTTTCCTAAGTAAGTGATTGAATTGTAGGAATTAATTATCTTGTATTTTAATTTTGGTATTCACGATGTTATTGATAATATTTATAGAGTAACCATTGTTTAATGCTATTGTGTATATTCTATTTAGTTCGAGGTAAAATTACTTTAACTCATAGGTACATTAATTAATCTATACGCCATTGATTGGTATGCTGATAATTTGTGTGTTATAGGATGAAAAGAATTAGCGTGTATTGTGGTGTCTGTATGTGTTGGTTTATGGTATATAGCGAACTCGTGTTTATTAGTTTTGTGTGATATGGTTAAGTCTAGAAAATTAATGCTTTTATTTATTTCTGTTTCTATTGTAAAATTTATTTTGGGGAGAATAGTGTTGAAATAATGATGTAAAGTTTTTAATTGTCTATCTGATCCGTTAAAGCAAATTAATATGTCGTCAACATACCTAAACCAATATACACAATTACCAAACAAGGGATGTGTACTAATTTTAATTTCTAAATTATTCATGAAAATTTCTACTAATAAGGGGCTTAGTGGGTTCCCCACTGCTAGACCTTCTGTTTGTTTATAAAATTTCTTTTTAAATTGAAAATAATTTTGTACTGTAGCTGCATTACAGTCAGAAGTTTCTTATGAGTTTGAGTTCAGTAAGTCAAGTTTGGAAAGACTTCTACATTCTTTAGGATATTCCTATAAGTTGGATGACGATTTGCCGAGGCTTATTTGAACAAGAACATATGCACAGTAAAATTTCTAAAAGACTACTTGGACAATAAGGGAAACCAGTTGTATGATCCTGTGTTTTTAGACGAAACATGGATTTTTTGTCGTGAATCAACTAAACGAAGCTGGCACGATACTTCTTCTAAAAGTACAATAAAGAAGCCATTTGGTGAAACCAAACGGTTAGTGATTATTCATTACACATGTTTTATGTTATTCATGCATGGGTTTTTATAGATTTATTATATTAAATGCTGGGAACAAAGAGGTTTTATTCAAGATTTCTCACTCTTGTTTTCTTCAAAATGTAAAGGTAGTGATTATCATGGTGATATATGTGCAGAAACATTTACAAAGTGGTTTGAAGAAAAATTAATGCCTAGTCTTCTGGAACCTAACTTGATTGTTCCGACAATGCCAGTTACCATTCGAAATTAATAGAAAAGGTACGAAATACGAACGCCACTAAAGATGAAATGAAACAGTATCAAATAATTCATCACATTCATTTTGACGACGATATGTTGAAACGAGAACTTTTAATGGACATAAAGTTATAAGACTACCTTACCATTGTCATTTCAATCCAATTGAATTAATTTGGGCTAATTGTAAGGATTATTATAACAAAAATATTAATACAACGTTTAAAGATGAAAATGTAAAAGAAACTTGGATTCAAGCTTTGGGGCAAAAATGTATCAAGCGTACAGAAAAATTGATGATAGAATGGTGGGAAATCGAGAAACGCTTTGCCGTAGAAGTAGAACCACTTATTATTCATTTAAATGAGAATGATTCAGATTCCCAATGGGCTGAATTACACTCTGACCAATTATTGCACGGTATTGCTTTGTTTTAATTTTGGTGCATCTTGTGCTATTTTGTTAGCAATTTGCAGCAGGGGATTATTACTCCATAATAAGGTGTTTGATTTGAATTTATTTAACGTGGCTTTTTGTTTGTTTAAATTGTGGAATCTTTTGTACTGTATATAGATCAAAAAGATGACTCTGTAGCTATAATGTATACCAATTACTTTTAGTCCAATATATAATATTTGGCATATTTATAAATTTTTGCGTTTTTTGTACTGACAATAAAATAATTTAGAATCAACCTTCGTGTTTGATTATTTTATTTGTAATATAATTTTGGTTGCGGTATTATAAAATGAACTTGTGATAATTTTGCGATTGATTATTTGGGTAAGTTGTCCATTCGATGTCGAATACCCTCTATGCAATGCTATTCGTTTTCTAGATGCTCCCCCGCTAGGTTTACGAGTTATTGTCCCTGTTTTACTAAATTGAATAACACAAGCTTGAATATGTTTTTGCAGTTGTGCGTAAGTAACTGGCAGATTAGAATACTGTTGCCGGATATCCTGTAAGCACTGATTAGTGGAATAAAACCAATCTCCATTTTATAATTTTTGGCCAGTTCTATAGTAACATTGAATAATAAATATTTTATGTTGTAACTCTAACATTATAATAAAATTATTTAAAGATATAAGCGTTTCTAATTTGAATTTATGTATGGCAACTGTCAGAATTAAGTTTTCTAAAGCTTCGCATATGCACCAATCTTTGATTACTTAATTACTTAAAAAACAGTCTGCTATAATGAGGAAATTTTTTTAAGGCACGTCATATTAACTTCTCATGTATAAACTTTTCATCTTATAATTTTTTTGTCTCGGTATTACTACCATTATCAATATATACGAGAATGGATTGATATCTACGGCCTCCAACTCTATAAAATAAGAATAAAAAGAGACAAACTAATGAAATCAATCTCAAAATGAAACAAATTTATTATAATTCCAATGTACATAATTATTTTTCCATATAATCACCATTTAGTGCAACACATTTCCCAAAACGCAGTATCCATTTCTTCACACGGTCCATGAGACAACTTTCTTGTTTACTGTCGATTCAATTGCGAACAGCTGCCCGAAATTCAGTGTCTGATTCAAAATGTAGACATTTCAATATTTCCTTCAACTTTTGGGAAGAACTAAACATCTGAAGGTGTTAAATCAGGACTGTACTGAGGATGCGAAACAACCGTGAATTTCAGGCTTGTGACTGTCTTCATCGCTTCGTTGCTACAATGCGGTCTAGCGTTGTCATGGTTCAAGAAAATATTCGTTCTTTCCGGCCTTACTCTAGATACGATTCTTTAATGATCGTAAGATTTTGCAGTATGTTATTGAATTAATCGTTGATCCCTTCGGAAGATTTTCGGTATGCATGACTTCCTTTGCGTGTCAGGAAATGGTGACCATGACTTTCTTCGCTGATGGAACAATTTTGAAGTACATGGGGAGAATAAGGATGACGATATTTCATTGACTGACGCTTATTTTCGGAGTCATAATGATGAACCCAAGATTCGTCCCCGTGGTGATTATCTCAGAAATCGAACTCATAATAAATGACACTGTTACTCAACGACGATACACAAGAAAATTCAATTTTGCATGCTAAGATGAGATACTTGAAATTACCGCTTGCAGGTTAGAACTTGTTTCTGTCCCCTTTACATACAATATGACGTTCTTGGAATTCTTATATATCAATCCACCCTCGTATAATATATAACTTACGAGTTATTACTATTCCTAATTTGGTCAAATTAAATTATTATAATTATGATTAATATACTTTTTATAAAAAAAGCGAAAATTATCAAAATAAATATTTCCTAAAATATTCTGTATCTTAATTAATTAATAAACTTACTTTAACGTCATTCCTTAAAAACTCTTCGACACAGGCTTTTCCAATACCCGAAGCTCCCCCGGTTATTAAAACAACCTTTCCAGACACACTCATTCTTAAAACTAACCGTGATATTGTTGTTTACATGTTACGTCCTTGATTTTATAATTACCAAAACAAGTTATCTTTAGGAAAGTGAATTCTAGGTCACGGAAAGAGTTCATAATAATGTTACACTTCGCGCATTTCTAAGAATTAAAATCGCGATTATTTTTAGTTTCTTTTATTCAAAATTTGCTAATTACCATTGTGCGCTATGAATACTCCGAATAAGAAATATCTTTGACATTAATTGTACCTATCATAAACTGAGACTACCGCTCCAGAAAAATCTAGCCTACTTTTTTAGAATATTATTTTAATATTGCATTATATATATATATATATATATATATATATATATATATTATAATAAAAATATTAATTAAATATTTATTGAAGACACTAGCTTTAATTTCGTTACATTTCTGTTATTGGAATTTCTTAGAAGGTTGTAAGTCTATTATATTTGTATTGTGTTTTTAATTTAGAGTGTCAAATCTATAATTAAATTTCAAAAGTATATGACTTTCTTACATTTACTAAAATTATAGAACTATGTAAATCTAGTTAATTTTGTGTACTTCAAAGGTTATGTGTGAAGGAAAATTTAATTGTAAACTAATAAGTTAATAATATTAATTGAGAATCAAAATTATAGTATATGTCAAATATTTTGGAAAATTATGTATAACTAAGCGACCAATGAACTTCAAGAACAGAAAAAGCTGTTGGGTTGCCATAGTGATTATTGAAACAATTGGAGAGAAGAATTTTTTCCACTTGAATTAATGGAACGTGTTTTGGATTAAACGAATTTCTTTTTAAAAATATAAAAACAAGTATAATTTATATTACATACCAAGATTTGAACTGTTCTCATTTTATACTCTGCTAACAATTAATGAGCCACAAAAGACGTGTACCAGCTTTAGATAATATTGGGAAACATTACAAGGCCTTATATTACCAGGATTGGGACCGGTGATTCTAACTTTTCGAGATCTACCAGTATTGTGACCGTTGTTCATGAAGTTAAAATATACCAGCCGTACGTCAGGGAAGAAAGACTTAATTCCAGAAACTAGACGGATAATTGTAATAGAATATTCAGCTAAGTTTTTTTATTATTTGTATTTTTTTTTAAGTAAACAGATACATTTACTTACTGAAGGTAGATAAAGATCCCTTTAATGACCATTTTGTTTAAAACATTGTAAGTAGGAAGGTTATATACAAATTCATTTATTCAGCAATTGATTTAACAGCATCTATTTGTTTATATAGCCTAGTATTTGTCTCATTTCCGTAAATTCAATTTTTTACCCTATAAGAACTTCCACATAACCAATAAATTTTTATAATTTAATTTTCAATAAAATAAATTGTTAATCTATTGTTTATTCCGAATGTTTTGTTAAATGTACCTAATTAAACACATATTCACTTATCAAGATAAGATTTTCCTTTTAATAAACGGAATTTAAGAACCAAAACAAGTCGTTTAAATTCTATTAGTTTATCATATATACTGAGCTAACATACCTTTTAATTTCTTTGTCAGGCAGAATCTTCACGACCCTGGAGATATTAGAGAACTCTTGTTCGTTGTTTTTTTTTTCCTTTCAACTTATATTATATTTCAAACTTTCTTTAATGTTGTACATGTTCATGATTATTATCAACAAACGTTTATATTCATTGCACCTGCGCAGAAGTGTGTCAGAATGCGGGGGTAAAAATTAGAATTTTAAATTCATTTTCTGCTTTAAAGTTTAATATTTTGTCTTTAAAAACACTTTTAGTAAACGTTTGACTTCAAAGTTCAAAGTTTGTTTCAATATATATATATATAAGGTAAACTTAATAAGTCGGCGATTAAAGGTCTGGTTCATTACTTCAAAGTATATATATTTAAAACAACCCTACATGTTTCGGCAATGATGCCTTTGTCAAGGGAATAAAAAATAGAAAAAAATTTTTTTAGATTTTTTATTCCCCTGACAAAGGCATCATTGCCGAAACATGTAGAGTTGTTTTAAATATATATACTTTGAAGTAATGAACCAGACCTTTAATCGCCGACTTATTAAGTTTACCTTATCATACCAAGGTCACGAAAATATTATATATATATATATATATATATATATATAATTATTGGAGTTTTTCGGCTTTTTCATATGAAATATTTACAAATATTAAATTAGAATGTATGTAATTGCAGAGTAAGTGGGGATGTAAACATTGCTGTCTACAAATTACAAAGCAAATCATACTAAATTTTTTTATTTGAAAAATATGGTCTACGTTGGGACTCGAACCCAAGTCTATAGCTATCCGGGCTGTCGCCTTTACCACTAGGCCACAATAGACCCAGGTTCAAGCCATATAGAAATGCATTATAAAGTAACAGTGTTAATGAATCAGGTGTCAGTTATTGAATGTAGATGTCAAGCTGAAAGCAGAAGTCAGTTTTGAAAGCTCATGTCAGTTTTGATAGCAGATGTCAGTTAGTGAAAGCAAATGTCAGTTATTGAAAGTTATTTTTTTATTTTTCAAACAAAAAAATTTCGTATGATTTGCTTTGTAATTTGTAGACAGCAATGTTTACATCCCCACTTACTCTGCAATTACATACATTCTAATTTAATATTTGTAAATATTTCATATAAAAAAGCCGAAAAACTCCAATAATTTATCAAATGTTATATTTAATGAACGGCTAAGAAATTATCTAAACACTTATATATATATATATATATATATATATATATATATATATATATATATATATATATATAGTATCATACCAAGGTCACGAAGTTATTATATATATATATATATATATATATATAGTGTTAATAAGAATTAAATTTCTTATTTATTTTATTGGCCGTGTCTTAATATTAAAATAATAGACTTTTTTATTGGTTTAGCGACCTTTAATGAATTTCAATGTTTTTCTCTACGACGTTTCGACTCTTTTTATTATTAAGTCTTTTTCAAGTGACTAGAAACATAAAGTAATACAACGAACGGTAAGAAAATATGTTTACATTTGTATGAATGAATTAAAAATTAAAATTAAAATAATAATAAAGTATGGAAAATTAATTTTTCTTATATTTTCTCATATTTTCTCATATTACCGTTCGTTGTATTAATTTTTGTTTCTAGTCACTTGAAAAAGACTTAATAATAAAAAGAGTCGAAGCGTCGTAGAGAAAAACATTGAAATTCATTAAAGGTCGCTAAACCAATAAAAAAGTCTATTATTTTAATATATATATATATATATATATATATATCTTATACTGGTATATTTAGGTACCATTTCAAAAATTAACAAAGAACAAATTAGATGCACATGCAATAAAACAGAATCGAGGAATGCACAACATAAATATTTTTGTTTGAGCATATCACTTCTTATAGTATTTACTAAGTTAATCTTTTTAATTATTTCCATTTGATATTTATATTTAATAAGAAATACAAGTATAAATTTGACAAGCAATCTTTTGTAATTATTTATTTATGTAAAGAAATGTTACACTATATATTAAATTTGCAACCTGAATGTAGCTATAATGTATAATATATGTAAAAATGCATCAACACGAATACGTATTTACGAGTAACATATTATTTTCTATTTAAAAGTTTTCTCTAAAATAATTAATTTCTACATTAGTCTTTCTATATTTTAATTATCAATTTTATTAAAATCTATTTGGAATATTTAAAACCATTCGAAACTAAGTTCAGGGCGTACACGCAATTATCTAAGAAAAATAAGGCGATCGCGACGCAAATTCTTGCATTCGGGAGTTTCACGAATATCGCCAGGGCGAGTAGACACGTTCGTGGGCCCTACGTAATATAAAAGTATAATTGTGCGGAAGTAATCGTTGTGCGATATTTAATGTAATGTTAAAATATCGATATAATATATCTACGAATTTTAAAAGTTTCAGTGCGACAATATCTCTGTTAGGAGTCGAGTAAATTCGAGTTCAAGGACAATCCTCTACCGACGCCGAACCAAGATACAATGAAAAGAATATAATCCTGCATAAAATCTACGACGTCGAAGAAAAGAGGTGCTGAGATATCTTCGAAATATTATTCCGAAGATAAATTCTTCCAAAGAGATTCATCCCAGTAAGTAAATTTGGCCGTTTGCAGTTTTGGCGGGAAAAAGGCCACCAGCTCCCGGGAAAGTTCTCACTGTTCCCGGGCGACTGGAAAACAACCAACCATGTGTCTCAAATCTAAACCGGCGTGGGAATAAAAAAGCGCCAATGAATTACTTAAGAATTTTTGTAAGGTATTTAAAAGAAAAAAAATATAAAATTGAATTTTAAACTCAGCTCTTAAAGCAGTTATAAAAACAATTTTAATTCACAAAACAAAATAAGAAAATAATAAAGTTGTCGTTATTAAATTATTATATTGTAAACAAAGATTGCGTATTCCATATTGGTATAACCATAAAAAGCGTCTGCATAGCGTGTTGACATAACCTCAGTACTCATTTTTGACATAACTCACTTGTTCTTATGTTTATGCATGTACTCGTCAATTATCTGAACGATATTGTATAATTTTACTTCCTATTCGATTTTACTTCTGCTGTTTTATTATTTTTTATGTGTGTGCATTTAATTGTTTATTGTGAATTCTGATAGTTACTTTTATTAAACCATAATTTAATTTAACAGCATCTTGTTTGATTTCTCTCTGAACATCACTCTGTTTAACAACATCTAAGCTAATTAAATACCGTGCACCTGAGACGTCAGTAAGAAAAATCGGTAAGTACAAAGTAAGAATAGGTCTGTATGTGACATGCGACACGAGAACCCACCTTGTAGAAGACAGAGCACTCTCATAGTTCGAAGCACTAAAATAAATAATATTAGTTTATATACGAACCCCCGTTAAACTATTTAAAGAACCCTAGAACTTTTAATTGTTCACCTAATTATTTATTGTTGGCGCTGTTTGCATATCATTTAAATACACAAATATAAGCTTCTCGTATATATGTATTTCTAAATTTCTATTTTTCTAATCATCATTATTATTATTTTTATTATCATTTGCATAACGAGGGGAAGGAGTTTCATTATAATATACAGTATGATTGAAGTTTCATTTTGTTTTTTTGGGGGGATATATTCCAAAAAATTCAACAAATAAAATAGTAAAAATTGTTTCTAATAAAAGTTGTCTAATAACGCAAAAAAAAAAATTTATAACAGCCCAATGTTTTCAAGTTTCACTGTACAAATTTCATACATAATAGGTCAGTAACCGACGAGTGGTCGTAACGATATCGAACTGTGTCAGGGTCAAGTTTAATATGTGAGACTGCAGTTTACTTGGAACATGTGTTAGAATGAAATGCCCGGTTTATTTGTATACTTAGTGACGTCAACCAAAACAATGCGTGCAATGTTTCGCAAAAAAAAAAATTAGTTCAACGGTCTTTTTCGTAGTAATAAGACGTGTTAGTTTTACTTTATTGCTAATTGAAAAATATTTTTGTATGAACATAAAATGGCATACCACTTTACCAATAGTGAGTTAGTAGATATTATTTTGATTTACGGTGAATGTCAACAGAATAGTCATGCAGCCCGTCGTAGATATTCTGAATTATTTCCGAATAGGCATTTACCGTCGGCACCTACGTTTATAGCAGTTGTTCAACGGGCTCGCGATACCGGTGAATTACAACCTCGACGCCGAGATACTGGTCCAGGACGTGCTGAAAACGTTTTAGCTCCTGAAGAAGAGATTTTGGAGGCAATAAAAGATGATCCAACGTTAAGCACACGACACCTTGCTAATCGGTTTAACATATCACAGTTTGTTGTTTGGCGACGTTTGGAGTTGTTTGTGCGAGTGGGTGGGGGAAACTTCGAACACCTGTTGTAATTAATTAATTTATTATTATTTTATTAATTATTAATTTATATTTTTATTTTAAATTTTTAAATTAAAAAATGTTATTGTTTTTAAGTTTGTTTTATGTTATTTAAGTTAACAAAAGGAAACTTCAGTCATACTGTATATATATATATATATATATATATATATGTATATATATATATATATATATATCTATAATTATTTCGTGACCTTTGCATGTTATGGTAAATTCAATTTGTTGGCGATTTAAGGTCTGGTTTTACTTCAAAATATATATACCTAAAACAATTATCTTTATACTTAGCACAAGGCGTGTAGTGCTAATCAAAATATTCCTTGATAAAGGCATCATTTGCCGAAACATGTAGGGTTGTTTTAGGTATATATTTTGAAGTAAAACCAGACCTTAAATCGCCAACAAATTGACTGTATATATATTGTTGTGAGGCAGACTGCACTCAAATAACAGCTCCTGTAATGGAAAAAGCAGTCATGCACCAACAATATACTTATAAAGCATCTTAAATATAATAGCTAAATGTGATGGACGTAATAATGTGAAACTAGTGTCGAGATGTGAATAAATTAAATTACGTTAACTTAATAATTAATTATTTACTTATTTTCTTTCTTACTTATCTTTTTATATTTTTTACATTTCAATTTCAAATTCAAAATTGAAATCTTACGCGACAAATTACAGACAGCTACTTTATCCACATTTTACGATACTAGTTAGCCACGCCCACAATTTAAAAAAAATTTTAGAATGTAAACAACTACATAACCTAAGTTCAGAATGTAATTTATTATACTTGTTAATTATTCTGCTAATTTTCATATTAATACTGAAATACCGTATAAATTTATATTTTAATTCATGTAACAAATATTAAAACGTCGAGGCTTTTTAGTGAAAATTAGAAAGGCTTTGGAAACAAAATAACGCTAACGGCGTCCTCTCCGATAAAATACTTCCAACAAATGGCCGTACTTCTGTATCAAGTAAAAGTTTTATTTAAAATTACGTATTAAAACCAGTTTAAAACTAGTAAATTCATATACATACGATACCTTGAAATCAAACACAACTTTTGAAGTATAATTTGGACCAGTATCACGTTGAATAACGAAAATATCGAGCTAAGCATCATTTCACCATTGGATCATCATAGGACCGATAACGTGAGCCATTGACCAATATCGACGCATATACTTCGACAAGGCGCTACCGTACTTAGATCCAGCTCTATTACGACGTTGCCGACCAGATACCAGTTCCTCGCATACAGAGAAAATAAAACCAGGTTCCTTTTAATATCCAATATTTCCTAGAATTTCATTTAAAGTCAACATCTATTTTTAATCAAACATTTAATTTAAACATCGTTTACATCTGAATATAAACGTAAATTTATACATTTTAAAACATATATATTAAAATATCACATTCATACTTGCAGAATCCTTACAAAAAGAATAAATATAACTTACTTTTTCTGTATTAATTTTAAGCAACATTTGATATTTATATGCACTTCCAGCTATGTACACAATCACTTATCTATATGAAGTAACACATGTGCATCATTACGTAATACCGTTCTTTTATTATTATTTAGTTAAGATTCACCAATATTACAGTTTTCTTATTTTTACTTTTATTGTTATTTTTCAAGCGTGTTACAGATTTCTATTTATATTAATAAATTTAATTTCTTGATTTTCCTAAAATTTGATCTTTTATTTGTTAGCGTTTGATTGCGGAGTTTTTACTTGTTAGATTGTTTAATTATTGCATTATTCTCACGGGATAAGAGCAGACCGACGAGGATCCTATCATTTAATAATATTTAGTTCTCAAGCTCTTCGACTGCTGCGGGTTATCAATTATACACCCAGATAGCGTCGTACAATTTGAGTATATTTATACTTATGGCGCCCAAAATTTGAATTCATAAATAAAATTTATACACAACAGACACTTTTATATACTTATTTTTCTAAGTTCATATTCTCATTATTCTTATCACCAGCACGTCAGTTACGCTTCAATATATATATATATATATATATATATATATATATATATATATATATATATATATATAATATTTTCGTGAGCTTGGTATGATATGGTAAATTCAATCAGTCGGCGATTAAGGGTCTGGTTTACTTCAAAGTAGATATATTTAAAACAACCCTACATGTTTCGGCAATGATGCCTTTATCAAGGATATAAAATATGAATGACAGAATACAAATGTCAAATAATTGAGTTGCTATGGTTTAAATTATTCAAAGATACATTCCAATTGAATAATAATAAATTATGCCTTAGTATTCCAAAAACAGATAGCAAGGTGTGAACATATGTGTTGTTCGCTGCTAGCAGCTTGTGTCTCTTTCTGGGTATGAACTTGTGTTGTGTGAACTTGTGTTGTGTGTGTGTTGGTTGCTGCTGGCAGCTTGCGTCTCTCTCTGGGTGTGTGGTTTTGTGTTTGTGTGAGAGCGTAAGTGTAGGGTTTTGTATGTTGGCGCGCTCGTGCGTGTGTTTAGTGACCGGTCGCGTAAATTTAGAGAGATCGGATAACCAGCCATTGCGCAGGGCCGCCAACTCTTTCCCGGCAACTTCTTTACTTTTCCGTGCAGTACTTCGAGGGCTCGACCCCCGCCCCATCGAGGCAAGGCGCAGACCAGCGAAGCGAACCCTGCACGGGGTTGCTCATCGCCAACCGAGGGAACCCTCTTAGCGGCTACTTCGGTCGACGACGGTCACACTTTGTGCCATCTTAACGTTTTCCGCCAAGGCGGGAGCACTGCGCACACGCCGAACGTGTGTGTGCTGTTAACGGCAGCCTAGACAGGTTGCCGCCCAGGACCGGCCCTAGCGGTGTGTGCAATGCGCGGCGCCGTGATTTGCGCCGCGTAGCTTGGTTCCTCTCTCCTGCTGGAAAGGCGGAATGGCACCTGTCCGCCCATCGGGCAGACCCCCCTAGAGTTTGGTAGCGCATATGCTAGGCTACAACCCAGTATAGGACCACATCAGCACAAAACAAAAACAGGGAAAAGCAAGACAAGAGTTATTATTACGTATGCGCCCGTGGAGCGTCTTAAGATGCAAAGTTGTCGTCGTTTGCCTAAACGAGAAGGAAAACCACGAAAACCTACTCGGACAACCAGACAGGAATCTAAATACGGAACAGTCAGCATCATAAGCAAATGTATATGATATTTAAATGTAATTGATATTTAAATAACTTAAGATATATAACAAAAAAAAAATATATTATGATGGTAAATTGTAGATCGGTACACAATTAAGTTACAGTATATACTGCTTAAATTTTTATATCATTTCTGTTGTTAATTGAATTCTTTTCCTGTTTAATACTAATCATTTCTTTAATTTGTCTTTTCATTGTGTGTTGTTCTTTATCAATTATCTGTGTGTTTTCAAAATCGAAATGGTGATTGCGTTGTAGTTTGTGTCTAGATAGAGTAGTTTTATCTGTTTTAGAGTATTTGTGGGCTTGTATTCTTTTGTATAAATATTGTTTCGTTTGGCCTATGTAGTAACTATCGCAATCGCAACATGGTATTTTATATATGACATGTGTTTCTCGATTTTTTTTCTATTTTAGGTTTAAGTTTTGAAAAAAATGTTTATTAGTATTACTAAGTTTATATGTTGTAGCTATATCATATTTTTTAAAGTGTATTTAATTTTTTCTAATAGTTGTGGAACATATGGAATCGTGCAGTGTTGTATACTTGGTGTACTCTTTTTTTAATAGTTTGGTCTATAAGTTGTGCTGGATAATTATTATGAGTTAAGATTGTTTTAATTTTTTTGATGCTATCTTTTCTGTATTGAGTATGTGATAGTTTTACTTACGCTCTTTTTTTTACTTACGCTCTCACACAAACACAAAACCACACACCCAAAGAGAGACGCAAGCTGCCAGCAGCAACCAACACACAAGTTCATACCCAGAAAGAGACACAAGCTGCTAGCAGCGAACGACACATATGTTCACACCTTGCTATCTGTTTTTGGAATACTAAGGCATAATTTATTATTATTCAATTGGACTGTATCTTTGAATAATTTAAACCATAGCAACTCAATTATATGACATTTGTATTCTGTCATTTATATTTTATATCCTTGATAAAGGCATCATTGCCGAAACATGTAGGGTTGTTTTAAATATATATACTTTGAAGTAAACCAGACCTTTAATCGCCGACTGATTGAATTTACCATATATATATATATATATATATATATATATATATATATATATATATATATATATATATATATAGTGTGGTAGTCCAAGTAGCTTAAATACAATTTAACTCTCAGACTAGAACATATTGTATATTGAAAATTCTTAAATCCTTGTTATTTAATTTTGAAAGTTATTGTATTTCCTAGACCACTAATAATAGTAAGTGGGTCTTTATACTATTATTAGAATCTGTTATTTATTGTTTATATCCCACGATTAGCCAGACTCTTATTTAATAAATTCAATTTTAATAATATATTTAATTCAAATTCAACGTCAAATTTTCTATAACTCTGCGCTATTCAAATAAAGCAAACTGTAAACCACTTATCGATTTATTTATCGATAATTACCAGAGAGCGATTGATGATTCATAGCCCATAGGCGTCTCTCTTGTATTCGCAATAGGTTTGTTTCTGTAAGCGATTCGTAAGTTTCGAACAATTTGATAAGTGTGGCAACCTGCATAGGTGGCACATACTTACATATGCAGTTAGTATGTAACTGTCAATGCACAACAGAGCGAATGTAATAAACAGTTTGGTAACCGGCAGCAACTACTGCTGAAACAAAAGTAATGTTGACAAGCGAATTGCGTATCGAATTTTGAATAAAAATAATTTACAAAGTACAAAACTCAAAACTATGTTATTTCCTGTGAAACATTGAAAGTGTAAACATTACTATTAACAACTACAATTTGTTCGAGGTGTTCCTGTCTTAAATTAGTTCTTTCGGGTGTTAAAACATCTTTAAAAATAGAAAATGTCCGTTCCACATTACTGAATATTTATAAAAAATTATAGGATAAATATACAATATAATAATATAAAACGTATTATTAAAATACTGAAAGTTGTAACCAAATAACAGTGAAAGAAACGAAACCGGAAACAATCCCTTTAGAAGAGAATAGATAATATACTATCTCAAGAACAATAAATACATATATGTATATGAATGTATAACAGCATCTAAACGCCACTGTATAATAGAATTTATGAATGCATAGACACAATGTAGTATTCATAACGAGCACCTACTCGAGGAATGCAATCGAGCAAGCAAATAGCGGGGCTGTTATAACATGCATACTATACCTGAGACCGCCACAACGTTTTATCGAGGCAAATAGTCATTCAATCGCTTCTGTCCGCTCTCTGATAATCACACTCAGCTATCAGTACGTTTATTTATAGATTTCACAATGTATTTTATATATTCTATTCTATTTTATTTCAATTAAAACAATGGTAAGTTTTAAATATCCAGGAAGTTTATTTTCTTTTTAAATTGTGCAAATCCAAATCTTCAGTTAATCATAAATTGACAGTAAGTATTATGTATATTGTAACCTTAAAATTTATGAATGTTGCTATTAACCAAACATGTATTTTATCTATTATCGTTCGTTAGGAATGTGGGAAAAATCTGACAACCCTATTTATCATTTAGTTTCTATCCCATTGAATTGCACAAACAGAACTGAGATCATGTGTGTCAATCAGGTGTCTGTAAAATGATGCTTAATACTTATTCCTTGGAAAGTCTTCAAAATTGCACTAAAGTCATTTCCCGTTAATATCTCTAAAATATAGTAGTTTGGCCACAATTTTTGTAGTTTTTTGTAATACAGCACATTTCGAGATTACATAATTCTATTTCATCGGTTGCCCTTATGTAATCAGAAAATAACATTTTTTAATGGATACTACTGGCCGACGATTTTGAAATAGCTCACCACTTAGTAACTAAGAAAAACCTATCGCCTTTGCTAGATTTAAATCTGTCAATCAATAACTTCATCGGTTACAGCGCAGTAACTTTTCTTTGTTGGAAAAATATCTTTTAATTTTATAACCAACTTAGTTTCTTGGGTTAATTCAATGAACAAACTGTGTCTGTAGCACTGATACTATGATGTTCAAACAAGCAGAAGACAACAGTACCTCGTGTACACATGCATTTTCCATTTATAATAGGTACCATCATTTATATCAATAGACATCTAAAATTAATAATATTATGCAAACGCAGGTACATAAGCAAAGTATTAATAAATTCACCTCTATTTTATATGATTTACTATTCATCCTGGCATATACATTTCCATGAAGCAATCGTAGTTTCAAATTTGATGTTTTTTAGTATAAGAATTTTCCCCAAGCTGCAGTTTATTAATATCATTTTTTTAAAAATCTACTACCATGCTGAATGCAATAATATATTTCTTATTCACTAAGCATTAAAACACTCAAAACGCTACCAATTTCATAGTGGGATCATGTTATATTGGTACTATTATTGTAATTATTTCTGATTTGTTCAAACTTACTTATAAAAATAATGATTCGAGACTTAAAACACAACAGCTTCTAAATAAATAAACGCAAATAAACTTCCAATACATAGCAAAAATATAGGTAAAAAAATAATGTAATCTAAACAATGTTATCATTACATAACAGTTTTGTATGCCAAAGGTTATATTATGATAACCTCTGACGAAAAGATAGTTGTTAAAAATTTATACTTTTAGTTTGTTTGTATGTGAATTATTAATAAATTTACTAAAGGAAATGTAAGATGTGTGCTCTACGGGGCATTTCAAGTCCAATTTGGTAACAATCTACCTTTAATCAAACACGTAAATGTAAATCATATTGAACGTACATATTGCCATGAATTTTTCCCCGAAGAAAGAAAGTAAAGAAACTATAAAAGACTATATATTTATGTACATTTTATTACAGAGAGATAATTATAAAGATTTCATATTTTATGTAAAAATTTATTATAATGTGTTTTTTGTCCACGATTGTAGATCGTTCGTGATGGTCGGAGGTTTGCAGTTCCCGCTATTTTGGAAGTGATAGTATTTGCATATTGTAGCTGTTTTTGATTTATTTTGTGTTAGGTTGGACTATCATGCTGTTTCTGGGATACTTATGCTTTTAGAGATTTATAGTTCTTGAGCAGATAGGTCGTGTTTTTTTATTACTATTGAATAGAACTTAATTTTATTCAATTAAATTTTGGATAATTTCGATTTGTGTTTTAATTAGTGATTTGATGTGTTTAAATTCATTCTCGAGATTTTACGAGTCTTTTAAACTTGTAAATTTAATTCAAATTGACCTATCTGTAAATCTCTCATTTTTTGTGATGTGGCTACATTAATTAATGTACGTATATTTTAGTTAATATTATATTTATGTATTTAGAAATAATTCTATAACATTGATGAGCTCAGTAAAATCGTTAGATTCTAGTTTATTATATTTTGTAATCAGAGAAATATTAAGGAAATTTATCAGATTTTGGAAGTGTATTTTTTTTCAAATAAATTGTTCTAGAACGATAGAAGGTGGGAAAAGTTTTTTGCTTCATGTTATTTGTGCATGAATTTAGTCGTTGCTTGAGTGCGAAAAATAGATAGTTTCTATTTTGACGTTTGATTTTGGGATAACGTAATTGTTTATATCTGATAGTTTTTCTTTATATTTAATTTATAAATTTTTGCTCGCGGTCAATTATAATAGTATCAAAGTTTTTCCTCATATTGATATATGTTTCAAAATAACTTTATACTTTGTAAAGTTAAATTTTTATTTTTTATTTTTTTATTAAAAATTTAAGGGGGGAAAATTTTTGTTTAAATTCCTAATACCTATTGTTTTACTTCTATTACACATATCCATGAGGATAAACTCTGAAGATTAAGGAGCTCGAGGAAGGCGTACCCGACTGAGTTTGGCAGGGAATCTACTGTGCATTAGTGAAAAAAAAAATTAAATAAGCAATCAATATCACATTCCATTACAATATGTACAGACATAACGATCGACAACTGACTGAATCGGGAGCACAATTGCTTCGATATTTAACGCCGACTGACTATAACATAAAGAGTATAAAGAGTAAGGGCATCTATTCGGTAAATAAAGTTTACAGAGATAATCCCAATGACACCGAAGATTTAAAAATCCGAATTATCAAAACGATACATGAAAGTATCTGTGAATTTTTAGAGAATTATCTTTTGGGGTTTTATAAATTAATTGGATCAATGTCAAATTACAAATCGAGAATAATAATACGATGTTAGCACATAACTTTATTAAAAAACATTGGTTAAATGTTTGAATTGAATTCTTTAAAAAATATTAAAATAAATTTAAAAAAATATTTTTAATACTTCTACAAAGAGAAAAAAATACTCTAACGAATGATACCTTATTCCATTAAAAAAGAACTGCAGAAAGGCGTAACTCAAAAACAAATAATAAATAAAAAAATTTCTAGTATTTACAAATATAGATCAAAATTACAAAAGAAACTTTGTATTGAACATTATTTCTTAAAATGAATATTTACGACAATAAATCATTGTCTTCATATTTTTATCTAACCTGTATAAGTAATACGAAGCAAACGATGTGCTGATGATTTGGTATTTAAAAAACTGAAAAATTTTAAAAACTGCAAGGCATTATTAAAACAATTAAAATTGTGTAACTAATATTTTAAAAAACATTATTATCTTTCACACACAAACACGCACGTTTGTAAGAGATTTGGAAATTGTCAATTTTGAAACTACACGCCTTGTGTGATATAGTTAATCCATATAATAAACATATACAGCGTCTCCCATGACACGACTAGACTTAAATGTCTAATAAACATATGCCTAAAACTTCAAGTTTTAGACAATCCTACTAATGCAGGTATCTTGTAACTGTTGAGGATACATTTAACATCCTTTAGTAATGTTTCGTCTTATAAACGAAACGAATTTATATATCGTATAGTAAACATAAATATTAGTAATTTTGTATTATATATTAAATATAAGTATTATTCATTTTAATATTACACATGAAATATAAAGAAATCATAGATTATAATATTTAAATATAAGAGTCAGAAACAAAATTAAAACCTTCTGTATATGTAATTATTATATTTTTCTTATTGTATTAAGATGCAAACGTTTCACTATAAAATTTATGATACCGCGTATTACATATTTGTCATCAGATATGCATGCCCGGTACTTATTTATTGTCGCATACATATTTGTCATCAATGTTATTATTATACCGGCGCTTATTTATCGCTGCATTTTCTAGATAAGTTTCAAGTTATATTTATTAGTTAACGTGCCTCCACATGTATACAGTTAGATTCAA
The DNA here is from genome assembly GCA_935421215.2 of Melolontha melolontha. Taxonomy (NCBI): domain Eukaryota; kingdom Metazoa; phylum Arthropoda; class Insecta; order Coleoptera; family Scarabaeidae; genus Melolontha; species Melolontha melolontha. Next base: position 72,638,851 of record OW285235.1, read on the forward strand.
AAACTAGATGCAACGTTTGCTGGTTTTGTAGGCACAATTTATGCAAGCAAGGCGTTTCTTTGTAACTTTGCCGACCTTTGTTCGTCATTTAGCCGGATGTGGCCTATTTTGTTAATTGAAGGGAGGGTAAATTTTGCTTACAATGTTTAAAAAGTTTTTAAATAGTTCAGCGCGCGATTACAACAGCAGCAAATCGCGAACGCAAGTCACTAAGACAAGTCGTAAGTAGCTATTTGCCACAGAACAACGTTCTTACAATACTCGTAAGAACAATGTTCAAGACAACAGTCCACATTAATTAATAACAGTCGCGAGTCTTAACATAATAACGTTCTAGACAAACAGTCGTAAGAAGAATGTTCAAGACAGCAATCGACTTTTAATATCAAGAGACACCAGTCTCATATTTTATCAAAAGACAACCGTCTTTCATTATACAACAAATTTTATGTATGAAGTAATGTAAATATGTAAATAAAGGTGTTAAATTGGATGTGCCGCATTTCATTAATAACTGTCACCGAAGATTAAAAAATTAGTGCGTATACGGCCTTGCAACCCGTGCGCGGTGAGTCAACATAGGAGCGACGACCAAATCCACTAATTGCCCCAACAAGTAATACGAACATGTGTTATTGTTAAATAAAAGTAAATCTAGGATACAGAATGCAACTACAACATTTCCAATTTTATCATTATTCTATGTTTATTTTCGAATTTGAACCATTGTATAAACAGAATTTTTTTATCACATTAAAATTGTAAAACTCTCTCTAGATTCTAAAAAGCGGATTTTTTTTTATTTTCAAATTTATATGTTACTTTATACATTATATCGTTTGTTTATTAATTAGTTTTATTAGTGAACAAAGTGTTTAATCTGGATATCCATCCTTAAGATCACGTTTCCTAAATAGGTATCAATAAATTACCAACTGTTCACTTAGATTTACAATCAATACTTAATTAATAATAGTATTTTAAGATTAGTTCTTTAAGACCCTATTGTAAACCTTGGTATTATTGCCAGTAGGCCATTTATTTTTCACGCTAAGTTTTACCGCCCTACAGATAAAGATATTTATATGGCAAATTTAGTTCATTATATTCGTTTATTTTCTTTGTGAACCCGGCTGCGCCCTCTAGAATTAATTGTGTGGATTGTATTTGACCCCGCTTTGGTAGGTGCGATTTTACGTGTTAGACGTGCAATTGCATAGGTTTGTTTCTTGGTGCGCTTCGTAAAGCGAGATAAAAGGCCACGCTATACTTTCGCTGTCAAGCGGTTTCAAAAAGGGTGTGTGTGGTAGCCACTAGAAAGCCTGCTACCGTTAGTGAATTTGGGCGTCTTACAACACGCAATGAAAAGGGAAAAACAAATAATTAATATTAAATAAGACAAAAATTCAATTAACAACAGAAATTACATAAAAAATCGAAGCTATATATAACGCGTGTTTGAAAAGTCAATCTAGGTTACTCTGAAATTTTGATAGAATAAGACGCAAATCTATTAGTATGTGTTTGTTGTTCCGTAAACGTAAATCCAAATGACATTTGATAATGTCAATCACAAATATCAGTTAATGCATAAAATAATCGTGCGTCGATTCTGGTTTGTATATAGAAATTTTGAACGGAGGATTTTAAAGTGCATTGATCTTGAAGGACAACATTTTCAACATTTGTTATAGTTTTCAATAAATACCTATTATTTGTTATTTATTTATATGTATGAAACTGTCAAAATATACGACTTCGTAGGTTAAGTAGTAAATTTTAATTTACGACATACTTCAAAATGTTCTCAGTAAATCACATGCTGCTAGATTGACTGTTCAAATGAACACTTGTTATAAATCTATATATAAATCTATACTATAACTTAATAATGTAACAGTCTGCAATTTACCATCATATATTGTACATATTTAAATATATATCTTGTTTTATACATAAATATCTAGCGCACTGCTTATCTTGTCGGCAATCCCGATTTCAACTCAGGGCTGAGCTGTCCGACTAGGTTTCTGTGGTTTTCCTTTTCATTCTAGGTGTATGCCGACAGCTTAACATCTTCTAAGTCGCTCCACGGGCACAAACGTACCCCTACGTACCAAACGCATATTAATCCCTTTGTAATTGGCGTCTAGCTGTTGGTAATGTTATGTCATGAATTATTACTTGAATTGAATGTAAAATGTATTTATGAATATGTATTTCTCACCATCACTACATCACTTATATAACTTTGGCATTAATATACTGTCATTTATAATTCTTTGATATAGGTAATATTTACCGAAACGTGTAAGAGATTATTTTAAATTTATACATATTAAAGTAAAACAGACCTTAAATTGCCGAATATCTAAATCTACTCTATATATAGTGATGATGTATAAATAACGAACATAGATAAAATGTTTACTTATAGCTATTTTATTTTAAATATATAGACATTAAATTTAAATGTGATTGTACTTATAATCATTCAAAAATTATTAAATTAGTGTTTAAATTCTTTAAGAGCTATTATCATAAAAGGCATTTCAAGTATTTCCATTAGGTTATATTTTAAATATTACAACATAATTTGAAACATACTTGAGTAGGTAAACCTACCAATTTTGTATAATACAAAAGTATTTTTAATAATATATAATATTATTAATGTTCTTCACACCCCATTTTTAATAATATTATATATTATTAAAAATACTTTTGTATTATACAAAATTGGTAGGTTTACCTATTCAAGTATGTTTCAAATTATGTTGTTATATACGTATTCGGTTTACGCCGACAAGTAGTGAAGACACGATAATACAGTTTTTTATAGATACGGTGGTTACCGACTATAAGGAACATCCGGCTGGTTCAGCGATTATTATGGAGACAGCGCTGAATATTCCTTCACGCTCTGTCTTAATAATATCTGCAAGATGGCTAGGTAGTTGTGTGTTGTTGAATGTGTCTCTTCTCCAACAGGGGCGTATTGATAATCATGTAGAAATGTGAAATACGTATCTACGTCTTTGGAGAAGATACATTCAATAATACATATGAACTTGTATTGTGTTCTTCACACCCCATTTTGAATAATATTATATAGTATTAAAAATACTTTTGTATTTTAAATATTAATTTATTGAATTTTGTTTTTTTTTCATAATTAAGTAAAATTATAACATCAAATGTAAAAAATATGTAAAGAAGGAAATTGATATTATCACATATTTTATCAAAGAAATATTATACATTGGAAATTGATAAAATTAATTTATATTATTTAGATTATAACATTTTGAATTTGATTAGAAACAAACTCTCCTTGAATATTTTTCGAAAAAAAAACAACCAAAATAGTTATAGAAACGTGTTATTGAAGGGGACGATTATTATTTTATCTGTATGAAGCCCACAGAAAGTTTTTCAGGATAAAAACCCGTTAAATAAAGTAAATAGTAATATTTTAGAAACTATTTACTTAAAATTACATAAGGAGAAAAGTTAATTTGACATTAATATTTTAAAAAATACAAAATATTTTATTGAAAGTTAAGAAATATTCCAAATTTTCAAGATGAATAATGATATAGCCTGTATTCATATAATAATAACAGTTACAATTTATAGATTCATTGAGTAGAACTTATCATATCTTCTAAACTAGGAAAATTTATTTTAGATAACACGCCTTCGTTGATCAACCATACTGAGCCATTTTCTGGTTTTAACAGTATTTTCATAACACTTCTGACTACAACTTTCACTCTGCAAATATGAATTTGTATAATTTATATGTGTGGTATAATATTTGAATAATTACTTTTGAGACGAGAAGTTAATCATTGTTTCAGCTAAATATTCCATGTAGAGGATCGTTTCAGCTGTGAGCTTTTGTAGCATAGGGGTCTCTGTTGCACCGGGACATATAGTCATTATATGTACACCTTGTTTCGCAATAGTTTCATTAATTCCTAAAGATCTAGTGAGACCAATTATGCCATGCTTAACCGATGCATAAAGTGGAGCGAGCCTGAAGGGTATTACACCGGCAATAGATGCTAGGTTAATAATATAAGCATCTGAACCACTTTTATACTCTGGAAAATATTTATTTATTGCTAAAAGACATCCACGTATAGTTCCAACCTAAAAATGAACACAATGATTGTATAATGGTTAAAGCTGTCCAATTTAACTACATTTCATTAACGACGATTCGATGAATATATAACTGTGTTTAAGTTAATATTTATAATTATTGGGGTACGATGGAAGATTGTTCTCATATTGAATTAACGGTGAACGTGCTTGCTCTAATGCTTCATAACTTTACTCAATAGCCTTGAACCAACGCTACTGAATTGTAATCGAAAATGGGCAGCCCTAGTACGAGCAAAAGAGACGAAAAAGGAAAACACGTTTATTGTAATTTTCTTGCCAACATTCAATATCTATTTGCAGATCAGCTTTTAAACAGTGCACTAAACCTAGTGTTGTTTTGAGTTCGATTTTATTACTGATTCCACCTCTGCCAAAAAAGTTCATACGGAGATATGATTTTTATAGACTAGATCTTTGCTCTTACCAAATTAACGTTTATTTGTCTTTCCCAATTAATTTCATCGAATATACCAGCTGCGTTAATTAAAACATCGATATTTTTATATTTCTCGATTGTTTTTTGGAAAGCATCTAAAAAAAAAATTATTAAAGGTAAAAACAAAATATTTAAAATAAAAAATAAGATTTTAGAATACTTACTTTCAAAGCTATCTTCATTAGATACATCCGTTTTAATGAAAATAACTTTTCCTTGGCTAAATTTTGTTTTAAAATCTCTTGTAACTTCTTCACCTAAATCGGAATTAATATCGGCGATGACAATTCCCTATAATTATAATCAAAATTCTTATTTCAGTGCATGCTTCACATCGTTCACATACATTATGTTAACAAAAGAAAATTTGAACGTTTTGCAAAATATAATAGATCAAAATTAAGGCTACGCACAAAGGACTTAGTACGTCATATTAACCGGTTTATGATAACTTATTACAAATGTAACTTTAGTAAATACAAAAAGTTACGTAGATCTAAGAATTAAGATTAACAAACTATTGTTTGGTGGCACCCTTATTTTTTAAATTAGACGAATAGTAGTTAATTGTAATTAATTATTCCAAGATTTTGGACAAATAAATAAGTTTATTGTAATATTTAATGAAATTAATAGTACCTATTGCTCAATAGTAAACATTTCATAATAATAAAAAATAGCAATAATAAAAAGTTTAGAATCAACCATGTTTAATTACATAATCTCCCTCTCAGGTGTATTTATAGATATCTACAGTGTTCAAAGTAGGGTAGATATAAATATTGAAACGTTATATTAACGTTATTATTTCTATATATACTGTACTTATGCGTGCTTTTAAATCTTCAATGTTAGTGAAAATTACATTATCATAAATTTTAAATTAGGTATCCCAAAAGAAAAGTCATTTGGCGATAAATCTGGCGAACGGGCCGGCCAAATTATCGGACCAAACCTCCCTGTCCATCGATCAGAAAGACTTGAATTTAGAAAATTTGTAATTGCTGCAGTTGAATGAACTGGGGCTCAATCCATTTGAAACCAGGAACCTTCAATGGCTAAATTTTCAAATCGAGGAACAATACGTGTTCGAAGAAAAAGATGCTTCATCAGCGAAAAGTATTTTCTTCAACATATTATGATTTTGATTTAATAAATTAAATAGTAAATGGGATTTAAGTAAAACACTTATACTAATTTCCAGTATATATTACACTTTATTATATATATTAATAAATAGATGACATGTTTCGCTACGATGTAGCTTCTTCGGATCTTATATTACTACTGAACACGCTCTTCACAAATGTATGGCTTTTTTCTAAACTATTTCAATGGGTTGCACTTGTCTACATTAGAATCGTCTCTTACCGATATATCGTCTAAAATTATTGTTATTTTAATATTTAATGAAACCAGTTTAAAAGTGGGGAATTATTAAGGTCTAATTGGTCATTTAACAATATATCTGCATATTTAAGTTTATTTATTTCTAAGGATTCCAGTAAATTTAACTTTAATCCTTTTTGTTGTGACTGTAAAATTTCGAAATCTTTATTGAAACTATGATTATTTTCCAACAAATGAAGTGCATAATTGGAATCTGTCTTTTTGTTAATAAAACTTTTAAAATGTTCCTGTATTCTTTTCTCAAAGCTCCTACCAGTTTGGCCTATGTATGTTTTAGGGCACTCTTTACATGTTAGTTTGTATACTCCGGATTTATTACTTTTGCTTGTCTTGGATTTATTATTTTTTATGAATTTCCCTAAAGAATTATTAGTTTTATAAGCTACATTTATATCTGTTTTTGGTAAAATTTTTCCTATTTTTTCACTTATCGGTCCTATGTATGTTAATAATTTATAATTGCTTGGTTTATCTTTTATTACTGGGTACACATTTTCTATTGCTTTCCTATATTTCTTTGTTCTTAAAATCGTATCTACTATATTTGGGTTATATCCGTTATTTTGCGCTATTTGTTTAATGATATTTAATTCTTTAAAGAAGTTTTCATTATTTAAAGGTACTGATATTAATCTGTGTATTATACAATGGAATGATGCTAGTTTATGACTTACCGGGTGACAGGAACTATTTTTTCTAACTATTGTTTGTGATATATTGAAAAGACATGTTTATTATTTTGTCTAGAAATTGTAAGGTCCAAGAAGTTTATACTTTGATCTGATTCTTTTTCTATGGTGAACTTAATGTTTTGGTGTAGATTATTTATGTGTTCAAAAAATTGGTTTAATTGTCTATCTGTGCCTCTGAAACAAGCTAATACGTCATCTACATATCTGTGCCAGTATATAAAATATTTAAAATTGGGATGTTCTTTAATTTGACTTTCTAAATTATCCATAAAAATATCTGATAATAACGGACTCAATGGGTTGCCCATTATTAGGCCATCATTACATGAGTATATCTTACCGTCAAATTCAAAATAGTTTTGATCATTATCTGTTTAGATCAAAACTATTTTGAATTTGACAGTAAGATATATTCATGTAATGATGGCCTAATAATAGGCAACCCATTATTAGGCCATTATTATCAGATATTTTTATGGATAATTTAGAAAGTCAAATTAAAGAACATCCCAATTTTAAATATTTTATATACTGGCACAGATATGTAGATGACGTATTAGCTTGTTTCAGAGGCACAGATAAACAATTAAACCAATTTTTTGAACACATAAATAATCTACACCAAAACATTAAGTTCACCATAGAAAAAGAATCAGATCAAAGTATAAACTTCTTGGACCTTACAATTTCTAGACAAAATAATAAACATGTCTTTTCAATATATCACAAACAATAGTTAGAAAAAATAGTTCCTGTCACCCGGTAAGTCATAAACTAGCATCATTCCATTGTATGATACACAGATTAATATCAGTGCCTTTAAATAATGAAAACTTCTTTAAAGAATTAAATATCATTAAACAAATAGCGCAAAATAACGGATATAACCCAAATATAGTAGATACGATTTTAAGAACAAAGAAATATAGGAAAGCAATAGAAAATGTGTACCCAATAATAAAAGATAAACCAAGCAATTATAAATTATTAACATATATAGGACCGATAAGTGAAAAAATAGGAAAAATTTTACCAAAAACAGATATAAATGTAGCTTATAAAACTAATAATTCTTTAGGGAAATTCATAAAAAATAATAAATCCAAGACAAGCAAAAGTAATAAATCCGGAGTATACAAACTAACATGTAAAGAGTGCCCTAAAACATACATAGGCCAAACTGGTAGGAGCTTTGAGAAAAGAATACAGGAACATTTTAAAAGTTTTATTAACAAAAGGACAGATTCCAATTATGCACTTCATTTGTTGGAAAATAATCATAGTTTCAATAAAGATTTCGAAATTTTACAGTCACAACAAAAAGGATTAAAGTTAAATTTACTGGAATCCTTAGAAATAAATAAACTTAAATATGCAGATATATTGTTAAATGACCAATTAGACCTTAATAATTCCCCACTTTTAAACTGGTTTCATTAAATATTAAAATAACAATAATTTTAGACGATATATCGGTAAGAGACGATTCTAATGTAGACAAGTGCAACCCATTGAAATAGTTTAGAAAAAAGCCATACATTTGTGAAGAGCGTGTTCAGTAGTAATATAAGATCCGAAGAAGCTACATCGTAGCGAAACATGTCATCTATTTATTAATATATATAATAAAGTGTAATATATACTGGAAATTAGTATAAGTGTTTTACTTAAATCCCATTTACATATAATGGATTTCCAGCAAGTATCGGCCGATTCAATTAAATTTAAAAATTAAATAGTGTTTCGTAAAAATCAACACGTCTTATTCTATCTTCATGAAATAATTGTTGGTAATTAGAAAACTTGTAAGATTTGTATTTGTACTGTTTGAGAATTTTAAATACAGACGTCTTCGAAATATTAAATTGTTGTGCTATTTTACTTAATGGTGCTATGAGGCATTCTTCAATGTAACATAACACATTTAATTTTAGGTCTCCTGAAAGAATGTGGGGGGTTTTAATTTTCTTTCTGTGTGTATTTATTATGCAGCCATCAGAATAAAATTTCCTAGTAATCGCCTGAATTTTTCCGATAGATGGTATGGGCCTGTAAAGATATTTGTTTTTTTAACTGTTTCCAGCTTTATACTAGTTCGAAATTTCTATTTTTTTATCTTTTATATATATATATATATATATATATATATATAATAAATAGTTTATTTTTCCTTTTTAAAGTAATTAAAGCGGCAATGGCATGTATGTGAGAATTCAATGATTATGAGTTCTCATTAGCATTACGTTTATCATCATAAGTATATATACACGCAGTATAGAAATGAAAGTCGTATCTATTTCTGGGTAAGGTGTATTGACAATTAGTAATAACTATGAAACGTCGAAGTCTACACATCCCGGATGGATACGACTTTCACAATTTTTTTCATTTTCCCGGACAACCTGGACGGTTGACGCCGTGACACGTTGCGGCTACATTCTTAGACAAAGGTGATTTTGTCATATGTAGAAATTGATGCAACGAATTAAGGCGGCAATGGCATGTATGTGAGAATTCAATGATTATGAGTTCTCATTAGCATTACGTTTATCATCATATATATATATATATATATATATATATATATATATATATATATATATATATTTAAACTAGGTGAATACAAATGTCGAATGCTAAAATATTTAAAATATTATTTCGTTTATGCACATTACTGACATTGATTTTGACATTTGTCGAAGCACATATCGAGCGATGTTGGTTGCATAACATTACCATGCATTGAAGCGTTCTTTTTGAAACTGAACATAGGCTATGTATAGAGATAAGAAAAACTCACGGTATAGATGGGTCTTGTAATAATGAGCTTAAATCTAATTTTTTAGGTAGGACCCATGTTATTAAAAATTTGTCAGAATAATATCCATTATAGAAAATATCATTTGATGTTTAGTAGATAACTTTTCATTAAATATTAGAAAACATACCAAACCAACTGACCTTGTTAAATTGATTACCGTGGATCTATTAGACATAAATATGTGTCAGATTGTAAAGAAATAGTGTGTTAGTTCAATCATATTAATTTTTTGCCTTAAATTTTGCGCCGATTCAGAAGTTTAGTTTGATGCATTTCGTGTTACAAATAATAAAATAAAATAAATAAATAGTTTATTTTTCCTTTTTAAAGTAAAACAATGTTTGCGACCTTTTTTGGAAGTCGCAACTATTTTTGTTCCGAAAATTTATTATTTCATACTTTTTATTCTTTTGTTTGCCTTATTATGTATTTTATTTTGGGAAGGCCCACAAAAGTTGCTGTCTGTATGCGAAAAATTCATTTGCAAGAAATTAAAAAAATCTAAAATGTACAACTTGAAAAACTAAGAAAAGACGAGCAATGAAACGTAATTCAGAAAGTAACTCCGTACGTGAACAAAGGGTTACCTGGAATGCGTGAGCATGTAAATTCTAAGTTTAAGTTGTGAAAAAGAGTATAATCTGCATTTAATACATAAGCGTCTTTCCAATGAGACTACCGAGGAACGTACTCAACGGCTCAGTTTATTACATGAGCATCTTTCAGTAACCCAGCACAATATCGAAATTGACATCAAATTATAAAAAGATAAACTCATTTATAATTTAAAAGAATTATTAGAACAGTAAAGACGTCATGATGCAGGAAATGATTAATGTACAAGCAAACCAATAGGTAGAAGTGGTCTTTTCTTTGAACAGCTACACCCTCTATCAAACGCGTCCAGAATCATTAAAATCGGCCAACCCGTTGAGTAGGTATCCGCAAACAAACTAAATTAAAAAAAAAATTAATGACGAATTAATAACCTCCTCCTTTTTTAAAGTAGGCGAAAAGTAGTAACTTTTCCCTTGATTATAATAAAGTGTAAGGTACTCAATTACCACAATCGCAATTAATGTAACGTTTTCTTTTAGATTGAAAATATAAGTCAGCACAGTATAATCTTGTAAATATTTCATATAATATTAACTTACTTTTACATCGTTCCTTAAAAATTCTTCTCCACAAGCTTTTCCAATACCTGAGGCGCCGCCAGTTATTAAAACAACCTTTCCAGTTAAATTCATTTTCAATACTAACTTCTAATTATAATAGAGTTAGTAGTGACATTGTTTACTTGATTTTTTAACCTAATTATTTCTGCTACTAGTAAAATGTTATTTATTTAGCAAATCGGTACAAGGTTGATCGTACATGTTCATGTGAAGTAAATAAGTCGTAATTAATATAAATACATAATAGAACTAATATATTATAATCACATCTTATTGCAACATATTTAAGTAATAAAAGAGATCAGCACGAAATTGATTAAAAATCGCATGCCAAAAATTCTAGAATTGATTATGAAAATTGTTTGTGTATGCATATGTGTGTATATCGTCGACAATTTCAAATGCAACAGTTTATGTTTTATTTAAATGTAGAAATTTAAGGTATCACTTGTAGGCACCACGTTACTTACTCTGAGGAAAATGGCTTTGTTGAGAATGAAATATTGAAGCAAAAATAATGATTTTTGCTTCAATTTTTTTAGTAATACGTATATATATATATATATATATATATATATATATATATATATATACACACTACCTTTTGCATAAAAACTTCACATCTTCTTGGCACATGTGTAAATTACAGAAACCGTAAATTAACAAAACCAAACTCTTAGTTATCATCACCATCCTTAGATACACCACGGCTGTTAGGTACGTTCTCATAATATGCGTTAGCACCAGCATCTTCGCAAAACGCTGAAGTTGTAGAAGGATTTGATACTTTTTAATCGACATATTTATTTTAAATTAGGCAGTCAAACTGACCAGGAGGAAGTCCACAGAAGTTTTCCCGTCTGCGTTTGAGAGGAACAACGACAGAAGAGGTGCAAGGTCCTTTGTATGTTTCTTTGTGTTGAATCATTCTAGGTATAGCTACCGATACGGTCACTTCTTTGATCGGTCTGCTTTTAAACGGACACTTTTTACCAAAAAACTCCGCCAAGAAGGTAGTCCATGATCGCAACTTATTACCTGAAATAGGCTAGGCTTCAGTCTTGCTGAGGCGATTTGTTAGGTCCGGCCAGAAGGGAGTTCTACAACAGCTTTTTGATTGATTAGGGCCATGTTACGTTCGCATTCCATATAGCTGTGACAAGAGATTGGAAATGTCATTTTAAACGTTTATTTATATGTACAACGTAGAGTATCAGGCGAAATATTGTATAGTTTTTGTTTTGACCGCAACATGAATCGCAGAAAATTTCTAATTGTTCTACGTCATCGTCCAAATGGTTTCAAATAAAATCAAATAGCATAGATTCCACTTCATCGGATCCATTTTTTCCAGCTGTTTCTGTATAAGTATAAAAACAGGGACTCTCCAGTAGACTGAATATTGAAAGTGTAAAAGGACAACTGTCTCTTATAATACACATCGTTAGTGCTTATATTAAGCACTGGCAAATTCTTCTGGAGGTCCATAGCAATAGCTTCCGTTTTTTGATACTCTAGACGAACGGTTCGTTTGCGCTTATAAAATGCATCTGCCCGTAAGAGATGCAGTTTTTGTTTCCTGTCCAAACAAGCAACAGCATCTTTTTGTAAGGTGTCTTTCTCCAGGATGAACGTTTGTGCTTTATACTCATCACAGGAGTTGGATGTATCACCTCTGGGGTATCCAAAGCTAATATTAAATTTGGTAACAAAATAGTTCCGTAAGTTTCATAACAAACTGATTATTAGGGTAGTCGTCCATAAACATTCTGTGCATCTTCTTGACATTCAATTCTTCTGGTAAATAGAGTCTTTTTGACTCACGAAGGCTGTAATGAGCTTTCCTTCTTTTAAAGGATTTAATATGTTCGTACGCTGCATTTTTTGTATCCTCTTTAAGTTTATGATGGTTAGAATGTCGATTACGTTTATCTGGTTCCAGTGACTAAGTGATGTGAATATTCTGAAGACGTTTCGCAGATATGCCGTGTAAAGCAAGCATTGCTTTGTAGCATATTGGTACCTCAACTGAGCTAGTATTCCGTTCAACTCGAACTCTGTAGCTATACGAAAATGAATGATACTGAACTTCTTCGTTATTCGCTTGTCTGCTTTGATATCTTTTTACACAACCATGTTTAATTAAACCCTCCAAATATAGATTCTGTTTGCCGTGTGTTTTAAGATTATTAAAGTGTTTTATGATTGCTACCCTTTCTTCAACTTCGATGTTTTGAAAGTACTTAAACCTACTACACTCACAACTGTCACCAGTTTCATGAGTTTGTAATTTTAGTTTCTTGGAAACATCACTTATTCGTCCATGCCTGCCACGATTTTTCAAGGTATACTGCTGATTGTTGCGGTCCTCATCCATTTTAGAATTTAGCACTGACTACACGCGCATTTACAAAAGTACTTATCACAATAACATCAAAGAGATGCAACTCTATGAGAATCGATCTTGCAACTGACAAACAATGTATCGCACTATTTACACAGAATAATTTCACACACGTGCGTAGTCTTGCAAGACTTTTACGTGGACATTTATCTTTCTTTCCCTGCATAGCAGATCTCTATAGCGCTATATCTTGTTACCCCCACTCTTTTTATTTTGTATGTGGAATTCATTGAAAAGTAACGGCCTTCAATTATATTATTACGTAGTTATCTCAAAATGGTGATATTTGGACATGCATCTTTCTTCCCCTGTACCCTTCATATGTAAGAAGAACTGTGACCACTATTCAGATTTTATTTTACTTTAAATTGTTGACTTATTCTATGCTACTGTAGTCAAAGGGATGAAAATAAATTATTATTTTTATTATTATTATTATCAGTGTACCTGATAAAAATTGGTATAAACGATGGAATCGTGAACTCATACACATTGTTGTTTTTATATTTAGACTGAAGCAAATAAAATCCACTTTCTTTTCTCTCGTAAAAATATTGTAAACTATATTTAACGATCTTCGCTGGAATTTAATGAATATTCTAATTATTATTCTAATTACATCATGTTTTCACGTTTTATTGTCTCTGTAATATCTCTCGCATGTGTTTCAAGCACTAAAATGCATCAATTTTTTTCAGTGCCTCTTCTATATTATTTTAATATTCCCGATATTGTTATCGTATTTTAATTAAACGAAGATAAATGATAAAACAATTAGCACTTATAATGATTAATAAGTTAGTTAAGATACTGTTTTTTTACGTTGGCAGTCTATAATAAATTAGAAAAACATTTTTAATTTTATAAGGAGTTGGATTAAACTCCATCTGTTTATAATTTATACCATATGGATTTTTCAACAAAAGTTGCTTTGGTAACGGGTGCCGCTAGAGGAATTGGTAAAGGTTGTGCAGAGGAACTTTTAAAATGTGGTATAAAGGTTAATAAGTACTTACATAGTTAATTTCCTTAAGATTACGTGTAATTTTAATTCATGAAATGTAAAATTTAAAAAAAGAAGTAGAAAAACCTATAAACAATATTGCTGGACAATAAAAGGACAATAAAATATATTTAATTTATTTTTTAATACATTAAACAATAATGTGTATTTTAGGGAATAACTATTGCAGACGTCAATTTAGCATTAGGAGAAGAAACAGCTAGGGAATTTAATAATACATTTGGAAATGGTAAAGTAATTTTTATCCAAGCAGATGTAACCAGCATAGAGAGTTTTGAAAGTAAGTACTACTAGGTGGGTGAATATGAAATAGGCAGTAGGAAATTTCGCACAAATCCCTAAACAACGGGGGGGTCGTGAAAGTATTGGTGCTAATCCGTATGCGAAACTCCGCACAGATAAATTGCCAGGTATCATGTAATGATATGCAATAGGTTATTCTTGTTCATTCTCTTAGTACCATTTCAATAATTTTTTATATCACGCTCTTCCGTCACTATTTGTATTTGCTGATACGTTATTAAAAATTTAGATGCAGGTTTATATTAAAATAAACAGTGTCAATGCTCCCTACAATGATCAGAATGCTGTTTCGAAAAAACGTGAAATGTATTTAAAACAGCACACTTCGAATTACCAGAGTGGCAGTATTAGCACTCTAGAAACTAGAACTAGAACTAGCTTCTCATTATTATTCTCACAAAATTGAATAAGGCGATAATGAATGTATGTCAATGTATATACTTATTTGTGTATAAATAAAAATTTTTATTTGAATAATTTACTTTTATTAAAATTAAATAAAACACTTATTTGTGGGGAGTTTCGTAAGCAAAATTTTGGGACGTGCGGAGATACGTATACAGTTAATTCTTTTACATGACACTGTGCGGAGTTTCGAATCGCCCTATGAAATATGTCTTTCCTGTCGCGCAGAAATAGTACCCACATTGTTTAATAT
Organism: Melolontha melolontha; assembly: GCA_935421215.2. NCBI lineage: Eukaryota > Metazoa > Arthropoda > Insecta > Coleoptera > Scarabaeidae > Melolontha > Melolontha melolontha. Next base: position 72,653,950 of record OW285235.1, read on the forward strand.
TTGCGATTAACTGAAAAATCTATTAGTTTGTCCGAGTGTGAGATTAACATATATGTCTTCGAAGTATTTTTTTAAACAACACAGAATAAGTACCAATGAAGGACACATTATAACGCGATATGACTTATGAGGTGTGGCAACTAAATAACGAGAATTCTCGGGAAGAAGGCCATTGGCAAACACTGACGACTTCGTTATGACTAAGTACTTAAATCACACAGTTTGTGCGCATGCCGGCAATGGTGGAACATCATAGGACGCATTTTATATGTTGTAGATAGTTTCAAATTTGACTGTGCACTGATTGCATGTCGGCAAAATGTGCGATAATAAAATGGAGAAGAGTTGTTTTGTTAGCAAATTCTTAGTAGAATCTGGGGAAAAAACCATCACCAATTTTAACTAAATTGAAAAATGTTTACAGAAATGAGTGTCTTCACAAGGTATTTACGAGTGGGCAACGCGGTTTAAAGCCGGTCGTAAATCTGTAAAAGACTGGAAAGGACAAGGGGCACCAGTCACTGTGCGCACAGATCAAAACATCAAACTCCGATAGTAGACTAACCATCCGTATGTTGTCTGTTGAACTTGGCATAAACAAGGCAATGGTGCGCCATCTGTTACACAATGGTTTGAAGATGCGAAAGTTGTGTGCTAAACTCGTACCGAAGACACTCACAGCGGAGCAAAAAGAGTTGCGTTTGTTGATTTGCCAGACTTTCGTTGGACGCATCCAAATTGTCACAGAAGACGGAAGTTGGGTGTTCCAGTATGACTTCGAAAATCGGAGACAGAATAAACAGTGAGTAGAGGAGGCAGGAAAGCGTCCGACAAATGTCAGAATATCGCGGTCTCAAATCAAGAAGTGATAATTGTCTTTTTTCGACATTAGGGGCATGATCCATAGTTCGTGCTATTGACAGGGATGTATTAAAATTAAATAAAACACTTACTTGTGGGGAGTTTCGTACATCACTTTCTAAGCAAAATTTTGGGATGTGCGGAGATACGTATACAGTTAATTCTTTTACATGACACTGTGCGGAGTTTCGAATCGCCCTATGAAATATGTCTTTCCTCCTTTTGCGCAGAAATAGTACCCATATTGTTTAATATTTGCGATTAACAGAAAAAACGGTTAGTTTGTCCAAGTGTGAGATTAACATATATGTCTTTGAAGTATTTTTTTAAACAACACAGAATAACTACCAATGAAGGACACATTATAACGCGATATGACTTATGAGGTGTGGCAACTAAATAACGAGAATTCTTTGGAAAAAGGTCATGGGCAAACACTGACGACTTCGTTATGACTAAGTACTTAAATCACACAGTTTGTGTGCATGCTGGCAATGGTGGAACATCATAGGACGCATTTTATATGTTGTAGATAGTTTCAAATTTGACTGTGCAGTGATTGCATGTCGGCAAAATATGCGATAATAAAATGGAACAAAGAGTTGTTTTGTTAGCAAATTCTTAGTAGAATCTGGGGAAAAAACCATCACCAATTTTAACTAAATTGAAAAATGTTTACGGAAATGAGTGTCTTCACAAGGTATTTACGAGTGGGTAGCGCGGTTTAAAGCCGGTCGTGAATCTGTAAAAGACGAGAAAGGACAAGGGGCACCAGTCACAGTGCGCACAGATCAAAACATCAAATTCCGACAGTCGACTAACCTTCCGTATGTTGTCTGTAGAACTTGGCATAAACAAGACAATGGTTTGAAGATGCGAAAGTTGTGTGCTAAACTCGTACCGAAGACACTCACAGCGGAGCAAAAAGAGTTGCGTTTGTTGATTTGCCAGACTTTCGTTGGAAGCATCCAAATTGTCACAGAAGACGGAAGTTGGGTGTTCCAGTATGATTCCGAAAATCGGAGACAGAATAAACAGTGAGTAGAGGAGGCAGGAAAGCGTCCGACAAATGTCAGAATGTCGCTGTCTCAAATCAAGATGTGATAATTGTTTTTTTTCGACATTAGGGGCATGATCCATAGTTCGTGCTACAGAGTAGGACGGTTGACAGTACAATCTATCTCGATGTCCTACAGAGTTTGTGTGCTAGAGTTGTTCGGGTGATACCAGAATTGGTTAAGAATGAATGGATTCTGCATTATCACAACGCCGCTGCACACACTGTCTTCGTTTCAACAGAGAGAGGACCGCTGGAACAAGTATATTACATTCGATAGAGACTATTGTGAAGGGATAAATTCTTAAAGTCATGTAGTTATACTTAATAAAGACTATAGGGAAAATTCTAGTTATTTAAATACCACACCTCGTAAAACCTGGCAGTAATACAGCGATCTCTAGCAGCAACATAAACAAAATAAAATTAGTCGATAATATATTTTTTAAAATTTTCATGGAAAAATATCCAAACCAAACAGTACTACGACACCTTTATATAACAGGGTACAGTTAAAAAGTTCTGTAAGTAATAGCCTCCATTTAATTCACAGAAAATTCTGATAATTTAAAGAGTGCTTTAACTGATTACTCCCTATTATCCAACGATGAAAGCTTAACAGCAAATAGGTACTCGCAATATATTCAACAAATACACGATAAACTAAAAAACTAGCCATCAGTTCTCATAAAATGGCAGCGATCTATTCTAATATACAATAACACAAGACCCCATACATCGCAAACAAAGATTTCTAAACTACTCTTACTTACACTATGAAACACTCATTGTGTTCATCATATGGTAATAAATCTTGATATTATCTTTTGTATATTAAGCTATCTGTCTACGAGTTAAAAAACTACACAATTATTCGTATTTCTTATTCTCCTAAAAGTGGCCTAGTCGTTCACCAAAAGGCGCTTATACCGGAGGCCCTATCTTGTCCGTCAGATGTAGCGAGATATCTCTTGTTAGCTGACGGTATAGGATTCTGCTTATCTTGCGGGAGCGTTACTACATAAGTGCACTGAGTAGATCGTGAGATCGAAACGCATATGTCTGTAGTTGAAGTGACCATTGGTTAAATACGTTGTGTATGTCCATGTGTACAGACACATATATGTTTTTAACATGTTTTATGAATGTATTTTTAAGAACATAAGAATTTCTTAATAACGAGGATATTCTTATTGAGAGTTGACAGAAGTACAATCTATTCAAGCAGATAGAAATTATTATGTCCAATAAAAATTTGTTTTCTATAAATAGTTTTAACTTTATTAATAAAATTCCACCATTCGTATGAACTAATACGAGGTATATTTTTTAAACAAGGTCCGGTTTGAAATAACAAGAGAAGTACTGTAAATATCATTAGGTCAATGTTCCCCAGGACCTCAAAGGAACTAATTTTCCATAAAAACTAATGAGGGCAAACGTACCTAAAAAAAATTTAAATAATTAAACAAACCATGAATTTTGTATATTTTTGATACATCCAGAACACGCCAAATTTCGAATAATCGTGTTCTAATGTGCTATCGTGTGCTAATTCCAAATTTCGCCTGTTTTGGGTGTATTGAAAATATACAAAATTCAAGGTTAATTTAATTTTTTTTGGCCAAGAGTACATTTCCCCCCGTTAGTTTATAAGCCAAATTAGTTCCTTTGAGGTCATTTAATGATTCCAAAAGTTTTTTTTCCAGACTTTGAGTTTGTAAGAATCTTAACATTAGCCTATCATTAAAATATATTTATTTTTTCCAATTTTGTTTAACATTCGTCATGCCGTTCAACAATTTTTTAAATTTTGATGTCAAAGAAATCCACCGCCTGCGAAAAAGCTCTATACATGACTCCAGTTTTCACTTCTTCGTCGTCGTCGAACCGTTGACCACCAAGGACCTCTTTTAAGTACCGAAACAAATGAAAATTACTGGGTACTGGACAGTAAGTTATGTGTCCCAGTTGTTCCCATTCAAAAGACCTGATTATACCTTGTGTTTGTGCAGAAACATGTGGCCTTGTATTGTCATGGAGCAAGATCACACTGGAAGACAGGAGTTTTCTCAACGTCTCACAATATGCATTAGAATCGATTCTTGTGCCTCTCGGCATAAAATCCACTAACGAAATCCTTTTTCTGTCCCAAAACACAGATGCCATAACCTTTCGTGCTGAAAGTCTCTGTTTGGGTTTCACTCTGGTTGACGACGATTTAATGACATCCAAGTCTCATCTCCTGTAACGATGTGGTCCAAAAATTAATCTCCTTCCCGATCGTATCTAGTCAAAAACGATAAAGCACAGTCCAATCTTTTTGTCTTGTGATCGTTGAAAAGCAGTCTTGTGATCCACCGACAACACAATTTTCAATATTTCAGTTTCTCCAAAACAATGATGTACAAAACTGAGCTTAAAATATGTGGAAAATCAGATAAGTTTGAAATCGTGAATCGTCGGTCCTCTCAAATTTTGTTGTCCACTTCGCGAACCAAATCTTCAGAAATCAGAGAAGGTCGGCCGGGGCGTGATTCATTATCCACATTAACCCGTCCGTCCTTGAACATTCTCACCCATTTTCGAACTTTACTGTCATTGATAGCATTATCATCATAAACTTCATAAATCTGACGATGAATTTCTGCTGTTTTCGTAGTATCTCACAGTCGACGGACGACTCAATTTTCTTTAACATTATAAACTTCTACAGCTTAGCACGCAGACAGACGATACCACTGTAAATAGAGTCTAAACGCGCGCAATGTCAAACGCATGCGCACTTCGGCGATCGTACGTAAATCTAACTCTCTTTCACAAACGAACCTTATTTAAAAAATATCTCTTATGTAATATTTTCTTTTAACTTATATTAACACTAATTTTTATATTTAGATGCATTCAAGAAAACCATTGATAATTTTGGAAATATAGATATTGTGATCAACAATGCAGGTGTGCTGAATGAGATTAATTGGGAAACATCGATACAAGTGAACATGGTACGTATTTATAATAAATTATAATGATTATCGTTGTTATAACGAGTGATCATTAAAATTTTCGCTCAAGTAAGCCATGTACACAAAAAAGTATGTCCTAACTTAAGCTATTAGAGGAGATCTGTCATTATAATTTCAAACGTCATGATTGTTAAAAAATAATTTGAAATGGTGACTTTTATATTAAATATATCTATAATTTTTATAAAAAGTAATAGAATATTATAAAAAATGTGTAAAATGTTGACCATTCTCCACCAAGCATAATCGCACTCTATTTCGTAGAGCATTGAAAACATTGATCAGTATTTGCGGTGAGTTATTGATGTGTTCACATTTTTCCATGATTTTATCTCTTAACTCTTGTAGATTATTAATTGGTATTTCATAAATAATATTCTTTATATATGGCCACACAAAAAATCCATGACTGTTAAATCACACGATCGTGGTGGATATGGAATCGCTGTATTTCTACTTATTATCCTATCGCCATAAAATTGTTGCAAAAACTGAATATTTTCAAGTGTAACGTGAGATGTAGCCCCATCCTGTTGAAAATATCCGACCTGGAGTTCATCATTAGTCAATTGATTAGTAAAAACACTGAGAATTTCGTTACGATATTTCTCCGATGTTATCGTGCCCTCAAAGAATATTGGTCCTACTGATACCTACCCATACGCCTATTTTTTCTGGATGTAGAGGAACTTCTCTGTAGAAATGAGGATGTTTACTGGACCACATACGCATATTTTGCGAATTAACATAACCTTTCAAATAAAACCAAGCTTCATCGGTGAAAAAAGTATGATTTAAAATATTGTCTGTCATTGTTTGAATAAACCATTGGCAAAATTGTGTTCTTTTTTCATAATCCGTAGGTAATAGATTTTGTACAGAAGTTAATTTATATGGATACATGTGCAAGTCCTTTTTTAAAATTTTTTGACATGTTCCATACGAAAGCCCTACTTGTTGCGAAACTCTGCGAATAGATGTTTGAGGAGATTCGTTAATAATTTGTCTGACATTTTCAATTACGCCGTGACTTCTCTTGAGAGGAGGACCGCTTCCTTTTTTCCTTAAAATACTGCCTGTTTGACGAAAAAGATTTACACAATGCATTAGCGTATCACGGAAAGTTTTATAGCTAGGAACAGTATTTGAATATCTCTCTTCAAACTCCGCAAGGCAATTTTCTATTGAATGCTGCCAAATACCATCAATCTTTTGAGATGTCAGGAAGTAACATTCTACAATAAACGCTTTATGCATATCATTAAAGGCCATTACTTTTTCTTTTGATGAAACTTTAGAATATATATTTGACACTGACAGATGTTTGAAATAACATCTTAATGACTAAAGCTACGACATAATTTTTATATATACGGCCAGCTACGAGTGAAAATTTTAATGATCGCTCGTTATTTAGTCAGAAGATTTAACTTTAACAAAACCATTTTATTTAAATATCTACATATTTTAATTATTTCTAATCTTTGGAAATAAAACATAGTTTATTAAAGTTCGTATTTTCAAATTTACTAATACTTTTTACGAGTAGGTACCACTTTTAATAATGCTATATTTGACATAGATATTTAATTATTTCAAATATCTTCGGGAATAACAAAAACATTCACAATCTCTAATAAAATTTTATTTTCGCTATTTAAATTTATTCAGAATAAAAAAAAGCTAAGGTAATGAATAAAAGCCGGATTATATGCAAAAAAAAAAACTGAAAATATGCGCATAAATTTGCAGATTCTTTAGCCTAAATATGCACTTCCTTATGAAAAATATGCAGGTAAAAAAATACGAGGAATGTTAGAAAATGGAATGTTGTAGAAAAAAATATTCTATTATGTTTACTACAGGTTTATTTAGAACATTTTACAACATAATTAACTATGAAAACAATTTACAATCACATATTTCTCAAAGTTTTCAACAGAAAAATTGTGACGCTTGTCTGAAAACATGTATTTATATATTGAAAAGGTTCGTTCTACGTCGACGCTTGTTATAGGAGCATATTTCAAATTAGAAATATCATCTATTGTCAACTCAACTATTTTCTACTGAATCACCACACAAGATTTTAGCAATGTCTTTTAGCTTTTTAAAACCCTCATTTTTTCCTATTACACTTAAAAATTTTTCATACATGAACTGTCCCACTCCGCCTTTAGCATCAAAACATGACTTTTCAAATTCGTTTATGATTTCAACGCTCTCGATTAGCGACATAAATTGTTTTACCAACTGCAATATAGAAGTGGCAATAAAACTGTAATTGGCTTTAATAAACGCCAACTGTCGAGGTATTTCTTTACTCGAATACACGTTTTGGGCGTCTATCACAGATTGTGTATCTCTATCACGATCAGTAATAATTGTCTTTATTCCTTCATAATGATTTGCATGAAAAATATCAGCCTCCAACATCGTTCCTCATCGTGTGATTACTGGTTAAGGAGGAAGTGGAACACCGGGTAGATGTTGTTTGTAAAACTGAACTCGTAATGGGGCCTTTAAAAATACTTTCTTAACACTATTAATTAAGGTATTTACTAAGGGAAAATGGTTTCTGACATCTTCTGCAACACGATTTAGTCCGTGCGCCAAGCAAGTTGTGTGAATTAAATTTGGGTAAAAGATTTTCATGATGAAAACTGCCTTCACCATGTATAGTGCGGCATCCGCAAAAACAATAGAATTTTCTCTGTTGTAATCGATTTCGGTAAGAAGAAAGTTGCCAGTTCTTCCTGTATAAACCTTGTTATTGTCAAATTATTTACCTTTTCCAACTGTTAAGGATACGTTAAGGATACCAATCATTAAATGAACTATGTGCCGACCCACACTATCAGTAGCTTCATCTACGCATATATAAAGTAATTGCTTACAACAACGTTCTTAATGCTATTCAATGTTTCTGCATAGATACAGCGAATCTAATTTTTTGTTAACGTGCTCTCGTCGGGAATGTTATATTTGCTGATGTACTTTTGCACAAATAACTTGACATTTAAATTGTTTAATTTATGTAGTGGAATATCTGCTGACACAAACATTTGACACAAAGTACATAAAGTAGATATCATCACTATCAGAACTCTTGATGTTAGTTATATTTAAGTAGTTATGATTAATGATTAAAAATACATCAAATAATATTGACAAAATTGCGATGTAACATTTTTAAACACTAAAGTATATTGAGTATTTTTATTTTTTTATTAATTGGGGTGGTTTAGTTATGGAGAAAAGTAAATACTTTTTTTTTCGTTCACTCTCTATAATTTTTCTAAAATAATAAAATATTTATAAATCTATATGTATACAATAATGTACTGTTTTTTCGAAATTTCAGATAGGAACAATAAACGGTATTCTCTTAGCAATCGAGAAATATCTTCCAAAATATAAAAGTGGCGACAAAGCATATGTAGTAAATATTTCTTCGATTGCTGCCATCGATCCTATTCAATTTTGTCCTATATATACTGCTACAAAACAGGCCATTCTAAGTCTTACAAGAACATATGGAACCAATAAACATGTTTTAAAGGATGGCATACACATGATGGCTCTATGTCCATCAAAAACAGAGACACCAATGGGAAATTATCTTACAGATGTTGTAAAATACTTAGATCTCTTTGAAGAAGTGCCACCCCATTTCGAGTCAACATTGCAGAAGTAACTATCCATACACCTATATTTTTGAATTTCTTGTATGATTTATTTTTGTAGTGTCAGTGCTGTTGGTGAAGCTCTTATCAAAGCAATAACCTCTTCTGAAAGTGGATCGGCATGGTTAGTCGAAAATGGAAGACCTTATAAAATCAACTTCCCTAGTTTAGAAAAGCTAATTGCAATAGATTAATTACAAAAAGTTTAATATATAATTAAATATTAATTACTGTTTTTTTTATATCACTATATATAAATTTCCTACATTTTTGGCACTAGATATAATGAGTTAATAAGAAAATAAACATAAATTCAAAAATACAAAAAATTCGCCTTCAAGTAGCAATCGAACCTACGACCTCTGGCTTGCCGGACCATTGCTCGACCACTGAGCTGTTGAGGCGTGAATTAGAAACTTTTATAGGAAAGCTTTGAGTTACATCAAAGAAATAGATCAATATAGCTTTTCATAGAAAAAAATATTTTGATAATATTAAAAATGCTTATGTTTTATACAAAATTTGGTAAGGTTTTACCTACTCAAGTATGTTTCAAATTACTTTGTTATATACGCTATCGGTTGTGTCCGATATAGAGTGGAGGCACGTTAATACAGTTTCTGCAAGTTGCGGTTGCATCCGTCAGAAGAAAACACCTGGCTTAGTTTTGCACTTGTTCTAAAGCTAACGGCAAGTACTGATAATTCTGTAGTAAGATGAAACACGTGTCTACATGTCTGGAAAGATACCTTCACACAAATATGAACTTGTATTACCCTATTTTTAATAATATTTTAATATTATTAAAAATGTTTAAAACGAATATGTTCGAAACCGCTTTAAAATATCTATATATGTATATAAAAATTCAGCCTGCATATGCTTGCGCTAGCAAAACACGGAAAATAGTCGGTCGATTAACATGAAATTTGAACACAACGTTGCATTTGAATACGCAAGTGTTTTTTTATAATGAATGTTTTTTTAACACAACGTGACAAAAGTCTTCGCGCAGCGGTGAAATAAGTAGACATAAGTAGCGCTAAAATTTCCCAAATACTTGATTTGGTAGTACTTTTTTTACTACAAGTTGACGTTTGCTAATCATATACTCTATTTACGCTAATATATTGTCATGAAATCTTAATGATAAAAAGGAAAATAACGTTGATTTAATCTTGAATAATTTTTTTCATATGAAAACTTAAAATAAAGTGTAAATGTAATGTAAATGTCAAGAAGACGTTATTTTAAAAAAATATGACAGGTAAATGTCAAATTTGTAAGGCGGAAATGTTAATGATATTGATATTTGAAGAATAATTAAAAAAGTAGCTGGGTTTTTGAAAAAAAAAGGAGAAATTATTATTGATTTTATAGGGATTGCCTCGCCCACGTTCGCACATAGGCCGCCGTTCTCGATACGCAATCACAGAACGTCAAAGGAAATCAAACTGCAATGATCAAAATGTTTAGACGAAAATGTATGTGTTAGAGTCAGAACTTTTCGAAGGCGAGCAGAAGAATCAGCAGATCAACGGGAAGAAAGACTTGAAGACTTACGAGTTGAATCGAGAAGAAGAAGAACAGCGCAATTGTCTCAACTACGCCAACTATTAGATCAACAGCGAAGACCTATGCAGTTGCAATATCTGAATGATCAAACTTCGTATCACCGAATTGCTTTTTCATACGAATCGAATATTGAATACAATACCTCATGTAATTTCGTCCAAATCGGAAAAATGGATACAGTACAAAGAACACGATTAGTAGTTAAAAAATTACTGAATAATCTAATTTAAGCAACAATTCTGATTGGATCTCGTAAAGGTGAAGACGCACTATTTTCACGAATACCACTCGCTCCGACGGATATAGCGTTCGATTTCAAATGACTTTAATTTCCAATACGCCTTGCGTTCACTATGACTATCAATAAAGCGCAAGGCAATCTTTGCAAGTGTGCGGTTTGAATTTAGAAAACAATTGCTTCTCTCATGGGCAATTATACATCGCATGCTCCAGAGTCGGTAAACCGTCTGATCTTTGTTTTTGCAGAAAACGGACAAACAAAAAATTTAGTAAATTCACTAGCTTTGCAATAAAAATTTTTTTTTTGTGAAAAACATCTTTTTCACTACAGCAACGAAGGCAGGGTATTGAATTGACTGATGTGTTTTAATAATTTTATTTACATTCTCATTCATTTCATATCAGACTGAACCACACCGAACCGTGGCCAGGCTTAACTAGTATGTAATAAAACAATGGTAGCGCTTGTCGTCGTTAACACATTAATTGTAGCAACTGGGAATATATTATTCAAAGGAATGAAAAGCTCTTTTAATATATCGAAGATTTTTAGCTAACTAATACTTATCAAAAATATCACTTTTTTGCAAAATTCTGATAAAACCGCGAAGAATATTTTTAAATACTGGGCATAATGAACCTTCTACATCCTGTGTTATTTCGTCGATTCTTCAACGTACTATGCAAATGAATTTTCTGATAATACCATAGATCGATTTGTGTAACACAGCACTAATAACTAGAGCCCGGCGAACGACGCAATATCGGTCTCTAATTTAAAACTCATCAATAGGAAACGTTATAGTTAACCATACGATTTATTTAGTACGATTTCTTCGAAGTTAAGCCATGGTACCGCTTGCTGAAGATAGCGTATGAACGATTTGCTAGGCATGATATAGCCAGAAAAAAAACTACTAAGGTAGCGTTCTCATATATGTAAATGCTATAACGTATTTTTATGTGTAAGTGTGTCTTACTGAATTTTACGTCGATAGGCATGTTTTACCCCATAGCCACGAGCGTAACATGAGGATAGTTATGATTATTTTACAAAATATTTTATTATTACTATTATAATTATTATTATGACTATTATTATTATTCAGAATAATTGAAACATACATGAGTGGATAAAACCCCACCAGTTTTGTATAATACAAAGGTATTTTGAAGAATATAAAATATTATTAAAAATCTGGTGTGAAGAACACAAATACAGGTTCACTATTAATATTTTTTGTGAACGTGTCCGAACATATCCCTCCCCAGAGACGCAGATACGTATTTCGCCTTTCTACAGGCTCATCGGTACGCCCATGCTGGAGAAAGGATATCTTCAGACACATTCACAAAAAAGAACCACATCGCCATATCACAGAAATTATCCAGACCGAGCGTAGAAGTAAATTCAGCGCTGCCTGTTGTCAGACAGCCGAAGTACCTCGCCCTGTCCACATAACCAATGCGAACCAACGACGCCCTTCTAAAGATGGCGCAGCCGTGTCTCTAGAAACTGCAATTTGTCTGTGTCTTCACTCATACTACGGATTAACCGCATGTGTAATGTATCAGAATAATTGAAACATACATGAGTGGGTAAAACCCCACCAGTTTTGTATAATACAAAGGTATTTTGAATATTTAGAAGGGCGTCGTTGGTTCGCATTGGTTATGTGGACAGGGCGAGGTACTTCGGCTGTCTGACAACTGGCAGCGCTGAATTTACTTCTACGCTCGGTCTGGATAATTTCTGTGATATGGCGATGTGGTTCTTTTTTGTGAATGTATCTGAAGATATCCTTTCTCCAGCAGGGGCATACCGATGAGCGTGTAGAAAGGCGAAATACGTATCTGCGTCTCTGGGGAGGGATATGTTCGGACACGTTTACAAAAAATATTAATAGTGAACCTGTATTTTTGTTCTTCACATCAGATTTTTAATAATATTTTATATTATTAAAAATACCTTTGTAATATTATTATTATTATTATTAAATTTAAAAAAAATGGCCTGGTATAGCATTCGATACCCCACGCTACGTGTTATAATGTATACCAGTCTGTAACGTTTGTAGAAAGGTGGTCGTTAAAATATATAGGTACTGTTGCAATATGAGTAGTTTCTAATATTCCGTTAAATAAGAAATAAATCACATAATCATAAATGATGAAAATAAACACGATAACCCTAAATTTTAATTTGTGGTTATAATGTTTAAATCTTTTTTGATTGAAAAATTAAGATAACGTTGACAAATACATTTCTAACTTTAATTCTTAGCTCTTTTAAATGAAAATTATAAAGTTATTTCCAAATTGTTTGTCGGCCGAAAAACATTTTCATTTGATCGGTTTGTGAATAGTCAAATTTGCGATATTGGTTTGATGTGACAATCTTCGCTAACTGCACGAGAAATATGTACCTAGGTAGTAGAAAGGCCACTGTGAGATTTATAATGTAATCTGTTGCAATTATTGGTCTTTTCATTTTTGCGGATACCAATGAAAATACAGTTACTGTTATGACGATCCGTTATATTCACGCAATCGACACGGTTCTGATACAACAATGAATCAAATTTTCTCTTGGTAATGACATATGGTTACAGTAAATAGGAATTATTGAGGATTATCGATAAACACGTTAGACAGTTGTTTCCTAATCATTTCATCTTTAAAAATAGAGACGGTTTTTGGCTAGCAAGAGCCCCGGGTTGATAAACATGTGATTCTTATTTTTGGAGTTATTTGAAGAGCAAGATCTACGCATATTTTCCACGATAAGTTACGTTGCCGAAATCTAGAATTTAACAAGAAATAATCCGCATTTTATTACAAATGTTGCGCGGTATAATGTGTGATTGAGATTGGAAACGAGTTTACAAAAAGACAGAGATTCAAACAAAAAGACAGAGATTCAAACAAAATGTTTCTCTCTGAAGTAAGTAATTTTTTTTACTTACAACGCTAATGTTCAACAGCCTCTTGCAAAAATCAAATTCTCCTCTGTACATGTTCTGGTAACTAAAGAACATATAGCTTGATTGCTTTAGTCCTACCGCACATTGTATATAGTACAGCATAGCGTAAGACAGACGGTTGTGACAGAGGTGCATGCAATTTCTTGACAACATTTCAGAACTGTCATATCACCTAGGTATATTTAAACACATACTATATTTAAACCTATACCATGGACTCTCATATTCTCTTGCAATTGCATTTGTGTTCTCACAATTTGAAGATGATGAGTTTTTATTATCTTTCATGGAATATTGTTTACTCACAATCGGTTCTGAACATTTCTAACCTTCAAACCGGTTAGAAAATGCGCTATTACATACATTGTCCATGTGTACAGTTACAGATATGTATATTGCATGTCTGTTTCATTTGTAACAAATGCCTAATGCGTGCATAACGTATTGATATACTTAACCTTTTTGTATATTTAGCGCCATCTGGCTCGTGTTAATGGACTACACCTATACGTATTGTTTCGTTTATGTAATAGCTTAACTATTCAAGCGAAAGGTCGCCTTTTTCGGCAAAGGCTCTTTCGTCCGTCAGATGTCACTTATGAAATAAGTGCCACCTTATAGGATGAAATTTGCTTTATCTTGTAGGCGATTTCAATGAAATGTATATACAGATACAAATCTATTCATAAAGATTTGTTTCATTTGTATTAACATTGCTTCACTAGCTTGACTGACGACGCCTAGATGGCAGAAACACGTGTCTTAAGCAGAAGTAAATTTTGAAAATACGAGGTGTATTGTCCATGTGTACAGTTACAGATATGTATATTGCATGTCTGTTTCATTTGTAACAAATACCTAATGCGTGCATAACGTATTGATATACTTAACCTTTTTGTATATTTAATAGTTTATATAATAATTAATTACTAACCGATCGTGAGTAAAATAGTATACAAAGCTTGGCGGAAAGATTCATTCCCGTCTCGAGAATAAGTATGTAATATACTATTGTTGTAAAAAATACAAAACTAAAAGTCGAATGTTGTTGCTATAGTGATACTCCTATAGTGAAGTATGTTATATTATAGAATGTTCAATTGACAAAATACACTTCGGTCTTGCTTTTCTATTTTTTTCATTTTTGCTATAGGGTAAAACTAATTATAGTGCAATATGATTAATATTCATTTTTACAATTGCTTTTATTGATATTTATTAATGGAAAATTTTAAGAGTCAGAGATACATAGAACTGAAGAGTACTTACAGAAATCGATAAATATAAAAGTTATATTTGTAATAGCATACTGGGTGTATCATGTTTATCTTTTAGGATGAATCTAATCTACTCCAGAATTATCTATTGGCCTATTTTTCTAGAACAAAAAGATAAAATGTTTTAGATTTGTGAAAATAAAATTTAATTAAGATGAAAATTATTTGATTATTCTCTAATCAGTATTACTTAAAATTATATAACACGCATTTGTTGTAAAAATTTCGATTTAATACTGATAATGAATCTATCACGAAAGGTCGTTTTAATAACTGGAGGTGCGTCGGGCATTGGTAAAAGTTGTGTAGAAGAATTATTGAAAAATAATGTGAAAGTATGTATACAAAGTAGATAAAAAAAATAAATTAATTTTAATTTTAATTTACGATTTTAGGGTATTGTTATAGCTGATATTAATGTGTATATAGGCGAAGAAGTTGCGAAAAATTTTAATGAAAAATTTGGGCATGAGAAAGTTATTTTCGTTAAAACAGACATATCCAATAAAGATAGCTTTGAAAGTATAGCATTATTTCATTTTTTTATTTGTAACTCATATTAAATTTTGTTTTAGATGCTTTTCAAAAGGCGGTCGAGAAATATGATAATATCGATATTTTAATTAACGGAGCTGCTATATTTGATGAAATTAAATGGTAAAATCTGTTCAACGTTAACGTTGTAATTATGAGAATTTAGTTACTTTTGGAAGACAAGTTTCGTATACATTGTTTTAAGAAAATACTCCAACTTTTACGATTTATTTTTGTGTACTTTATTAAAAAGTCAACGCTGAATGTATGATGAGTAGACTGCGGAACAGATGCTATCTTCTAATGAGTCATGCAGGCGGTTTCGGTTAATAGTAAGATCGATGCAATATTCGCCCGTAGCCCCGATTTTAATGTCCTGAAAGGCTTTTGTAGTAATTTTCAAAATACGGAAATCGATAGATATATTAAATTTAAAGATTATTATTTCGATGCGCCACTCACTAGCTCTGATGTTGAGCGAAGTTTTTCTATGTTTAAAGACATACTGTCCAATAAAAGAACGCACTTTACAGAACAAAGTTTAGAGTATATTGTAATAATTAATGTAAATAAAAAATGTTTACTGTGGTGTGACAAAGCATTCACTTTAATTATAGGTGATATAATTAATTTCAAGTTTATACTTTTTCAATATTTTGAATTTTTTCACTGTATAAAGTAAATGCATTTTGTGTATATATGTATATATATATATATATATATATATACATATATATATATATATATATATATATATATATATATCTTGAATTAATTTCAATTCAAGTTAATTTAAATTCAATTAACTTCAGTGTTTTATTTATTTTCCTAAAAATAAATTTCCGTATATACATTTCATTGGCTTGATTACAACTTTGGCGAAATAAATTTCACACTCCGTCTGTTTGCATTGAAAGACGTACAGACAGACAACTTTTATCAATACCATTGCGCTATAACGTTCATCTATACTGTTAAGTTAATCAATTGTACATTGTCGGCATCGATGAATCACACCCGATACGGGATAGCGCCGGTTCCGCAGTCTAATGATGGGCATCAAAGATCTAGAACGCGAATGGACTTGTGGGAAAAAGAATCAAAAAGCCAAGCGAGGCGTTACTGTTTAGTACTTTATCAGTCGACGGATATCTGTTTTAGTTACGAAAGTTGCTACGTAAGAGAGCTTCTTCTTAAAAGATTAATAGAGTGTAAGAGTGTGTTTTTATGACAGAGTTAGGGATAATCAAGCACATTACAAATAAATGCTAGATTTGACCATTTATAGCAGGTCTTTTGTAACCAGTTCGATGATTCAAAAGAAATGTATAGACTTTAAAACATTTCTTTTAGATTAAATTCCGCAGAGTCTTATGAATTTGTTTTAACATGTTTAAGTTTGATTTAGTTATTAATAATACAATTTAAAACGAGATTAAAGGAATTCTTGTTGTACGCGGAGTGTAATAACTTCTATTATAAATTGTCAAATATATCCAACTCTATAATATCTATATAGATGACACAATTAACAACAAAGTTAGCAAAAACATATTTCTCCAGCAATTAGATAATAATTTAAACCGTATTTTTTTTAGCTTGGAACTACACAAGGATGCCTTTTAGCAATTAATAAATACTTTCCAAAATATAAAAGTGGTTCAGAGGCTTACATAGTCAATATCTCGTCTATTACTGCTTTTCAACCTTTGAGTTATGCCCCACATTACACAGCAAGCAAACACGCCGTTATTGGACTTACGAAATCGCTAGGAATGAATAAGACTATTGCTAATCAAGGTGTATGTATTATGGCTTTATGTCCTAGTATGACGGATACTCCTATGCTTCAACAGTCTACACCTGAAAAGGTCGTTTACTTTGAACTTATAACTGAAGAACTAGGACACTTCGTAACTCAAACGTAATTATTTACATTTCATATAATGTACTTACACCTATTACGGAGATAAATTTACAGAGTTGAAGCTGTTTCTAGAAGTTTATTAAAAATATTGTCTAAACCAGAAAATGGTTCATTATGGTTGATTGACAATGGCGTGCTGTCTAAAATAAACTATCCTAGTTTAGAAGAAATGATAAGTGCTACCACATAAATATCAAAAATGTAATATTTTTAATAAAATATATAAGGATTATTTCATTGTATAAAATGTTTTTATTACATATTTACATTTATACAAACTGTTCAAAATTATTTGTTGATCAATGTGTGATCAAAAGCTGCTAGTCAAATTTACAAGTTCTTCTGAAAACCAACTTTTAGGTACATATTTGTTCCTTGTAATTGGCTTCGAAATATGTAAGAAATGGGTGTAATAGTCCATCTATTTTATAATCTTTTATATATAATTTAATTAAAATATATTAAATTATACATCACAAAATGCTTATGATTGCTTCATTTATTAAATATGTAGTCGTTCATATATTTATTGTTTATTTTTGATATGTTTAACATTTTTATTGTTCTCCACGTACTCCATAATGTAGTCTTCGAACAATATTTATATGTGAGAATTTGCGTAGTATAAATTCTACATTCATATTCTTGGGTACGGCAATAATAATGCTGAAGTCAGCATAAGGGATTTACTGTAGAAAATATATTCGGTGATAACGTAATTAGGGATAGAATATATGATAAGACAGCGTCGGGCTAGTGTAGTTAGCGGTCAAAAATACAGCGGCGGGCTAAACCAAAAAGCAACTCAAATAAAGTGGCGAACCAGCACAAATAGCAGCTAAAATAAATGCGTAGACCATGTAAAGTTAGGTCTGCACTAAAGAAGAATAAAATTTATTACTTCTTTTTTCATGCATGTAGTCGCTAATATATTTATTGTTTATTATTGATATGTATGGCGTTTTTAATATGTTCTCTACATGCCTGACAATGTTGGCTTCGAACATTATGTGTTTGTGGGAATTTGCATAATTTGAATCATACATCTGTATTGTTGGATGCGACAATAATAATGTTGAAGTCAACATAGGTGATTTTCTGTAGAGACCACAATTAGCGATATAGCCGATTATAAGACGGTGTCGGACTAGTGTATATTGCGGTTCCATATACAGCGGCGGGCTAAATCAAAGGCCGGCTCGTAATAAAGTGGTGAACCAGTCCAAAAAGCGGTTGCAAATAATGCAGCGAACCAGACCAAATTACGGGACCAAAGTTTAAAGTTCAATCTGCACAAAAGAAGTATAAAATTCGTACACGAGTGTGTATACTTTTCTTAAGAACAGAATAAAAAAGGTGAATTATTTAAATATTTGAATAACTCATCTTTATTTAAAGTGACCGTTTGGGCCAGAGGCTCCCAAACTTTTTTTTCTCATAGATCACTTTGAAAGTTTTGCTGGTTCCGGTGGACCCCCTGCAGCTACATTTCTAACATATTCCCAAAACTCGACAAAAAAAGTGAAGATTAGATCTAACTATGGAAATTTGCATTGCGGCTGAGTTATTGGTTAATTAATTAATTGATTGTGCTGTGAGTGGATGTCAAAAAAGTAAAGTTAGCCAATCAAAAAGCATTGCGGACGGTGGCAGCGGCAGCGCTTTGCAAGTCTCGACACGTTGTACTGAATATGGAATATGCAAGTTTTTACAAGTAATAGTCGCTGGGCTTCTTAAAATATTATCTGCCTACATTGAGAGGTAAACTCAAGCCAACATTTTAGTTCTTCACTATCGAAACCAGATAAATTTTCGTGGGCCCCCGCTTACGAATTGGGAACCCCCATTTTTTTGTCACGCCAACATAGACCCCCGTCGAGTCTCCCGTGGACCCCTGGGGGTCCACCTGGACCACTTTGGGAATCAATGGTTTAGACGATAACAAAAATAAAATTTAAAAAATTTGTAAATATGTTTCCCAATAGTATAATTAAGATCGGTATATATGTGTATCGATGTCAGTTCGCTACTTCCTCTAGTACCTACTTGACGAAACTACTGTATTGGCGAAACAATTGTCGTTTTACGATCACATATTAATAAAGTGAAGACTTTAACTATTTTAACTAGTTTTATTTGTATTTAAAATTATGAACAAAAGCCGAATTAATCCAATTACTTACTTTTCTTTCAATTTAGTAATGAGAACAACAGAAAATTAATATAAATACATTTCGAAGCAACTAGGAAGTTTTGCCAGAAGAAATATTTTAATTTTTATTTTAACAAAGTTCAATATTAGTGCATTTATGTATTACAGTTAAGTACAAAATCAGCCTGTAGGCCCTTCCGAACTATGTTATCTTCTTTGTCTAGGTTCTAAATTTAAAAGCAGATATCGGCAATATCTGCCAACCAACTATAAGTGAAAGTTGACAAATTTGTGCAAATCAATTACACTTTCGCGAAGTAAGGTGAATGAAATTAATGCTTTCTACATATACGACGTCAATTATTCGAATTTTTTTCTGAAAAAAATTCGCCCATATGCATAATTCGAATAATTAGCGTCGCGTATGTAGAAAGCATTTATTTCATTCACACAACTTTGCGAAAATGCAATTGATTTGTACAAATTTGCCAACTACGGGCACAGTATAATATCTGTTCCTTAATGCAATTTAAGACATTCCCGACGATTCGAACTTCAGTCCCTTAATAGCTTAATGGTTAAGAGCGTGGTCCGGCAAACAAAAGACGTAGGCTGAATCCTGCATAAGGGCGAATCTTTTTCAGTAAGGAATTCGAATAATTACACAGGCCAACAAAGAAAAATTTTTTTTTGGTGCATCTCTGTTTGTTTGAATAGTCGATAAAGTAGGTAATGTACAGTATATTGACATACGTCATTTTAACTCATCAGCTCTGGTTTACCTACTACCCTCATTGTGAATTGTTGTCGGTCTTCTTATGGTCTTGTTCGTAACTAGTCATTATTACAATATCATCGATAAAGTTTGTGTTACTATTTTATTATGGATAGTACGTCCAGACGTTGTGTTAACGATCCTGATATATTTTGTTATGTTTGTGGTGAATACATACTGAAAAATCAGCGTAAATCGATTACAAACACAGTGCGTCGTTTGTATTTTGCTTACTTCGGTATTGAAATTCTACACCAAGATAAAGTGTGGGTGCCTCATAGTGTTTGTAAAATATGCGTTGAACATTTGCGACAATGGGAGAGAGGGAAACGTAAGTCTTTGAAGTTTGGAGTGCCTATGATATGGCGAGAACAAAAAAATCATTTTGACGACTGTTACTTTTGTATGATTAATATAGTGGGCATCAACAAAAACAATCGCCATAAATGGAAATACCCCAATATTTCTTCAGTACAAAGACCTGTTCCTCATTCAGAAAATGTTCCAATACCAACTTTTCACCAGGTAGTGCAGCAATCTCAGGAGGATGAAGCTGAAATACCTATTTCTTCCCAAGTAGATGATGACTTTCAATACTGCGGAATAACATCAGATCCTAAGCCATTTTCGCAGAATGAGCTTAGTGACCTCATCAGAGACTTAGATCTTTCGAAGGAACGTGCTGAGTTACTAGCGTCAAGATTAAAAGAAAAAAATTGTCTTTCCTCAGATGTTCGAGTGTCTACATATCGCACGAGAGAGGGAAAGTTATTGAAGTTTTTTTCATCTGATGAAAATTTTGTGTATTGCTGTAATGTGAGTGGTTTGCTGGCTTTCATGAGTTTAACGATCTATCAGCCCAATGAATGGCGTCTCTTTATTGACAGTAGTAAACGAAGTCTAAAAGCAGTTCTTCTACATAATGGAAATAAATATGCTCCCGTTCCAATTGCTCACTCAACATGTGTAAAAGAAGAATATGAGGTAATTTCAAATCTTTTACAAAAAATAAAATATATTGAACATAACTGGGTGATCTGCGTCGACTTGAAGATGGTTAATTTTTTATTGGGTCAACAGAGTGGTTATACTAAATACCCATGTTTCATTTGTCTCTGGGACAGTCGAGCTAAATCACGTCATTGGACTGCAAAAAATTGGCCTGTGAGAGATGCTCTTGTTGTTGGGGAAAGAAATGTTATAAATGAACTCTTAGTTTCAAGAGAAAAAATCATTCTTCCGCCGTTGCATATAAAATTAGGGCTAATGAAGTAATTTGTTAAGGCTCTCGATAGAAATGGTCAATGTTTCCAGTTTACTTCTCACAAATTTCCTGGTTTAAGTACTGAAAAACTAAAAGCAGGTATCTTTGATGGACCTCAAATACGTAAATTGATGAAAGACACAACTAATTTTGAGACTTGTATGAATGATGTGGAGAGGCTTGCCTGGCAATCTTTTGTAGCAGTTGCACAAAATTTCCTCGGAAATCATAAGGCTGACAACTATGTAGAACTAGTAGAGGAAATGCTGGTGCGATTCAAAGATTTAGGCTGTAATATGAGTATAAAATTACACTATCTCAATAGTCATCTACATCATTTCCAACACAATTTAGGAGATCCACCAAGACCTAAAAACAATGGCGAATAGATACCAAGGAAGGTGGGACAGCCATATGATGGCTGACTATTGCTGGGGAATCATGCGAGATTACCCGAGTCAGTTTCATTCTAGAAAATCACTCAAAAGACAATTTCTTGATGTTTAATGTCAATAAAATATATATTTTTTCGTGAATTGTGTTTTTTTTTTCTCGGGAACTAGAGCTGACAGAAGAAAACGGGTAACATTTTTGATATCGCCATGTAAGACATACTTAAAATCGGGTCTAAAATCTCCAGCACCAAAATGGTTGTAGGCCAGTGTTATCGTCGTATATGTAGAAAGCATTTATTTAATATTTCCCCTACACATAGGTGGTAATATAGGTAATTGCTTTTTGGAATAATGGACGATAAAGATAGGGACAGAATAAACAGCGTTTTTAAAACATTAGAAGAAAATCAAGATAGCTTGCAAGAACAAATCAAATGGAGTGTTTCCACATTAAAATCCATGTCCGAAAAAATAGACAACACATTTGAAAAAAATAAGTACGAATCAAGAAAAAATAGAAGAAGGAATAAACATAATAACAAGAAATTTAGAAACTGTAAATCATCATCAAGTGATACAAAATGATAATTGCTCAGCTTCAAAATAACAATTTCGTATTACTATCGTTATTAGAAGAAATCAAAAATGCAATTGTTTTCACTGACATGAATAAAATACACCTATCCATACTAACAGTACAAAACATACAAGAAATGATAGACCAAACTAAATCGATATACAGGCTGTCACACAAAAAACGCCTCAAACTGTAACTCTATTACTTATATTTCGATTTTCATGAAATAGGTACCAAATGAAATGTTTTTATGAGTACTATGTTTGAGGCTACATTTACTTTTTTCAGCGCCATCTTTAATTACTAGCGATTGTCAATTTTTTTTTTCAAATTGCACGGTATAGGATTTTTTTTGTATAATTGAATAGAGATTTTTTTCTTGAATCCATTGATGTGCATTACATCAATTTTAATTAAATTTAGAAGAAATAAATTATTAAAACACTGTCCATATATGCTCTTAGTCACTTGTGTTATACTGTAGTGCGCGATGAAAAATAACGCATTACGCATTTGTAACTGTCATTTTTTTACTTTTCTGTACTAAGCAAGCATATTTTGTCCTTAAATATTATGAGTTTTAAAAATTCAAGGTTCCTATAGAAGAGTGTGGAGAAGAAAATCATTAATTTTGCACTAAAATGACAAAAGCACGACAATATCCGAAACAAGACTGCATTTTTATAGATGTATGTTAATATGTTTCTTGTTAAAAAGGTTTGCTCAAACTAATTAAGAAATTAATCTGAAAAATTTAGTTAATACTAACAAAAACGACGACAGATTCAACGGGGTCAATCTTGCTGTCAAAAGTTGAAAATTAGTTTCTACCAAAAGATAGAATAGGATCGATTTCAATATTGAAATATGCTAAAAACAACTTAATGCTTTGTATTAAATTTCTATTTATTACATTTTTATGCATGACTTTCGTGATAGTTTTATAATACTTGCGGTATTTACACGCTATTCTTGTGTAATTATGTGAAACTCATATTTAGATAACAGCTGTTGTTCAGCTGTTATCTAAATCTGAGATATTTTAATTAATATTTCTATACTAACAGATGCAAGATAACTTTTCAAGTACTTTAAAACCTTGAGTACGAATCATTTAATGCAATTAATAATTATAACAGAAGATATACTATTACGATTTCGATTCTTATCAAATATTTGTTGGTGATAAATCATAACTGTTTATTTAATGTTTTTTTCTAGAAATATGCTGCATAATAACCCTATACTAATAGGTGTTTCTTTTAGGGATTTGATTTTTAAGTTCCCAATCTGTTTTTAATGTCAATAATTTTGACAATTGACAGCTGATTTCTATTCAGGACGTTTTTCCATTTAAAAATGAGCATACTTACACCAAAACGATGTTTGCAAATTGTGCAAATTTATTATTTATGACTCGTCTTCATGAACTAAAAGTTTTCCTTAAGATATTCTATCACAGAGACCCTAAATCTACTCGAACTACCACTACATTTCATGTGCATAGGTAAACTATTAAAGCGTTTCAATCCGTTCACAAACACATTCTTGGTTGTTTGCACCCTATTATAGTTTTCAATATAGATATCGTTGGTATTTCTGGTTCCGTAATTGTGAATTTGATCGACCGTTGTTAATTTACCACTTAAATAAGGAGGCATTATTCCTATTTTAATTTTATAGATGAAAACCATTGCCTTATATTGGGAATTTACATTAAGTGACACGCCACCATGCGGTAAATTTTGGAACTAGCGTTGGAGGTATACTTGTATTGTTTATTGGGTTCTATCGTATGTAAAACTGTATTGTGTTTTCATCTTTTCCTTACTATTTTATATTTTTGCTACTGTTTTACGACAAGTTTGTCTTTCTGAACATTACCCATGGTTCGTATATTCTTCAGATGGTATTATCTTCAAAAATAATACACCAAAAAAATTATTAGAAATAAAATGTCCATACAGTGGAAAAGGTAAAAGTGCTGTAAATTGCATCGATTCATGTAATTATTTGATATCGAAAATAACACAGTGCTAAAGAAAAATCATTCATATTCTGCGCAAATTCAGTTAGGAATGGCCAAATTAAATTTAACCAACGCGACTTCTTTATATTTGCTTGATATGACTCGAGTTACATCAATATTACAGTGCCTTTCGATAAAGTATATTCATATAATTTAATTACAACTTTAAGAAACAGGTATGTACATTTAATATGTAAAAATAAAGATTTAAAAAAAAGTACTTTTCAATTTTAAAATTGCTCAATATGTGTCGGAGATCGTTAAATAATATGCAATAGCAATAGCATGAAACAGTATACAAGTTTTTTAGCGATTTGGGCCAAAGAATTCTTCAAATTCAAAATAATTGGATTTTGCACTTACGTCGTGTTATTTAACAGCTCGAGTTAAATAATTGGTTGTCAAAAAGCTTTATTATTAGTACAATATTCTTACATGTTTGTGTACGCAGATGAAGTAGAGCTTTAAAAAAATATGTTTCTTGATGAAGAAATTAAAATCAACATAAAATAAAACCCCGAACCAACTTCTAAAACACTTATAAACATGGTAAACACGATACGCTATATACAAAAGTAACGAGCCATCGAAAAAATTCATAATTGGAGTAGACTGTGAAATTGGGTTGGTACTTTAACCACTTCCACATAATGACATTTATTATTTGACATTGAAACTATAAGTTTGTGTCAAATTTTTCAAAACTCTTATTAAGAAAATTAATTGTGTTTAGATGTAAATTGACAACATTTTCAACAACTTCTGTAGCTATATGTAAATTTTGATTATGATTTCGATATTAAATAAATTATTTGTTTTCTTTTTTGTTGTAGTATCATTTCAATGCCAGAACCTTTTTTTTACAATGAAACCAAATGAAACTGTCAAGCATCAAGTAATATGTCATTATGTGGAAGTGGCTAAAGTACCAACCCAATTTCAATTATGAATTTTTTCGATGGCTCGTTATAAAGCTATACCTCCATTCGACGCCATCTTGGCAACGATCGTGACGCCACCATCGGTAATGTTATTTCCCAATACTATGTATTGGTTTACACTTAATAAAATAAACCTAACGTTTCTAGCATTAGATTAATTGGGGTATATCTATTACATTTTAATACTATTCTCCAAGCCCTATTCTGTAGTTTTTGGAGTTGCTGCATTTTATTTCAATTTATACTAAATAAAATTACAGAGCAAAAATCAAAATGTGGTGTTATTAAAGACTTAAACAACAACAGCCTGGCGTACAGTGACAAATTATGACTCAATCTATTTAAGAAAACTATCTTTTCAGAAATTTGATTTGATTTGATGATTATTGAAGTATTGAACGTGAATTTTGAAATAAAAATTAGTAATCAATATTACCCCCAAATATTTCATATTCTCAACTCTGGCCATTTTCTAAGAGTCCATATATAAATCTATATCATTAAAATTAAATTTAGAAATCTTATATTTAGTACCAATTACTATGAACTTAGTTTTATTTAAATTCAGTGCCATATTATTCTCACATACCCACTTATACAGTTTATTTAATTGGACAGTCATGCTATCCACCATCTTCCTAATATCATCACCAACTATATAGATCATGGTATCATCAGCAAGCATTCATATTTCGCAACTATCAACCGCTTTGACGATATCATTAATGTACAGAATAAACAATAGTGGATCCAACACTCTTCCCTGGGGCACTCCGTATTTTGTAATAATCTTATCAGACATCCCATTTTCATATTTTACAACTTGATATTCCCATTTTATTTAATTTACACAATAGCAAGGCTCTGTTCGCAAAACTTACCTTTTCACACCACGCATACTATAATTGATAATACGCATTCGCAGGGACGTCGTACAGTGCGCACCGAAAAAGTTGTTGCTGGTTTAGAGCGTAGTGCTCGGAAAACTCAAATGAGTCTATTCGCCGTCGTGTACAGCAATTGGAGCTTTGCCCATCCACTATATGGAAAATTTTACGAAAACATCTTGGTTTACGAGCTTACAACATCCACCTGTGCAAGAGTTACAGTCGCGTGATCATCATGGCATTTATCCTGAAACAAGATGATCAAGAGAGATCATCTTTTTTACAACAAAATCTTGTTCAACAACGAGGCTTATTTTTGATTGAACGTCTATGTCAAGAAACAAAATTGGGAGCACAAAACAACCAGAAGCCATTATTTAGACGCCGTTACATCCACAAAAGGTCACGGTTTGGTGCGCTTTATGGGCTGCTGGGATCATTGGCTCATATTTCTTCAGAAATGATGCCGGCCAGAACGTTACAGTCAATCGAGAGCGCTATAAGTCCACGATTACTGACTTTTTAAATTCCCAATTAAATGGTGTTCGTTTAGAACAGCTTTGGTTTCAACAAGCCGGCGCAACATGCCACACAGCGCGCGTGGCGTTAAAAATTCGATGAGCCTTTAATTTCTCGTAATAGTCCTGTGAATTGACCTCCACGAACGTGTGAGTCACCCCCTTTGGATTATATTCCATGGGGATATGTGAAGTCGGTGGTCTACGTCGATAAACCGAAGACATTGGATCACTTGGAAGCCATCATTCGCTGAATTATTATCGATATAAGGCCTTAGCTGCTGGAAAAAGTGGTCCAAAATTGGACTTTTAGATTGCGTTTCATTCGAGCCAGCTGCGCGGCGGCGTAAATATGCCCGAAATGATATTCAGACAATAATGGCATAAAATTGTCTTTTCACTAAAGCTAATTTTGTGACTGTTACCTACAATGATTTTAATGTGTTTTATTTAATTTTTAAAGTCTATAACTTTAAAAAAACACCCATTTGTAAATCTATTTACATAAAACAACCTAATGTTTTGTATTAAATTTCTATTCGCTAAGTTTTGTCTATTCGCTAAGTTGTATTAAATTTCTATTCGCTAAGTTTTGTCTATTCGCTAAGTTTTGTATTAAATTTCTATTCGCTAAGAAATAAGTAATAATTCTATTTCGCTAAGAAATAAGTAATTAAACTTCAAAATTTTCAAAAATTATTTTATTGTAAATACCACTACAATATTGTTTCGCCATACAATGGCTTCATCAGGTGGATGAAATACTGAATATGTACAATACAAGTTTGAATATTTATGTGAAAATTATTGGGGAAATGGTGGTGGAAAAATTTTTACAATCTTAAATTTAGTAGAGGGGAGTTGTTTAAATCTACTTGGTCATTTAAAGCTAATTCTAAACTATTGTATCTACTAATTTCTAAGTTTTCTAACAGGTTAAGTTTTTTACTTTTTTCTTGAATGTAAAATTTTGAAATCTATATTAAATCTATGATTGATATCTATACAATGACATGCGAAAGTTGAATCTGTTTTCTTTTCTTTATGGCTTCTGTCGTGTTCTTTCATCCTAATTTTGAATGTCCTCCCCGTTTGTCCTATGTATACCTTATTACAATCTTCGCATGTTAACTTATATACACCAGAGTTTGATTCTTTGTCTATTTTATCTTTGTTGTTTTTAATAATATTCTGTATAGTATTGCCTGTTTTAAATGATATATGTTCGTTATTAAGTTTTTTAATGAAAGTACCAATTTTTTCCGAAATTTTTCCTAAGTAAGTGATTGAATTATAGGAATTAATTATCTTGTATTTTAATTTTGGATAAACTAAGGAAAGGGTTTTAGATTTTTGTTGGCTATTTAGGATGTTATTGACAATATTTATAGAGTAACCATTGTTTAATGCTATTGTGTATATTCTATTTAGTTCAAGGTCGAAATTACTTTTACTCATAGGTACATGAATTAATCTATATACCATTGATTGGTATGCTGATAATTTGTGTGTTATAGGATGAAAAGAATTAGCGTGTATTGTGGTATCTGTATGTGTTGGTTTATGGTATATAGCGAACTCGTGTTTATTAGTTTTGTGTGATATGGTTAAATCTAGAAAATTAATGCTTTTATTTATTTCTGTTTTTATAGTAAAATTTATTTTGGGGTGAATAGTGTTGATATAATTATGTAAATTTCTATTTATTACGTTTTTATGCATGACTTTTGTGATAGCTTTATAATACTTGTGGTATTTACACGCTTTTTTGTGTGATTATGTAAAACTGAGATTTAGATGACACTTCTGTACAAATCTGTAATATTGTAATTAATACTTCTATATCAAAAATTCAAGATACTTTTCAAGTACGTTAAAACCTTGAGAAGAATCAATTAATCCAATTACTAATAATAGAAAATATACTAGTACGATTTCGATTTTTATCGACTATTTGTCTATGATAAATAACAGTTTATTTAAACTTTTTTCTAGAAGTGCTGATAATTTTTGACTATTAATAAATAATATATTTTCTAGAAAATTGTGTAATGATGATTTCATTTCACACATGTAATAATATATTATGGGACAAGTGATTGAAATAAAAGTTCAACGTTGAGAGTGGGAAAAAGTAACTCAAGACGTTGAAATTTTATCAGCCACGAGTTGAATATACTATTTTTTCCACGAATTTTTAAAATAAACGTTAATAAACCATTTTTTTATTATTTTTGATGAACATTAACTATAATACAGCAATTTGTGTAATTAGCACCAATTGTATTTATACATTTATTGGAAGTATTTGTATTCATTTGACGGACTCATGTGAAATAACTGAAATTCAGTTATTTGAACTTGAGCTTGTTGATTGTTTATCTATAAATAACTTCTACGCTATATCGTTTCTTGCATACATTCATCGATGTTTATAAACTTTCTATAAGTGAACTCGTAAATGTGTTTCGACTTGGGAGGGATTAAATTAGCAAAGTCTGTAAAATATCGTTAAAGAATTCCAAGAAATCGCACGTAAAACGTCACGGCGGCAAATATTCCATTAAATAATCTTAAAAATCCCACCTTCAAAACATTTCTCCAAAAATATACTGGTTAAAATGTTCCTGATGAATCCACCTTACGCAAATATTATGTTTCTAAGTGCTACAGTAAACTACAGTAAAACGCATTAGAAGCCATCTTTCAAATCAGTACCTATGGATAAGTGCCGACGAAATTGTCGATATATTAGGATGCCGTGTGGTAAATGTTGTAGCTGGTGTACTACATCCAACTATTCCATATAACGCATATGCAATAGCAACGAAAGTTATAAATACACTTATGCGGAAACAGTAGCTAAAATCATTTAGGAGAATATACACCAAATGCTTCATTACAAAGAAAAAATATTTTTATTTTTCAGTGACAGTGTTGCATATATGTTAAAAATAAACAGACTATTAAAGGAAATATATCCAAATATTCTGCATATTACTTGTGTAGCACATGCTCTCCACAGAATCTGTGAATATTTCAGAGACACCTTTTCGCAAGTTGATAGACTTGTATTCGCTTTTGAAAAAGTTTTCAGAAAAGCACCATTGAGAGTAGCTCTTTACAGGGAAAATCTTCCATGTTTGTCATTGCCTCCCTCTCCAGTAATAATTAGATGGGGAACATGGTTGGAATCTATTAGTTTTGATGCAGAGAATTTCGATAGTTTACAAAATTTCGTTTCATGTTTAAATGACGATAGTCGAAGTATTTCTGAGTGCAAAGAACTAATACAAATTACAAATTTAAAAAATCGGTTGTACTTTCTTCAGGAACACTTTGGAAATTTGCCAAAACTAATCACTTATTTTGAAAATCAAAATCTCAAACTAAATGATGGATTAACCACATTAGATTTGGCTATTAATAATTTGAAAAATATTCCAAGTGACTTCGGATGTGGCCTTCGGCAAAAAAGACGCAGCTTTTAATATAAATCCAGTTTAATAACATTGCGGCAATTGTGTACGGGCGCAATGCCTCAAAATCTAACTGCTAGATACGCTGAAATAATAGTATGTTACATTACTAGGAGTAGAATGCTGTCATTTTTGCGTCGAGCCCAGAAGTTTGCTGTCGAGGCGATAGCCGAGACAGTGCAAACTGGGCGAGACACAAAAAGCTTTCTACTCCGTTTGATGTATACTATTTTTTCTTCAAATAATTTTTACCGTTCTTGTGAGCTACACATTTAAATATATCATGCATTATAGTCGCTTAAATATAGGTTTTATATATCCGTCAAACAACTGTCAAAGTGTTTTGTGTAAACTTTTATTTATTTAAGTAATATTAAAAGTACAATTATGAACAGAATAATTTTGTATATTGAAATCACTACTGCCTATTTCGATGTCGGTGTTGATAGAAGTAGTTGACATTCTGACATTTCCCATTTTGATATTTAATAAAAAATCTGGTCAAGTTTGTGGCCTTTAGACGAAGAGCAGCATACTCTCTGTACATATTCATGTAAAAGTCTTCGATTATAGTAAAGGAACGTTATATTGCGCACTGACACTTATACGTACCTCAGCAACTAAATATCTCTGTTCGGTGCATTAACTAAGAAATTATCAATTTCACCTTTACACAATACCTTGGATTTTTTTGGTTTATAACCTTCGCCTTGACGCTTTAAAAATGCTGTCAATTTGTTATATTTTCCAATATTTACATTTTGTGTTAAGTTTAGTTGAGCTTTAATGATTGAATATTGTGCCCATAATATGGAGCTTTTCAAATTTTTCGGTAAACTTGCAAAATATGCCAACAAAACGTTTTCGGTGAAGTTGTTGACATTTTGTTCTCTAGTCCACTTCAGAAATTTTGCATACGCATTTTCATACACTTTACGAGATTTAGTCGGGATTAAAGTTGCAGCAGCTTGATTGGCAATTTTTCTTAATTCTGGTGGCGTACATCGAAATTCTTCTTCACTCATTTTATAAATATTTGACAGTTATCAAATAATCGTTCAGTCACTTTAAGGAGTTATGATTGGTCGGTTACATTTTCTTACTAGTAAAGAAATGAACCCATTTTTTTACTAGTAAAAAAATGAATTATTTCTAAGGTATGTATTCAGTAACAAAATGATCATATTTTAGTACGTTTGAAGAAAAAAGAATATTTCCAGTATGCACTTATAACCAGTTGCGATGTAGAAAGGGCGTTTTCTGTCTACAAGGATGTATTTCATTCAAAAAGAACAAATTGTACAGAAGAGAATCTTGAGAAAGTATTGCTAGTTAATATTAATACTCCTTTACTAAACTTTAACTACAAAATGAACAATAAAACGTATTTCGTATTTTATAAATCACAATCCGTTTGTTTTCCAATAATATAAAGAAAATTAAAAACGCTTTCAAAATACAAATTTTCAATAGTACGCCCGTGGCCGATGAATCATGGGTCTCTTGTGTCCGGTCCCTACTCATCAGTTAAGAATTGTAAAGGTTCAATGACGATTTTTGAAATATATCTTGTTAAGGGTATCGACTATAATTCATTACAATCATTACTATTATAGAATGTAATAGTTTTGAATCCCTTCATGAACGGAGAAAAGACAATTTTTTCGTGAAAACTACTAAATAGGATTATTGACTGCAACGATCTATTATTTAAACTGAACTTACATGTTCCTAGCCGTCCATCTAGATATGTTTCAACATTTGTATTATCGACGCCGAGAACCAATTTGTTGATAAACTCACCTTTATATAATACTAGCTGACCCGGCGAACTTCGTACCGCCTAACAATAGCCTAAATGTAGTGTTAACTTTTAGCTAAATTTAAAATTTAGGATTTTATTATCGTAATAAAATGAATACAAAAAATTTATTAAGCTCAATAGCTTATTAGGATAATATATATAAAGAAAATAAAAATTCAATAAAAGTACAAAAATAAAGTTTTCAATGGCGTGTCAGCAAGACGTTAGCTTTATTGAAGCTATGTATTTTTCTGCATGGGTTGCACTCGGGTTGATTCTCTTCAGTGAAGGATCATGTGATATACGACATTTTACGTTTTGTTATCAGGCGCAAGAACAAATAAAGCGGATGATTTGCCGACACGTGAACATGCCACGTACAATTGACCATGAGAAAAACCTGCATTTTCTAGATTCAGACCACAAACACTCAAGGATTGGCCTTGTGATTTATTAATCGTCATGGCGAACGCAAGAAGAATCGGAAATTGAATTCGTTTAAACTCAAAGGGCATATCGGTTAAGATAATCGGAATCCTCGGAATGAGAACTTCCTCACCTTTGAATTTTCCTTTGAGCATCTTCGCGTGAATCACATTGATCATCGGTTTTCTTATCACTAAACGCATTCCATTACATAGTTTTGGTTGGTTTAGATTTCGAAGCGTGATGACTACCGAGCCAACCTTCAGTTGTAAATTGTGCGGTGGCAAACCAGGCAGATCCAAGACGTTTAAAAACTCAGTTGGATAGTTGGTGGCTTTGTCTTCGTTTGTTACACAGTCAATAGATTTGAATAAATGCAGAGTACCAACGATTTGATTTTGAGTTACTAGGTTTAAGTCATCCACATCTTTGTTCTTAGCCACCAAAATTGCTCGCTCACTCAACTATTTGTTGTTTTTGTGGTTAGCAATGATGTTTGGGAATACTTTGTTGATGAGCTCGTCTGTCGAAGAGACGAAATTGCAAAAATTCGGAGGAAATTAAATCAATCCGCTCAATTCGTCATTACCGATAGCCAACATTTGCAGAAGATGGCGAAGTTCCTAACCTAATTTTTTATTTTCTGTAAAATTTTTTTCCGTGAATTTTTCCGATATTTTGATAATTATTCTGCTATTTGAGGCGGAGACAAATCCAACAAATCAGAGATCATTAAAAAACAAATCGACCTGTAACTTTTATATGCTTTTTTCAAAACAAATCACAGACAACATGAAACAAAAAAAAATTACACTTTTATGTCACTGATTTGTAATAGACAACAATTATTACAAATAAGCTATAAGCGTGCGTAATGTAAGCTGCTAATTGCGGAAGTTGGCGGAGTTTCTAACCTAATTTATTTAAAAATTAATTTTCTATTTAATTTTTCCGATATTTTAGTAGTTTTTCTGCTATTCGGGGCGGAGGCGAATCCAACAAATTAGAGAGCATTAAAATCGGTCCAGCCGTTCTTGAGTTATAAATGGTGTAACTAACCCAACTTTGTTTTATGTATTATGATATGTAAAATAGCTGATGATTATTACCTAGATATTTTTCATAATTATAAGTGAAACTAGGTTATGTATATATTTGGCTAAATGTATGTACACATGTAATCAAATATATTTTTTGTGTGTTACTTATTACGATGTTAAGTTCAAACTCATAATTAAGTATATATTCATTGTAAAGTATTAATTATGGTTCTGTAATTGGTTTTATCTGTTGGGTCAAGTGCTACAAGAGTAATTGATTTATTTCTCAAAATATAAAAACAAACTTTATCTATCAAAAAGATCCACATGAGAAATTCTTGCGTTTTATATTTTGCCAAATGAATTGGAGCTTTAACTAAAATATTTGTTCTCTCACGAGGAACCGGAAGTTAAGCCGTTTGTTAATAATTTAGAATCTCTAGTGACGGTCTGACACTTTTTTAGGTAATCGATCATAATTATTCCACGAATATCCTAAAAAAACTGAAACAAGAACTTTTTCCAGCAGTCTTTTAAACTCGAAACTTCTTAGGCCTTAGAGAACCATGATGCTTCCACTCCATCGATGACTGTTTTGTTTCTGGGTTGTAAAAATGGGGCCATGTTTCATCCATAGTCACAAGACGGTTCAAAAAATTTGAATCTCCTTCAAAATGGGAACAGATTGTACGTGATGCTTTCACTCTGCTCGTTTGTGTTCGGCATTCAAGTATTTAGGAATCCATAAGCAGATTTTTTTTCATGTCTAAATCGACGTGAACTATATGATGGACGCGTTCATATGAAATCTTTAGTGCCTCAGCTATATGTTTCAGCCCAATTCGACGATCTGATAATATCATGTCATGAACTGCGTCAATATTTTCGGTCTTCCTGGTCACTTTTCTTCAACGTTAAGGTTTTCTCTTTTGAATGACGCAATACAATTTTTAACAGTCACATATTATGAACATTGATCGCCGAGTATCTTAAGAACTTCCTTACCACTTAACCTTTTCAAATACAAGTATTTGATGATGCCTCGATACTCCAATTTATCGATTTTCATATTTGCATTCGACATGCTTTCTTTCAAAATATACTGTACTTCAACTTCTTGCGCAAGATTTTACAGTGACACTTTTAAAATGTAATTATTTCTTACCATTATAATAAGATTTTGTTTTGTTCAGGGAAAATGGCCTAGGCTAACTAGATATCAATACCCCCTCGTACAATTAAATATTGAATTTATTCACAATCAATCACATTAACGCATTGTGTTTTATTCGAAATATATATTAATGAACTCGACTTGCAAACTTATGCGGCCCTTGTCCATGATTCTTTACCGGGTCTGAGCTGGAACGGCATCATTGCCACAGCTTCTTTTTTTACCGACGTTTCGCCCACTTTTGCAAGACATATACTTAGGTCTGTTTCTGCTGTTGACGTTGTTGCATTAAAACTGAATGCCTGTTAATCAGAATCAAGGTTATGAGGGAGCTCTTCCAGGTAGTCATATATTAAATATAATTATACAGATATTACCAAAATTTGATATTTCTATCTTTTGCAGTTGCATGTAATTTAGAACAAATGTTTCAGACACTGAGCATACCGCCTTACGAGGCAAATATCGCGCACTCCTTCCCATTTCATACAATGCAATGAAAGCGGTATTCAGGCCATTTCATATTATAAATGACGTTCAGTAAGCGATTATCAAATAAGTACTGACTGAAAATTTTGTCCAATGAATAGAACTTTGATAATATTTATGGCACTTACTTATTTACTATAAAAAAATCTAAGAAATTAGTGCACTTTTCTCTATTTTGAATTCGTTCATATCTCTAAATACTGAGTTACTACAAAAGAATCATCGGGTTTGAGAAAGCTATATTTCAGAAAGTATTATAGATAGAATAGTAAATGACATGTCTATAGTCAGCGACAACCTTCAAGCTTAGAACGTGCGCCTACGTACATCGCTTGACATGCGCACACCGAAGCCAGCACGCAGTATGCAAAATAGCGACGATGTAACAAAAAGCGTTTTGCGTGTTAGAGTACGCGCGACGTTTCTCGCTTGTTACGGTGCAACATACATTCCGACGGCAATACGAAAGTGATCCTCCAGGTCATCAGAGCATTCTATGATCGGATCGAGAAGTTCAAACAACACTTACTAAACGTAAAAGCACCGGACGCCCACGAGTGCCTGAAACAACGGTGGATGCGGTTAGACAATGCTTCGGGCGCTCGCCACAACAATCTACCAGTGGCGCAAGCCGTGCACTTGGTATTCCGTAGCAAACTGTTTGGAAAATTTTGCGGAAGCGTTTGCGATTCAAGCCGTACCGTATACAGATGGCGCAAAGTTTACGTCCAGACGACTATGTCAAGCGAACCGAGTTTTGTTGTGACATGCAGACAGCAATAGAGGACGACGAATTTGCTAACCGTCTCGTGTTTAGCGACGAAGCGACATTTCATTTAAGTGGCAAGGTGAACCGTCATAACATTCGGATATGGGGTACGGAACCACCTCATGTCACTGTGCAACATGGAAGGGATTCTCCAAAATTGAATGTCTCCTGTGCTGTATCCAACACAAAAGTGTACGAACCGTTTTCCTTCCGTGAAAAAACTGTGACCGTTATATCCTACCTCGATATGTTGCAATTGTGGTTATTTCCGCAACAGGCAGATGATTCAAACAACTTTATGTTCCAACAAGATGGTGCTCCGCCTCATTGGCATAATGAAGTGCGTCGGTATCTAAACGAGATGTTACCTCAACGTTGGATAGGCCGTTGTTCTGAAACAGATGTGACATTATACGCGTAGCCTCCCAATTCTCCCGATCTTACCGGTGAGATTATTTCTTTTGAGGGTATATTAAAGACAGGGTTTACGTACCACCATTACCTACAACAGTTGAGGAACCCAGAAGACGCATTACTACTGCTGTTAACAGTACCGACCGAGACTGAACTGGACTATCGTTTGGGTGACTTAAGGAGCCCACATTGAACATTTGTAATAATTAGAGAACGGACACGCTTACCACCCAGTGCAGTACTGGCGAAAGGCTGTATTTCTAAAATATTTAATTTTATTTATATAATTGGAAAACAAAAGGGTGGTGATCTATAAAATTACGAAATACATATGTATTTGTTGAAAAGTTGTATTTTTAAAGTTTTTAATTTTATTTCTATAATTGGAACATTTTTATTTGTTCATTTTATCGTTCAAGTTTAGTAAAGGAGTATTAATATTGACTAGCAATAGTT
Organism: Melolontha melolontha; assembly: GCA_935421215.2. NCBI lineage: Eukaryota > Metazoa > Arthropoda > Insecta > Coleoptera > Scarabaeidae > Melolontha > Melolontha melolontha. The sequence goes on from OW285235.1 coordinate 72,690,706, forward strand.
TCTCAAGATTTTCTTCTGTCAATTTTGTTCTCTTTGAATTAAGTACATCCTTATAAATGGAAAACGTCCTTTCTACATCGCAACTGGTTATAGGTGCATACTGGAAATATTCTTTTATTTCTTCAAATTTAGCCGTTATATTTTGTGGAATTGTCTCCATACATAATTGCTGCAATGTTTTGCCGAAGGCCACATCCGAAGTCACTTGGAATACTTTTCAAATTATTAACAGCCACATCTAATGTGGTTAATCCGTAATTTAATTTGAGATTTCGATTTTCAAAATAAGTGATTAGTTTTGGCAATTTTCCAAAGTGTTCGTGAAGAAAGTACAACTGATTTTTTAAATTTGGGATTTGTGTGAGCTCCTTGCACTCACCAATACTTCTAGCATCCTCCTTTAGCAGTGTTACGAAATGTTTTAGACTATCGAAATTCTCAGCATAATAACTAGTAGCTTCCAGCCATGTTCCCCATCTAGTTATTACTGGAGTGGGAGGCAGTGACAGAGATGGAAATTTTTCCCTTAAAAGAGCTACTCTCAATGGTGCTTTTCTGAAAACTTTTTTAAAAGCTGATACAAGTCTATCAACTTCCGGAAAAGTGTCTCTGATATATTCACAGATTCTGTGGAGAGCATGTGCTACACAAGTAATATGCAGCATATTAGGATATGTTTTCTTCAATAGTCTGCCTGTTTTTAACATATACGCAGCACTATCACTGACAAATAAAAGTATTTTTTCTTTGTACGTGGCGTCCGAATGAAGCATTTTTTGCATATTCTTCTTAATGGTTTCAGCAACTGTTTCCGCATCAACTCTATTTATAACACTTGTTGCTATTACATATGCGTTATAGGGAATAGTTGGATGTAATACACCAGCTACAACATTTACCACACAGCGTCCTAACATATCCACCGGTTCGTCGGCGCTTATCCATATGTATTGATTTAAAAAATGGCTTCTACTGTTCCCTTATAGCACCTAGAAACATAATATTTGCGTAAAGTTGATTCATCAGGAACATTTCGACCAGTATATTTTTGAAGAAATATTTTTAAAGTGGGATTGCTAAGTTTATTTAATGGAATATTAGCCGCCATAAAAGTTTTACAGAGTTCAGTTGTGTTTGCGATCCTAGGTGACGAATTTTTGACGATATTTTACGGATTTTGTCATAAATTTCGGAATCACTGACAATGGACATACAATCAGTATGACCGTCAATCCAACTCGCCATTATTTTACAATGCCGTTCTCGACATTCTTCCATATCATGTCTGAAAAAGTAACTTAAACAATGCTCTAGATCTAAATAAATGAAAACTAAAAATGTGTGCGTAAGTTATTGAAACTGAACGAAAGTCAATGCACACTCTTACGTCGAAATGATTGGTAGAAATAGATTCAATCAAACGATATTAAACAGGATCTGTCACAAAAATTACGATGTAATTAACAATTAAAACTATGAAAACAAGAAACTTACTCACAGCACTTTATTTATCTTACGCAATATAAACTAATAAATAAAATATATTATAAAAACCCCGCTTCTATCTTCGCTCATGCAAACACTTTAAAAAACACTATATTCTCCGAATACAATAGCTGGCCTGTCCATTGTTATCGCGGCGAGACCAGGTGTCCGAGTAAGTCAAACAAATACTTCATTGAATTACGCCGGGATGTACTGAGCGACGTTATACACAATTCCAATTGCCGATTGCGTTTTATGGAAATTGCGTCCGTTCTTTAGTAATGATATGCTTAAAAGCTTGATTATTTTTTCTGCATATACATGTCATTTACTATTCTATCTATAATACTTTCTGAAATATAGCTTTCTCAAACCCGATGATTCTTTTGTAGTAACCCTGTATATTTTAAAGTCAAGGTAAATTAATAAGAATTAAATCATAATGTCACTTTTCCCTCTGCTTCAATTAATCTAAAATATGTATTTGAATTCAAAAAATTATATATAATATTGTAAAGTTAATTAATAATTATATCAATTACCGACATTAACTTAAATTTAGAGATCTTGTAGCGCTGTAAAAAGTTACATTTTTATATATATTATTTAAATTATTTATAGTAAAGGCACTCTTATTCAAATACACTAAAAAATTGAAGATAATATTAAAACTACACAATTTTTGTCTTTACTTGTACCCAAACCCAATAGCGTAGTAATTAGTAAGATATGTAGTAGATAAGAAAAATTTGATAAAAAATACTTAATTATTTGCTCTTTAAATAATCTTTTTTCACTAGTATACGATAAAAGTCCTCTTTTTTGTAAACTACACATTACTTATTAATAGATATGCATTTATCCGGAAAAGTTGTTTTAATAACAGGAGGTGCTTCAGGCATCGGAAAATGTTGTGTTGAAGAGTTTTTGAAAAACGATGTAAAGGTAATTGAATTAAAGAAATACAAGGAAGATAATATAAATGGTAAAGTTCATAATTTCAGGGTGTCGTTATTGCGGATATCAACGCTGAGTTGGGAGAAAAAGTCGCACAAGACTTTAGCAAAAGGTTTGGAAACGATAGAGTTATTTTCGTACAAACTGACGTCTGTGACCAAAATAGTTTTGAAAGTAAAACAGGCAAATAGATTTTTATTAAATTTGTAACGATGTGTGTGCTTTCAATTACAGATGCTTTCCAAAAGACTGTTGACAATTATAAAAATATAGATATTTTAGTTAATAATGCTGGAATATTGGACGAAACTAGATGGGAGAAGGAGATAGAAATTAATTTAGTAAGTACAAAACAATAGACAATTAAAATTTAAATATTTCGAATTATTAATTATTTATAGGTCAATTGAATCGGCTTTTACTTGAAGATCAATACATTAAAATAGAAATAAAAGTAAAAAGTTAATCTTCAGTTAATTAATACGCAATCGTAAAACGATAATTGTTTCACCAGTACAATGGGTTCATCAGGTACTCACAGCTAAAGAGCACTTTACAAACTAAATTAGAGACATAAAATGAACAAGATTAGCATAATTTTACGTTTTTTTTTTAATCTAGGCATCTACACAAATATTGTATTGAAAATATATTGCCCATCTGTTCACCCATTACTGTTATACTATAAGACACTAAGCATGTTTGCACATAAAATTTGTTTCAATAAACTAAATGTGCATTTATACTATCGTCTAGGCAATTTTTAAACGAATAAATTTAACAAAGATGACTTATTTAAATTTATTTAATATATAATATACCATGTGGCCGCGTGCGTCTGCACTATAGCGACACCTGTAGTGTAAGCAAAACACACAGAGGTGTCCGTGTGTTAGAACAGTAAAGAAGTAGACGCATTGTTCCAATGGATTACAAGAGAGCCTAGTATTTCGCATATCCCTATGATGCAGTCGTATTTGTCCAATAAATTCACATTTAGACGGTGTAGGCGCGCAAGCGCATTAGCTGTCGCTCCCGCATATGGGTGTTAGTTGCAATGTTTATATCGTCAGGGGAACTACTCGCTCACAATATTTAATAAACCGCGTTGTTGGTGTACGTAACGGTCATTTGAATGGAGTATTATACACCGGAGCAAAAACTCTTTATGATTAAACAATTTTACGGTGGTAATTCCGCGGAAGTAACTCGAGCTTTATTTGCAGCTAATTACCCTGAAAGTCAAATTCCCGTTGATCGATTCGAAACTACATTTTCTTTAGTAACTAATAAAAATAAAGTTGTTCCGGATAAGAATATAAGTGATATAGAAATTCGAGTATGTGCTTTAGTCGAAGTAAATCCCACTATGTCGTCTCGACAAATTGCCCGCGAATTAGGTATCTGTAAAACAACGGCTCAAAAGATTTTAGTTACTAATAAATATCGTTCATACAAATTTACAAGTTCACAAGTACTTTTTCCCGATGATTATTATCGCCGTATGCAATTTTGCGAAAGAATGATAAATAAATATCACGAAAATGAATTCTTTCTTAATAACGTATTGTTCACAGATGAAAAAACATTTCGGCTTCACGGACATCATAACCGCTCAGTTTGTCGTTACTGGTCGCGTAAAAATCTACATTTGAATATACCAACGCGAACGCAGTATCCAGAGAAGCTAAACGTATGGGCAGGTATAATTGGGGATCATATAATTGGGCCTTTTTTTATTGACGGTAATTTCAACGGAAATAGATATCTACAGTTACTTGAAAATAGTATTATCCCCGCAGTACGGGAGCGGTTCAATATTAATGAAGTTTGGTTCCAGCAAGATGGTTGCCCAGCGCACAATACCCGTTATGTAACAAACTTTTTTAACGTGGTTTTTTGAAACAGATGGATCGGTAACTCGGGTCCTATTAAATGGCCAGCGCGATCTCCTGATCTAGCCCCTAACGATTTCTTTTTATGGCCCTTTTTTACATAATTCAATCTACGGATACGGTGATGAACGTCCATCAAATCTAGAAGAACTTCGCGCGAGATTTACCGAAGTCACTAATACTGTCACAGCGGATATGTTAACAAATGTGCGTCGGATTTTTATAATCGGTTGGGTTACTGTTCGTGTCAAGAAGGAGGTTTATTTGAACACTTAACTAATTAATTTATTTAGAATTTAATTATTGCTTAAGAATAACATTTTCTTTTAGCTAATTGCAGGTTTATTGCAATGTTGAATTAGAATTCTGTTTTAAGAAGTAAGTATTTTATTATTGTTAAGTTTTTAGAGTGTAATACTACTATAATACTAAATATTATTTTCGTTAAGAAGTTTTTTTATGTTAAAGTCTAGTAGTTCTGTTTATGTATGTTTGTTTTTTTTTGTTGTTTATGAAGCTGTGATGAGTTACTTCACTGAGATGTTATCAGTAATTATCTGATGATTCTATCGGGAACACAATACCTCCTACACTGCTTTTCACTTGATTTGCCTACGAATACATTTATACGTATAACTTATAATACGCCCGCTGTCGGTGTGGCAATTCAAGTTGGCACGCCCATTATAGTCGACCAGTAGTTACTAATACATGCATCGCGCTATCGATGGCGGCCACACTGTATATATATATATATATAATAAATAATATATTATTTAATTGATTGTTAAGTAAAATTTGTGATTGTTTTAATTTATTAATTTCTAAACTTTACAGTAAAGTTAATTTATTGCCTTTATTTTCTAAATGAAAAATTTGAAAATCCTAATGTGTGGCTTTCTTCTAATAGTCTTAGATTTGTTAAATATTGTCCTGAAACAAAATTATTTCCAATTTAATAATTCAGTATGCACTTATAGTGAAGGATTAATAATGAGTAACCCCTTAAGTCCATTACTATAAAAAAATTTCATGAACCATCTAGAAAGCAGTATTTTTAGTAATCCCCTAAGAAAGTACATTTTATTTCGATCTAGATATGTAGACGTTTCACTGGAACACAAAGACAATTAAAACTTGCTACTTGAATTCGCCACTTCTATTCATAAAAATATTGAATTTACAATGGAAGAAGAAGTAAACGATAGCATTAATTTTTTGGATGTAACTATTAAAAAAATCAACAATAAATTAGAGTTTGACATATAGATATAATTACATATACATAATTCGTCAACAAATCCCATACAACATAAATTAGTAAGTTTCCGTAGTTTTTTATATAGATTAATTAACTATTCACTATCCAAAGAAAATTATGAAAAAGAACTAAATTTAGTCCAACAAATAGCATTAACGACTACACAGATACTCTAATTGAAAATATGCTGACAAAAAAAATATCTCTATGGTATATCCTGTAATAAAGAACAAATTAAAATCAAAATTTAGATTACAAACGTGCACTAGAAAAGCTAATGAACATATTTCAATGTATTTAAAAAAACTTCATATAAACACGGTTTTCAAAGCTAATAATAATTTATCAAAACACATTAAAAACAATAAACATATAGCAGATAAAAATAAGAAATCTGGAGTCTATAAGACATGTAGATGCTTTAAAATATTGTTGGTTAAACAGGAAGATTATTAAAAATCTGGTGTGAAGAATAATAATATTTATATTATTAAAAATACCTTTGTATTATACAAAACTGGTGAGGTTTTATCCACTCATGTATGTTTCAATTATTCTGATAAACAGGAAGATCGTTTGAAAAACGCATTACTGAATATTGTTCTTCATTTAGAAATAAAAAAACAAGATTCCACTTTTGCTAATCACCTATTAGAAGAAAACCACACATTCAATAAGGAGTTTCAAATTCTACATTTATAAAATATAAGGCAATACATTAAATTTACTGGAAAGTTTAGAAATTAATAAATTAAAATAATCAGAAATTTTACTTAGCCATCAATTAGACTTAAATAATTCACCTTAGTTAAACTTATTCATTTCAAAATTGTTTAGACGAACATAGAAATGCACATTTAGTTTATTGAAACAAATTTTATGCGTAAACATGTTTAGTATCCTACAGTATAACAGTAGCGGCTGAACAGATAGGCCACATATTTTCACTACAATATTAGTGTAAATTCTTAGATTTTTAAAAATATAAAATAATGCTACCTTGTTCATTTTGTATTTTTAATTTAGTTTGTAACGTGCTCTTTATGTATAAGTACCTGATGAAGCCACTGTGCTGCGAAACAATTGTCGTTTTACGATTACGTATTAATAAAATGAAGATTTTAACTATTAGTTTTATTTCTATTTTATTCATGGTATATCTATATTTAATCATTAGGTTAATTTTAAATTTCCTTCTGGCCTTTGCTTTACTCTTTCCTTCGATACTTTAAGTCACCTATTATTTTCTATTCACATATACTTTCAGAGAGTTCCTTAAATTTATCCTGATATTTTATTTATCAAGAGTCCTATTGTCCAGTTCACGTTGCGAATGATGTGAGACAATGGTTTCAAGATCATAACATAGAAGTATTACCTTGGACATCTCATAGTCCTGATGTTAACACTATAGAAAATCTTTGGGGTTTATTAGTAAAAGGCATTTATAAAAGAAATTTCAGAGCCCAAAACGCAAATGAGTTATAGGAAATTATTCATCTGGCTTGCGAAAATTTATATGAAAATTACGACGAATTGTGTAGGAATTTAGTGCAGTCTATGCCACGTAGACTCAATGCGATTTTAAATCTAACGGTGCCATGACTAAATATTAATATAATATTCAAATAAAATTATCAAAAAGAACACATAACCTTTACAACTTTCGTCTAAATAACAAAGTCCGTTTTTAAACGATAAAAAATTAATAAAAATGTTTACTTGATTTAAATGGTGTACACGATTTTTTTGAATACAAGAGTAACACACGCATAATTAATATAATCTTTATAAATAGATAACGGATCTGTAGATGCATCATCACAAATTTGTCTTATTCTAGTAAAATCAATATCTTTGTTCAAACACTATCGAACTTTTCTACTAGGCGAACGCTTTATGTATCGTCCACGAGTATATTGTGCAGTAAAGTTTTCGCTTCATCCACTATTTGTACCACTAACGACAACTGAGTATTATGTAATTTTCAATAGCGCTTAACTTCAAATACGCTTAACTAAAATATATACATCTGACCGGCATTCACGACCTTACACAATGCATAAAATGAACCTGCTTATCTTCAAATTCGCAATCTTCTTTTTGTAACTGGATGTATCTCGCAAAAAAAAACAAAAACTTTTCGTAGACATCTCTTACAATAAGTAATTTCCTTGTACTGAAATCTTATCGGACTGTATGAATTAACAAAAATGCTGAGTTGTAGTTTCATACGAAAACGTGTTCTTCATCAAACCTGATGTGTTTTTAAAACGTTCGTACTTACATCTTAACTAATGCTAGTAGGATCCTGGAATGTAGGGAAAATCTAACAACTCTACTTATAGCTTACATGCTTCTTTTCAGAATTTTTTAAAAATTTTATTTCTTTAATTTTGTTTATTAGGTTGCGACTACACGAGGATGTCTTTTAGCTATCAACACATATTTTCCGAAATATAGGAGCGGTTCAGAATCCTATATCATTAACGTTGCGTCTATGGCTGGTGTTGCGCCTACGATATCTTTTCCACACTATACATCAACTAAGTTCGGTATTGTTGGATTGACTAGAGCATATGGAATGAATAAAATAATCGCACGCGAGGGAATATGTATTATGGCAATATGTCCAGGACCCACCGAAACTCCTATACTTCTAGAACCCATAGAACCGAGACTTGCTTATCCCGAACTTTTTAGTCAGGACATGCAAAATTCAGGCGCAATTCAAAAGTATGTATTCAAATATCATTTAATTTTTCTTTTATAATTCGTATATTTCTAGACCCGACGCCGTCGCTAAAAGTGTTATTGAGATATTGCAAAAACCAGAGAATGGCACGATTTGGGTAATAAATGAAGATGTGTTATCTAAAGTTAGTTATCCTAGTTTAGAAGAGATGTTAAAATAATAAAAATATGAAATTTTAAGAATATTAATTATGTTTTGAGATTTAATAAAAAATATTTTACTGTTATATGCATAGTTGTATATTTCAAGAACATCTGAATAACGTGATATACACCATCGAAGCAACCAAACCGAAGGATTTGGAAGAAGCCGATACCACACCTATTTCAGTTTGTTCTTCTCTCGTAGGCAGAACGTTGATCGATGATTCGTGAATGAAATTAAAATGACATTTTACTTCTAATTGATATATGCTATCATAACTTTTTAACTTTATGTCTGGCTGTTTCTTAATGCTTTTAAGGTATGCAGTACCCCCCCCCCCCCCCCCCACTGTCCAATTAGGCATGATATGGTTATATACTACGTCGATGGGGTACTGTAACTGCACCGTACCAGCATTTAGTTACCTCTCTTCTACGGTATTTATAAACAGTGATGGGCAAATGTGTGGAACCATGTAAATATCTGTTAAATTAAAAAGGACAATGTAATAAAATTTTAGACGCGAAAATCAGAATTTTACTATATTGTAAAGTTTGTTTTTTCGGGTTCTTAAATAAAACTAACGGTAACGTAGACACACACTATATTAATAATAAAAACGAATAACAATATAAAAACTAATTACTAACAATAAGCACATTTATGTATTTGTCTTTATGTAAGTTCACTCGGCGGTATTTCGATATCGATTGAATCTCTCCCTTTATATGAGACTTGAATTTTGTTGTGGTCGGAGTTGCCTCCATTTCCACTCCATTGTTTCGTATTTCCCAGGGTTGTGACGTGTTTGTGTCTGATTAATAAATAATCGTGTGTTGTGTGTTTTTGTGCGGTCCTGTGTTGCGTATGTGTAGTCTGTGTGTTTGTCGCTTTTTGCGTTTAAGTCACTGGTCATCGGTTTTTTGCGTTTCAGTCATGTGTGTGTTTAATGTTTGTTGTTGTAGAGTGTGATTATTTTCTGTGTTTGCGTTACGAAGTATTGTATCTATTCTGTTGTTGCGTTTGTGGAGTGTAATGTTATTAGCATGTTGCCTAAGGCAAGTGCTAGTTCGTCAGTTGTGTTAGGTGTTGTGTTTCTTTGTTTTTGTGTCCATGGGTTCGTTGTTGGGGGTGGTGCTGGTATGTATTCGGGTTTGGGTGTGGTTTTGTTTACAGTGTTGTTTGGATTGTTAGGACAGTTAAGGAAAGTGGATAAGTGAGGACCACCGCAGTTTGCACACTTTGGTGGGGTTGTTTTGGGTTTTGTACATAGGTGTGTTGAGTGTTCGTCTCGGCATTTCATGCATTTGTAGTGTATGTTACAGTTTTTTTGGTGGTGTCCAAATGTCTGACATTTGTGGCATTGTATTATGTCTGTCCGTTTGTTTAGTGGTTCGATTTTAATTGTGAGTCCGCAGCAGTCGTGTATGTTGTAAATTGATTTGTATTGTCTCGTCAGTTCTATTAGTACAAGTGGTGCAGGTATGCCGTGTTTGCCGTTCATTCTTTTGATTTTTAGTGTCGGGTAGCCTTGGTCAGTCAAGTCGTTTGTAATTTCTGTGTCTGTGATGAAGGTAGGAATGCCTCGCATAACTACCTTTAGTGTTTTTTCGCTTCGTAATTGAGACGTGTATAATTGAATGTGTTCTGTGTTGAGTATGTGTTTAAGTGTGCGGTAGTCTTCGTCAGTTTTCGGTTCGATGTGAATGCCAGGTTTCACAAGTTTGTTTTGTACTGTGTTAATGTTATGTGTTTTAAGTATTTGTCGTATATATGCCCATTTGTCATTGTCTGTTATTATGATTGGTGCGATTTTGTGTGTTTTTCGTGTTTCGGTGTTTGTGTTTTGTGTGGTGTTTGTTTTTTCACTTACTTTTGTCACGTTGTGCTGTTTGATGTTGACGGTTGTAGGGTGAATTCGGTTGCTTCTTCTTCTTCCATTTTTTCCTCGGTTTTGGTTTCGAGGGCGTCGTAGGACTTTTTGTTTCGATTGGTGGCGTTGTGTGGTCGGTTTTCTGTCTATTTGTTGTTTTTTTCGGGTGTCTGAATGCGTCGTTTTCGATTTTCGGTTCCGGTTGGCTCTTCTTCGATTTTACGGGAGGCTTTTCTTTTTCTTGTTTTTCTGTGGGGTTGTTTGTTAACTCAATTTGAATCTTCGGTTCTTCTGGGTTAACCATTAATATATCCCCTGATTTTTGTAATAGTTTCTGGATATCTTCTTCTTCGTTGAGTATGTCGATTAGATTTTTAAAATCTTCAAGTATCTTGGGTGAACATTTGTCCACGTATTCGGGTTTTATCATCAGGTTGGTTATTGTTCTCGTTTGTCCGGCCATTGCTTCAGGCGTCGCTTGACGATGTATCGTCGTCTGTGCTCTCAACTGCGATGCTGCTGTAACAGAGATCGCAGTGAGAATGAATCTCTCCCTTTTTCATGAGTCCTTGAATTTTGAATCGTGGTCGAAGATTGCCTCCATTTCCACTCCGTTGTTATGTATCTCCCAGGGTTGTGATGTGTTTGTGTCTGATTAATATCGTGCGTTGTTGTGTTTGTTTTTGTGCGGTCATGTGTTTTGTGTGTTCAGTCTGTGCGTCAGTCGCGTTTTTGCGTTTAAGTCATGTGTGTTTGTTTGTTGGTCATCATCACATTTTTTTTTTGCGTTTCAGTTGTGTGTGTTTAATATGTTTTGTTGTATAGTGTTATTATTGTCTGTGTCTGTGTAACGAAGTGTTGTATTTGTTCGTTTGTTGCGTTAGTCGAGTGTAGTGTTATTAGCATATTGGCTAAGGCAAGTGCTAATTCGTCAACTGTGTTAAGTTTTGTCTTGTTTTGTCTTTGTGTCCATGGATTACTTGTTGGGGGTGGTGCTGGTACGTATTTAGGTTTAGGTGTGGTTTTATTTGTAGGATTGTTTGGGTTATTGGGACAGTTTATGAAAGTGGATAGATGAGGACCACCGCAGTTTACACACTTTGGTGGGGTTGTTTTTGGCTTAGTACATAGATGTGTCGAATGTCCGTCTCCGCATTTCATACATTTGTAGTTTATGTTGCAATTCCGTTGGTGATGTCCGAAAGTCTGGCACTTGTGGCATTGTATAATGTCAGTCCGTTTGTTTAGTTGTTCTATTTTGATTGCAAGTCCACAGCAGTCGCGTAAGTTGTAGATTGACTTGTATTGTCTCGTCAGTTCGATTAATACAAGAGGTGCTGGTATTCCGTGTTTGCCGTTCATGCGTTTAATTTTTAAAGTCGGGTATCCTTGGTCTGTCAAGTCGTCTGTAATGTCAGTGTCTGTTATAAAGGTGGGAATGCCACGCATCACCACCTTTAGTGTCTTTTCACTTCTTAATTGGAAAGTGTAATATTGTATTTGTTCGTTGTCTAGTGTGTGTTTGAGTTTTCGGTAGTCTTCGTCTGTTGTCGGTTCGATGTGTATTCCTGGTTTCACCATTTTGTTTTCTACTGTGTTAATGCTGTTTGATTTAAGTAATTGTCGTATGTATGTCCATTTGTCTTTTTCGATTATGATAATTGGTGCGATTTTGTGTGTTTTTTTTGTTTCAGTTTTTGTGTTAAGTGTAGTTGTGTGTCTTATCACTTACCCTGGTTGTGCTGTTCGATGTTGACGGTTGTGGAGTGTGTTCGGAGGTTTCTTCTTCCATCTTTTCCTCGGTTTTGTTTTCGAGGACGTCGTACGAATTTTTTATTTCGATTGTTGAAGTTGTTTCGTCTGTTTTCGGTTTCTTTGTGAATTTCGGGTAGATGAAGTCTTCGATTTTGTTTTCCGGATGATTCATTTTCTGTTTTCTGGAGTATTTTTCTTTTTTGGTCGGTTCGGGATCTGGTATTTCTACTTGTATCGTCGGTTGTTCTGGGTTTATAATAAATAAACTCGGTGAAGTCCGTAGTAGCTCTTGCACGCCGCTTTCGCTGTGCGTTTCGTCGATTATCGCCTGCGTTTGTTGAAGTAATTCCGGTGGCCAGAGTTCAACGCAGTTCGGATTTAGTTTAAGGTTTGTTATATTAATAATTCGACCGGCCATTTCTTCCGGCGTCGCTAGACGTTTTATCGTCGTAGATGATCTCAACTCCCATGTTGCGAGAGCAGATATCGCAGTGAGAATGTTCTCTCCCTCCATTTCCAGTCTTCTTATAGTCTATAGACCTTCCAGAATATCCCCGAAGTTCCTCGGTCTTTCTAGAGACGGTGGGATATTCGCGCATGTGAGTCATCGTTAGACTGTTCGCGAATATTGTGGATAACTCACATCACAATATTTATCTCTCAATATTTTCATAATCAGTCATAATAGTCTTGCTTGATACTTAGGTATGATCGTTTAAATAAAAACTTTTTTCTATTTTGCGTTCGAAATGAACTCATTATGAAACCAAAAACAGTATCGAAATGAGCTCTATTTCGATACGCTTTTTTTCATTTTTCAATGTTGGCGTTATTCGAACACAGAAATAATATCATTGCTGTCATTTGATTTTAAGAATTTAAGTACATTTGGCAGATATGATATATGTTCGTACTCTACACAAACAACGTATATTGTATACAATTGACAACAAGATATATTAGTTTCTAAGTCACTCATGTTTATATTTTTAAATAAAATATCAAGCAATGTTAACGAAAATTAATAAATAATATGTAATATAATATACTTCGCGGGTAGCAAGATTTAAATTTGACAATGTCAAGTATCAATGTGACCAACTGCATGCTTTATATAAAAATTAAACTCTTAACTTCCAAATTAAATAATTCCAATTTTATATATTAATGTAAAAAATGCAAAATAGAAAAAATACTATAAAAAACTCGTTTCATAAGGCCTTTTGCCGCATTCGCTCTTTAGAAAACTCTCCGCTATCACGGCTCGTTTTCTAAACTGATCTCGTGCGGCAAAATGGTGCCTTATGAAACTTGTTTTTTAATATACTATTTTCTATTTTGCGTTCGAAATGAACTCATTATGACACCCAAAACAGTATCAAAATGAGCATTATTTCGATATGCTTTTTTTCATTTTTCAATGTTGGCGTTGTTCGAACACAGAAATAAATATCATTGCTGTCAGTTGATTTTAAGAATTTAAGTACATTTGACAGATATGTTATATATACGTACTCTACACAAACAACGGAAATTGTATACAATTGACAACAATATATATTAGTTTCTGTGTCATTCATATTTTTAAATAAAATATCAAGTAATGTTAACGAAAATTAATAAATAATATGCGGATAGCAAGATTTAAATTTGACAATGTCAAGTATCAATGTGACCAATTGCATGCTTTATATAAAAATAAAACTCTGAACTTTCATATTAAATAATTCCAATTTATTAATATAAGAAACGCAAAATATGAAAAATTGTATAAGAAACTCGTTTCATAAGGCCTTTTGACGCACTCGCTCTTTAGAAAACTCGCCGCTATCGCGGCTCGTTTTCTAAACTGATCTCGTGCATCAAAATGGTGCCTTATGAAACTTGTTTTTTAATCTACTATTACAACTCGAAATGTAAGTACTACAATTTCGTTTATTTCTTCTTTTGTTGTGGCGATTCAACAAATTGGCTTGTTTTTGTCGAACAAAGAGTTAACGTGAATATTATAATTTTTAAATTTTCACACAAGGTCTAGTAGTTTGTGGTATTTAAAAGTGTCAATATATAATTGTTGTTTATCAATAATAGTTGAATTGAATGAAAAACAAATAATACAAATATCAACGATCATCGGTTTTGGCGATAGGACAAAAACTCATCAAGAAGTATGTAACCTTTCTAATAGTATATATCCAAATCGGCAGCCAATTTACGTTTTTACCAAAATTGCAATGAGCTTGTCATACAAATTCTGCTACAAATGATATTAAAGCGCAAGATATCGTCATATCTGTAGAGGGAAATCCCCATTTATTTACAAACTGACTGGCGCAAAGGCATGATAAATTAATTATCGTAAATTAGGAAGAACTCTTAAAAAAGAAAAATACCATCTATTTAAAAATCCTCCTCGTTCAAGTACTCTCTGAAGATGATTTCTACAGAAATCAAGTAATAACAATTTTGTAAATAATGTAGTATTTTTGGATGAGCAACCTTTTATTTGAACGGTACTATTCATAGACATAACTGTCGGTAATAAGCACAGAGTAATTGTCATTTGATACCAGAGACGCCTACGCAACACTCCAGAAAGCTTAATGTTTGGGCTGGTGTTTGGAAAAACAGAGCAATAGGACCCTTTTTTATAGAAGAAAGTAATTGGTCAAAGATATTTAAAACTTTTAAATAACTAGATAATTCCAGCATTTGAGGAAAATAGCCAACCTCCACAAAACATCTGATTTCAGTTGGATGGGGTGCACCCTTACTGTTCAGTTATCGTTCGAGATCGATTAGATCGAACTTTTGCTCACAGATGGATTGGAAGAATAGACAAAATTGAATAGCCTGCACGTTCTCCCGATCTCAATCGACTATATTTTGCAAGAATTGATTGAAAGAATCAATGAAGAGATACGAAGTGAGGGTTACAACAGAATTTACAGTCATATTGGCTTACTGTCAGCACGTAGGTGGGGTCCATTTTGAAAATCTATATATATATATATATATATATATATATATATATATATATATATATATATATATATATTCAATGTGTCCGGGAAAATGTGGGAAATCTCTCGGATTCAGATAGAACATTAAATAATAAGATGACAAGTTCCCATAATTTTTTTTCCTAGCGGCCCTCCCTACGGAGATACGGCCTCCTAAAGGACGCCGCTGGAAATCAATTTTTCTTGAATAATTTTTAAACTACTTATTATAATTTAATGAAAATTTAATATGATAAACAGTAGTAAGGGCCTCTTAAAATACTGCCCTTAAATTTAAATTAGCATGTTTAGTTTACCAGGAGCGGACTTTAATGCTTACATTTTTAACACCCTGTATGATAAAGAGTTAAAAAAAACAAATTTGGATACCTTGAACATTAAGCTAAATAAAAGGTACTCTTGTTCATTGTCGATAAAATGAACCGTTTTCGAGGAAAAAAAAATAAAAGAATTAATGTTTTATTTCTATTAAAAAGAACCATGTTTTTTATTTTTTTTTGTCTGCAACAAAGTGTGATACAAAAGTTATTCCAGGAACAAAAAAGTTTTAGTTTAGATTATTTAATACGATAAAATTACAAAGATTCTTAGAAATGCTGTTTTGTCCCAGAAAGGCACCTTAACAAAAATTATGTTTAGAAATGTACTCACTAAAGCTTGCAACGATTGAACCTAAATACGCTAATTAAAAATAATAAATTAAAAACTTCATAAGTGGGTTCAACATGGGCTCCGTGAACTCTGATACACTCACGGGCACGACGAATAGAGGACTGCTGTACTCGCCACAACAACCCAGCATTGTTTCTTATCACATCACAATGAAATGTGATTCTCTGTAAAAGTTCCTCCCTAATATCAACCGGAGAGGAATACACCAAGGTTTTGAGATGACCCCACAGGTGAAAATCCATTGGCGGTAGGTCGGGAGACCGTGGAGGCCAGGCAATGGGACCTCCTCTGCCTATCCAACGGTTTGGATAGACGTTATTCAGGTGGTCGCGTACAGCAACGCTAAAATGAGGTGGGGCCCCACATACATAAAATACATGCTTTGGCGGGTTGCAAGTGGCAAATGCTCTATTGAATCCAGAAAAGCGATCTGAAGGAACTGTAAATAAAGTTCACCATTCAATCGTGGGGGCAATACGCATGGTCCAATCAAAAAATTGCCAATTATTCCTGCCCAAACATTAATTGATTGGAACTGATGTTGATAATGATGAACGACACTGGCATGAGGGTTTTCATCGGCCCATACATGCGAGTTATGTAAATTTACAATACCATTTTTGGTAAACCCTGCTTCATCGGTAAAAAGAATAGTGCTAATGAAGTTTGGGTTTGTTCGTTGCTGATCTAACAGCCAGTTTGCGAACTGGATTCTACGAGGAAAATCTTCAGGAAGTAGTAGATGCACTTTTTGCAGATGATAAGGGTAAAACAACTGTTCTTTAAGTACTTCATGAGTTGTTGTTTTTGACGTATTAAGCTGCGCGGCTAATCTTCGAGTGCTTATTGAAGGAGTATCACCTACAGTATCCAAAATATTTTCCTCCAATTGCACCGTACGTACTGTTCTTCTCACACCAGCATCAGTACTTTTTTTTCGAAACCACCTATTAAGGGTACAAATAGATGAATGATAATTTAAAAGAAATAAATTAATTACGGAAATAATAGTGATTTCGATGACACACAAAAAAAAAACAGAAAATCCGGTAATTCGATGTGGACAAAAAACCTTCTCGGCCACCTTAAATCTCTTATAGGAAAAATTGGCTATCCAATCAAACTCGTGGAGCGTTTGAGCAAATCCCAAATACTGGAGCGCAGGATAACGATACAAATTCGTCGTAAAAACGATAATAAAGCCCTTATAAATTAAAAAGCCATGTGGTGGACGAGAAGAAAGAAGCCAGTCAACGGAGTAGCGACTGCTCTATGCGATATCTACCTACGATCTCATCGAAAGATATTCCGCGTTCGACCGAAACCGAGGTGGGCCACATGAACAAAAAGATATCTACCGGGGTTTATCAAAAATAATAAAACAAAATTGTATAGAAAGAACCCTAATTGGCGAAAAATTAATTAAGCCTCGTAACAACATCTATAAATTGTTTTTTGTAGTAACCACATATTTCAGATGTAGTACAGTTCTTATTGGAATTAAATTTTATAAGGATAACGATATCAATAGATATACTAAGGCTAATAATAGACACAAAATTGCTATTTAATTCTGTACTGCATCCTTAAGTTTATTGTTTTTAAATTTTTACAGTCATAGTATTTTTAATTCTATATTAAAAATTTACATGGAAGAATTGCAATAAAAATTTTTTGCATTTATTACCCTCAATCACCACAAAAATTTTGTCGGTTGATTTCAGATGAACCCTGTATAAGATCTCCAACCCAACGACGTCATTGTGTGAGTAGTGGAGATAGAAACAAGTTCTAACCTGCAAACGGTAACTTCAAGTATCTCATTTTAGCATGCAAAATTTTCTTGTGTACCATCTTTGAATAACAGAAATGGGTACAAATTGATGATGATTTTCTCAAGAACATCATCACCGAGACCGAATCATAGGTTCATCATTATAACTCCAAAAACAAGCAAAAATAGTACTATTTCAGAGTCCTTTAAATGACGACGTAACGATTTTGTAGATAATTAAGTAACGGAGTTTTGATAACAAAACTATAACAATAATTTATCATAAATTATTTGTTTATTTTTTTAAATTTACAACTAAAATATTATTTAGTATGATCCTGAACTAAGTAATATTTTACAAAGTCTATCCCCGACTTACGAGGAAAATCGGTTCCTTAAAATATCATCTAAATCGAAATCGTGTTTTTTGTATGAAAAATTTAAAGAAACAAGAAATATAAAATTCATAAGAACCAAAAGTTTAATTATTATCATTGCTTTATAGACCCTTAATCATCGCTTCCTAATTTGATGCGATTCTGATTCAATGGTTGACGAAATAGGGACAAATTTTAAATTGGAGTGACTGGGCAATGAAAGACACAATTAACATTCGTGTTTGATTTATGGTCAGATCTTTATGGATTTCCTCATATTTAGCTAAATATTGATTAATATTTTATTGGAATCGGAGAGCCCATTCAAGTCACTTTGTAGAAAATATTTACTCAGTTTTTGATCCAATTCAAGTCCTACGCGCATGACTTTTGCTATGAATGCACCAGGTTTCATCAAGATCGTTGTCACGATCATTTGCCGTATTAACCATTTTTAACTACCTCATCTAATTCTTCACATGTAACTTATTCTAAAAAATCGGTAATCGCTCAGAACTTAAAACTTTCTTTTTCCACTATATGCGCCAATTTAACTAACTGAAAATATTTACTTTATTGTACTTTATCCAACAGAATATTACAATTCCTTTTACAAGATATTAACATTCACAAATGTGAAGAAAAACAAAGAAATCTAAATAAAATTGTAAGTCATATACATAACAAGAAAAAGGGAATAAGTATTGACATATAGATATTAATATATTATTTCTAACTTTATAAATGCTCATACAACACTAGATTATCCTAAACATTAAAAAAAAGATAAAAAGATAAACCTAATTGAAGCAATTAATATTTAAGGAAGTAAATGGAAGTAATAAAATAAAAAGTAATAATAAAAAATAAGAATATCCAACAGTTAATTACCTGAACCAGACTGTAGCAAATATTTATTGCAGCTATTGCAAGTAAACAAAGTGAAGAATTGCGGAACAAGAAAGATTATAGCAATGGATAATCAACGTCATTGTGAGAAGAATATAAAAAAGAAGAATAAGAAGCCTAATATATGAACGAAGTTAAAGCTGGCTACTAGGGCTGGGCGAAGTATCGATACATCGTCCAATACCCGATACCATAACTGGTATCGGGTTCCCGATACCTCATATAACGAAGGTATCGATTGCAAAGCATCGATACCTATCGATACTTTACCGATTCCAGTACTCGCTAAGTATCGATGTATCGGGTAGCGATGTATCGGGTAGCGAGGTATCGATTCCAAAGCATCGATACCTATCGATACTATACCGATTCCAGTACTCGCTAAGTATCGATGTATCGGGTAGCTTACCTTTATGCATTTTTTAAATGTACATAAAAGATGCAATAACTAAGTAAAGAATTTTTAAGTATATATAGCATTATACACTATGTCTCACTAAGTTGGAACCATATGGAAAACTTTTTTATTATTAATTTTAGGAAAAAAGTTATTCTTCATAAAAAGTGCTGCATGTTCTAAAATCTAAAATGCAATCATCAGATTTTTAATTTCTTCAGTCGTATACGCTGTTTGTCAAAAAATATGAATTTTACTCAAGAGTAAAGTACCTTTATATTTGACAATATTGAAAATTGTTATGAATAAAAGATGATTAGAACAAAAAACTATGTTCAAATATGCAATTACATCCATTTACATTGAAAATAGCTATTTATGGTATAAGTGAATAAAGACAAATTTTATCCACGGAAAAATTGTTTAGCGCACGAGGTGCAAGCCGAGTGCGATAATGTTTTTGAGTGGATAAAATTTGCTTATTCACGTGTATCATACAAGATTTTTTCCAATTTTGCAAAAGTTTCAAAAAAATTTATTGATTAGGTAATTTATTTACATGAATATTGATTGTACTATTAATAATTTGATGAATTCTTAAACCAGGAAAGTTGACTCTATTTTCGTCAGAGTCAAGTACAGTGCAAGCTAAGTTGACTCTACTTTCGTCAGCGTCAAGTGCAGTGGAAGTTCCAGGCCTTTCATTTGAATTTACATCTGTCAAAATTTTTCTTGACGTGGACATTTTTTGAGCAATTGATTCGTCGATATACTGTTCTGCTACTGTAGAAGACTTCCAGCCTCCGTGTCTTTTTAGAGTTAATAAGTCAGCTCCTGCATTTGCTAATAAATTTGCGGAAGTTCTTCGGAAACAGTGTCCGGTATAAAGATCATGATTTGGTAACTTCAGATATTTTGCTATCATTTGAGGTATCTTTGCAAAAGTGTTGATACCAATAGGTTGTATTGTACACTTTTGATTACGATAACAGAAAAAATTTTCTGTGTGGTACGTTTCGTGGACGTAATTTTTTGTACTTCTTGTAAATTTCTAACAAATCAACTTGACAGTTTTCATTGATAATTGTAAATTTGCGGCTCTTATTTGTTTTAGTGTCTGGAAGCGAAATTATTAGTACAAACTCTTTCTGATCAATATCATCAACTCGAATTTTATGTAGTTCGTCAATTCTACATCCACCAGCTATACCCATAATTAGTACTACCTAGAAAGAATGAAAATTAGGAAACGTATTTCAAGGATGATTATAAAAATTCTTACCTTCATACATAAGTACATTTCATTAGGGGCCTCGGATAAAAATTTGTAAAAATCAGTTCTTTCAAAAGTTTTCGACTTTTTTGGTTTGTAACCTGAAGATTGTCTTTTTATAAAAGCGATGAGCCTTGAAAACCTGAAGAACTCCAAAATAATTAAATGAAATTTTGAATAGTTAGGTTTACGTACTTGGAAATATCAATATTTTCATTTATGGATAGCGTTGCTCTGAGCATCGAGTAATGAGACCTTAAGGTGGACACCTTTACTTTCGGCGATTTTTCTAAGAAATATGCTAGAAGTATTTCCTCATTAACAGTTTTCACAGTTTTTATTGTCTTCCAGTCGCAAAATGTTTTGTACTCTTTTTCGTAAACTAATTTAGATTTTTCTGGCAATAAATTGGATACTGCAATCGCAGCTTCGTTCAGAACATCTTCTGGTATGCTTTCTCTCTGGTTATTTGCCATTTCAAACACAGTTTCGGACTTGAAATCGACAAATTGAAGAATTTGCGTGAAATGTCACATGAGACTTGAAACAACGATCCTGGCAACGAAAATTTTAAAGGTAGTGCGACGTTTTATTTTTTTTTCCTTATTCGTGTTGTCAATAGCAGTGTGAATAAAGTGTTGCTAGAAACATTTTATTCACTGTTTTGATTAATTTTATTCACCTTTATGATTAAAATGTTGTTTTAATAATGAAATTCAATATATGTAATGATCATTTTAATAAGTAAAATTGGAAAAAATTATTTTTTCTTTTTTGTCTACAATATCAATGCAAATTTAACTGTTGTTACATGTAATCTAGGATGCATTGACATACAAATGATTTGTTGATAGCAATAAATGTTTGACAGTGAGTTTCAAAACGCGTTAGAATTTATGACACATAAAAATGGTAGCGTTAACTTGTGAAGAGAAAATAGAAATTGTTTTGATTGTGGGAGAAAATTATAAAACACAATTATTTTTAATAGTAGACATCCCAATAAACGTATTAATAATTCAACTGTTACGAAAATAGTAAATAAATTTAAGAGTACTGGAAGTATTAAAAATAATTTTAATGGAAAACGCCAAAAGCTTTTGGTTGCGGTTGCCGATGAGAATGCGCAGTTTGAAGTTATGCTGTCTGTGGTAGAAAATCCAAAACTGTCATTGCGCAAAAGGAAATCGTTGATGCAACAAAATGTAAGTAAAGATACAGTGGCAAGAATTTTAAAATTAAATAAATACAAACCATTCAAGCCAAAAATTTGATTTTTGCTGTCTCATCCAAGGAGAGTTAGAAGAGGACCCTTTTTTACGAGGCATATAATTTTTTCCGATGAAGCAACGTTTTCCTCAAATGGGCCTGTCTCGTCACAACATTGTCGCTGGTGGACTGACAATAATCCAAATTTTAAAATAAAGGCTCATGACCAATATTCATTTAAGACGAACGTATGGTGTGGCATTTATAAGAACAGAGTAATAGGGCCTTTTTTTCGACAATCTATGAATGCCAAACGTTATTTACAGTTTTTACAAACTCACATCAATGACTACATAGACGAACTACCCATACAAGAACGTCAATGTATTTGGTTCCAACAAGACGGTGCCACATGCCATAGTATATTGAATGTTAGGGAATATCTTGAACATATTGCTATGAATTATGATTTTGAAATTTGCTTATTCACAATTCACGACAAATCTATACAGCTAGGATACTCAGTCGGTTTAATTTCAAAAAATGGGACTGCTTTCCTCTCAGGGTTCTAATCGGAAAAGTGGTTTTTCTCTTCTACAAATTTATAATGCGCCAGTAAAAGAGTATTGACAAATGTTATAATTATGTTTCTTTAAGTTACTTTAAGTTTCTTTAAGTTACTAAGTTTAGCCGGGTGTTCGGCTAGTTCAGCGATTATTATAGAGACAGCGCTGAATATTCCTTCACGCTCTGTCTTAATAATATCTGCAAGATAGCTAAGTAGTTATGTGTTATTGAATGTGTCTCTTCTCCAACAGGGGCGTATTGATAATCATGTAGAAATGTGAAATACGTATCTACGTCTTTGGAGAAGATACATTCAAAAATACATATGAACTTGTATTGTGTTCTTCACACCCCATTTTTAATAATATTATATATTATTAAAAATACTTTTGTATTATACAAAATTGGTAGGTTTACCTACTCAAGTATGTTTCAAATTATGTTGTTATATACGTATTCGGTTTACGCCGACAAGTAGTGAAGACACGATAATACAGTTTTTTATAGATACGGTGGTTACCGACTATAAGGAACACCCGGCTAGTTCAGCGATTATTATAGGGACAGCGCTGAATATTCCTTCACGCTCTGTTTTAATAATATCTGCAAGATAGCTAGGTAGTTATGTGTTATTGAATGTGTCTCTTCTCCAACAGGGGCGTATTGATAAACATGTAGAAATGTGAAATACGTATCTACGTCTTTGGAGAAGATACATTCAAAAATACAAATGAACTTGTATTGTGTTCTTCACACTCCATTTTTAATAATATTATATATTATTAAAAATACTTTTGTATTATACAAAATTGGTAGGTTTACCTACTCAAGTATGTTTCAAATTATGTTGTAATATTATTAAGGTAAAAATATCGCATGGAAGTGACCGCAGCATACGATAAAAAACTTCCTTTGTGACTTCCGATCAAAATTAAAACTAATAAATTACAAAGATGCTTTTTAATTTCTCCCACAAGAAACAAAATCAAAATAAACAAAATTGACAACTCGAAGTAAACTCTACTACATGTGCAACCACATGAAAAAATATGCCCTTGATATCCCAGCGAACTAAAGTTTTACAGTTACAGAAATTTTTTATATCAGAAATTTTAAAAAACCTTCTTTGTCATTTATATCAAATAACTAAGATTAAATCAATACGATAATAATAATACAATTAGAAAATAGAGTAATAAACTCTTTTAAATATAATAAGATATCTTTTAATATATTACTTACGTAAACAATGTGTTCATATAAAAACGAGACACGGTGTGTAAGAAAGTATTAATAATCAATTACGATATTCACAAACTCGTAAATAAATCGGTAATGATATACTCAAGCACAATCCACAATTAAATCAAAAACAAAAACCGAAATTACTAAAACAAAGATTTATCTTTAAATAAGCACATCTTTCTTACTCCACAGCACATTTGTGTCTGGTTAGTCCACATGAAGCACGTAGGCTTCGTATAAAAAAAACAGCTATAAAAATCGTACACAGCAATGCAAACGGCTTGCACCAACTGCGCTAGTCAAATATAAATATTCAAAATAATAATTCACTCATAAATAATTAAATAACTTTTCAAAATATTTGTGGGGAACAGTTCATAGCAATATGTTCCATGGAAAAGTTATTCACAGATATTCTGATCTTTTTTGGCCTGCTAGGTCCCCTGACTTAACCCCACTTGATTACATCTTATGGGGTTACTTGAAGCAAAAAGTTTACCAGAAAGGGCCGTTACAAGATGTTAACCATTTGGAGAGGATAGTTTTAGAAACATGCCAGGAAATTTCTCCACAAATGATAAAGAATGTATTACGTGAATTTACTAATAGAATGATTAAATGTATTGAACGAGAGGGTGGATATGTCGAGGCATTAGTGGAATGAGTGAAAAATAAATTTCTATTTATTTCTAGTATTAAACACAACTTAGTATTTGTATGTATTTTCTTATTTGCAAAATAAATGCACATGCATTAATTACGTGTTTAAATTGCAAAATTGTTAGAAAACATTTAGAAACGAAAAAGTTATCATGCGTTTCATAATCACAAGAGATAAATGTTCGTTGAAAATGAAAAGATTGGTAAAAAAATAACAAAACCAAATTTTTCAATATAATTGCATATTTAAACATAGATTTTAGTTCTGATTAACTTTTCTTTATAACAATTTTCGATATTGTCAAACATAAAGGTACTTTACTCTTGAGTAAAATTCATATTTTTTGACAAACCGTGTATACGACTGAAAAAATTTAATTTATAACAATTTTCGATATTGTCAAACATAAAGGTACTTTACTCTTGATTAAAATTCATATTTTTTGACAAACCGTGTATAGGACTGAAAAAATTTAATATCTGATGATTGCATTTTAGATTTTAGAACATGCAGAACTTTTTATGAAGAATAACTTTCTTTCCTAAAATTAATAATAAAAAAGTTTTCAACTTAGTGAGACATAGTGTATATCAGAATAATTGAAACATACATGAGTAGGTAAACCCCACCACTTTTGTATAATATAAAGGTATTTTTAATAATATAAAATATTATTAAAAATCTGGTGTGAAGAACACAAATGCAGGTTCACTATTAATAATATTAAAAATACATAGTGTATATATTATATAGTACCGCGATATCATAAAATTTCTGGGTCAACGGTGGCCCTGGGCCATGGGGTGAAAAACGTCTGTCTTAATTTATATCATCCTTTTGAGAAAAATCTGATATAATTTTCAGGTTAAGTGTCATGCTGACGTTAAAATTTGTCAATATATTAATCTTAATGTCAGTATGACACATAACCTGAAAATTTTATCAGATTTTTCTCAAAAGGATGATATAAATTAAGACAGACGTTTTTCACCCCATGGCCACCGTTGACCCAGAAACTTTATGATATCGCGGTATATATTTCAAAGGATGTTGTTGAATTTTATATTATGCGTAGCAGATATCCATATTATAACATAAACATAATAACTATAATTATTACAAAAAAAATATCACAATATTGCAAATTTCATACCGTAGATATGGTAGAATCGTTAAATTAATTTTATATCTCTTGAAACCGATATCAAACAAACGATACCTAGAAAACGGGTTATGAATACTGATTCCTAGGTATCGAATCAAGGTATCGATTACAAGGTATCGATTCCAAAGTATCGATTCCAAGGTATCGATTCAAGGTATTGATTCCAAAGTATCGATTCCAAAGCATCGATACCTATCGATACTTTACCGATTCCAGTACTCGCTAAGTATCGATGCATCGGGTAGCGATGTATCGGGTAGCGAGGTAACGATTCCAAAGCATCGATACCTATCGATACTTTACCGATTCCAGTACTCGCTAAGTATCGATCTATCGGGTAGCGATGTATAGGGTAGCCATGTATCGGGTAGCTTACCTTTATGCATTTTTTTGAATGTACATAAAAGATGAAATAACTTTTTAAGTAAAGAATTTTTAAGTATATATAGCATTATATATATTATACAAGGTGTGTATAAATTGTCGCAAAAGCTACACGTAGCGACATTCTTCGTTCGGTTCTGAATAAAAAATCTTAATGTTAAAATGTCGTATCATGCTTCGTAAATTCGTAAATGTCAAAATTTGACAGTAATGATTTTGATTGAACTCACTTTGAAATACAAACTTATTGTTCTACAACGTTGCCAAATGTGTTTTTCGTGGAAGTACGTTAATGAATAAATGTTTAAAACAAGCTTTTAAATCAAAAAGAAAACGTTTACGAAATAATACTAGTAAAAAATTTTCCTTTAAACTAAATTGCATCTATCTCTATTAACAGATATCGAAGAGCAAAGGTTAGTTACGCACTAAAAGTCTGAACTTCAAGAACCCCGTGAAAACAAACGAAGCATGATACGACATTTTAACATTAAGATTTTTTATTCAGAACCAATCGAAGAACGTCGCTGCGTGTAGCTTTTGCGACAATTTATACACACGTTATATAGTATATATTTCAAAGGATGTTGTTGAATTTTATATTATGCGTAGCAAATATCCATATTATAACATAAACATAATAACTATAATTATTACAAAAAAAATATCACAATATTGCAAATTTCATACCGTAGATATGGTAGAATCGATAAATTAATTTTATATCTCTTGAAACCGATATCAAACAAACGATACCCAGAAAACGGGTCATGAATACTGATTCCTAGGTATCGAATCAAGGTATCGATTCCAAGGTATCGATTCCAAAGTATCGATTCCAAGGTATCGATTCAAGGTATCTATTCCAAAGCATCGATACCTATCGATACCTTACCGATTCCAGTACTCGCTAAGTATCGATGTATCGGGTTAGCGATGTATCGGGTAGCGATGTATCGGGTAGCCATGTATCGGATAGCTTACCTTCGTGCATTTTTTTATATGTACATAAAGGATGCAATAACTTTTTAAGTAAAGAATTTTTAAGTATATATGCATTATATATGTATATTATATAATATATATTTAAAAGGATGTTATTATTGTGTGTAGCAAATATCCTTATTATGACATAACTATAATTATTACAAAAAAAAATCTCACTATATTGCAAATTTCATACCGTAGTTATGGTAGAATCGGTAAATTAATTTTATATCTCTTGAAACCGATATCAAACAATCAACACCTAGAAAACGGGTTATGAATATTGATTTCTAGGTATCGAATTAAGGTATCGATTCCAAAGTATCGATTCCAAGGTATCGATTCCAAAGAATCGATTCCAAGGTATCGCTTCCAAGGTATCGGTTCCAAGGTATCGATTCCAAGGTATCGATTCCAAGGTATCGATTCCAAAGGATCGATACTTTACCGATTCCGGTACTCAGAATCGATACCGTGCACAGACCCGATTCATCGGTAAGTATCGATACCTCGATTGGTATCGGTACCCGATACCGAAAACGTCGGTATCGCCCAGCCCTACTGGCTACACAATATCTAAAGGAGAGGGAAGGCACGCTAAAGCAAGAAAGGAAGACAGTGTGATCAAAGTCCCTAGGAAGGTAAACACCTTCAACTTTAAATCATAAGTAGGTACTTCAAGGGTCTTCGCTAAAATTCAAGCAGACACTTTTATGCTTGATAAAATGGATACCAGATCAAGCCATTACAAACCGAATATCATCAATGTATTGTAAAAAGAATTTAATATGCTCACATTAGAAAATTGACCACAGTAACTGATAATAACTCCTAGATTTTGTGTAGCTTGTTTAGATATATTGTTGACATGGTTGGTAAATATGAGTTTCGTCTCAAAAGTAACGCCCAGATCTTTGATTGATTCAACACGTGTTATATTCGATTCTCCAAGTAGATAAAATTTATATTTACTCTAAAAATATATTTTTTTAACAATTGCAGAACAACATTTCTTTAATCTTCGATGAAGAGAAATATTCACTGGTTGCACTTCCTTGTCGAAAATATTACGAAATATTGGTTTGTATTTTAAGAAAGCGTTAATGGAATTGCCTTATATTTTTTGGAAAAGAATAACGTTTTTGCTATAGGCGCTTAAAAAATGGAAATAATTTCCAGATTGTTTTTCTTAATGAAACATAGGTCATTCTAGCAAAATAGGAAGAAGATATTTTAGGTTAAAGTAATTAGCCCTTTAATCCAATCGAGTTTTGTTGACAAATTTGCGCAACCCAAACTTAATCGGCATTTACTTATATGAAATAATTCTGCTTCTTGTAAAAAGAGATTAAAATAAAATCTGGAAAAGGTATACCTACTTCGTGAACGTATTTAGGGTTAAAGAAATATTCTGGTTGATATTGAAAATTCACAGCATATGAATAGTGGTTTTAGATTTCTAAATTATGACTGCACTTTATGAATTCTTTTGTTCTAGTGACAATATTGGAGAAATTAAAACCAATATATGATATAGTGTTTTGATTTTAATATCTGTTTGATTTAAAATAACCAACGTTTTTATATGATTTTGAGGCACATTACAAATCCACTGTACCGGCTAACGCGGATAATGCCTAAGAGAAACTCGTGAGTGTTGCGGGATAAAAACTTAAAAATGAAAAACATTTATAGCCTGTTGTTTAGTTGAAAATAGCATTCTGCTATATTATATCATGTTAATTAATATTTACTGTAATAAAATATTTCCATTCCTTTTGTTTGTTATTCTAAAACATTGTTACTATTTATAAATTTTACCCAACAACAAAAGTACTAATACACTTTAAACTATTTATTTCTTAAAATATATAGTGATAAATATACAATATAAACTTTCTAAACAGTTTAAGGTATATCCTAGATGGCATCTGTGAAGAATAAGATTTCTTTTAATTTTAATCTACAACCCAAATGGCCATAGCTTGCAAGATGTAGAAAAGAGATTTGTCAACGTTGTGTGGCGCATAATGACATGACTGATCTCTTATCGTGAAAAAATATTGTATTCTGCATTAAATAATTAATAATAACCATAATAGGTATATTCATTCATTTAAAATATCGTCACAAGAGATGATGTAAATGAAATACTAAATCAATGGATTTTATATATTTTAAGAAGAGCACCAAACTATTATTACTAACATGTTATTTATATTTCTCTTACAAATAGTTTTTTCGAAACAAGCACTATAATTATTAAGTAATGGATTAACATGGTCATTTGAAAATATTTCACAGAATCGTTGTTTTTAAATTTGTTAAATGTACTATAAATTAACGAAAAATTTCAAATATATGAAATTACGATCCTGTACTAATATGTAATATTACGGCCCTGTGCAATTTCCTATGTTTCAAAATGGCAGCTTCCATGTTATCCCACATTCGCGCAGATTGAAGCGCTATCTAACAGTTTTTATCAACAGAGTATAAAATTGAAGGTTATCTTATTAACAAGCATTTAAAACTAGATTTAGCGCCTCTGACGAAAAGTTCACAAACTAAACCATATTGGCGGATATTTTATTCGTAGTTTATTTAACATATTCTTTTCTGGTATTTAGTATATCCTAGCCATATGGAAATTGGTAAATATAATTTCCATGATTTTCTGCAATCATTTGTGAAAATAAGTATAATTACATTTACCAATTACAATGTGCCTAGTATACACTAAATGAAATAACAAAATAGGTTCTTGTAAGAAGTTATAACAAGTCAAAAAACATAATTATTAGTATATATATTTAATTAAAAAAATCTAAATTTAAATATAATAAATATGTTCTTAATAATAATCTACTGATAATCCCAATTATGAGAAATATTAAATGAATGTAAACAAAACTATTCAAACAAAAGAAAATAATAACAATATTAACACTGGATTCATTATGTAATATGATAGAAAATTAACAATATTAAGACACAAGTAAGTAAAGCACAAGAAAGAATAAAATAATAAGTGCAAACAAGTAAACTGAATTTTCTATAAAAAAAAAATGAAACGTATTTTCAGAAAAATACAAATTAAAAGATTAATTATGATACTTTGTGAAACAGTATGCATATCACAAGCATTGGAGACTTGATTAAAGCAAGAACACATTAGTGAAATGCAAGATCTTAACATATATACATTTTGTAATATAATGATATAAAATACAATTATACAAATATTGATTAAATAAGTATTCTCTAGTAATTAATATATACTTACTACCTCAAAATGTTAATTCATTATTAGGCAATGAAAAAATTGTAAGTAATTAGTATATTCTTATTTCAAAAATATATATTAAGATACCTTTTAAATTTGTAAAGATTTATGTTTGGCGGTTACCGATCATTTAATACAGAAATTGTTGGTAAAGTGTAATTTTGTGCAACACAAAACTAGTGGAAACTGGGAAAATATAACCTCAAAATGCTATTTTAAAGTATAAATTTCAATACTTTCCATTAATTTTCGCATAAAAAGGCACACATTTTTGAATTTGTTAATTAAATCTGCGATGACCATTCGGAACTATAGCCACATTCTATTTTTCATTTATACCTACAAGTTGATGTAAGAGCTTCATAATTAGATGTATTAATTAGATGATAATTTTAAAGCAACAACGGTTAATAATTCACATGGCTCTTGATTACTGCTCCTTTGAAGCATATTTTTAGTTTTTGAAGTAATAGAAGTTTGTTGTGTTGCATGAGCTATATAATAGAATATGGAATTTAAGGAAGATCCAAAAATATAAAATATTTTTATAAAATTACCAATTTAATTATTTTTTCTTTTTTATTTCTATTGTAAACAACAATAACACAAGAGAAGTAAATCGTTTGAATTAATAAACATTAAAAGTCCATAAAAATGCAAATAAAAACAAAAACTATATCACAATGATTAATAAATACAACAAAAAAATAATGGTGTCAAAATGACAAAATATCAACGTTGGTCTTAATTGGTTAGAATTATTGACTGTCGTTAAAGCAAATATTCTAATTGCCGGTAATTAAAAGTTTACTACCATTCTGCCACCTATTGAAAAGTTCGCAAACTTGGCATCTTTTAACCTTGTCTAACAATTATATTTTAAACATGGCAATCTAAGTGAAATACTCCTGGTTTTATCCTTGTCTATGGAATGTCGTCAACGACGTTGAGTGTTTAGCAAAAGGACAGATTCATTCGAAATGTATTCAAATGATGAATTTAAAGCAAGATTTCGTTTAACAAAACAGACGTTTCCATATGTTTTAAATATTATTGAAAATAATTTGAAACCTTATAATGAGTGATTCATTTAGAGATACTTTTTCCAAAAGCAAAGAACAAATGAAAAAGGCCAATTTATTTAAGAAACTTGATTATCATACAAAAGAACCATTCTTTACAATTATTTTTTAAAAATTCTTTCTTTGGAGACTGTGGTTAAGTAAAAAAAACTTAAAACAAGTATATGACCCCTTACCACAATTATTAATTGTATCCTAAATACGTATTTCGACAACTAAGTTGTCATTAGGGATAAGTGTTTCTTCGACCTCCCGTAGTTTAGAATCGCATGTTTAAAATTAGTCTATACGTGGACGCGGTGTAAAGTAGTTATTGCGTAAGCGGTTCTCTCGCTTTACTGTGCCCCATGTGCGACTTTTTAATTAGTGGGTTTTACCTACTGATGATGACAACTTAGTTGTCGAAATACATATTTAGGATACGATTAATAATTTTGGTAAGGGGTTATATACCTTTTTTAAGTTATTTTTTAAAGATTATTTCTCTCAAATGTTGGCGCGACTGCGGTTAACGTAGTCTATTCTGCTGTTCCAATTTTCAACGCGTTCTAGCATTTCGAGTGGTATTTGTCCAATGACCCGAGTAATATTGGCCTCCAATGCCTCAATTGTAGCCGGTTTATCCTTGTAGACTTTAGACTTCACGTAGCCCCACAGAAAAAAGTCTAATGGTGTGATGTCACAAGATCTAAGCTGCCAATCGTTCTCGCAGTAAAGCCATAGTTTCACGAGCTGTAAGGCTAGTGGCGCCATCTTGTTGGAAGTAAATGTCTTGTAGACCACGGGTGTCAAGTTCAGGCAGCAAATAGTCCCTTATCAAGGCGCGATAACGGTCGCCATTCACAGTCACATTCCGGCCGGCTTCTGTTTTGAAGAAATATGGACCAATTATTCCACCGGCCCATAATCCGCACCAAACAGTTGTTTTGTCTGGATGTAATGGTAGCACTTCAATCTCTTCAGGTTGCTCATCACCCCAAATCCGGGCATTTTGCTTATTCACGTACCCATTAAGCCAGAAATGGGCCTCATCGGAGAACAAAATTTTTGTCGAAAACCGTGGATCTTCTGCAAGTTTATCAAGAGTCCAACGGCTAAAACGGAAACGATTCGGAAGGTCGGTCGCCTTTAGTTCTTGCACTAGTTGAATTTTGTATGCTTTTAAACCAAGATCCTTTCGTAAAATACGCCAAGTTGTTGCATACGACAAACCAAGCTGTTGAGAACGGCGACGAATTGATTCTTCCCGGTGTTCGCGTACACTCGCTGCTACCGCCGCTATATTTCCTTCACTACGTGCTGGGTGAGGTCTATGTGGTCGCGTATTATCCATTATTGCAAATTGAGTTTCAAACTTATTGATGGTATAGCGAATTGTGCGTTCGGTAGGCCGATTACGTGGCCCATATGTTGCTCTAAGCGCACGATACGCATTCCTTGTAGAACGCCCATTTTCGTAATAAAGCTGTACTATTTGTAGACGCTGTGCCGGGCTAAGTCTTTCCATGATGTAATGTCAAATAGTACTGAACCAGAATGCGCAGTCCGCTGACGCGTCGCATGCGCGCTCAGCCATTAAATCCCCACCTGAAAACGTACCTCCAAATGAATCACCCATTACAAGTAAGTATAATTTCTGGAACATTCCCTTTTTTGTCTTTAGACATTTTATAAATACCTATAATAAAATATAATAAGCAATAACAAAATTAATCTAATATCACAGACAAGTGCCAAACCATGGAGGAAACTTAAACACAACCTATTAGTCTACAATTACGAACAAAAAAAAATCATAAAGACTTTAGCTTTTTTTGTATTTTTTCATTTTATTCAGTGGTCCCATTGTTTGTGGAAACGCTAACTACAAAATACTTATCTGTTCAGAGTTATTCTACAAATACTTATGTGTTACTTGTATGCATTCTTTTAATACCAGATTTAAATTTATTCGTCAAGTTGTTATTCAGTTGTTTATAATACCGCTGTTTATAATACCGACCCTAAGAAAATTTTATGATATGGCTCTATGTACAGGCTTTTGTAGTTCTACCCTAAACTTATGATATTTTTTTTTTATTAAAAATTTATTTAATTCAAATCATATTTTAATAAAATATTTAATATTGTTAAAACCCTTATTTGTCAATTGTGTTCAAGATGACAAAAAAAATGGCACAATAGTTATTAATGTTATTACACATTATACCCTAAAATAGAAAAAACGCTCAGCATACGAATCCTCAATAACAAACGCTAATAGATTGGTTTGTTTGATTCTATATATACCATATATTATAACAGGATACCTATAAATGTTCAAGTCATGTGTAATGACGCGCAAATTTAAATTTCAAAAATATTATTTACCAAGCTTATTTTATTATATATACATATGCTATATGATTTCTAAACCACTCGACTAAAATAACACTTTCTATTTTTAACATACCTAATGTATTTATGCAAATTGAAATTAATATCAGAATAAATTGGAATTTAGTAGATACAAAATTATGCATCTATTAATACATAGTTATTTAAGATACAAGTGTAAAAATATAATTAAATTAAAATAATTCATTATATTAATTATATTATCGTAAACGTTTTCTTTTATAATAATTTTAAGTGTATTTGAATTTATAAATATAATAATAAAGTTAAAGTTGAAAAATATCTAGAATAAACGTTTAATAAAACAGGAATAATAATTTTATTTTCAAATTCAAAGAAAATAGGGAATATAAGATAACATAGATTTTCATGATAATTACAGAATATGTTTCCAAATGCATATTAATTATATTTATAACAAATCTATATCTAAAGACATTAATAAAAAAATAAAATAATATTATTACTAAATACACAGAAAGCTACATACAATATTTTCGCATAAATTCTTGGGATACTGAAAAGTTAACGTCAATTGAATTATCAGCGTTTGCCTGATAATACGTACTCACGTACTTACATATCTTATGAAGAGGAAATCCTAACAATATATCAATTCCAGTATTTATGTAGTAAAAGTAAAATGCTTTATGCTTAATGTCGAGTGAGATTATTTAATAGCGCACTAAATTGAAAGTAAAGGAATTATATAGAATTAATATCGCTTTGGTCGGGGAAATGTTTTGTATTCTACATAAATAGATATATGATTGTTATGATGAAAACTTTGCCGACAAAGTTTTCATCATAATCATTCATCATTCATTATAATCATACCCGAGTAGAGTATACACTATTCAAGTTAAAGTAAAAATATTTAAGCAATCACCTTGAACTTTATTATGGATAAAAACATGAACTTCATAAAAAGAGGAACAAATGACAAATACGTAATACCTATTCTAGTTTTAAATCTACATAATTATATGTTATTCATTTTGACGTAAAATTTGAGGTCGTTCGCAAAGAAAAATTTGTTGCATGTCTAATAACACAATCACAAATCATTGTTAAAAATTAAGAATATGTACTAAAGTAATAATAGAAAAGCGAGTAGTACAAACAAAGAGAATTTGCAACAAAAAAAAAGAAACAGTAGCATAAATAAACGTAAAAAGAAAGTCGTTGGGAATTTTAAGGAAATGAAGCATTAAAAGAAAAAAATGTGGAATCGGTACTATTATAGAGGATATAAAGAAAAGACATTCAATCTTCAATGGACACCTGCGTAGCTGACATTAGACTACCAAGAGACAATGAAATGTCGATAGAACCTGGAAAAAGTCGAAGACCCAGGACAAGTTGAAATCGGGGAATCACGAAAGCCATTAGTGTAAGACACCTAACAATGGAAAACTGATAAAATTGAAGGATGTGGTGGAAGGTGTCGGTCAACGTAATTATAATATATCTTAATTTTTAATGCTGAAAGATTTACGTATTGAAAATAAATAAATACAGTAGACACTCGTTAATGTGAACATTATGTACCGGAAACTTCGCATACGTGAACAACATATTAATTACGCTGTTATAGTATACCGTGAACAAACAATACCTTGGTTTATAGAAACGAATTTAATTTACAAAATCCACATATACTTCGCTGTTACTGCGATATAAACACTTGCATTCAAATATATAATTTTCTTTGCTTCGCTAGCATCGTCATTAGCATGGCTACAAAAATAATCGGTTAGAAATTCGCTTTTTGCAAATTTCTGGAGAAAAATTGTCCTCTCAACCAGAACTCTTAGATCTGTTTAAAATTCAGTTGAAGAATAAAATAGAAGAGCTTAGTATTACAATAGAGCAACTGTACAATGCCGATGAGACAGGACTATTGGAAATTGTTACTAGACGAAATATTTGTCTCGGCGGAATAAAAAACTGCTGCTGGTACAAAAACAGAAAAGCAGAGAATAACATTTTTGGTATGCACTAATGCTGCTGGATCTCATTAAGTAAAGTCATTGGTTAATGGTAAAGCTGCAAACCCAAGGTCATTTAAATATTTCAAATATAGACTATGAACATTCAAAATTAGCTTGGATGACTTCTAACATTTTCAAGCACTGGGTTCATTATTCGTTTGTACTTCAAGAAAGTTTCAATTTTCTACTCCCATTTCCATAATATACCGTATGGAACAGGGGTGAGAGAACGGCAGGGAGGTAAACGATACTCCACCAGTACACTAGATAAGAGAGAAGGGACGGTTATAGCACCAGACGCCAGGCGTGTCTGTGCTTAGTCTGATCAGATACGTGGACGATAGATGTGCAGAGTAATTATACGTAGAACATCGATTGTAATGGCAAACTATACCCAACCAGAAAAAATTTATTTAACTCATATGTTTATTCTTTGTCATACCATAGAATTGCAAACTTTTTATTTTTTTCGATGTAGCGGTTGTGCATCAGTATTTTTCACCTGAAATCCATATTACAGGTTTATGCAATTTACTAACAGGTACACAGAGTTTTTTCTTTTCTTTGGTGGAACTTCTGTTTTCTCAGAATATTTTTAATTTTCTCTTCAAGTGCAGCATTTTATTTAGTTACGTTAGAATAGTTTTAATAATTTTTTCATTTGTTTATATTTTCCTTGATGTAGCGTTTGTACATCCCCGGAATTTAATTATGTATGCAATCACAGGTTTGTGCTATTTATAAATACACAGATTTTTCTTTCGTCTTGGTGGAATTATGCGTTTGTTTTCTCTGAATATTTTTATTTTTTTTATTGTACAGTATGTATTTGTGCATTTTTATCATTATTATCTGCGGTGCAAGACCTCTCATCTTTGAAATACGTTGCGTATACACATACGCAATACGTATGTCTATATCACACCTACTCCTAACGTATCATTGCTTATCCAATCATACGTATGTGTATACCACACCTACATCTGACCTATCCTTATGCTGACCTATGCTTATCCAACAAATGCAACATTATACATTCAATAAACATATCGGAGAAGTAAAGCGGTGGGGACGCGTCTTGCGCAGCAGTGTCGTTTTCTTACCTCATTTACACACGGTATATTTATGCAAATTTGTCTTAATTGTGTATACAATAGACTGCATTTGAAGGAACTGATGTTTTGGAGTGTAATTAGCGACAGTGAATTGAATGAAACAATTCAATTCGAAGATGATGTTGAGGATCGAAAAAAAAGTCTGAATCCTTCTTTAAAATTTCACTAGACAACGCTATGAACGTTTATTATTATAATTAGTTTTCAGTTATATTTCGAATATTATTTAGGTATTACTAACCTATTCTTAGTATTTTAAAATTCATGAAAATTTTTTAAGAGAAATGCTTAGGTATCATTGCTCATATGTCAGAATAAAGTCCGTATTTTTTAAATTTGAACAACAAATAACAAGGCAAACTGTTATTTCTTATGTAGTTCATTTACGTAAACATATGTCCTTAATAACAAAAAATCAAAATGAAATGGTTACTTCCTAATAGCACTTAGGTATAAAGTTATAGGTAGGCAATATATCGATTAAAGAAATTATTTATTCTTTGTTTAAATTAGTAAACCGGTTCTCTGCATTTAATTTCTTGTATCCTGTGAAAATGCTAATCTACAGCAGACCGATTTTCATGTGGCCGGTTAGAAGTACCGCCCTAGAGATGCGCACGAAATTCATAGGTAGGGGAACCTCTGGCATTCAGTGTTTTACATCGTTTTAAGCAATAAACACAGTAGTGCAGTGCCGTATTAAGGTAGTGAGTAATGGAGTTTAAAAGTAAATTAAATAAATGTGTTTTACACAGTCAAACTCGTGAAGTGATCTCAAATGTATTTAAATATATGCAAGAAGAAAAAACTTCAGGGGTACTCAAAATACCACTGGATCAGTTATATGAACGCGTTATTGCCGCAACGGGTGTTTCTGAGAGAAGTATTAGACGGATTGTTAAAGAAAAAAGTGAAATAAACGCAGGTGCCGGTTCATCTTTTACATCGCCAAAGAAAAAGAAAAAAAAAACCAAGCCCAAAACCGACTTAGACGATGCAGATAAAGGTGTGCTGCGTAGAACAATTTTAAATACCTTTACTGTTGACAAAATTGTGCCTACAATGCCAAACATTCTAAGGAAATTTAAACAGGATACACTGGAGGAATAGATTCTCTTCGGAAAGTAGTAAAAGATATGGATGGGCTTTCGTTGGAGAAAAACAAAAACCAACAGAAAGTTGTTAATGGAAAAGCACGACATTCGTCAGTTAAGAGTGCCTTATTTGCGTACCATTCAAAGCTACAGAAATGAAAAAAGACCGATTATATATATGGATGAAACTTACATCTACAGTTCTCATACCGTGGCTACTTGTTGGAGTGACAATTCCAATGAAGGATTAGCAAGGCCTATATCAAAAGGTCTAAGACTAATTATTGTTCATGCTGGCTGCGAGACGGGATTCATTCCGAATACTAAATTGATTTTTAAGTCTAATACAACAACAGGAGATTATCATCACGAGATGAATTATGAAAATTACAAAAAATGGTTGTTAGAAAAATTAATTCCAAACCTGCCTCCAAAGTCTGTCCTAGTAATTGACAATGCTCCTTATCATAATGTCCAAAAAGATAAACCACCGAATTCTAATGGCAGGAAATCAGTTATGATAGACTGGTTAAGGTCTAAAAATATTTACTTCGACAATAACATGCTCAAGCCCGATTTATATAATATTATTAAAGTACATAAGCCAACATTTAAAACGTTCGAGATAGATGAAATGTTAACACAACGTGGCCATAGTGTTTTGCGATTACCGCCATACCACCCAGATTTAAATCCGATTGAGTTAGTATGGGCATCTCTTAAACAATATGTGGCACAAAAAAATGTATCATTCACTATTAGATATGTTCAACAGTTATGTGATAACTTTTTTGATGAATTTAGTGCTGCTGAATGGAATAAATGTTGTGACCACGCGATAAAGTGGGAGCAAAAGTTTTTGGAAGCGGAACCTCTCATAGACGAAGTTACAGACCGGTTCATTATTAATTTGGGTGAAGACTCTGAATCGGAGAGCGAAGAGGAAGTCAGTGATAGTGATTCTGCATAACTTTTTATATAATTATATGTATAATTTACCGTAATTTTTTTGAAACTTAGTTATTGTTCATTATTGTTTTCTCCTATAATTATTTTTGAGTATTTATGTATTATTTCTTATTGTAATTATTATTTTCATTGTTATTTCCAATAATATTAGTATTAATAATATTCTTTTCTCCACGACTATTAAATAATGTTATTACAACACTCGCCTACGCTCGTTGAAGAATATACTGTTCTTTTGTACATATAGAAAGTTTACAATGTGATTATAATGAGAAAGAGATTAGCATAAACATTATTTGCCAATCATTCAGTTAATTATCCAAATTAGTTTTACTTAATCCTAAGCCTTTCTACCGTTAAGTGTAGCTAACAATCTTATTCAGTCATCCCCTTAATGTGAAGTTAGTACGCTATTAGCTAGTAGGTAAGGTAAGACATTTTAATTAAACATGTTACATTAAACTATGCGTTTTATTTTACTTCTATTTGCCTTAATTTAGTGAAATACAAACCATTATAAACATGTTCAACAATGTGATTTTCTGAATTTATCCCTTATTATCCCAATGCACGACTCGCACAAAGAGTTTGCATTTCATTTTTCCGAATACTGTCTCTATCTAACACTGACCCTTACTTGACGCACGTACAAATTCTCCCACCGGCCACATGAAAATCGGTCTGCTGTATGTCTAATGAAATAATGAGAAATTTTGGATTTTTTGTTTTGTAAATTGAAGCTTCACGTTTAAATGTGATCAAATATCCACAACTTCAAGTACCAAAATTAAAAGCACTATCGATGTTAAACTTTTCAAAGAGAGAATAAAAGTGACATTACGTAGAATTATTTGTTTATGAAAATTCTGATTGAGTTTGAGTGAATTCTTGCTTCAAGTCAAATATTCAGTTTTACCTTACTTAAATAAACGAAGACCAACAACACTATCGCGGTAAAATCGATGGATCCGACCTACTTGGGGCCTACCGTTCCTATGGAAATGCAACCTACGTTTGGAAAGACATCAGAAACGCTTTATCCTCTTTATATTCCATACTAAATTGAAACGTTCGCCAAGTAGTAAGTTGCAAAAATAGATGAAGAACTAGAGAATACAGCAGCTAAAATAAACATTAGAAATACCATAATCCGCAAACTCTGCGGTATTACTTGGGGCGAGAATGCATCCACCTTTAAAACGTCAGCTCTTAGCCTTGTTTACTCGGTAGCTGAATACTGCGCCCCAGACTGACTAAACGGCTGCCACATATAGTTGATTGACATCCAACTCAACAAAACCATGAGAATAATTAAGAGTTGTTTAAAAAACACAGCTTTAAAACCCGCTCAAGCGGCCCATATCACCGATACTTCTGTACCGCTACCAGGAATAGACATGTCTCGCCACGATTATTAAATAGAATAAGAACGTCCCATGGCATCTGTCGCGACTGGTCGTAAATGGGAACTGACTAAGAACCTCGTGAGACTATTCCTCATATTATAGTTGAGTGCCCTCTTACAGCATATAGAGATGAGATGAGTAACTTTTTTGAATCCACTGACTCCGTGTTGGACTGGACCAATGGCCTTACATTTATTCAATTTACTACACTGTAAGACGGGTTTAACTTAACTTAGATAGTGATATCGTTCTCTAAAAGATGACACTGGGATCAATATTTCAAAACTTTTTTTTTAATTGTCAATGGTTAGCATATTCAATCGTTCAACTGTAATGTAAACTACGTTTGTTTTTATCAAAATGCTTTTTAGCCATGTATTGCAAAAACTGGATTTCCCCATGTACCATTTTTTTTTGATTCTGCATTGGTCGCTTGCGTTTACATTTATTTCAATTAATAAAAAATTTAAAAAAAAAAGCGTGAGTAATCTTTGTGAACATTCTTGCTGAAAATACTTTTCATTAAATTATCATATAACCAAGCCTGTTTACTTGAATACCATAAACACATTTACAACAAATAAAAATACAGGACTAATTTAAAACATTGATTGAAATTTATGATTTATAAATTTTAGGGCCAGGTAAAATTATACATTTGTTTATAAAAAAACAATACTTGAAGAAATTACTCATGTACATAATTACACTTATTAATTGGTATAAATATCAATAAAATACTGTATTTAAATGCATTAAAAATATTGAATTGATATAAAAAAGTATTTAAAAACTTAACAAGTAATATCTCTAGCACATTTTTTGAATTTTCTTAAGATTCCCATTTTTGATGAAGTTCTGGTTTCAGATTAATAATTCTTACATGAACAGCTTGACATTTTTCAGATTTAGGAGGAATTGGACATAATCGATATTTTACACTATCTTCTGGTATAGGTACGTATTCACCTTCAATGCTAAAACAAATTTTTATTGAATTAGTTATTTACATATTTTAGTCATGACACTCATGACTTTTACTTGATTATGCAACTGAAAAAAATATTATTAAGAAAATGTGCCAATTACAATATTTTCTATATAGGTTTGGGTAAAATATAATTATTACAATAAATAAAACAAAATTCTAACCATTTTTTAAATTATAAATACTTACTCTGATATATGTACAAATATATCATCTCCTCCATTTAAAGGTGTTATAAAACCATGACCTTTTTGTCTACAAAAAGTTTTAATTGTTCCATTCAATTCAGGTGTCTTTAATATCCTTTCAGACCTAAAAAATATTAACTATACTATCATGTGAATGACTTATAAATTACCTTACATTGAAGCTGTTCTAGTCCTTCTTGTTATTATAGGGCTAGGTACTTTTAATATAGAACCATGGTTAGGAGACGAAGGAGAAGTTTCAGTCGCCGACATTGTTTACAAAAATAATTTAAAATATACAACTTGAAAATTTGATTATTCTATATCTAATCTGTTTAGTATATTGTATTTGTACAAACTGCTCTCTAGCACACACTAAATTTTAGA
Source organism: Melolontha melolontha (assembly GCA_935421215.2). NCBI lineage: Eukaryota > Metazoa > Arthropoda > Insecta > Coleoptera > Scarabaeidae > Melolontha > Melolontha melolontha. Next base: position 72,732,380 of record OW285235.1, read on the forward strand.
TAAATTGTCGCTTAGTTAGGTTTAACTAATATTATTCTTGAGTTTAGAAATATCGTTGGAATTACATTTTCATATCAGAGGTCTTAAGTTATAATTAAATATTGTAATTAATCTATTAGGATATCACTTTAAAATCCTACCAATTATTCAATAAATATTTTGAACATTAATAAATTTCATCAAGTCAATTGGCCTAATATTCGATTTTAGACGTGCACGTATTTATTTACCGGAATACTACAGTACAATATATATTCTGCTTTTATTACTGTGTTTAATATTTTAAATTGATAAAAGAATGTATATATGAAAACATTTCCATTAGATAAATTTTTTTTGGGTATTTTGAAACTTTCTAATGTCAGTTGTGGTAGTCATGTTTTAGGTTGTAGGAGAAGCGTACATTTTACGTTTATCAAACGTTTATTTACAATTCTAATGTGACAAATATTAAGCGGTAAGTGCTTATTTTTGACTAATAGAAAACAGTCATTATTCTTACCGTATTAATTTTGAATTATATGCAACTACATCATTTTGTAGATGTCTTTGCCGCCATACATTTTGGGGCCCAATCCCTGGGCCACCATGATGGCCCAACAACAGCTGGCAGCTGTGCATGCCCAGGCTCAAGTAGCAGCTGCGCAAGCACATGCCCATGCATTGCAACAACAGATGCCACCACCTCATCCAAAGTCTGATATTATGACGGAGGATAAACTTCAGGAAAAAGGTATACATTTATATCGTATGATTAATAAGTCCTTAATTTTAAACTGTATATTTTTATTAGCTCAAAAGTGGCATCAACTACAATCTAAAAGATTTGCTGATAAGAGAAAGTTGGGCTTTGTTGATGCACAAAAAGAAGATATGCCTGCGGAACATATTCGCAAAATTATCAGAGATCATGGTGATATGAGTAGTCGTAAATATCGACATGACAAAAGAGTTTATTTAGGGTAAGTTTTTCTATAATTCTGATTCTAAGTAAAATATATATTTAATATTTTGTCTTGTTTCTATTATAGAGCTTTAAAATATATGCCTCATGCTGTAATGAAATTACTTGAGAATATGCCTATGCCATGGGAACAAATTCGTGATGTTAAAGTATTATATCATATAACAGGAGCAATAACATTTGTTAACGAAATACCATGGGTTATTGAACCAGTATATATAGCACAATGGGGGTTAGTATAGATCTAATTGTACATAATAAACTATTATCTTTAAATTTAAATAATGAATCAAATCATTTTTATTATTTGCAAACATCGGTCCTTATCATTTATTTAGGCTTAATTGTTCGTTATTGTATGGAATAGTATAACACAATACAGGAGTTAATTTCATATAATGAAAGAAATTTATAAATTTCCTACATTCTTTTACAACTTCAAACTTTGAACATAATGAATTATGTTATACTAAAATTCAAAACAATAATATTATGAATATATGCATATGTGTAAGGTGTCCATTGCCGATAGTATGAATCCTGCACCTTGCAAATTTTTAAAGAAATTTATTACTCTACACTTGTAGTGGACTATGGGAAATGTCAATTCAGTAAGGAACAAAAATGCATACATATACATACACTAATAAAAAAATTAAAAACACGAAACATCCTCTAAAAATGAGTAGTAGCATCTTCGGATTAAGAATTCTTTAGTCGTATTTTTAAACTTTGTGGATGACATTAGTTTATAACTCTTTGGTAATTTATTCATTAATTTTATAGCTAGATATTGAGAATTCTTCCTCTCTATAACTCATTAAAACTTAATCTGTGTTTAGGAATTTCTAATGTGTATGCATTTTAAGTGTGGTAGTTATTCTTGTTTAACTTAGTCACTTATTAAAGTTCTTCTTAGTATAGAAAAGGGAAAAGGATACATGTCAGAGCCATAATTTTCAGTTTAGGAAACAAATTTCTACAGTTGTATCAAAATTCCGTGTTTTGCGTACTGCTCGTTTTTGAAGTTTTAAAACTCATTATATTTGTAGAATTTGCAAAATAATACATCCTGAGCACTAAGAAATCAACCGAAGACGGTTTATGGCAAAAACATATTAGACTATGCTTTTTAAATCTATATGGTTTTTCCCAGTTACACTTAGAATCAATTGTTACATCTAGAAATTAAGTATTATTTATCTGGGCTACACTGGATTGATGCATTTTAACATGACATTAACATTTAAAGCATTTAAACTAACAGACGCATTTGTAAAATGCTTTGTAGAGACTTAAAATGAAACATCATCAGTATACATTACCATGTTGTCAGTCGGACTATCATTTACCTAGATAATGTACAATAGAGGACCCAATACATTGTTTTGAGGCACCCCAGTTTTTTAAGTGCATTTACTCAATGTGACGTTATGAATTTGCACATGTTGATTGTGATTGTTTAAGTAACTTTGACGCAATTCTAATAGTTTATCCCTAATTCTATAACGCCATAATTTTTCAATTAACGTTTCAAAAGGTTTGCTAAGATCGGCAAAAATTCTAGCACATGCTGGATATCTATATTTTGATATAGTTTATTTAAAAACTTTACCATTTTAGTAACTGTGCTACAGTTTTTCCTGTAACCAAATTGAACCTCATTGAATAATTTTTATTTCTACATAAATCTTATTAATCTATTAGGAAACAGTTTTTCTAAACATTCTGCAAATGCACTTAATATGGAAATTGGTCGATAACTCTCAACTAATTTTATTCTCTTTTTAAACAATGTTTTAATTTTTGCAGTTTTCATTGTGCTGGAAAGACATTTTTACTAAAAGAATTATTAAGTATTGCCTATAATGGCCAAGCAACCTCATCAACAGAATATTTAAGGAGATTTGAACTAATATTATCATCACCCGAAGATAGTTTATTCCTTAAACTTATATTATCTCGCGCACTTTGCATTCATCAACTGGAAGATTTGCGGTGCACAGTTAATTAACAGCTGTTTGTCAAATTTTTTCAGTATTCAATCAAAAACATTAGTTTCTTAGTTATTTCAAATATCATCATTCTTATGTAAATATTGCTTTCTACATTTTACGGCGCCAATTATTCTAATTTTTTTTAATTGAAAAAATTCACCCTTAAGCAGGATTTGAACCCACGTCCATGGTTTGCCGGACCATTGCTGTGCCACTAAGCTTTTAAGGACTGTGGTTTCGAATAGATCGGGGAGCCTTAAGTTGCATTAAGGAAACAGATGTTAATATTTTTGCCTGTAGTCGGCACTTGTTGCAAATTAATTGCATTTTCGCGAAGTAATTTGAATGTAAATATTGTTTTCTACATTTTACGACGCTAATTATTCCAATTTTTTAATTAAAAAATTCGCTCTTAAGCAGAATTCGAACCCACCTCCATGGTTGGCCGGACCATTGCTCTGCCACTAAGGGCAATTAATTTCATCATTCTTATTTTAGTAATAAAATATATCAAAAATAATTTTCTTTTTAAAGCAGCTTCCTTTGTTTTTAGGTCAGTTGCAAACTTTAAATGCCTAAAGAATAAAACTAAAATTCACATGAGAACGCATAGAAAAATAATAAAGAAACAGGACTTTTTAAATAATGTTTATAGTCGCTTTATTTATCGGTACTTCTAAGTAGTTTAAGTAGAAAAGTTAAAAATTAATTGAATACTATTCCGCAAGAGCCCGTTTATTAGTCCAAATTAAAACTGGTTAAAACATTAACTATAGCCAGTAAAACAATTTTAAAGAAATAATAATTTAAAATATTATTTTTTAATCTTTAAATAACACCAGTTTCTTAAAAAACTTTTTGAAAGTATTACTTCTTTAATACGAGACATACGTTATTTATAATATGTAACAGATATAATTTCGCTTGAATATGTGGCAAAATTTGAATTTTGAATGGTTTCAAATTTTATTCTTTATTACGTATGTTATTCCTTAGTACTATATGGATAATGATGCGTCGTGAGAAACGTGACCGTAGGCATTTTAAACGTATGCGTTTTCCTCCTTTTGACGATGAAGAACCGCCATTGGATTATGCTGATAATGTGTTAGATGTCGAGCCTCTTGAAGCAATTCAAATTGAATTAGATGCAGAAGAAGATGCTGCAGTAGCAAAATGGTTTTATGATCATAAGCCGTTAGTTGGAACAAAGTAAGTCAATAAACCAGTTTCAATAATAGTGATTAAACTTAATAATTGTTTCCTCAGATACGTAAATGGTCCAACATACAGAAAATGGAATCTTACTTTGCCTATGATGGCGACATTATATAGATTAGCAAATCAGTTATTAACAGATTTAGTAGACACAAATTATTTTTACTTATTTGACACAAAGAGCTTTTTCACAGCTAAAGCGTTGAATATGGCTATACCTGGAGGTCCAAAATTTGAACCTTTAATTAAGGATATGAATCCGGCGTAAGTAATAGTATCTCTTAATTTATATTTGATGTTCATTATTTAAATTGCTCTCTTTTAGGGATGAAGATTGGAATGAATTTAATGATATTCATAAAATTATCATTCGTCAGCCAATCCGAACTGAATATAGAATTGCTTTTCCTTATTTGTACAACAACATGCCTCATTTTGTTCATTTGTCATGGTATGTATTGCTTTAAATAAATCTAAAAGTTCACATTAGTTTATTTTGCCATGTATAAATATTATGGTAGAAACTAGCAATGTGAAAGAGAAATATAGTGACTAGTTATTCGTTCTATTGCTAAGCTCAAGATAGAACTGCTGATGTCACACACATATTAATTGAAGTTTAAATCTAAATTGTATAATGTTCTAAAGTCTATAGTAATGGGTGACTATGTTGAAAACTTTTTTCTTAAGCTTGGAAACAATTTTGCAACTTTATGTTGACATGCCTGATTCTTTAATTAAAATTTGACAAAATAAATGTCAAACAAATAATTGTATCCATATTTCGTCCATATTTATACAAAATATTCTAACAAAAAAAGACAAATTTTAAGCGAATGATCAGACCAATATATCAAGAGTTACCAAATTAAATATTTGCTTCGATCATTTATAGTTACTCGTTATATAATAAAAGCTAAACTGTCTTTCTGTTTCTATAATTGTTTTATAATTTAATTTGATAGATGTTTCATAAAAGCATTAAAAATTAATATAATAATAGTCATCCTAAAAGCTGATAAGTCTTAAAATCATGTTTTTTTTTTCCTGGTGCAGAATAAAATCTACAATTTATCATGAAAATATCAATGAAACTATCTGTTTATGTGGGTGTTATTAATATTCACTTTGCTGAAATGAAATAAAATTAACTTTGCTCAAAAATATGTACTTTATTGAAGTGGTAAGGTAATAGAATGTAGGATTTTCACGATAAGAATGCATTCACGTCATTGACAGAAACTTCAGTCTAACAAATATACAATTATCAAAATACCTACTTGATATAAAGATACTAATCGGGTAATAGAGGTAATATGAGGTGTCTCTCGTTCTAATTACTAAAATGTGTTTCTGCGCTAGTCTCATCCGAAGTAATTTTACTCTACCAGGATTATACGACCTTCATGTTATCTACCTGCAAACAACTCGCGTTGACAGATTGCAAAAATTAAGTTGACATTTAGCATCTATCGTTTCGTTCATATTTGATGGAATAAATAACATTCATTAAACATAATTTGTAAACTTATATATTTATGGCGTATGAGAAGCAACATTGAAATTTAGATATTAGTGTATAAATCACTTTTATGACAAAAAAAGGGTCATAAAACTAATTTAGACACTAATATCTAAATTTTTCAACCAGTCGAGAGCTGGCAGGAGTTGCCTTGCTCAACTTGTGGATGCCACCAGAAAAACTTCATCTGGTGCAGTCATTTATTATGTGGGCCATAGTTTGTTTCATATATTCGCAGTCACAGAGGCTAGTATCAGTTAGTTTCCATTCATACAACATTAAGTTGCACGTTCCATCCTATTTAATTGACGTTCCGTCCTATTTAATTGAGGCTATTGCCTAAGTGAGAAGGTTACGCCTAATAAAGATTCTGAAGGATTAGAAATTAGATCTCTGTTCCTCAATTCAAGGTTTTGTTAGAGGAGAGCTATCCAGCAATCATTCATGTTGATGGGATGATGAACTTCCGTATCCAACCAAATCGGTCTTCTAAATTTCAACTGGGGACGCTTTCCAAATCATCGTGTATGGGAAGATCAATGCTGTTGAAAATCTTAGCCCATTCATTCTGTGCTGCAGCGAGACGTCTGACATCCGGCGGGGCAATGTTAGAAAGAATCGGTAACCAGAGACTAGGAGTGGTTATAACTACCGGTGACGATCCCCATTGTATCGTTAAGTTGAATATCTATTAGCTTGGTGTGAGAGTTTCGATACCAGACAGCAGCACAGTATTCAGTAGGAGAGTATGCTAGTGCAATGGCTATCGTTCGCAAGGTCTCCCCATGAATTCTGGCAGGTTTATGTAATAAATTATTGCGGGTCTTCACCTTTTGACTAATTTTATGGAGGTACTGCTTAAACATAGGAGACCGGTCTAACGTTACGACCAGATAGATATTTAGGGTGGGGGTTGTAGTTGATTCCAAATTATACCACTAAATTCAACATTCACCTCTCTGTTAGCTTCTTTGTTACACAAATGAAAGGCACATGATTTGGATTTTGAAGGATTTGGTTGTAAACGCCATTTCTTATAATATTCGTCTAAACTAGCAGATCATCAGAAAGTTGTAATTCTCCATCCTCTAAATTCTTGGTTTAGGCGCATAAAGCCAAGTCATCTGCAAAAAGAAATTTTCGTGATTTTGCGGGCGGAAGGAGGAACCAGAACCGAGCCTTGAGAAAGGCCATTCTTAAAGATTTAACCATTACTAATTCGATTGTTTAGCCAGGCTGCGATTAGGCGATTGCTCTGCATATTCTGGATAAGTTTGCTTAATTTAGCACATGGGATGGCTTTTGGAACTTAAAAATCATTCAGTTTCATCGGCCGGTTATATAATTTGATTTGAAGGTCTATTGATTGTCCTATGTTACTGCAGCAGTTAAATTTCTCGTTCCTTAATATTTCTAACGACCAAATGCAAAAAGTCTTTCTTTGGAGACTGGTTAAGTAAAAACTTATATATCGACTAAGTCGATATATTTGCATTTTTAAGTATAGTGTATATGTGGACGCCGTGTAAAGTTGTTGCGTGATCAGTTGTGCTAGCTTTACTGTGCCCTATGTGCGACACTTTGATTAGTGGTTTTACTTACTGATGATGACAACTTATTTGTCGAAATACGTATTTAGGATACGATTAATAATTGTGGTAAGGGGTTATATACCTTTTTAAGACCAAATGCCACTTTCTACTACTCTTTCCTAAAACTAATTTACTACTCAAACCACGCATATGTGTTATGTATGCCAATTATAATATTTCGGAATGATTGTATATTCACTTGAATAGGCTAAATGAATTAAACAACAATTCTGGATAAATATAATAGATATGGTTCTTAATTTAATTTTCTTATACACTGTGTCCATAAAGTATCGACACCAGCCCGTAATAACGTTATTGTGCATTATTTGACAAAATGCAAAGATATGTCGATTAATGTTTTTTATTAGCTATATTTAGATGCTACCATTTTGTTTTTTCCGTCGACCTTGAATAAGTTATATAATTTAAACATTTTGGTGTTAGTGTTACATTAGAAAAGTCTATGCGACACAACCGGAAAATTTGGACGTTTTACGACAACGCATCATCTACGAAACCAGACTAATCACTCCCGAAATATTACAGAAAGTGCGAAATGGAATTTATCATCGCTTAGGATTTTGTCAACAAAATGAAGCAAAACATTATGAGCATTTGTTATAAATTTGATACTGAAAATGTCAAAAATAAAACTTAGAATTACAACACAGTTTACTCAAAAATTTTCTAATGTAACATACCAAAATTTTTACAACATCGATTAAAAATTGTAAAAGCTTTCAAAATCCACAAAGAAAATATCGGGTTGACATTTAAAAAAAATATCAATGACGTCATAACTTATTCAAGGTCGACGGAAAAAATAAAATGGTAGTATCTAAATATAGATAATAAAAAACATTAATCGATATATCTTTGCATTTTGTCAAATAATGCACAATAACGTTACTACGGGCTTGTGTCCATACTTTGTGGACACAAATGATTACTCAAAAATTTTCTAATATAACATACCAAAATTTTTACATCATCGAATAAAGAATTGTAAAGGCTTTCAAAATCAACAAAAAAAAATGGGGTTGACATTTAAAAAAATTATCAATGACGTCATAACTTATTCAAGGTCGACGGAAAGAACAAAATGGTAGCATCTAAATATAGGTAACAAAAAACATTAATCGATATATCTTTGCATTTTGTCAAATAATGCACAATAACGTTATTACGGGTTTGTGCCCATACTTTATGGACACAGTGTATGTATACATATTATTAATATTTAGTTTTGTTCATTTATACCACGCGTCTTTGAAATAAAATACATCGTATGAAAAATGGAAAGATTAAATTATATGGAATACATATATACCTAAAATATTTTCTCAAAATTCCCTCTTATAAGCGAGAGAAAAAAATGACAAAAATATTTTAAAAAAATTGTCGCGCCATTGTGCGATGAACTATAACGAGCCATCGAAAAAATTCATAATTGGAGTAGACTGTGAAATTGGGCTGGTACTTTGGTACTTTAGCCACTTCCACATAATGACATTTATTATTTGGCATTGAAACTATAAGTTTGTGTCAAATTTTTCAAAACTCTTATTAAGAAAATTAAATTTGTTTAGATGTAAATGGACAACATTTTCAACAACTTTTGTAGCAATATGTAAATTTTGATTATGATTTCGATATTAAATAAATTATTTGTTTTCTTTTTTTGTTGTAGTATCATTTCAATGCCATAACCTTTTTTTTACAATGAAACCAAATGAAACTGTCATGTGTCATTATGTGGAAGTGGCTAAAGTACCAACCCAATTTCACAGTCTACTCCAATTATGAATTTTTTCGATGGCTCGTTATTATAAAAGACGATATCTTAAAGTTGGCCCACAATAACAAAAAGAATAGTTTTGTTATTGTCCATCTCGCTTTAAGTTTCGTTCAGTTGTCGATCGTTACGTTCGTTCGATACAATTTTTCGATTATAGATAGATTGCTATCAAATAGGACGTTAAGTAAGCATAGAGCACACATCTTACATGTTTTTTTAACATATTAAAAATTCATGCTGACTTTCGCACCAGGGTATCAAACCCTTACCATAACAAAACTTAGACACAATGTTATCGTTTTTATAAACATAAACATTGCTACCTTTAAATATAATAGCGGCATTCTGAATCGATATTATATTTTATATTTCTTACATCTCGTGACAGAAAAAAACATTAAGTAAAAATAATTTGTGGGCTTTTAACACTGACATCATTTCATGTGCATGTATAAAAAGCTGACTTTGTACGAGGTTATTGTCCTTAGCATACAGTTTTTATAACATCAACACCTGTTACTTATGTAAAGATACGCTGTAGCGTATGCGTGTGCGTTTATAAATTATTTTGAATTTATAGGCGCAACATGATACAATTTTCAGGGAGGATTTTAATTTTTGGATTCGCGTCATAATTAACTCACAATATTTTGGAATCGTATTCTATATATGTAATTACATCTTTCCATTTTTCATACGTTGTATTTTTATTTCAAGGACAGTCTGTATATGCAATTTAATTTATATATTTGTAACTTGTTTGAGTTAATTTTAAAAATACATTGTATTTCATCCTATAAATACAATTCTGATACTGCGATTACTATATTAATTTGAAAACTTTTTAGTTCTTTATAAGTATTACACTTTCTGATCACCAGCACACAAAATATTTAATGAAAAACCTATAATTTAGACAAGTAAAAGTTATAGCTACATATGTATATATGTATTAAAGCAACTAATTATAATATTGATCTATTCGTATTAAATAACTGTACAACGTTATCTGTGTATTAATTACAATATATTTTAGGTATCACACACCAAATGTTGTTTTTATCAAGACAGAAGATCCTGATCTACCAGCCTTTTATTTTGACCCTCTTATAAATCCAATTTCCCATAGACATGCTGTAAAAAGTCTAGAACCCTTACCTGATGATGATGAAGAATATCTACTACCAGATACAGTTCAACCCTTCCTGCAAGAAACACCATTGTATACTGATAATACAGCCAATGGAATTTCTTTATTATGGGCACCAAGACCGTTTAATTTACGATCAGGTATTTTTTTAAATTATATATAATTCATAATATCCTTAATTTTATACAGAAAAATAAACATTTTTCTAAATTTCTCGTGAATATATCTAATTAAGTATGTATTTACAGGTCGTTGCAGAAGAGCTATTGATATACCCTTGGTAAAATGTTGGTACAAGGAACACTGTCCACCTGGACAACCTGTTAAAGTACGTGTGAGCTATCAAAAATTACTCAAATATTACGTTTTAAATGCCTTAAAACACCGTGCACCGAAACCTCAAAAGAAACGATACCTATTTAGATCATTTAAAGCAACTAAGTTTTTCCAAACAACTACACTTGATTGGGTAGAAGCGGGATTGCAAGTTTGTAGACAGGGTTATAATATGTTAAATTTACTTATTCATCGTAAAAATCTTAACTATCTTCACCTTGATTATAATTTCAATTTAAAACCTGTCAAGACTTTGACTACAAAAGAAAGAAAGAAATCTCGATTCGGAAATGGTAAATAAATTATTTCAATATATTGCAGTTTATTACTAACATATTTTCCAGCTTTCCATTTATGCAGAGAAATTTTGAGGCTAACAAAACTTATAATTGACTCTCATGTTCAGTACCGTTTGAATAATGTAGACGCATTCCAACTTTCTGATGGGTTACAATACATATTCGCCCATGTAGGACAATTGACCGGAATGTACAGATATAAATATAAGCTAATGAGACAAATTCGAATGTGTAAAGATCTAAAACATCTGATTTATTATCGTTTCAATACGGTGAGAAAACCTATTTTGATTAAATTATGTATAATTATAATATAATATATTTAGGGTCCTGTTGGAAAAGGTCCAGGTTGTGGTTCCTGGGCTCCTGGTTGGAGAGTTTGGTTATTCTTCATGAGAGGTATAACGCCCTTGCTGGAAAGATGGTTAGGCAATCTCTTGTCAAGACAATTTGAAGGAAGACACTCAAAAGGTGTCGCTAAAACAGTTACTAAGCAACGTGTCGAGTCACATTTCGATTTAGAATTACGTGCATCTGTAATGCACGATATAGTAGATATGATGCCAGAAGGTATTAAACAAAATAAAGCTAGAACAATATTACAACATCTTTCGGAAGCATGGCGGTGTTGGAAAGCTAATATACCATGGAAGGTAAAGTGGATATCTTATCTTTTATTTTTAAAATATCTATGATTCAATAAATATTTACGGCTGTGAATACAAGTTTACATAATGAAGTAAAAGTAAATTTAATTTAGTTTTAAGAGTTCTATGGTCATTTACTGCATTCTTTTTCTGGTTCATGAAATAGCGCTTCAGTACCTAAAAATGCGTTCGAGCACCGAGTTTTTACCGGCATTTCGTCTCAAATTGCATAAAACTTCTTCATTTAGTACATTTTTCAGTGCAGGAGAAAGAAATCTGAATGTGTTCCATGCAATTGGAGAGCAATGCTTGGAATGTTGTTTTAGCCGGAAAGGAAAATATTTCAAAATGAGTTTAGTTATTTGTTTGTTTAGGAAATTCCATTTTTATAGTTATCATAAATTATTTATAAAATAAATTTTGTAATGTTTTATTCTGCATTACAAAAACGTACGAATTCGAACAAGTGGATACACGTTAATACAGTTTCCGTCTGTTACGGCTGTGATCGTCCGATGGTAATCACTTGCTAAGTCGACAGTTGTCATGAGCTTGGTGTTAGTAATGTTGACATTAGGCAGTGAACGGTGCTATTTTCTTCCATGCTGTCTTTTATCATTGGCTGTATGCAGTAAGAGAGTTGTAAAAGCTGTTTATCCTAGCATCACGTACTAATGAGTAAACGAAATGGACAAACGAAAAGATATACGATACGACATTATTGTATCTAACTTGTGTACATGTAGGAATTTAAATAAATGTTTTTTTCTCACAAATGGAGTTTCTGCAAAATACTGCTCTGTTATATTTTAAAAATGTCATTTGTTTTGTACTTGAATTGCATTTTTTATTTTTATTATTTACTATTATTTTTTAACAGTACATTATATGTAATTACATTATGGTACACATTATTATTATTATATTGATATTTCGACTCATAATCTAGGACACAATAGAACTATCCAATTCAGATTACGTGTCCGAATATTAATATATCACAATACAATAGAAGCATTCAATTTAGAAGCGGTATTTCACCGAAATTTTGTTCGTGGGGAAATATATATATTTGTTTGAATTGTTACATGTATAACATCTAGCATATGAGAGGAGTTTTTTTATGTTATCTACTTAGCTATGAAAGAAACGAATTAGAAAACATAAAAACATTTTTCAAAGTAAGAGCTATTAGCACTAACACACTTATTCCAACGTTTCTTTAATAAAGCTATGAATTCCACAAAGCCACATTCATTGATTACTGCTTGAACAATTCGTGCCTTATGCACCTTGTAGTCTTATTGTAGTCTCTTTTGGCATATACTCAATGGTGCCAACACTATACTCATTCCCAAATCTTCGTGTAAAATTTTAAAAACACTCGTTTCTGATATTCCTGTTTCTCCAACAATAACTAAAACTTTTACTGTTAATCATTTCTTTAGTTAGTGCTTCCGGAGGTCACACTTGGAGTCGTCATGAATGAATTCTCTGCCTCATTTGAACTGCTTACACCAAAATTTAACTTGAAAATAGCATGGGCTATTTTCTCCATACACTGTCACTATTCTTATTTTGATAAAAATTTCATGACGCTACTATGTTCAAGCTTCAAATCACTAATTTTCTCTTCTTTAAACGAATGTGATAGTAACAAATGCTAAGCGATCCGAACCAAACTTGGAGATGTCACAGAAACTTGACGTAAGAAAATTGTCACGATATCTTATTGTTTTCATAGCTACGTAGATATAAAAAAAAACTCCCGTATATTCGTTTCGAAATGTCGTTTTCCGTTTGGTCTATTCAGGTTTACAATTGAGTCTATAACAGGAAAAAATTCTTGGCACCATGTTTGAATAGCAATTTTCACATAAATATGTGTTCTCTACACCTGATTTTTAGTAGTTTTTGTTATTAAAAAATTGTTTTTGTGTTACATACAAATTCATTTTCATCTACTAGAAATAAATGTATATCCGAAATTTTTGAATTTGTTATTATTTATTTATCACCATTTGCATAGGTTTAAATCATAATTACAAAAGCAGTTTATCTTGTGATGACTAATACTAATTTTTACAATTCACAGTGCAGTGTTTGAAATACTGCCAGGTTAAATGGCATTTGTATCAACCATCTGTTTCTGACACATTGTATTATTTGCAGTAACCTCTTACATTCGTTTTTGTTATAATACAATATATTTACAGGTACCCGGTTTGCCTATTCCAATTGAAAACATGATATTAAGATATGTAAAAATGAAGGCTGATTGGTGGACTAATACCGCACATTATAATCGGGAAAGAATTCGAAGAGGTGCAACAGTTGACAAAACAGTCTGTAAGAAGAATTTAGGCCGCTTAACGAGACTTTACCTCAAAGCAGAACAAGAGAGGCAGCATAATTATTTGAAAGTACGTAGTTATTTATAATAGAGCTATTTCAAATTCAATTTTTTTGGTATTTGTAGGACGGTCCTTACATATCTCCTGAAGAAGCTGTTGCTATTTATACAACTACAGTGCATTGGTTAGAATCCCGGCGTTTTGCACCTATACCATTCCCACCTCTTTCATATAAACACGACACAAAACTTTTGATTTTAGCGTTGGAAAGACTGAAAGAAGCTTACAGGTATGCATATAATTCTAGGTCTAACATATAATTAAATATAATTTGTTCTATTTTTTTGCAGTGTAAAGTCTAGATTAAACCAGAGTCAAAGAGAGGAACTTGGATTAATAGAACAAGCTTATGATAATCCACATGAAGCTCTTTCAAGAATTAAACGTCATCTTCTTACACAAAGAGCTTTTAAAGAAGTAGGAATAGAATTTATGGACCTTTACAGTCATCTTATCCCTGTGTATGATGTAGAACCTTTAGAAAAGATAACTGATGCTTACCTTGATCAATATCTATGGTATGAAGCCGATAAAAGAAGATTATTCCCACCATGGGTAAAACCATCCGATACAGAACCCCCGCCATTGCTAGTATATAAATGGTGTCAAGGTAATTTCTAAATTAAAACTTGATCATTAAAGTGTATTTATTATAAATGTCATCTAATTTTATAGGAATCAATAACTTACAAGATGTTTGGGATGTAGCAGAAGGAGAATGCAACGTGCTTCTCGAATCGAAATTTGAGAAATTATACGAAAAGATTGATTTAACACTTTTAAACAGATTGTTACGTTTAATTGTTGACCATAACATAGCTGATTATATGACGGCTAAGAATAACGTTGTTATAAATTACAAAGATATGAATCACACTAACAGTTATGGTATCATTCGTGGCTTGCAGTTTGCTTCGTTCATTACTCAGTATTATGGTCTAGTCCTTGATCTTCTAGTGTTAGGCTTACAAAGAGCTAGTGAAATGGCTGGACCTCCTCAAATGCCTAATGACTTCTTGACATATCAGGACGTATCAACGGAATCTTGCCATCCAATTAGATTGTATTGTCGATATGTTGATAGAATTCATATGTTCTTCAGGTATATTTCTTGAGCTACATTTTTGTCGCTTAATTAATGGTGTAAATTAAATTTTTAGGTTCTCGGCAGAGGAAGCTCGTGAACTAATTCAAAGATATTTGACAGAACATCCTGATCCTAATAATGAGAATATTGTTGGTTATAATAACAAGAAATGTTGGCCGAGAGATGCAAGAATGCGATTAATGAAACATGACGTTAATTTGTAAGTAATCAAATATTCTTCCTGATATACAATATATAAATAAATTCATAAGAATTATTATACAATAGGTCAATCTGCTTTTGAGCCATAAGAGACCTTCAATTTTATATTTTCAAATTGGTTGCTTTTTTTTTTTAGTACAGCGACATAAAATTTTCTGCAGTTTTCGGTAATTTAATATATTATTAATGCATCGAATTAGATATATGTACATGTATTTTAGATTGACAAATGGAGCAACTGTAGCAACAATAGTGCTTTTAGGAAAACAATTCTTTTAATATTGTTTTTCTTTCATAATACGTGTCATAGCTTATGTATTGAGATATTTTTAAAATGTATAAAACCCCTTACCATAATTAATAATCGTATCCTAAATACGTATTTCGACAACTAAATTGTCATACTTAGTAGGTAAAGCCACTAATCATAGTATTGAACATGGGGAACAATTTACAAGGCGTCCACTTATACACTAATTTTAAGAAAACTAAAATTACGTCCTTTTACACCTCTTCAAAAATGGCACACATGTTTTGTTCTCACGCTCTCCGTTCTCTACCTCTATTCTAAGAGTGAAAAGAGACTAACTAGAAGGGATAGGACGTTATCCGCGTTAAAAGTATTATTTTTGCTTTTTAACGATATGAATACTTTCGTATATATCGAGCTCCCTTGGATTGCTTATATTTTTGATAAGTTTTAACCGTTCTACCGTGATGTTATGATCGGCATCTAATACATGACGAGTGGCACTGGATTTTTATGGTCTATTGTATTTAATATTTGATATACGAGGGTCGATCAATAAATACCCGTGTTAGGAAAGAAGACGCAAGTTTTTCACAAATTTTTTATTTATTTTTCAACGTAATCACCTTTTAGTACAATACACTTTTCCCAACGTTTCTGCCATTTCTTTAACCCCTCCAAAAAATACGATTTGTCAAACTCTGCAAAATACGCTTCTGTCTCGAAAACTCTGCAAAATACGCTTCTGTCTCGACGATAACCTCCTCGTTTGAGCTGAATCTTTTTCCCCCGAGCCACGTTTTCATGTTGGGGAACAGAAAGAAGTCGCAGGGACCCAAGTCAGGCGAGTACGGTGGGCGCGGCAGCAATTCGTAGTGCAGTTCATGCAACTTTGCCGCGACAATTCTGGATGAATGTGCTGGTGCATTAACGTGGTGAAACAGCACTTGCTTCTTAGCCAAATGGAGTCGTGTCTCCTTCAATTTTATATCGAATCGGTCCAATAATTCACTGTAGTACTGCCCCGTGACCGTTCTTCCTTTCTGCAAAAAGTCCATGAGGATTATTCCGTTGTAATCCCAAAAAATCGTGGCCATGACCTTTTCGGACGATGGGACCGTCTTTGCCTTCTTCGGAGCAGATTCACCCCGAAAAATCCATTGTTTTGACTGTCGCTTGGACTCTGGCGTATAATAATGGATCCAGGTTTCATCAACGGTGACGACTCGACGCAAAAACTCCTGTGAATTTCTCTTAAAGAGGTTCAAACACTGCTTCGACATTGACAACCGTATCCGCTTGTTGTCCACCGTAAGCAATCGCGGCACCCATCGGGCCGACACCTTTCTCACCGATAACTTATCATGTAAAATATTAATTGCTGCTCCGTACGACACGCCTACGGCCTCTGCTACTTCGCGCACTTTCGTTCGGCGATCAGCGAGAATCATGTCGTGGACCTTTTCAACGATTTCCTCGGTAACCACGTCTGCCGGGCGGCCTGGGCGCTCCTCATCAAAAACAGATGTACGACCACGTTGATTCGTTGAACCAATATCTTACGGTTGTCATAGATGGTGAAGGGTCCCCATAGACAGCATCTAACTTCGTTTTTATTTCTTCGCATGTTTTCCATCCAAAAATAAAAAGTAAATTACGGATCGATATTGCTCTTTTTCCATTTTATCGAGAAACACGAAACACGTGTGATACAACTGGCTGACAAATAAAAACTAACCTATGAATCAGTCTGAAATTTATTATGGTGTTGTCTGACAGATGGTAGTACACGACGGTAATGCCAACTTCCCTCAGCAGCGCCACCTGTCTTCAAACACGGGTACTTACTGATCTTCCCTCGTATGTTCTTTTTAACGGGTTATTATTGAGCGTTTCGTTTGACATATATATTTCAAATTACAATCGCAGCAATTAATTTCATGCATACTTAATTTCTGATTCAAATCTAATTTATGTTTGGTATTGCCTAGAAGTAATACTATTAATTGTATTTTCGGACCGAAAAGCAACTTGGATACCTCGTTTTTTAACAACCGCTTAGGTGTTTCGTTATTTGATGTATTATTATTACTTGTAGAAAGGGGTTTTATTTTTTTTTAAGTTTCTATTTAACCGCAGTCTCCATAGAAAGACTTTTGTTGAGATATTGATAATTGTCCGACAATCAAACGTTATGATTAAAACGAGGAATTTGAATTTAAATTGCTGTTACTATAATTCCATAGAACAATGATTTAGGAGCTAACAAACTCAAATATCTTCATTTCATATTATAATGTGAAGTAATTGAAGACATTTTCATAATTTTATCTTGTATAAAACATTCAGACATCAGCGTGAATAATTTAGAAATGATACTTTAAAAAAATATATTTTCCGACGATTGTTCTAAAATTTTAACATTCCGGATTACATTTCTTAATGAAAAAATCAGTAGTTCCACCATGTAGTCTCGCGAGACAACGAAAAATGACTGTTAGGAAATATTGATTTCTATATTGTAAGGATAATGTTTCCTTACTATTGTTTTTAAACTACAAACATTTTTGAAAGCACGTTTTTTTTTAGAAACAAAATCACATCTGTATTTTATTTTTTAAACAGCCACAATACATTGTGGAATATTTTCTGAAATTATTTTGTTATATTTACAGTTAATTGACAATTAGTACAATTATTGAACATTGGTAGAAGATTGTTAGAGTATTGAGAAATATTTTGACCATGACAACTGGTTATTTTGTTGATTATTTTATACTGTGAATTTTTTTTCTGCCATCTCTACCATATAAGTCTTCGATATATCCCTTAGACTTAGTCCTTGGACTAATAGTATCTACACTAGTCAGCCAACATCGTCCTCGAAAACCGACGGAAACAGTGAAAGCAGTATATTCTGTCGAATTTAACAAATTCAAATAAATAGCAACTATTTTAAGCATTTTTCTAAATTGGTGTATTCTTACTACTTGTGTACAACCCTTCCCGTGATGATATTTAAAAAATAATCGGTCACCGTTCATATTTTCTGTTAATGCAACCTACTAGCGGTAACCATTGAGTATATTTTATTAACTTAGTTTGTTAGTTTTTGAGACAGATGTGCTAATTAAAAGCTTAAATTCAAGGTTTTCTATATCTTGTAATAGCATTCGAACTAACTCATCTATTCTACAAGCCTCTAAAATATCGAATATTAAAACAACCCTAATCATCAACTATTCCTTATCTCTAAGTTCCTGAATGAATTTGTTGATTTTTTTCCTACGTTTAAACCCTTGATTTTTTGCCTTATAACCTATAATTTGCCATTTCAATAAAGATCGAAGTTTTGAATATTTTAGATATATGTATCTACATTGTGTTTAATTGCAAGAGATAAATTATTTACCCACAAGGTTGGAGCTTTTATATTAAAGCTCTAAGAACTATTTCTTCTAGAATTTTCTGGTAATAATTCTCAGGCAGTATGTATTTACCACCTCCATTAATTCTGTAGGAGTTCCCAGAATTGGAAATTTTATCATCTGTTACAATACCCCTTTTGTACCTGGTTTTCTAGTTTTTTTATAAAATATATTTATAGTTAAATTTGAATTGTTTTAAAAGATAATTAGAATTTATATATTGATACAAATGGAGTATGTGGTGATATAACCAACTATTTACTTTGAAATGTTCCGGTTAGCAAAAAGAGAATGAGTGGCACTTAACTTTATTCATAAGGTATATAGTTAATAGACCGAAAAACTCCTTTGCCTTGCGTAATTCTTTGTCAGGACGATTCAGATTCTAAAAGGTGCAGTAAATATCAAAACTACCTCTTTTAAATAATAGATTTATTACATTAGTGTGCATTTATATTAGACATGTATGCGTTTTTTATGTCTATTGATATAATCCGACGCGTTGGTCGGAGGTGAATCATCCTCGAATGCCAGCGCTTTCTCGAAAATCTATAGAGCTAGAGCCGTTTTGACACTATTTGACATTTCCGATTGCGGTATTTCGCTGTCTCATAGCAGCTAGTGCCGTTTTGACGTCAACCACCTTCCACCCACCCACCTCCGTATCCGTTCCCCAAGGTCCTTTTGTAGTCCTTATGTGAATTAATGGATCAACCCAAGACAAGGTGTAAAGCTCGCGCGATGAATTTGCCGTTTTATAAAAATCTAATGTCGATTTTAACAACTTTTCAATTAGGTGGTTATTATTCTTCATGGTTAAGTTATTTTGTTTTCTTTGCTGGATTTTCATTCACTTGGATAATCATATCCAAACAACAATTTTATCTACACATATGGCAAGCTTAGATTTAATTAGTGATTGATTTTTGCTGTAGGCGCAACCCTTGTTAATATTTCCAAATTTACTTTGACTTGGTTCCATAACAAACAAGGGCCTAAATGTCTCTTGGTCAAAATAATGATTTTGCTATTTTAGTTTCTTTTCTATATAACTACTAGAAGATGAATATTAAATGAGTTTTTTTCCTGAAACGCAGAAAAAAATTTCAAGACAGCAGATTGCCATTTATTTCAACCGCATCATTTCGCTGATTTAATTGCAACGGTGTACCAAATTATGTCCACAATAAAATATTTATTGTTAGTTAATCTTATAGTTTATAGTTATCTTAATTTTGTTTTATATCGTCATTTTTATATGTAAATTATTTAGTTGTAAATAAACTTCATATTCTGAGTGTTATTTTTATGAATAAATCTATTTTCGAGTTTTTAATAATTGCATATTAATTTTTACAGAGGACGTGCAGTGTTTTGGGACATAAAAAATAGACTGCCAAGATCCGTTACGACAATTCAATGGGAAAACAGTTTTGTTAGTGTATATTCTAAAGATAATCCAAATCTTCTATTTAATATGTGTGGTTTCGAATGCCGTATTCTGCCTAAGGTAAGAATTAGCTGTAGTTTTTCAAAATTTCTTTAGTGCGATATTATTTGATTAATTCGTTTACTAGTTAAATGTTACGCAAATTATACATACATACATAGAGTAATTGTGTTTGTAAATAAGGTTGGTTCCAACTCGCTAAGAAAACCGTACAGTGACGGTCTGCTACAGGCGCACTGCAGAAAAAGCGTTCCAACTTCGACCGTACATTGAACGATACCAAAAGTGTTCCATTTTAATTTTTTACACAAACCAGTCACGGAACGGTCAAAATAGTTCACAGGCTGAAGCATGTACCATTTGTACTGATATGCGCATTACATAAGTTCATCCCATGATAACTACAGTTGGCAATAGCAATATGACACTATCATAGGACTGAACAAAGTTGATTATTTCAATTATTACTGTTGGCAGTACTTCAAAATAGATTATAATTATCATTGCTCTAAAAGCAGTGCAAAACTAACGCTTGCGCACAAAATGATCACCAAACGTGTACCGCAACGAACCTGGTAGTTGGAACAAACCTATAGTTACACGAAGTTTATCAAATTCTGAAACTAATATCTGTTTCTAAAAACTTTGCTATGAATTAGTTTATTTGTTGTACAACTTATTAAATGATTTGTTAACAGTGCCGGACTCAACATGAGGAATTTACCCATAGAGATGGTGTCTGGAATTTACAACACGAAGGTAGTAAAGAACGTACAGCGCAATGTTTCTTGCGAGTTGATGATGAGTCCATGAGTCGATTCCACAATCGTGTTCGACAAATTTTAATGGCTTCCGGTTCAACGACATTCACAAAGGTTTGTGTAAAAATATAATGTTTCAAATACTTGTATTTATATGTAATCCAATACAATATTTCTTTACGTAATTTGCAGATCGTAAATAAATGGAATACGGCGTTGATTGGTCTAATGACATATTTCCGCGAAGCAGTTGTTAACACTCAAGAACTACTTGACTTGTTGGTTAAATGTGAAAATAAAATTCAAACGCGTATTAAAATTGGTCTAAATTCTAAAATGCCAAGTCGATTTCCACCTGTTGTATTTTACACACCCAAAGAATTGGGAGGACTTGGAATGTTGTCTATGGGACATGTTCTGATTCCACAGGTAATGAAATAAATTTATATTATTAATATGAAACATATTTTTGTGTTCCTTTATTTTATTTACAATTTGAAAATACTAGTCAAAATGTATGTAAATACCTCATAATTAAATTCACATACTTTAAGTATATGTTTCAAAACCATTGTACATCTCCCATTGTGCTTACTGTAGATGTAATACCTTCATAGAAGAGTCAAACAGACAAAAATAAACATATGCTTGATATGGATCGAATTGGTGGAGACACTGTGGTTTGAAATCTGAAACACAGAAACAAAAAAAATCCCTAACTACAATATAAATCAATAAACTCTAAATACGTACATATTTCGAAAACTACGATGCCATCTTCAGTAGAACAATCTCAGAACATCTTAAGTTGAACAACAAAATTGTTCTGACAGTTTGATATTAAGTTGGACGAATGCGGATCTCTCGCTACTCTATAAGCGCGAATTTGATTTGGTTCACGTCAATATCAATCAGCAAACAGTATTTGTTTGATACCCGTGCAAAGAAAATGTCAACTAATCAGTAAATAGATTTTCATTTCGATCGCATTTTTCATTCATTATGTGACAAAATTAAATACGTTTTTAATGGTCTTCGGGAAATATTTCTTAAATTTTGTGTAAACGGTACTCTCCAAACTTTAGTACACTTCTGTCGACATTCATTTCATTTTTATCACTTAAAAAAGTCTTTCAAGATTTTGATACACCATCATAAAAATAAATGTAAAAATTCATGCAAAAATTGAAACGTTTGTTGCCACATTTTATCGTTGGTAGGTAGTAAATAAATATTGACAATACCTGGAATTAGAAAAATTACTTGAAATAAGTTCTCTTGTGTTGTCTTTTTTAGTTAATTTTGAGTTTCTGAAAGACTTGTATTAAAAAAAAATGAATGAATCTGATACAGTAGCATCTATTACTATAATAAACAAAAAACAAAACCATGCGATATATGCTAATATCATAATATAAACACTTAGGTCTTCCAACCAATTCTTAAGAATTAACTAGAAATACACGTGAATGACCTTAAAATTTAAGACAGGTTTTATTTTGTTAAATCGAACGCCAAATTTGCTGTAATACACGCTTCTATAGACATTGTTCAATAAATATATGTATAAATACATACCGTATGTGTCAAATATCATTAGGCATAGGGAATCAACATATGAAGTACATACGATGTATACGTACATGGGAAAGCCGATCTAATGCCGGCGAAGAGCGCGACGACCGACGATTGTCTCCGATTGTTTCGCAAATACAAGTTAGCAGTAATCATTTGACCATTGACATAGGTACTTGTAATGCGTTCTAAAACAACATTTACGAATTGCAAGGGATTTGCTTTTCTTTTTTCTTTTAGTAGATGCAGGAAGTTTTTAAGCTGCGGTGCGTCACACAAACAAAAGCGTAATTCTAATAAAATTAAAGAATAATCCTAATAAAATAAGTAAAAAAGGATTCTAAAAATTATAATAAATTATACAAGAGGCATTTTTTGCGGTGATACCTCTCTTGATTTGCATTTCGTATAGTTATTAAGACAGAAACAAGTTTCAAAGTTATTTATAATATTATAAATTGTTTGTCTGCAAGGTACAGAACGGTCTCAAAAGTCAGCGCAAACAAATTCATTCACTCCAATGCAGACTTGCCAGTATAAAACCATTTTACTAACTGAATCTTTTCAGCGGGTGTATAAAGAGACATTATACATTAATTTTATTGTCCGCTTGCACAGTGTAACGGCCGCAGCCACACTGAATGCAAAATTTCCAGTCAATCGGTATCGGAGACAATCGTTGTCGGCCGTCGCGGTCTTCGCTGGCATTGGACTGGCTTTCTCATGTATGTATACATCGTATGTAGTCGTTGATTTCCTATACCTAATGATATTTAACACATAAGGTATAATTTATGATGGTGTATGACTTAGCTTAATAAATAAATTAAAGAAAATTAGAAATAATTTTGAAGTATACATAGTACTGTTAACCACTTTTTTGTATTTTCATATACAGTATGACTGAAGTTTCATTTTGTTTTTTTGGGGGATATATTCTAAAAAATATAACAAATAAAATAGTAAAAATTTTTTCTAATAAAAGTTGTCTAGAAACGCTAAGAAATTTTTTTTTTATTTTTATTTTTTTGGCGTTTCTAGACAACTTTTATTAGAAAAAATTTTTACTATTTTATTTGTTATATTTTTTAGAATATACCCCAAAAAAACAAAATAAAACTTCAGTCATACTGTATATATATATATATACAGTATGACCGAAGTTTCATTTTGTTTTTTTTTGGGGATATATTCTAAAAAATATAACAAATAAAATAGTAAAATTTTTTTCTAATAAAAGTTGTCTAGAAACGCCAAAAAAAAAATTAAAAATGAAAAATTAAAAAAAAAATTTTTGGCGTTTCTAGACAACTTTTATTAGAAAAAATTTTTGCTATTTTATTTGTTATATTTTTTAGAATACGAGTATATCCCCAAAAAAAGCAAAATGAAACTTCAGTCATACTTTATACAGAGAATAATTTATAAGAACAAATATATTTTTTTATTTTGAAAATTATACATTTTTAGAATCACGATAATATATTTGATATTTAGTTTCATTACATTTTTAGTCTGACTTGAGGTGGTCAAAACAAACAGATGTTGGAATTACTCACTTTAGATCTGGTATGAGTCACGATGAAGATCAATTAATTCCGAATTTATATCGATACATACAACCATGGGAATCTGAATTTATTGATTCACAACGCGTGTGGGCTGAGTATGCACTGAAGAGACAAGAGGCCAATGCACAAAACAGGTAAGAAATTTCTCAACAAACTTCAATGGCATACATTGTTATATTGTGTCTTAGAAAACTAGTAAAATGTTCAAAACGGAACGTAATACACGAATAACTCACAATGGCATTTATTGGTCAACTACTAAACTAAAATTATTTAAAATAAAATAATTACCATTTCATCAGTCATTTCTTTTCTCGCGCAAACCTGTAATTAACGTTTTTAATTAATTTAACTGCATTATAATATTTAATCAAAAGCATGCAAGCAAACTAGGTAGGTTACCAAAAATTGTTTCACTTATTAGGTGTTTTATTTATCGGCTTTTTTTATTGGGCAGATTCTACAAATTGAGATTTTATTATTTTTTTTGAAGTCATTGTTCTTCATATTGCTTTTATGCGGTTTTAATAAGCTAATAAATTCTTCTGCCAGTTCCTCGACTATGTTATCCAAATCATATATTTTATTCTTTTCTGCGATACAATGCTTAATGCAATTAGCCCAGGCTTCAGCAGTGGCATAGTTTACTCCTTCCAATAATAGTGTTTTGACTTCTGCTAACGTAAAAGTTTTGTTTATGATGATCCTTCAAGTGGATCATGTAAAACTTCTTCTGCCATAATAAAACACAACTAACTACACTAAGAAATAAAAAATATACAAAAATACGAGGTTATACAAACGAAAAAGTAAGGCAGAAATCTTACAAGTGATGACAATTATTAGGGATAATTCATTTAACCTATGTGACGAGCTATGTCAAATATGCAAAATTTTAAATAGAGTAAATGTGCCTCAATAATTGACCAATCAAAAGTGGCAAAATCGGGGCCTATTTTTTTCTAACACTGCATTTTTAAAGTGAATCAATTATAGTATAGTATTAAATTAAACCTAAACAATCTAGCACATTGTATATGTTACCAAAGTTAAAACACAATATTTTTAGACGTTTAACATTGGAAGATCTTGAAGATTCATGGGATCGTGGTATTCCTAGAATTAATACACTATTTCAGAAGGACAGGCATACATTAGCCTATGATAAAGGTTGGCGTATCAGAACAGAATTTAAACAGTACCAAGTTTTAAAACAAAATCCTTTCTGGTGGACTCATCAGAGGCACGATGGAAAATTATGGAATCTTAATAATTACAGAACTGATATGATTCAAGCTCTGGGTGGTGTTGAGGGTATACTTGAACATACTTTGTTTAAGGGAACATACTTCCCCACATGGGAAGGTTTATTCTGGTAAGTTTTACAGTTTTTATCTATATAAGATTTAAAATGTGCTTATTTTAACAATAGGGAAAAGGCATCAGGTTTTGAAGAATCTATGAAATATAAAAAATTGACGAACGCTCAGCGCTCTGGTTTAAATCAAATTCCTAATCGTCGATTTACATTATGGTGGTCTCCTACCATAAATAGAGCTAATGTATATGTAGGTTTCCAGGTGCAATTAGATTTAACTGGTATTTTTATGCATGGTAAAATTCCAACGCTGAAGATTTCTCTGATCCAAATATTTAGGGCTCACTTGTGGCAGAAAGTACATGAATCCATTGTTATGGATCTTTGTCAAGTTTTTGATCAAGAGCTTGACGCTTTGGAAATAGAAACAGTTCAAAAAGAAACTATACATCCTAGGAAATCTTATAAAATGAATTCATCTTGCGCCGATATTTTACTTTTCTCGGCATATAAATGGAATGTTTCTAGGCCATCATTACTTGCAGACACTAAAGATACCATGGATAATACAACCACACAAAAATATTGGATAGATGTCCAGCTAAGATGGGGCGATTATGATTCCCATGATGTAGAACGATATGCCAGAGCTAAATTCTTAGACTATACTACCGATAATATGTCAATTTATCCATCCCCAACAGGAGTTTTAATAGCTATTGATTTAGCTTACAATTTGCACAGCGCATATGGGAATTGGTTTCCAGGATGCAAACCATTAATTCAACAAGCGATGGCGAAAATTATGAAAGCAAATCCGGCTTTGTATGTACTGAGGGAACGTATAAGAAAAGCTTTACAATTATACTCTAGTGAACCGACAGAACCTTATCTGTCTAGTCAAAATTATGGTGAACTATTTTCGAATCAAATAATCTGGTTTGTTGATGATACAAACGTATACAGAGTAACAATCCATAAAACATTTGAGGGAAATTTAACTACTAAACCTATCAATGGTGCCATTTTTATTTTTAATCCAAGAACAGGACAACTATTCTTAAAAATTATTCACACGTCTGTATGGGCAGGTCAGAAACGTCTGGGGCAATTGGCAAAATGGAAGACAGCTGAGGAAGTTGCGGCTTTAATTCGCTCACTTCCCGTTGAAGAACAACCTAAACAAATTATAGTAACTCGTAAAGGAATGTTGGATCCATTGGAAGTACATTTGCTAGATTTTCCAAATATCGTTATCAAAGGTTCAGAGTTGCAGCTTCCCTTCCAAGCATGTCTTAAAGTGGAGAAGTTTGGTGATTTGATACTTAAAGCTACAGAGCCTCAAATGGTTTTATTCAATTTATATGATGATTGGTTAAAGACTATTTCGTCTTATACAGCGTTTTCTAGATTAATTTTGATATTACGAGCGTTACATGTTAATACAGAAAGAACAAAAGTCATTTTAAAACCTGATAAAACAACTATAACTGAACCTCACCACATATGGCCTACATTATCAGATGACGAGTGGATTAAAGTTGAAGTGCAATTGAAGGACTTAATTCTTGCTGATTATGGTAAAAAGAATAACGTGAATGTAGCATCTTTAACGCAATCAGAAATTCGTGACATAATCTTAGGCATGGAAATAAGCGCACCATCTGCTCAAAGACAACAGATCGCTGAAATTGAAAAACAGACCAAAGAACAGTCACAATTAACTGCAACTACTACAAGAACTGTTAATAAACATGGTGATGAAATTATAACTAGCACCACTAGCAATTACGAAACACAAACATTTAGTTCAAAAACTGAATGGAGGGTTAGAGCAATATCTGCTACAAATCTTCATTTAAGAACCAATCACATCTATGTTAGTTCCGATGATATCAAAGAAACTGGATATACTTATATTTTACCTAAAAACGTTTTAAAAAAGTTTGTTACAATATCCGATCTTAGAGCGCAAATATGTGCATTACTGTATGGAGTAAGCCCACCTGATAACCCACAAGTTAAAGAATTAAGATGTTTGGTTCTTCCTCCACAATGGGGAACCCATCAGACTGTCCACATTCCACATGTGCCACCAAATCATCCGTTCTTAAAAGATATGGAACCATTAGGATGGATTCATACTCAACCAAATGAATTACCACAGCTTTCTCCACAAGATATTAGCACACACTCTAGACTTATGACGGATAATCCTAATTGGGATGGAGAGAAAACTATAATTATTACATGTTCTTTTACGCCAGGTTCTTGTTCGTTAACAGCATATAAATTAACACCTTCTGGATATGAATGGGGTCGCCAAAATACAGATAAAGGAAATAATCCTAAAGGCTACTTGCCTAGTCATTACGAAAAAGTACAAATGCTGTTATCAGACCGTTTTCTTGGATTCTTTATGGTACCTGCACAAGGAAGTTGGAATTATAATTTCATGGGTAAGTTATCTTTGTGTTAATTAATTTGTAACAGAAGAAATAAGTAAAACGAAAAGTATGCAAATAACTCAGCTATGATTTACCACATTGCATATTTTAGATTAATTATAAGCACTAAAATACTTAAAATTTAGTATTTTTCCTTCTTTCTTTTGCTTTTTGCTCTGTTTATAGATTTTTTCATATTCCAAAGCAAGCACAAGCCGTTTTGAAATTTAAAATAAATTTATTTCATGATATAGTTGACTGTATAAATTGCGTCTAATGCTCGCTTTCTGCACCTCGAGATATAGTCACTGATAGCTATCTCCAAGATAAATATATCTGATAGATAAAATACATTTGAATTTCTTCACCAAAAGTTATAGTATAGTTCCTTATTCACTAGATAGGTATATAATGGATAATGTAATTGTATGAAGTGGCAGCGTCGGTTAATAGTGATGTACAGTTCTGTGCAATAAATTGGCGTACACTTAATAAACGATAATTCAAATCAGGCTTTTGGTTTCCATAATTGCGGGATAAGTATAAATGTATATAGGCTATGACACTTCCATTTGTCATATCGCATCAAATCAATTCGTCATACTTGACTGACAGATATACATACATCGAAATATGCCCGCGCATTTAGATTTGTTAAGTAAGGCTCGTATTATATGGAAATTTGAAGATAACTTGTCAATTAGGGCAGTAGCACAGCAATTTGGCATCAATAAACCTAATGGGCTAAAAATTAAGAAACGATGGGAGGAGGAAGGAACAGTTTCGAGAAGACGTGGTTCTGCTCGTCCACGAATATCGACACACGAAGAAAACGCGCTGCTTTTGCGGCATTTTAGGGAAAACCCTTTTAATACCGTTAATAATGCTAAAATTGCTGTAAATTTTCCTGGATCACGATCCACAGCTAATCGGAGAATTCAAGAATCAGACTTGAAAAGTTGTGTGGCGGTTAAAAAATTATCGCTGACAGAAGTTCACAAACAAGCTCGATTATTATTTTCCTTAAATCATGTTTATAGGGAATTGCCTTTTATTTTGCCATTCACCGATGAAAAGCTAACAAGTGTTCATTTGAAAAGTCAATCTAGTAGCATGTGATTTACTGAGAACATTTTGAAGTATGTCGTAAATTAAAATTTACTACTTAACCTACGAAGTCGTATATTTTGACAGTTTCATACATACAAATAAATAACAAATAATAGGTATTTATTGAAAACTATAACAAATGTTGAAAATGTTGTCCTTCCAGATCTATGCACTTTAAAATCCTCCGTTCAAAATTTCTGATGATATTCTGCAACATTACTGGATTGTTATGAATTTCCATGCATTTCTGTTCGATTCTCTGTAGCATATCATTCAAATTCAATATAGGTGTTTGAAATATGTTATTTTTTAGATAAGGCCACAAAAAGAAGTTGCAAGGTGTTAAATCGCATAAACGTGCAGGCCAGGCAGTTTCAGTATTTCGACTAATTATACGCTCATCAAAAAATTCTCTTAAATAATCCAAAGATTCTGCAGTACAGTGACAAGGTGCTCCGTCTTGTTGGAAATTGCCATTGTATTATGGATTTCTTTTCCTCCAAATTTAAATTCATGATAAACGATTAATTTAATCAATCGGTCCGAACTCTTCTAAATTTAGTCTAGAACCGAGACCCGAACGTGTCGCTCTTGATATGTTAAATCACGAGACGAATAGGAGGTGGTAACGCCTGGTAATTGACGCACTATGCTGGGACTCCCCGATTTTGTTCGACTGATAAGAATAAGTCTGCAGAACACGTTTGCATAAGCAAAGAAACTACGGACAGACGCTATATCCAGTACAAAGGAGTGGACGGTTCAACGCAAATGTATGGGGTTAGTGCAGTTATAAGGGGCTAGGAATTTGTTACAAAATAGACGGGCGGTTGAATGCTGACAACTATAGCCATATATTAGAAAATGTAATGCTACCGTCTGTTCGACAATTATATCCGCAAAATTTTATTTACCAACATGATAATTGTTCTGTACATACGGCTAATGTTGTTAGAACATGGCTATATAACAATAAAATTGAAACATTACCGTGGCCCGCTAACAACCTAGATTTGAACCCGATTGAGAATATATCTGGGGTTTATTATCTAAAAAAATATATTCTCAAAATATTAATTTTCTTAACGTGAATCACCTTTGTGACTCTATAGAAAATGCTTGGGAAGAATTAGGCGGCAGATGAAAATTACATGCAGCAATTAGCAAACTCAATGCCCCATCGATTGAATAGTCATTGAAGTAAATGGTAGGTAGTATGACGAAATATTAATGTTTTCTTGTGATGGTTTTATATTTATTTTTATTTGTATTTTATTTTTCTTTATACACATACCTACATAAGATCATCAAAAATTAACTAACCTTGATAGTTGTATAGAAGATTAATAGAATCAAGCATTTTGACAACTAGTGTCAATAATGAAGGCATTACTTAACTGTTTAACTATGGGAAAAATAAGCCGTTTTCACACTGATAAAATAATGCCAGAATGAGTAATAAGCGTACGCCAATTTATTGCACAGCACTGTACATAACTTCTCTTTATTTATTCAGCAGTTTTTATGGTTAGAAATTATATTTATCATAAAACTTCGAGCATTCATAAAAATATTCTCTAGCAATATACTTGAAATTGTAATTAAGTGTAATTAATATGAACACAGGTTTTTTCACTATATTTACAAATTGCTTTAATTTGTAAAGGAAGTTTTACTAAATACTAAAATAAAATAATTTTTACGTTTTATTACACCACAATTATTAAAATATTTATAATGACCAATATATAATAATAATAATAATGGAGAAGCCAAGGGGCAAACAAAAATATCGTTTTACAATATTTCAGGTCCTAATGTGAGAAAAGCTGTATCTTTCTTCCTCGGTCTGTATTCGTGGATTTAAAGCTGATTCCTAAATAATTTTGCGCTATTACCGAGCAAAATTCTATTAAGAAAATTATTTGCCTTCAATTTAATTCTAGAATTATTGAAAATTATAGCATCATCATGAGCAGAACCAGGCCAACGAAACAATATCCATTTCTTTTAATTTATCATTACATACACCTGTGTATTTATAGAAAAAAACCTTTTTCTTTTACAAATTAACTGCCTGACTTCCTTCTATATAAACAAAAGAAATCTTATGTTGATGATTAGGGATTGGTAATCAGGGGTATATTATATCCAGAGTTGAAATGATAGTAAATCAACAATAATTGCTCCATATGCTTATGTGTTAATATGTCTCACTGTAAATCCATTTATACACAGTAGATCGATAATGAAAAATGTATGAAAAATATGAATATCGTGTACTGATGATCTGTAATTACAGTGAAATATCGATGTCTGGAAACAGACGTGGTTTTCATACATTTTCATTATCTGCTCAACCTGGATGGTTAACGTCGCGACGTGTTGCGTCTACATTCTTCGGCAGGAGTACAAATTAAGCGACATTTGCATGTGAGATGAGTTTATTTGAATAATTATCAATTCTCACATGCAATAAGTTCAGTAGATCGATAGATGTTGAACGACTGTTCAACATCTACTGATGAAATAGGGGCATATTTAAAGTACAAGTTTTTAGTGACGGCACATTTATCCCCAATTCCGAAAAATCTACTTCTTTACCATCAAACAAGTCAACAACAGTACGAAATCCTGGATTGTTATTTAATGGAATAATGTCCATGAATATTGGCTAAATCTACCTGAATAGTTTGGTTCATAAATACTTGTTGAGCGTGTAAAATAGAAACAGCATCATTAGGATCCAGTAACTGTATTATACTTTTAACGTCCTTGAAATTCATGTGATAATAGGATACTGCTTCGATCCATGTGTCCTAGCGCGTTATAACAGGTTCCGGTGGTAGTAGCACGTGGCAGTTTTTCACGAAATAAATTCTTGCGTACAGGTGCCCCACAAAAACTTTTTTGACGGAAGACGTCAACTTATCTGCATTCGGGTAGTATTTTCTGACTTTCTCTGATTCGCGATGGAGAGCATGTGCGAAACATGTAATATACGTCATACTAGTGTATTGTTGTTTGTTGCCGATCAGTCGGCTTTATATATGCAGCTCCATCTGTTACAAATAATAACAGTATTTCTTTATTTATATCGTGCTAAAAACACAATAGCGATTTCAAACACAAAGTTACGTTACGTGATGTAAATTCTACATTGGTTGTTTCGATTATCTTAGATGAAAGTAGATGTGTAGACATTGTCGCTGACCATCTCATATTTATACAATAAAACTTAAATACACTTCATAAAGTATATCTTTTTAGTTCAAGGCCAAATTCAAAGCATGTGATTCAAATCTGTACTGCAGTCAAATGAAGTCATTATTTAATCGTGGAAACAACCGTTTGTCATAAAATATGAACGTCACGTTTTGCAATACTGTCCAAATTTTAGGATATACATAACCTACATTTCAAAATAATAATGAGTAAAGTAGGTTAGAAATGTCAATGATAATCAAGCAATTTCGCAGTTATTGCCACTTACTAATATTACTATTTATTATCAGTATTGTTCTCAAATAACAGATGTTGTAATTTTTGATGACAAATTAAATATTCAAATTCGAAGAATACTTAACCAAGTAAGAATGGCGGAAACAAAGTGAATAAACAACAGTATTGAAATAATTTCACAGCAAGCCGAATATCATAAGACTATCTAGTAGACAACTTATCCTTTTTATTTAATATATATCAAAGACGTACGTCTTAAGTTAAAAATGATAAACGTGCGTAATATTACAGCGCGTATTAATGTATGTTAGAAAGAGATAAAGCACAATTTGCGGTTCACACTTGGGCAGTACGAACTGAAAATATATACTTTATGCAGTGTAATTAATTAAACCAAACAATAGATCGGCCTGCTACAAATTAATTTAAGTCCGTCCCCTCCTGGAATGTACCGCTAACTGCCAATCTCTATTGATATTGAACTGAAAATTATATTCTAATATGAATACAATTTATATATCCCATTACTCGCGTAAAATTTGTTATCCTATTCACGTTAATTTTCTGGAAATTTTATAAATTCTCATAGCAAGCTATTACTATTTAAAACAGCTTGTAAAAAGCTGTCGTGTCATAAACTCTGAGTTAGCCATTTGTTCTTCAAGTCGCAGATATATTGCTAAAATTATACAATATATTCATAAATAGAATTATATTAGAATAACCCTTACTGATTTCATACTACTTGTAAATGCACCTCTATTTCTTGAGATAAAATCATTATTGTCTATTGTATAGGAATAATTTTACCAGAATGTTTTAATATTAACAAACATTGAACACCGATTTCAACTATCTGTTAATGGCAAACCAATGGAACATTTACCTAACTTTTCTTAACCTATGAACATGCCTTCGTAACAAAATATCTAAAGGATTATAGTTACCAAGAACGTTTGCTTCTAGACAAATGTATCTTGTAGATAAAATTTATGTAAAAGTGAAGAAGCCCATTTATGTGTTTCTCTTATAGTTATCTAGAAGATAACTTTATCAGTTAGGTATCTAAAGGTGAAGAAAACATGTAGCTGTAAAATCTTTGAGAGTCAATACTGCTTATAGCCTTAGCTACACACATTAAACTCGTAGTTTTCCTCTGCGGCCATTATATTTAAATTTACACTTATTTACCTAACATTTATTTTTCACTTTTAATTTTTCTACAGAAAACTGAAAATAATTAACATATCAAACATCTTTGAACCATCTTATGTTTGTTAGGTGTAACGGGCGAAATTCAACTTAAAATAAATGTTGGCATATGATTGTTTTTATTTTCATTTTGGTTACTTAATTTGTGTTTTTATTTGAAATATTTTTATTACCTGAGATTAATAGTTTTGTATAGTTAATACATGTAGAGATATGTAAGAAGGCAAAAAGAAACCCAAATCTGTACTTTTCAGTTAAGTAGCACTGTGGGTAATACTGATATTTTAGATAAGAAGTAGCTAGTTAGCAGAACAAGCAAACTGATCAATTAAAGAATTATTGAATTTACAACAATAATGCGACAATTTATATACTGAATCATAAAATTAATTAAACACAGAGGTTTTTCTAAAACTAATCGCCAGCATTTTTGATTGTTTATAACGATGGACGATGGTGTATTGCGAAATGTAATATTTGAAAAAAGCGGATTTAAATAATTATGAAGTTCGCCAGCCATTAAATGTATTTAACTAAAAGAATATTTTTAAGGATTGGAATAATGTTATATATCATTTGAGGAATATATATAATCACAATAAAAATTATTTCATATTCATATGAACATATTTATTTTAATATGGATTTATCGTTATGTTTAAGAAAACGATGATTCCTCGGGGAATCTTATTTTTGGATATCGATATCAACTAGGTATATGTTAAGTCAATAATTTTTAATCTATTTATTTAGGCGTTCGTCACGACCCAAATATGAAATTTGAACTTCAACTAGCAAATCCAAAAGAATTCTATCATGAAGTACATCGGCCCGCCCATTTCCTGAATTTCTCTTCGTTAGAAGATGGAGACGGTGCTGGAGCAGATAGAGAAGATACATTTGCTTAATTAAACATATTTTGTTATATTGTGTTGTCTAGATTTAAATTGTATTCATTTTCTCCTTTGTAAATATATTTTTAAGAAACTATAATTTTATTTTTGTTTACGTATATGCAAATTGAACGTTCTAAAAGTAACCTACAATATTTCTATTAATATGTATTATTCGATTATTTCCTAATTTCCTCTCATAAGCGAGAAAACGACAAAGATATTTAAAACAAATTTAAAGAATAGTTTTGTTATTGTCCATCTCGTTTTAAG
This sequence comes from Melolontha melolontha, assembly GCA_935421215.2. Classification (NCBI taxonomy): domain Eukaryota; kingdom Metazoa; phylum Arthropoda; class Insecta; order Coleoptera; family Scarabaeidae; genus Melolontha; species Melolontha melolontha. The sequence goes on from OW285235.1 coordinate 72,767,379, forward strand.
TTTCGTTCAGTTATCGATCGTTATTGTACGTACGTTCGATACAATTTACATTTACGTCTTGAATTAAAGATAGATCGTTACCAAATCAGATGATAAATGCCCGTACAGCACACATATTACATCTTTTAATGCATTTTTACGAAATTCATCGAACCTTTAGCGCATACAAAGCTGTCCACACAATGTTATCTTCTAGTTTTTATAGCGGTATGTTGTACAGACATTCTAAATCCATTCATTATATTTGTTACTTCTCGCAACAAAAACAATTACGTAATACGCATTTAATAGGTTCCTTGAATACATAAATAGTTGATTTTCTACGAGGTTATTGAGCTTAGCATACAACAATGTAATAGTTTCTATAACATCGACAGCTGTTACGAGTGTAAATATATGCTGTGGGGTACCGAGAGGGCAAAAATGATGGTCCTGATCCTACACCTCTTTCCTCGGCGCGTATATCAATACTTTCATCCATTTTTCCATCTGAAATTAGCGTCTTTGTTATTTCTAGTGGATTCCACCAAATAATATATTTTGTTCATAGCCGTACGCCAGGTGTTTCTATCAATTAATATTTGTTATTTTTGCCCAAAATTGGAAAATTTCATGTAAGTGGTTATGTAAATTCACAGAATTTTAGCATGTGGTCAACTGAGAACCCGCATTTATTTCATGAAACACAATATTACATCCTCCAAAAATAGGAGTATAGATGGCAATGTCTAGAAGACCAATTATTGGCCCTATTTTCTTTGAAGAAACTGTTAGTGCAGTACGATATCGTAATATCCTCGGAGAATTTGTAAATGAGTTGCATGATGAATTGAGAGCAGGGTATTTTTAAAATGACAATGCTAGTGCTCATACAGCCTACGAAACAAGAGAATACATTCAACAATTTTATGATAAACGTGTTATTGGTTTAGGTAGATGGCCTGCTAGATCACCGGATTTAACTCCACAGGATAACTTTTTATTCGGTCACTTAAAAAACATAATATATCGCAATACATTGGAGGAATTGAAGGAAGAAATAAGAGCAGCAATGGATAATGTAACCATTGAACAATTTATGAATGTGTTTCGATAATATAAGAGTGGGTGCTTGTTTAAATAACAATGCAACTCATTTGGAACAAAAACTTTAAAGGTTACCTGTACTTTGTTAAATGCTTCTCGCTTAAAAACTCATAAATAGGCTAATAATTATGTAGTGAACAGTATATTCCATATCTTTCTATAATTAGATGTACGATACAGTAGATATAAAGTTGCAATTGTTTGTATCAATTTCATTAAAATCTGAACATTTCTTTTATGTATATGCTGCCCTGTATTTACATGTAACAAAATAAACTATAATAAATCCTTAATTTATTTATACAATTAATGAAAAGCAAATTTGTCCCATGAGCATTCACATATCAGCAAGATTTATAGTGAAACGTCATTTGCTAGTGTGGTAAAGTAAAATATAAAATATTGTAACCCATAATTCTAAATTCAGTTATGGTTGATCACATTCGTCACTACTAAAGTGTCTAGTAGGTTGACAACTGTCTATATTTATGACAAAATATAAAAACATTCAACGCCTATGCATAACCGCGCGTCAAAATAGAAGTAAATATTGACACGTTAACGGAAAGTGGTGTAGGATCAGAGCAACCATTTTTGCTGTCTCTGAATATACATCAATAGAGGTATTTACATTCAGAATATTTTGAATTCATAGGCGTCACGTAATATAATTTTCAGCAGTTTTTGTTTTGAGGCTCGCGTCGTAATTGACTTCAATATTTTGGATATATTCTATATAATTGCATCTTTCGATTTTTCACACGTCTCTTTTATATAACGGGTATTCAGAAACATTCGAAGTCAAAGTAGTCCTTGAAAATATGAAGTCATGTCTAAGATAGATTGATTTTTGACAGACAACAGTTGACATTTAATAATTATTACAAATCAGATACTTAAGTAAAGATATACGATTTTTTGTTCAGAGCCCACTTGACTTCGAATGTTTCTGAACACCCGTTACTTTTGATTTTATTAAGGTACGGTAACGGAATTATAATGGAGACATATTTGATACGCATAAGTGTTGATAGATATTAGCAAAGGTTTGAATAAATAAAGCTTGAAATTAAAACAAATGTAAGATGAAGTTATGCTATTATAATCATTATGTTAATTATATAAACAATCAAAAATACATGTTTTTGGAAGGAATTATTGAGAAACTATAACAAAACATGAGAAAGAGAATCTTGACAGGAAAAACATAAAATGGACCATTTAGAATTAAAAAAACTAGAGGAAGTATTGAAAAATTTATAAAAACATTTTTAATACCTTGTCATTTTGACAAAAAGAATGAAACAATTGAAGAAGACAATGACTGAATAGTTGGCTGTTTGTTATTTGAAAACTAAAAAAAGACTTAAAACTTGTACAACGGAAATATGAACCATGACAATACATAGAAGATAATAAAACTGCATCTTTCAAACCATGTAGTAACATAATTCAGTTTAGATTTTGACAATACAGCAGGTCAGGTATATTCCTTTTTTTTATTTTTGGTCAATTTTCAAAATGCATATGTAATATTCAGTTGGAACAATTTATCCCAATAAAGTTTTAAGAGGAAAGGCACTGTTAAGTTATAAAAAATCAAATATGCTCAAAATGTTCTTTCAATAGGAAAATTTTCCATAGCGTTAATTTATAAAATCTACGCTTATCAAAGTAAATACACAGAAAATATCAACGAAAATGGCATTAGTCTATATTTTAGTTTGAGATTAGTTATTTTGAACATATTTGATTTTTTTGTAGCTTAATGGTACCTTTCCTCCTAAAACTTTATTAAGATAAATTGCTTCTCTGAAGGTCCTCTAAACGCCCCAATAATTGATGTTGCGAAAATCGGTGGTAGGGGTATGCTTTACCTTAACCATTTGATCAATTAGTAAATGCATTTTACATTGTTGAATGTGAAAATAAATATACAGCATTCACGTGTTTACGCACTCATTCACACTAAACCTATTATATTTATGTTGTTCATACATAATTCACATGAATCTTACAAAATAAAATTTATTAAATTTAATGTTATATTTGCACTGTAATGCAAACATTTCTTCACAATATTTTTATAAGAAAGATTCTTGACTTTGGTTTGATTTATTTTTTATATTATTCATAAGTTCTTCCATTTTTATTTTTACATTTATGTCTTCTTCGGATAATTGCTTAACAAAGTCTATACTTTTTGTATAATTTAAATTAAATGTATCTATAACAAGTCTATTTGTAGTGAAAACCATATTCTCATAATTGTTTAGAAATCCTGCATTAGTCCAATTTAAAGAACCACAATACAAAGCACTAAAAGCAGTGTTGTAATCCTTAATGGCATATTTATAATGGAATATACTGCCTGAATTATGTGTTCCCACATAAACAACAACTTCTGCACCTAAAATTTAGAATATTTTTGAATGATTAAAAATATATTGCAAAATTACCAGTCTTAATCAATTTCTTAATAATATTCCATTTCATCAAATGATCATAGTTTATTAGAAGTCGTAACTTGATTCCTTTCTTTAGTAAGGATAATAAAACATTTATGATAATATTTGAGGTTAAAGCCATAACTGCTACATCAAGACTTTCAGTAGTAGTATTTAAGAAATATATTAATGGTTCAAAAGAATCATCTATATTAGTACAGGTTATTTGATATGTTTCTTCTTTAAATCCAGGCCAACCAGTAATTCCATGAATTTTTGAATAAGTAACAACACAATTATGTTTTTTATAATGATCTTGTTCTGTATCTAATTCAATTTTTGTTCGATAGTATTTATACCACAAATAGACAGCACCTAACACAAGTACTGCACCCAACATTCTAATTTTTATTTGTTATTGATACTTGCTCATCCCATATAATTAGTTAACTTACTTGAATTAAAGAGTAATGAAGAAATGTGACAATTAGACAGAATAGTTTGCTCAGGTTAAACCAAAATGATTTATATAGATTTATGACACCGTTTTAGGATATCAATTTCAAATACAATTTTTCTTTAATCACCTTGACTTTCACTTGAATCTTAAAACATATTTCCGTTTAATACTGAAGCTGATACAGTGTTGCCAGGTGAAAAGAATTGGTTTCACAAGACTTATCTCTGCACAAGATGTAAACGTAAAAAAATCACTAGATTTCACTAGATTTTTTTTCCCAGTCATGTCATAAATTATGCACATGCATCCAGTACTGTGTATATACCATCTTAGTTTTTGTTAATATTGAAACTTAAAAAAATTTAAGGCAATAGATAAATAATATTTTATTTGTTAACGGTAATTACAATAATTTCTAGATATAAGTACCTAATAATATAATACAATGCTAGTTGTGTATAGTGACCAAGAAAAAAAGCAGTGAAAGGTATATGTGAGTAATGCCTTCATACAAAAAATCGCGGTCTAATGTTCACGTAGCAACGAGAAAATGATTTTTCTTTATTCGAGTCCGGCCCGGTCGCTGGTAAATATACGGGCGGCAATAAGGGCTTCCACCTCTAATTCATCATTAATTTTCTTTACCGACGAATTATATTGTACTATCAGTATTTGTTAGTACCACCACAATTTTAATGAAAAAAAATATATGTAAATAATTCCATACAAATAATTAAAAACCAGGTATAGCAAGCGCCAATTAAGTTGGCGCGAGGAGGGGGTGCGCAGAAGCCGTTTTTAAAAACGTCCACCCCCACTACTCAAGTAATTGTCAGAATACATTCAATTTGTCATTGACGTTTGACGTAACATAATGTCTTTGCTAGGGGATCATAAAGTGATACACGCTCAGAGGTTAGAATTATCTGACATTTGATGTAAAACCAAATACAAATCTCCCCACTACTTTTAATCATGCGCGAACTTACCCCTCCTCGCGCCAACTTAATTGGCGTTTGCTATATCTATCCCATTAGACACGCCATGGACACGCTTAGTTTTTTTGCTTTATGACGATTTTTGTTTTATTATAAACATAATCATTTTATTTTTAAAAAAGTTTAACGTTCACAGTATTTAATTTTAATCACATTTTAGTTAATGCGGCATAGATTTGTTGTAATGTACCACTATGTTTATTAAAAATCACTCTTCAACTTTTTACAATGTAGTTTATTGTATAACAACTTTTACATTCCTGTTACAACAATTGCTTACTTGACTAAGTGATGGACTAATTCTAATTGTTCTTTTTTGTATAATGAAAGTATTACTGCATGAGCGTTAGAATTGAATATGAATTGTTACACTTATTGTGTAGCAGACGTAATACGTACTATGTATATGAGAGTTCGAATATGAATACCAGCAATCGTAACCTTTCTGTATTTTGTATGAACTAAACACAGACGTTTAAAATAACATCGGGACGTAACAAGGTCAAGATACTGTGAGAAAGAACTTAAAGATATGTATTAGTGTTTATCAGTGGGTATACAATGAAATGAATATAATGTCTTTGAGAAACAAACATATTTCGTATAACAATAGTTTATAAGAGAAAGTTACATATATTTGAAGATTTAACAGTAAATGACGAATATCTAGTTAATGGTTGTTTAAATAGATAAGCGTCCTTTGTATTTATTTGGTTAGTATTTCTTACATTCGAAATCTAACAATTTATATTTATGAATAAGAATACAATTTATATTTAGGAATAAGTCTACACAAAACTTATTGATTATTGTTCTGACTCATTTATTAGATTTTATTACATTATTAACATATTCGACGTAAAGGCTATTATTGATATCCACAAGAAAAGCATCGCCATATGTGTGGCCGAGTATGTTTTGGTAGAAAACAACAACATTCACTAATCTATGAATAGGAACTTATGTTAAAAGTATCATCCGGAATTTGATCGATTTTTTTGCAGGTCATTGAACTTGAATTACAGCTGTAGTTCGGTAAATATAGAATAAACAAAGATATGGACCGACTTTAACTACATTTTGGTCCTAGAATTTGGAAATTTTTGATGAATTACAAGTAAATGTCATTTTTGATTTCTAGTTAGAAATTTATACGTGTTCCTTAGATTCGCATAGCTTTGTCGCTATTCGGCGGTAACCCTGTATAAATAATAATAATAACTATGAGTAGATATTAAAATTAAAAATAATTATGATATATATATATATATATATATATATATATATATAAATGTAGAAAAAGAAAACAGCTTTGTAAATAAAAGGAGCTCAATATCTAATATAATTTTTTTCCTGTAATTTATTAAACTAATTATTTACTAACATCGGCATTTACTACATTATGAGATATTCTATATATAGGCAGCATAGATATGTATTGTAATGTTTGTCTTTTAGGGTTCTTAAATAAAACTAACAATAACTTTAGACACACACACTATATTAATATTAAAACGTATAATAATCTAAAACTAACTATTAACAACAATAAGTACATTTATGTATTCTATATTTATGTAACTATATTTATGTACTTCGCGAGACTGTAGGATTCAATGAATGTTCATCCCTTCTTCGACGCGGCTTTTATATCGGTGAATACTCCTTCTAGAGCCTTCACGTAGGCCTCGCGAAAACATCCAGAGGGATGACGCATCTCGCGTCAGCGGATGAGTCATTACATTGCCCCCTTCTTAAAAATGAAGTTTCGTCCCGAAACATGTCATGCTTTGGTCTCCTCAAACGATGACGAAATCGACAGGTAGGGCCTTTGTTACATTGCGACGTCATATCGAAATAACAGTCCACGGTCTTATCTTGCCTGGATGGACAGGAATATTCAAGCTGGTAACTGCATACCAGAATTTCCATACCAGTATGTCGGAAGATTACTTCCAACATGCTCCTTACAATTCTCCAGTCCAGGCGGTCCAATCCACAACCCAATTTTGGAACTGCTAATTTCAGAATGTCTTGCTGTAACATTTGTTCGCGTAAGTGGGTCAGGGCCTCCCATAAGGCTCGATAGGTTGGCTTTAGGCTCGACAGTTCTTTCGTGACCAAATAAAATATGGGCTGTCCTTCATTTATTATTTGGAGACTCTTCCCAATTGCTGGTCCCTGCTGCCTTAGCCTTTCGATTCTGCCAAATCTCTTTAAATTCCCAGGCAATTCCTTTGGCCATTCGTAGATCTCGGGCTACGCAATGAGCAAGCGCGTAGTCTGGCGGCACCGTGAACAAATCCTGCTGTTTCTCGATGGTTACCCCAAATCGAGCTTTTCTCGAACCAGAATACTCTTGCATAAAGTCTTCGAAGGTTAGTTCATGGTATTGGCTATCCAATCGGCGCAAGTCAACGGTTTCGTCATTGTCTCCAGAGTATGGGGCTAATCGATTAAAATGTACGACTCTTGGCTTAGTGTGAGGTGTTCGCCTGATGCGGTATATTACATCGTTGATCCGCTTCAACACCTCGTATGGCCCCTCCCAATTCTTTTGAAGTTTTGGAGATAGGCCCCGTCGACGTTGTGGATTTTACAACCAAACCCGATCGCCTTCATGGTAACCACTCTTCTCGGCGTTGATGTCATAGCTCTCTTTCATTCTGTCACTAGCATCTTGGATATTATGTCTGACTTGTTCATGGATATTATCTAGTCGTCGTCAGAGCGTGCTGACATAATCTTCTCCGGCAAGATCATCACCAGGCTTGCTCCCAAACTTTAAATCACAGGGCAATCGGAGTTCCCTCCCGAATAGCACGTTGGCTGGTGATTGGCCTGTTGTCTCTTGAACGGAGGCTCGATACGCCATTAGAAATAATGGTAAATGTTCGTCCCAATCTCTCTGGTGTTCGGAGACCACTTTGGATAAGTGTCTGATCATGGTCTTGTTCATTCGCTCTACCATCCCATCTGATTGTGGATGCAAGGGAGTTGTTCTCGTCTTCCGTATGCCCAAAAGTCCACACATCTTTTCGAATAGACTGGACTCAAAATTTCGCCCTTGATCGGAATGAAGTTCCAAGGGTACACCAAAACGGCTGACGAACTCCTTCACAATCACGTCTGCTACAGTTCCAGCTTCTTGATTTGGTAGAGCATATGCTTCAACCCATTTGGTAAAGTAATCCATGACCACTATTATGTATTTATTTCCTTTGCTGCTTTCTGGAAAAGGACCGGCGGCGTCTATGGCGATCCTTTCAAATGGGCTTCCTACATTGTATTGGCGCATGGGTGCACGTCGACGCCTCTGGGGACCATTGCTTCCGGCGCAATTAGCACACTTTCGGCACCATTCTTTCACATCTCGTGAACAATTCACCCAGTAAAATCTCTGGCGCACCTTCTCCAGTGTTTTATGGACTCCAAAATGTCCCCCAGAAGCACCATTATGGAGTTCTCGCAATACCTCTGGTATTCTTTTCTTGGGAACCACCATTTGCATCTTCCGCTCGCTTCCATCGTGATTTTCGACCTCACGCCTCAGGAGATCGTCTTCTATGGTTAAAGAATCCCATTGTGCCCAGTATGACTTCAATTCTCGTGAATGGGGAGCAATTTCTTGCCAGGTCGGTCTTTGCCCATTTCTTTTCCAAGCCCTGAGGACTGCAAGATCCGGATCAGCTTCTTGATCCGCGCGCAAATTGTCAGGTTGCCATTGGTCATCAACAACGGTGGTTCGAAGAGCGTTGGCCGATTTGTCTTCGATTCTGTTGCAATGTCGACAGTCTTCTGGACAGGGCCTTCTGGAAAGGGCATCTGCATTTTGATGTTTGAGGCCTGCTCTGTGTTCAATGACAAAGTCGTACTCCTGTAGCCTCTCAATCCATCTAGCTACTTGACCCTCTGGATTCTTAAATTGCAAGAGCCACTTTAAGGCGGCATGATCAGTGCGGATCAGGAACTTCTGCCCATACAGGTACTTGTAAAAGTGCTCAATGGTCTTAACTACTGCCAATAGTTCTCTCCTGGTTACGCAGTAGTTCCTCTCTGGTTTGGACAGGGTCTTGCTGAAGTATCCAATGACCTTTTCTTGTCCATCTTGGATTTGAGAGAGCACGCCACCAATCCCGACGTTACTGGCATCCGTATCCAAAACAAACCTCCCAGATAGCAGCGGATAGTTCAAAACGGGTGCACTGATCAACGTACCTTTTAACAACTCAAAGGCCACTTGACATTCGTTGTTCCAAATGAATGCTCGATTTTCTGTTAGGCGAGTAAGTGGTTTTGCAATGTTGGAGAATCCAGGAACGTAGCGTCGATAATATGTGCATAATCCCAAAAAGCTTCTTAGCTGATGTTTGTCTTTGGGTACCGGCCATTTTTCCACAGCTTTTACTTTTTCTGGATCCACAGCAATTCCTTTTCCGGAAACCACATGTCCAAGGTAATTTACCTCCTTGCGGAAAAGGTGACACTTCTTTGGACTTAATCTCAGGTTGGCATCTCGCAACCTCTGGAATACTACTTCCAAATTTTTCATGTGATCTTCAAAGGTCTTCCCTACCACAATCACATCATCGAGATATACCAGGCAGGTGTTCCAAGACAGTCCCCTTAGTACAGTGTCCATGAGTCGCTCAAAAGTAGCTGGGGCGTTACACAGTCCAAATGGCATGACTGTAAATTGCCAGAGTCCTGTACCTAAACTGAAGGCAGTCTTCTCTTTGTCATTGGGATCCATTCCCACTTGCCAATAACCGCTCTTTAAGTCGAGAGTGGAGAACCATTTTGCTCCTGCCAAGGTGTCTAGCGTATCGTCTATTCTTGGGAGAGGATAGCTGTCCTTTTTGGTCACACTATTCAAACGACGATAGTCCACACAGAATCTGGTAGATCCATCCTTCTTCCTGACAAGGACCACTGGTGAAGCCCATGGACTATTCGATGGTTCAATTACTCCTTGGCCTTCCATATCTTGTATAATTTGCTTGGCTTCCTCACGTTTTGCCAGAGGTAACCTCCTTGGTCCTTGTCGAATTGGACTTGCATCGCTGGTATTTATTTTGTGCATTACAATATTGGTTCTTCCCTTCATACCTGTTTCAGTTTCAAAGACGTCTTCATAATGTTTGATTAGGTCCTTAACTTGACTTTGTTCCTTCTTGCTCAATCCTTGACAGGCGGAGTCGATTATCTTGGACAATTTCTCAGGAACCTGCACGAATCCATTCTTCTTCGCCTCTATGCGATGAACGACGGCCGACACTGGCGAACACCACCCCAGAATAGTACCCTTCTTCAATGAAACAGGGTAATGGTTCACATTCATTACCCTTATCGGTACAGTCTTCTGAGTCTTAACCAGCATTTTGGCAACTACTATTCCTCGGCCCACCTCGTCATCATCAGCCTTTGGTTCCAACATTGTAACATTTCCGTCCAAATAATCACCTTCCATACACGCCGTCAAAAATGTCTCACTTCTTGCATCCAGAACAACATTCTCTGCAGTAATTACTTGTACACTCCCACAATTTTTCCCATGAAGAAACAATTCCTCATTATTTATTTTTAAAGTGCCTTCTTTCATGTTTAACTGGAAGCCGTAGGTGTTCATGATGTCTAATCCCAAGATTATCTGTTCTTCTATGTCGGCTACGAGAACACGATGTCGGATTGATGTTGGTCCTATGACAAAATTGACATCTACTTCACCTTCCACAGAAGCTGCTTCTCCAGTAGCTGTCCTTAGTCTCCATTTGCTAGAAAGTAATTCTTTATTCCTGGATATTAAATCGGGTCGTACAATGGTTTTCGTCGATCCCGTATCTAGCAAGCAAGCATAGGTCTTTCTCTCCATAACAGCGTCCACATACAGGCCGTTGGTTTGATGTTGCAGGGATGCGACTTGGCCAGGCGTCTTTGGGGCTTCCTGATGCTGGATCGATGATTGCCCTCGCTCATCGACCCGCTTTAGTTTTCCTGCTGCTCAGACGATGCTTTCTTGGTCACCTTACCACATTTACTCCGAACGTGACCAATCTCTCCACAATTCCAGCATCGCAGTACTCTTTTATTTGATTTGATCTGGTTTAGAACTCTACTAACCACCTGCTCCATGAACTCCTCATTTTCCTGCTTGTCAACAGTGCAGACACGAGCATGGTTCCGAGAGGCTTGCTTTGCAGTCTCAAACTCAAGCGCGTGTGCCAAAGCATCGATCAAGGTTTTCGGTCTTGCCAACCTTAATGCTTGCTGCGTATCAATATCCCGGAGACCATCTATGAATGTCTGGACCGCTAGGTGTTCCATGAAATTATCTGGTGCCATCGGATATGCAAGTCGAACTAGACGAGCAATATCTGCCTCAAATTCCTGAAGATTCTTGCCTTTCTTCTGTGCTCGATTCTTCAGTTGGGTATGGTATACTTGCTCCAAATGCGCATGGCCATATCTCATCTCCAAGCGTTTAATGAGTTGAGAATAATCTTTACGTTCCTCAGGAGGCAATGTCTGCAAAATATCACTAGCATCACCCCTCAATGCTATGACTAAAGCAGTCGCCTTCTCGGCAGAAGACCATGCGTTTGCTTCTGCGGCCGCTTCGAATTGCGTCAGGTAAGTTGCCCATGACGTCTTTCCATCAAAGGTTGGTGGCTTGATTCTGGTCTTTGAAATAGTCACAAATTATTCTTTTATTTCGATGGGCCGCGGTATAACTTCTTCGTTGACCTGCTTGGGATCAGAATGACTCGTGGTGGCGGGTAATTTCATCTCAATCATTATTGCCTCTAAAAGTCTAGAATGTTCTCCAATTTTCTCTTCTACAGCTATGAAAACCTCTTCTTTTAACGCTTCTGATTTTTCCGCTAATCGCTGTTCTAGAACTTTCTCCACTTGTTCCAGACTTTTTTCGAAGTTTCTAGAATTTTCTAGTAATTTCTTTTCCAGATTTTTCTCGAGGATTCTAGCGGTTTCTAGGTTTCTTTGTTCCATTTGTTGCATTTGTACTTGCGAATCTATTAGACGCTGTTCCATATTTTTCGCACTATCCAGATTCTTCTGTTCCATTTGTTCTAGAGTTTTTGCTAAATTTCCAGAAGTTTCCAGGCTTTTCTGCTCCATTTTAGTTTGTGCATCTATTATTCGTTGTTCCATATTTTTCGCACTATCCAGATTCTTCTGTTCCATTTGTTCTAGAGTTTTCGCTAAGTTTCCAGAAGTTTCCAGGTTCTTCTGCTCCATTTGTTGCATTTGAATTTGCGCATTCTCTATTAATCGTTGTTCCATTTTCGTCAACAGCGAATTCACGTCAGCATCTCCGCCTGGAACTTGAAAGACATAATCCTCTGGATCCTCGCCTTCTTGGATCAACACATTGCGAAGCCGTTGCTGGAGGATTGACTTTTTGCCAGTTGTATCTTCATCCCTCTCTTCTAATTCTCGTTTCAAATCGGACACTTTTAATTCTGTCAGTTTCATTCTATTAGCCATCACGATATTTAAAATAACGTCTTTCCGCACTGTATATTTATTTAAACGAATACTTAATTAACACTTAATTGTCTACTTAGCTTATTATTTATTAATTAGTCCACACCTGAATACCACTGTAATGTTTGTCTTTTAGGGTTCTTAAATAAAACTAACAATAACTTTAGACACACACACTATATTAATATTAAAACGTATAATAATCTAAAACTAACTATTAACAACAATAAGTACATTTATGTATTCTATATTTATGTAACTATATTTATGTACTTCGCGAGACTGTAGGATTCAATGAATGTTCATCCCTTCTTCGACGCGGCTTTTATATCGGTGAATACTCCTTCTAGAGCCTTCACGTAGGCCTCGCGAAAACATCCAGAGGGATGACGCATCTCGCGTCAGCGGATGAGTCATTACAGTATCATCTATGTATTTGAATGTAGTTTTATGCATCAATCTAAAAACTCGCTGTAGGATTATCCGAGATATCTGAGCTACAAGTACCTACTCGAATGGTCATTCGATTATTAAAAATACCCAAGTAGCAAGTGCTCGATTATTAAAATGATTCGATTATACCCATCGGTCCCATCACTATCTGTAGTATCCAGTAGTTCCAACAGTATCTCTTCGATCGTGATCGTAGGCGATCTAGCGTATCGAACGTTTTCGGTTCAAGAATACCGCATCGAACGAAACGGCTTTAGGCGACCACGATAGATTTTGAGAATAGGGTACCTGTTGTCTTGAAATACGTACAAAATCTGATAATTTTGTCTACACTAGAATGCAAAAGAAAATGGTCGTTTAAGGTTCATCGTCCACAGTGAGCAGTATTTAAACTAATAAATAATAATAAAACTATAGGAGGTACTTTATTAGACGACTATAGCGTTATAGGTATTTTATAAACACATACGTGATTATTATATAGATAATTGTAGCACGTGTAGATAAAGAAATAAGTGTTTATTTGATTTCAAACTAATTTTAAATTATTATTAGAGTTATGATTTATGACTAAGACTGTCAATGAGCGCTGCATGCCATAGGCACTGCTACATTCACCGAGGTAATATCTGAACAGTTTTCACATAACGGTACGATAACGCTAAAATGAGGTCAGTGAACGGTCGATGAGCCGTATCAGTATCGTACTTCCTACGGCCGTAGTTGATATTGAGTTGTCGAGGTATATGTATGTTAGACTCTCTGTTGTGTTAGCCCAAATGGTTTCATTTAATAATAAAGTATGTTACACGTGCGGAAGCCCAAAAACCCTTTAAATGAGCATCAAGTAAAAAGTTTATTGGTGAATTTTGTGATTTATTCTACGATGCAGCGAAAGTAATGTGTAAAGTATGCGATAAACCGTTAATGTACTGGAGCAAGTCTGACTGTACACGTTACGTGAATTCTAAGTAGAAAACAGGGCGTGTCCTAACAAACTAAATTTAGGTGTAATTTATTGTTAATGTTGATAGCCTGTAATCCTCGTTTCGCGTATTAGATGTAGAACCATTTAGAAGGTTTTGGGACAAATACAATAATTAAGGCAAATCGGACTGATACTCCGGAGAAACGGGGCCCATTACGTACGGGTTTTTAAAATACCATTTCTGCACAATTTGATAAAATCCGAACAATTATTTGTCGATGGTGGTTTCGTCTATCTGAAACAACTTGTTCAGATGAGATCGGCTTGCTACTTGGTTATAAAATGGCTGCTACAGCAGATACAATAAACTACGCAGTTGCACCTTGTAGCGCGAAGTCAAAGTAATTTCCAATAAATTACCTGTTTTTGTGAAAAGTGTTTATTGTAACATTGAAAGGTTAGTAAAATGTGTATATTTAACGTGTATTTTTATGTTTAAAAGTTACTTCTGTTTTTTTTGTAGGGTATGTTCGGGGGGGTCCCAGTTTCCCCCAAAAAATTGCTTTTGGGGATATTTGGACCCTAATAGTATGGGTGATTGACCCTCCCCTGACCCAGTTACCCCAATGTATTATTTCCTGTTTCACTTTTCAGAATGGCACGAAATTATTAAAAGAAAAACAAACAGAGAGGCCGATAGTGTTCATTAGAGCCGCGTTGAATTGCAAATGGCGCTCCGAGATGTCAAAGAAGAAAAAACTACAAGAGGAGCAGCAAAGTTCTATAACATTCCAAGATCTACACTGAAGCACTGTTCAAGGAACTCGAGGAACTGCAGCTTTTGTTGCCTGTAATGGAAAAGATGGTTAGGGCTCATTACCCCGAGAAGATGAAGAAGAAGAGCTAATTTGGAAAAGCGGGTGTTTGGATTATCAAGATATGAGGTTCTAGATGTTGTTCAATAGAATACAAAGAGCAATAACTTAAAAACTAAATTGAAAAACGGACGTCCTGGTGAGGTCTGGTATCTTTCTAAACTCCAAGCAGTAGAATATCTCCGCATGTATCAGGTAAATGCTTTTGTAATATGCGGATTTTTTGATGTACTAAGAAAAGCAGTTGATGAGCGAAAAACCACTACAAATTTTTACAAATCTAGACGAAACTTAATTTTGTTAAGATCCTAAAAAACCAAAGTAGTTGGTTTGTGATAAGTTCAGCAGGGAGAGATAATACGTCTATGATAATTCGTACATCAGCTGCAACGCAGAAATTACCACCGTTAGTTATTTTTAAATGCAAGAAGATAATAGAGTCTGGATTAGCAAAAATGTAAAGAACGAGACGGCTTATGTATAATTTATATTAAATTTTCATACATCTCACTGATTCTATAAAATTCTTAAACTTACCAGGGTGAAAATCTTGTTCTGTAGAATGATTAGAACATAGGTATAGCAAACGCCAATTAAGTTGGCGCGAGGAGGGGTAAGTTCGCGCAGGATTAAAAGTAGTGGGGAGATTTGTATTTGGTTTTACATCAAATGTGAGATAATTCTAACCTCTGAGCGTGTATTACTTTATGATCCCCTAGCAAAGACATTATGTTCCGTCAAACGTCAATGACAAATTGAATGTATTCTGACAATTACTTGAGTAGTGGGGGTGGACGTTTTTAAAAACGGCTTCTGCGCAGCCCCTCCTCGCGCCAACTTAATTGGCGCTTGCTATACATTCATATATTAGATATATAAGTTTTCCAATCTAATATTATTGACCACTGTTTACGTAAGTTAAGATCTCTAAGAATATAGTGGAGAGAATTATTGTATTGAGCCACTAAACAATATCTCTTACTTACATTTTGATGTATTATCACTAGCCTGCTATGGTTCTGTTTTGTAACTTTTGATAATTGATTCCTATGTATTTTGGTGCGCTGAACCTGAAAATGACCTTAGTTCTGTTCCATCACGCCAGAATTTTTTGCAATTTGCCAAATATAGTATATGTCGAAAAATATCACAAATACGAGATTTAATGACAGAGTGAAATAGGTTTGTTTCGTATAAAAATTATTATTTTGCGGCTTATAATAGATAAGAATATAATAGAATATTATAGAAAATAAAAAACTCGCGATTTTAGCCGTTGTGTCGACCAACCATGCTCTGTTTCAGCCTTTTCCGTGCATGTGTTCTTCTGGGTTCATCTTGGTGCAACATACAGCATACTACAATGATGGTCCGCCATCCATCATTGTAGTATTCCATCTTCTTTGGTAACGCTTCTCCATTTCATGGAATCTCTCACCCATCTCTTCACTAACAGCACCCAAATTCTCAGAGAAGTAGTCCAAATGTAAATGTAGGAAATTAACCTTCAAACTCATGGAACAGACTAAATTTTGGTACATCTGCAGCATAGTCTCAACGATAGACTTGAAATTCGCATCTTTGTTACTGCACAGAAACTTGGTCACTACGTCTTTATAGGCGACCCAGTCTTCTTTTTCAACCTCCATTTCTTTTTCGAAATTTCCATGTTTGCACAGTTTTCTAATGTCGTAGTAGTTTTGCGGTTGATAAGGCTGGAAATTTGTTATAAAAATACTGGAAACATTTACCATCTTCTGGTAAGGCTTTCACAAATTGCTTCATCAAGCCTAATTTAATATGTAGACGTGGAAGGAGAACTTTTGTCGACTCGATGGGATGTTTTAGGAGCACATTTTTACTCTATGTTCTAATGAAGCTCGTTGTGGCCAATCTTTCTGTTTCCAACGATTTTCCCTGTCCTCGCGATTCCATTCACAGAAAAAACAAGGAAAGTTTGTGTACCCGCCTTGCTGTCGAAGGATCATCGATATTACCTTGAGATCACCACACATGATCAACTTATGATCGTCGTACTTAATTTTCTGGAGAACAAATTGTGAATTGTCGTAACGTTCTTTTAAGTCTACGGAATGCCATACGGGTATTGACGCATACCTGTTTCCGTTGTGAAGCAGGATAACTTTAAGGCTTCATTTCGACGAATCGGTGAGTAATCTCCAATCAGTGCTTCCGAAAAGTATAGAATAATTTTTTTTTCTCTGTACCTCAACCAGGATAACGAAGTGCCACATTCGAGCAAATTCTTTTCTTTAAGCCTTGAATCAAGCAATTCTGAAACCTCTTTGGTCAGATGTAAGTCACGAATCAAATCGTTAAATTCAGATTGCGTAAATGGTCATAGTGTAGAATTGCTAGGTTCGTACTTCTAGTTCCGGTCAATGTTTTGGTAGTATAGACACTAGTACGTCTGGACCATGAGGGACAGGACGTAAAGCCGATAGCATATTTGGATAGGCTATATTCTTTCTATTCTTCACATTGAAACCGTGAAAACTGGTTGAACAAAAGTAACAATCATCACTGTGGTTATGTGGCTCTCGCCAGGCCATTAGAATGCCAAATCTGAAAGTATGTTCTTCACCCTTCGACTACCGACTCAGTCCTTCAACACACGTATAGCAAACATAGTGGGCTGCCGCTGCCCAAGTTTTTTTTTATTTACATTTACACCGAAATACGCCAGATACACTTGCCACACGAACGATGTTATATAAACGCGTACAACTCTTTAGGCTACATTTCGCAATATTTTAATAATGTAAATAAAACCTACTTTAAATCTTACAGTTAATCGTCTGGCTTACACTTAATATACACTCATTACTATTACACAATAATACACTTAATTGCAGCATGTCAATATGACTTTTATATCGTGATTAAATTGCTATATAAAATACGGTTGGTTTTTGAAAAAATCACAATTACACAGAAAAATTTCAAGTGTATGCATTTTTTAATGCTGTAATTCTAGTGTATACATTACGTTTATTTAAATGACGAAAGTGCTGCCATCTGCCGGTTTATAATATCAACGATTCGTTTACATCATAAACCGATAGATGGCAGCATTTCTATGTAACGGGTGTTCAGAAACATTCGAAGTGAAAGTAGTCCTTGAAAATGTGAAGTCATGTCTGAGATAGATTGATGATACATTTACTTAATATAATTTTATAGGTTATAAAATTAGTATCAGATACTTAAGTACAGATATACGATTTTTTGTTCAGAGCCCACTTGACTTCGAATGTTTCTGAACACCCGTTATCTAAATCAGTCAACACGTCTTAAATTTGTGATTTATAAGACATATAATACATTTTGACAAATTGCGATTAGCAAAAAATTCTGACATGATGGAAAGAACTAAGGTCATTTCTGGATTCAGCGCACAAACACACATAGGAGTCCATCATCAAAAGTCGAAAAGCATGATACAACCGAATAAATGCAGGCCTGTGTTATTTATCTTACTTATAACATGGGGCTAAACATAAAGTTACAGAGTTTTCACGTTTATCTTATTGTTACAACTCAAAAATCTGCCATCAAAAGTTGGCCACTTCGTTGAACTCATCTCAAGTAAAATGACACATTGATATAACTAGTGTTCCATGTGAAAATTGTTTTCCAAAACAGGGCAGTTAACCCTTAATTACTAAACTATCGTAAATTTTACGACCAAGCATCTTCGTATTCCACTGTTAGGTATTTTTCGATTATTTGCCGGAGACCCGTCTCTCAACACCTTCTTGATTTAGTTGTAAGTGAGTGGGTTGATAGTTATTTATTTTTAGAGTCAACTTGATGCGACATCGTAAATTTTACGAAAGTTTAGTATTGACGTAACCCTTTTTTTATCGATATCTAAACATTGCGACATTCCATTCGCCAGGATGTCCATCAAATATCGAAGATTGAAATATGTGTTTATGTTCCCGTAAGAGCTATACCTCAACGAACAACATCCCGTTTTTGCCCAAGTCGTCACAACCAACCAGTGGCGGCTCTTGATGACGTACGATGTGCGCTGCTGCACGGATGAGACAACTTCGAACTATTTCGGAAGATTTCGGTACGGTTACTTGCTTCTCTGTATATATGAAAGCTTAAACGAAGCAGTCTCATCCGTGCAGCAGCTCACATCGAACGTCATCAAGAGCCGCCACTGTAACCAACTACATACTGTGTTCGGTGTCATAAACCAACAGTGTTGTTCCGTGACCTGTTGAGATAATCGGTAGAATGGTTCGTGAAAATTCGGTAGAATTCGGTAGATTTTTTTATCCTTAGTTTAAAATCAAACAATTATATGAAAACAATTTTAATTTCTAAAATACATATAATAATAGTTATTAATAGTATCATATAACTAGTAAATATAATAAAAATGTAAATATATATGAAGCACACTAACAATAACTTATATCATTATATATATGATGTTTTATAAAACTAGTGACGTTAATAATAATAGTTAATAAACTCTACTCGTCATCAGGTATATTCTTTAATGTTTCTTCATTTATTTTCAATATAAATTTTTTGTCTATTTTAAAATCGAAACAGCTATTTTTATTTATATATGTCTTACTATGAAGAAGTCCTGAGACTGTTTCCGTGCTTAATTTAGTACGTTGTTTAGTTTTCATTAAATTGATGGAAGAAAAAATTCGTTTCACATTTGCGGAAGAATGTGGTAAACACAACAAATTTTGAATAAAATTACATAATAATGGAAAGACATTCGATTCATCACCACGTTTTATTGCCCTAACACTAGCCCAGAATTCCAACATATCTGTGCTGAAATTTTGGCGTTCTGTGTAATTTCGTAATTGCCTCCATTCGCTATCTAAATTTTCAAGTTCGTTTTGTGGTATTAAATTCGGAAAAAGTAAAGCTATATCTGCTATTGAACTTATAGTTCCGCTTTTTACTATCTCGGGGTCAATGAAATTAAATTTTTTAAGTGGGTTGTTTTTTAGTGGAAATCTAGTCGTGATTTGTGAACAACTTTCAACGTAAAAATCCAAACAACGTAGTCGCAAATATTTTATTTGTTCTGAACTCAATTTACCTTCTTCTAGATAAATTCTAACATTTGCTCCTAAATACAGATCTTCTAATGCTTGATAATTATGTGGATTTTTAAATTCAATGTTTTCTAATGCTGTAGATAATAAATAGTTACGTTTTAGGAAACAGTCACAAATTGTTTGAAAAATATTGGATACACTATTACATAAAGTGTAAAGTTTTGGCGATTCTGATTGCATTTCACGATTTAGACTATTAAAGAGTATATAATCTAGAGTAACATAATCTAGAAATAATAGAAAGATCTTGGTTAGCGGTTATTTAAATGATCGAGTATGTTTTCAGCTGTTGAGACATCGCCATCTGCAACAGCAGTTGTAAAATATAATCTGAGCGGATTGTATTGTTCTAGAATTCGTTTAATAGCTGAATCAACCGATAACCATCTGGTTTGGGACGGGTGTAAAATATTGTGGATTTTAACATTGCAAAATAATTGATACTCTTGGAATTCGCTGATTCTTTTTGGACTAGAGTTGAAGTAATTAAAAATATTTCTTGTTAAGTTTTCAAGGAAATTTGGCAATTTTTCGCATGAGTATGAAGCAACTAAGTGAAATGAGTGGCAGATGCACTTCATGACAAATAAATACGGTATATCTTTTTTAGTAATGTTGTAACGGAATGATGTCTTCCCATCATTACATTTGCTCCATCAGAAGCAAAGCCAATCATATTATCTTTATAAGGAACAGAATTTGAGACAAATGTATTTATAACATGATTATATAAAGTTTCCGCATTCGCACTATCTAATTTCACAAGAGCAAGAGCAGTCTCTGATTAAATTGTCTTTTGCATACCTGACGACGAGACAAAAATGTTTTATCGTTGAGCGATCTGTAGACTCGTCTATAATAAGGGAAAATTTATTATATTTAATATCCTCACATATATTTTCGAAACATTCAGAATTCAGCACCTATGACATTTCGAACAATAGCTGTGGTTTTCTTTCTAGCGCACGATATGCCTTGAGCAATCTTTGAATCGGGACAAATGTTAGCTATTAATTTTGGCAAATGATCCATTGTAAACATGAAATGTAAAAAAAAAATGTAAATTATTGTAAACATGAAATAATTTAAATAATCATACCTTCGGCAATATTATCCTTTATTTGCGCCGATTCTGCCATACCTGCTGAAAATTCGGTTAAACGCGGCTGTTTGCGTATCATCCTTGCTGTATGTTTATGAATTATCGAAAGACTGTGTTTCATTAGAGAATCTTTTCCGCTAGAAATATTAATGTCTTTACTGTAGATCTTACATCTTGCAAAATTTTTTCCCTTTTTACTTCTAGAAAGCCATCCCTCAAAGTCTTCCAGCTTTTCCCAATCTTCCTTATAATTTTGGGAATATTTTATTTTTTTTGCTATATTACTTGGGCCAGCTTATTCACAGTCACTGTCACTTATCACTTAAATCAATAGGTATTATGTAACAAATTTTTTATAAATTGTATTTTACAATGAAATATTTCTTTTTATAGTGCTTTCACATTTAAGTCTTTGTATTTACAAATTATTATTATATTAATCCATATTTTGTAATATGGTTTTCATTAACCTTAATTTTGGTTTTTCTCATTATAATTTTACTCCTAACCAAAATCTCACTTTAGAGACATTAAAAGAAGATAAATACACAAGCATGTGCCTAGAAAAATTTTTGTATTTATTAAAACAAATATACATACATACAATGTATAATCAAATACATATTTATTTTCGCTGATGACAAAATTAATATAATATATTTTGAAACATTTAAAATCTTCAGTCTTCATCGCTTGAAAAATCGTAGAAATCATCTTCAGAGTCATTATTGACATTAATAATAAATTCTTCACAAAAATCATCCATTATGTGCTCCTTCATAATGTAATCTTTTTCTACACCTTCTACATGTCGACAAGTTTCTGACCATTCCTCTACCTTGATGTTTGAAAATTATTCTCTCGCCAATTTTTCAACATCATTTATATGAAATGTAACATTTCTTGATGCAACCCGATTCTTTACAATGCCCCAGATTTTTTCAATCGGGTTTAGTTCTGGGTGGTATGGTGGCAATCTCAGGACGGGGTGGCCTTTTTTTGCAAATATACCATCTATGCTGTACTGTATATGTTTTGGCTTGTGAAGTTTTACTAAATTGTACAACTCCGGTTTAGTACAATTTGCATCGTAAGTTATGCCCCTTTCGTTTAGCCACTGCATCATATCACACTTTCTACTGGCTGATGTTGGATGTTTATATGACATATCATTATGGTAGCTGGCATTATCCACAACAATCACAGAATTATGAGGCAAATTAGGAATTAAAGATGTTTCTAACCATTTTTTATAATTTATGAAGTTCATGTCGTCATGGTAGTCTCCACTTTTTTGACAAGATTTGAAAATTAATAACGCATCATTAACAAAACCCTCTGCAGAACCAGCATGAACAATTATTTAACGCTTCCCTTTTGAGATTGGACACTTTAATCCTTCATTAGATTGATCGACCCATCCAAAAGGAGATGTATGCCCTGCATGTATGTAAGTTTCATCTAAAAATTACTTATGTACTTAAAATATGTACTAAATAGATTTTCTAAATGATTTTTATACCTGTATATATTATTGGACGTCCTAGGTTACGATAATTTGTTATTTTGCGGATGTAAGAACACCTCAGCTCTTTATGTCAAACCGCTCCATTAAAATCTTACGGTTATCAGTAGTTTTTTTCCATCTAGCAAATAAAAAGTTTAGAGCGATATTACTAAAAATAATAAAAAAAGTACCTGAATCCTATTCGCAGCAATAATTTCCTAAAAGATGATAGCCCTCCTGCAAAACCGATTCCTTCATCATCGTGAATTTTATTATAAACGGCTTTTATTGTGGGTCTTCTCTTTTCAGTCACATGAAAATTATGTATAATTCTGCGAATAATTTCTTCCCCACAGTTATCGACAGTAGATTTTGGTGATGGTTTTGGTGGTTTTATTTTTGTCGATAAGAATGAATTTACTTTTCTTGTTTCAACAGCATGACCTTCTTTAATTATTCGACCTACAGTGCTCCTAGAAATACCTATTGCTTCTGCAACTGTATCTAGCAGCTGACCTATAAATGATGAACAACATAAATTTTAATTTTGAATTTGATTTAAAAAAAGTAATATTATTACAGGTTAAATATTATGTATCCACCTAATTTGTAAATATATTTACCTGTCACACCTTGTTTTTTAAAATAGTTATATACATTAAAAATTATTTCACGAGATTGTTCAAGAATAACTTTTCTCTTTTTCGAACAAGGGCTCACTTCCTCCAGGACAGAGTTTGTTGCCATATCAGACATTTTACCCTGTGTAAATAAATACAACTAAATTTTCAGGAATTTTATGATAAGTATATTTCTACTTACAAGAGGATGCATTCTTACTCTTGAACAGCTTTGAAAAAAAAATAATTAATAGATAAAACACAACAATAATATTACAAATAGGAAAACTCTCAATGTACGTACAACACCACTACGAAACACACCGATCAAATGCCTGGTACCGACTGACAAATAATCGATAAACGTTTGTGGCTCGTATAGTACACGGATTTATACTACTAGCTGTTTCTCTCATTTATGAGGTGGCTCTCTTTCTAATTACTAAAATGTGTTTCTGCGCCAGTCTCATCCGAAAATGATTTTACTATATTAATTTTGATACCCAGTTAATTTTACTTTCCATATTGTTTCATAGCAGTTATAATTCCAAGAGTCATCAAATTTACGAATGTTTAGTAATTACGTTATAGTGAAATAAGTTTAGTGTTCTAGGGTTAATTACAAAAAATGAAAAATGATACTTTTTTTAAATCAAAATTGTAAATTATGTGAAAATTATCAATGAAGATAAGAATATTATAAACTATTTTAAGACGTAACGTGATATTTTGGTTTTAGTATATTACCTCTTTCTGTTTTACTATTTTAGTTATTGTAATTTTCTACATTACTTAAATATTTTGTAAAATGTATTTGCCTCCCAAAAATTTTAGTTCATTGTTTACCGAAATATATCAATAGAGTTATGCTGTAAATTGTGGCGATTTAGTCACTATTTAAAATCAAGGTGATTGAGAAAGAACGGTCACCGATCATTGCCTTGTTTAAAAATCACAGGATCGGTCATGTCTAATTTATACCTTGTAAAAATTTTTGTAATCCACATTCTATTTTGTGCGTTTATTAAAGTAGGATTAAGTAGGCAAAAAATATAGTGTGCATATTTCTCTGTTAACAATTTATGACGTGGCTTTATCATGCCTAGATCTCCCGATTTTCTTGAAAAATATTCTTTTTCATTAGAAAATAAAAAATTAAAAAGTCAAAATGGAATCCACATTATCATTTGAAATTTTTAAAATTTTATAGAAAAGAAATAAATTAATAATAGTTACGTCTTACATATTTATGTTTCCGGTGTATGAGATTTTAAAATAAAAACAAATATATTTCCAATAAGATAAGTCACAGGTGTAATATTTTTTTGATAATATTTTGTATCAAGACTTTATATTCCATTGTTCTTAATACCTTAACTACTATAAAGATATTTTAAACACAAAATTAGAATATATAATAATTGAAAAAAATAACTTCATTCTGTAATTTAAAAATAACATAAAATCCCTATGATCTCCAATTCATCCCTGCTCCTTTTATATTTGAGATGTCCCAAAGGACAACATTCTTATAGACCCTTGGTTCTTATAGACCCTTGGTCTTATAGACCCTTGGTTCATCAATATTTTATTAACAAGTTGTATTGTTAACAAGTTATTATTAGTAATAATAACTTATTACCATAATTTATATTAATTTATTTAATAAATTTATTTATTTTTTTGTAAAATCGAAATTATAGTTAAAAAGAGTTATACGATGATGATTTGATGAAAGAGTGGCTTTTCAAAACTTGACAACACTTGCTGTGTGATCACTGTGATCAGTATATTGCTGACTTCAGTCATGTTTTAGAAGAAAATTTCCCCAAATCGCATAGACAAATAAGTTATTACAATTGTTTAAAGTACACAATTTCTTATTTTTGTGGAGAAAAAAGAATTTCATGTCTAAATTAAATATTATTTCACGTCGAAAAAAAAACATTTAAGGAACTAAAAAAATGTTAGGTAAATATTATGATGAATATGCCTCCTTCCCATAAAATGATTTGTAAGTGGTTATGAAAAGTGGTCATGTGTCATATATATATACCGTTATCGACAAATTTTAATTTCTGGTACGCAAGTAGAAGAGGAAAAGAGCGCGACAGAGAAAAGTAAAGAAAGACATAGCGAGGTTGCCAAAGAATGTATGCAACTAGATTACGAGCAAGCGAGGTACGATAAGGTTCAGTCAGATTATAGCTAGGTCAGTAAGTCCTATGAGTAAGTCTATTGCTTCAGAGGGTTGTAGAACGTATCTTAGAAATACGCACGAATATTGACAGAAAAATATTTATTTTCTGGTGTATTACTTTTATGAGGATGTACAAAAAAGCTTATATTTTCCGCGTATAAATAAAATGAAATGAAATATTAATTCTAAATTATGTAAAAAAAACTAAATGTAACTCATGAAAAGAAAATAAATTAACTCTTTTCCGATAATAATAAAAAACAAATATTCTAAATTAAAGGTTCAAGTAATCCACCACATTGTGCTTGGCAGTTTGCCAACCTATAATAAAATTCTTAGCGGACATTACTGCTATGTCCCTATAGAAAGAACCGACAATTGAATTCTTTAAAATACCAGCCCATACATTTAATTTTTGTGGATAACGGGTATGTACAGGTACATTGAGGTATCTACCGGCTTAATACCATTTTATGATTTGTGTCTTTTCTTGAGTTGTAAAAACATGCATGTTGAAATCGACTATTAATATACGCACGTAGAGAAATAAGTGTTAGACACCCGGTAAGTGTTTGTTAGGGAATAGGGCATGTTAAATGTGTATGTGTGTCCACCACTCTGCTTCTCCCTCCACTGTTTGAAAGTTAGCATCGTTGGATATAACAAGCATACATTATATACGCAAACAGAAATTAAAATTTGTCGACTACGTATATAACGAGTGATCATTAAAATTTTCGCTCAAGTAAGCCATGTACACAAAAAGTATGTCCTAACTTAAGTTATTAGAGGAGATCTGTCATTATAATTTCAAACGTCATGATTATTAAAAAATAATTTGAAATGCTGACTTTTATATTAAATAAATTTATAATTTTTATACAAAGTAATAGAATATTATAAAAAATGTGTAAAATGTTGACCATTCTCCACCAAGCATAATCGCACTCTATTTCGTAGAGCATTGAAAACATTGATCAGTATTTGCGGTGAGTTATTGATGTGTTCACATTTTTCTATGATTTTATGTCTTAACTCTTGTAGATTATTAATTGGTGTTTCATAAATAATATTCTTTATATATGGCCACACAAAAAAATCCATGACTGTTAAATCACACGATCGTGGTGGATATGGAATCGCTGTATTTCTACTTATTATCTTATCGCCATAAAATTGTTGCAAAAACTGAATATTTTCAAGTGTAACGTGAGAGGTAGCCCCATCCTGTTGAAAATATCCGACCTGGAGTTCATCATTAGTCAATTGATTAGTAAAAACACTGAGAATTTCGTTACGATATTTCTCCGATGTTATCGTTCCCTCAAAGAATATTGGTCCTATTAATCGGTGACGACTCATACCTACCCATACGCCTATTTTTTTTGGATGTAGAGGAACTTCTCTGTAGAAATGAGGATTTTCACTGGACCACATACGCATATTTTGCGAATTAACATTACCTTTCAAATAAAACCAAGCTTCATCGGTGAAAAAAGTATGATTTAAAATATTGTCTGTCATTGTTTGAATAAACCATTGGCAAAATTGTGTTCTTTTTTCATAATCCGTAGGTAATAGATTTTGTACAGAAGTTAATTTATATGGATACATGTGCAAGTCCTTTTTTAAAATTTTTTGACATGTTCCATACGAAAGCCCAACTTGTTGCGAAACTCTGCGAATAGATGTTTGAGGAGATTCGTTAATAATTTGTCAGACATTTTCAATTACGCCGCGACTTCTCTTGAGAGGAGGACCGCTTCTTTTTTTCCTTAAAATACTGCCTGTTTGACGAAAAAGATTTACACAATGCATTAGCATATCACGGAAAGTCTTATAGCTAGGAACAGTATTTGGATATCTCCTTCAAACTCCGCAAGGCAATTTTCTATTGAATGTTGCCAAATACCATCAATTTTTTGAGATGTCAGGACGTAACATTCTACCATAAACGCTTTATGCATATCATTAAAGGCCATTACTTTTTCTTTTGATGAAACTTTAAAATATATATTTGACACTGACAGATGTTTGAAATAACATCTTAATGACTAAAGCTACGACATAATTTTTATATACACGGCCAGCTACGAGTGAAAATTTTAATGATCGCTCGTTATTATTATGTTTGTGATTCGTGCGCGCCTGATACCTCTTAAATATCTCTTACTTATAATCAGAGAGCGGATAAAAAAGCATTAAAAAAACGAAAAAAAGTGCTTAAAAAAGCACGAACATTTGCCCAAATAAGTATTAAAAAAGTCCGAACAATACAACAAAAGCTTTAAAATAAATACTTTAATACAATATAGGTAAGAAATCAATGTTAATAACAATAATTTAATTTATTAAAATAAATTACTTGTCAAATAAACAATGACTAATGAAACCTAAAGAAAAACATCTTTAGGTGGCTAATACTGCCTTAAACTTGGTTTATATTTTATTTTAAATACAAGACGAAAATCAAATATATATTTATTATCCTAACTTTACAAATCAAAAAACTATTCATGAAAACAGTTAATTATCAGATGTTGCTTTATGTGTTCTACAGTAAAATGCTGCCTTTTAATCACTTAAAATGTTCTTGAAGGCGAAAAAGCTTCTCTCCACTTCCAGGCTTGTTATGGGCGTATTTTTAAATAGAGCGATATAACTGGATCCATATCCACATCCGAAACATTGTCTCCACTCAAAATAGAGATTCAGTCAATGATAATTCTTGCTTTTCTAAAGATTTTATGGCGTGGCTTACGAAACTGTAATGTGCTTTTATGAATGTCAAATTATTTTCAAGTTCTTTATTTTTGAGAACTGTTTGGCAGCCTTTCACTGACTTACCTACCGATTCGGTAAATTGGAAGACAACATTTTTAAAACTTTCAAAATTATTGGCATAGTAAATGGCAGCATCTAGCCAAGTCCCCAATTTTGTTAGTACTGGGTCTGGGGGTAGTGGTATATTAGGTAATATCTCCCTGAATAGATGTACCCGTAAAGGCGCCTTCACAAATATTTTTTTTTCCATTTCGTATAAGTCATTTATTAACGGAAATTGCAATATTATTGTCTCATTTACTACTTGTTTAAACGTCGCCGAGTTGCGTAGACAACTCGACTACTGTCAGTTCAGTTACAGTGATTTTGGATACAATATTGTCTAAACTAATATTATAAAGAGGAAACATGTGTGTTTTTGTAAGTATGTTTGTAATGTTTTCACACAAAAACTACTGGACCGATTTCAAAAATTCTTTCACCATTAGAAAGCTGCATTTTCATTGAGTGACATAGGCTATATTACATTTTCCAAAAAAAAGGGATCCCCAATAAAAATGCGTTAATGTAACCCAAGGTGTGAAAAAATTAGTCACAAAAAATCTGTCATCGCGTACGCTGCGGAAACTATTGTTGATAGAACAAAAAAATGTTGAACAGTATTATAGAACGTATTAATATCTACAAGAAACTCCGCGAAACCATATGTCCAACTACTGTAGCTTTGCCACTATAACTACTTTTTTACATTTTAAAAGTTAATAAAAGTGCCGACAATAATCAAACCATATTATCCATACCTCTGTATTATTCCTTATCCTATTAAATGATATTTTATTAAAGACCATTTCAATACCAGTAAAACTTTTTAAATTATTAAAATCGGACATTCCATTCAAAAGATATAACGAATTTAAAAATGTCAATCTAAAGAAAATAATGTTATAATATAATGTAGTAGTATAGCGATGGCCACATTCATTTTGTTTGTAATAAATTGACAATCGAAAAATTATAACTGGAATAAGAATAGTATTGGCAGAAGGAATTTAATAACAAGTTCAATGAGAATAAAAAGTAATAGGAAACAGACACAGAGAAGCTGTTATAGAAAGAAGTTAAACATAAATTTATCCAAAAATTAAGGATCACAAGAAAGGAAGATTAAATATTTAAGAGAATAACACTCACTATTGTATTTATTCAAGGTAGGATCGATGAAAAGAGAACATATACGATACAAATTTTATTAAAAGAATTTAAATAACACTGAGATATTTGAAAGGTGACGTTTTTGAAGTAATATCAACAATGTGTCAAAAGCCAAGTGACAGGAACATTATTAAAATAGCGGGTTACATTGTTTATAAGTTATGTTAAATAACTAAATGGACTAAACAAAAAATGTAATCAATTCATCAGCTTTACAATTAAAAAAATAATTTTTTTGTCAAAAACATTTTTTTTCCTTTAACTCACATAGCCACAGCAACGCAATTGGATGATTTGTTTTCCAAGTGAATTTATATTTACTATAATACATTTATCTCTTTTCTCATTCATTTCATTTCAGATTGAGTCACAGCGAAGCGTGGTCGGGATTAGCTAGTATAATATAAAATAAATAAAACTTTTATATATTTTACAAATGTCTTTATTTTTACAAAATATATTAAATATTATAACATTAGTATTTTAAAAAGGATAATTATAAGTGGACGTGGTGTTCTTTAATTTATTTTTTTTTCTCGACTAGCTCTTTTGTCGTGGGCACATGGACTCGTATCTTCTTTTTTTCTCAGGTGTTTATTTATTACTTAAAAAAAATTATAGGATTCGTGGATCCTTGATAAACGAGAACAAAAAAGAGCTAATGTATTTGCATTTCTGTGACTCTTTGTAATATGATGTTTAATTTTGAATTTGGTTCATGAATTATATTCTTATTTTTATATTAATGATTTGATATTTACAAAAATATGTGTTTTTGTTATTGGCATTTATCTGACCTTATTTTACTTGATGACAGATGGCTCTTGCTTCTTCTGGTAATTTTCTTTTATTATTTAATATTTGTTTTTATTTTCCTTAGGCAGTATCTAACTTCTTTAATGGCTATTTGTCTTTACTTAGCTTCTTCGACTCTTGACCGACACTATTTTTTAATTTTTTTTACACGAAGTACGGGTATATTTTCAACTTGGATAATACGAGGTACGTATTATTTTTTTAACTTGGGCAATAATACGAAGTACGTATCCCCTATTTGACCTTTTCTACACGAAGTACGTGTTTACTAATCGGTGTCAAAACAATGAGTTTTTTTCGGTCTCTGTCTTATAACATTACCATTACAGACAAAAGCCAGACGAATTTTTCAGTACCTCTTCTACTTAGTTTTTGAATACCTTTTTGGAATTTGATGTTATTAGTATTGAAAATTAGCCCTATTTTTTTTCTATTACTTTTCAGGTAATTATTTTAATTAATATTTGTATATTAAACATTTTCATTTATTTGTCAAAATTTTTCAAATTTTCCAAAATTTCAGTTTATTATTGAATTAATACTGTATTTGATGTTATAATACTGTTATTAATTAATTATGCCCTTTCAGTAACTGTTATCTCATTATATTTCAAAAATGCTTGTCATATTTTCCAAAATTTCAATTAAATTCCTTTTATGTTATTCTACTTGTTTTTGTAAATTGAGCCCCTCTTGAGTAATTTAAGCCCATTATTGTTTTATTTTATTTACTTTTTAGGTGAAAATCTCCCTTCCGTTGGTGTGTAGAATCCCGATGTCTATGAATTCTGTTCGGATGTTATTCTTATTGCCTGGTTAGTGTGTATTTTGGGTCCTTCCTTGACTTTGACATCCTTGAACTGTTTGTTCTTCTTGCAGTTGTAGATACGAATATTATTCTATTTAAATGAAGTTGAAGTGATTATATTACGATGTTTTTTTTTTTTAATAAAATGTAATTTTTTTTGTGTATCCTTTTTAGTAGTATTTTAGTTTTAATATTAAGCAAAGAGGATTTCGCTAATTAAATTCCTGAAATGTCCTATCTTAAGGTAACCTCTGGCCAATTTTTATTTTATCTGGAAGAATTTTCTTGGTTTCATCGTTTCTAGGTTTAAAAATTTTATAATACGCTTATTTATTGTCCATAACATGTCAATATTATATATATATATATATATATATATATATATATATATATATACAGGGCAATCCAAATTAAGTGTTCACCATTGGTAACTTTGTTATTATTAAAGATACAAGATTGTTTAAATTAGCAAACTAGTAGTACTTTTAACGCTCTTTAAGATGGAAGAATTAAAAAAAAAAATGAGCAGCGCGTTTTCGAGTTTTCCCGAAAAATATGTTTTTTTCAAATGGAAACCCCTGTATATTATATCATTTTCTGTTAGAAATTCAATTTTTAAACAAAAATCTTATAAGAACTTTTTTACTGGGATTAAAAACACTTGAGTTATAATGTATAAACAAAAACAGCTAAATAATTTTTATAAACTTTATTTTATACATAAACATATCATTAAAAGAAAATAAAAATCACTGATTTTTTCATAGAAGATGTTCAAAAATACCACCTTGTTGTTCAATACATTTTTGAACACGTTTCTGAACTTGTCGAACTGCTTTTAGTATGGTCCTACCATCTATTTGGTTTATCTTTTCACTAACTGCAATTTTTAGGGCGTTTACGTTTTCGTACCTTTGCTTATAAATCTCTGTCTTTAAATAACCCCATAAAAAAAAATCAAGCGGTGTTAAATCTGGCGATCGGGGAGGCCACTGAATAGGACCATTTGTTCCTATCCATGAATTGTTAAAAATAGTATTTAAAATTTGATGAGTACCTCTGTAGTTGTGCGCAGGTGCGTCATCCTGTTGAAAATGCAGATTCTGTCTACTTATGAGATCAATATCGTCTAAGAAATTATTCAAAATTTCAGTCAAAAATTCTATGTACCTTTCACCAGTTAGAGTGCCCTCATAAAAGAAAGGATCAACAATCCTTGAACCAATTAAACCGCACCAAACATTAAAACTGTAACGGACTGCGGGCGTCTTGGATGTACTAAAAGAAGATTTTCCTTTGACCAATAATGATGATTTTTTGTATTGTACATTCCAGAATTTGAGAAATTTGATTCATCGGTCCATAAAATATAACGAAAGTAGTTTACATTTTGGCGACAAAATTTAAGATACCAGTGGCAAAAAAACATTCTTCTCTCTGGATCCCCTGGCAAGAAAACTTGAACTGGTTTGTACTTATAAGGAATGAATTTGTGTTTCTTCAGAATCCTATGCACAGTACCGTGACTCAAATCAGATTCCTTGATAATATCTAGTATGGAATTCTCACGGTTGGCCTCAAAATATGCAAGAACTAGAATTTCCGTGGCCTCGCTTATTATAAAAGTCCTTCTTGTTCTTGTTTTGGCAAAAACACTCTCATTGCCTCTAAATTTTCGGTACAGTCTCAGAAAAAATTGCTCATTTGGTTGTGTTCGGAGTGGATATAATTCAGCGTTGTGTTCTTTTGCCCTCCTAGAGGATTTTCTGCACACTAAATAAGATTCTAACATATCACACTTTTCTGCATGGGTAAAAATCATTTTTTTGTCAAATTAATAACTAGCAAAATGAAATTTATGAGTGAAAGACTAATAAAACTGTACTAATATTTGACGTTTACTAGAAAGAATTAACGTCGCTATCATAGAAACATAGAAATGCACTTGACATAGCTGTTTTTGTTTATTCACTATAACTCAAGTATTTTTAATCCCAGTAAAAAATTTCTTATAAGATTTTTTGTTTAAAAATTGAATTTCTAACAGAAAATGATATAATATACAGGGGTTTCCATTTGAAAAAAAACATATTTTTCGGGAAAACTCGAAAACGCGCTGCTCTTTTTTTTAATTCTTCCATCTTAAATAGCGTTAAAAGTACTACTAGTTTGCTAATTTAAACAATATTGTATCTTTAATAATAACAAAGTTACCAATGGTGGACACTTAATTTGGATTGCCCTGTATATATATATATATATATATATATATATAATAGAAGGAATTTATTGTTTCCTTGGCCGTAATTATAATACAAGGTAAATGAATTTTTTTTTGGGAGTAGCGGCTGGGTAATTATTATATTTTTGGGTTTAATATATTGCAACGTATTTGTTTTGCATTTCTAAATCAAACTAAAGTTTATTTTTCTTCATTTAACATTCTCTTTCTTTTTCAGATTGTTCTTCTGAAGATGACAACTTAGTTGTCCAAATACGCATTTAGAGTTTAATAATTTATATTGTGGTTGGGGATTTATCTTCTTTCTGTCTGTTTTAGATTTAAGCCAAAGTCTTCACCAATTCAGAGCACAAAACTAGGTATACATTAATTCAACCTAACAATGGTCATTCGGTGTCGATATTTCTTTTCTTCTGGCATAAATATGCTATGAACTGTTGAGCTGTGATTATTCCGAAGAAAATCCCAAATCGCCTCAACACGGTTAGTCGCACAGGGAAGTCTTATTTCAGCATAGTTCTTGCACTGAAACGCAACATGAAACGTTTGTTCCACATACACAGTTTGACGTTTTCGAGATTCCCAGGGACTTCTTAGGAAAAGAACCTGACCTGTTAAAAAACTGGTCAACTCGTACAAGTAGAGGAGAGGAAGATCCTTCAACCCGACTTCAGGAATCCAACAATATGTAACACGATGTTCTGTCCCATCTGTTTTGACAATCAACATAACGGGTGTTCATTTGAAAAGTCAATTTAGTAGCATGTGATTTACTGAGAACATTTTGAAGTATGTCGTAAATTAAAATTTACTACTTAACCTACGAAGTCGTATATTTTGACAGTTTCATACATACAAATAAATAACAAATGTGATTGACATTATCAAATGTCATTTGGATTTACGTTTACGGAACAACAAACACATACTAATATATATGCGTCTTATTCTATCAAAATTTCAAAGTAACCTAGATTGACTTTTCAAATGAACACACGTTATATCCGCTCTTATAATTGCTCCTCTAGTAATTTTCTTTTTTCCGTAGTTCTTATCGTTGGTCCAAACTCAATTCCATATTTATTTATAGGTAGTCCTTCCTATTGCAGTAGGTGGTCATATGGGTACTTACATATAACTCTACAATCATTTTAAATTGTAACATGAGTTCGCATTTACTCAACAGTAAGCAAACGCAGCACCCATCTGGTAGTTAGCTTTTCATATTTAAATGTTGATGCAAAATATTGTGTATCAATTCCGTTGGCGTTGTTCGACGGTCGCTCTATACAATGGTATGGCCTTTATTAATAATTTCTGGAAAAGTTACTGTAAATTAAAGCCCCAGACGATCAGCATGTTCTGGTCATATGGGCACAGAACATGTTGATGGTCTGACGAATTTGACGAATTAGGATATGAATTACAGCCTTATTCACCACGTTTACCAGCCTAGCTCCGATTGATTGTTTCTTGTTCCCAAACTTGACAAAATGGTTTAGGCGAAAGAGATTCGAGAGAAAGGAAAAGGTTATTGCCCTGTTTTGATGAGCTTCCGAAATATAAGTTTTTATGTTGAGAAATAAAATATATTTTTTACCGTCACTCTGCCATCAAATCACCCTCGTATACTAGATTGAAATATTATTTCACGCAAAAGTGTTGGAAGGAAATAATATGGTACGACAAAACGTTAGAAATTCTGTTTGCATCTTATCGTGATCGTTTATGGTGTTATTTTCATATTTATCCTTGCGTGCATGTCAAATTTCGCGACCTTTTTTTAAGTTCAAACTTCAATAATTTTATTTAAATATCCCAATATTCAGTCAGATCTAGCACCTTATCAATTTGGGCGTGAGTTTCCATTGGCCGTTTTTTTTTAAGTTAGCGACGGCGATTTTCCTATCATAAATAAAGTCGCGTGCGTCGTTTCGCAATTGCTACACAAGTCGAAGTGAAAGCTGTGGAAGCTATATGCAAAAGCTGCGCGCTTTTACGAACGCCTAAGCAAATCTCCAACTTCCCGATCAGTACAGCCTAGAACTCGTCGAGGTTCAGAAGTTCGGGTATTCGAATATCTACGAAAGAATCTCAATTATTGACAGTAATAAAAGATCGGTAAATAAATATACCACCTTACATAAACTTCAACGACCATCAAATAAATATTTATGAACAGAGCCCTTGAAGAATTTTGAATATTAAATAAATATTGTTTGTTAAATTTCAGGTAAGTTTTGCAAAAGTAATTAAAATTTAACTGTCTGTAAAAAGGAGTTTTTGATGTTTTATAGCTGTTGTTTTCAAGTGCGCTCTGAATACAATAAATAATGGCCTCTGGGCGACAAAAAATATATATTTTCTAGTTTATTGTTGTTGTTGTTCTTGTAACGAATTATCATTTAAATCATTTGCACACAAAAGATGAAATAGAAATGATGTCCGAGTATAAAGCAATTTGATTAATGAAATAAATTTATTTGCTCTAACCACTTTAGGATATATAACCGCCAAATTTGAAACTAAACACGAAGTGTATGTAGAACATTAATAATTTTTACATGATTTATAGGATACGTTAGCGTTAGTTTGTTGAAACATAAATGTTGATACTATTTTTATTATTAGTATTTTTACCGAATTTCGTAAAATAATTAAAGCAATTAATTTGATTGGATTGATTCGGCTTTTACTAGGATGAAGATTCAAAATTTAATATAGAAATAAAACTAATAGTTAAAATCTGTACTTTATTAATTTTTGGTTGTATAACGACAATTGTTTCGCCAGCACAATGGCTTCATCAGGTAGTTACAAGAGCACGTTACAAACTAAAATTGGTATATACAAAATATAGAAAATCAACAAAGTTAATATTATTCTATAACTTCTTTAAAATCTGAGAATTTACACAAATATTGTAGTGAAGATATGCGGCCCATCTGGTCAGCCTTTACTGTTACACTA
Organism: Melolontha melolontha; assembly: GCA_935421215.2. Classification (NCBI taxonomy): domain Eukaryota; kingdom Metazoa; phylum Arthropoda; class Insecta; order Coleoptera; family Scarabaeidae; genus Melolontha; species Melolontha melolontha. The sequence continues at coordinate 72,803,519 of OW285235.1, forward strand.
TAAGGTAGTAAACATAGTTACAAATAAAATTTTTAATAAATTAAATGTGAATTTCTATTATTGTCTAAACAGTTACTTTAAATGAATAAAATTTGAAAATCCTTATTGAATGTATGGTCTTCTTCTAATAGATTATAATCTGCCAATAATTATTGGCAAAAGTGGAATCTTGTTTGTCCAAATTTCTTATTTTTATCGGTTATATCTCTTTTTTAAATAAGAAGTCGTTCATTAGGTCACTACTTGAACTGCACTTTCTTTACAAACGTCAAGCCGCGGTCACTAGAAAATAACCACTTGTGCTTCAGCTTGCGTTGGCAATACTCGTTAGTGAACACTCTGCTTGACAACCAAACGTCGGCGTTACATATTCCTTATTAATTGGTTATTATCATTTGTGTTTAGTTGTACTGTCAAAAACTACGAACAATCAAAATTCAAAAAGTAAAATAATAATTTTTTAATGGATTTTATATTAAATGAAAAGACTTGAATGTTCACGGTATTGTCCATTTGGCACTAGATTTGGCCGAGTCGTATAATGGAGACATCCGAGAACACCAAGCATAAAATTTTGGTCACCGCTTGCAATCATGTTTTGCAAATATGGTCACCGCTTGCAAACATGTTTTGAATTGTAAACATCCGGTCGTCATAATGATTGCAAGCGGCTTGCTAGCAGCTACCTAGTAAGTACGTTTGGTGACCGCAGCTAATTCATGAATCCGAAATTGTATGTCGTTACTTGAACTACACTTACATTACAAACTACAAACGTCAAGTAAAATGTCAGTCGAATAACATGACTCGATTACAAATTATCTTGATCGCTTGTTCTATTGAAATATCTTTATTAGGTTTCCCAGTGTACACTGCCCGACATATAAAACCCGTACAACTCTTATGAGAATAAAATCTGAGTTTTTTATTTGCGTAAACGGGACAAATATGTTCATACTGTCACTCACTGTCACTTTATAGACTTTCTAGGATATAAATATATTGCTAATTACCTATAACCTAAGTCAAATGTAACAATTCAAATAAAATGTGTCAAATTTGATGTAAGCCAGGCCTTACATTGATAACATGTTAGTGTACAGGTTTCATATGTCGGGCAGTGTACTTTTGTAATCTAAATTTTGAATTTTGCTTATCCTTTATTACAGGATATACCTACCATAGAGATAGTTTTCTAATAGTTTTTTTGTCAGCATATTTTCAATTAGAGTATCTGTGTAGCCGTTACTGATTGCTCTTAGTTCGACTAAACTTAGTTTTTTTTCATAATTTTCTTGGGTAGAGGATAATTAATTAATCTATGTAAGAAATTATGGCAACTTGCTAATTTGTGTCGCATGGAATGTGTTGACGAATTATATATGGTTATGACTTATTTATGACTGTATGGGATTCTTTATGGTAAATGTCAAACTCTAACGTGTTAAACTATAACGTGCTCTTGTAAGTACCTGATGAAGCCACTGTGCTGGCGAAACAATTGTCGTTTTACGATCACATATTAATAAAGTAAAGGTTTTAACTGTTAATTTTAAATTAATTTGAAATTATGCATTATCTGAAATACAAAGTTTTGCAGAGACGAATGAATTTCGAAAACAATGTACACTGTGCGACATATAAAACCCGTACGCTAACATATTGTCAATGTAAGCCAGGCTTATCAAATTTGAAATGTCATATTTCTAATAGATATGGGTTCAATTTTTTAATAAACTATGCATCCCTTGACCTCGTATTGTAATAAAACGAAATACTTTTTTATGTATAAATTTAAAAAAATTTCAATAGGCTGATTCTGTTCATTTTACGTTGATTTTGAATATTTTTTGTGTAATTCTATTTATTGTCAAAAAGGAAACTGATGATATTTAACTTAATTTAAGTCGACTTACATATTTGTTTTGTGCACGAAGTTAATGAAACATTTTCTGAACAATATTGTATGTATTTGCAATGTGCATACTAAGTTGGTCAAATAAATAGCACAGTACTACATTTTAGATGATTAAATAAATAATTACTATTATGATTCTCTGAAATAATGAGACGTCGTGTTTGCGCATAGACAACACAAATTGCAGATCTATAGCAAGCTAAGCCCTATGTGGTATATCTATCTGTTATCACTGAATGTGAGGCCTTAACTTGCTATAGGTTTGCAATTTGTGTTGTCAACAAGTTGTTTATTTACATACTATACATATGATTTATTTAACGAAATTTGATTTAGTTTAGAAAATTCAAGAAATAGGAAACAGGTGGAAAATTTTCGAACTTCAAATCGTATCTGGCCACATTTGTAAAAGAGTAGTTCAGGCTCCTTTTGAAAATATAGCTTAAAAAACATTTACTATATACATTTTCAAGACATAATATGAAGCGCAATACATTGCTTACTCGAAAAAAAGTATAAGTTTATAACTAATAATGGGTTGGAACAAAACATTGGTATTACAGAAACGGCAAGATATTTACAGTTTAAAAAAAAAGTATGTGTATATATTGAATGCTATTAATCATTTTAAAATATATGGGACAGCCGAAAATAAAATAAGTAGATCTCGAAAATTTGTAGATTATGTAAGGTTTAACTATTTCTCAGTACTACACAAATAAAAGCGCAAATTGAGAACACATTTTCGCAAAATTGTATATCGTCGATTATACTGGTTAACAAATTTTAGATTTTTTTAAATTTTTCTATAGAAACTATGTATAATTTTCGTTTCTTTTATAGTCCTAACAATAATAATATCAACAAATTTATTCTGGCGCGTTAGGTTTTGGAAAAAAATATTGAAAAGTAAATGAAATAATATCAATTATGGTGTGTCTCAGAATAAGAAGGAGTGACTCAAATATCCCGCCAAAACTCGGTCCACAAGGTTAAAATTTGACGTACCGTACATGTACACATCTGAGAGTGTAGTTGTTTGTTGTAATGTCATTTATTTTTATTACATACTTAACATAATCTATTTCTGACGTTCCGAAAAAGATGAACACAAATATTTCATGTATATCACTAGTATATAAGTATATTACCCATATTTCTACAAAATATTGCTAATTTAAAGTAAAACAAAAACGACATTTCGAATTTATTACAACACTACCTCAAAAATACAACATAAGATTATAAAATTATCAAAATAAAATGAAGTAGAAAGAATAGTAAAAAATGAAACCTATGCACTATTAGTCTGTTTCACTCATGCTGGATGCTAACGATTACTGCCACTTATTAACGGTCACTGTTTCCAACATGAATAATAAATGAGTCATCTAGGTCCCACATTCTACTTTAATTACAGAGTCAATATAATTTTTCCATTTGTTCGGTGTAACATTTGTAAGTGCTTCCATTCTTCGCACATTGGGTATTTTGAACGTTTTAGTTTTTGAAACAACTTGAATTGTAGCTTTTCTCCAAGAAGAAGTTGATACCTTTTCAGCTCTATATGAATGATATGTTGCATTATCTATCACTATTACAACATTATCTGATAACTTTAGCAATATCTTTGAAAACCAATCTTCAAAAACAGTGCTATTCATTTCATCGTGATAGTCAGCCGACATGAAAGTTACATATAATAATAATAATATTAACCACAGTTTTTTACTTACACTTACTTGAAATTAATAAGTTTTAAGAATCTGTGTAAACTAGCTCTACTTATTGTTGGTACAGGTGTATCTCTAGTACTTATTCGGCCATGATTTTATTAAGAGTCGAAAGATTTGATTTAGAACAGCGGTAGATAAGGATAACAATGACAGAAAAATGCAAGAAAAGGTTGACAGGTTATATTTGTATATAATACATAACTTGTCAACCGGTCGATATTTTTAGATTATTACCGATTTTGAACTAGGTTGCAGAAGAGCCAATGAAATTCTTGAAAAATAAGTAGCTTTTGTCGGGATATTTGAATCACTCCTTCTTATTCTGAGACATACCATAGGTATGTACTATGTACATTATATGGAGCTGCATAGTAACGTCCTGTTTAAAATCTTTCTCTATTTACTTTTCTTTTATACTGTTCTTCGACACTTTCTGGATATCAATGTCCAACAATAATCGGCAAGCCACTGTAACACCGTATTCTTCACTTGAAACACCTATGGGTCTTGATCCTGACAAGGTTTCTGAGGTACTGGACGAGTAGCAGAGGGCGGACTAGAATAACCAATATTTTAGTTATTTTTGTTGGAAAACCCGAAAGTTTTCGTGCAGCAAAAGAAGTAATCAGTAGAATAATCAGTTTGTTCACGCCAAATAATAGGTCTTGCAAATGGCATATTGCTTTTCTTACTATTAATGGTATAATATTCCGCTTATGCTGGTGGATAGTGAATTCTTCACATACATACGAGAAACAGAATCTGTATAGATTATATATACACGTACGCCACATTATAAAATCAAAAGACGTTCAGCTATCACAAGCCGACTTACATTGAATCTAAATAGTCGTGTGTAGCTTTTTATATACCCTCACAGCCATATATATCCACCAATTTTTAATTTGATTTGTTCCAGAGCAAAAATGCAAGGACTTGTTTAGACATGTCCACTCAATCTTCTTAAAAAAAGTAACATTAATGCGTTTTATGAAAAAATTATTTAAGAAAATATGTCAAAATCTTAAAGTGACAGAGCAAATTTTAAATCAGATTCAGAATAAGCATGACAAAAGACATAAACTACACATAAACTATTGGTGTATAAGAAAACCAAATTGTATTGACCAGTGTTATCAGAAGCTAATTTACGAGGATGCATTACTCAAAAGAAACCAGCCCTATGGTAGATAAATAAATTAAGGAAACTTTATTTTGCTAAAGAATATATGAATGAACGTCTCTCATTTCGGGGAAATATTTTATGGAACACCCAATCGAAATTTAATGGAAGAATGTATGTATGGAGTCTAGTTAATCCAATATACACCACCAAAAAAATAAAACACTGAGATGGAAGTATAATGGTGAAGGGTGCCATTTCATGGCATGGTGGGGGATCCATTATGAAAATTGAAAATAAGATAAATCAAAATCAATATATAAAATAAGAAAGTCACATCGAATTATAGACTTAGAATCATGCGTTATTGTCATGTAGTTCATGCATGATAATGACGCAAAGGACTTGTCTCTCTACGTGAAAACATGGTTAAATTTTCTTTACTAATTTTCTAATGGAAATGGTATGTAAAAAATAGTAATTATATTGTAACCCAATATGTTGCAAAAATCTGAATACAGTGGGTATTTCCCGGTGTTATAATTGAGAGTAGTTCAAAATAACGTTTATTTAAATTAGTTACTGCATATTCTAAATACAGAAAGCGAAAAAGAAGATGAGTATATAACAAAAGAAAAGAATTATCTGTGAGATACAGTGCAATTATTTTAAATCAGAACAAATAGGAAAAATGTTATACTTTTACAGCATCTGTGCTAAAAAGAAGTCATGTAACAATACAAGAGTTGTTAAGAGAGAATGCTGCACATGCCGCTAATAGAAAACTTAATTAAAGCTTATGCTAATTTAAAATAGAATTACAAACACATTTTGGGACAGTTGTTCATATTATTAATTGCTTATATTCGTACATGTTTTGTAGTATTATTAATGTTATATTGGATTTATTACACTCAGATATATTCTATATCTTCTTTTTTCTAATACACGCTGGGGCACTGAGGTTTTAGTGTTTTCCATTAACGGGATCACTGTCGATGCCCAAGCGTAAATGTACAAATTTCTGTGACCCATTATTTGCGTTAACTACGATTCTTTAGGATTAATATCTAAACGCATTATATTATATATAAACTTTATAACAATTTACTAGATTATTCAAATATTAATTCCAACCCCATTATTTTACTAGTAGTATTATTTTATAAATGGAGACTATTATTTCTGTAAAGTGAAAGTAAATACTTATACAATAGAAACATTATAAAATTGCTAGCATTCAAGTCGCAAATATGGTGTGACACAATATACAGGATTAATAGGCTAAAGGAATGTTTTAGTCAGATAAAGTTTGGAAATGGAGTTAATTATGAGAAGTATATTATTTTGACAAAGCATACTCAATTAATAATGTTATTTCTATATATCTATTGTATATGCAAATTTCTAAATTATAAAGTGTTCCGGTAAGTTATAAACACTTATTTCATCGATAGATTAATTGAGGTAGATATAGAGCCTATGCCTCTGCAAACTTTTTAGATCCATTATGGTCCTCAAGCCTCTTTGGAGGAGCCTTACTCCTTTAATAGGACCTAACAGCTTTGATAATAGAGCTTCCCTGATACTCCCTTGCTACATAGAAAAAGTCACAAAAACAGCATAGAAGAACACTCAAGGGCGCACCAATGTGCTTCCTTGATATTGACATTAGTCAATACTAATGTCAATATCAAAGGAGTTTTTGTCGTGAATTTTGTCTTTCTCAGCATCATGTGCACTAATGAGTCTATAGTAAGATGAAACACGTGTCTGTATGTCTGGTAAGCAATTTTCACACAAATATTAACTTGTATTGTATTCTCCACATACGATTTTTAATAATATTTTGATATTATTAAAATTGTTTTTGTTTTATACCAAAAAATGGTGAGGTTTCACCCACTGAAGTGTGTTTCAAATTGTTTTTGTTATGTACGCTCCCAATGTAGTTCGTCTGATAGTATAGACATGTTAATACAGTTTCCGTCGGTTACAGTTGTGACTGTACGATGGAAAGCAGTTGTTTACACTGTCTTACACTGGTCATATGAACGGCAATAGTTAATTTGGCGTTCGTGTTATTGGCATAGTCAATGAGCGACGCTTAGTGTTCTTCCATGCTGCGCTTGTGACTTTTGTATGTAGTAAAAGAGTTTTTGTTATGAATTTTGTTTTTACATCGTGCTCTGATGAATCTATACCAAGATGAAACACGTGTCTGCATGTATAGAAAGCAATTTTCACAAAAATATTAACTTCTATTGTGTTTTCCACGACTGATTTTTAATAATATATATTTCGATATTATTAAAAATGTTTTTTTATAGAGGAAATATTTAGAAATTATTATATTAATAAAGTTATCACACTGTTACTTGATGTTTGGTCTTCAAGAACTTCGCGATAAAAAAAGCTGGGTCAAACAGATTTTTTTTCCGTGGTGAGGTTGAAGTGTTCCATTCTAGTGCTTTGTTTCAGAAAATGAGGGTCGTTTTTAACTGCCCCAAAAATTAATGTTTACCTCCTGTTGTCCGTTTGAGCCTGTGAAACGTTCACCAGAACCATTTTCGCGCAGATTTTACTTCCCAATTCGTTGGTCAAAATCTGGTCAAAATTTTTGAGTAAAAGTCCCCCTTCCTCAATCATTTTGACCATCGACCGACGATCAGAACGCACAAGGTCGCGGATTCTATTGACATTTTCATTCCTTCTGGTAGTTGAAGGCCTTCCACTGCGAGGGTCATTGTCAATCAAATCTTAAACCATTTAAAAGAATGAGCTCTTGACAAAACACGGTCTCTATGGGCTTGCTGAGGTTTTCCAAAAGTTTCTGTTATACGGTGTCTAAATATGAAATAAAGCCTGATAGATCTAATGTTAAACTTAATACATTTACATAAAAAAATACTCTGGGAATACAAGTAATCTAAATCTAGTGATTGAGAAGATAAGGAGATATGTTTGAACTACTAAATTTGTATTTATTTAAATGTAAATAGGTATATATTATGTCACAAAAATAACGAATCACCCACTAAAAGTGTATAGTTTTAAACCAATGGCAAATCAGGAATAACCAACACATCCTAAACTTCTTCAAAATATGACATTGATTACCATTAACAACAGTACACATGATTTGAACTCGCTTCAAAGACACACGCAATCCTTTCAAAATTTTCCAACCTGCATTTCCAACAACCGTTCTCGTCGCTCCGGAATCCAATAATCCCAAAAACTTCTTTCCAAATAAGTAACAGTTAAATATGAACGCTCATCTCTATTAGTGTTTGACAAAATAAAATCCAAGGTAGCATTTTGAACAACATCGACCGTACTGCAAGATGGTGTCGTTTACCTGTTATTTAACGAAGGACGCCCGTTTCCCGAACACATAGGACAAGACACAAATCGAAAAGAAAGACCTACGTCTTTCTTTCCGACTATTCCAATAAACAAATTTGGAAATAGATTTGATTAAATTTTTAATAAAAATTCGTACTGTTTGTAAAGCAAATTTAATCATGATCCAGTGACTTCTGTGGAAGCTCATTCCATGTAACTTATGGCAACGTAGGCCATTATGTAACTATTTATAGATTCATTGGAGGTTAGGAAGCATACTAACCCTTCGACTTATCATATCCTAGACATGTTCTATGGGCGCCGCCAAATTGAGAATATATTACCTTGCAGTAATCGTAATGTAACAGCTGCAACATGAGGGTGGATAGTTCCACTTCAAACCACCAATCCTCTAGTGAGAGCAGTCCTACATTCTAGGAAAAATTCAAAAGCTGCGTTTCTCCTTTTCGACATCGGACTCGTCTACGACCAGTCCAGAAATAAAAACAAAATTCGTTTGAAAAGACGATATTGTTCCATTCTTTATCCCAATCTGCCTGTAAATTACACCATTCTAATCTGAGGGCACGATGTCGATTAGTAAGACGTAGTATTAGGCTTGGACGATCGGAAAAGCAACCCAAACAAACGAATAACTTATGTTGTGCGTCATGCGACGTTACCGGCTGACAAAACGTCGCATGACGCATATCATAATAACATCCATTGCTCTGCACGTCAAAAGTTTGCGAAATAGTCGAGATGCGGATTAATCTAGAATCACTCGACAAGTATTTAAAGACTCAAGCGAAGAATGATCTATTTAACCAATGATCATTGTAAACTAAATATCGTTGACATAAATGTGTATATAAATAAATACTGTTAGTTATTGTTAAGTGTGACTTATTAATATAGAAATTTTATTAATTTAACTTTATTAATATAGTAATTTTTAATTACGTTGTGTTTTATTAATCGAACTCTCGAACAGAAGATGTATCACAACTTGATAAAATTCCATTATAACTATGATCGAGATAAAATAAAACAAATTTTAATGAATTTATGTAAAAAATGTTATATTCATAAGTTAGTTATATGTCTGACAAAGTTCGTGTGTGAGTGAAACGATCGTTACTTTGTGAAGTTAAAAATAGTGAAATTGATAAAAATTTATTTTATTTTATCCCGATAATAAAAAAATATTTCCTTCAGACCTTATAAGTATTATGCTGATTCCTAAGGCAAGTCACCATAGGTTCCTAATTTTTCCATTCGGTGATCCTTCTAAGTAAATCTAGGTCATCCAGAGCTCCATTCTATAAAATTGCCTACTTTCTTGAGATCAATCTCTCCAATAAGGAATAACTGTAACAATATTTCTCATGTAGTTTCGTTCAAAATCATTTAGCTGCCGATAATTTGTTTGTTCTTAAACTCTTGGAATTTTAATACACTAATTCAAAACTATAGACTGTTATAATTAGGGACCGGACGCGAGAGGCCCATGACTCATCGTCCACGGGCGTACTACTGAAAATTTGTATTTTTAAAGAGTATTTAATTTTAATAATTTCCAATTATTTATATAATTGGAAAACAAACGGATGGTGATCTATACAATACGAAATACATTTTTATTTGTTGATTTTGTAGTTCAAGTTGAGTAAAGGAGTATTAATATTACTAACTAGCAATACTTTCTCATGGTTCTCTTCTGTAAAATTTGTTCTCTTTAAATTAAATACATCCTTGTAGATAGAAAACGTCCTTTCTACATCGCATATATTCCTTTATTTCAGCTTATTTCTAACTGCTAAACACGCTGAAATACTCCTTTTTTTCAGCGTATTTAGCAAGTAGATTTTGATTCATGGTCCCCATACATAATTGTCGCAATATTATTAAATCTGGATTTATATTAAAAAATGCGTCTAACTCTTGCCGAAGGCCACATCTGAAATCACTTGGAATATTTTTCAAATTATTAATAGCCACATCTAATGTGTTTAATATTATTTAATTTGATATTTTGATTTTCAAAATAAGTGATTAGTTTTGGCAAATTTGCAAAGTGTTCCTGAAGAAAGTACAACTGATTTTTTAAATTTGGAATTTGTATTAGTTCCTTGCACTCAGAAATACTTTCAGCATCGTCATTTAAACATGTAACGAAATTTTGTAAACTATCGAAATTCTCTGCATAAAAACTAGTAGTCCAACCATGTTCCCCATCTAGTTATTACTGGAGAGGGAGGCTGTGAAAATGATGGAAGTTTTTCCCTGTAAAGAGCTACTGTCAATGGTGCTTTTCTGAAAACTTTTTTTAAAAGCGGATACAAGTCTGTCAACTTCCGGAAAGGTGTGTCTGATATATTCACAGTTTTTATAGAGAGCATGTAATATGCAGCATATTAGGATATGTTTCCTTTAATAGTCTGCCTGTTTTTAACATATATGCGGCACTGTCGCTGACAAATAAAAATTTTTGTCTTTGTACCTGTCGTCCGAATGAAGCATTTGGTGCATATCCACGTAAATGGCTTTAGCTACTGCTTCCGCATCAACTGTACTTATAACTTTTGTTGCTATTACATATGCGTTATATGGAATAGTTGGATGTAGTACACCAGCTACAACATTTACCACACAGCGTCCTAATATAGCGTCCATAGGTACTGATTTGGAAGATGGCTTCTAATGCTAGTGCTTTCGTGTAGCACTTAGGAACATAATATTTGCGTAAGGTGGATTCATCAGGAACATTTGGACCATATATTTTTGGAGAAATGTTTTGAAGGCGGGATTTTTAAGTTTATTTAATGGAATATTTGCTGCCATTAAAGTTTCACAGAGTTCTTCGTTAAAATTGTCAGATTCCAACGGGTCTAATTTCTGTGTATGTGTTTGCGATGCTAAGTGACGTTCTACGTGCGATATCTTGGAATTTTTTAACGATATTTTACAGACTTTGCAATAAATTTCTTAATCACTGGCAATGGACATACAATCAGTTTGACCCTTAATCGAACTCGCCATTGTTTCACGATGCTATTTTTGACGTTGTTCCATATCATATCCGAAAAAGTAACTTAAACAATGTTGTAGATCTAAATAAAGAAAAATTAAAAATGTAGGCGTAATTTATTGAAATTTAAAGAAATTTACTGGACACTTACGTGAAAATAATTGGGAGTAGTAGATTCGATGAAGCGATATTAAACAGGATCTATTAAAAAAATTACGAAGTATGTAATTAATAGTTAAAACAATGAAAAAAGAAACTAACTCATCGTATTTGATTTATTTGATGAAATATAAATTAATAAATAAAATAAATTATAGAAACCCCTCACGCTTTTATCTACGCCCATGAAGAAAGGAATTTCATTATAATATTGAAGTAATTGCGTCACAATTCAACGACAAAAAACAGATGTGCGGTTAATTGAATGAATAGTGCTATTCAATAACTGCGTGTTGTACTTAGTGATGTCGTAGCCTATTTATATGGTCCTTTGTAATTTCGGTAAAACAAAGTAAACTGACCAAAAATAAAGAACAGAAAAAATAACTTTCTCGTTAAAGTTCGGCAAAAAGCAATACAAAGATTTGTTGCTTCCTTGCTATTGTTGTTTTATCATTTATTATTCTCAGCGCAGTAAACAGTTGCTTTAAAAATATATCCGTTTATTGAACGATTCGGTTTTTTATTAATGGCACGTACTTGCTATTATATTTTAAATAATATCAATTCTGTTTTGATTTTATTTAAAGTTGATTTGAAATTTCTAAACCCTTACTCTGATACCTCAGAGAAAAGTTAATTTCTGTAATTGAATTCTACGTAGACAAGGGTAAATGTTACCTGAAAGCGATTGGGAATTAGCCGGATACATTTGAATCGCAGATCAGGAAGATTTGTGAATTTAAATGATCAGTAATCCCCAAAATGATCTACTAAACATTCTGTATTTTGTACCTTAAAAAATACAGAAACCCTGCCTTAAAACCTGTGGAACAGATATTTTAAATAATAAATTCAATGTAAAAACTAGTTGTTCGCTTTATTTAGTAATTACTTTTGATAATATATATTTTATCGTTATTTTATAACAGAAACATTATAGGATTTTGCATTCTATAGTAATGAAATGTATAATACTATGTATTATATAAATCTAACTTATGAAAACTGATTTGTAGATTAAAAATTATATCGTAAAATTATTAAATAAATGAATCTGTTTGACAGATGTGACTAAATATATTGAGTGAGCCACAAAGAAAAAAGAGTATGCCATGGATTAAACCAGTTATGTCTTAGATTGATTAAATAATTTAACCTACATGTAATACTCTTAGTAATAGTAATAAAATAATTTGAAACATACCTACATGAGTGGGTAAAAACCTCACCAGTTTTGTATAATACAAAAGTATTTTTAATAATATAAAATATTATTAAAAATTTTTTGTGAAGGGCACAAATACAAGTTCAATATTAATATTTTTGTGAACGTATACGCAGATACGTATTTCATTTTTCTACAGATTCCTCAGTACGCCCCTGCTGAAGAAGGATATGCTCACAAAAAGAACGACATCGCTATCTCACAGAAATTATTAAGACCAAGTGTAGAAGTACATTTAGCGCTGCATATTAGCAAACGACAGAAGCATTCGCTCTATCTACATAACAAATGCAGAACTAACAAAGTGTTTCCAAAGATGGCGCTGCCGTATGTCTAGAAACTGTATTTTTCGTGCCTTCACGACTCCTTACGGGATAACTGCATGCGTATCTGCGTCTCTAGAGAGGTATACATTCACAAAAATATTAATATTTAACTTGTATTTGTGTCCTTCACCCCAGATTTTTAATAATATTTGATATTATTAAAAATACTTTTCTATTATTAGTAATAGGTTCAATCGTTAAATAAGAGTTGCCAATGACCTTCATTAAGCTAATCTAATATTTAAGTCTACGGAAAAATTGAATTTCAGGGTAAAGACGATTTGATGTCAAAGAAATTTGCAAAGAAATATGCTACCTGTGAAAAAGCCCAATCTATGACTGCAATTTTCACTTTGTCATCGTTGAATCGTTGACCACCAAGGAACTCCTTTAAGTATCGAAATAAGTGAAAATCACTGGGTGCAAGGTCTGGACTGTAAGATGTATGTTCCAGTTGTTTCCATTGAAAGATCTGATTGCACCTTGTGTTTGTGTAGAAACATGTGGCCTTGCATTGTCGTGGAGCAAGATCACACCGAAAGACAGTTTTCTCAACGTCTCACAATGTGCATTAGAATTGATTGCTGTGCCTCGAAGTATAAAATCCAGTAACGAAACCCCTTTCCGGTGCCAAAACATAGCTGCCATAATATTTCGTGCTGAAAGTGTCTGTTTTCACTGTGATTGGCGACGATGTGTGTCGCCATTCCATTGATTATTTCTTGGACTTAGGGGTCATGCGAGACATCCAAGTCTCATCTCCTGTAACGGTGTGTTCAAAAAATTCATCTCTATCCTGATAGTATCGAGTTAAAAACGATGCAGCCCAGTATTTTTGTTTTGTGATCGTTAGAAAGCAGAACAACACAATTTTCGTCAGTTTCTCTGAAAGATTAGTGTACAAAACTGACCTTGAAACCTGTGGAAAATCAATTGATAACTTTGAATTTTTTTGTCCACTTCTGAACCAAATCTTCAGAAATCAGAGAAGGTCGGCCAGGGCGCGGCTAATCATGCACATTAACCCGTCTGTCCTTGAACATTCTCACCCACTTTCGAGCTTTACTGCCACTGATAGCATAATCACCGCAAACTTGACAAATCTGACGGTGAATTTCCGCAGCCAAATTTCTTGCAGTCAAGAATCGAATTACAGATCGTATCTCACAGTCGGCGGGCGACTCAATTTTCTTAAACATTATAAACTTCTACAGCTCAGCACAGAGATATACTATATCGCTGTAAATGGTGTCTAAACGCGTGCAAAACATGTTGGAAGCGCATGCGCACTGTGGAGATTGCGCGTTATTCTCAATCTCATTCACAAACGTGTGATTATGAGCAAAGCTAAACGAGCGATTTCGTGTCGTACAACGCATCGACCGATACGTCGTCCGCTGTAGGCTAATATTCGTGCATGTGGAGTTTGCCACACGAGCGCCAAGCGGTAATTGTGACGAGTGAACCCTCATGGTACGTACGTACGATGCCGTCTACAACGCCCGTTTCGAAACGGATCACAGGGCGCAGAATTCTATTGTTCATTGTTGATGGGGCTGGATGAACGTAGATTGTGTAGTACAACGCACTTGACAATGGATGTCAACATATAAATGAGTGAAGTCAGGAGAAGAAATCTTTCCCATATACCTCATCGAAGGTAGATCGCGATATACGAAATAATTAAAAATATTCTGATCGTCTGCTTGCAAATGTGCACGAAGTGTATAGAAACAACCTTTCAAATATCTATCGTTGTTTATTAGATACACCCACCATCTACGTTTGCGTTTCTTTTTAATAACATTCATTGCTAAATAAACAAATGTGAGTATCCACGACATCTATAACAAAACAACTCATCTACTCTTTGCTGTCGACCGATGCGTCGTACGTCACCTATTGCCCATGTAACCACAGCATGTCGTACGATTTACAAATCGTACGACGAGTCGTACGATATGACGTCGTTCGTCTAGTCTTGCCCTATATCCAATAAGTATAAATAAACAATAAAGATTACTATTAACGTTTTCTTATTTAATGTAATGAATTTTTACTTCGTCATTAAATTATCTGCATTTTTGCATTACATGCGTTTTACCATTGTATCTGAAAAAACTAATTTAAAGATTACTATAAAGCCGTGGAAAACAAGTAAAATTTGATATTTTATTAATTTATTATTTTTTTTACTGGAACCTGAATAATGTATTTACGTAAATTTTTTAATTATTTTGTGATTAAAGAAGTATTAATATTCTAAATAAAATACATACTTATAATTAAAGATAATTAAGGTAAAGCATAATTAGCAAACCTGGACAAAGTAATGGGAAAAAGACATATTGCTATGAACTGTGGTTTTGATAATTAATTTACCACCATTCACGACAAATCTATCCAGCTAGGATATTCAGTCGGTTTACTTTCAAAATGGGACTGCTTTCCTCTCAGGGTTCCAATTGGAAAACGTGGTTTTTCTCTTCTACAAATTTATAATGCGCCAATAAAAGAGTATTGACAAATGTTATAATTATATTTCTTTAAGTTACTTGTAATCTTCTTGGAGTAAGGTTAAATAATAATCACAATATAAAATTTCAATGAAAATTTAATACAAAAATAAAAAAAAAAGAAAAAAATATCTTTATAAAGTATAAAGATTAATATTGCCTCATTTAACAATATTATAAAGGTAAAAATAACGCATGGAAATGACAGCTGCATGCGTGCAAAACCCTTTGTGATACCGAACAAAATTAAAAATAATAAATTACGAAGAAACTTTAATTTCTCCCTAGAGAACAAAATAAACAAACGAATCTGACAGACCGAAACAAACTCTAACGCATATGCAACCACATGTGACAAAAAATGCCCTTGATATACCAACGTACTAAATTTTATAGTTAACAGAATTTTTTTATTAGAAATTTTAAAAACCTTCTTTGTTATTTATATCAAATAACTAAGACTAAAAATTTCAATACGATAATATTCATACAATTAGAAAATACAATATTCATTCAAAATAATAATAAGATATCTTTTAATAATATTGTAATGACTCATCCGCTGACGCGAGATGCGTCATCCCTCTGGATGTTTTCGCGAGGCCTACGTGAAGGCTCTAGAAGGAGTATTCACCGATATAAAAGCCGCGTCGAAGAAGGGATGAACATTCATTGAATCCTACAGTCTCGCGAAGTACACATAAATATAGTTACATAAATATAGAATACATAAATGTACTTATTGTTGTTAATAGTTAGTTTTATATTGTTATACGTTTTAAATATTAATATAGTGTGTGTGTCTAAAGTTATTGTTAGTTTTATTTAAGAACCCGAAAAGACAAACGTTACAGTGGTATTCAGGTGTGGACTAATTAATAAATAATAAACTAAGTAGACAATTAAGTGTTAATTAAGTATTCGTTTAAATAAATATACAGTGCGGAAAGACGTTATTTTAAATATCGTGATGGCTAATAGAATGAAACTCACGGAATTGAAAGTGTCCGAGTTAAAACGAGAATTAGAAGAGAGGGATGAGGATACAACTGGCAAAAAGTCGATCCTCCAGCAACGGCTTCGCAATGTGTTGATCCAAGAAGGCGAGGATCCAGAGAATTATGTCTTTCAAGGCGGAGATGCTGACGTGAATTCGCTGTTGATGAAAATGGAACAAATGGAGCAGAAAAGCCTGGAAACTTCTGGAAACTTAGCGAAAACTCTAGAGCAAATGGAGCAGAAGAACCTGGAAACTTCTGGAAATTTAGCAAAATCTCTAGAACAAATGGAACAGAAGAATCTGGATAGTGCGAAAAATATGGAACAGCGTCTAATAGATTCGCAAACTCAAATGCAACAAATGGAGCAGAAGAACCTGGAAACTTCTGGAAACTTAGCAAAAACTCTAGAACAAATGGAACAGAAGAATCTGGATAGTGTGAAAAGTTTGGAACAACGATTGATAGACAATTCGCAAACTTTGGAACAGCGTCTAATAGATTCACAAGCACAGATGGAAGAAAGAAACCTAGAAACCGCTAGAATTCTCGAGAAAAATCTGGAAAAGAAATTACTAGAAAATTCTAGAAACTTCGAAAAAAGTCTGGAACAAGTGGAGAAAGTTCTAGAACAGCGATTAGCGGAAAAATCAGAAGCGTTAAAAGAAGAGGTTTTCATAGCTGTAGAAGAGAAAATTGGAGAACATTCTAGGCTTTTAGAGGCAATAATGATTGAGATGAAATTACCCGCTGCCATGAATCATTCTGATCCCAGGCAGGTCAACGAAGAAGTCATACCGCGGCCCATCGAAATAAAAGAAGAACTTGTGGCTATTTCAAGGACCAGAATCAAGCCACCAACCTTTGATGGAAAGACGTCATGAGCAACTTACCTGACGCAATTCGAAGCGGCCGCAGAAGCAAACGCATGGTCTTCTGCCGAGAAGGCGACTGCTTTAGTCATAGCATTGAGGGGTGATGCTAGTGATATTTTGCAGACATTGCCTCCTGAGGAACGTAAAGATTATTCTCAACTCATTAAACGCTTGGAGATGAGATATGGCCATGCACATTTGGAGCAAGTATACCATACCCAACTGAAGAATCGATCACAGAAGAAAGGCGAGAATCTTCAGGAATTTGAGGCAGATATTGCTCGTCTAGTTCGACTTGCATATCCGATGGCGCCAGATAATTTCATGGAACACCTAGCGGTCCAGACATTCATAGATGGTCTCCGGGGTATTGATACGCAGCAAGCATTAAGGTTGGCAAGACCGAAAACCTTGATCGATGCATTGGCGCACGCACTTGAGTTTGAGACTGCTAAACAAGCCTCTCGGAACAATGCTCGTGGCTGTTCTGTCGACGAACAGGAAAATGAGGAGTTCATGGAGCAGGTGGTTAGTCAAGTCCTAAATCAGATCAAATCAAATAAAAGTGCGCGGCCATGCGGGAATTGTAGAAGAAACGGTCATATCCAGAATAAATGTGATAAAAGGACCAAGAAAGAATCTGCTGAGAATCCGAAAGTCCCAAGGACTGCCCAAATCGCATCCTTGCAAAATCAAACCAATGGCCTGTATGTGGATGCTATTATGGAAAGAAGAACCTATGCTTGCTTGCTAGATACTGGATCGACGAAAACCATTGTACGACCCGATTTAATATCCAGGAATAAAGAATTACTTTCTAGCAAATGGAGACTAAGGACAGCTACTGGAGAAGCAGCTTCTGTGGAAGGTGAAGTAGATGTCAATTTTGTCATAGGACCAACATCAATCCGACATCGTGTTCTCGTAGCCGATATAGAAGAACAGATAATCTTAGGATTAGACATCATGAACACCTACGGCTTCCAGTTAAACATGAAAGAAGGCACTTTAAAAATAAATAATGAGGAATTGTTTCTTCATGGGAAAAATTGTGGGAGTGTACAAGTAATTACTGCAGAGAATGTTGTCCTGGATGCAAGAAGTGAGACATTTTTGACGGCGTGTATGGAAGGTGATTATTTGGACGGAAATGTTACAATGTTGGAACCAAAGGCTGATGATGACGAGGTGGGCCGAGGAATAGTAGTTGCCAAAATGCTGGTTAAGACTCAGAAGACTGTACCGATAAGGGTAATGAATGTGAACCATTACCCTGTTTCCTTGAAGAAGGGTACTATTCTGGGGTGGTGTTCGCCAGTGTCGGCCGTCGTTCATCGCATAGAGGCGAAGAAGAATGGATTCGTGCAGGTTCCTGAGAAATTGTCAAAGATAATCGACTCCGCCTGTCAAGGATTGAACAAGAAGGAACAAATCCAAGTTAAGGATTTAATCAAACATTATGAAGACGTCTTCGAAACCGAGACTGGTACGAAAGGTAAAACCAATATTGTAATGCACAAAATAAATACCGGCGATGCAAGTCCAATTCGACAAGGACCAAGAAGGTTACCACTGGCAAAACGTGAGGAAGCCAAGCAAATTATACAAGATATGGAAGGCCAAGGAGTAATTGAACCATCGAATAGTCCATGGGCTTCACCAGTGGTCCTTGTCAGGAAGAAGGATGGATCTACCAGATTCTGTGTGGACTATCGTCGTTTGAATAGTGTGACCAAAAAGGACAGCTATCCTCTCCCAAGAATAGACGATACGCTAGACACCTTGGCAGGAGCAAAATGGTTCTCCACTCTCGACTTAAAGAGCGGTTATTGGCAAGTGGGAATGGATCCCAATGACAAAGAGAAGACTGCCTTCAGTTTAGGTACAGGACTCTGGCAATTTACAGTCATGCCATTTGGACTGTGTAACGCCCCAGCTACTTTTGAGCGACTCATGGACACTGTACTGAGGGGATTGTCTTGGAATACCTGCCTGGTATATCTTGATGATGTGATTGTGGTAGGGAAGACCTTTGAAGATCACATGAAAAATTTGGAAGTAGTATTCCAGAGGTTGCGAGATGCCAACCTGAGATTAAGTCCAAAGAAGTGTCACCTTTTCCGCAAGGAGGTAAATTACCTTGGACATGTGGTTTCCGGAAAAGGAATTGCTGTGGATCCAGAAAAAGTAAAAGCTGTGGAAAAATGGCCGGTACCCAAAGACAAACATCAGCTAAGAAGCTTTTTGGGATTATGCACATATTATCGATGCTACGTTCCTGGATTCTCCAACATTGCAAAACCACTTACTCGCCTAACAGAAAATCGAGCATTCAATTGGAACAACGAATGCCAAGCGGCCTTTGAGTTGTTAAAAGGTACGTTGATCAGTGCACCCGTTTTGAACTATCCGCTGCCATCTGGGAGGTTTGTTTTGGATACGGATGCCAGTAACGTCGGGATTGGTGGCGTGCTCTCTCAAATCCAAGATGGCCAAGAAAAGGTCATTGGATACTTCAGCAAGACCCTGTCCAAACCAGAGAGGAACTACTGCGTAACCAGGAGAGAACTACTGGCAGTAGTTAAGACCATTGAGCACTTTTACAAGTACCTGTAGGGGCAGAAGTTCCTGATCCGCACTGATCATGCCGCCTTAAAGTGGCTCTTGCAATTTAAGAATCCAGAGGGTCAAGTAGCTAGATGGATTGAGAGGCTACAGGAGTACGACTTTGTCATTGAACACAGAGCAGGCCTCAAACATCAAAATGCAGACGCCCTTTCCAGAAGGCCCTGTCCAGAAGACTGTCGACATTGCAACAGAATCGAAGACAAATCGGCCAACGCTCTTCGAACCACCGTTGTTGATGACCAATGGCAACCTGACAATTTGCGCGCGGATCAAGAAGCTGATCCGGATCTTGCAGTCCTCAGGGCTTGGAAAAGAAATGGGCAAAGACCGACCTGGCAAGAAATTGCTCCCCATTCACGAGAATTGAAGTCATACTGGGCACAATGGGATTCCTTAACCATGGATGACGATCTCCTGGGACGTGAGGTCGAAAATCACGATGGAAGTGAGCGCAAGATGCAAATGGTGGTTCCCAAGAAAAGAATACCAGAGGTATTGCGAGAACTCCATAATGGTGCTTCTGGGGGACATTTTGGAGTCCATAAAACACTGGAGAAGGTGCGCCAGAGATTTTACTGGGTGAATTGTTCACGAGATGTGAAAGAATGGTGCCGAAAGTGTGCAAATTGCGCCGGAAGCAATGGTCCCCAGAGGCGTCGACGTGCACCCATGCGGCAATACAATGTAGGAAGCCCATTTGAAAGGATCGCCATAGACGCCGCCGGTCATTTTCCAGAAAGCAGCAAAGGAAATAAATACATAATAGTTGTCATGGATTACTTTACCAAATGGGTTGAAGCATATGCTCTACCAAATCAAGAAGCTGGAACTGTAGCAGACGTGATTGTGAAGGAGTTCGTCAGCCGTTTTGGTGTACCCTTGGAACTTCATTCCGATCAAGGGCGAAATTTTGAGTCCAGTCTATTCGAAAAGATGTGTGGACTTTTGGGCATACGGAAGACGAGAACAACTCCCTTGCATCCACAATCAGATGGGATGGTAGAGCGAATGAACAAGACCATGATCAGACACTTATCCAAAGTGGTCTCCGAACACCAGAGAGATTGGGACGAACATTTACCATTATTTCTAATGGCGTATCGGGCCTCCGTTCAAGAGACAACAGGCCAATCACCAGCAAACGTGCTATTCGGGAGGGAACTCCGATTGCCCTGTGATTTAAAGTTTGGGAGCAAGCCTGGTGAAGATCTTGCCGGAGAAGATTATGTCAGCACGCTCAGACGACGACTAGATAATATCCATGAACAAGTCAGACATAATATCCAAGATGCTAGTGACAGAATGAAAGAGAGCTATGACATCAACGCCGAGAAGAGTGGTTACCATGAAGGCGATCGAGTTTGGTTGTATAATCCACAACGTCGACGGGGCCTATCTCCAAAACTTCAAAAGAATTGGGAGGGGCCATACGAGGTGTTGAAGCGGATCAACGATGTAATATACCGCATCAGGCGAACACCTCACACTAAGCCAAGAGTCGTACATTTTAATCGATTAGCCCCATACTCTGGAGACAATGACGAAACCGTTGACTTGCGCCGATTGGATAGCCAATACCATGAACTAACCTTCGAAGACTTTATGCAAGAGTATTCTGGTTCGAGAAAAGCTCGATTTGGGGTAACCATCGAGAAACAGCAGGATTTGTTCACGGTGCCGCCAGACTACGCGCTTGCTCATTGCGTAGCCCGAGATCTACGAATGGCCAAAGGAATTGCCTGGAAATTTAAAGAGAGATTTGGCAGAATCGAAAGGCTAAGGCAGCAGGGACCAACAATTGGGAAGAGTCTCCAAATAATAAATGAAGGACAGCCCATATTTTATTTGGTCACGAAAGAACTGTCGCGCCTAAAGCCAACCTATCGAGCCTTATGGGAGGCCCTGACCCACTTACGCGAACAAATGTTACAGCAAGACATTCTGAAATTAGCAGTTCCAAAATTGGGTTGTGGATTGGACCGCCTGGACTGGAGAATTGTAAGGAGCATGTTGGAAGTAATCTTCCGACATACTGGTATGGAAATTCTGGTATGCAGTTACCAGCTTGAATATTCCTGTCCATCCAGGCAAGATAAGACCGTGGACTGTTATTTCGATATGACGTCGCAATGTAACAAAGGCCCTACCTGTCGATTTCGTCATCGTTTGAGGATACCAAAGCATGACATGTTTCGGGACGAAACTTCATTTTTAAGAAGGGGGCAATGTAATGACTCATCCGCTGACGCGAGATGCGTCATCCCTCTGGATGTTTTCGCGAGGCCTACGTGAAGGCTCTAGAAGGAGTATTCACCGATATAAAAGCCGCGTCGAAGAAGGGATGAACATTCATTGAATCCTACAGTCTCGCGAAGTACACATAAATATAGTTACATAAATATAGAATACATAAATGTACTTATTGTTGTTAATAGTTAGTTTTATATTGTTATACGTTTTAAATATTAATATAGTGTGTGTGTCTAAAGTTATTGTTAGTTTTATTTAAGAACCCGAAAGACAAACGTTACAATATATTACTTACGTAAAAAATATATTCAAGACACGTGAGTAAGAAAGTGTAAAATATAACAATTACGAGATCAACAAACTCGTTAAATATCGGTAATGAATTTACACAGCACCAACCACAATTAAATCAAAAATAAACCCGAAGTTACTTAATAAAAAGATAAAGATTAGTCTTTTTATAAACACGACTTTCTTATCTCACCTAACACTTGTGTCTGTATACAGCTAGCACGCAGGCTTCGCATAAAAAAATACAGTATTAAAAATCGTCCACAGCAGAACAAACGGCTTGCTCCAACTGCGCAAGTCAAATATTTTTAAAATATTTATGGGTAAAAATCCACAGCACTGTATGTTACTTATTGCACATGTAACAATTTAAACAAATATATATATTTTCTCACAAAATTTCGTAAAATATTGCTTTTAAATTGAATGCTTTTATTGTGTTCTGATATTTTAATATTCAGACATGTATTCTGAATTGAAATGGTTCAACTGTGTCGTAGATTACGACTCGATATATTAGTATATAGGATGCGTAGAAATTAGCGGACAATCTATACGTGGCGTCTTTCATTTTGTTATTCTTGGATATATGTATTTCTTATAAATAAATTTCCAATGGTTGATAATAACATTACACGAGCTCGCCAAAATTTCGAATGTACTACCAAAAATGCAATTTTCGTTATTATTCTGCTGTAAACAGTAAATTATTAAAATTTCAAACTTTTCTTCAAAATTATCTTTCTAAAAATTAAATAACTGAAGAAACATGTTAATTTTTTACATCATTTTTTCACAATGTTTTGATGTGACATCAAACATCAATGTATAAATTTCTAAATACATACACAATTGTTTCTAATAGGCTGCAGACAGACAGACGAATAGGTATAGTTGTCAATATTGTGACTGACACATGTCATTGCGACATATTAATTTAAAAGCTGTTAAATTTTTACATTAATTTTTATAGTTACAATGTTTTCATAAAATTCAATTTACATTTGATGAGTATGCGGATATGTGTATGTTTTTTGGTTTTTTGGCGAAGATAACGCATATAATGCACAAATTTAATATGAAACTCGCTAACCTAATCGCAGAATACCGTCCGTTAACACGTTTAGACGATTAAATCAGCGTTTACGGGAAACTGGTGTGCTTGCTCCTAAACATGCTGATGCAGATAGAATCTGTAGTAGACGCACTATCCATTTGGTAGGAGCAAATATTGGAACTAGTAGAACAGGAGCCGACTTGTAGCACTAGAGAAATTGCACGACAATAATGTTCCAAGTAATAAAACTGTTCATACTGTCTTAAAAGAAAATCTATTATATCCTTATCATTTTACAAAAGTGCAATTTAAGAAAAAATAGTTTTTACAGCCAATTTCTAAATATTTTGCGAGGTCAGCCCAATTTTCAGTGTTGTGGACTGATAAATCTATTTTTACGAGAGACGGAATGTTGAACAGCCTCAATATGCATTACTGGGCGGATGAAAATTCAAAGGTCGTTAGAGAGTTTGGTCATCAACGTAGATTTTCACCGAACGTTTGAATAGAGATTATTAACCGGAGAGTGATTGCACCATTCTATCTTCCAAACCGATTAAATGCGGAAAATTTTCTACAATTCCTTGAAAATTTGTTTGATGATTTGCCATTAGCTGTCGTTCGGGAAGTAATATTTATGTTGGACGGGGCTTCAGTTCACATCGCACGCATTGTAAGGGAATGGCTTAATATTAGCTTGCTAGAAAGGTGGATTGGTCGTAATAACCAACTACTGCCGTGGCCACCAAGATCACCAGATCTTAATCCCATTGACTTTTTTGTACGGGGTTTCATTAAGCATCATGTTTATTGCAGGCGTCAACGATTTGAGAAACAGAATAGACGCAACGGTACAGTTAATCACGCCAGATTTATCCATATCCAATTTACACATTGCTTAGGAGCAGATAGTTTTCGCTTTCAACATTTGTTGTAATTTAGTTAGTTTTAAGATTGTATACAATACACTAGCGTTACAATAAAGCAATAATCAGCAATATTAACAATGTAAACTGACACTGTTGACATTTAAATTAGATTTATGTTGCTATGATTGTATTGTCATTGAATTGAGCTATTCATTACTAAATTATTAGTTGATGAAACGTTGCCAAATCATCAGTTTTTAAAGTAGTGTTACGAGGAAGCAATTAAAATAGAATTTGCATTATAGATTAAAAAAATGGCTTAAAATAGTACAGGGTGGGGCATAGGAACCAAGTGTTTTTGGTTTGGGTAGTACTCGGCCATTAGAAAAGGGAGGGGCGCGCGGTTTATTACAATCCATTCCTCGACTCAAAGCATTTCACTTTCTCAGTTGCCACTTGCCATCATGGAGAGGTGGACGCTAGAGCAACGCGTGTTCGCGTATGATTGTTTTGTTCGAAGTGGCGAGTCGGTGACTGCAGTACAGCGTGAATTTCGCAGAAGATTTAATATCCATCGTAATGACTCTGTTCCTGCCCGAGACACCATCTTACACTGGGTCAATAACCTTCGAACAGTAGGTTCAATAATGAAAAGAAAGCCGCCCGGTCGTCAACGTACTGTGCGTACTCCTGAGAATATTGAAAGGGCGAGACAAGCATTACTGCGAAGTCCACGCCGCTCTGCACGTCGACATTCAGCTGCACTTCAAATCAGCAATCGCACTGTACGGCGGATTTTGCATGGTCACTTACATTTTCACCCATACAAAATACTGGTTGCCCAACAATTAAATGTAAGAGATTACGCCCAACGCTTGAGTTTCGTACAACAAATGCTTGAACTTGTTCAGGAGAATGAAAACATGTTGTTACTCATGAGTGATGAAGCTCATTTCCATCTTACGGGGGCCGTCAATAAACAAAATTGCCGGTACTGGGCTGACGAGAATCCACGACAGTTACATGAAATGACATTGCATCGTCCTAAGGTAACAGTTTGGTGTGCGGTGGGAAAATTTGGCATCATTGGCCCATATTTTTTTGGAAGAAAATGGGGTAACCGCTACAGTAACATCTGCGCGTTACATTCATATGGTGAATAACTTTTTCATACCTGAATTGTTAAGAAGAGGTGTGGATATTCAAGATTTGTGGTTACAGCAAGATGGGGCCACGGCACACACCGCCAGAGCATCTATGGCTGTTCTTCGCCACCTGTTTCCAAATCGTCTAATTTCGAGATTTGGTGACGTTTTGTGGCCTCCTCGGTCTTCCGACTTATCGATTTGTGATTTTTCTCTATGGGGGTACCTCAAGTCACGTGTTTACGAGGCCAAACCCCGTACGTTAGACGCATTAAAGGAATCGATTCGTTATGAAATCTCCCTAATCGACAGAGACATGCTGGAAAGAGTGGAGGCCAATTTTCGTCAACGGCTGCAACAGTGTATCAATGAAAACGGACATCATATGTCAGATGTAATTTTTCGTACTTGAATATTTCAAAATGCTTTATTATTAGCTATGTTGTACTACCAATAAATTTTTTTTAGAGTAAAAACTAATAATTTTATTATCATTTCAAAAACACTTGATTCCTATGCCCCACCCTGTATAAGGAAACACTCCACGTCCAATTTATACACACACACACCGTATGACAACACAATAGAGCACTATTTTACAGAATTTTGTTTTGACTGAAAAAATATATATTTATCTAAATTATTGCATGTACTCAAGTCGGATACAATAATCTCGTGTCCTTTCGTTTGTTCAGGTTTGATAATTAGTAATAAGATATACATATTTACCAAAAATTAAGCCATTTTATGAAATCATACATGTACTTCACAAACGGATAAATAACCTACGTAATTTCTATAAATGTTATTGCCAATACCAATTTATATGCTACAAGAAACATACTAAAATGAAAAATACTAATATGATTCCTTCCCTTTGTTCGTTCGAAGGTATCCTCGGTGTTAACTGGCCATTTGAGTTATGTATTCGGTAATCTATGATCAGCTCGAAAGACAGATTGTGATTTTCTCACCAGGTTTATAGTTTACGAGGCAATATATTATAATAGTTACATTTTATTACATAAAAAATTTGTAGTCGCTTGCCTTCGCCGAAAGTTATACGCGAAACAAGCCGTAACATGCTGGTTGTTATTTTTCGGTATCACTGGACAATTATGGTTTTGGATGATAATATAATCGAATTTGAATTTTTACATAAGTGTTGTGCTTGCTCGAAGTCCTTTAAACATTCCGTAATACAAGGGCCACTGCTAAAATTCGCGCAAAATTGTGAAATAAAACAAATTACGCTATGCTGTTTCCTAAAATACTCCCCTTTATGATGTATACACTTTTCATCCTATAAAACCAATCTTCAAAAAACTTTTTGCATTCTGAGCGAGGTATCTCCAAAACCAGTGACTTCTTCATTCAATTCTTCAACAGCCTCTTCGGGCGATGAAAACCGCTTTCCACGCATTTTATTTTTGATGTTTCGGAATAAGAAGTCATTGGGCGCTAAATCGGGCGAATATGGGCATTAATTCGATGTTCCTGTTAGTCAAAAACTCGACAATTTGTCGTGCTGTGTCAGCGCTTGCATTGTCATGATGAACAATGATTCGTCGGTTTATGTTGTTTTGTTTCTGACTTCATCGATAACTTCTGGCAAGCAAATTGACGTATACCAGTCAGCATTAACTGTTCGTCGATCCTCTAATGCAACAGTTGCAACATGACCCGTTTTTCCGATCATTCTTTTCGAAACGCTTCGTGACCGCACCACTTTTGTTGGTTTAGGTTTATTTTGAAACACTCATAAAGTCGATTGCTGTTTAGCTTGAGGCTCATATGAATATATCCAGGATCCGTCACCTGTTACAATGTTATATACAGAATTTGAACGACCACAATCAAATTTTTTTAACATTTACTTGAACCACATGACAAGTGTCTGTTTTTGCTCGTCTTTTAAATTTTGAGGGATCCAACGACTGGAAAGCTTCCTGACATGTAAATCATCGTGCAAAATCCTATGTATTTGTTTCGTCGCAATGCCTATGGACGCCTCTATCTCACTGTATGTCACATGTTGATCTGATAAAATCATTTCACGCACAGAATCGATATTTTTCGCAACAACAGAGGTGCATGGACGCCCTTCACGAAGATCGTCACCAAACATTGGTCTCCCACGCTTGAAGTCTGCGAACCATTTGTAAACCATAGTTTTGGATGGTGCTTTATTCCCAAATACCGAACTAAGCTTTTCCACACATTGCTTTGGTGTCAAACCGCATCGAAAATCGTAAAAAAATCATCACTCGAAAATCACGATTCAAAATTTCCATTTTTGACACAACTATTACTTTGTTAAATTCCGTTGAGACAAAACCGTTCGGTTTTAAATCGAAATGTCATCCCTCGTAATAAAAAGAGTCATATTATACCAATAAAACGTTCGTGCACATATCTCCACTTGAACAGTTGACTACATTAAACGAGTTAAATACTAAATTATTAAAAATTACACGAATTTTTAATTATCCAACCAACCAGAAATGTTGAAGTCACGACGTGTTGCGTTCTGCATACTTGTGCAAACTTAGTTTGACGAATTGTAGAATTAGCGCGACACATTAGGCCACATTTACATGTAAATTGATATTTTCATAATTGTTAAATTCTCATTTGCAGTATATTCAATATGATAATTGAATTAATAAGATACTATATAGTTTCGACATAGGAACGATTTTTTTTATTTTCACGTATTAAAATACGTTGCAAGAAATGCATATAAAACACAATAAAAGATTGCATTTTACTGTATTAGGTTCAACATTAATATTTATTAGTTGATTTATTTATTATTTGCTCTTATTATAAATTCGAAAATTATTTCGCGAATTCCGGTTATTACTCCTGCAATTAAACCAATTACATATAACACATCATGAATGTCTCGACACATCTTACGCATATATCTCATATTGCGAGAAAAATAAATCTCAGATGTGATAGTAAAATTGGTCTAAATACAGGCATAAACAAGCCAAGCATGGGTATACTAGCAGCAAAAAAAAGCTTATTGACATCACAAAAAATCGAAGGAAGTATTCCCATGCTAATGGCAATTTACTATGTTTCAATCGTTTTCGAATTTAAGTATCTCAAATTAATTTAATTGGTACGTAGCCATTAAAACTGTAGGATATGTATATAGCCAAGACATATAATGAATTTACAACCTGAGTTAAAACATACTTGGAAGGAAGATTTAGGGTCACAGATGGTTTTGTGTCTTCTTCGAATCTTCAGCATTCAAAGAAAGCTAAAGTACTATACGGATGTCCTTGAATACATATGAATCCAATTACAACGTAGCAACTGTCGATGTTATCAAAACTGTATGCTTCGGTCAATAACCTCGTATAAAACCAAGCTGTTTATACATTCAAGTGAATTAAAATTAAGATGTGTGTTACATTAATTTACAAACCCATTTTAAAAATCATACTTAAAATAATTTGTGGACTTTTTTTTTGTTATGAGAGTAAGAAATATAAAGATTCAGAATGCCACTATTGTATTTATACGCTGCTAAGCTTATGTATATAAAAATGCTAGAAAATAACATTGTGTATAAGTTTTGTTATAGTAGAGTTCGATAACCTGGTATAAAAGTAAGCTGTTCCGTGTACATTTTTAAAGACGATGTATTAAAAGAACGCGCTCTATGGACATTTAGCATCCTATTTGGTAACAATTTATCTTTAATCGAAGAAGTATCGTATTGAACGTACGTAACGATCGACAACTGAATGGAACTTGAAGCGAGATGGACAGTACCAAAACTACTCTTTTTGATATTATGCATCAGCTTTAAAATATCATATCTAATATAGTCAAAGTCGCAGTGGCGCGACAAATTTTTTTTAAATGTCCGTCATTTTTTTCTCGCTTATGAGAGGGAATTTTTTTAAAAATATTTTGGATTCATATTCTACATAATTACAACTTTACATTTTTCATACGTTGTCTTTTTATTTCAAAGACACCCGGTATAACACCGTAACTATGACTATTGATCCCGAAATAACCTTCGAAATGATCTGGAATTTTCATATTATTTTCAACGGTTATGCTCGCTGGAACTGCCGAAAACGCAAAGCTGGCAATTCTCCCTATAAATCTACATACCAGGTGAGCAATATCAAGTGTTCACCGTTGGCAACAGAATATTTAGATTGGCACGAATGTAATATTGGCTATACTGTTTACGCCTCTTGACATTTATTATTTCTAACATATTTCTGGTGATGATTGATGACATAAACCCGACATAATAATGTATGTAAGTTGTTAAATTGACAATTCAATAACACAAGGAACTTTATTTTATACCTTTTCATGATATTTCAAAATATAAATTTCAGTTTATCACTTGGAAAATAGTACAGACCTGGTTATAATGTTCATTCAAAATAATGATTATACTCTACTTAACACAATGATTAAAAAAAAAACCAATGTATTGCACCTCTAAAGTATTTTGCACTATAAGAGATGCTCAGAATGACATCCATCCACTTCAAATGATATATTATATGAAGATATTATTTACGTCTTCTTTAATCGTAGCTTCCAATTCATTTAAATTATGAGGTCTGTCTAAGTGTCCAAACACAAATAAAAAAAACTAAAAATGTGTTAAGTCTGGTGAATTACCCGACCACAAACCAGTACTCATAAGTCTGTCATCATAATATTGTTCCAAATAGTTAATTGTAGTTTGTACAGTGTGTGGTGGAGCTTCATATTGTTGGAAAAATCTATTACTTATTTCATCATCATGAAACTGATTAATAAACGGCTGTAAAAGACATTGATCAAAAATGATCAACATTTATCGTATCAGTAAAGTGAATAGGTCTTATAATCCGTCCTCTGCTTATTTCAAACACCAATTTTAATTGATTGAAGGTATGTTTTAAAAATAAATTATGAGGATTGTCTGACAATGAGTACCGTTAAGTACCGTACATGACCAAATACGATAATTTTGTAAGTTGATATTTTTGCAATATATAAATGAGCACCACTCCTCTGATTTTTTAAAGATCCACGAAGAGTCTTCAATGCCGATGAATCTGCATTCTTTTTAGCGCCAAAAGGAAAGAAAGTTTGAGTGAGAAAAGGTGAAAAAGCTGTGTATAATCACATAACTGGCGATAAAAAGGAATGTGTAACCACACTAATTACAGCGAATGCAGCTAGGAGTTTAGTTTCGCCAATGGTTGTATTCCATTATGAACGTTTGCCAGCTGTAGTAACATTAAATATGCCAGTTGATTGGGGAAGTGGAAAAAGTCAGTAGGATCTCCTGGCTATAAGCATATCAATAAAATTGTAATACAGCCTCACTAGGATTCGAGTTACTTCGCAAAGCATGGCCAACCTTAAACAGAATCAGGTTCAAAATCCGAAAAGTTCCCTGTAGATGGGATTTGCTGACCCGGGATATGATTACGGAGCTACGCGTCAAACCGTATGCCATATTGTTGGGGATTGTACCTGGAGGCGATTTGAACGAGAGTTTTGGAAATTATTGAATGCGACGGAAAATGCAATAGAATTGAATAAATCCTTAAGATATTTTTGAATAATTTATTTATGTTGTATACTTTTATTTTTGGTATGTACTTATGTGCATAGATGTCATACGCTAAATAATAAATAATAATGTGACCACTGTCCACGTTTCATCAATAGTAACGAATATTCGCAAGTAATCAGTAAACAGCTTCAAATAATTTCTTGACGTTTGCAATCTTTCACGCTCTTTATTCAATTTGTTAATATTAATTTCACAATACAAATACTTATGCAAAGCTACAGAAGACTACATCCAATCTCTTGCGTCAAGTTGAAAATTAGGAGGAAGAGGAATATCTAATGTACACGCACTCCATGCGAAACAAATACGCAACCATCGACAATACTTTCACGACAAGGACGATAATCTTCGAATGTCGTTTGCACAATAATGGCATTGCTAACAACCATAATGCTCATTACTGGTCCAAAATCGATATTGGATGCAAGAAGTGCGGTTCCAGACAGTGTGTGGAACTAATGTTTGGTGTGGCCTTTTCAATGGTTATTTAATTGGTCCTTATTTTGATGAAGAAACCCTAACCGGACAGCGTTATTTAAATTTTCTACACAATTTGTTGCAAGGTTTAATGGAAAATATTCCTCTCAGAGAAAGAAGAACAGTGTTTTGGCAACAAGATGGTGCTCCACCTCACAATGCACGTATTGTCAACATTATTTAAATGTGATTTACCCTAATGGTTGGATTGACAACAGAGGTCCTATTCTTTGGTCTGCCCGTTTTGCGGACTTGTCGCTTCTTGATTTCTTCCTTTGGGGCTATTTAAAGGAAATCGTATATTCTGGGTGTTCTGTCAACTAGGATGATTTCAAGAATAAAATTCGTCAATATTGCGAAACAATAACCTGAGAAATGATAACTTCTGCATGCAATAGAGCGTTAATGCGCCGTATGGAGGCTTGTATGCAGACAGGTGATGCATAATTCGAGTACCTGTTGTAAAGTTTTATTAGAAAAGATTGTTAGTTGTTTTCTACTATTTGTATCTTTTATTAGCAAATAATGATTAAAATATCTTCCGTTCAAATAACATTTCTCTATAGTGTTCATAGAAATTTCTCAATAATTATTTCAAAAACTGCAAAAGTCATGAAAAAATTATTCAGACGAAAGTTATTTGCGTCTTCTAGATTAATATTATACTGCATTAACAAATATAGGATTCCATTAAAAAAAAAGGTTGACGTTCAAGTGACTTACAAGGCGATAATTAAATGCAAAACTAACTCGTCATTCTATAGACTTTAAGATTTGAAACAACTTGCATTTCAAACATTTATTGGTAAATATACCGGGTGAGGAGTTGTAGTCTGTAAACTAAAATCAGGGACAGGCCCTATATATATATATACAAAGAATTCAAATAAATTTTACCTCAAAGTAGCCCTTGGAAATTATGATTATGTCTTAGCTTGTTACTAATTTGAATAGGAATTTTGTTGGTTATGAGATGAGATATTTGATTGAAATGACAAATGTCAAAATAATAAAACGAACATTTTTAAGTGAATGAAATATGTTTATTTCCAACAAACAAGCAAAATTTTATAAACATTGTTCAAAGTGTCCACTACCTTGTTCGAAATATTTCTCACATCTTCTTCTAATGGAGGGAAAAGTGTTTTGTAGTATCGCATTGTCAATTCCATTAATTCTTTCAGCAATTCTGATTTGAAGGCCTGCAAGATCAGGTATCTGCACTTGATAAATTGAGTTCTTTAAGAATGGCCATAAAAAGAAATCACATGGGGTAATGTCACAAGATCTTGGTGGAAATTCATGTTCAGTGTTTAAACTTATCAACCGATTTTGAAAAAATTGCTGCAGAATATTAATTGTTTCACCTGCTGTGTGTGCTCTAGCTCCGTCTTGTTGAAAGTAACCCTGTGTTATTTCTTCGTCGTCAAGCTGTTCGATAAATGGCATAATAATTTCTTGTCGATACCTTTCTCCTGTTAAGGTTCCCTTAAAAAAAATAGGGCCAATAATTCTCCTTCGACTAATCGCACACCATACACCAATTTTCTGCGGATGAAGTGCGGTTTCAACAAAAAAATTATGTGGTTTCTCATTAGTCCACATCCTCATATTTTGTGAGTTCACATATCCATTCAGATAAAACCATGACTCATCAGAAAAAAAGGTTTTGTCAGGAAGGTCATTATCAAAATTATTTAAGAACCACTGACTAAACGTTATTCTTCTGGGATAGTCGATTTCCTTGATTTCTTGATAACAGGTCATGTGATATGGAAATAAATGTAAGTCCTTTTTCAAAATTGTATGACATGTGCCAATTGACACACCCACTTGTTGTGATAATGCTCGTACGGAAGTTCTTGGTGCATTATTTATAATTTCTCTTACATTATTAACTAGCTCTTCTGTACGC
The DNA here is from genome assembly GCA_935421215.2 of Melolontha melolontha. NCBI lineage: Eukaryota > Metazoa > Arthropoda > Insecta > Coleoptera > Scarabaeidae > Melolontha > Melolontha melolontha. Next base: position 72,837,032 of record OW285235.1, read on the forward strand.
TTTTTCGCCCGACCTTCGCCTTCTTTCTGTTTAACACTCCCTGTTTCTCTGAAAACCATAACGGAATGTGTCACTGTGTGCCGAAAACTGTCATAATCAAAGATGACGTTAGGGAACTCATTTCTAAATTCTGAAGAGAATACTGCCATTGTCCGTCAATCTTACGTCCCTTTCGAAAATAAGATTCTAGCATGAATGATTTGTGTTGTATAGTAAAAACCATCTTAAATCAATTTTAAATTACAAAGCAATTTTTGTCAACTATGCATCTGTCTAATTGGCAACTAATGCAAATTTAAATTATTAATAATCATACGTTTTTAAAGGAATGGCCTACTAGAGGCAAAGCTTATTTGAACGCTTTTTATATATATATATATATATATATATATATATATATGTATTTATATATTTGTATATTTATATATACAGGGTGATTCTAAATATATGCGACAAATTTTATGGTCTGATTCCTAGGGTTATTGTGATCATAAAAGTTCATATGAATATATGTCTTAAACCGCTTATTTTTAAAATTACGTAATGCTTAATAGTAAATTAAAAGTTCATACAATAAAACGTATTAATACAACAAAATTAACATATAAAAATTATTGGAAGTGGCAAGCTTCTATCCTCCGTCGCATTGATTTTTAAGTGCGTTCAGGAATACTGGGAGTGTTTCGAATTGTTTCAAATGCTGCAGGTCCACAACCGTGGCCTCCGCGATCTCCAGACTTAAATTCTCTAGAATTTTTTCTCTGGGATCGGCTTAAATCACTAGTTTATATGACTCCCATTAAAAATGTTGATAAACAGAGAAATCGTATTGTTGCAGCATATGAGACAATTTGAAACACCTCCGGTAATCATGAATACACTCACCAATCAACGCAACGAAGGATAGAAGCTTGCATTGCAGTTGAAGGCGGTCATCTCCAACAATTTTTATAAGTTAATTTTGTTGTATTAGTTACGTTTTATTGCATGAACTTTTAATTTACTATTAAACATCCCGTAACTTTAAAACTAAACATATGAACTTTTATGATCATAATAACCCTAGGAAACAGCCCATAAAATTTCTCGCATATATTTAGAATCACCCTCTATATATATATATATATATATATATATATATATATATATATATATATATATATATATATATATATATTATGTATATCAACACCTGCAACAACCACCGAGCTCATACTCTCAGATAAATGGGTAGAGTAAAATGTTTCCCAGCTACATGCTAAGGAAGTACGAGATAACTCGACGCCATAATAATAATAATTCGATATCTGATTTTGATATAATTTTATATATTGTTTTTGAATTCCTTGTAGTGTGTTTTTGGTTTTATTACTTTAGATAATGGCTAAGTTACGAGGATATGTCCATTGCAGACCTAGGTAACGCAAGTACAAATATAAAAACATATTCTAGTTCAGAGAAATTGTTGACTAGCGATCGACGCATCAAGATGGAAAACAGAAAGCAGACAAATAGATAACGTATTTAATTTACTCAACTATTGAAAAATAATTACGGAACTTAATCCATTGTTAATAAATAAAAATAACTTTTCTAAACAAAGATCCGAATTTACTAAAAACAATTATCGTCCGAAACCATCAAGAAAATAGAAATATATCAAGATGCAGATAATAATACTATTAAAAACTCGCAACCTAATAAGAAAGGTTCTTAACATAGCAAAAGTTTGGTCGAGCAAAACAAGAATTTGTAATATATGCTGTTCTATGATATATATCAATACCGCATAACCAGCTGCGCACAACCGAGCTCAAACCCATAGATATGTGGGTAGAGCAAAATGTTTCCAGGCTGAGGAAGTACACGCCATAATAATAATAATTTATGCCTCAGCATCACGCAACAGCTTAACGCCAATTACAGCCATTGGCAGGCTGTGAGTGATTATTATACCCACGCCCGTGAAGGAAAACTTCGAAAACTTTCTTAGACAGCAAGCCCCGGATTTAATCCTAGGACCACCAGCACCAAAAGTCAATGTGTTACCGTTGCGCTAACGGCCGGCTATAAAAGGTGATGTACGCACTCAGTCTATATACTCATGATGCTATCTATCTTCTGAATGTCAATTCTTTATGCCTTCATAACAATGTCATTAATTTAATTGATCATTTTCTGAGTTGTAAGTTTTTTTTATAATCCTGGTCGCACATTAACTTAATGCTCATACCACACGTTTAACTCACGTATAACCCAATGAAAAATTATGGAATTCAAAGAAACAGTCATCTAAAGTTGATTGCTAATCAGCAAAAATTCCAAAAATGTTTAGCCCCTTAAAAAATAAATATTCGACTGCACCGCAAATTACAAGTTTATGCATTTTATGATGTAAATTTTGGTCCTTTATTCACACCGCTATAATTATCAAATCTCTTAACCAAATTTCACCTAAATCAAATTCTACTGATATCCATTTCCTTAAAATAAATATTGAGAAAATAGAAATTAATTTGTTTTTTCTTTCATTAACATTGAATATATTGTAACGTTTGTCTTTTCGGGTTCTTAAATAAAACTAACAATAACTTTAGACACACACACACTATATTAATATTAAAACGTATAACAATAATAAACTAACTATTAACAACAATAAGTACATTTATGTATTCTATATTTATGTAACTATATTTATGTTTACTTCGCGAGACTCGGGTTGAATGTGTGTCCACATCCCTTCCTCGACGGCTTATATATCAATGGGAACGTTTTGTCTAGAATGCTCCAAATCTGTCGGGAAAACGTCCAGAGCGATGACGCGCCTCGCGTCATCGAATGAGTCATTACATTGCCCCCTTCTTAAAAATGAAGTTTCGTCCCGAAACATGTCATGCTTTGGTCTCCTCAAACGATGACGAAATCGACAGGTAGGGCCTTTGTTACATTGCGACGTCATATCGAAATAACAGTCCACGGTCTTATCTTGCCTGGATGGACAGGAATATTCAAGCTGGTAACTGCATACCAGAATTTCCATACCAGTATGTCGGAAGATTACTTCCAACATGCTCCTTACAATTCTCCAGTCCAGGCGGTCCAATCCACAACCCAATTTTGGAACTGCTAATTTCAGAATGTCTTGCTGTAACATTTGTTCGCGTAAGTGGGTCAGGGCCTCCCATAAGGCTCGATAGGTTGGCTTTAGGCTCGACAGTTCTTTCGTGACCAAATAAAATATGGGCTGTCCTTCATTTATTATTTGGAGACTCTTCCCAATTGTTGGTCCCTGCTGCCTTAGCCTTTCGATTCTGCCAAATCTCTCTTTAAATTTCCAGGCAATTCCTTTGGCCATTCGTAGATCTCGGGCTACGCAATGAGCAAGCGCGTAGTCTGGCGGCACCGTGAACAAATCCTGCTGTTTCTCGATGGTTACCCCAAATCGAGCTTTTCTCGAACCAGAATACTCTTGCATAAAGTCTTCGAAGGTTAGTTCATGGTATTGGCTATCCAATCGGCGCAAGTCAACGGTTTCGTCATTGTCTCCAGAGTATGGGGCTAATCGATTAAAATGTACGACTCTTGGCTTAGTGTGAGGTGTTCGCCTGATGCGGTATATTACATCGTTGATCCGCTTCAACACCTCGTATGGCCCCTCCCAATTCTTTTGAAGTTTTGGGGATAGGCCCCGTCGGCGTTGTGGATTATATAGCCAAACCCGATCGCCTTCATGGTAACCACTCTTCTCGGCGTTGATGTCATAGCTCTCCTTCATTCTGTCACTAGCATCTTGGATATTGTGTCTGACTTGTTCATGTATATTATCTAGTCGTCGTCTGAGCGTGCTGACATAATCTTCACCGGCAAGATCTTCACCAGGCTTGCTCCCAAACTTTAAATCACAGGGCAATCGGAGTTCCCTCCCGAATAGCACGTTTGCTGGTGATTGGCCAGTTGTCTCTTGAACGGAGGCCCGATACGCCATTAGAAATAATGGTAAATGTTCGTCCCAATCTCTCTGGTGTTCGGAGACCACTTTGGATAAGTGTCTGATCATGGTCTTGTTCATTCGCTCTACCATCCCATCTGATTGTGGATGCAAGGGAGTTGTTCTCGTCTTCCGTATGCCCAAAAGTCCACACATCTTTTCGAATAGACTGGACTCAAAATTCCGCCCTTGATCGGAATGAAGTTCCAAGGGTACACCAAAACGGCTGACTAACTCCTTCACAATCACGTCTGCTGCAGTTCCAGCTTCTTGATTTGGTAGAGCATATGCTTCAACCCATTTGGTAAAGTAATCCATGACCACTATTATGTATTTATTTCCTTTGTCGCTTTCTGGAAAAGGACCGGCGGCGTCTATGGCGATCCTTTCAAATGGGCTTCCTACATTGTATTGCCGCATGGGTGCACGTCGACGCCTCTGGGGACCATTGCTTCCGGCGCAATTTGCACACTTTCGGCACCATTCTTTCACATCTCGTGAACAATTCACCCAGTAAAATCTCTGGCGCACCTTCTCCAGTGTTTTATGGACTCCAAAATGTCCCCCAGAAGCACCATTATGGAGTTCTCGCAATACCTCTGGTATTCTTTTCTTGGGAACCACCATTTGTATCTTGCGCTCACTTCCATCGTGATTTTCGACCTCACGTCTCAGGAGATCGTCATCCATGGTTATGGAATCCCATTGTGCCCAGTATGACTTCAATTCTCGTGAATGGGGAGCAATTTCTTGCCAGGTCGGTCTTTGCCCATTTCTTTTCCAAGCCCTGAGGACTGCAAGATCCGGATCAGCTTCTTGATCTGCGCACAAATTGTCAGGTTGCCATTGGTCATCAACAACGGTGGTTCGAAGAGCGTTGGCCGATTTGTCTTCGATTCTGTTGCAGTATCGACAGTCTTCTGGACAGGGCCTTCTGGAAAGGGCATCTGCATTTTGATGTTTGAGGCCTGCTCTGTGTTCAATGACAAAGTCATACTCCTGTAGCCTCTCAATCCATCTAGCTACTTGACCCTCTGGATTCTTAAATTGCAAGAGCCACTTTAAGGCGGCATGATCAGTGCGGATCAGGAACTTCTGCCCATACAGGTACTTGTAAAAGTGCTCAATGGTCTTAACTACTGCCAATAGTTCTCTCCTGGTTACGCAGTAGTTCCTCTCCGGTTTGGACAGGGTCTTGCTGAAGTATCCAATGACCTTTTCTTGTCCATCTTGGATTTGAGAGAGCACGCCACCAATCCCGACGTTACTGGCATCCGTATCCAAAACAAACCTCCCAGATGGCAGTGGATAGTTTAAAACAGGTGCACTGATCAACGTACCTTTTAACAACTCAAAGGCCGCTTGGCATTCGTTGTTCCAAATGAATGCTCGATTTTCTGTTAGGCGCGTAAGTGGTTTTGCAATGTTGGAGAATCCAGGGACGTAGCGTCGATAATATGTGCATAACCCCAAAAAGCTTCTTAGCTGATGTTTGTCTTTGGGTACCGGCCATTTTTCCACAGCTTTTACTTTTTCGGGATCCACAGCAACTCCTTTTCTGGAAACCACATGTCCAAGGTAATTTACCTCCTTGCGGAAAAGGTGACACTTCTTTGGAGTTAATCTCAGGTTGGCATCTCGCAACCTCTGGAATACTACTTCCAAATTTTTCATGTGATCTTCAAAGGTCTTCCCTACCACAATCACATCATCGAGATATACCAGGCAGGTGTTCCAAGACAGTCCCCTCAGTACAGTGTCCATGAGTCGCTCAAAAGTAGCTGGGGCGTTACACAGTCCAAATGGCATGACTGTAAATTGCCAGAGACCTGTACCTAAACTGAAGGCAGTCTTCTCTTTGTCATTGGGATCCATTCCCACTTGCCAATAACCGCTCTTTAAGTCGAGAGTGGAGAACCATTTTGCTCCTGCCAAGGTGTCTAGCGTATCGTCTATTCTTGGGAGAGGATAGCTGTCCTTTTTGGTCACACTATTTAAACGACGATAGTCCACACAGAATCTGGTAGATCCATCCTTCTTCCTGACAAGGACCACTGGTGAAGCCCATGGACTATTCGATGGTTCAATTACTCCTTGGCCTTCCATATCTTGTATAATTTGCTTGGCTTCCTCACGTTTTGCCAGTGGTAACCTTCTTGGTCCTTGTCGAATTGGACTTGCATCGCCGGTATTTATTTTGTGCATTACAATATTTGTTCTGCCTTTCGTACCAGTTTCAGTTTCAAAGACGTCTTCATAATGTTTGATTAGGTCCTTAACTTGACTTTGTTCCTTCTTGCTCAATCCTTGACAGGCGGAATCGATTATCTTGGACAATTTCTCAGAAACCTGCACGAATCCATTCTTCTTCGCCTCTATATGATGAACGACGGCCGACACTGGTGAACACCACCCCAAAATAGTACCCTTCTTCAATGAAACAGGGTAATGGTTCACATTCATTACCCTTATCGGTACAGTCTTCTGAGTCTTAACCAGCATTTTGGCAACTACTATTCCTCGACCCACCTCGTCATCATCAGCCTTTGGTTCCAACATTGCAACATTTCCGTCCAAATAATCACCTTCCGTACACGCCGTCATAAATGTCTCACTTCTTGCATCCAGAACAACATTCTCTGCTGTAATTACTTGTACACTCCCACAATTTTTCCCATGAAGAAACAATTCCTCATTATTTATTTTTAAAGTGCCTTCCTTCATGTTTAACTGGAAGCCGTAGGTGTTCATGATGTCTAATCCCAAGATTATCTGTTCTTCTATGTCGGCTACGAGAACACGATGTCGGATTGATGTTGGTCCTATGACAAAATTGACATCTACTTCACCTTCCACAGAAGCTGCTTCTCCAGTAGCTGTCCTTAGTCTCCATTTGCTAGAAAGTAATTCTTTATTCCTGGATATTAAATCGGGTCGTACAATGGTTTTCGTCGATCCAGTATCTAGCAAGCAAGCATAGGTTCTTCTTTCCATAATAGCATCCACATACAGGCCATTGGTTTGATTTTGCAAGGATGCGATTTGGGCAGTCCTTGGGACTTTCGGATTCTCAGCGGATTCTTTCTTGGTCCTTTTATCACATTTATTCTGGATATGACCGTTTCTTCTACAATTCCCGCATGGCCGCGCACTTTTATTTGATTTGATCTGATTTAGGACTTGACTAACCACCTGCTCCATGAACTCCTCATTTTCCTGTTCGTCGACAGAACAGCCACGAGCATTGTTCCGAGAGGCTTGTTTAGCAGTCTCAAACTCAAGCGCGTGCGCTAAAGCATCGATCAAGGTTTTCGGTCTTGCCAACCTTAATGCTTGCTGCGTATCAATATCCCGGAGACCATCTATGAATGTCTGGACCGCTAGGTGTTCCATGAAATTATCTGGTGCCATCGGATATGCAAGTCGAACTAGGCGAGCAATATCTGCCTCAAATTCCTGAAGATTCTCGCCTTTCTTCTGTGATCGATTCTTCAGTTGGGTATGGTATACTTGCTCCAAATGCGCATGGCCATATCTCATCTCCAAGCGTTTAATGAGTTGAGAATAATCTTTACGTTCCTCAGGAGGCAATGTCTGCAAAATATCACTAGCATCACCCCTCAATGCTATGACTAAAGCAGTCGCCTTCTCAGCAGAAGACCATGCGTTTGCTTCTGCGGCCGCTTCGAATTGCGTCAGGTAAGTTGCCCATGACGTCTTTCCATCAAAGGTTGGTGGCTTGATTCTGGTCTTTGAAATAGCCACAAGTTCTTCTTTTATTTCGATGGGCCGCGGTATGACTTCTTTGTTGACCTGCCTGGGATCAGAATGACTCGTGGTAGCGGGTAATTTCATCTCAATCATTATTGCCTCTAAAAGTCTAGAATGTTCTCCAATTTTCTCTTCTACAGCTATGAAAACCTCTTCTTTTAACGCTTCTGATTTTTCCGCTAATCGCTGTTCTAGAACTTTCTCCACTTGTTCCAGACTTTTTTCGAAGTTTCTAGAATTTTCTAGTAATTTCTTTTCCAGATTTTTCTCGAGAATTCTAGCGGTTTCTAGGTTTCTTTCTTCCATCTGTGCTTGTGAATCTATTAGACGCGTTTCCAAAGTTTGCGAATTGTCTATTAATCGTTGTTCCAAACTTTTCACACTGTCCAGATTCTTCTGCTCCATTTGTTGCATTTGAGTTTGTACATTCTCTATTAATCGTTGTTCCATATTTTTCGCACTATCCAGATTTTTCTGTTCCATTTGTTCTAGAGTTTTCGCTAAGTTTCCAGAAGTTTCCAGGTTCTTCTGCTCCATTTGTTGCATTTGAATTTGCGCATTCTCTATTAATCGTTGTTCCATTTTCGTCAACAGCGAATTCACGTCAGCATCTCCGCCTGGAACTTGAAAGACATAATCCTCTGGATCCTCGCCTTCTTGGATCAACACATTGCGAAGCCGTTGCTGGAGGATTGACTTTTTGCCAGTTGTATCCTCATCCCTCTCTTCTAATTCTCGTTTTAACTCGGACACTTTTAATTCGGTCAGTTTCATTCTGTTGGCCATCACGATATTTAAAATAACGTCTTACCGCACTGTATATTTATTTAAACGAATACTTAATTAACACTTAATTGTCTACTTAGTTTATTATTTATTAATTAGTCCACACCTGAATACCACTGTAACGTTTGTCTTTTCGGGTTCTTAAATAAAACTAACAATAACTTTAGACACACACACACTATATTAATATTAAAACGTATAACAATAATAAACTAACTATTAACAACAATAAGTACATTTATGTATTCTATATTTATGTAACTATATTTATGTTTACTTCGCGAGACTCGGGTTGAATGTGTGTCCACATCCTTTTCATTTTTTTCATGAGTCTTTGAATTTTGAGTCGTGGTCGAAGATTGCCTTCATTTCCACTCCGTTGTTAAGTATCTCCCAGGGTTGTGATGTGTTTGTGTCTGATTAATATCGTGCGTTGTTGTGTTTGTTTTTGTTGTCACGTGTTTTGTTTGTGCAGTCTGTGCGTCAGTCGCGTTTACATTTTTTTTTTTTTTTTTTTTTGGCGTTTCAGTTGTGTGTTTAATGTGTTTTGTTGTATAGTGTTATTATTGTCTGTGTCTGTGTAACGAAGTGTTGTATTTGTTCGTTTGTTGCGTTAGTCGAGTGTAGTGTCATTAGCATATTGCCCAAGGCAAGTGCTAATTCGTCAACTGTGTTAAGTTTTGTCTTGTTTTGTCTTTGTGTCCATGGATTACTTGTTGGGGGTGGTGCTGGTACGTATTTAGGTTGAGGTGTGGTTTTATTTGTAGGATTGTTTGGGTTATTGGGACAGTTGATGAAAGTGGATAGATGAGGACCACCGCAGTTTGCACACTTTGGTGGGGTTGTTTTTGTTTTAGTACATAGATGTGTCGAATGTCCGTCTCCGCATTTCATACATTTGTAGTTAATGTTGCAATTCCGTTGGTGATGTCCGAAAGTCTGGCACTTGTGGCATTGTATAATGTCAGTCCGTTTGTTTAATTGTTCTATTTTAATCGTCAGTCCGCAGCAGTCGCGTAGGTTGTAGATTGACTTGTATTGTCTCGTCAGTTCGATTAATACAAGTGGTGCTGGTATTCCGTGTTTGCCGTTCATCCGTTTGATTTTTAAAGTCGGGTATCCTTGGTCCGTCAAGTCGTCTGTGATGTCAGTTTCGGTGATAAAGGTGGGAATGCCACGCATCACCACCTTTAATGTCTTTTCACTTCTCAATTGAAAAGTGTAATATTGAATTTGTTCGTTGTCTAGTGTGTGTTTTAGTTTTCGATAGTCTTCGTCGGTTGTCGGTTCGATGTGTATTCCTGGTTTCACCATTTTGTTTTCTACTGTGTTAATGCTGTTTGATTTAAGTAATTGTCGTATGTATGTCCATTTGTCTTTTTCGATTATGATAATTGGTGCGATTTTGTGTGTTTTTTGTGTTTTTGTGTTATGTGTGGTGGTTTTGTCACTTACCCTGGGCGAGCTGGCTGATGTTGAAGGCTGTGGAGTGGATTCGGCAGTTTCTTCTTCCATCTTTTCGTCGGTTTTGTTGTCGAGGGCGTCGTAAGAATTTTTAGTTTCAATCGGTGTGATTGTTTCGTCTATTTTTGGTTTCTTCGTAAATTTCGGGTAGATGAAGTCTTCTGCGGATATGATTTCAGTCTGCATCTTGTTTTGTGTTCGGTTGTGTTTTTTTTCTTCTTTTAGCGGTTCGGTGTTTTTTTCTGGAATCCTGACTTGAATTTTCGGCTGGTTTGGATCTACCATAAATATATTTGGCGATGTCCGTAGTATGTGCTGGATATCTCGTTCGTTGAATGTTCGGTCGATTATCTCGAGTGTCTCTTCTTTTAATTCCTGTGACCAGAGGACCGTGGTGTTCGGATTAAGAATTAACTTTGTTAAAGTAACAATTCGGCCGGCCATTGCTTCCGGCTTCGTATTTACGGTATAAAATCGTATGTTCTCTCAGCTGGTGTACTGTTCGCACAGACGACGCAGTGAGAATGTTTTAAATAATAAATAATAATGTGACCACTGTCCACGTTTCATCAATAGTAACGAATATTCGCAAGTAATCAGTAAACAGCTTCAAATAATTTCTTGACGTTTGCAATCTTTCACGCTCTTTATTCAATTTGTTAATATTAATTTCACAATACAAATACTTATGCAAAGCTACAGAAGACTACATCCAATCTCTTGCGTCAAGTTGAAAATTAGGAGGAAGAGGAATATCTAATGTACACGCACTCCATGCGAAACAAATACGCAACCATCGACAATACTTTCACGACAAGGACGATAATCTTCGAATGTCGTTTGCACAATAATGGCATTGCTAACAACCATAATGCTCATTACTGGTCCAAAATCGATATTGGATGCAAGAAGTGCGGTTCCAGACAGTGTGTGGAACTAATGTTTGGTGTGGCCTTTTCAATGGTTATTTAATTGGTCCTTATTTTGATGAAGAAACCCTAACCGGACAGCGTTATTTAAATTTTCTACACAATTTGTTGCAAGGTTTAATGGAAAATATTCCTCTCAGAGAAAGAAGAACAGTGTTTTGGCAACAAGATGGTGCTCCACCTCACAATGCACGTATTGTCAACATTATTTAAATGTGATTTACCCTAATGGTTGGATTGACAACAGAGGTCCTATTCTTTGGTCTGCCCGTTTTGCGGACTTGTCGCTTCTTGATTTCTTCCTTTGGGGCTATTTAAAGGAAATCGTATATTCTGGGTGTTCTGTCAACTAGGATGATTTCAAGAATAAAATTCGTCAATATTGCGAAACAATAACCTGAGAAATGATAACTTCTGCATGCAATAGAGCGTTAATGCGCCGTATGGAGGCTTGTATGCAGACAGGTGATGCATAATTCGAGTACCTGTTGTAAAGTTTTATTAGAAAAGATTGTTAGTTGTTTTCTACTATTTGTATCTTTTATTAGCAAATAATGATTAAAATATCTTCCGTTCAAATAACATTTCTCTATAGTGTTCATAGAAATTTCTCAATAATTATTTCAAAAACTGCAAAAGTCATGAAAAAATTATTCAGACGAAAGTTATTTGCGTCTTCTAGATTAATATTATACTGCATTAACAAATATAGGATTCCATTAAAAAAAAAGGTTGACGTTCAAGTGACTTACAAGGCGATAATTAAATGCAAAACTAACTCGTCATTCTATAGACTTTAAGATTTGAAACAACTTGCATTTCAAACATTTATTGGTAAATATACCGGGTGAGGAGTTGTAGTCTGTAAACTAAAATCAGGGACAGGCCCTATATATATATATACAAAGAATTCAAATAAATTTTACCTCAAAGTAGCCCTTGGAAATTATGATTATGTCTTAGCTTGTTACTAATTTGAATAGGAATTTTGTTGGTTATGAGATGAGATATTTGATTGAAATGACAAATGTCAAAATAATAAAACGAACATTTTTAAGTGAATGAAATATGTTTATTTCCAACAAACAAGCAAAATTTTATAAACATTGTTCAAAGTGTCCACTACCTTGTTCGAAATATTTCTCACATCTTCTTCTAATGGAGGGAAAAGTGTTTTGTAGTATCGCATTGTCAATTCCATTAATTCTTTCAGCAATTCTGATTTGAAGGCCTGCAAGATCAGGTATCTGTACTTGATAAATTGAGTTCTTTAAGAATGGCCATAAAAAGAAATCACATGGGGTAATGTCACAAGATCTTGGTGGAAATTCATGTTCAGTGTTTAAACTTATCAACCGATTTTGAAAAAATTGCTGCAGAATATTAATTGTTTCACCTGCTGTGTGTGCTCTAGCTCCGTCTTGTTGAAAGTAACCCTGTGTTATTTCTTCGTCGTCAAGCTGTTCGATAAATGGCATAATAATTTCTTGTCGATACCTTTCTCCTGTTAAGGTTCCCTTAAAAAAAATAGGGCCAATAATTCTCCTTCGACTAATCGCACACCATACACCAATTTTCTGCGGATGAAGTGCGGTTTCAACAAAAAAATTATGTGGTTTCTCATTAGTCCACATCCTCATATTTTGTGAGTTCACATATCCATTCAGATAAAACCATGACTCATCAGAAAAAAAGGTTTTGTCAGGAAGGTCATTATCAAAATTATTTAAGAACCACTGACTAAACGTTATTCTTCTGGGATAGTCGATTTCCTTGATTTCTTGATAACAGGTCATGTGATATGGAAATAAATGTAAGTCCTTTTTCAAAATTGTATGACATGTGCCAATTGAGGAGCAATTTCTTGGGGAGCAATTTCTTGCCAGGTCGGTCTTTGCCCATTTCTTTTCCAAGCCCTGAGGACTGCAAGATCCGGATCAGCTTCTTGATCTGCGCACAAATTGTCAGGTTGCCATTGGTCATCAACAACGGTGGTTCGAAGAGCGTTGGCCGATTTGTCTTCGATTCTGTTGCAGTATCGACAGTCTTCTGGACAGGGCCTTCTGGAAAGGGCATCTGCATTTTGATGTTTGAGGCCTGCTCTGTGTTCAATGACAAAGTCATACTCCTGTAGCCTCTCAATCCATCTAGCTACTTGACCCTCTGGATTCTTAAATTGCAAGAGCCACTTTAAGGCGGCATGATCAGTGCGGTTCAGGAACTTCTGCCCATACAGGTACTTGTAAAAGTGCTCAATGGTCTTAACTACTGCCAATAGTTCTCTCCTGGTTACGCAGTAGTTCCTCTCCGGTTTGGACAGGGTCTTGCTGAAGTATCCAATGACCTTTTCTTGTCCATCTTGGATTTGAGAGAGCACGCCACCAATCCCGACGTTACTGGCATCCGTATCCAAAACAAACCTCCCAGATGGCAGTGGATAGTTTAAAACAGGTGCACTGATCAACGTACCTTTTAACAACTCAAAGGCCGCTTGGCATTCGTTGTTCCAAATGAATGCTCGATTTTCTGTTAGGCGCGTAAGTGGTTTTGCAATGTTGGAGAATCCAGGGACGTAGCGTCGATAATATGTGCATAACCCCAAAAAGCTTCTTAGCTGATGTTTGTCTTTGGGTACCGGCCATTTTTCCACAGCTTTTACTTTTTCGGGATCCACAGCAACTCCTTTTCTGGAAACCACATGTCCAAGGTAATTTACCTCCTTGCGGAAAAGGTGACACTTCTTTGGAGTTAATCTCAGGTTGGCATCTCGCAACCTCTGGAATACTACTTCCAAATTTTTCATGTGATCTTCAAAGGTCTTCCCTACCACAATCACATCATCGAGATATACCAGGCAGGTGTTCCAAGACAGTCCCCTCAGTACAGTGTCCATGAGTCGCTCAAAAGTAGCTGGGGCGTTACACAGTCCAAATGGCATGACTGTAAATTGCCAGAGACCTGTACCTAAACTGAAGGCAGTCTTCTCTTTGTCATTGGGATCCATTCCCACTTGCCAATAACCGCTCTTTAAGTCGAGAGTGGAGAACCATTTTGCTCCTGCCAAGGTGTCTAGCGTATCGTCTATTCTTGGGAGAGGATAGCTGTCCTTTTTGGTCACACTATTTAAACGACGATAGTCCACACAGAATCTGGTAGATCCATCCTTCTTCCTGACAAGGACCACTGGTGAAGCCCATGGACTATTCGATGGTTCAATTACTCCTTGGCCTTCCATATCTTGTATAATTTGCTTGGCTTCCTCACGTTTTGCCAGTGGTAACCTTCTTGGTCCTTGTCGAATTGGACTTGCATCGCCGGTATTTATTTTGTGCATTACAATATTTGTTCTGCCTTTCGTACCAGTTTCAGTTTCAAAGACGTCTTCATAATGTTTGATTAGGTCCTTAACTTGACTTTGTTCCTTCTTGCTCAATCCTTGACAGGCGGAATCGATTATCTTGGACAATTTCTCAGAAACCTGCACGAATCCATTCTTCTTCGCCTCTATATGATGAACGACGGCCGACACTGGTGAACACCACCCCAAAATAGTACCCTTCTTCAATGAAACAGGGTAATGGTTCACATTCATTACCCTTATCGGTACAGTCTTCTGAGTCTTAACCAGCATTTTGGCAACTACTATTCCTCGACCCACCTCGTCATCATCAGCCTTTGGTTCCAACATTGCAACATTTCCGTCCAAATAATCACCTTCCGTACACGCCGTCATAAATGTCTCACTTCTTGCATCCAGAACAACATTCTCTGCTGTAATTACTTGTACACTCCCACAATTTTTCCCATGAAGAAACAATTCCTCATTATTTATTTTTAAAGTGCCTTCCTTCATGTTTAACTGGAAGCCGTAGGTGTTCATGATGTCTAATCCCAAGATTATCTGTTCTTCTATGTCGGCTACGAGAACACGATGTCGGATTGATGTTGGTCCTATGACAAAATTGACATCTACTTCACCTTCCACAGAAGCTGCTTCTCCAGTAGCTGTCCTTAGTCTCCATTTGCTAGAAAGTAATTCTTTATTCCTGGATATTAAATCGGGTCGTACAATGGTTTTCGTCGATCCAGTATCTAGCAAGCAAGCATAGGTTCTTCTTTCCATAATAGCATCCACATACAGGCCATTGGTTTGATTTTGCAAGGATGCGATTTGGGCAGTCCTTGGGACTTTCGGATTCTCAGCGGATTCTTTCTTGGTCCTTTTATCACATTTATTCTGGATATGACCGTTTCTTCTACAATTCCCGCATGGCCGCGCACTTTTATTTGATTTGATCTGATTTAGGACTTGACTAACCACCTGCTCCATGAACTCCTCATTTTCCTGTTCGTCGACAGAACAGCCACGAGCATTGTTCCGAGAGGCTTGTTTAGCAGTCTCAAACTCAAGCGCGTGCGCTAAAGCATCGATCAAGGTTTTCGGTCTTGCCAACCTTAATGCTTGCTGCGTATCAATATCCCGGAGACCATCTATGAATGTCTGGACCGCTAGGTGTTCCATGAAATTATCTGGTGCCATCGGATATGCAAGTCGAACTAGGCGAGCAATATCTGCCTCAAATTCCTGAAGATTCTCGCCTTTCTTCTGTGATCGATTCTTCAGTTGGGTATGGTATACTTGCTCCAAATGCGCATGGCCATATCTCATCTCCAAGCGTTTAATGAGTTGAGAATAATCTTTACGTTCCTCAGGAGGCAATGTCTGCAAAATATCACTAGCATCACCCCTCAATGCTATGACTAAAGCAGTCGCCTTCTCAGCAGAAGACCATGCGTTTGCTTCTGCGGCCGCTTCGAATTGCGTCAGGTAAGTTGCCCATGACGTCTTTCCATCAAAGGTTGGTGGCTTGATTCTGGTCTTTGAAATAGCCACAAGTTCTTCTTTTATTTCGATGGGCCGCGGTATGACTTCTTTGTTGACCTGCCTGGGATCAGAATGACTCGTGGTAGCGGGTAATTTCATCTCAATCATTATTGCCTCTAAAAGTCTAGAATGTTCTCCAATTTTCTCTTCTACAGCTATGAAAACCTCTTCTTTTAACGCTTCTGATTTTTCCGCTAATCGCTGTTCTAGAACTTTCTCCACTTGTTCCAGACTTTTTTCGAAGTTTCTAGAATTTTCTAGTAATTTCTTTTCCAGATTTTTCTCGAGAATTCTAGCGGTTTCTAGGTTTCTTTCTTCCATCTGTGCTTGTGAATCTATTAGACGCGTTTCCAAAGTTTGCGAATTGTCTATTAATCGTTGTTCCAAACTTTTCACACTGTCCAGATTCTTCTGCTCCATTTGTTGCATTTGAGTTTGTACATTCTCTATTAATCGTTGTTCTATATTTTTCGCACTATCCAGATTTTTCTGTTCCATTTGTTCTAGAGTTTTCGCTAAGTTTCCAGAAGTTTCCAGGTTCTTCTGCTCCATTTGTTGCATTTGAATTTGCGCATTCTCTATTAATCGTTGTTCCATTTTCGTCAACAGCGAATTCACGTCAGCATCTCCGCCTGGAACTTGAAAGACATAATCCTCTGGATCCTCGCCTTCTTGGATCAACACATTGCGAAGCCGTTGCTGGAGGATTGACTTTTTGCCAGTTGTATCCTCATCCCTCTCTTCTAATTCTCGTTTTAACTCGGACACTTTTAATTCGGTCAGTTTCATTCTGTTGGCCATCACGATATTTAAAATAACGTCTTACCGCACTGTATATTTATTTAAACGAATACTTAATTAACACTTAATTGTCTACTTAGTTTATTATTTATTAATTAGTCCACACCTGAATACCACTGTAACGTTTGTTTTTTCGGGTTCTTAAATAAAACTAACAATAACTTTAGACACACACACACTATATTAATATTAAAACGTATAACAATAATAAACTAACTATTAACAACAATAAGTACATTTATGTATTCTATATTTATGTAACTATATTTATGTTTACTTCGCGAGACTCGGGTTGAATGTGTGTCCACATCCCTTCCTCGACGGCTTATATATCAATGGGAACGTTTTGTCTAGAATGCTCCAAATCTGTCGGGAAAACGTCCAGAGCGATGACGCGCCTCGCGTCATCGAATGAGTCATTACAATATTTTTTATTTGCCTTTTTAAATCACAAGTGCATAAGCTTAAGTAACATATTTGACAACCTCTGTAAACAGTATCATAAACAGAAGAAGCCAAAAGGACTATTAATTTATTATTGTACTGTTTTTTCCTTTTCGGGTTCTTAAATAAAGCTAACGGTAACTTTAGACACACACTATATTAATAATAATATCGAATAACAATATAAAACTAATTACTAACAATAAGCACATTTATGTATTTATACTTATGTAAGTTTACTCGGCGATGATTCGGTAGGAATGAATCCGTCCCTCCATTTCCAGTCTTCTTATAGTCTGTAGACCTTCCAGAATATCCCCGAAGTTCCTCGGTCTTTCTAGAGACGGTGGTATGTTCGCGCATGTGAGTCATTGTTAGACTGTTCGCGAATATTGTGGATAACTCACATCACATTATGCTAACATCATATGTTGACATAATACACACATTTCAGTCCATCCTCTAATAATTAGTTTCTTTCTACTTTTTCATATTCATTATTATTATCTGCAATTTTATATATGATCAACTTAAATTATTTTACTATCCACCGGCATTCTTTATTTTTAAAATTACTAACTATATCACGTACAATAATGCATAATAATAATTATACTTCGTGTATATCAAAGTCTATTTCTTTGAGAGTAAGCTTTGATAAAAAACGAGATGAATAAAAATAATACCGTAATTTATTAAATGAGGGTCATCATCGTCTGCAACTACTTCCTTCCTTCCTTGCAAACGTAAATCATTATTTAGAAAATAGGCTAATAAATGGTATATATTATTCAAACTCTCAAGACAATGTGAACCATTATTTTTCGTCACAAAACATCGTTAAATTTTATTAAAATTAATACACTGTGTTCTTTTACGTCAAGGTATATACCGACCTGGTAAGAATTTATGGATAATCGTTCTTTTCATATGTACGACCAACACAATTGCCGCTTGTAATAGGCATATATGCTGTTTGGGAATACTATGGTATGAATTATTATTATTAAACATGAATGTATTTATAGAATAATGTGATTTTATCCATGACAACTTCACATATACAAATATGACATTTCTAGTTTCAAATTCTTTAGAAAAAGGTAGTAATTACCGAAACATGTAAGATTTGAATTAATTTAAATATTAAAGTAAAACATAGCTTAAATCGCCGACTAACTAAATCTATATACAGTGTGGTCATAAAGTTTGGAACCAAGCTTATAACCGCATTATTTTATATTTTTAGGAAAAACGCTCGGACAGGTAAATTTTCTTTTTTAAAACGCCATATTTTGACATACAAATTTTTTCTATGACGTCATTGGTTTTCGAGTGATGACGTTATCAACACTTTCTTTAAATGGCAACCATATAATTTTTTTCTCGTTTTTGGTAGATCTTTATATCCACCAAATAGTGATATAAAACAATTGGTATGTTGCATCACAATTTTTTTGAAAAAATGATATAAATTTAGAAAAAAATGCGAAAATTTTATTTTTGTACAAAATTAAAATTAAATTAAAAAAAATACTTCTGAACTTAAATTTATTGTAACAGTTAACGTAAATTTTCAAAATGGACCCCACCAACCAACTGACACTGTCCCAGCCGAGTGTAAACACTTCGTATACTCGCCTCAATTATGTCTGGGGATATTTGTGTAAGTTCTACGCGAATTCGTTCTTTTAATCTTCTAAATTATTCGGTTTGTTAAAATACACTTTCGATTTCAAATAACCCCACAAAAAAAAGTCTAACGGAGTCAGGTCAGGAGAACGAGGTGACCATTCTATGGCGCCTCTCCGTCCAATCCATTTATTGGGAAATATTTCGTCAAGATAGTGGCGGACCTCTACACCATAATGGGGAGGCGCCTCATCTTGTTGAAACCAAATATTTGGATGGGGTACATCACCATCCTCGTGATTTGGGAAAATAACAGCGAGCGCTGGAACCAGTTCAAATCTTAAAAATTCTAAATATTGCACAGCAGTCAAATTTCCTTCAAAAAAATATGGTCCTAAAATGCGTCGTCCAATCATTCCAACCCATACGTTAACTTTTCCTCTGCGCTGAGTATGACACGCTTGAGTCCAATGCGGATTGTTCTGCGACCAATATCTACAATTATGGCGGTGAACAGATCCAGTTAGGCAGAACGTAGCTTCATCTGAGAAGACGATGTTTTCCAAGAAATTTGGATTTTGGTCACAACGTAACATTACGTCTTCACAGAACTGCAGTCGACGATCTTCGTCATCCTCATGTAATTCCTGTACAAGTTGAACTTTGTAAGGACGATAGTGTTCTTTTTTAAATAAGTTGACGACAAATGAGTGAGCCACCTGATTGGGTAACGCAAGTTGTCTGATGGAAACATGATGCCTTTCTTCTGCTTCTAGAAGCACATTTAATTTCACATCTTCTCCTACTTGAGGTCTACCTTGCCGTGGTCGATCTTTTACGGATCCAGTTTCGGTAAACTTTCCAACTAGTTTTGTCACCGTAGACCTGGTAATTGGAGGTCTATCAGGGTGTTCATGGTTAAACAATTCGCATGCTTCTGCATGCGTTCTTTGTCTGTCCCCATACCCAACCATAATTAAAATTTCGATTCTTTCTCGCTCAGATAAATGTGCCATTTTTTATATTAGCGAAAATGAACAATTTTTACGCAATATCTCAAAAATCTAACGTCAAAAATAGAAGTAAATAATTCAACAATGTTGTCGCCATAGAAACAATTTCAAACTAAAATTTTTGTACATAAATTGTATAAAAAGAAGCAAGAATGTCATAAAGAAATATCTTGCAAAAAAGTGCGTGTTTTTGTTTTTGTAAATTCTTTGCATAGTAACATGAGTACATGTGCTTTTGACGATCCGGTTTGTTCAAGAAGAATATTTAAGTCCTCACACAAGACAGAAGTGTGAAAAAAACTTACTTACATATTTCAGTAAATTTTGTAAGCTTAATTAGTTTTTGAAATCTTCAATTTTTGGGCGATAATTTTAATTAAGAAATGGTCTGCCACATCATGTCAATTTTTTAAATAAATTAAACTTCTTTGGCCCTTTTTTGTGAAACTATTTAATGCTAAATAAGATTTTTTAATAAGTAATTGGCCGATTGGGAAGACGAATTTCTTTTGACCTGGAGCGAAGAACGCAGATTACTATTGATCGCAAAGCATTTACACACGGCTAGGACAGTGTCAGTTGGTTGGTGGGGTCTATTTTGAAAATTTTTACGTTAACTGTTTCAATAAATTTTGAATTGTAAATTGTAAATTGTAAATTGTAAATTTAAGTTCAGATGTATTTTTTTTAATTTAATTTTAATTTTGTACAAAAATAAAATTTTCGCATTTTTTTCTAAACTTATATCATTTTTTCAAAAAAAATGTGATGCAACATACCAATTGTTTTATATCACTATTTGGTGGATATAAAGATCTACCAAAAATGAGAAAAAAATAATATGGTTGCCATTTAAAGAAAGTGTTGATAACGTCATCACTCGAAAACCAATGACGTCATAGAAAAAAATTGTACGTCAAAAGATGGCGTTTTAAAAAAGAAAATTTACCTGTCCGAGCGTTTTTCCTAAAAATGTAAAATAATGCGGTTATCAGCTTGGTTCCAAACTTTATGACCACACTGTATATATATATATATATATATATATATATATATACATGTATGTTTAGATAATTTCTTAGCCGTTCATTAAATATATCAATTGCACCGTGCATCCTGCAAACCGTAAACTTGAGCTCAAGACCCAATGTAGACAAAATTTTTCAATTAAAAAGTTCGTATGATTTGCTTTGTAATTTGTAGACAGCAATGTTTACATTCATACTTGCTTCGCAACTACATACTAATTTAATAATATTAGTAAATATTTCATATAAAAGCCGAAAAGAATTTATTAATTGATATATATATATATATATATATATCAATAACTTACTACACTTGTGTAGAATTAGGGTGTCGTTTTGAAGAAAAACACTGTTTTGGTTGTGTGACGTTTCGGTCTTGGATTTAGACCTTCCTCAGACCTGTTTTTTATTAAGAAGCAAACAAAAAAGGTGTAAACAAATTTGTCAATATGTTGTCATTGTATAAAATAAAATGTATTACAAATACTTACATAACCTAAAATATATGGGCATTTGTTTGTAATACTACACACACGAGCCTGTTATCGTGGCCTCTACATGTTACTATCATCTCTATGTCAATGATGATAAAACTAACAAAACACTAAACTTTTAATACACTATTACATATACTGCAAACTAAAATCAGTCGGACAGGCTTGAAGTCTCTTTATATTGTGTGCCGTGTGAATTAATTTTATCGCTAAAACATATTTCTCAGTGCACGTATATCAGTAAAATGTGTGTTAACATGTTCTACTAGAAATCGGAACAAAAATAAAAATAAAAAATTAAAAAAAAAAAAAATATATATAAATCACAAAAACCCAGAAAAAAACAGAAAAACAAAAACACAAAAAGCACCACGCACAACCAAGGCTAAAAAACCCGTAGCGTACACAACAGCCGTCCCCGGTTCCAGATTGTTCACGAAATTAAAACATCCAATACCGGTGGACATGAACAACAACGTCATATATGCAATACCGTGTAGTTGCAACTCGTTTTATATAGGGCAAACGAAGCAAAGATTGAAAAATAGATTGACGCAGCACGACAGCGACAGTAGAGTCAAACCACAGGCATGCGCATTGGCAAGCCACATAGCGTCGACACACCACCAACCGAGATACAAAGATGTCAGAATAATTTTCAAAGAACCAAACTACACGAGACGACTATTCCTGGAAACTCTAACAATAAAGAGCGTACAATATAATCTAAATACTAAAGCCGACTCCCTCAGTTTCAGCAATATCTACATACCACAATTACAACATATAACACCGGGTATACAGAATAAGTGCACATAATAAGATTATAGAATGTGAGGGCGAGTATTTTTTCCTGTTTATGCGTATGGGGTTTTTTAGCCTTGGTTGTGCGTGGTGCTTTTTGTGTTTTTGTTTTTCTGTTTTTTTCTGGGTTTTTGTGATTTATATATATTTTTTTTTTTTTTTAATTTTTTATTTTTATTTTTGTTCCGATTTCTAGTAGAACATGTTAACACACATTTTACTGATATACGTGCACTGAGAAATATGTTTTAGCGATAAAATTAATTCACACGGCACACAATATAAAGAGACTTCAAGCCTGTCCGACTGATTTTAGTTTGCAGTATATGTAATAGTGTATTAAAAGTTTAGTGTTTTGTTAGTTTTATCATCATTGACATAGAGATGATAGTAACATGTAGAGGCCACGATAACAGGCTCGTGTGTGTAGTATTACAAACAAATGCCCATATATTTTAGGTTATGTAAGTATTTGTAATACATTTTATTTTATACAATGACAACATATTGACAAATTTGTTTACACCTTTTTTGTTTGCTTCTTAATAAAAAACAGGTCTGAGGAAGGTCTAAATCCAAGACCGAAACGTCACACAACCAAAACAGTGTTTTTCTTCAAAACGACACCCTAATTCTACACAAGTGTAGTAAGTTATTGATACATAGTGCTATTCACCATCAACATACACGTTGAATTCCACCATACATATATATATATATATATATATATATATATACCGTGTGTCCCAATTTCGATGCTCACCATTGGTATCTCGGTTATTAGAAGATATAGAACAACGGTTAAATGGGGAATGTTTTGCAGAATTCAATACTCGCGGCAAATCTCATTTCAAATTTGACCTAACTTTTTAAATTTTTAAAATATTTTAAAAAATCAAAAATTTGCCGATTTCGTTATTCCTCAATAACTCGATAACGCTTAGTCTGACCTCTTTTAAAGTTTTACATTGTTTAGACACTTTTTTAAAACAAATTATTTGATACAAACAGAAACCCCCGATTGTCATTTGTTTTTAAGTTATTACCACTATCTTTTGTTTTTCATATGGCGGCCATATTGGATTTTGGGTTTGTTAGGTAGTCCTCAAAATGTGCTTTTCAACGATGTATAACATGCCTGAAAAATTTTTATTTATAAGGAAAATATTAATAAATACGTAAATTAATCTTTAATATGAAATTAGTAGGCTGAAAAATTAAACACCAATGTCAAATGAAAGTGAAAAGATATTCTAAGTAATACTGTAAACAAACGAAACGATAAAAAAATTATAGAAATAAAAAGTAAAGATACAGAACTTAAAGTTCACATTCACTTAAAGAAATTGTTCAATATGACGACCATTCTGTTCCACACAATTTTGACACCTTGTTCGAGTAGAGTTACAAACTCTACGTAGCGTGTTTCCGTTTACTGATCGTAGCACATGTAGTACTCTTTGTTCTAAAATTTCCCGAGTTTCTGGCGGTTCAAAATCAAATACTTCGTTTTTAGTGGTACCCCATAAATAAAAGTCAAGCGGGGTAAGGTCGGGTGATCTCGCAGGCCATTGCACGGGTCCATTATTTGAAATCACTCTCTCATTAAAGTTTTATCTCAAAAAATGTTGCACGTTACGAGTGTTATGGGCCGGGCAACCATCTTGCTGGAACCAGATGTTTTGCATGTCCTCGGGATTAATAATTTGCCTCAAAGCAGGCATTATCTCGTTTGTTAGTAGCTCCAAATATCTGTTACCAGTTAAATTGTAATCAAAGATGAAAGGACCTATTAACTGATTATCTAAAACGAAAAAAAGAGTTTAAAAAACAAAAAAAATGTAAACAAAATGTCATACCAATTAAACCGCACCAGACATTAAAACCAAATCGAACTTGAAATCTTCTTTGATTTACCAAATGTGGATTTTCAGTAGACCAATGATGATAGTTATTCCTATTGAACACTCCACAATTGGTAAATCGTGTTTCATCTGTCCATAGTATTTTCCTAGGAAAATTAGCGTCATATTCACATTTTTGAAGGTACCACCTGCTAAACTGTAATCGTCGGAGATTGTCATTATCACTTAAACCTTGTACAATTGTTGGTTTGTAAGGGTGATACTTGTTTTTTGTCAAGGTTCTGTGAACAGTAGATTTTGAAATCCCTGTTTCTCGTGTCACACGACGAACTGATGTGCCGGGATTGTTCCTAACGTTCTGCAAAATATTATTTAGACGTGTTCAGCATCATTAACTTCATAGTTAGCTCCGTCTTTGTTCGAAGCTTCCAAAGCTTTTTAATTTGCTAACTAGTCTTCTAAAAATTGTCCTGTGTAGCTGTTGTCTTTCTGGAAAACGCTCTGCATAACTCGTGCACGCATTTTTAGTGTTTCTATTTGCTTTGAAATACACTTCCAACATATCAACTTTTTCTTCGCTTGAATATGTATGTGCCATTATCAATACTTATAAATCTTAATACTTGACAATAATTACTTATCACTAACTACAAGTAGTTTTAATTAACTTATCTCTGCAGCACTAATTGTACTTTGATAGGTTATCGCTTTGTTTCATTGTCAGAATACATTTGTCATTGACGTTTGACGGAACATAATGTCTTTGCTAGTGATACACGCTCAGAGGTTAGAATTATCTGACATTTGTTGTAAAACCAAATACAAATCTCCCCACTACTTTTAATCCTGCGCGAACTTACCCCTCCTCGCGCCAACTTAATTGGCGTTTGCTATACTTAGAATATCTTTTCACTTTCATTTGACATTGGTGTTTAATTTTTCAGCCTACTAATTTCATATTAAAGATTAATTTAAGTTTTTATTAATATTTTCCTTATAAATA
Organism: Melolontha melolontha; assembly: GCA_935421215.2. Lineage (NCBI taxonomy): Eukaryota > Metazoa > Arthropoda > Insecta > Coleoptera > Scarabaeidae > Melolontha > Melolontha melolontha. The sequence continues at coordinate 72,861,942 of OW285235.1, forward strand.
AAAATTTTTCAGGCATATTATACATAGTTGAAAAGCCCATTTTGAGGACTACCTAACAAACCCAAAATCCAATATGGCCGCCATATGGAAAACAAAAGATAGTGGTAATAACTTAAAAACAAATGACAATCGGAGGTTTCTGTTTGTATCAAATAATTTCTTTTAAAAAAGTGTCTGAACAATGTAAAACTTTAAAAGAGGTCAGACTAAGCGTTATCGAGTTATTGAGGAATAACGAAATCGGCAAATTTTTGATTTTTCAAAATATTTTAAAAATTTAAAAAGTTAGGTCAAATTTGAAATGAGATTTGCCGCGAGTATTGAATTCTGCAAAACATTCCCCATTTAACCGTTGTTCTATATCTTCTAATAACCGAGATACCAATGGTGAGCATTGAAATTGGGACACACGGTATATACATATATATATATATATATAATCAAAAATTAATTAAAATTCGGGTAAGCGATCAATTAAAAAACTCCTTTATTAAATTACCCTATATTTCGCAACACTTTGTCGCTTCTTCTGGGGTAAGAAATGTAGAGTTAAAAAATAATAAAATTGACGCACAAAATATAAAAATGATTAGATATCAATAGATTTTATATTTTGTACGTCAATTTTATTATTTTTTAACTCTACATTTTTTACCCCAGAAGAAGCGACAAAGTGTTGCGAAATATAGGGTAATTTAATAAAGGAGTTTTTTAGTTGACCGCTTACCCGAATTTTAATTAATTTTTGATAATATATCACGGTCGATAATTTCTTTTCAATTATATATATATATATATATATATATATATATATATATATATATAATAACTTCATGACCTTGGTATGATATGGTAAACCTAATCAGTAGGCGATTAAAGGTCTGTATATTACTTCAAAATATATGTATTTAAAAAACTCTACATGTTTCGGCTGTGTACGCCTTTATCAAGAGAATACAAAATATGAATGACAGGATATAAATGTCAAATAATTAAGTTGCTATGATTTAAATTATTCGAAGATACATTCTAGTAATAATAATAAATCATGCCTTAGTATTCCAAAAAATAGATAACAAGGTGTGAACATATGTGTTGTTCGCTGCTAGCAATTTGTGTCTCCTTCTGGGTATGAACTTGTGTGTTGGTTGCTGCTGGCAGCTTGCGTATCTCTATGGGTGTGTGGTTTTGTGTGAGAGCGTAAGTGTAGGGTTTTGTATGTCGGTGCGTTCGTGCGTGTGTTTAGTGATCGGTCGCATGAATTTAGAGAGGTCGGATAACCAGCTGTTTATCCGGCTGGTTATCCGGCCTCTCTAAATTCATGTGACCGATCACTAAACACACGCACGAACGCACCGACATACAAAACCCTACACTTACGCTCTCACACAAAACCACACACCCATAGAGATACACACAAGTTCATACCCAGAAGGAGACACAAATTGCTAGCAGCGAACAACACATATGTTCACCTTGTTATCTATTTTCTGGATTACTAAGGCATGATTTATTATTATTACTAGAATGTATCTTTGAATAATTTAAACCATAGCAACTTAATTACTTGACATTTATATCCTGTCATTCATATTTTCTATTCTCTTGATAAAGGCGTACACAGCCGAAACATGTAGAGTTTTTTAAATACATATATTTTGAAGTAATATACAGACCTTTAATCGCCTACTGATTAGGTTTACTATATATATATATATATATATATATATATATATATATATATATAGTAAACCTAATCAGTAGGCGATTATATATATATATATATATATATATATATAATATTCATATATAATCCCTTTTTTACTCAGAGGATGTAAGAGTTATAACTAGCACTTTATACTAATTCTTCATGCACTTTTTCTACTCTTTCCTATTTTGGGCGAGCTTCTTTGCTTCTGAGCAGGTTTTAGCTTTCTTCTTTAGGATTTTTCCAATTGCTTTGTTCCAGGTTTTTCCTGGCCTACCTCTCTTTTTCTTGAACGGTGTCCTGCATTCCCAACCTTTTTTTTACTTGTACTGTATTGTTTAGTCTTTGGAGGTATCCCCACCATCCGAATTGTCGTTGCTGTATGTTGTCGTCAACTAATTCAATTTTGAGGTCTGGTATTATTTTTTCGCTCCTTACTTTATCTAATTTCCATCGCTCTGATCTTTTTCTTATCCGTCTCTAACAGCACACATGATTCACACCTGTACGTCAGAACAGGCCTATATATTAATTTGTATACCTGCATCTTTGTCTGAGAAGAAACTTCTTCCTTATTTATGAGGTACTTACTCATTGCATAATAAACTCTGTTTACCTTTTCTATTCTGTTATTTAGCTCTAATATCTTGTCTTCCATTTTGGTTCAGAGTAATCCCCAAACATTGGAAACTATCCACCTTCTCTATTAATTCACCTTCTATCTCTATTTGTATTTTCTTATGGTCCTCAGATATTGCCATAGTTTCGCACTTATTTTTATTCAGTTTCATTCCATTTTATGTTAGCACTTCGTTCCAAATATTCATATATTCTTGTAGTTCTTTTCAGCTTCCTGCTGCTATTGCAACATCGTCTGCAAAGGCATATTCAGAGACACTAACCACCTCTAGATTTCTGTAGCCCACAAATATTTGTGTTACTCTTTTTTGAGTCTTTTTAATCAATTCGTACATGAAGATAAAAACAACACTGGACTCAAACTTCCCCCTGTCTTATTCCTTCGTTAGTGTCAAACTCATTGGGTATCTAGTGTCCCTTGATTACACAGTATCTCGTTCTTCTGTATAGGCATTTCGTTGTTCTAATTAATTTTAGTTCAACATTCCTTTCTTTTAAACATTCCAATATTTTTGTGTTTTGGCACTTTGTCCAAAAGCTTCTTCCATGTCCAAAAATGCTAAGTAAGCTTTCCTTGAATTTGCTCTGTTAATAATTTCTTTTAGTGTAAATGTATGATCGTGGAAATTATATTTTTATTTTACTTGTGTGTCGTCTAGCGTTGGTTCTAGTTGTTTTCTTAACTTTTTTCTACTACAACTACTCAACAGCGTTATACCTATGTAATTACTACAATATTTGTATCACCCTTTTTGTATAGTGGAAGGAAACATTCCCTTCTCCCAATCCTTTGGAATTTGTTCATACTTTATTACAGATTCTGAGAAGTAACAGTATTCCTTTTTCCCAGGTTTTTGATCATTGCTGTGATAATTCTATCACTTGCTGGTGCCTTGCCATCCTTTAGTTTTGTTTTATAGCTTCTATCAACTCCTCTTTTGCTATCCCTTGGTCTTCTTTTTGGATAGATTGTTCTCCTTCCTGTAAGTCTTCCTTTTTAAAAATTTGTTCTTCTGTTACAGGGTCAACATTAAGTAATTTTTGGAAATATTTCCTACGTTTCATAATATTTCTTTCATTTGTTAATATTTCTCCTGCATCGTTTTTAATTGTTAAGACTATCGATCTTTTTGTTACTTCTTAGGTTTCTTAGAACTTGCAGAATAACTTTTGATTGCTTTTTCTGTCTTTTTAGCTAATTTCCAAAATCTTCCCATGTTTTTGTTTCGACTGTTTGACTAAGTATTTGACTTTTGTTCTTTGTATAATTTGTGGCTTTTTTTCGATTTTCTTCTTAAATATGTTCCCATTTTTCCTTTTTACTCTTTACTTCCTGCTTAATTTCTTCTGTCCACCAATGATTCAACGATAATAGTTTTAAATATCTTTCACATTTCTTCAATATCTACATTGTCTGTTATTTTCTGTACGTTTGCTAGCTGCACAACCCTAACTGACCCTAAATAGTTGACTGCTGGATACCAGTATGATTATACGTGTAAGTACATCTTGTATCTTACTTCTTTATTATTATTCCTACAATCTTTATCCTACTGACAGACCCAAACAATCATTATTTAAAATTATAAAAGAAATATTTTACTTAAACGTAATACTAGTGATCATAAATAAAAAATATTCGCAAACAGTTTAATTAACAAAATATACTGTAAGTTATCATAAAATTGAAATTTATTATATTTAAAAGTAAATAAATTTTCTAAATTAGAAATATATTTTATATTTAAAAATAAAAAGCGAAATTAAACTGAAGTTACTTAAAAGTAATATATTAAATGTTCAAATCATAGCCTGTAATTGTAGTAAATAAACAGATTTGTCTTTAAAGTAAATCCAATTTTAAAACACATGCCTCTAAAATCGAATTATACAAACTAAGCATGTATAACAGCATATTAAAAGCAATCAAAAAGAAACTGTTTTAGAACGTAATTATAAGATATCAAATAAAACAATAAAGCAACAGAAATAGCAGGAAAGCCAAATACAATTCTAAATGAATGGAAACAAGAACAAGTAAATTATATATTAGCCAATAAAGTACAACCTAAGATTTACAGTGGCCCTCCCTAAATAGCAATAGGCTTATTACTGAATTCTTTCTTCGTAGATGTATGCACGACTTCCACTTTTATTTATATTTCTGTTATTGCGGGAAAATATTGCAACAATGTATATATATTTTAACGGTCAACTTTCGGGTCTAGGAAAGATCACCCAAAACAATTCGCCGAAAACAATTAATCGAAAATAATTCACTGAAAAGCAATTCACCGAATGGAATGTTTACCGAAAAACACCGTTAATTTAATAACTTAAATTATGTGCTATGCCACGTATCCACATAACCGTCGTGTAAATACTTTCTCTAGTTAAACACCACAATAAATTAAAATACATTGCAGTAATGGGGCGTGTTCGAAGATGCAATTTCCATAAAACGCAATCGGCAATTGGAATTGTGTATAACGTCGCACAGTACATCCCGGCGTAATTCAATGAATTATTTGTTTGACTTACTCGGCCACTTGGTCTCGCACGATAACAATGGACAAGCCAGCTATTGTATTCCGAGAATATAGCGCTTTTTAAAGTGTTTTCATGAGCGTAGATAGAAGCGGGGTTTTTATAATGTATTTTATTTATTAGTTTATATTTCGTAAGATAAATAAAGTGCTGTGAGTAAGTTTCTTTGTTTCATAGTTTTAACTGTTAATTACATCGTAATTTTTGTGATAGATCCTGTTTAATATTGTTTGATTGAATCTATTTCTACCAATAATTTCGACGTAAGAGTTTGCATTGAATTTCGTTCAGTTTCAATAACTTACGCACACATTTTTAGTTTTCATTTATTTAGATCTAGAGCATTGTTTAAGTTTACTTTTTCAAACATGATATGGAAGAATGTCGAGAACGGCATTGTAAAACAATGGCGAGTTGGATTGACGGTCATACTGATTGTATGTCCATTGTCAGTGATTCCGAAATTTATTACAAAATCCGTAAAATATCGTCAAAAATTCGTCACTTAGAATCGCAAACACATCTGAACTCTGTAAAACTTTTATCGCGGCTAATATTCCATTAAATAAACTTAGCAATCCCACTTTAAAAATATTTCTGAAAAAATATACTGGTCGAAATGTTCCTGATGAATCAACTTTACGCAAATATTATGTTTCTAGGTGCTATACGAGAACAGTAGAACGCATTAGAAGCCATCTTTTAAATCAATACATATGGATAAGCGCCGACGAAACGGTGGATATGTTAGCACGCTGTGTGGTAAATGTTGTAGCTGGTGTACTACATCCAACTATTCCCTATAACTCATATGTAATAGCAACAAGTATTATAAATAAAGTTGATGCGGAAACAGTTGCTGAAACCATTAAGGAGAATATGCAAAAAATGCTTCATTCGGACGCCACGTACAAAGAAAAAATACTTTTATTTGTCAGTGATAGTGCTGCGTATATGTTAAAAACAGGCAGACTATTGAAGAAAACATATCCTAATATGCTGCATATTACTTGTGTAGCACATGCTCTCCACAGAATCTGTGAATATATCAGAGACACTTTTCCGGAAGTTGATAGACTTGTATCAGCTTTTAAAAAAGTTTTCAGAAAAGCACCATTGAGAGTAGCTCTTTTCAGGGAAAAATTTCCATCTCTGTCACTGCCTCCCACTCCAGTAATAACTAGATGGGGAACATGGCTGGAAGCTACTAGTTATTATGCTGAGAATTTCGATAGTCTAAAACATTTCGTAACACTGCTAAAGGAGGATGCTAGAAGTATTGGTGAGTGCAAGGAGCTCACACAAATCCCAAATTTAAAAAATCAGTTGTACTTTCTTCACGAACACTTTAGAAAATTGCCAAAACTAATCACTTTTTTTGAAAATCTCAAATTAAATGACGGATTAACCACATTAGATGTGGCTGTTAATGATTTGAAAAGTATTCCAAGTGACTTCGGATGTGGCCTTCGGCAAAAGTTTGAAGCAATTCTTAATAGAAATCCAGATTTAATTACATTGCAGCAATTATGTATGGAGACAATTCCACAAAATCTAACGGCTAAATATGAAGAAATAAAAGAATATTTCCAGTATGCACCTATAACCAGTTGCGATGTAGAAAGGACGTTTTCTATTTATAAGGATGTACTTAATTCAAAGAGAACAAAATTGACAGAAGAAAACCTTGAGAAACTATTGCTAGTCAATATTAATACTCCTTTACTCAACTTGAATGACAAAATGAACAAATAAAAATGTTCCAATTATAGAAATAAAATTAAAAACTTTAAAAATACAACTTTTCAACAAATACATATGTATTTCGTAATTTTATAGATCACCACCCGTTTGTTTTCCAATTATATAAATAAAATTAATTAATAAATATGTATTTCATAATTTTAGATAGATAGATCACCACCACCCGTATGTTTTCCAATTATATAAATAAAATTAAAAACTTTATAAATACAACTTTTCAACAAATAAATATGTATATCGTAATTTTATAGATCACCACCCGTTCGTTTTCCAATTATATAAATAAAATTAAATATTTTAGAAATACAGCCTTTCGCCAGTATAATTTATAACTATTATCTTGATATCGCCAGAACACATTAAAATGCATTTCAGTAATGGGGGTCTTAGAAGTCAGGTATAAATACTGTAAAGTATCTGTCTATTTTGGTTCTTAAATAAAACTAACGGTAATTTAGACACACACTATATTAATAATAAAAACGAATAACAATATAAAACTAATTACTAACAATAAGCACATTTATGTATTTATATTTATGTAAGTTCACTCGGCGATGATTTGGTATCGAATGAATTCTAAATCACTTCTTCGACGGCTTATATATCGGCTGTCGAACCTCTTTCGAGTTTTCTATATCTATGGAAAAGGTGCCAGAGATATGATACGTGACGTATCGTTGACAATACTATGGTACCATATTTGGACAAGTTTTATTTCAAAAGTGGCTCTGCTTAAGTAAACGTTGACTGTTGGCTGTTCAGTTTATTGTGACTGAGAAAGAAAAACGCAAATTATTGCTTGATGGTCATTTATATTTTAAGAACAAACAAGCTGAAACGCGAATATATTAGCAATGTGAATACTTTCAAAAAATTAAATGTCATGCGCGTGTGATAAAAATGGATCATAAAATCTTTAAAAGATGTAGTTTACATAGTCACGTAGCGAATGCAGAACAAGTAGAAGCAACTCAAGTAATGAACAGTGTTTGTGAAAACGCAAAAAATACAATGGGGATGAGTTTTTAATGTATGATTCTAGGCGTGATGAAAGTAAAATACTTAAAAATCTTAAGCTCTTAGCGCGATCAACTAATGTACGTTTAAAACTGTACCGCATCTTTTTCACTAGCTATATACATTACACGGTTTACACAATAATAATAGTATTCCTTTGGTATTTGCATTGCTACCGAATAACAAAAGAGAGGTACGAAAACATATTGCCTCCAGAAGCACAAAAGTGTTGTGGACTATTTTTTTGAGGATACGTGGTTTGGACGTCTCCAACGGCGTCAGCATCGATGTGCGCCACGATTTTCTCATGAAATGTGGAACTGTTTTCATAGCATACAACAGGGTCTACCAAAAACGAACAACTCAATTGAAGGATGGCATCGAGGATTCGAAACACAAATTGAGGCGGATCACTCACATATGGCGATTTATCGATGCAATTCAGAGAGAACAGATTGTAAATGAAGTTAAAATAGAGCAGTACATAAGCGGACAGGAAAGGCCACCGATGCGCAAAAAATATAAAGATTGTACGGCAAGAATAGCGCGACTAGCTCATAATTACAATATCATGGACGACATATGCGATTATCTACGAGGCATAGCACATAATTTAAGTTATTAAATGAACAGGAATGACAAGGACATTAAAATAACAAAATATGTCAAGAGAACTCTTTTTCCGCATTAAATTTATGTGACCTGCAAATAAAATTTAAAAAAAAAACGAAATAAGATAAAGGAAATCGTTTTCACGCCAGAATTATTCTGCCGGTCCTAAACCTGGATAAAGTGGGAAGGAAAGTTGATAATAATAACAATAATATTTATTGATGTATATATACAGACATACAGCAGTGAATTTTTCCCCGAAGAAAAAATTAAGAGAAACTATAAAAGACTATATATTTATGTGTATTTTATTCCAGAAAAATATTTAACAATATTTAATATTTATCGAAAATTTTATGATAATGTGTATTTTAGTCCACGACTGTATATTGTTCGAGACAGATTGATGTTTGTAGTTCCCGCCACTTTGGAAGTTATTGTTGTAGTTGCTCTTTTGATTTTATGTTAGCCATGCTGATATTTTTCATTTCCGGAGGGAAGAAGGACAGAGATTAACCAGCTATTGAACAGATAGGTCTAGTTTTTTTTCGTCTGCTGAATAAAACTTCTTTTTATTCAGATATTTTTAGGTAAATTCGGTTTGCGTTGTTAGTTTTGTGATATTTGTTGTGTAAAAATTAATTTGCGATAATTACGAGTCTGTATACTTGTAAATTTGATTCGTATGACCTATCTGTAATCTCTCATGTAATAGTTTTTGTGAAGTGACGTATACATTAATTAATGTATGTATATTTTTGCAATTATATTTATGTATTTAGAAATAATTTAGTAAGATAGTTGAGCTCATTACAGTCATTAATTTTTAGTTTATAAAATATTTTGTAATCAGAGGAATATTAAGGAAAATTTTCAGATTTCTTTTGAAGTTTTTTTATGAATAAGATATTTTAGAAAGTAGAATTGGTGGGAAAAATTTATTTGTATCATGTTAAATGTGCGCATGATTAAAAATTTGGTTGCGTGCGATTACAGATAGTTTTGCTGTTTGACGTTTAAAAATTTGGGATAACGTAATTTGGTAAAGTCTGACAGTTTTTTCTAAATATTTAATTAGTAATTTGTTCGGGGTTCATTAGTGAGGTTTTCTATCTTGAATCAGTCATATTTATACAAGTTTTCCTCACAATTTGGGCACATTAGGTGTCTCAACACTACTTTATATTTGATAAGGTAGAATTTTCTTTTTTTTTTTTTGTAAAGTATATGTTTGTGGTGTTTATGCTAGTTTTATTTCTTTTCTAATACCTTTTGTTTTACTACCGACCCTGTGAGGGTAACCTTGAAGATCCAAGAGCTCCTGGAAAGCAGTTCCGATTTGAGTTAAGCTGGGCAAGCTACTGTGTATTGTGAGCCAATTAAAAATAAGCAATCAACATCACAATTCACTGCAATACGTCATATTGAAATATTCAGTATAAAATAATATCAAAAGAAGAAAAAAACGCATTAAAATTGATGATTGAAAAAATCACTTATCGAGTAAAAACACTTCTTTAGCAATATGTCTTCGGCTTTTATTTTAAATTTTCCACGGTCCAGGCCTTTCATTCCATTGGGAACTTTATTGTAAATTTTTAAGGCTAGATAATTTGTACTCATTTGGCTTTTCTGTAACCGATGGTAAGGTATCGCTATGTTATTTCGATTCCTGATGCCGTAATTGTTGAGATTACTATTTAAGGGGAACTTTTGGGATGTATTGATTTCATATAGTAAGATTACAACAATTTCACAAACTATTATTTCAGTGAACTTTCCATTCGGTGAATTGGTTTTCAGTGAATTGTTTTCGGTGAACTTTTCGGTAGCGTTAACTTTCTACTATATTTTTCATCCAGGGATAAATCTAATCTGTAAGTATTAGAACTGGTTTTAATAAAATCAGTATTAATATATAATGAACATTTTCTAATATGCGAGAATGTGTATAAATATGAAGTATAATCTACATTTATTCAAACCTCAAACGACTGAAATCATGTGGTGAAAGTGTCTCTACCAGAAAAGCTTTGGTTCAAAATGTACATATTGCTATGAATAGTGGTTTGAAAATTTAGCACGCCACCATCCACAACTAGTTTTCCCAACTAGGTTCTCAGCCGTTGAATTTTCAAATATGAGACTTCTAACTTCTCGGGTCCCACTTAGGAAAGACGTGTCTATAATGTGAGTTGAGCGCTAGTGAAATGTTCACAAAAATTTATTTACTTATTTGGTATTAGTATAAGTAAAATGAAACAAACGCAGGATAAAAATTAAAATGAATATTTAATACAAAAAAAAATAAAAAATTATCTTTACAAAGTATAAAGATGCTGTATTATACAAAAATACTTGAGGTAAAAACATTCATTGAAAATTGACAGCTTAATGAATGGAAAACATCCTCTAAATGACACCGATCAAAACTTATCTAAAAATAATCAAGTTTAATATTAATTTCTCCCCAGAGCACCACACTGTATAATCAGATACTGATACATGAACAAAACTTACGCATGTGCAAAAGACACGCACAAAAAGCCCTGATTCCAATCGAACAAACTTTTCAATTATAATTTTAACAAAGAAATGTTAATAATAAACTGTATTATCTGTATTTCTAATAATTAATTCTCTTAACTACAAGCTTGGATACAATAGAAATATACTTATAATAATTTTATATACTATGATGACGTCATATAATTTTAATTCTACTTACAAATTTTTTATGTGGAGACTCTCAAAGGCGCTTGATTAATTTAAACAACAAAATAACGGGAATTAATATCTTTAAATATTGAGAAATATAAATCTCTAAAACATCTATATCACTTTCAATCAATTAGCCGAATTAATAAAATATATCGAAGAAAGCAACATTATCGTTTCACAGCTTATAGTCGTCTCCTCAAATTTACCTCGGCCTCTACAACACATTTACGCCGGATAACCAGTTTTTCTATCTCGTTAAATTTATATACATTTTGAATATACAATTCTATCCAAAATAATTGTACATTTTTAAATTAAATTAATTTTAAATAAAGATCCATAGCAATATGCATCCGTACAAAATAACTATTACACAGCAATTATTGGATATCGATTATCAAAGAAGAGTTTAATACTGTCGATGGTTCAACGAAAACTTAAACAATGATGATATTCTAAATGTTACATTAAGGTCAGATGAGGCTTGGTTTAGTGTCGACAATAAAATTCGAATTTCCGAATTTCGAAGTTCTCCTAATTCGAAATAACGAATTTTTGCTACAAAAGTATTAAAATTTCGAATTCGAAACCGAATTTCAAAATTCTCCGAATTCGAAATATCGAATTCTTGCTAAAAAGGTCTTCGAATTTCAAATTCGAAATTTATTTCAGATTGTACCTACGCATAATTTAGTGTTATTTACATATACAAATTATCAAAGGACAATGAACTGCACTATTTCACAATCAGAGTTAAATCTGTTTTGAAACCCTTTGAAATAGCAACAGCAGCGTTATGTGGGGACAAAAACGTAACACTTGCTATGGTGCGTCTACTTATTTACTGACTAATAAATAATTTTTTGAGGATAAAAGTAACAGATTACGCATTAATCAAAGAATTTAAAACTAACATGTGAATTGATTTACGAGGAAGATTTTTTGCAAACGAGGAACAAATTATGGCAACACAAATTTCAAAATATTTGGATCCTCGTTATAAGTTCCTTAATACTGAAGAGGATTATTATAAACTAAACATAATAGATAAAGTGAATGACATTTACAATACGCTTCAGAATCTTGCAACAAATACGGCAACAGAAACACCATCAACAACATTTATGAATATAATTTTCTGACACCCCAAATAGAAATATATCAAAATTTCAAATGTATTCTCAGATACCCCATATAGGAATATATCAAAATTTCAAATGTATAAACAAGTAGCATAAATCTTGAAAAAGCAGAATCCGTTTGAATAGTGGATATGAAATGTCAGCAAGTATCCTACCTTGTCAAATATAACCAGAGCATATCTCGCGATTCCAGCTATGTCGACATCATCAGAAAGGGTATTCTGCACTGCCGGAAATATTGTGTCAGCTATGAGAAGTTGCCTATTATCCGATAATGTCAACATGTTAGCGTTTTTAAAAGAAAATGAAGAACATTACTTTGAATCGAAATAAAAGTTTATGTTACCACATATTATTTCGGATAACGTATTTAATAAAATCTTTTAACTTAAACTTTTTTGATTTCCTCTAAACTATTAATTTCATATTTCATACCAATTTGAATTACGAATATTATTATAAAATTTCAAATTTTCAATGTGAATTTATTATTTTATTTGATTCAATATTTCGCATTTTAATTTGCAGTTAGAATTTTGGATTTAAAATTCGATATTTCGAATATTCGAATATCGAATTTAAAATTCGATTTACAAATATTCGAATTTACCAAAATTCGGAATTTCGAATTTAGAAACCTTCGAATTTAACAGCACTAGCTTGGTTTCATTTATCGATGTTACGCAACAGTTTCTTCGTGAGAACAACTTTGAAGTGATTTCTCACCCTAGTGACTTTTGGCTGTTTCCAACAATGAAAGACACTGTCCGTGGCCGCACATTCACCAGCCGTGCTGCTATTGCTTCAGCGATTTTCCAGTGGTCGAAACAGACTCCTAAAGAAGCCTTCACCGCGGCCATGGAATCACGGCGTCGACGTTGTGAAAAATGTCTACGTCTGCAGGGAGATTACGTCGAGAAGTAACACCAGTTTCATAGTTTTCGGGTGAGTAGTTAGTTAGAAAAAAAATCGGAGGCCTTAGAACTTGAATGCACCTCGTATATCAAAATTCCACACTTAAACAATCCGCATATGCATTTACGTACAGCGGGAATTCCCAGATTTGTGTTTATCAAGTCAGGGAAGTTCCAGTGAATCTACGAGCAATAAAGTTGACCAATAGGTCAGTCATATCGCCAGTTGCGTTTAGTTAGTTCTCGAAAGTACACATAATTTTAATATGTTATTTTTGATATGTCTAAATCATATTCACATGTGTCGATCTGGATAAAAGATTATCCTGAATTTTGTGTAGATAATGGCAAAGTGTTTTGTAAGTATTGCAGTAAAATTGTAAGTTTATATTTGTTTATGTTTAATTTCATATTTTAATACCTGCAATTAATTATTATAGATTCGATGCGACAAAAAGTTTCAATTAACACAACGTGTAGGAACTGATTTGCATAAAAGAAATATCACAAGATTCAAAAATGCACGACAAGCTCCTCTGAATCAATCGTTTACTTCAACAAGTAAAAATGTAGATCAGAATATGACTTATGTAACGCCTTCTTAAGTGCAAACATTCCACTTTCAAAGTTGGATAATTTAACCTTTAATTTTTTTTAGAGAAGTATACGATACTGTCAGTTCCCAGTCGCTCGACTACAAGATAAAAGTATTGTTTGAGGAAACTATGATAAAAATTAAGGAAACAATAGGTGAAAATATTTATTTCGTAGTCGATGAAACAACAGACAGTTGTTGACGCTATATTGCATCAATATTTGCTAAACCTCTTTGCAGGATATTTAGTTTATCGCTGCAAACTGTTTTCCCTGTTATCTGGAAAGTCGCCAATATATGTCCTGTACACAAAAAAGGAGATAACTGATGTTAATAATTACAGGCCCATATCAATCCTACCCAACTTTGCAAAGGTGTATGAGGCTATACTATATGACCATATTTACTCTAACATCAAATCATTCCTGTCAACATGGTTTTATGTCTAAAAGGTCACTTCAAACCTCGCCCTTTTATCTCAGGCTGTATGTGAAACACTTGACAGGGGAGAGCAGATGGACGTCATTTATACTGACTTTTCTCGTGCCTTTGATACCATTGACCATACTGCTCTCCTGGATAAAATGAGTTTTGTTCGGCTTCAGCAACTCACTAATAATGCTCCTCACTTCTTACCTTACTGATAGAAGGAATTTTGTATACTATAATGGCTACAAATCTAGAACGTACCTTTCTACTTCCGGAGTGCCCCAGGGTTCCAATCTTGGACCCTTGTTATTTAACATCTTTATTAATGATTTAATAAGCTCTATTAATTGTCGTGTTTTGACTTATGCGGACGTTATAAAAATTTTTCATCGAATTGGTGGTGCTCAAGATGCTGCCCTTCTTTAAGGGAACCTGGATCGTGTCACAAATTGGTGCTCTTCAAACAAATTAAATTTAAACATCGACAAATGCCGTTTCATATCTTTGACCACAAAATCCAATAGATATCTTTCCAATTATTCTATTAATAATATTGCAATCAACCGAAAAACACATGTCAATGATCTTAGAGTTATTTTTTACGAAAAGCTGACCTTCGCTGATCATGTTTCCCAAGTCACTACGTCAGCATATCGATCATTAGGTTTCATTATCCGTACGTGTAAGGACTTCGACAACATAACTTCACTCAAGTCTCTTTTTTATGCGCTAGTTGTTAGCAAGTTAGAATATGCCGTTGTCGTGTGCTATCCAATATATGACTGCTATATTAATGCAGTTGAATCCATACAGCGCAAGTTTCTAAAGTATTTAGATTATAAAGTTGATGGAGCGTACCCTCCTCGTGGTTTGGACTACAGGTTACTCTTGGATCGTCATGGAGTTGAATCGCTGGAAACAAGACGACAACTAATTAGTTAAAATTTTATCGAAAATGTAATTCTTTATAAGAAAGATTCAGTTGATTTGCTTGTAGAAGTGGATTTTCGAGTACCTTGTCCAAACTTAAGAGTGAATGAAGTGCTCCCATGGTGCATTCTCCATGAACTTCAACAGTTTAAATAATTTTTCTGCTGACATGTTTCGTTAATTTATTTCTTCGTTTAATGTTTTGTTTTCTGTTTTCTTTCACTATTCTTTTATATTTAGGCAGTTTCATTATACTATTGAATTATACTTTGTTTTAATTCTTTTTCACATATGTTTTATAATTATCATTTGTTTATGTTGTCTGTATTGGGGTGACCTGTTGGACAATTAATAAATATTATTATTATTATTATTATTATTATTATTATTATTATTATTATTATTATTATTATTATTATTATTATTATTGCTAACTTATTGATTGGCATTTTAATTGAAAATTGCGCCGGTCAAACCTTTTTAATTGGTACAAAAGAATTGAAGAAAACAAATAACTTAACTATAACAAGTTTTATAAACGATAGTTTAACGAGATTTTGTTTGCCGAATGCCATTCCAAGTGACAAGGTATTACTCATGTTATCGGATGCTGCGACATATACCTATAGTGAAGCCAAAACAGAATTTAAAGATTTTTTACCCGAATCTGATACACATAACATGTTTAGCCCATCTATTAACAGAGTAGCAAAAGAAATAAGTTACGCATTTCCAGATATTAATTCATTGATCAATTTGACAAAAAATGCATTTATTAAAACACCGCCGAAGGTTCAAGTATACAAAGATAAGTTACCTAGTCTGGCACTGCCACCACAACCCATAATAACAAGACGGGGCACGTGGCTTGATGCCGTTGTATTTTATACAAATACCTTTCAACAGATAAGAGAATTCATTCTCTCTTTTTCAAACGACTCGATAGCAAATTACATATTATAAAAATATACTAAATGAACCGCAAATGCGCCAAGAGTTAGCTTTTATCAAAGCAAACAAAACTTGAAACTCAAGGTGTTGAATCCATAGAATTAATTCAAAGTTTCAAGAATCAAATTTATAATGTGAAAGGTACCATAGGAGAGTAGTTCAAAATTAAATTAGCACATGTTCTAGAGAAAAACGAGGGGTTTAATCAGCTTAGTAGAATCTCCAGTGTAATGCAAGGGAACTACGATGAAACTATTGAGATAAGCCCATCAATTATCTGCAAATATAAATATGCGCCAATTACATCAGTTGGCGTTGAGCGAAGCTTTTCAGCATACAAGATTATATTGACGGATCGCAGATCATTTTTAATTGAGAATTTAGAAAAGCATTTAATTGTAAATAGTTACAATACTACTACACTAGTTACTAATACATACAAAGGCAAATATAAATAAAAAAAAAATATATATATATATATATAATATATATATATATATATATATATATATATATATAAATATACATATATTCATCCATAGCCAAAATTACAGAACATGGGCAACTGAAAATCCACATAATTTTGTAGAATCCAGTTTGCATTCACTGAAAGCTGATATTTGGGTTGTAATGTCAAGACGTCGAATTATCAGTCCAATATTTTTTAGTGATACCATTACTGGAGAACGATATCGCAACAAGACGGAGCACTATTTCATGTTGCTAATAATACTTTAGAATATCTGCGAGAATATTTCGATAAGTAAGGATCATTGACCTGTCTTGACATCATTAGATTTCTGTCTATCCTAAAAACTAAAGTTTTTCAAAATCTACTTCATACTTTAGAAGAATTACAAGAAGTTATCACACACGAAATAGATAGGATTGATCGACCAACACTCGACCCAATATTTTAAAATATAAAAGAAAGAATTTTTAATAATATAAAAAATATTATTAAAAATGGAGTGTGAAGAACACAATACAAGTTCATATATGTATTTTTGAATGTATCTTCTCCAAAGACGTAGATACGTATTTCACATTTCTACATGATCGTCGGTACGCCCCTGTTGACGAAGAGACACATTCAACAAAACATAACTACGTTGCTATCTCGCAGAAATTATTAAGACAGAGCGTGAAGAAATATTCAGCGCTGTCTATATAATAACCGCAGAACTAGCATCGTGTTTTTATAGTCGGTAACCACCGTATCTATAAAAACTGTATTATCGTGTCTTCACTACTACAAGTAGTGAAGACATATTCAGCGCTGTCTATATAATAACCGCAGAACTAGCATCGTGTTTTTATAGTCGGTAACCACCGTATCTATAAAAACTGTATTATCGTGTAATACAGTTTTTATAGATACGGTGGTTACCGACTATAAAAACACGATGCTAGTTCTGCGGTTATTATATAGACAGCGCTGAATATTTCTTCACGCTCTGTCTTAATAATTTCTGCGAGATAGCAACGTAGTTATGTTTTGTTGAATGTGTCTCTTCTCCAACAGGGGCGTACCGACGATCATGAAATGTGAAATACGTATCTACGTCTTTGGAGAAGATACATTTAAAAATACATATATGAACTTGTATTGTGTTCTTCACACCCCATTTTTAATAATATTTTTTATATTATTAAAAATACTTTTGTATTATACAAAATTGGTAAGGTTTTACCTACTCAAGTATGTTTCAAATTACGTTGTTATAAAAGAAAGAGTTAATTTATTCTTAGATGCCAATGGTTGACATTTCGAGCATTTACTGTGAAGTATGTATTAAGAAATAGTGGTATTATTCTGTTAGTGTTAAGTCTAATATATGTGACCTTCTCCGAGAAAATGGACCTAGTGTATAAAAAAACGGGTCTGGACTTAAGAGTGGATTCTGGTACCTAAAAGGGTGTAGAATAAGTTGAAATGAGTTAGATTTCTGATAAAAATTTATTTACCCCATAAAAACTTGAGGAAATCGATAAAAATGAGAAAAACATTAAAATTTTATTTTTTTTTGATCTTTCGGCACCCAATCATAACCCGGCACCCAATCATAACTAACCATCTCGGCACCCAATCATATCTCGGCACCCAATCTCGGCACCCAAACACCCAATCGGCACCCAATCATAACTAACCATACCAAATCGCATCTCCCAACTGAAGGTTTGTTCACAGTGATAATTCGTTTTGAAACTTTAAATGCGGTTTCTCAAAACTTCATTTTCACACACTAGGTCCCTTTTCTCGGAGAAGGTCACATGTTATAAATATATCCAACTGATTGAATTACGTAACTGCTTCAATTAAGTAAAATAAAAATTTTATTTCCTGTTAAAATCTTATTATTATTATATTATACTAGCTGACCCGGCGAACTTCCTACCGCCTAACAGTCAATAAATGTCGTGTTAACTTTTAGCTAAACTTAATTTAGGATTTTATTAACGTAATAAAATGAATACAAAAAATTTATTAAGTTCAATAGTTTATTAAGATAATATATATAAAGAAAATTAAAATTCAATAAAAGCACAAAAATCAAGTATTTCAATGGCGTGTCAGCAGGACATTTGCTTTATTGAAGCTATGTATTTTGCTTCACGGGTTGCACTCGGGTTGATTCTCTTCAGTGAAGGATCTTGGGATATACAACGTTTTTCGTTTTGATATAAGGCGCAAGAACAAATATATCGGATGGTTTGCCGACACGTGAACATGCCACGTACAATTGACCATGAGAAAACATGCATTATCTAGATTCAGACCACAAACACCCAAGGATTGGCCTTGTGATTTGTTAATCGTCATGGCGAATGCAAGACAAATCGGAAATTGAATTCGTTTAAACTCAAAGCGCATATCGGTTAGGATCATCGGAATCATCAGAATGAGAATTTCCTCACCTTTGAATTTTCCTTTGAGTATCGTCGCGTGAATCACATTGGTCATCAGTTTTCTTATCACCAAACGCGTTCCATTACATAGTTTTGGTTGATTTAGATTTCGAAGGATGATGACTGCCAAATCAACCTTCAGTTGTAAATTGTACGGTGGTAAGCCAGGCACATCCATGGAGTTTAAAAATTCACTTGGATAGTTGGCGGCTTCGTCTTCATTTGTTACACAGTCATTATATGCTTTTTTCAAAACAAACCACAGACAACATGAAACAATAAAAATTCACACTTTCATGTCACTGATTTGCAATTGACATCAATTATTGCAAATAAGCTATAAGCATGCGTGACGTAAGCTGACAATTGCGGAAGATGGCTGAGTTCCTAACCTAATTTATTTAAAAATTAATTTTCTGTATAATTTTTTTTCCGTAAATTTTTCCGATATTTTAATAGTAATTCTGCTATTCGGAACGGAGACAAATCCAACAAATCAGATATCATTAAAATCGGTCCAGCCGTTCTTGAGTTATAAATGGTGTAACTAACCCGACTTTATTTTCTGTATTAAGATTAATTATTTTCTTAAATAAATTCAGTTCTAGTATTAAAATTACGAACATAAAATATTTTTGTGCATTGAATATGAACACAAAATAACATATTTGCAGTGTGGCCAACATTTCAACAATTTAGTATGTCGGCAAATTTGAACTATCCTCAATCATTTAATCACACCACACTGTACATTTTACACTTTTTACAGTATACACATCATACCTTAATGAATTGTGTTCTTTAAATGTATACTGGCTATTCATCCATTCGAGTACGTTTACAGTTAGACGTATACAATCGTACAAATGGAAACTTCTACTGTGCGTAAAGTACATATTTATGTATGTTATATCTACTTACAATGAACATAATACTATACAATACTACAATACTTTCATTCAGCAACTGTGTATTTAATAAACGAAGTTAAAAGAAATTAGGTGTAGTAAGTAATGTAGGCTATTCGAATTTTGAAATTAAAAGTAAATAAATTACTTGAATGAATTACACAGGTCTGCAATCAAAAAAACAGCACAGGATTTTTATACTCTTTCTCATAGATTCTTACTCACTAAAACCGGCAAAAATTCAATCTCGTCAGGTTTTCTTGCAAAACTCGCGTTTGTAGTTTGGAGTGAAATGCCCTTTTAGTGAAAAGTGAGGAATCTTTCTAGCTGGGTCGAGCATGTTTATACTTGTTTGTCAGAGTATTAGGAATGAGTATAAATAAGCATATTGTCAGATTTGATCATGTTTCCACATGAGAAATAAGTTCACGATCACGATTGCTGTATAGGCCACACTCAGTTTACATATTGCATTCAAACGTGCCTGAACTCGTGTTTTTATTTATGGCCACAAGAGGTCCTATTATTTCTCCAGTCGACTTTTGCTTTATTTATGGTGAACACGCTATTAAAAGTCAACAATGAAACCATAAGTGATTTCGTTAAGAAAGTGTATTTTGCTTACTTTAAGTTGAAACTTGGGCATCAAGACACAGCCTGGGCTCCTCATAAGGAGTGCAAAATGTGCAAGGAAGATCTTAGCTTATGGTTTAAGGACAAAAAAACACTAATTCTATTTTGGCTTTCCTGTGATGTGGCGTGAACAGAAAAACCACATTACCGACTGCTATTTCTGTTCGATAGATGTGAAAGATTTCAATACAAAAAATAAAAAGAAAATATCTACGCAAACCTTAATTCAGCTATTCGTCCAGTGCCTAATTACTCTGAAATACCAGTCTCACACACATACCTTCCATTTTGGATGATATCCTGAGCGATTTTGAGAATGCAAACACATTACTTCCCCAAGCTAAATCTAGTTCAGATTTTTTGGTTGATGAGGGATCCTAACTTTTTTCTCAGAGCGAATTGAATGACCCGGTTAATGTTCTATTCCCTTCAAAAGATGCTGCCGAATTGCTATGGTTAAGACTAAAACATAAAACCTACTGTCACCTGGAACCTAATTTTCGTGGTAAAACCAACGAGAGAGAGAATTCACTAACTTTTTCCAAAAAAGAGGAAAATCTCGTTTTTTATAGTGATGTTCAAAGGCTAATGAAGTGTTTTCAAATAGAATATAATTCATCTCAGTGACGCCTATTCCTTGATTCGTCAGAAACAAGGCTTAAAAGAGTGTAGCTGCTTAATATTCGCATTTGTATTTTCCAAAAAAAAACGTACGTGCTAAAGCGAAAAGGAAATCATTTTTGGATTCAGCAGACTAGAAAACATAATATTTCATGCAGCTGAAAAAATTTTATTTCGCAGACCTGTGTTATTTATAACTCAAAATGTCTTTGTGCACCTATCAAATCTATTTAAATAATACAATTTATTATTATTTAAATTAAATAAGTTATTATTTTTTAATTAAAGTATAAAAATAAAAAAGAAAACTAAATTCACTCGTTTTAGAAAAACCTAGTAATAATATTATAAAAAATAAAGTCAGTGAGCACAAATTCTTTAGTAGATTTGAAAATCTAAGTGACACTAATTTCACAATAGATGAAAAATCATTATTAGAAAAAGGTTTTAATTATAATGTAAGACCTGAAATAACATGTAATACGTTAGATTATTTAGCTGTAGAGACAGAAATCGCATTAACAGATACCCCTAATAATTTGTCCAATAAATTTGCTGCATCGAACATCCTCAAACGGGAAACCGAAAACATAAATTATAATAGAGAACTTAAGATTGTCAAATCTATAAAGAATAAATCTACTCATAATTCGCTAGTTTTTACTCGAGCGGATAAAGGGAAAACGGTTGTAGCAATGAACAGAGTAGATTATTTGAATAAAACGAATGAGTTTTTAGTTATTAATAAATTTGAAATAATTAAGAGAGATCCTACAGAAAAATTTCAACAAACTCTAAAAACAGTTATAAGAAATTCTGCCAATCTTATTAGTGAAAAGGAACAAAATAGTTTAATCATTATGAAACCTTAACCCCCAAAATTATATTCCCTTATTAAATTACATAAAGAAAATTACCCGATTCGTCCGGTTGTTTCATATGTGACAGCTCCGTCCTACAAACTCTCGAAAAGGCTTATAGATATCATTATTAAATATACAGGATTTAAACCTAAATTAAACGTAAAAGCTCATATGTACTAATAAACAAAATCAAAGACTTTACTTTAACGTCTAACACAAAACTCATTTCCTTTGACGTTCAAAATTTATTCCCTAGTATCCCTCCAGAAAAAAACGGTTATTTTAGTAAAAGATCTTCTCCATAAAAATAATGTAAATCCAATAATTATTAATGAAATTCTTGATTTACTAAACATATGCATAGAACAAAATTACTTTCAATTTAATGAAAACATATACACTTGCAAAGAAGGTTTAATCATGGCTAATCCCCTAAGTCCGTTATTAGCTGAGACTTTTATGGATCATCTTGAAAATTCTATTTCAAAAAATCCTCTTTTTCAAAATGTATTATTTTGGTACAGATACGTAGATGATATATTACTAGGTTTCATAGGAACAAAGAGACAATTAAATTTATTATTTGATTATATTAATATATTGCATCACAATATTAAGTTTACAATGGAACAGGAAACAAATAATAGTATTAACTCTCTCGATTTAAGGATTACTAGAATTAACAACAAATGTAACTTTGCAATTTACCACAAACCGCCAACTACAGACATAACTATTCATAACACTTCTTGCCATCCGATACAACACAAATTAGCGGCTTATCACAGTCTTATACATAGATTAATCAATACTCCGTTGAACCAAACAAATTTTGAGAAAGAGTTAAATTTAATTAAACAAATAGCTATCAACAATGGATATAAAAGTAATATAATAGATAACATTTTAAATAAAAAACTCCTTACAAAAGCCATATCACAAGTTTACCCAATATTAAATAATAACACCCAAAAATTTAAAATGATCACGTTTATAGGCTCTTCAAGCACAAAAATTTGTAAATATTTAAGAAAGTTTGACATTAATACAGCGTATATAACTAACAACAATTTATCGAAATTTATAAAAAACAAGAAAGATTTAACAAACAACAATAAAAAGTCAGGAGTCTATGAGTTAACCTGCGGTAGTTGCCCTATGACGTATATCGGACAGACAGGTAGATCGTTTGAAATACGCATAAAAGAGCATTTTTCTTCATTTAGAAATAATAAAAGTGACTCTTCATATGCGTCTCATATTAATTCAACGAACCACAATTTTAACAAAGAATTTAAAATATTACACGTAGAAAATAATGGCAAAAAACTTAATTTATTAGAGTCACTTAATAAATTAAAGAAAACCGACAAGATCTTAAATGATCAATTAGAAACAAATAATTCACCCTTACTTAATTTATTTATTTGATACTCAGACAGTCATTTATTGTATTTTTCCATAGAATTTCTTTACCTCCCTGTAATATAATGTAAACCCCTAGTTTTATTACTTAAGAACAGTATTGTATAAACCGAAGTGAAAGTTTTGTGAATAGACATTTTAGTAATATAAAAAGTACCCATTCCTTCAAATATTTAAAATAAAACATGTGTTTGTTACCGTATACTTGTGTTAAAAAATTTGTAAATAAGTTAGTTATATGTCTGATGAAGCTCAGGTTGGAGCGAAACGATCGTTGCAGTGTCAATTAAAAAGTGAAATTCATTAAAATTTGTTTTATTTTATCCTGATAATAGTACTAAAAATACTGGCAAATTAACAGCATACTTTTTAAATGCAGATTATCAGTTAGGCTTAGCTTCGTGATACGTTTTTTGTATTTAATAATAACAGACAGAGCGAGGTACTTCGGCCGTCTGACAACAGGCAGCGCTGAATTTACTTCTACGCTCGGTCTGGATAATTTCTGTGAGATAACGATGTGGTTCTTTTTTGTGAATGTGTCTGAAGATATCCTTTCTCCAGCAGGGGCGTACCGACGATCCTGTTGAAAGGTGAAATACGTATCTGCGTCTCTGGGGAGGGATATGTTCGAACACGTTCACAAAAAATATTAGTAGTGAACCTGTATTTGTGTACTTCATACCAAATTTTTAATAATATTTTATATTATTAAAAATATTTTACATTGACTTAGTGTTCTTCTAAAGATGTTTCAAAGTCGTATATATTAACAGTTTCATATGTTTGAGTAACACATATTTAGCATATTATGTCTAAAAAAATTATTAAGTAAGTATATGTTATATACACCTTTAGATGACACCTTAATTTCAGAAGATGTCTAATAGATGACATATAGAAACACCAAAAGATGACATATAAGATATTTTTTCTACAAACACCGTTAAAAGTTGACATTTTGACACGGCTAACTTCAATTAAAAATGCGATTTTATAGCGTAGCGTGTTAAAAGTAGTACTTTTAACACTAGTGTTACAAAGTAAATTGACATGACAGTTTGTCAAAAATGACAACATATATTAAAATGATTGAAAATTACATATTTCTTGGATAATTAATATTAAATGTACAGTTTGTGTAATTCGAGATATTTATTTCCTGTGTTGCAGTACTTTCAGAATTATTATTCTCGCTATTACTTCATTTTCTTTATTAAAATACGAACTCAACTTTTGTATGAATTGTGACTTAATTTGACGTAATTTAACGGCTGCGTCCAGTTGTGTCAAAACGTATTCATGAGCTGTCAAATTTGGTCAGTGGAGTTTCTTTATATTTTATAATAAAAAATGTGTTTGTAGAAAAAATATTGTACGATACACATGTTAAAAATGCTATTTTATTTCACTCGTAAATTGCGACACTCGCTAACGCTCGTGTCGCAAACTTTTATTCGTGAAATAAAATCGCATTTTTAACACTTGTATCGTAATAGTATATTGTACAACTAGTGCTGAAAATAGGATATTTCACACGAGCATGAAGTTTGAGCCACGAGCCGTAGACGAGTGGTTTAATTATGCGAGTGTGAAATATTTTCAGCACGTGTTGTACACTATACTTTTCCGACGACCGCTTAGTGACAAGAATTAATTTCAATGAAAATAAAGATTCACAAAATAATGATATATGATGTATTTCATAACAACAATTTGACATTTGAGAGTCATTCATTTGACAGTTTCCTATTTGTTATTTTATGATTAGTAGGTTGGCACGTCTGTTACTTTGCACACAGTTCTGCGACGATTCTAATTGACCCTCTTGAACTTTTCAGCACAGTTTTAGTTACAAGATAACTTTTCAACACAGATTTGGGGATACAATGCAATTTGCAATTTTCAGTGCTAGTAAATCATGCGAATTTGTTCTTTTTACATTGTGGTCGTCGGAAAATAACTATTTTCTACAAACACCGTTAAAAGTTGACATTTTGACACGGCTAACTTCACCTAAAAATGCGATTTTATTGCGTAGCGTGTTAAAAAGGCCACTTTTAACACTTGTGTTAAAAGTAAATGACAGTTTGTCAAAAATGACAAGAGAAAATTCCGTACATATCAAATGATTTTTATTACAATGAAAATTACATATTCTTTGGATAATTAATATTAAATGTACAGTTTGTGCAATTGGAGATATTTATTCCATGTGTTGCTGTACTTGCAGAATTATTATTTGCAGACAAATAGTTCATAGGAACTAAAATATCGTGATTTAAATTATCATTTGCAATAGAATTATTAGATAGATCTGGGACGATGGAGTGAGCAATTTTGTTTTTATTTTCTAGAGAATACTCTAGAACGCAGCAACGGTGGAACTTTTCCAGCCTCCATGTCGCTTAATTGAGCATAAGCTTGCACCAGAATCTGCTAGCAAAGTAGCAGATGAACGTCGGAAGCAATGTCCCGTATAAGATTCTGGATTCGGCAATTTCAAAACGAAAACGAATTTATTCCAACCGCTTGACTTTATTATTAGTGTATTTAATAAATAAACGTCGATGTTTTATATTAGATTGACGTAATGCTTTGTATTTGCGATACAAGTTTATATATGAGCCAATAACGGTAAATATTCTTTGAGTATTGGTTTTAGTATCTGGTATAGTAACTACTGACACATTTCCTCTATCTTCAATGTCATCCACAGTCATACGGCATAACTCTTTCCGGCGACAAGCGCCAAATATACCCATAACAACAGCTACTTTGAACAGCATATATTTTTCATCTGATGCTTCAGAAATAAATCTATCAATTTCTTGTCTTGTCAATATTTTTGATTTTCTTTGTCGGTAACCTCCTCCTTTCTGTTTCAAAAATGCAATAAGTTTATAATATTTACTAATATCATGGTTGTCTTTTATATTTAGCAAAAGTTTTATCATCGAAAAATGTGACCAAAGAGTAGAAGATTTCCAAATTTTAGACCTTTCTTTAAAATATGCTAGTAGAACATTTTCGCAAAATTTACCTATCACATTATTGCATCTGCACTATTCCATAAACCTTTTGTACGCAATTTCATATTGTTGCCTAGATTTTGAGGGCAACAAATCTAATGTCGCTTTATCAGCGGCTTCAATTATTGCACTCGGTATTACTTCATTTTCTTTATTAATACACGAACTCATCTTTTGTACAAATTGTGACAAATTAATTTGACGTAATTTAACGGTTGCGTCCAGTTGTGTCAAAACGTATTCATGAGCTGTCAAATTTGGTCAGTGGAGTTTCATTATATTTCATAATAAAAATTATGTTTGTAGAAAAAATATTTTACGATACGCATGTTAAAAATGCTATTTTATTTCACTCGTAAATTGCCACACTTGCTAACGCTCGTGTCGCAAACTTTTACTAGTGAAATAAAATCGCACTTTTAACACTTGTATCGTAAATAACTATTTTAATATCATATATATTTAATAATATATTTCCATTTCATCTACTTTATATGCTCCTCTTGAATTTGTAGCTACAGGTGGTTTGATACGTTGAAGAACGGAGTCTTTAGAGTAGCATATACAGTCTTCTACAGTGGGCCAGTTCCATCCACTTCTACTCTTTAACATAACGCTAACAAAATAATGAGTGTCTTTAGATCTAATGTTTTTGACAATTCTGGGATAATAATTTTCGTAATAACTAACAATAACATAATCTCCTTCTGAAATTTGGTTTTCCTCTTGATGAATTTCCATTTCATTTTCTTCATTGAAATCTGATATATCATGTTCAGATTCTAAAACTACATCCACTGACGAATCTGAAGGCCATTCCTCTTTTATTTTTTTATTTGATTGCTTCCTTTGTTGTTTTACCTTTTGTCTTCTTCTTTCTTTTTTTTTTATTTTCGGCTCTGATTTCTTCTCGTTCTTGTTTTTCTAATTCTTCCATTTTCTACTTTTCATTTTTGCCTAAATAATAATTTTTCAATGCAACTGATGTAGCTACAGAAGGTATCTTTTCTTTCTCTTGCTTTTGTGGTGCTTTACTCGATTCAGGCGAAAATAAGTATTTTTAAATGGAGAAGGTACACCAATACAGGGTATGTTCTTTGATTGTCAGAGTGTTTCTCAGAAGTTACACTGGCCTCAATTATTTTGTCTAATGAACCTATTGGATGAGTATTTTCAAAGTTATTAAAAATTTCTTCTGTATCGCATATATTGTTCTGTATATTCTGTAAAGCTACTTGCATTATTGACTGCGAATCTACTTCTTTGTCTTGCGACATGGCAGGATCTTTCTCATTTAAAACATGTTCTATTTAAACTTGTTGATCGTTTCTGTTGTTATTTTGTATTCTATTGGCGTCCTTGTTGCCCTGAATTTCTATTGGTTCGTTACCTCGATACCGTTTTCTTTTCCATTGGAACTATGCAGAATGTCAATTCTCTTCTGCGTGTTCATTATTTTCATTGTCCTTTTCTATACCTTCATTTAGATTATTCTCAATGTCAATTACATCATTATTTTTGTTATAACGTTCTATTTCTTGTGCAATTTTCTTCCAAATTGTAAATAACGATCGGTCTTCAATCTCATGCTGCCAAATGTTTCCCGATTCTCTAAATTTTGCTACTTTGTCAAAACCAATGCGACTTTCTAGAAATTTTAAATGATCAACAATGATTTCAGGTGAAGTGGCTCTTCTAGTAGATAGCAGTTGTATCTTTATTATTTAAAAAAAATTTAGTAAAGGAAATAAACCGCAGGTTTTAAACCCGTTTATAATAATTTCTGTTTTTATGATCGTATCTATTTTTTTTTAATAAAAGTCCAAATTGTTCCCGCTTTAATTTTTGTCCAACGTTCTGAGCCATCCAATCGTAGACGCCATTCTTCCATCCGTTTATCAATGAATGAAATACTGACACGTCCACACCACAGTGGGCAGATTATGATAGCCCTCTTTCAAAGAAAGCCATGATATTTCCGACAGCGTTTAAGATAATGGTTACGATGTTTTGGAATTACAAGGGGACAATTTTCATATACTATCTTTCAAAGGATTAAACGAGCAATATTCTGTCGCTCTATTAGACAAATTGAAACAAGCAATTTCTGAAAAAGATCTAGAATTACCCAGAAAGTTGGCTGCGAAAAATTGTCTTAGCTGAGATTTCAGATTACACCATTCGTCAGATTTAGGTCCAAGTGACGTGTACTTATACCCAAAACTCAAACTTTTCATTGTTGGAAAGAAGTTTCGGTCGCGTGATGAACTTACTGCAGCAACGGAGTAGTATTTTGAGGATCTCGAGGAAGATCATTACAAAGAGGCATAATCACATTTCGATATGGTGAATACGTTGAAAAACAATAAAGAAACGCATCTCATTTTTCATCAAACCATCATTGCATGTTAAATTTTACTCCAGCATTCAAATAAATTAAATCTTAGTAGATGTAATGTTAAAAAAATTTCATGAAATTTTTAAGCAAATTTAACATAATAAAAAATTATGAAGAAGCATACAGAATAGTATAAATAGCTGCACTCTTTAGATGCTAAGACAATAAGAATAAATGTTTGAAAAATTGTCATCACATAAATTAAAATTTTTTTTCGAGATATTATAAATTTTGACTGAAGTAAAATCAACTCCAATATTAAACTAAATTCAAACTTAGATGTTGTAATCTCAAAGTGTTATTAAAGTACTGGTTTTCCTATTCGTTACCTACTTTTTAGTTTTCGCTGCGAGATAGTAAGAAGCTTATTGTAATAACAGTGGCCGCCGCTTTGATCTTTCTAGTTTGTTATGTTTATTGACCTGGATTCAATAAATAGAAATATATTATTCGGCATCTGGATTTGGAGCATACCGAGCTTCAGTCTGCGAAATGTTATATATTTTTCCGTTATAAATTTATTTACTAAAATATTTATTTATAAAATTTGGTTAAACAGTTTCGTTAACAAATGACGGTCATTATAAAAAGCGATAAATTGTTTTTCTATCTTTTATAAAAGCCATAAAAACTAAAATAGATAGGTATATTTCTCTAAGCGACATGTTTACGATGATATAGCAAATAAATGTATCGAAGCTGTGATATTTTGGTGGACAGGTCATTTCCTGTCTGCTATCGGGTATCATAAAGCTTTTTTAGGCGACATTTAATCGTATTTTGCTATACGATATAAATACAAAACAATTTTGTTGTGGAGACAAGTTCCGTCAATATATTCCCATTTTCATTTGATGTACACGTGAAATTCGATAGAAGATACGCGAAACCTGTTTGATTTTAATCTAGTTTCTTGTTAAAATGTAATTTGTAATACAAATATCGTACGGATGAATAATTCGCGTTCAATAATGGAATACACAGCATCAACTTATGATTTCTCCACCCACATACATATTGCTGCGAAATTCTCCATTCGATTGAAATAAATTTGTTGGTGTATAAGTGAATGCGGCAATATGCACACTTACTTTTGTTATGACATCGAATCCAAAACATATACATGATTTAAAACATGACTTATTCACTTATTAAGAAATTATATTACTTAAATGATTTATGAAAAGTAATTTTGTATATAGAAATATTTTTCTATGTAATTGTTGATTATCCACAGCGCGACGAGACTAAATCTGTCCACTAATTAAAGATGAAACTTTTGGAATACCAGTGTATATAGTGTATATATATATATATATATATGAAAAACAATTGTTGTTGGGGAATCCGGCAATCAAAAAACCATTAATTAGTTAATGTTCTTTATTTTTTTACCCTATATTTCGCTCTGAGGTTTAGAGCTTCTTCGGGGGTCACTTTAATAAGAAAAAAATGTACATAACTTAGATATTTAGTCAAACAATCATAAGAAAAATTCTTCTTACAAATGCGAACACTTATTATGCGAAAATTATATATTACAAAACATGATAGGTCGATAAATTTGTCAATTGTCCCACGTAACACAAACAAAGCGTCATAATTAATTTAAAACTCTTAAAAAAAAAAAACTATTATAATTTATAATATAACAACACATCTAAAAACAATCATGAGCAACGTGTAGTGAATCAATTCACTCATGATGTAATAATACACTCTGTCATTTCGGAAGTTAAAAGGAACTGCATGGAATTTATTTAAAATTCAATGCAGTTTGTCGTTCTATGTGAAACAGATGTAAAAAACATGCGTCGGTGAAAAGACCCAATGTCAAGGTTAACGAAAATTATGCAATGACGTTAAAAAGTCCCATATTCAATCTTGAATGTGCTGTTACAAAAACGGTTCACTCTAACGATTGGAATTACAAGTACAATCTCATGAAAAAGTTTTTTTATAAAAATTTTAAACAAAAATTATAAAAAAAAATTATACAATTTTTTTTTTTTTTTTTTAATATAATATATTACATGTGTTAACACATTTGTCCCTCCGAAATATATTATATTAAATATAAAAAAAAAAAAAAATTTTGTTTGTAATTTTTTTTTAAATTTTTGTTTAAAATTTTTATAAAAAACATTTTTTCATGAGATTGGACTTGTAATCCCAATCGTTAGAGTAAACCGTTTTTGTAACAGCACATTCAAGATTGAATATGGGACTTTTTAACGTAATTGTATAATTTTCGTTAACCTTGACATTGGGTCTTTTCACCGACGCATGTTTTATACATCTGTTTCACATAGAACGACAAACTGCATTGAATTTTAATTAAATTCCATGCAGTTCCTTTTAACTTCCGAAATGACAGAGTGTATTATTACATCATGAGTGAATTGATTCACTACACGTTGCTCATGATTGTTTTTAGATGTGTTGTTATATTATAAATTATAATAGTTTTTTTTTTTAAAGAGTTTTAAATTAATTATGACGTTTTGTTTGTGTTACGTGGGACAATTGACAAATTTATCGACCTATCATGTTTTGTAATATATAATTTTCGCATAATAAGTGTTCACATTTGTAAGTAGAATTTTTCTTATGATTGTTTGACTAAATATCTAAATATGTACATTTTTTTCTTATTAAAGTGACCCCCGAAGAAGCTCTAAACCTCAGAGCGAAATATAGGGTAAAAAAATAAAGAACATTAACTAATTAATGGTTTTTTGATTGCCGGATTCCCCAACAACAATTGTTTTTCATACTTGTTTTAACGGCAAAGATTTCTTGTCTATATATATATATATATATATATATATATATATATATATATATATATTTAGCGTTAATAAGAATTAAAATGTATTTCTTATTTATTTTATTGGCCGTGTCATAATATTAAGTCTTTTTCAAGTAATTAGAACTAAAAAATTAATACAAAGAAAGGTAAGAAATATATTTACATTTGTATGAATGAATTAAAATTAAAAATAAAATAATGAAATTAAAGTAAGGAAATTAAAGGATACCAAACTCACCAATTTATTTCGTGTCAAAACACATTTTGTGTAACATGTATGGCCAGACATGTCGAACCTTTTTATAAGGTCGACTGCCTTTCTTGGAATATTTAGTATAACTAAATGTCTTTGTGAAGAAATGAAATTGTTTGTTTCGTTTTTAAAAATAGTTTGGTCAGAACATATGTTTGGGAAAAATACAGTATATTTACAATGGGAAAAAATTTTTTTTTCTGTGGTTGGGGTTGTCTTATATTGTTTAATGAGCGGATAATAAAGTTTAGAAAGTCCATCAATCTCGTTTCGATCGTTGATTGTTTTGTTGTTTTTGAATATATGAATCATTTCTAAGCTCTCCCTGGCCTTTGTATTTTTTTTGCTTAGTAATTATTTTTGTGTTTTCAAAATCAAAATTATGTTTTAATGTTATCTGGTGTTTTTTTAAAGCTGTCTGATTTTTTGCGTATTTGTGTCCTTTTAATATTTCCTGTAGTAACTGATTTGTTTGGCCTATATATACTTTGTCACAGTCTTTGCAGGGTATATTATATATTGTATGTGATTGTTTAAGTGTTGGTGTTGAGTCTTTTAGTTTTGTATGTAGGAATTTTAGGTTTTTTTCCGCTTTGATGTGCTATTTTAAAATTAAATGGTTTAAATATATTGTTTAGTTTTTATTTTATTTTTAATTTTAATTCATTCATACAAATGTAAATATATTTCTTACCTTCCTTTGTATTCATTTTTTAGTTCTAATTACTTGAAAAAGACTTAATAAAAAAGTCGAAACGTCGCATTAAAAAATTGGAATTCATTAAAGGTCGCTAAACCAAGAAAAAGTCTATTATTTTAATATATATATATATATATATATATATATATATATATATATATATATATATATATATGCATTTAAGAATTTTATATTTTATTTTTCGTTATAAGTACTATAGTTAGTTTGTGGAAATGGAGTTCATTTGTTCAATTATATTTGACAATCTATTCATACATATTTCCTTTGTATATCATATCAGGTTTAAGTCTATAAATATCGGATAATGTGCGAAAAACTCGATAGGAAACGTATTCCTTTTTGTTTCAAACAAATAAAACGCATTATCGTTTTTAAAATAAAAGTAAATTCTTAAAAAAATAGCGCAGACGTAAAACGCTTACGAAAGTAGGAATAGTTTCGATTTTAATATTAACAATATTTTTGCTAAATTGAATATAGTTGATGCTACCCCTAAAACTACGAATGCTTCATAAATTTTATATTTTCTATTTAGAAATTTATTGAACTTACATATACATAGCGTCAACTTCATATATAATATTCCAGTATTAAACTTCGAATTTAGTTTTTCGAATTATAATGTCACTAAACATATCCGAGGATTAGTTTAATAGTTTTTACAAGGCAGAGGGGTCTGTATGTTATATTTAAACTATCTTTTGCGGTCTGCAGCAATAATATTAGAGTTTCTAAGAGTTAATTGACGTATTTAATTTTTATAAAGTAAACTAAGATCTTTAACTAGTAAAATAATTACATTGGAAGCTGTAGGTA
Source organism: Melolontha melolontha (assembly GCA_935421215.2). Classification (NCBI taxonomy): domain Eukaryota; kingdom Metazoa; phylum Arthropoda; class Insecta; order Coleoptera; family Scarabaeidae; genus Melolontha; species Melolontha melolontha. The sequence continues at coordinate 72,895,306 of OW285235.1, forward strand.
ATTGATGAGAGTGATAAGCTTGTGTTAACCGGCCTATGACGTAATTTTGCCTTAATTAAGCAAACATTAAAAACAAATTTCATGATTATTTGTCGGCTTTAGCACAGGAAATGCATATGCCCCCAAAGTAATTAGAAAATTATCAAAAATTTTTGATTAGAGTATAGAATAATTACACAAAACCACTTAATGATGTTAAGAGGGTGAAATATTATCTCAGGTTTAATACTTTGCACGGAACTAGGAACTATTATTGTGTATATATATAATAAAAAATTAATTTAAATTCGGGTAAGCGGTAATAAAAAAAAAACTTCTTTATTAAATAACCCTATATTTCGTAACAGAATTTGTTACTCAGGGGAAAAAAATAATAAAATTGACGTACAAAGAAAAATAAAAATGATTAGATTTAAAAAAATAAAGTAACTGAATCTAATCATTTTTATTTTTCTTTGTACGTCAATTTTATTATTTTTCAACTCCACATTTTTTTCCCCTGAAGAAGTAACAAATTCTGTTACGAAATATAGGGTTATTTAATAAAGCAGTTTTTTTTAATGACCGCTTACCCGAATTTAAATTAATTTTTTATAATATATCACGGTCGATCATTTCGTTTCAATTATATATATATATATATATGAACTTCATGTGTATGAGAATTAATAATTATTAAATCTCATTTTACATGCGATTGTCGCTATAATTTGTTGCATTTAATTCTACAATTCGGCAAATCACTTTTGCCCTAGATTGTAGACGCAACAAGCCGCGACATCAACTGTACAAGTTGTCAGTACAAATGAAAAATTTTGTGAAAAACTTATCTGCGCGGAATGTGCATATATCGATATTTCACTGTTTTTTACAGATCATCAGTGCACCTTACCGAAGACAGACATGTTATTCACTTCTATACTACGTGTATATATACGAACTGTAATGAACTTCATGTGTATGAGAATTAATAATTATTAAATCTCATTTTACATGCGATTGTATGTAAATCGCATGCAATCGCATGTAAAATGAGATTTAATAATTATTAATTCTCATACACATGAAGTTCATTACAGTTCGTATATATACACGTAGTATAGAAGTGAATAACATGTCTGTCTTCGGTAAGGTGCACTGATGATCTGTAAAAAACAGTGAAATATCGATATATGCACATTCCGCGCAGATAAGTTTTTCACAAAATTTTTCATATATATATATAAATAATTATTTCTTGACCATTGTATATTATAGTTAATTTAGATATTGGGAGATTTCAGGTCTGTTTCACTTTTGTACGTGTTTCGGTAAATATTACCTTTATCAAAGAATTATAAATGACAGTATATTAATGTCAAAGTTATATAAGTGATATAGTCATGGTGAGAAATACATATACATAAATAAATTCAATTCAAATAATAATAATTCATGACTAAACATTCCCAACAGCTTGACGCCAATTACAAAGGCATTGGTAAGTCATGAGTTATTATTACACTTGCGCCCGTGGGACGACTTAAGATGTTAAGCTGTCGGCATTCGCATAGAACGAGAAGAACAAAAATTAACAATTACTTATAAATTTATATGATTAAAGTAAATTTTAGACTGGCCAGAACTGTTGCCCGTTATAAAATCGAATAGAATCTCTTTTCTTTTCCGCTTTCCTTCCTTTATAGCCTCAGTGACGCTTAGAGTTTTTTAAACGTAGAAAAATATTCTATAACTTCATTTTTAAAACGAATACCTGCCTTTAAAACCTATGTTTTTATGTTAATTCTTAAATGTTTTATAACACCCTGTAAACAATTGAATTTCATTCGATCTTTCGCTTTCGATCCTTGTAAGTTTCAAATAAAGTTTGTATTTTTTATCGTATTTTTTGGTCCTTGTTCTGTTTACAATCTTTTGTATCTTCTTTATGTGTCTAACGCATTTAAAAAAACTTAGTTCTTACATTTAAATGTAAGTCAACGACGTTCTCACTATGAAGCATTGTTTCATTCTTCTTCCATATTTTTTTAATTCTAACTATATATTTTTAAATTTAACCTCCAAATACAACTATCTGTCATTTTGTTTTGTAAACATTGTTGACAATAAATACACATCTCCTTTATAGATATCATATACCATAAAGAATTATTTAAACATTGTAATGTCTTTTCGAAGCTTATCAATATTATTGATCCATTTTCAATGACTTATTGTACTTGCTCTTCTGGTTTTATAAGCGTTAGAAACAATGCCTGATAAGTTCATTCAAATGTTATAAATATACATCTTAAACAAATTTTGAATAAAAATTGACCATTTAAATATCAATCATGTTACCAGAACTATAGTAGACCATGGATATTTATTTTAATAGAAAAGCTAATTAATCGTATATTGGACATGAACACTAGAAATATCAGAAATTTATTTAATATTCCTTTTAATATTTTGGTACGTAAGCATGTATTTTTACTCAATTAAATCATAGATATTGTTAAATCATAACATAACCAATAACCTAATGACATTGTATTAAATACAAAATTCGATACGTAATATATATATATAGATCTATGTAATTACGTTCTGTACTTTTATTTCTCTACGTTCAGTTTGTCGTAAGAGTGTAATTAAAAATCTCTTTACATAATGGAAGGAATGTATTCTCTATCAAAAATTATACTCGGTACATTTAAAATATATCCCATTTCAAGTATGTTTCATTGTTATTTATGTTCTTTCACCCATTTAATTTACATTTCTTTGGAAAAAACATAGTATATGTACATTCCTTGATAATCCCAATGTAAGCAATAATTAATTTGTTTTGTATGTGACATCGTTTTCTCATAAAACTCGATGCTTGATGATTAACTGTACTTAGACTATGTTTGTGTGTGTGAAATTTGTGTACAATTTTATTAGCACAATGTAAGCATTAAGGTATTGTTCATTAAAGAGATTTACTATGTTCTTCGTATTGCGGTCTATTTTCATCATCATTCATTTTAATTCTTTCTTTATTGAATAGCAAACTGTAATATATAATGTATAGACTAAATGCTACATTATTTTATTCTTCTTTGATATTTTCCGAAAAAAAAAATTATTTTCCTGTTGTTTCTATTGATGGCATTGGCATTCTTCGTCTTTTTTTATAATCATGTTTTTGATTCTATTCATGCTTTACCTCTTGAAAGCCTATGAAGGCTGTAGGCAAGGTCTATCGAGTCAATTTGTTCGCCTTCTCATCCGACATATGGCCTTCGTACCCTGGTCCCCAGGCTAATGTCACTTCTAATAATCGCTGAGCTCGTTTAGGGCACACACATAATCCTATGCAAGTTTAGAATCAACTTGAACTGAATCCAGTGACATTAACATTGATTGGCTGTCGGAGATTGTGGCCACGGTGCGATTTGTTTCACCCTGCCTGTTAATTTCTCCAACGCAATGACGAAATGCCACCATTTTTGCCTGAAATACCAGCTTACTTGGATCACCGTCCTTTCTTTGAACCCATATATTCCGATTCCAACACCTTTTTTCTTTGTTTTAGAGCCGTCAGTGTACCAGATGGATCTACTGGGCCTTTTTTCCATACTTTTTTCTCTGATATTATTATTTTATATTTCTTACCAAAATTGAGTTTCTGGGTTAGTCTGTAGGCTACTGACTATACATATGAATGTCTATCTAGAGGTGTACAACTTAGAAGCACCTCCCGCGCAAAGGTAGGAGTTGTTTTCGTGGCCTCTGTGACAATTAGACATGGTAGTCTTTATATGCCACTTAGCCATTTTCTGTCGCTTGGTAACACTTTTTTATATTCGTTCTTCTCGATCTGGCTCTTTTCTTTTTCCATTTTCTTCACGTTAAACATTTGCCTAATTAATCTATTCTTCTCTTTCTTCATTACATGGTCTAACTGCCTTAGTTAATCTTGTGCCATCCTTGTTTCAACAAGGTCTAAGTTTCGGTTTTCTCTGAATACCTGGTTTCTAATTTTATCCCTTCTGGTTTTTTCTTCTATTCTTCTCAAAAGCATTTACATACTTATTCTACTCTTCTTTTTATATCTTGCTGCCTAGGATTCATAAGTACACCTGCCAGTTTTCGCGTTTTGTCGCTTATTTCATGCTATAGTGTTCCTTTTTCGGTTATTGTTGTGGAGAGGTTCTTGGACAAAATGTTCGCAATGACTCCGATTTGTGAAGGAATAATGTTATGGTTGTATCCGGTTCCTAGAATCACTACCTCGATGTTCCTATTTAAATCTTCAATGACTCTTTGTTAAATGAATAAATGTACTTTCATCTAAATATATTTATATACGATAGGGTCCTAAAAATTTAATCTTAACTAATAAATACATACTAAAATATCATTACTAATTAAATATTAGTTGCTATTGTAAACCTAAGTATGCAGTTTCGGCTAGTCCTTTGTTAAAATAATAAAATTTATTATACATATTTAGGGAACGTGATCTAAATAATGAATATACAGAGCAAACCCTTTGTTCACTATAACCCAGGGTAATAAAACTAGCGGTCTAATATATAAAGTAATAAAAATAAATTAGCAAATATACTAAAGGATGCCGCTAAAGAAAGTTTTACAGTGTGAATGTGATAATAAAAACCCCAGGTAATAAAACAGCGGTTTAAATTCGAAAATGACCGTTAAATATTTATAAAATGGGAATTGGTATTTTTGAATTCTATATCCTACATTTACCTATATTTAGCGATAAAAAATGTTTTAAATTATAATATTACAAGACTATATTAAATGTATCCTTAACAGTTATTATAAATTTATCTACTTGTTCAAGTATTTCGTCATTTATTTATCTGTTATGTTTCTTATTTTGTTTAAGTTTTTTGTTCATTTATTTTGTTTACTTATTTTGGTGATTTCCATCTTTCGTTGATACTCATATTTTCTTGCTGCTGTTTTATGCTTCCCGTAATTTTACTAGGTCATCTGCTTAATATAGTTCTGTTAAACGAACGTTCGTTAGTTTCCAATAGCCGACATTATAGGGCTATAGTAGATTTAAGTAGCCAATTGCATGTAGATACTCATATTTTGTAGCTAGTTATATGTGAGTGTTCTCGAAAAATTTGTTCTTGATTTAAAGATTTATTGCCCTGCCTTCTATTTCCAAAATAACCTAAATGGAATCTGTTTTAACGAAGTTTGTAGTTTCTTATGTAAAGCTCTGAATGCACGTAAGCAAGTCGACGTATTATATACTGACCTTTCAAAGATATTCCATCGCCTCTCATTCCATATTATTAATACGTTTGGATTCGGCAAGTCTCCTATCTCCTTCTTTGTTTCCTATCTTCTAATTAGACGCCAATATTAGTCCAATCAGCTGGAAGTGTTGCCTGCGAAGTTCAAGGAGAGTTTTTAAAATTGATATATTTATAGCTTTTGACGTGCTCTTTCCGAATTTTTACTTTGCCCCCTCTTTTTTTCCGAAAGTAGCCGCCATATTGGAAAAATGGCTCTCCAGAACAGTTTTTCGACGATATTTCCTTTCCGACTCACTTTACGGTGAAAATAGTTATGTAATAAATTAAACTAGAGGACATTTCCTATAATTTATGTATTAACCTTTTTTTTGTGAAATGAATAGTTTCGGCGTACAAGCGCCGCAAAGTCTACTCCAACACGTGTATTGGTCAACAAACTCATTTCCACACCGCCATGAGGTAGAGTTTCTTTCTGGCGCGTTTTTTTTTAGTGGTATCCCCGGTACACCTTATCCACATGTGATGCACTGTTGCATAAATTTACTGCATTCGCCTTCGCTTCGCTATCCCTGGTGATCCAAGTTTTGCGAGTTCTTCGTCTTCAAAACTGAGCTGACGTTCTTCGCTCTTGTTTCCGTTTTTGTACCAGGCTTCCGTCAGTAATTTACACCCTGTGTTTCGGAAGCAAACCACAGGAGCCTTTTTGGCAGTGAGGGCAAGATAAGAGTAAATATACTGCATTGCAGTACCGATCTCGTTTTCAAACGGACCACTTTTGTTAATATTTCCAGTCCTTGGTGCTTGGTACAATTTTCTCATGCACGAGTTGTGATACTGTGCATCGGCTGCGACTAAATGGTTGATTTGCTCGAGACGCACGACAATAGCTCAACCCCAATCGTCATTACGGGCTTTAACAATTTTTGAAATGCTATCTTTCATTCCTAATTTACGCACGCTATACACAATACTACGATCGTGCGGATGCGCCCGTTTCTATTTCGCTATAAACTCTGCTGTTATTTCAAATGCGCACAACAAACAATGATCTTTGAATGAGAATGTTGAGGTAGTAGTGGATTGCAGTTGTGGATGCACAGATTAGACATCACTTTCTCTACGCAAAAATGCAGAAATTACTTCCTCATTTGTTGTAGCGTTTTCGACACACTTCGTGAACCACTACCGATTTCAGTCCCATCAAGAGTTTCCTTTTGTTGTCCTTTCTTTTGACACTTGACTTACGAGATGTCTCCAGTCCTTTTTCCTTTACTACAATCACCTTACTTCCTTGCAATGGATTTTCACAAATGAAACAGTTCCCTTCCTCAGAAGCCATGGCTCTGAAAATGCGAACGACACTGTCGCGCTGATGTTCAGGCAAAATATTTGAGCTCTGCCGGCAGATGTTTGTAGAAGGGATCCCAAGATCAAAGAGGAGTGTCTATTTATACCTGCGATATACCGTACAGGCATAGGCAGGCCATAGTAGGACGGTTTTTTAACGCGTACTAAAATATTTTTCGTTGATATACGAAATACACGTGTTGAAGTAGACTTTGCGGTGTTCGTACGCTGAAACTATTCATTTAACAAAAAATGTTAATACATAAATTATAGGAAATATTCTCTAGTTTAATTTATTATACAACTATTTTCACTGTAAAGTGAGTAGGAAAGGAAATATCGTCGAAAAACTGTTTTGGAACGCCATTTTTCCAATATGGCGACAACTTCCGAAAAAAAGAGAGGGAAAAGTAAAAATTCAGAAAGAGCACGTAAAAATCTATAAATATACCAATTTTAAAAACTTTCCTGAAACTTCACAGGCAACCCCCTTCTTGAGCGCCAACTGATTGGACTATATGTGTTTTACAGTGTATACACATTTGATGAATACATTACCTCCTCGGGCATGCGTGAAGATACTAATATTAGTTTGCTATTATTTATAGCGTTTGTTAACAAGGTTACTGATTCTACAAACTCCGAGCCCTTACTCTTTGCTGATGACTTAAAGTTGTTGAAAGGTGTATCTCGATGATGTGAACAGACAACTAGTGATTTAGTGTACAGATGTGTAATCTCTAATTTTTACTTGTGGATTAACACCTATGATTTTTGAATACAGTTTGAATCAAGAAAGTTTAGAACGTATTTATTTAATTAAGGATTTATTAATTTGTTTAATGCTAAGATTACCTTTACTCAATACAGGTATTCACGTAAGGTGCGAGCAATAAGAATCCCGAAAACCGGCATTGTTATACTTCGAAATCCAATAACCTTCCTCGATTTACCTTTCGCGGGCGGTTTGCTCTTAAACCTTCAAGTCAGCCAGCCAGTACCACAGCGTAGCTCTAGTGAAGATGGCGTGGTGTTCCTTGACGAAACATTGTTAACCTGACTATATATATTTAGTTTCAATGCGACATATTTAATTTTTCTATTATTAAAATTAGAAATTCTATTCCTCTCACTCGTTATAATTATATGTAATACTATTGACTACACAGTACAATATATGGATTATATAGTCAATAGAGATGCCAATTTCGAAGTGCGCTCCGCTGGCGTACCAGGTCAAAGCGCAGCCTTCTCGCTCCTGGTCCGCGGTTTCCATAATTTCGTCTGCGATATTAGAGATTGTTATGTATATTGAGAGTGACGTGTATTTGTTTTGCATGAGATTGTTATATATATATATATATATATATATATATATATTAATAATAATGTCACAGTTAGATGTATCGAGAAAACTACCATTGTTCGACCAAGCAAATAAGTGGAATATCTTCATTAATTTACAATGGCGCATAAATTAAATGTACAATTTGCGATATGTTTATAATGTGCTGCGAACGACACGTGAAGAGTACAAAGCACCTATAAAAAAAACTGGCCTAAAATAATTATTTATAAGTATAGTATTTAAAAATAAGTGATTTTTATTTCATTTATGTGTGACAACGATTTTTTGTAATCTACCGCTTACTTTATTATCCAATGAATCATTTTGTAGATTTTAATACAAAATTTATACGCGAAATATCTGTTATCTAGTCGGGTACCGTTACAAAATTTTCTACCATCCATTTGTGATCGTATTGATATAGGATTAAATCCGAATAGAAAAACAAGAAAGTGTAGTTATTAACAGATAAAAAAAATTCTGTTACATACCGACTATCCTTGAAATAAAAAGACAACGTATGAAAAACGGAAAGATTAAATTATATAGAATATATACCCAACATATTTTCCCTATTATTATTGCCATTTCCTATACAAAGACTGGAACATGGCAATAATACTACTACTTTACAAGAAAGAAGATATGAGAAAATGCGCAAACTTTCGAGGAATTGTATTAACGAGTATACCGGGAAAAGTACTAACAAGGATACTAGAAAAGAGGCTAAGGAATAAAGTAAAATCAACGACACTTAAAGAACAATATAGCATGGATTTAGGAGAGGTAGAAGTACGCAGGATCTAATATTCATAGTTAGACAATTAGGAGAGCAATTTCTGAAAAAAAGGAAAAGAAATACATATTTGCTTTATCGACCTGCAAACGGCGTTCGACAGAATTAAATGAGAAGACATTTGGAAAGCTCTAGAAAAAAACAGTGTAGAAGAATATATTATCGATACAATAAAGAGAGGGCCTTTAGAAAGACAATAAAAATAAAGTCAGAACACATAATGAAGAATCAACAGAATTCGAAACAAAAATAGGATTAAAACAGGGTTGTGTTCTCAGTCCTCTGCTATTCACGATATTAATGGACGATGTTATAAAAAGTTATAAACAGAGATGTAGGAAACTGGAGGATGGAGAATGCAGCAATGCCTTGCATCAATTACTGTTTTCAGACGACAGGATGGTGGTAGCAGATTCTGAAAAGAGTTTACAACATAACCTAAATATATACCAATCAGAATTCAAGAAGATAGACATGTAAATTAACGTGAGCAAAACAAAAACTATGACAATGTCAGAAAAAGGTAAAGAAGCACAAAATATGTTTAGAGGGAAGACAACTAGAACAAGCCAAAAGCTTCAAATATTTAGGCACAATAATAGAAGAAAATGGAAGGGTAGATAAAGCAATAGCAAAGAGAATAGGAAGGACAGGAAGAATTTATAACAAGAAATTCTATTCCTACACATTTTTTGGGAAAAAGGAAATATCAAAGGAAATAAAAACAGAAATATACATAAAAGTAGTAAGACCTTCACTAATATATAGTAGTGAGTCTTGGACGATTATCGATAGAAACAAAAGCAGAATAACAGGAGTAGAAATGAGATTCTTGAGAAAAATTGAAGGAATTACAAGGAAAGACAGAATTAGGAATGAGGTAATAATACAAAGAAGGAACCTGAAACCGGTTAAGAGAGTTATCGAAGATAGACAGCTGGGTTGGTTAGGATACTGGCACCGGATGCACGAAAACCGACCATCAAAACAAGAATAGAATAGGAAGACCTAGATTACAGTGGGAAGAACAAGTACGACAAACAGCCGCAGAACGTGGTATACAGTGGTGTGAAGCAAGGAACAGAACAGAAACGTATGGAAGAGTGGAATAAATCACTACTAACTTAAAATGTACTGTTAAAATCCGACACCTAACGGTATAAGGATGTACAGTTTAAATAAATAAACATTATTACATTTCCCCTAAATTCCCTCTCATAAGCGAGAAAAATAACAAAGAAGTTTAAAAATTGTTTGTCACGCTATGTGATTATAAAAGACGATATCCTAAAGTTGACTTACAATAACAAAAAGAATAGATTTGTTATTGTCCATCTCGCTTTAAGTTTCGTTCAGTTGTCGATCGTTACATAATGCCCGTCGAGCACACATCTTGCATGTTCTGTTAATACATTTACTTTAAATTTGCAAGGATACATTTTTAACGCTGACTTTTCCTATCAGGTTGTCAAACCATTAGCATACTCATACACAATGGTATCTTACTACGTTTTTATAAATATAAACACTTCAGTGTGTGTTTACAATAACGGTCTTTTCATATTCATATTTATATTTTATATTTGCTATTTCTCGTGACAAAAGAAAAAACATTCACAATACACATTTTTTTAATTTTTAATAATTTACTTGATTATATAAACAACCGGGTTTGATTGAAGTTATTAGTCAATAACTTCAATCAAAAGCCTACAACAATGTGATAGTTTTTATAATTTCGACAGTTGTTACGTATGTAAACAAACGCTATGGCGTGTGTGTAACTTCAATAGAGGTATTTACATTCTCAATCTTTTGAATAAATAGGCGTCACATAATACAATTTTCGGCGGGTTTTTAATTTTGTGGTTTGCGTCGTAATTGACTCGCAATATTTTAGATTTGTATTTTATATAATTGCATCTTTCCATTTTTCATACGTTGTATTTGTATTTCAAGGACAATCTGTATAATAATAATAATGTCATACCTATATATGATATGTCGTATGCAGTACGTATTCCTACGGATATGTGTATTAACTTCTCTACGGACTGTGATACATTATATCATATAACGTATAACAGTCCGTACAGAAGTGCGACATTATTACATATAACTTATATGTAATAATATCACAGCTAGTACTTCGCCAAAGCAACTATTGTCAGACGCAGTGAATAAGTTTATTATGAACAGGAATATAAACGGTAAGTGTTCCACCACGTTTTGTCAATTTGCAACTTATTATTTCTTTATGTACATACTATAAAGTACACGCCTATGACGCGCAATTCAATTTAGCTTCTCTAGTAGTTAATATACATACATACATAATGTAATATTATTTGTATAAGATTTCTTTCTTTCTTTGATCTTAATTGTATGCCGTTTATATTATTATATTAGATATAATTAAATTGTCCTGTAAATGGAATTTAATTTTAATATTCCACAGCAAATTCAACAGCAATAAGTACATTATTTTTGTAATCAATGGATTGTTATGTATTAATTAATACAAACGAATAAGTTATTCGTATATTATATCCTTCTATCATCTACATTTGTATGTGTTTACTATCTCGACAATAATTTATACGAAGCTTAAGTCGAGCTATTAGATTATGTAATTTATTAAACAATATAACGACAATAGGACACTTAGCAATGTTCCGAAGCAAACATTAAATATTTCGTTAAAGTCATAGTTCGGTGGTCTGCGCCGGCATTGCTCTTGACAGTAAAATCGATATCGAAAGTAAATGCCATCGTGTTCTCGAATAAATCACTTTGACAATACTAAGGCTTCATCTGTCAGGCCCAAAACGTGTATTTTGTCAATACTTTTGATGCAAGTTTACTGTTGTGTTTGAAATAAATTAGTAGTTAGTTAATTATATATTAATTGTATCGATTGTGGTAAAACATTTAATCTCTCTATATAGGTCTTTCACGATAACAGGCGAGATACGTGATAAACAGTTACTTCGGGCCAAGTAACATTTAAATTACAATAATACCTAATAATCCTAGTAATTCTCTCGATTCATAAATATATTATGTTGCCAGAATTAGGCATGGTTGCCAGCTTGGATTCTGCCAAATGTCATTCGAATTAGTTGTTTATAACGAGTTTATAAGTTCAGATTTCATTGTATTTATATCTCGATATTATATACAAGCTGGGTTGTTTTCACAAGTAAATCATGTAGAAACCATTAGGTAAACAAACGAAATAATTTATTCTATCGGGTATTTTCAAAAAGAACGCGATAATAATAGACAATTACTCTCGCTTTCTGCTGTTCGACAGGTAATATTTTCAATTATTTATATTATAAACGTTTTAACATTAATATTTGTTTATTACAACGTGTCGCAAGTGCTATTAAAAATAAAAGTCCATCATCATCTAATAAAAATAATATTCAAACATGGCTGATCAATAATATATAATATTGGTTGTGTCAGAACTGTCTTAAAAATGCAATTATTGCATTTATATGAACGGTTAGTACATATATATTTAATTATTTTATTCAAGAATTTCTTTTATGTCTTTTCGTGGAGGTATAAACCACCAACTATATTTGAAGTTGATAAATATACAGAATAATATGGGCATGTGGTTCTTCGACCTCTACCCTCCCATTGTATATTTAACCCCATAGAACTCATATCGGGTATAATAAAAACATATTATAATAACAATATAGGAAAATATGGTAGAGAAGAAGAAGAATGTGTAGGATTATGGACACAGCCATTAACCCAAGTAACCCCTGACATTTGACATGCAAATGGTGTGATAGGGAAATGGGTTTCGAAAGGCAAGACATATTCCCATTTATAATCAACGAAAATAACTCTGTTTCAGAAGTGTAAATTATGGCTAAAACTAGTATTGCATATTAATATTGTTTTCTCTTTATTTATATCATATGTGCATTACAATCTTACAAGCCCTTTAATCCCTTAATATGGGTATAGATTTTTCTGTGAATTATTTTTGTATATATAGCCTAAAATAAATAAATTCATACATGTATTTTGATTTTGTTTGTATTTTTTGTATATATAATAACATAAATTAGGAGTTAATATATTTTAAACATAACCTCATAGATTATTTACTATCTACAGCTGACTCTAAGGAATGTAGATTTGTCAACCCTGTTTTGTAACTATTTATCATGTGACTCGTCTGTTATCGTGAAAGACTTATATATATATATATAAAGATATATATATATATATATATATATATATATATATATAAGTGTGTGTCCGTTATAAACTAAAAAATTACGCGCGGTTTTTGACAAAATGATATGCGTTGTCAGGAGCAGGTTTAAAGCTATTTAAATCCTCGATTTGACTAGTAGATAGTAAGTTAGGAGCCTAGTAAAATAATATCAATGGTAGCAGTGCTATTATTTAAATGTAGTTGGCGCCGCGAGACAGTACTTAAGTATTGTCACAATGACATTTGGGAATGACATCACCCAATCGACTAGCTAATGTCATATTTCATACAGAATTACCACGGGAGAAAACTTCGACATTAAAGAATTAAGTATATTTGTACAATCGAATATTCAAAAATTACAAAACAAAAAATGTTTATGATGCGATAATGCGAGTAACAAATGATGAGGGAAGTGGAATGTATTTCCTGGATGCGCCAGGTGGCACAGGAAAAATATTTCTTATTTCAATGGTACTAGCAACCATACGTACACCAAATAATATCGCATTGGCAATCGCATAATTTGGAATTGCGGCGACTTTTTCGGATAGTTGTCGAATAGAACATTCAGTACTTAAAGAACCATTGAATATATAAAACAGCGAAACGCAAACTTGCAACATTTCTAAAACACCAGGAATGATTAAAGTACTCCAGCGATGCGAGATAATTATATGGGATGAACGCACAATGACAATGGATCAAACATTGCAACATTTATGTGGAAATGACCAGTCATTCGGTGGCGCGCTAATATTTTTGGCAGGTGATTTTCGACAGACATTACCTGTTATTCTATGTTCAAAACCAGCTAATGAACTAAATGCATTTTAACAGCTGACTTTTCCTACTGGGTTATCGAAATCTTAGCATACGAAGCTGATTATTCAATGTTATCTTCTTATATATATATAAACATTGGAATGCGTGTATTCAGTAGAAACATTTAAAATCCATATTAATATTTTATATTTGGTACTTCTCGTAACAAAAAAAAAACATTCACGTAATACATAAGAAGGGAGGGTGCTTTAGGCCAGTTCTAAAAGTTTTCGTCCACAAATGATTCTCAGCAAATATGGTTGTACGTAATTATATTGAAGTTATTGAATCCTAAGTAAACAAAGCTGCTCCATTGAAGGGTTTTTATAACGTCAACAGCTATCTAAACAATGTTACCAACTACAGTTTCTATAAACATAAACATGGCAGCGTATGTGTAAATTCAAAAGAAGTATTTCTAATAGACATTCTGATACATAGGCGGCACATGCTTTAATTTTCAGGGGTTTTAATTTTGTTGTTCGCATCGTAATTGGGTAACTATTTTTTGGATATACATTCTATATAATTGCATCTTTCCATTTTTCATACGTTGTCTCTTTATTTCAAGGACAGCCCGTATATGCGTTTTACTATACAGTAGTTTACAAAATAAAATATCACCCTTTAAAGTTTCTGCAAATATCAGTTCTTATGCCGAAGATAGATATTTAAAATAAAAAATTATTTTAAGTAATTTCCATAATTTTTTTCAGTGGCCTCCACTGCAGTTATTATCGACGACACCCGATTATTTTTGGAACAGAGTGTGTAATTATTACAATTCATTCTATCTTCTTTCCTAAATATTGTCGTCATCATAATTTAATATTCTTGAAATAGTAAATATTTAACCATATTATCGGTTTTGTACGTTGCCGAAAAATAGTTTTCAATTATTTTTACGAATATTAAATTACTATATAGTAAATTGCAAAACAAACGAATAGTGTAATATCAACTTTTAACATTTCTGCAAGTATCACAATTACTGTAAAAAAACTAGGCCGCAAATGGATATTTAAAATAAAAAATTATTTTTATTTTTCAAGTAATCTCTACCAACATTGATCTCCGCCGCAGTTATTAGGGTGTTATCGACGACATCCGGTTATTTTTGGAACAGAGGGTGTAGTTATTACAATTCATCCTACCCTCTTTCCTAAATATTGGCCTCATAAAAATTTAATATTCTTATAATGGTAAATATTCAACAATTTTTCACCAATAATCACTAAAAGCAATAATAAATTCAAAATGTGTTGACATGACCGTTTCCTTTATTAGACTTAACCCAAATATATATCATTAACAAGATTTCCATGTGTTAAGTTAAATTTAAATATACCAGATGTCCTTGAAATAAAAAGACAAAATGAAAAGCGGAAAGATGTAATTATATGGAATATGCATTCGAAATATTTTTCCAAAATTCCTTTTCATAAGCGAGAAAAAAGATGAGAAAAATATTTAAAAAAAATTGTTTCGTCACTGTGCGACCGAGTATATTATAAAAAGTTCAGAGACGATATCTCAAAGATGACCAAGAATAAAGTCCGTCAGCTTTAAGTTTAGCATACGTTTCAGTATGTTCGATATGATCTACATTTACGTCTTCGATTAAAGGTAGAGTGTTACCAAATAGGACGTAGAGAACACATCTTATATGTTCTTGTAATATAACTACTTCTAAATTCAATGCAAATATAAATTTTTAGAGCTGACTGTCGTATCTTAGACAACTTAGACAAAATGTTATCACTTTTATAAACATAAATTTTGCCGCCTTTAAATACAATAGCGGCATTCTGAATCGATATCCATATTTTTTATTTCTTACTTGTCCCAACAAAAAATAACATTCTCGTAATACACATGAAATAATGTTAGTTCTAAAAGTCCACAAATTATTTTAATATGTTTTTAAAATGGGTTTGTAAATTAATGTAACACACATCTTAATCTTTAATAATTTACTTTAATATATAAAAAGCTGATTTTGTACGAGGTAATGACCTTAGTATACAGGATGTTATAATTTTTATAACATCGACAGCTGTTACCTAAGTAAACATACGGTGTATGTGTGTAACTTCAATAAAGGTATTTATTATTTATACACGTTCTGAATATTTTGAATTCATAGGCGGAACACGACACAATTTTCAGGTGGTTTTTCAGTTTGAGGTTCGAGTCGTAATTACCTCACAATATTTTGGATTCAAATTCTATATAATTACATCTTTCCATTTTTTATACGTTGTCTTTTATTTCAATGTCACCTTGAGGACAACCAACAGGAACAGGAAACCATTCCACTACCAACAGGAGAGAAACCATTTCTGTCGAAAAGGTCGACCATTATTTTTCATTTGAATCTACATGTTACTGTGTTATTTATTTATAAATATGAAATGTATGGGCTTCCACACAAGCATATACCTAGACTCTTTTCGCTTATTTACTTATCTCAGGGGTTAATTAAGGTTCTTTTCTACTAGGCTTAGCGTACACAGTGTAAATGTTTAAGAGGAATGATGTAACTAGTTTTGGTAATTATTTAAAATTGGTTTATTGATAAATACATTATATTTATAATATGCACATTTATTCCTAAATATTTTAAAACTTCTTAATGTTAAAGTTAATTATAGATATCGTCATAATATGGCATGGAAAATGTAAAAAAAACCTTATAATATATTTGAAGCCTCCATCCTGTTCTTAATAGAATTGAGTTTTTTTAAAACAAGTTCACTTGAGCGTCTTATTTAGCTTAGAGGATAAATACCCTCCAAGTGCTAAATAATAGTACTTTTAACATAACACTAGTCTTTTTTCTTATTTTCCCCTCCGTTTTTATTGTTAACCCTGCTTCTTTCAGCGTTATCTCTTTTGTGAGAATATTTGCTTGTCGTGTGTTCTCAATAAAATTTGGGAATTCGGGAATATGGAATGTAACTCGTAAATGTTCTTGTAGCCTGTGGATTTTGTATTGGTACTTTGTACAATGATCCTTTTTATAGTCGTACCTGTTACGTAGGTTGAAAAATATAATTTAAATAATAAATAGTAAATTTAAAATTTTAGAATTTATTACATAAATGTTACGTATTAGACAAGTGTACGTAATATATATCCCGTTCTAATTACGTATTACACTCATTCATTCAATTTTCTTTTATTAGTTTGTGTGTTGTAAGATATTACAACAATATGTATATTCCAACCAAACAGATATGACCCATGAAGAATCACTGTCGATATATTGTCTACATTCCCAGAAAGAATTCTACCGCAATAGATTCAAATCAATTGTAAACTATAAAACGTGTATGTAAATATGCTTTCTACGTATTACAACGCATTTTTCGCGAAAATTGCAATAAATTTGCACAACGGCCTACTACGGGCAGGATATATATCATCTGTTTCGTTGATGTAACTCAAGGCATTCCTACAAAGATTCGAAATCACTGCTTTTGATAGCTTAGCGGTTAAAGCTATGGTCCGGCAAGCCATGCACGTGGGAATCCTACTCAAGGGCGAATTTTTTTCTATAAAAAATTTGAATAAATCAGCGTCGTAATATGTAGAAAGCATATTTACATTTACACTACTTCGCGAAAAATGCAATAAATTTGTATAAAACGTGTATTTTGAACTTGGGTAATAGTAAATCTCTGACACAAAATTATAATATGCAAAAGTATGTGCACCTAACACCTACGTGCCCCGTCCTAGATCAGTTGGCCCGCTCGCTAAAATTTCACTTAAACAGATATTAGTCATTAAAATTCAAAGAATTTTCTTTTTTTACTACATAATACAATTAATTGAACAATTTAACGCAACTTAACATTAAGTTATATTGAAAACAATAACGATATTAAGAATAGAAATAAAACTACGGTTTTAATCTTCACTTTTAATCATTACTCGTAAAACGACAATTGTTTCGCCAACACAGTGGCTTCCTCAGGTGTTTACATCTAAACAGTACGTTACAAACTAAAACTGAGGAGGTGAGGAAGCCACTGTGTTGGCGAAACAATTGTCGTTTTACGAGTAATGATTAAAAGTGAAGATTAAAACCTTAGTTTTATTTCTATTCTTAATTATGGATCTTCATCAAGTAAATACCGAATCAATTCAATAACGATATTGAAAAGAAACAAAAATTATTTGTCTCTTAATTAAATAAATTGTAAAAGTCACCACGGCGTAGCATCACCTTTATTCAGTTCTCAATTCTTCTTGGCATCGTGCCAATTAAGTTCTGAGAATCTTGAGACGTAAATTCATTCCAAATTTCTTGCATTTTTTTAAAATTCTGGTATTGTTCTTCCAGGACTGGCACGCAACCGTGTTTTCATGGTACGACACAATGTTTCTATTGGTGACATAATAAAAGAATTTTTGAAACTAGAAGTTTAATTACTTATTTCTTAGCGTTATTTTAGACTTTCTTATATATCGAGCCTTTGGTACAAATTAATTACTTGTTTTGCACAAACGTACTATATTTATTAGAGTATATCGTGATAAAGATAATAATTCACCAATTTCTGCGTTTGATTTGCCAGTTTTAGATAACCTAACTATAATAGTTCGAGTTTTTCAACAATCACCTTGCCTCTGGCCATATTTACCCTTAAACTCACTTTTAATGCTTTTGACAACCAACCGCAATTGATTTCATATAATTTTGCATAGCCACCTCGATATTTACCTAATTTCTGAACAAAAAGTAAATAATTTTTAAACCCATAAAATACGCAAAATTCAAAAGTAATGTATAATTTAGCTTTTTGTTATAAAAATAAAAAAAAGCACGATACATACAGGCGAACCTCAACTTGCAAACGTCGTAACTAACGAACAGTCAAAATTGATACCACTTATTTAGCTAACGAACATAGTCTCTTGCTCTTGCTCTTGCGAACATATTTTTCGTAATTTCCCGTTTTAACTGAAACGTGCACGTACCTACGTGAGCGTCTGTGCGCATATAATCGATGTACATATTAGATGTTAAGTGTCTCTACGTCCGGTAAACGGTAATGAACGGTATATATTCGTGATTCAAAGCCTTTTATCGATAAACAAAATGGGTAAACGTAAACATGGAATTGGTAAGACAGGTACTAGAAAACGTTAAAAAATTGATATTGAAACAACAATTACACAGGTCTACAGTGATTTTGATGTTTGAAAGCTGTTTGCTAATTTGTATATGTTTGGGGGCCCTTATTCCAAAAAACGCCATATTTTTGCTCTATCACGTAAATTTTTTTTATAGCGCTCTATATCTTAAAAATGTGAATTTATTAATATACATACCTATGACAAGAATATGTTTGTTCCATGTTAGCCATGATTTTTAAATGAATTGATTTTTATGAAATTAAATATGATTGGGCAACACTGGTTAATATTAGATTTCTCAGCAAAGCAACAGAGTCGGCGCAGAAGCGTCAATACAACGTTGAAACCTGCTTATGTGCAGTTTGGTTGTGTTAGTCGTCGTGCTACTGTGTTCGCGCGCTTGTTGTCTTCGTTGTTGCGTATTTTGAGTGTTCTAGAACGTATAAATATGGAAAGAAGACATTGTGTGAACAATCCGAATAACTTTTGTTATATCTGTGGTAGTTATGTCGTAGTAAAGCAGAGGCAAACTATAACTTCGTTTATGAAAAATGTATACCACGCTTATTTTGGTGTAAAAATTGGCGACCAAGACAAGTCCTGGGTTCCTCATGCTGTTTGTGCCGTTTGCGTTGAAGCATTAAGAAACTGGCAAAAAGGTAGGAAGAAATGTTTAAGCTTTGGTGTTCCTATGGTATGGCGAGAGCCTAGAAATCACAGTGATGATTGTTATTTTTGTTCGTGTAATGTTCAAGGATTCAACAGAAAAAATAAGAAACAAATTGTGTATCCCAATCTTGACCAGATGTACCGATACCTACCGCCCCAAAAGCACTAGAAAACGTAATATCGTTAGAATCAGAGGAATATAATTGCGACCCAGATGACTCACATTTCACACCAGATTTCAGAGAGCCCGAAGTGTTTAACCAGAGCGAACTAAATGATTTAATTAGAGATTTGCACCTTCCAAAGGATGCATCCGAATTGTTAGCCTCCCGACTTCGTGAGAAACATTTACTGGCACCTGGCGTCACATCAAGCTTTTACCGGGATCGCGAAAAAGAGTTATGTCAATATTTTACTCAAGACGGACCGCTAGTGTATTGCAACAATATTCCTGACTTAATTTCAAAATTAGGAAATGTGCCGTATGTAAAAGAAGAATGGCGCCTGTTTATTGACTCAAGTAAGCGTAGTTTAAAAGGCGTTTTATTGCACAATGGTAACGAGCTGGCCTCGGTTCCCGTTGCCCATTCGGTACATTTAATGGAAACGTATGAAAATTTTGAACTTCTTTTAAAGAAAATAAACTACCAAGAGCATCAGTGGATGCTTTGTGGTGACCTTAAAGTGCTGTGTATGCTACTAGGACAACAAGGAGGTTATACAAAATTTCCATGCTTTATTTGTGAGTGGGATAGTCGAGCAAGGGATAGACATTGGACTCAAATAGAATGGCCCTCTAGAACAAGCCTTACGCCTGGTAGCAAAAATGTATTAAGAGATAGCTTGGTTGACCCCAAAAAAGTTTTACTGCCTCCTCATCAAACTTGGCTTGATGAAGCAGTTTGTTAAAGCCCTAGACAAAAATGGACAGTGTTTTAAATATTTGTGCGAGACATTTCCAGCCTTATCCGATGACAAGTTAAAAGAAGGTATTTTTGTTGGGCCGCAGATAAGAACATTATGCAAAGACAAGGATTTTCAAAACACAGTGACCAATGTCGAGAAAAACGCCTGGGTTTCATTTAAGGAAGTAATTGATAAGTTTCTTGGGAACTCTAAGGACGAAAACTACGAAAACTTTCATCGTCTAGGTTGTAATATGAGTTTGAAAGTGCATTTCCTGTTTTCACACTTGAACTATTTTCCTGAAAATCTAGGAGCAGTTAGCGAAGAACAGGGAGAGAGGTTTCACCAAGACGTTAAGGAAATGGAACGGCGATACCAAGGCAGATGGAACATAACGATGATGGCGGAATACTGCTGGATGTTAAAACGGGATATGCCCTTAAAAACATACAACCGAATGTCCGGACAACGCAGCTTTCTGGCAAAAAGACAAAGATTTCACTTAAAAAAGACTGAGTAAAGTATTTTTTTCCACTTTTTTAACTTGTATTACATCTTTTTACTCAATAAACAAATAATTTTTTTTATAAATATCGTTTTTTTCATTTAATATTTGCAAAAAAACCTTACGTGATACAAATAAATGCATAGAATTTTTGAAATCAGCCTACCAAAATTATATAAAATCAGTTTTCAAAATAAAAACATCTGTCAAATAGTTTAATTTTGTAGACCTGTGTTATCAAACGACGTGTAAGTTGGCAATCTTTTGCTGCAATTGGGCGTTACTTCAACATGAATCGTTCCACAATAGCGACAATATTAAACGAAAAACAATTACGTAGAAAATACAAGTCTGTTAAATCTGTAATTATTTCGAAAAAACGACATGTTACTCTTGAAAAAATGGAACAATGTTTGATAGCATGGATTCGGGATTTAAATAGAAAAAATCAACATTTAAAGAAGCAAGTGAAATCAATCATGAGGATATCAATTAGGAAATTATAGAAATAGCACATTAAACGAATTTAGAAATGAAAGCTGCAGAGATTATCTAATCATAAATTACTACAAATTCATGATGAAGTTGGAAAAGAATCAGATTAAATTAGGAAGCCAATACCCCAACAAAGGTTTTAACAGTCCAAATGATTGGTAGCGGGTCAAACCAAATTGAAAATGCGTTAAAAGCACTGGAGGAAAGCGATCCTAATGAAGAAAGAAGTGCTACACTGTGTCAAGGTGTTAAGAAACAATTAGCTTGTTATATGCAGATTTATGAAGAAAAAAAGAAAATGTTCACCCAATCTACACTTGAATCATTTTTTAATAAACTAGACCAAAATCTGGATAAACCCGTGCCAAGATTTGCAAAAGGAAAGTGGTACACAGATGCACACATATTTTTTGTTGTTTCCCTTGGGTGTTATATTCTTGTAGTAAGAAATGTACAG
Source organism: Melolontha melolontha (assembly GCA_935421215.2). Taxonomy (NCBI): domain Eukaryota; kingdom Metazoa; phylum Arthropoda; class Insecta; order Coleoptera; family Scarabaeidae; genus Melolontha; species Melolontha melolontha. Next base: position 72,917,321 of record OW285235.1, read on the forward strand.
AGAATTTATTTAAAATTCTACTTTTATGTGAAATAAATTCTTTATATGTACATATTAAATTTGCTTTTTACTGTTTCATAAAGTATTACGAACATTCATAATCGTACATGTTGCTATGAATAATGGGTTTGATAATTTATTACACCACCATCCACAACTAGTTTTCCAAACTAGGTTTTCTCAGTCGGTGAATTTTCAAATCTGAGACCTCTAACTTCTCGGGTTCCACATAGGAAAGACGTGTCTAAAATATGAGTTGAGCACCAGTACACTTGTACACAAAAATTTTATTTATCTATTTTATATAAGTTAAATTTGAACTAAGCTCTCTTTAGGTTTCTTTTAAATATATTCTTTTATATAGGGATTAATTAATTAGCAATATTGGAATGAGTAAATAAAGCAAACACAGGTTAAAAAATAAAATAAATATTTTATATATTAATACAAAAATAAAAAATAAAAGAATATATCTTTACAAAGTATAAAGATGCTGTATCATATAACAAAGATACTGAAGGTAAAAACATTCATTGCCAATTGACCGCTAAATGCATGGAAAACATCCTCCTTAATGACTCCGATCAACCTTTCTAAAATAATCAAGTTTAACATTAAATTCTCCCCAGAAAACCACACTGTATATTCAGATTCTGAACCGCGAACAAAAACTACGCCTTGCTATGCACAAAAAGGCCTGACTCCAATCGGACAAACTTTTCATTTAGAATTTTAACAAAGAATTTTTAGTACTAAACTGTATTATCTGTATTCCTAATAATTAAATCTCTTAACTACTAGCTTTAATACAATGGAAATATAATCATGAGAATTATGACGTCATCAAATTTTAATTCTACTTACAAGATTAATGGAGACTTTCACGAAAAAGGTGCTTAATCAAATTAAACATAAAAAATTCGAGAATTTAACTAAATAAATGTCGGGAATTTATATCTCTAAAACATCAACTATTAAACACTTTCAAACAATCAAAACCCGAACTAATTAAATATAATTAAAATATATTTCACGAAGCAAGTACCTCTTCGTTCAATGGCTAGAATTCGTCTCCCAGATTGGTCTCGACTTTCACATCAAATCCACACCGGATACCAGTTTTTCCCTCTAGTTACCGCTCGCAAAATTTATTATATACATTTAGTATACAGTCATGTCACAAAATATTTTATTTAAAAAAAAATCCATAGCAATATATATAGCCAGTAATAATGAGGAGCTCATATGAGACATTACGAATTAAACTTACGAACAATTTTTATAGAACGTATTATGTTCGCAAGTTGAGGTTTGCCTGTATCTTTGTCAAGATTATAATAAATAAATATTGAGATTAATATCGTACGTATGTATAAATTCAATAAATTTTACTGTTTCTTAAAAATATTGGAATTTTGGAGAATGGGCCAACTGATACGAAACGAGGCTCGTAATTACCTAACAAATTTGAAGATAACAAAAAAATTCCAGATTTTCAAATTAATTTTATTTATTCGTGTTACAAAATATAATAAGTATAATACTATTATAATTATTATTTGCATAAAGGGATTCTATTATATTATAGTATAAGATATAATAAATTATAATTGGTCATCTGATTCCAACAAGTGCATTTCAGAATCCAATTCATTTAAATGTATAATAAATTTTTTATGCTCTTCGGTTAGTGTTTCTTTGGATATAGTCCTTTTCAATTTTTTAAGTATGTTTGCACACGGCTTGCCGCAAATCTGAAGTAATTTCAGCAAACCCTTGCCTAGTTAATACCTCAATATTACACTGTTCATCAACATTTTGTGATGCTACGTTTCCTTTTACCAAACTCCAAATCAACTCGATCGGATTAAGCACCACAGTGATATTCACTATATGGCCTAAAACTCGTACTTAATTATCAATCTTGTATTCTGGTTGTGGTTTATTTCGTCATATTATCTCAAGTAATTCACATTTTATATTTTTGGATGATGTGGTATTTTTATTATATCTTTCTTCTTAGACGAAGGGGTAGGTACTTTATTAATTAGAAGACTGTGGCAAGGTGCGTTGTCCATTACGATAATTGAATTATCTGATATATTATGTCCCAACCGTGATTTAAAACATTTTGAAAAATTTTCATAATTCATTTCATCGTTGTAATCTCCACTTTTTGTTTTGGATTTGAATAAAAGCGACACCTCATTAATAAACCCCATTTCACCACCGGCGTGACCCATAATCCATCTTTGTCCTGTGCCATCTTTCTTTAACACACCTTTTTCCTCTGGAGTTTGCCAACACCTAGATACAGTCTAAATTTTATTCGCATACTCTCGTCAAAATATACCTTGTAGCTTTGTGTTTTCACCAAGACTATCATTATAATTTATAAACCGTAAGTACTGTGCTCTCCATGCCACAATATCCTACGCTCCACATTTCTTATATATATATATATATATATATATATATATATATATATTGTCGTGGCGCATTCCCATTTACATGAGAGGCCCTGGAACAAAAATACTAGGTAATATTTATCCTGTAACAATAAGTTTGTATATTAGAATTTTTCGGAACTGTATACTTCATATGTCAAATCAACGAAGTTAATTCCGCGTATAAATTGCTTAAATTTGTGTATTTATCTTATTATATTCTATTTCTCCTTTTTCTTTAGCCATTTTCACTAATATTGTTGTAATTACGAATATTTTTAACTTGGTTGATTGATTATTTTATAGCAATTTTCTTTAGAAATAACTGTACCTATTTGAATTATTTACGGCGGGAAATATCCCAATTTTGTACAGGCGCATAGCGAAAGTTTGTATATTGCTAGGTTAGATTCTTATATTTTAAAATTAAAATGATTAATTATGTGAGATATCTAAACGATTTGTTGTTATAAATTAACTCATTTAGAAATATCAAGATTAGATTAAAAATTACAAACATGAATCAACGAATAAGAAGCAAGGACAGAAAACAATCGCTAGTTAGCGTGGGTTGTTGATTACACGTGTCGGAATATTTTTAAGAGAGTTCCAAGAATTAAGTTAAAAATTTATAAAATAAAGTACAATATCCGTACCCGAAGTCCTATCTTTCGAATCACCAACATTTAAAGCATCGATAGACGCAATATCCAACTCCAACTCCTACCTAGAAGATATTAAAACGAATTTCCTGTCCCGAGGGACGCTAACCTGCCTAATTCCTTAACCAGAATCTTTATCCTGTAGAAAAGGATCCTGAAACCGTTTGAATATCCAGAAGCCTCAATCTACCAAACTTGAGTACTTTTTAATCTATTTTCTAAAACACCAAAACTATTTATATTATAATTTGAATACAATCGTTTGATATTATTTATTTTATGCGAAACACTTTAATTATCACTAAGTATCCCTTTATATCGAAAAATACAGTTCCCTTGTGTTTAATTCAAGTAAATTTAGTCATTGTAGTTATGTATCATTTCATAAATATAAAGATAACCTAATTTTCAAATCATAACATGAATACGTGACCGTATATAGGTTAATGTAATCGAATATCAATGTAAACACTTACCTTTAAAAGAAAAGTTTTTAATTAAACCATTTATTTATTCTCATAACTCTCTCGTTTTCTCTATTAGATTACATATCCAGAATTTAATTATATATTAACTTGCTTATTAACACACATCTATATTACACTGAGTACCAGACCCACACTATTGTTGTTAATAAATTATAAATTCATTTTATCAATCTGAGCTAGTAGGTGCCCATTAAAACATACTAATCAAAATATAAACTAGAAGATTATGTACCCTGAAGAGAACGATTAAGATAAGTACAAACTTTATTTACTTTTACGAACAATTACTCTTTATGCCCTTAGTTCAAGCGACATCTGTAAACATAAGTATTAGCAACATTTATAGGTCGTTTATTAAACTTTATCAGCATAGTCAATATTTAAAATTACATAATCTTAATTATTCATTACATTTCAATTAATATATAACGTTGTGGAATTCTTAATACACTACCAACGTACGTTAACAAATTCATCATTAACTTACGTTGCACATAACAATAAATATATATATATATATATATATATATATATATATATGAAGCGTTGTTCTTCGGGATATTTCGTCCTGAGACGGACAACTTTCTTCCTGACGTTTCGGTGACATCACTTTCACATTTTTCTAGAGGATTTTCTCGTTGCGATGGTAACTTCAAGAGTGTGTCGATTTCCTGTAACGCTCGTATTATATGGTCCCGTCGTAGTGGGGACGCGTGTCTGACTCCTCGCGATTGGTACGTCAGTTGTTCTGTCGCTTTCGACTATTGGTCGATCAGTTTGCGTTCGGTCCGAGTTAGTATGACTGGGCTGTGGCAATTTGTTATCATTACGTCGCTTGTGTGTAATCTGCCTGTTGAGCAAGGCCGGCTTCCATGTGTCAGGCAAACGCTGTTCGTCGTCACGTTTGTTCATACAGTTTTGTGGTTTCTCAATTTCTATAGCTTCTCTTATAATCCTGTACGTTAACCTCGTACTGCGTGCTATAGTTTTTGTACCGTCAAAGTCGATGGTGTGTCCTGTATGTAGCACATGCTTAGCTAGGGATGATGTTGTTTCTTTTTCAGCTACCGAATTTCTGTGCTCTTCCCTCCGTATGCTGGTTTTACGGTTAGTATGCCCTATGTATGTTTGTTCGCATTCATAGCACGGTATTTCGTAGACCCCTTGGTTTTCTAGTTCTATCTTGTCCTTTGTATTTATTAATCAAAATGTCTCTTATTTTCCTGTCTGTCGTATAAATGGTGTCTAAGTCGTGTCGGCGTAATATTCTACCTATTTTCTCAGTCGTACCTTTCACGTAAGGGAGAAATGTTGTCCGTGTAGATCTTTCTTTCTTTTTTTGGTTGATTCTTGTTAATTCGTGTCGCTCTGTTAATGGTATGTTGTGAATATCCGTTCGCTTGAAATATGTTTTTTATTGTTCTCATTTCTTCGTTTCGATGTTCTGCGAAGAAATGAGAACAATAAAAAACATATTATGTACAAGCGAACGGATATTCACAACATACCATTAACAGAGCGACACGAATTAACAAGAATCAACCAAAAAAGAAAGAAAGATCTACATGGAGAAAATAGGTAGAATATTACGCCGACACGACTTAGACACCATTTATATGACAGACAGGAAAATAAGAGACATTTTGCCTAATACAAAGGACAAGATAGAACTAGAAAACCAAGGGGTCTACGAAATACCGTGCTATGAATGCGAACAAACATACATAGGGCATACTAACCGTAAAACCAGCGTACGGAGGGAAGAGCACAGAAATTCGGTAGCTAAAAAAGAAACAACATCATCCCTAGCTAAGCATGTGCTACATACAGGACACACCATCCACTTTGACGGTTCAAAAACTATAGCATGCAGTAACGTACAGGATTATAAGAGAAGCTATAGAAATTGAGAAACGACAAAACTGTATGAACAAACGTGACGACGGACAGCGTTTGCCTGACACATGGAAGCCGGCCTTGCTCAACAGGCAGATTACACACAAGCGACGTAATGATAACAACTTGCCACAGCCCAGTCATACTAACTCGGACCGAACGCAAACCGATCAGCCAATAGTCGAAAGTGACAGAACAACCGACGGACCAATCACGAAGAGTCAGACACGCGTCCCCACTACGACGGGACCATATAATACGAGCGGCTCAGGAAATCGACGCACTCTTGAAGTTACCATCGCAACGAGAAAATTCTCTAGAAAAAGGTGAAAGTGATGTCACCGAAACGTCAGGAAGAAAGTTGTCCGTCTCAGGACGAAATCATCCAAACGCGGCGAAATATATGGTAAAAGCGACAGTCCGGCAAACTGTAGACTTGGATTCGAGTTCCAACATAGACAATATTTTTCAATTAAAAATTTCGTATGATTTTCTTTGCAATTTGTAGACAGCAATGTTTACATCCCCACTTACTTTGCAATTACATACATACTAATTTGATATTTGTAAATATTTCATATAAAAGCCGAAAAACTCCAATAATTTATCAGTTGTTTATCAACGGCTAAGAAATTATCTAAACACTGACATATATATATATATATATGTATATATATATATATATATATATATATATATGTATATATATATATTGATAACGAGCAGCCTCTCGTTGTGCTAGGTTTTGAAAACGAGCAAGATGCGTAATAAAATAATGTAAACGTTTATGAATATAAAAATGCTCAGCTGTGAATAAATGGCTTGTTAGATTTTATATTTATTCGGTGAATTTTACATCTACGAACTAATTACATTGCTCTAAGTAACATATAGATGGGGTTGTTCGAGTTTAATCTATATGCGCAAGATGCAAAGTTGCCTACTTGCGAATTATTCCATAAATGTAACCTAAAACAGCTGTTCGGATATAAACTTATTAATAAGTATTAATTAATGTGCGTTTATTATCTTCAGGGTCCGGCTAAACTCGAGAACAAAATAGACTCTAGTGTTAGGGCATTGTGATATGTCCAAATTTAAAGTGCGAGTTCGGTGACTTCAATCAAACACTACTGATATTTTTAGATTCCTAAATGATAGGTTAATTGTTGTTAATGCTATACTACAAAATAAAACGTCGAGATCAGATTCACGAATAATAACTTTAATGTTCTTAAGATCTCTATTAACAGGTAAGTTATAAGCATTAATTGTTAAGTATAATTTGTATATAAATTTTGTAACGTGATAAATTTAATATGTTATTTAACTATGATAAATTACGAAAAATATTACATGAAATAAATGAAATAGATAAATATAGAAATAGTGAAGATAATCTTTAATTAATTAGGAGAATTAAGTCAATAACTTTAATATAACTAGAATGTATGACGTAAAACAAAGAAAAATTAAATTAAAACGTAACTGTATTCTTCCTCTTTAAAAGTAATAAATAACCTAAATCTTATATATCGTATTTAATAATGTATATCTTAACTAATATAAATAATATACTATATTCTTTTTTAATATGATTGTTTAAATTGTCTTTTCAATATAGATGTGAGATTTTAAAGAATACTTAAGTAATTGGTGCAGGATTCTGGATAAAACGGGATCTCAAAAGGTTTTGGAAAGGCAGGTTTTTCGTCGGCGTTCGAACGGCGTCACCCCGGTCAAAAACACTTTCTAACGAACTGCTTCTCGGCAAATTGCTCTTGGCAATATTTTTGTCACTGGTACACGTACGAACTTGAAATATGTGTCCAACAGGAGCTGGGAATATTGGTAAGATGTTTAACTAATTGGACGTATGAATTTACTTGTATTTATTGTAATTTTCTTCTTGTTTTTAGTGATACACTCAAAAATACGTCTGGATGCTTTAATGGCGATTTTTCAAGTTACGCTAACCTTCTTTTATTTTTGTTACTTGATTTTGATTCGTTCATCGGTATGTATTCATTTAATCTCGACAATTACTACTAATGAAAATGACAATTCAATAATTTTAAATACATTTACATGTTGTAATAAATATTTTCTTAATTTTAAAACTAATATGCATATAATGTGTATGTCAAAAATAATACATTATGCTGTTTTTATTATGGGATATTTTCCCGCGATTGACAATTCAAATTATGTACAGTTATACCTAAATAAATGGCGTCATTAATGATTTATCAATTAAGTTGATTTTTTTTTGTAAATACAAATTATCGAACTGAAAATACTATTACAAATGAAATGTTAGATTATAAATGTGTGAATGTCTTAAAAAAAAAATAATTAAACTTGCGTATTCAACTTTATTGATTTGACGTGGGAAGAATTCAGTTTTGACATATAATTAACTATTCAATAACTTATTTATATACATTAAGAGATTGTCCTTTTGCTTATTGGGGCATACTTGAGTGTGGGCTTGACCTACCTCAATTCCCCAGTAATTTGGTATGCCGTTATTGACTTGGCAAAGAGGCTTATCCAAATTATTCTCTTTGAACTATTAAGTTGTTTGCTTTATCATATGAGTTTTTGTGCATATAAGCTGTTTTTAATATACATTTATAGTTAATGCTTGTCCCTTTAAGTGTTGATTTGTTAATATTATTTTTGAACTGTTAACTTTTTGAAGTCTGTTTTTTTTTTTTATTAAAAAGAAAATTATTATCTCTTCTTGATATATTGTAACGATGTTTTAATAGTTAAAATGATTTGTTTTGGGGGTTTACTCTATTTATTTTACTTGTTGATGGTCCATGCTTAAAGTTTTCTTTTTTTTTTTAAACTTGATATATTAATATAGGTTTTAGTTTTCACAATAAATAATTCTTTCATGTTAAATACATGTTCTGACTAGCGAATCCTACTCTTTTCTTATTATAATACCATTCCTTATTATATAATTAAATTCCCCATTATTAGACATTCTCATCTATATTTCTATATATTCATATTTATAATACTAATTCATATCTTATTCATACTTTATATCCCCATATTATATATTTATTCCTACTATCTCTATTAATCTAGACTTTTTCCATTCCTTTAACATTACATCAAACCTTCTATTTATTCTTAGCATACTATTACTTATATATATATTACATTTTAGGAATTCATTTTATTTAATTTTAAGCATGTTAATATTCGTTTTGTTTCCCCATTACATATTTAACTGTTTATCATATTATATCATGTAGATACTTGTTCTTTCTATATTTGTTTGTATATCATATTATTTGTGTTGTGTTGTTTCAGTTTTTCGAACTGTTAACTACCCCTTTATGTCTTTCAAGTGTAACTGTATATTATATTTTAATTATAGATATTGATTTGTTGATATTAAATTTATATGTGTTTAGTTCTTATTCAAATTTGTTTTTTTTTTTTATGCTGTATAATCTTGTAACATTGATATATGATACCTCCCCTTTATATAATCGGTGTTAGGCTCGATTAATTCATATGTATTATAGCCTAATTTCTGATTTATTATAAATGGTCCTTGATAGGCCTTCAGTAGCTTACCCATGATTTTCTGTTTTGCATTAGATACTCTTAAGCTTTTGACTATAACTCGGTCACCTAATTCATATGTTTTGTATTTCTTGCTATAGTCATTCTGTTTCTTTTCCCATTTATTCTTACGTTTTATTAATTTTAGTCTGACCTCATCTGTACGTTCCGATAAATTTACTAACTCTGGCTCTACCCATGGTCTTTGTGGTGCTTCTCCTGTAAAAATCTTTATTGGACAGTGATTGTGGACTGTGCTGGGTGTGTTATTTAATATAAATTCAATTTGTGGTAGATGTCTAGCCCAACGATTATGTTTTTCATCTAACAAAATTCTGAGATACTTTAATATTTCTCGTATGTATCTTTCGGTAGGATTACCTTGTGGATATCGTATCGAGGTGTAGTAGGTTTTAATATTCCTTGTATGTAAAAATTGTTTATATCTATCATTTGTAAAATAGGTCGCATGATCTGAGAGTATAGCTTGTGGAGTACCATATTGGATAAAATAGTCTGTAAGTGCTTGTAGTACTGTATCTGTATTGCATTTTTGCGTTGGGATTAACTTTATATATTTTGAGAAAATGTCACATATTACTAGGATGTTCTTGTATCCTTTTGTGCTTGAGATGAGATTTGACAAGAAATCTATTGATATTAATTCTAATTTATCGTATGCTATTATGTTACTACTCCATTTATTAAAAATCCACAGTATTTCCTGGAATTAGGTTCTAAATTTATCAGCCAAAATGCGTTTTTTAAATCTAATTTGCTGTAATAGTTTTTGTTACCACATTTCGTTATTAGTATATCTATGTTTTGAGGCATTTCGTATTCAGGTTTGATACGTTTGTTTAGTGATCTTGCATCTAAACATATCCTTAACGATAAATCTTTTTTCTGAACAATAACTATGGGATTGATGAAATATGTATTAGATTTTTCAATAATACCAGATTCTTCTAATCTGTTAAGCTCCATATTAACTTTTTCCTGATAATGGTATGGTATTGGGTAGTTTCTGCTCGATAATGGGTTGTCATTGTCTATTCTTATTGTATGTTGATAGTTACGTGCGAATACTACTACATCATTGATTAATGTTAGGTTGTCAGATAAAATTTTTACTAATTTTGATGGGATCATATGATATGGTATATTTTGTAGTTTAATTATTTCTTCTATATCTTCTAAATTATTTACTGTTCTGAGGGTATTTAATTCTTTTCTTACTTCCACTTCTTCTACATTCTGCATTCCTATTCCATCTTCCTTTTCTTCCAATCCATATATATAATCATCATTATTCATTTTAATATTTATTCCTTCTTCCTTATTACTACATTCATTATCATAACTATCTGTATTCAATCTTTCTTGTAATATATTATTAATCTCCTTCTGTAAATGTTTATCTTTAAAATAATTATATTCATATTCTTCTTCCTCAGATAACTGTTTCTCCATCCTTATCTCTATTTCATCGATCATTATTATTTTTCTTTTGAAATCCAATATCATTTTTAAATTCTTAATGTTATCTATCCCAATTATGCAATCGTATTGCAGTTTACCTATAATGTAGCATTGTATGACATATTCCTTATCTTTCACCATTATTTCCGTACATATTCTTTTTTGAATTTTCCCCATTCTTTTACCATTAGCGGCTATCAAATCTGTTCCCTTAGTCCTTATAATTTTCTTTTCATAATTATCGATTAAGATTGCCTTTTTCTCTTCTAATAACGTTATTTCGGCTCCAGTATCTATTAAACAGCTTAGTTCTATGTTTGTAAATTTAATCTTAATAATTGGTAGAGAGTGCGTATCTATATTATGGGTTCCAGTTTCTTCTACGTGTATGAACTCTTCAAAGGGTTGATAAAAAGTTATATTGTTTAATTTTGAGGGGTAGTTACAGTCGATTTTATTTAAAGATTTTGGGTTGAGGTGCTTGGTGTCGGGTTGGTGTACATATCGATTTCCGAAATCGGCATTTTTTTTTTTACATCCTCCGATTCTTGTCTAGAGGGCAGTGGTGACAATGGTCTCCGGCAGTAGTTATTAACACGTCCTCTATTACGGTATCTATAATTATTCATACCTCTTCTTCCCGGCGGGTTGTTGTACTGATTGTTATTATTCTGACGATTAGCATCATACGTTCGTGTATTATTATTATAATTATTATTATTAGGGGGTGGATAATTCGAAAGATTGGGTCTATTGTTATAATTATGAAAAGGATTTGTAGAATGGTTACGATAATTTTGATGAGTGTTATAATTTGGTGCAGGACTTGCGTGATTATTATTATAATTAGTGTTACTATTATTAGTTGTTAGATTCGCCTGAGTATAATTGTTGTTAGTTCTGTTATTATTATATGAGGTTGTTTCTTGTACATGATTCGGTCGATTATTTTGTGAGTAATTTTGTCTAAAAGATGGATTATGTATGGTGTTATAATTTGTATTGCTCGGTCGATTATTAGAGGAATTATATAGACTGTTATTTGTATTACGTTGTACTGTTGGAAAAGAACTACGATTACCTTCTGCAAAGTCATCTAATCTTCGGAGAATTTCTATTAAGGAATCCATATCATTGACTCGTTGACAAATAATTGCTTGTGTGTCCGAATAAATGAAATGGTTCAGTAACTGTCGTGCTATGGTTGATTCCTCCATATCAGCTATGTGTTTACACAGGTTGTACATTCTTGAAGCATATATCTCCCTAGTTGTTGAGCCCATTCTATATTTACCGGTTAGAAGTCTGATTTTGGCACGATTTTGTTGTGCTTCATCCCAGTAATTCCTCTTAAATAATGACACGAATTGCTCTACGTCCTCGCAATGGTCTTCAATGCGCAAGAACCACTCCTGAGCACTATCTTTAAGTGTAACTCTTATTATGTCCATCTTTTGTTTATTGTCCGGAACATCAATTAAATAACGCAGGAGTCCATTTAAATAGAGCATGGGGTGTACGTGCGTTATATCTCCATCGAAATGAGTTAAATTTTCTATTTTTATGGTGATACCTCCTGTGTTTATGCAATTATCAGACGCAGTATATCTTTTGATCTTCGTTTCAATTATCCTCAGTTCGGATTCATAATACCTTTTATTATTATCCTGGTTCGTTCGGAAGGTGTCAAGATTATCTTTTACTTGATTGATCTCTTGTTCGTAGAATGTCCTATGTTCCCCCATCTGAGTGTTGAGACTATCGGTAAAATGTTGTTTTAGATTTAACGATGTTATTTCGTTACTTAGGTTAAAATCTGTTAATTTGTTATTTAATTTTGTATGAGCTTCGTTACAGGACTTTGTTATTTCGGTTTTTGTTTCCGTATTTGCGGTTATTATTTTATTGTTGGTAATTACGTAAATTTCCTGTGAAGTATTCTCTAATTGTTTGGCCCAATGTTGGTTATGGACATTTAGAGTTTCGTCCATTTTCAGCAAGCATTTTAACTCGCTTTCTTCTAGTGTTTGATGTATTATCTTCTCGATCTTTGTTTGACTATCTTTCAAACCCTTTATATCCATCTTTATTTCTTCCTTGTCCTGTTTGAGTTGTTCTAATTTGCTGTTGAGATTAGTCTATGAGACTGATATTAGTCTCTAATCTATTATTATTTTCTGTGATTAGTTGTTTGAAATTTTCATTATTAATTTCTAATTTTCGTGCTAAATTCATTTCTATCTGGCTGATATTTGTTTCTAATTTTCGCGTTAAATTAGTTTCTAATTGACTTATATTTTTATTGTTAGCATCTAGTTTTTCATTATTTTCCGCTACAAATTGTTTAAAATTAGCTTCTTGTTTTTGTTGCATATTCATTATCAAAGCGGTTAACGAATTAAAGTTCATCGTCGCCTCTTCCTTTGAAGCTTCTGCTTGTGCTGTGGCTGTAACAGAATCACCCTGATCAGCCTGGTCCTCTCTATCTGCTAGGTTTTCCCTTGACTTACTCCTTGTACGCTTGTCCATATTATTATTATTATTGAAAAAATATATATGATAGTGTTATGATTATAGGTTCTATTAGTTTATGTATATTAATTATTCCTATTCTGATGTTTTAGTATTAGTGTTATATTTGCTAATAAATTGTATAAATAAATTCTTATCTCTTCAAATAATTATTATTTTAATCTTTTTGACCTATTCGTTTAGTGTTTATTATACAAACAATAACCCCTTTTAAAAAAACAAACTTACAAATCCTGTTCCTGGGTACCAGTCAGCATCCTATCACACAAAAATGACCACAAGAAGCAAAATACAACTTACAATTATAAAAATTTTGTATCTTAAATAAATCTAGAAAGAATACAGTTTTTTAAATTTATTCTCTCTCGTTTTATTTTGTATTACGTGTTTGATTGAGCACGTTTTCTAAGCGACACGTTGCGGCGACAATTGATAACGAGCAGCCTCTCGTTGTGCTAGGTTTTGAAAACGAGCAAGATGCGTAATAAAATAATGTAAACGTTTATGAATATAAAAATGCTCAGCTGTGAATAAATGGCTTGTTAGATTTTATATTTATTCGGTGAATTTTACATCTACGAACTAATTACATTGCTCTAAGTAACATATAGATGGGGTTGTTCGAGTTTAATCTATATGCGCAAGATGCAAAGTTGCCTACTTGCGAATTATTCCATAAATGTAACCTAAAACAGCTGTTCGGATATAAACTTATTAATAAGTATTAATTAATGTGCGTTTATTATCTTCAGGGTCCGGCTAAACTCGAGAACAAAATAGACTCTAGTGTTAGGGCATTGTGATATGTCCAAATTTAAAGTGCGAGTTCGGTGACTTCAATCAAACACTACTGATATTTTTAGATTCCTAAATGATAGGTTAATTGTTGTTAATGCTATACTACAAAATAAAACGTCGAGATCAGATTCACGAATAATAACTTTAATGTTCTTAAGATCTCTATTAACAGGTAAGTTATAAGCATTAATTGTTAAGTATAATTTGTATATAAATTTTGTAACGTGATAAATTTAATATGTTATTTAACTATGATAAATTACGAAAAATATTACATGAAATAAATGAAATAGATAAATATAGAAATAGTGAAGATAATCTTTAATTAATTAGGAGAATTAAGTCAATAACTTTAATATAACTAGAATGTATGACGTAAAACAAAGAAAAATTAAATTAAAACGTAACTGTATTCTTCCTCTTTAAAAGTAATAAATAACCTAAATCTTATATATCGTATTTAATAATGTATATCTTAACTAATATAAATAATATACTATATTCTTTTTTAATATGATTGTTTAAATTGTCTTTTCAATATAGATGTGAGATTTTAAAGAATACTTAAGTAATTGGTGCAGGATTCTGGATAAAACGGGATCTCAAAAGGTTTTGGAAAGGCAGGTTTTTCGTCGGCGTTCGAACGGCGTCACCCCGGTCAAAAACACTTTCTAACGAACTGCTTCTCGGCAAATTGCTCTTGGCAATATTTTTGTCACTGGTACACGTACGAACTTGAAATATGTGTCCAACAGGAGCTGGGAATATTGGTAAGATGTTTAACTAATTGGACGTATGAATTTACTTGTATTTATTGTAATTTTCTTCTTGTTTTTAGTGATACACTCAAAAATACGTCTGGATGCTTTAATGGCGATTTTTCAAGTTACGCTAACCTTCTTTTATTTTTGTTACTTGATTTTGATTCGTTCATCGGTATGTATTCATTTAATCTCGACAATTACTACTAATGAAAATGACAATTCAATAATTTTAAATACATTTACATGTTGTAATAAATATTTACTTAATTTTAAAACTAATATGCATATAATGTGTATGTCAAAAATAATACATTATGCTGTTTTTATTATGGGATATTTTCCCGCGATTGACAATTCAAATTATGTACAGTTATACCTAAATAAATGGCGTCATTAATGATTTATCAATTAAGTTGATTTTTTTTTGTAAATACAAATTATCGAACTGAAAATACTATTACAAATGAAATGTTAGATTATAAATGTGTGAATGTCTTAAAAAAAAAATAATTAAACTTGCGTATTCAACTTTATTGATTTGACGTGGGAAGAATTCAGTTTTGACATATAATTAACTATTCAATAACTTATTTATATACATTAAGAGATTGTCCTTTTGCTTATTGGGGCATACTTGAGTGTGGGCTTGACCTACCTCAATATATATATATATATATATATATATATATATATATATATATATATATATATATATATATATATATATATATAGTAAATTCAATCAGTTGGCGATTTAAGGTATGGCTTTACTTTAAAGTATATATATTTAAAACAACCCTACATGTTTCGGCAATGATGCCTTTATCAAGGATATAAAATATAAATGACAGTATACAAATGTCATATAAATTATTCAAAGATACATTCCAATAATAATTGAATAATTTTATCCATAGCAACTCAATTATATGACATTTGTATACTGTCATTTATATTTTATATCCTTGATAAAGGCATCATTGCCGAAACATGTAGGGTTGTTTTAAATATATATACTTTAAAGTAAAGCCAGACCTTAAATCGCCAACTGATTGAATTTACCAAATCATACCAGGGTCACGAAATAATTTTATATATATATATATACAGATTGTCTCACTAATTTGGAACCATATGGAAAACTTTTTTATTATTAATTTTAGGAAAAAAAGTTATTCTTCATAAAAAGTTCCGCATGTTCTAAAATCTAAAATACAATCATCAAATATTAAATTTTTTCAGTCGTATACGCGGTTTATCGAAAAATATGAATTTTACTCAAGAGTAAAGTACCTTTATATTTGACAATTTCGAAAATTGTTATAAAGAAAAGTTGATCAGAACTAAAAACTACGTTCAAATATGCAATTACATTGAAAAATTAGGTTATGTTATTTTTTTACTAATCTTTTTATTTTCAATGAATATTTATCTCTTGTGATTATGGAAACACATGATAACCTTTTCGTTTATAAATGTTTTCTAACAATTTTGCAATTTAAACACGTAATTAAATAGTAACTAATGCATGTCCATTTATTTTGCAAATAAGAAAATACATACAAATACTAAGTTATGTTTAATACTAGAAATAAACAGAAATTTATTTTTCACTCATTCCACTAATGCCTCGACATATCCACCTTCTCGTTCAATACATTTAATCATTGTATCAGTAAATTCACGTAATACATCTCGAAACGGTCTTTTCTGGTAAACTTTTTGTTTCAAGTAACCCCATAAGAAGTAATCAAGGGGGGTTAACTCAGGGGATCTAGCAAGCCAAAAAAGATCACAATATCTGTGAATAACTTTTCCATGGAGCATATGTTCAAGATATTCGTTAACATTCAATGTAATGTGGCACCGTCTTGTTGGAACCAAATACATTGACGTTCTTGTATGGGTAGTTCGTCCATGAAGTCATTGATATGAGTTTGTAAAAACTGTAAATAACGTTCGGCATTCATAGATTGTCGAAAAAAAGGCTCTGTTAATGTGTTCTTATAAATGCCACACCACACAATCGTCTTAAATGAATATTGGTCATGAGACTTTATTACAAAATTTTGATTATTGTCAGATCACCAGCGAGAATGTTGTGACGAGACATTTGATGGAAACGTTGCCTCATTGGAAAAAATTATATGCCTCTTCTAACTCTCCTTGGATGAGACAACAAAAATCAAAGCGCCTATCATAATCCCTTTCTTTCAATGTGTGAATGATTTTTGGTTTGAATGGTTTATATTTATATAGTTTTAAAATTTTTACCACTGAATCTTTACTTACATTTTGTTGCATCAACTATTTCCTTTTGCGCAATAACAGTTTTGGATTTTCTACCACAGACAGCATTACTTCAAACTGCGTATTCTCATCGGCAGCCAGCTTTTGGCGTTTTCCAGTAAAATTATTTTTAATACTTCCAGTACTCTTAAATTTATTTACTATTGAATGATTAATATTTTTATTGGGATGTCTACTATTAAAAATAATGGCTGCTTCTCTATGTGTTTTATTAATTTTCTCCCACAATCAAAACAATTTCTATTTTCTCTTCACAAGTTAATAACGCTATCATTTTTATGCGACATACACTCTAACGCGTTTTGAAACACTGTCAAACTTTATTGCTATCAACAAATCATTTGTATGTCAGTGCATCCTAGATTACATGTAACTACAGTTAAATTTGCATTGATATTGTAGACAAAAAAGAAAAAAATAATTTTTTCAATGTAAATGGATATAATTGCATATTTGAACGGATTTTTTAGTTCTGATCAACTTTTCTTTATAACAATTTTTGATATTGTCATATATAGAGGTACTTTACTCTTGAGTAAAATCATATTTATCGATAAACCGCGTATACGACTGAAAAAATTTAATATCTGATGATTATATTTTAGATTTTAGAACATGCAGAACTTTTTATGAAGAATAACTTTTTTTCTAAAATTAATAATAAAAAAGTTTTCCATATGGTTCCAACTTAGTGGGACAATCTATATACAGTGTGTATAAGCCAAATGGAATAAATTTATTATTTCGATTACTGTACATATTTATAAAAAATCCCGAAACATGTCATATTTAATTTATAAATTAACATTCTTCAACGTGAAAATGCGATCCCTACCTTCAACCCCCTTCGAATGACAGGTACAACCCCCATTTTTTTAAATGGGAAGTATAGGCTCGTGATATATCGTTGTAAAGGTCTCTTTATTCTCTATTCAAAAATGTTATAATTTTCATGTTTGTTGCAACAATTAAGATAGAATAAAATAAAATCATGTTGTTATCGAAATTCCCTACAATATACTCAAAAAATAAAATTTAATGCAAAATGTAAAGAAAAATTTAAAACGCCAAAAAAAAATATGAATGTCAATGAAGTAGATGTTCAAAATGTTCACCATGAACGTCTTGGCAACATCCTAATCTTAAATAAAATTGTCTTCTAACATTATTTAACATATCAGACGTGATCGACCTAATCGCAAGCGTTATTCGTTCTCTTAAGTCATTTAAATCCAAAGGTTTAGTTTTGCTCTTCAAATATCCCCATAAAAAAAAATCAAGTAAGGTCAGATCAGGTGATCGCGCTGGCCATTCTATCGATCCTCGCCTTCCTATCCACCGATTGGGAAATATTGCATCGAGGTACTGCCGGACATTGCGTTGGTAATGTGGTGGTGCTCCATCCTGCTGAAACCATATCGTATTCATTGGAACTTGAGGGTTTCCTGGATCAGGATATAAATTTGCCAAAGTTGGAATGACATCATTTTGAAGTAGTGCCAAATAACGATCGCCATTCAAATTGCCCTCAATGAAAAAGGGACCAATGATATGGTTTCCAACAATACCTGCCCAAACATTAACTTTTACTGGGTATTGTGTGTGTTCTTCCCTCATCCAGTTAGGATTTTCCGTAGACCAGTAGCGGCAATTTTGCCGATTAGCATGACCGCTAAGAGAAAAAGTGCACTCATCAGAAAACATAACGTCTTCTAAATTGATAATATTGTTATCCAGCATGTCCATCATTTGCTCACAAAAATAAGTTCTTCTATCAAAATCGTCTTCCATAAGCTCCTGAGTAGATATCATTTTATAGGGATGCATTTTATTTTCTTTTAATATGTTTACTATCGATATATGGCTAACATTTAATGTAGTAGATGCATGTCTACTCGATGTATGTGGGTTTTCCATAAACTGAAGCATCACATCTACTTTGATTTCATCACTCAGTGCATTGGCAGCTGGTTTTTTTATCTGCCTTACATGACCAAACTCTCGAAACTGCTTCTCTATCTTACTTATTGTTCCTTGAGCTATAGGCGGTAAATCAGGAAATTTCTCATGAAATAGGCGGGTTACGTCTTGTTGTGTTCGGGTTCTATCTCCGTAACCAATCATTTGTGTTATTCTATTATTATTATCATGACTGTTATTTTATGCATTTCCGTTAATCTAACCATTTCCCAGAATTGTATTTTACGAAATTCAAACTAAAATTATCAAACTGTCAATTTAAATGACAACTTTTAAATACAAAACAATTTACTAAGGCGTTTTAAATAAACTAATGTTGCCACGGAAACTTTTTAAAGTATTTTTAATGGATACCATCTAAAAAGCACATTGGTATGGTTTTTACTCACTTTCTTATTATGAAGACCTAAACGGGAAGTAAGTAATGCAATGATGCCTTTGATGTATGTATTAAATCTTTATAAACGCAAATGAGCATCTACTTCATTGACATTCATATTTTTTTCTGGGGTTTTAAATTTTTCTTTACATTTTGCATTAAATTTTATTTTTTGAGTATATTGTAGCGAATTTCGATAACAACATGATTTTATTTTATTCTATCTTAATTGTTGCAACAAACATGAAAATTATAACATTTTTGAATAGAGAATAAAGAGACCTTTACAACGATATATCACAAGCCTATACTTCCCATTTAAAAAAATGGGGGTTGTACCTGTCATTCGAAGGGGGTTGAAGGTAGGGATCGCATTTTCACGTTGAAGAATGTTAATTTATAAATTAAATATAACATGTTTCGGGATTTTTTTATAAATATGTACAGTAACCGAAATAATGAATTTATTCCATATATATACAGTGTGTATACACTGTATATATATATATATATATATAAAGATAATTATTTCGTGACCTTTGTATGTTATGGTAAATTCAATTTGTTGGCGATTTAAGGTCTGGTCCCACTTCAAAATATATACACCCAAAACAACCCTACATGTTTCGGCAAATGATGCCTTTATCAAGGAATATAAAATATAAATTTATATTTATATTCCTTGATAAAGGCATCGAATGACTTCGAATGTTTCTGAACACCCGTTATAAACACATTGGTGCATATGTATCGAAACCATATTCACATCATATGTTGGTTTGGTGCTCCGATAAGTTTAACTTTTTTGGACACGGTAGTCCTGCTGAAGTCGAGATATTTATGAAAATGTGTATTATGGTCTGATTTGGCTCATATTCAGAACGTTTGTATGTATTTGTATTTTAAAGTATATTTATGCGATAGATGGCGTTTGGCATTATGTTTCATTTATATCAAAATATTAATTTTTTTATCAAAAACAAATTACATTTTAAACAAATTGTTTTTGGACACAATAACGTTCGCCGGGACAGCTAGCATATATATTTAACGTTTATTTAAAACATTTCCTGAAACTTGGAACTATTGCAGAATGATCAGAATTGCTCTTTATATATTTGTACTCTTCCCATTAACAATTTCAAAAATAATATTTCACATATTATGTAATATTTTCTGTTATGCTCGATGCTGAGGTATACTAATATAACGTACCACATACCTTAATTAAATGTCTTTTATAAACTGTATATTTTTCTATGTGTTCCACATAAGGAGTCTATTAATATCTGAACATGTGATGATTCTATGCTGAATAGAGTCGAGAAGTTACAGTTCCGTAAATAATTAAAAAGGATATTATCTCCTCAAAAGATATTTATACTCGTAAATTCGGTTAATCGATCATCATTCATAAATCTTCAATACAGTCGATATACGCGGCCAACTCAACGTTATTTACGCCGATATTTCAGAAACTTTGAATGAAATACTTAAACATCTTTGGCTTCAGTAATTCATTTAATTATTTTATCACATCTTACTTACAAGATAGATCGAAATTGTATGTTATAAAAGATATAAGTCTCGTTCGTATATGTCTTCCTCAGACGTTCCACAGGGGTCCAATTCGGATTATTTTCTTTTCATACTGTCTATTAATGACTTATTGGGTTTGATTGGATGCGGATAGTATATATGTTGATGTTCTGAAAATATTTGCCAACGTGACTGTATTCAGGATAGTATATACATAAAAATTGTTCCGATATTTATTGTAATTTATTTATTGCCCAATAGATATTCAGTTATAGGACAAAAATAAGCAAATATGTTATAAGTATACACATAATTAACTTACACAAAATAAACAATAATTCTAACAAAAAATGATACTCTTATGAAAGAGTATATAAAAAATAAATAAATGATAATATGTAAATAATTTCTGAAAGAAATACACAAAATAATAATTATAATAACTATTCGATACTAAGAGCTTTATATAATAGAAAGGAGAGATTTGTCTGGGTAATATCACATTCACTATATGCGGTTACTAAACAATTAAATATATGACACACATGATATATCTGTGACTTCATTAAAATATTCGGCGGAGGTAATCTCACCACCAAATGTTACCCTCTACCTGCATCGATAGAATAATCTCATAATCCGGCAGGTATTTTCACCACTAACAGAGTTCAGGTAATAAAAGCAATATATACCGTAATTTGGGAATTTCCAGTACTAATATTAACTAATGTCTATTTAATGTTGATGTTCTTGCAAAGTTATTACGGTTTCACAAGTTAGCTTCTTTTGCTCAACAGAAGAGGTTAGTACTTACAATTGGTGTTGTTTATTGTGATAATAATTTAATATAAGTATTCGATTTATAAGATGTCAGCTACGTTAGTAAAAAGTATACGGGGGTAAAGATTTACTTCTCTTTGAGAATTTTACGTATTTTAAAGAAAAAGAATTGAAAAGCGGAGAAGTTTTCTGGAGATGTGTCCAAAGAAGAAAGTGTAATGCTAAAGTATTTACTGTTGGTCCTGAGCTTACAATATCGAGGAGTGATATAGTTCATAACCATGAAGTAGATGAGCAAAAAACAAACAGGAAAGTGCTTACAAATTTGTGCAAGCGAAAAGCAGAAGAAGATTTATTGGAAAAACCTTCAAAGATTATTCGAAGAGTCCTTAGTGCCAATATGCCAGAGTCTGTTACAACCAATGATGTCAATTATGTACCAAGAAATATGTATAACTGCCGTCGGAAAATATTTCCTAGTCGCCTACCTGCAAATATAAACGAAGTGCATGAAGTTGTAAATCTATATTCTCCTAAAATTAAAACCGCGAAAGGTGAAAACTTTTTGTTTATAAATAGTGCAGAACATAATATTATCGTATTTACATGTGAAGCCAATATTCGTGCCTTGTCTAAAATGAATACTTTGTATATGGTCGGCACATTCTCATATTGTACGAAATACTTTCTACAATTTTTTACCATCCAAGGACTTCAGAATGGACACTATGTCCCACAACTGTATTGCTTGTTGCCAAACAAAAGTTGGACCACATATAAAACACTTTTTTTGTTGTTGAAATCTAACATTTTTGAATCATTTAATTCATTTTTCGAACCTAGCGAGATCTATGTTGATTTTGAAAAAGCAATACATACCGCAATAATTCATGTTTGGTCCAGTGTAAAAATCAGTGGTTGTAGATTTCACCTACACCAAGCATGGTACAGAAAAATTCAGTTCCTTGGATTAAGTGAACATTATAAAAATAATTCAGAAATAGGAAATTGGCTGAAACTTACCTTTGGTATGACTTATCTACAACCAGAACATGTTGCGGACTGTTTTGTTTTCGATTTGATGGCTTATATACCAGACAATAGCCTGTTAGATAAATACGCCGATTATTTGTTAGAAACGTATATAGAGGAAAATGCTACATTTCCTACGAATATATGGGCGGAAGAAGTTGCCTCGAATACTCGCACTATAAATGCGTGCGAGTCGTTCCATTCCAGATTTAATGCATCTTTTTATAGTACGCATCCGTCTATATATGTGTTTATCGAAAAATTTAAAGAATTCCAAGTTGACACTGATATCAAAATACAAAGTTTACATATTCCTAATAAATAAATAAATAAAAATAAAGGATAGGCAAGTGAAAAACAAATTAAAATACATATTTGGAAAATTGTATAAATCGATTAAAATCAGGTCATTTGTCTAGGCTAGAGTTCATAAAATGTGTTTGTCATTCTTCGTTACCCAATTAATTTTGCTTTTTTTATATATAATATGTATATACCTAATAGTTTCTATAACTTTTTAGTGATTTATTTTTATATGTATATAGTATATGTATATAAATGTTTACTGTTTACTGTGGTGCATGCTATGTAACGTGTTACTTTTTATTTTTGTGTTTTGAATTCCATATGATGTTTTTCGTTATTTTTGTATTTTTGGCCAAAATATATATATATATTACTATCACTACTTCTTTTTATTATTATCCTCAATGAAATCTCAAATTTCATTTATTAGTGTAGAATGTTTGCAAAATTATAATTTGTTAAACTTTTATAATAGATTCTGAAAAGGCACTCAGTAAGAAATTCATTCTTCCTTCATTAGATAATTTAATGAAAAATTACGTATTAAAACTAGGTGAGAATACCTATGGTATTAACGTGAATTCTTACGGACGGTGGGGAATTTACCTATAGGATTAAAGTAGACTGGTCATTTAGTGGTGAGATTACATCAATATTAGTCCAGGCCATGGGATAAAATGTGCTGCAGAGTCGGCTATTAGGGGAGAGTTGCCAAAATTAAACCGATTTCAGAAAAAAAATTGTAGTTTGGGAAATTGGCGGTTATTTCAACTAAAATTCACACAAGCGCCCAGTTTGTAATATATCTTATGTATTTAATCACAAAATACACTCGAAAAAAATAAAACGGTTTTTTTAAATACGAAAAGAAAACTATATGCAATCGGTTGAAACATCGCCACCATCTTGTCGCATGAGATCATTTTAGAAATTTTTTTACATTAATAAATTGGAATTATTTAATTTGAAAGTTCAGAGCTTTATTTTTATATAAAGCATGCAGTTGGTCACATTGATACTTGACATTTTCAAATTTAAATTTTGCTATTCGCGAAGCATATTGTATTACATATTATTTATTAATTTTCGTTAACATTATTGATATTTTTTAAAAAAATATAATATGAGTGACACAGAAACTAATATATCTTGTTGTCAGTTGTATACAATTGTTTGTGTAGAGTACGTACATACATTATATCTTAAATTCTTAAAATCAAATCACAGCAATGATATTTATTTATGTGTTCGAACAGCGCCAACATTGAAAAATGAAAAAAAGCGTATCGAAATCAAGCTCATTTCGATACTGTTTTGGGTGTCAAAATGAGTTCATTTCGAACGCAAAATAGAAAATAGTATATTAAAAAACGAGTTTCATAAGGCACCATTTTGCCGCACGAAATCAGTTTAGAAAACGAGCCGCTTGCGGCGAGTTTTCTAAAGAGCGAGTGCGGCAAAAGGCCTTATGAAACGAGTTTTTTATACTATTTTTTCTATTTTGCGTTTTTTACATTAATAAATTGCTTAAATTGGAATTATTTAATTTGAAAGTTCAGAGTTTAATTTTTATATAAAGCATGCAGTTGGTCACATTGATACTTGACATTTTGAAATTTAAATCTTGCTATCCGCGAAGTATATTATATTACATATTATTTACTAATTTTCGTTAACATTACTTAGTACTTCATTTAAAAATATAAACATGAGTGACATAGAAACATATATATGTTGTTGTCAATTGTATACAACATACGTTGTTTGTGTAAAATATGGACATATATCATATATGTCAAATGTACATAAATTCTTAAAATCAAATGACAGCAATGATATTTATTTCTGTATTCGAACAACGCCAACATTGAAAAATGAAAAAAAGCGTATCGAAATGAAGCTCATTTCGATACTGTTTTGGGTTTCATAATGAGTTCATTTCGAACGCAAAATAGAAAAAGTATATTTCACGGCTGAGCTGAGCAGCAACACAAATTCAGCATACTTGTTAGTAAATAAATACCTGTACTTGGTCATCTTCATTGCGGAAAGCTCAAAACTGTTAATGTTAGCTAAGGTATAAATAAGCATATAAGATAAGGTTATGTTCTATGTATCTAAAAGATTAAAAAATTATGAATGCAACAGATTAACTAGCGACGCTCAGCTGTGATAAATACTTTTTTTGGCATCATTAACAAGATTTTTTGGGACTTCTTTGGGGTCTGGAATCCACAACTTTTATCAGCTTGCTAACTTCTTACAGCAGAACGATTTTCATGTGGCCGGTTAGAAGTACCGCCCTCGAGATGCGCACTTCACAAGAATTCATAGGTAGGGGAACCTCTGGCATTCAGTGTTTTACATCGTTTTAAGCGATAAACACAGTAGTGCAGTGCCGTATTAAGGTAGTGAGTAATGGAGTTTAAAAGTAAATTAAATAAATGTGTTTTACACAGTCAAACTCGTGAAGTGATCTCAAATGTATTTAAATATATGCAAGAAGAAAAAACTTCAGGGGTACTCAAAATTCCACTGGATCAGTTATATGAACGCGTTATTGCCGCAACGGGTGTTTCTGAGAGAAGTATTAGACGGATTGTTAAAGAAAAAAGTGAAATAAACGCAGGTGCCGGTTCATCTTTTACATCGCCAAAGAAAAATAAAAAAAAACCAAGCCCAAAACCGACTTAGACGATGCAGATAAAGGTGTGCTGCGTAGAATAATTTTAAATATCTTTACTGTTGACAAAATTGTGCCTACAATGCCAAACATTCTAAGAAAATTTAAAGAAACAGGATACACTGAAGGAATAGATTCTCTTCGGAAAGTAGTAAAAGATATGGGCTTTCGTTGGAGAAAAACAAAAACCAACAGAAAGTTGTTAATGGAAAAGCACGACATTCGTCAGTTAAGAGTGTCTTATTTGCGTACCGTTCAAAACTACAGAAATGAAAAAAGACCGATTATATATATGGATGAAACTTACATCCACAGTTCTCATACCATGGCTACTTGTTGGAGTGACAATTCCAATGAAGGATTAGCAATGCCTATATAAAAAGGTCTAAGACTAATTATTGTTCATGCTGGCTGCGAGACGGGATTCATTCCGAATGCTAAATTGATTTTTAAGTCTAATACCACAACGGGAGATTATCATCACGCGATGAATTATGAAAATTACAAAAAATGGTTGTTAGAAAGAATTCCAAACCTGCCTCCAAAGTCTGTCCTAGTAATTGACAATGCTCCTTATCATAATGTCCAAAAAGATAAACCACCGAATTCTAATAGCAGGAAATCAGTTATGATAGACTGGTTAAGGTCTAAAAATATTTACTTCGACAATAACATGCTCAAGCCCGATTTATATAATATTATTAAAGTACGCAAGCCAACATTTAAAACGTTCGATATAGATGAAATGTTAACACAACGTGGCCATAGTGTTTTGCGATTACCGCCATACCACCCACATTTAAATCCGATTGAGTTAGTATGGGCATCTCTTAAACAATATGTGGCACAAAAAAATGTATTATTCACTATTAGATATGTTCAACAGTTATGTGATAACTTTTTTTATGAATTTAGTGCTGCTGAATGGAATAAATGTTGTGACCACGCGATAAAGTGGGAGCAAAAGTTTTTGGAAGCGGAACCTCTCATAGACGAAGTTACAGACCAGTTCATTATTAATTTGGGCGAAGACTCTGAATCGGAGAGCGAAGAGGAAGTCAGTGATAGTGATTCTGCATAACTTTTTATATAATTATATGTATAATTTACCGTAATTTTTTTGAAACTTAGTTATTGTTCATTATTGTTTTCTCCTATAATTATTTTTGAGTATTTATGTATTATTTCTTATTGTAATTATTATTTTCATTGTTATTTCCAATAATATTAGTATTAATAATATTCTTTTCTACACGACTATTAAATAATGTTATTACAACACTCGCCTACGCTCGTTGAAGAATATACTGTTCTTTTGTACATATAGAAAGTTTACAATGTGATTATAATGAGAAAGAGATTAGCATAAACATTATTTGCCAATAATTCAGTTAATTATCCAAATTAGTTTTACTTAATCCTAAGTCTTTCTACCGTTAAGTATAGCTAACAATCTTATTCAGTCATCCCCTTAATGTGATGTTAGTACGCTATTAGCTAGTAGGTAAGGTAAGACATTTTAATTAAACATGTTACATGAAACTATGCGTTTTATTTTACTTCTATTTGCCTTAATTTAGTGAAATACAAACCATTATAAACATGTTCAACAATGTGATTTTCTGAATTTATCCCTTACTACGTCCCAATGCACGACTCGCACAAAGAGTTTGCATTTCATTTTTCCGAATACTGTCTCTATCTAACACTGACCCTTACTTGACGCACGTACAAATTCTCCCACCGGCCACATGAAAATCGGGCTGCTGTACTTATTTGCTCAAATACATCAATATATTTACCTTCTTTTCTGTTCCATTGGGGGCATTTTACTAAACTAATTATAAGTCTGTCTGAGCATTGATTGATTATAATTGCCACTGAATTTGTAGTAAACATACTTTAAATATAATTGACGTTTTTTATAGATGTGATCAGTAGTTTATTTTATGCAGCACCAGTTCGGCTATCGATCTGACATGCTGTGAATGTAAATTTTAAAGATAAGGTCTTGACAACTTTAAATTAATATACTTCGTCTTGGTCAGCTTTTCTTATCTATCTGTTACATGCATCGTAACACTATTAATAAAAGCAATGTAGGTGTAAGCTTTATCTGAAAATAAAGTCCTTGATGATATCGAATATTCGCCCTTCTAACACTTGTACAATGTTTCCCAACGTTTTAAATAGAACACCAAGTATTCTCAATACGGTTCCTAAAGAGCACACACCCTTCCATCGTTCGAAGCTATTTGTTCGCCACCTTTCATGCATGTGTGTAACTGTGCGAGTGTGGTATTAGGTGAAACGACCTATAAAAGGTCACCGAAATACCATTCATCGATACTATCTCGGTTCGATGTTTAACTTTAGTGGTAGCGAGTCGAGCTTCATTGCTTTTAAAATTATACATGCAACTCTTGCATGAAATGCTTACGTCTACGATAAACATCAAACTTCATGTACATGTAATTATTGCAATTTGAATTTAAAAAATTCCAGTGTATTCTTTTATTGTTTTTAATGTGCTCTAACAAATTACGCTTATAATATTATATGCCAAAGTAATAATAACGGGAAATAGCACAATGAATAATACATACGAGGTGAGGCTATAAAATAACGAGACTGATACTGAAAAATTTTTTGTTTTACATTTATACATATTTGTACTTTGTTTTTTCATTCGAAGGAGTGACGTAACAAGTAACAATTACAATTGGAAAGTTTCGCTTAATGTTAATGTAGCGGTAAATTTAAATATGTGCGTCATCCCTTTACAAGTAATACTAGTGTAACTATTTCCAAACTTGAAAACCTTTTTAGATGTCACACATAATAATAAAGTGTTTTTGGTTGACAGTATTATATGCCGACGACATTTCGAACGATCAGTTCGTATCCATTAAAGTAGTAAATGTCAAATTAAATTTGGTAGTATGCCGTTTTTAAATTTGATATAATCATTTCTTAAATACTTATATTCTCATAAAGAATTGTGTTAGTATTAATGTATTTAAGAAACTCCTTACGGCACATACACATACATAATTTGTCTAGAAACCGGGCGCATCAGGCCGAAATTACGATGGCACATAAAAATAGTTTATAACATCGCTAACTACAACATACAGTTATTGGATAGCACTATTCATTCGGTTAACCGCACATCTGCTTTTGTCGTTGAATTGTGACGCAATTACTCGAATTTTTCAGTAAAATTGCTTTCTTCATGCGCGTAGATAGAAGCGTGAGGAGTTTTTAATAATTTAAATTTTGTCTATTAGTTTATATATAAAGTACGGTGAGTTAGTTTCTTCTTTTCATTATTTTAACTGTTAATTGCATACTTCGTAATTTTTGTAATAGATTCTGTTTAATATCGTTTCATCGAATCTACTTCTCCCACATATTTTGACGTAAGTGTCCAGTGAATAGCGAATTCCGTTAAGTTTCAATAACTTATGTAAACATTTTTAATTTTCATATATTTAGGTCTAGAACATTGTTTAAGTTACATTTTCATATATGATATGGAACAAGATCGAGAATGGCCTCGTGAACCAATTGGATTAAGGGTCAAACTGATTGTATGTCCATTGCCAGTGATTCCGAAATTTATTGCAAAATCTGTAAAATATCGTTAAAAAATTCCAAGAAATCGCACGTAAAACGTCACTTAGCATCGCAAACACATACACAGTAATTAGACCCGTTGAAATTTGACAATTTTAACGAAGAACTCTGTGAAGCTTTAATAGTGGCAAATATTCCATTAAAAAAACTTAACAATCCCACCTTCAAAACATTTCTCCAAAAATATACTGGTCGAAATGTTCCTGATAAATCCATCTTACGCAAATATTATGTTTCTAAATGCTACACGAAAGCTGTAGAACGCATTAGAAGCTATGTTTCAAATCAGTACATATGAATAAGTGCCGACGAAACTGTCGATATATACGCTGTGTGGTAAATGTAGTGGGTGTACTACATCCAACTATTCCATATAACGCATATCGTTTACGAGAATATGCATCAAATGCTTCATTCGGACGACAGGTACAAAGAAAAAATACTTTTATTTGTCAGCGACAGTGCTGCATATATGTTAACAAGAGGCAGACTATTAAAAGAAACATATCCTAATATGTTGCATATTACTTGTGCAGCAAATGCTCTCCACAGAATCTGTGAATATATAAGAGACACATTTCCGGAAGTTGATAGACTTGTATCCGCTTTTAAAAAAATTTTCAGAAAAGCACCATTGAGAGTAGCTCTACAGCGAAAAGTTTCCATCTTTGTCACTGCCTCCCTCTCCAGTAATAACTAGATGGGGAACATGGTTGGAAGATACTAGTTTTTATGCAGAGAATTTCGATAGTTTACAAAATTTCGTTATATGCTTAAATGACGATGCTCGAAGTATTTATGAGTGCAAGGAACTAATACAAATTCCAAATTTAAAAAATCAGTTGTAGTTTCTTCAGGAATACTTTGCAAATTTGCAAAAACTAATTACTTATTTTGAAAATTAAAATAATGTCCGCTAAAACTGTGGGCACCTCTAAACCGCCAAATTTCTGCGCCCCAACGTTTGTACAGTGCATAAGATTAATGCATGTTATTCGGTCCTGCCACATTTGATGGAATTTGATTAGTTCTCCACATCAAATTCCAGTGACGTCACTCCTCTAAATTAAAAACAAGAGTATAATTATTATCCCCTTCAATCCCTACACCGCTCCATTCGAATTTTACATTGTGCTTCTTCTTCTTCTTTTAGTTTTGGGTTGGACGCCAGCACGTCTAGGTACTTGAGCACAGTGCTCTCTGGACTACCCCCAATAGATCTCTCTATTCCAATCAAAGCCATTATCCTCCTCAGGGGAACTTTGAGTACTCTCGTAGGATCCAATCGATATGTTTCTGTCCGAGTCCTTTCAGTTTCAATTGCATATTACATGAAGGCTAGTTTCTTCCTGTTTTTTTACATCTCTTACACCAGGGCTCGCTTTCATTGTGCAATACAATGCTGGTACTCTTTTTTTGTGAGTTCGTTCATCACGCGTGCTGCTTTTTCCATCAGAGTTTCAATGATCTTGTCTCTTTTAATACAGATTTGCCCTAGGGGAACAGATAAAAGCTACATGGCATCAGGTCAGGCGGATTAGGTGAATAGTCTAGCTCTGAGATATTATACTTGGCTAGAAACGTTTGGAGAGCCAATGCATTGTGCGTCGGTGTTGTCCTGATAAAAATCCATAACTTTTTTCCACAATTCCGGTCTTTTTTTTATAATTTTCTCACGGAGTTGAGCAAGAACCTCTAGGTAGTAATATTGTTTAATAGCTTGACCTTCAGAAACCTAGTTATACACAACCCGATGGATATCGAAAAAATAGTCATCATAGCTTTGAATTTTTATTTGCTGGTTCGCGATTTTTAAGCTCACGGTAAAGTTATGCTCTTCCAATGCATTTATTGGCGCAAGATTCATCACATGTTATCATTCTTTCCAAGAAGTTTGGGTCATTTTAAATGATACTTAAAGTGTCGGTACAAATACTTTCACGGGTTACGCATTATTTGTCAATTAATACAATTTTAGCAATCGTACAAAGAGTTAGCTGATGGTTAGATCGGCTTGGATTACCGAATTTTTCAATATTTTCATCCGTTTTTTGACGTGGAAAGGCGTCCCGTGCACATGTCATCTTCAACGCCTTTTTGACTATCTTGTAAACGCTTAAACCACTCAAATGTCCGCGCACTTGATAAACATTTATTGCCATATACCTCTTTTAGTAAAAAATAGGTCTCATTAGCAGTTTCTTCAAGTTTAATATGAAGTTTTATTGTAAATTTCGTCTGCAGTAGCATCTGTTTCATTATTTTATAGCCGCGCCTCGTACAGTGACTAATATTAGCATTCAATTTTTGTTACTTAACATATTGCTGTGTAGTTTGACTCTAATAAGTCAGGCTGCAATTTTTAAATGTAAATTGTTACACACGCATTTGACTCTTTGAATATGGATAGCTCTCAGGGTTTGCTTTCAGGTTTTCTGTAACTAGGCCTAGCATCCAATGTAAACTCAAAGAAATAACATAAGATATCAAATAAAATTCAGTTCTTGTTTATACTTTCAATATATTTATAAATAATTAATTCAATAAAATATTATAAATAAATAGTTAATTGACGAAGGAGATACTTATTGAAACTTCATTATAACGCTAAGAAATATGTAATTAAACTTCTAGTTTCAAGAATTCTTTTATTGTAAATACACTACAATATTGTTTCGCCATACAATGGCTTCATCAGGTGGATGCAATACTGAATATGTACAATACAAGTTTGAATATTTATGTGACAATTATTGGGAAAATGGTGGTGGAAAAATTGGGAAAAAAAAAATTTTTCCACCACCATTTCCCCAATACTTGTCACATAAATATTCAAACTTGTATTGTACATATTCAGCATTTCATCCACCCGATGAAGCTATTGTATGGCGAAACAATATTGTAGTGTATTTACAATAAAAGAATTTTTGAAACTAGAAGTTTAATTACTTATTTCTTAGCATTATTATAAATAATTTATTAACCTAAATTCAATTACCATCATATAAAATAATGAGGATTGTCAGTAGTAGACACATATAACTGAAGTTCTTTCCAGATTTTATAATTTCTTCATCGGCAAGTTTGTTCTTTGAAAGTGAAACTAAATAAAAAGTAATAAAATGTGAATAGCTGAACGCTAGGTAAAATAGTATGAGCAAAATAAGGTACAGGGTGGCCCAAAATGACCGAAGGGGTTTTAATTCCTTATAACTTTTTTATTAAAATTTTTTTTTTTTGTTTTCGGTATTTTGTAAAGAAGACTTGGGGAATTTAAAATGGAACAGTACACAATTGAACAATGTGCCAAATTACGTGCATAATTAAATTAAAAATATTCTCCATTAATATACTGTATTTAAAATAAAAAAAAATTAATAATTATGTCTTAAATAAGAAGTTATAATGAACTCAAACCCCTTCGGTCATTTTGGGCCACCCTGTACAATTCAAATAAACTTTGCCAGGCCGATACTGTGAGTCGGTAGTTGAGTGTTTTCGTTTCCTAGTTTCGCCCACCAACTTAATTCAGACTTCAATCTTTAATGTTACTATGACACTACCTTGTAATTTTGTTGAAAATATAGGTCCATAAAACTAGACTAATCTATGATTATAAACGAATTAATGATGGAGTTTACTGGATATTGTGTTTATTGTATATAGTGTATATTCTTTTAATTATTCATACTGTTGATTTTACAATAAATAAAATTAATTAAAATGGTAATTTAACTGCGTTGCGAAAATGTGAAATAATTCACATGATTATATAATAAAAATAATACAGAAAATGCAAAACCTGGATTATAATTTATAATTGACAAATACAAGACACACAAAAACGATATTTTGTACGGTGTTGTTTTATCTGACCGGTATTAATACTGCTATACGAGGGACGTCTTTTTAGTCTTGCATATGGCCATAAAATTAAACAGTGGATCGACTCGAAGTAGCTATATGATTCCACGAGTAATAGTCTTACGCCTACGTACTTACCGTAATGCCTACTTAGGATCTATCAAATTACCCCAATAACATGATTGCCTCGGAGATCTTAGATTAAAGAAACCAACTCAGTTTTCGAGGCGAGCTATAGGGAGAGTTCTAATATAGGTTTAGGCGCCATCATGTTTATATCCTTTATATCCTCTTTGACTAAATCATAAGTATCTACGTGTATCGTTATTATCATAACAATAAAACAACAAATATAAAATAATAACAATAGAGGATTTATTAAGGACGCAGTATCAACAAATAAAAAAAATGTTATACCAGAATGTCAAAGTCTAAAGCCAAGTTTGCTTATGCGCAACAATAAAATAATTAATTCATTAATTCACAATAAAACAAAGTAATGCCTGGTAATGCCCAATAAATAATATGTTAAATTAAAATATATGCACAGAAAATCATGCGTTTTAGATAAATTCTGAAAGTAGGTCATAAGATTTATAAAAAAATGAGATCAAGGTATTGAAATGATTTGACCAATAACTATCAGCAATTAAATTAAATAGAAATCTTAATCTAAAAACTGCATAAATAATTTATCTAAGATCTTCGATAAACCTCACATCGAAATATTGGTACACACGTATATGCAACAACTATTAACTATAATACACTATTAAATGTTCAATTGTGTAAATTCCAAATTATGAAAATTTGTACAAAATAAATCTATAAAGATTTGTCCAAACTGTATATGCAGAAAATATTAATTATAATTCAAAATTAACTGCTCACAAATTTTAGTTATAATAAAAAAATATATTACACAAATTCATTCGATAATGTTTTTCCACACAGTATATGCAGAAATTATATTTATATAACCTTAAAAATAGCACAAAGCAAATCTATAAGTAATTTTATGAGTTTCTGATATTTATATCATCATATTGACTGCTTCTAAATGAAAAAAAATGTAATAATTAAATCTATTATAAGGATAATTAATGGACAATTACCAAATTTAACAGAACTAGGGAAACATCACATGTTTAACACCCTAATATCTATGACTTAGAAGTTATGAACTTATACCAAAAAAATTGCGCTTAACCGTTAAGAATCTTAATAAGGACAAAAAATTAATGACCAATTTTATATCTAACTTATATACAAAATTTTACACACGATTATTTCCTTATGAGAGGTTGAATTAGACCAATTGTATTCTTCAGTATTATAAACAAAAGAATTACTACCTTTTTATCCAATGGCTGGTACAGAACAAAAAAAAATGCTATCTCGTGGTAAAAATCAATTTATATCTTGTAGGAGATTTCTAAATGATCGATTGAATTGAACCAGTTCTAATTACGAAAAATCTTCGCTACGTCCTTAAGTACTTCATATGCGAAATTCTCGCGACTTAGCTTCCTGATCAAGTTCTTTATTAAATTCAAGGAAAAAAACAATATAAGGAACAGAACATACTACTGAAGAAACAATGCCTTTACTAACAAGAGCATCGTGTAATATTTACTCACCCTATGTCAGCACGAGGATTAACTAAAGAAAATGGTGTCTCCATATGTGCTTCCAAAATTAATCTTCATTAATCCGCTCCAATGAACAATAAAATCTTTAATTCGACCCTTGTCTAAATTTGATTAACATTACCTAGTAGAATGTTAATCCGCGAAATGCGAGCCCATTACTAGATTTAATTACATATACTTAGTATGATTAATTTGTCGGCACAGGACTGGCTGAAGTAGTTATGCCAGAACTAACACAGAAGAAAAATGAGAGAGAAAATTTTCGTGTTCGCTTTTTTATGCACTAGATACGCAGTTCGTTTTTTAAATCAACTGAAGGTTGAGACCTCATCGAGAAAAATATATAACTGAATCTTTACATTACTAAAATATTAATTATAATTCAAAAAGTGAATCGAAACACTAGGATGAACTTGTTGCTAAACCACGGAAAATTCCAATTAGATATCTTAATAAAGGACAATTTGCCAAATAACAAACCGGCTAGATATCCACTAATTTACTCACAAGATGTCGCTCTATTTCGGACACAGCAACGAAATTCCAATTAATAATAAATGACGTCTGCAAAAATTACGATAAATAATAAGCTCGCATTATAATTCTGAATTTTACATTAAACTGCATCTAACAGTATTTTTTAATGATTTTTAATGATATTACAAATACATTTGCAATGACTGGCATAAAGATCCATGTAAACGCACACATATACACTCGCCTCTACGTGTGACTCGCTAAAACCATGCGGCACATGCCTCTTCTGTCTCTTATTTGTTTACGAACTTAACCCAAACTAAACAGCTCATCAGAAATTTAACTAAGTTATGCCCGATTAGGTTACAAAGAGGTTACAAGGTAGTTATAAAATGACATCTAATTAACCCTCTAATGTAATATGAATTACAGAAGGACTATGCACAATAAGTAC
The DNA here is from genome assembly GCA_935421215.2 of Melolontha melolontha. Classification (NCBI taxonomy): domain Eukaryota; kingdom Metazoa; phylum Arthropoda; class Insecta; order Coleoptera; family Scarabaeidae; genus Melolontha; species Melolontha melolontha. Next base: position 72,953,076 of record OW285235.1, read on the forward strand.
GATATAACCTAACATAAACAGATAATGCTAAAAATACATTCGTAATGAGATGGTATTTAGACTAAGCGTTTAAAGGACAATTAGGATGTTTAAATTATATGCTATAGATACCTGGCATAACTAACGTTCTAAATCACGTACGTATATCGAACAATTAATCACTAATAGTGTAACAATTAAGTCGTTACAGGGGAACATTATTCTAGGTATTAACAAGCAAGAAAACGTTATCGAATGGTCCTAAATAAATGTGTAGAGTATTCCTATTAATAGAAACAACTTTGGAAGTAGAAAAAAAAGGATAGCGCATCTTTTATGAGATACATAGTCATTCAAAAATAAATGACAAACAGAATGAAAAATCGAGGTATAATAATATTAAGAATTCAACTAGCACAATAGGGTAGCAATAATTATAGGCTATACCGAAAATATACAGAAGTCGAAATCGAAGTATAATAAAGTGCTTTATTGTATTTCAAGATATTTTCCACAAAAATTCATACACTTTTGCATTCGTAAAACCAATTGTTAATGCAGTTATTCCAGTCTTCAGTTAGGACAGTCAAAGTTGCAATTTTGAAGGCTGCTTCTTCTGGCGACTGAAATCGTCGAGCACGCATTCCATTCTTGATCTTTGGGAACGTAAAATAATCGTTGGGACTATACGAAGGGTGATCTAATAATTCGATATTTTACTGTTCCAAAATTGTCTTTCGAGCTGTGTGTGAACTCGCATTGTCACGATGGAGGATGATTCGCTGTCGTGGATTGCTTTCTTGGGAGCAGGACGATTATTTCTGTCAAACAAACAGTTGTGTACCAATCCGCACTAGTCGTTCATCGATCTTGCAAAGGAATTGTAGCTACATGACCTAATTTTGAGACAAACGCTGCGACCATCTTCTTTGATACACTTCACGAACAGATAACTTTTGTCGGATTCTCTTCAATTTGAAACATCCAGAAACAGCAGACTGACAATTATTTTCGGGTTCATTATTTCGTGAACTTTGTTTGTTATGGTAGATTCAGTAGCTGGCGATTTAAGGTCTGGTTTTAATTCAAAATGTATATATTTAAAACAATCTTACTTTCTCTAATGTTTCGGAATATGATACCTTTTTCAAAGAATTTAAAATATAAATGACAGTACATTAATATACATACATATATATACGCCCCTTTGGAAGGGCGTCGTTACTTCACATTGGTTATGTGGACGGGGCGAGGTACTTCGGCTGACAACAGGCAGCGCTGAATTTACTTCTACGCTCGGTCTGGATAATTTCTGTGATGTGGCGATGTGGTTCTTTTTTGTGAATGTGTCTGAAGATATCCTTTCTCCAGCAGGGGCGTACCGATGAGCCTGTAGAAAGGCGAAATACGTATCTACGTCTCTGGGGAGGGATATGTTCGGACACGTTCACAAAAATATTAATAGTGAACCTGTATTTGTGTTCGTCACACAATGTATTTTCAAAATTATTATTGATGTGGAGGAACCATCTACCTCGTCTGCCTTCACAAATGGAAAGAAGAACATCAGCAAACGCTGAATCTAGATTGCCACATATACCTTATCATATTTTTGTATTTAGTTCATAAAGTTTATCAAAATGATCTTAATTTGCCGACTAATCGTGATATTTTAAAATATTATTTCTTCTTAAGTGATCGTGCTGAACTTGAAAGCAAAATGATCTGGCACAAAACTCTTATTCTACATGTAGCAGATAAATTGATTGGTATTTAAAGTAAATTTAATATTGAAATCATCAACAAAAAAAAAGTATTTTTAGCTGATTTGCTTGATAAATATTACAAAAAATAAAAAATAGAAACAAAGTTAAAGAATTTAGAGCATTCGTAGATTCAACAAACGATTTTTTTTTATATTATTAAATGTAATTGTAAGTTAAGAATAACAAAATGCTCGTGTGGTTTGATTCCACAATATCTAAAAGACTTCATGATGGATTAATATAATAATAGAAAATTTACAATAACTGAATATATGGCAGACGTTTTAGAAGCAGTATCTACAATAATATCAAGAATTCCAACGGGTAGTTTATATATATTGTTGCAAACAATATATTTGAATTTAGTTAATTTAAAACTAAATAAAATTTTGAAAAATTAAAAAATTATTATAATATTTATATATTAAATATTTAATTAAATTTAATTAATTTTATTTTAATTATATGTAGTAGTTAAAAGAAAGGAAATATAAATACTGTATTTTGAATAGTTTTAATATCTAATTTTAAATATGTAATTAGTTGTATGTAATTAATTCTGAAGGAAATTGTAATTGATATAAATTTGAATATTAATTCAAGTTATAAATTTCCGCATCATTTCCGTTGATTCTAAGCAAACCAATGAGATGTTGTGAAGCAGATTTCAAGGTGACGTTTTTGTTTTGTTATCGGCGTCTATTTGGAGAGTAGTGGTATAGAGCCGATAAGATACGAACGCTATATTCCGTAAAATGAAAGGATTTTTCTTAGTCCGCATTTTCAAGAATAAAGATTTAAAATATTATAACGACTAAAAGTACCTATAAATATATCCAAAAGATAGTGTAGAAGTTTAATCTATCAATAAAAAATCATTTGAACAGCGTAAATCAAGTTTTTAATTAATTATCATCAAAAGCATCATTTTCAAACTTAAAATATTAATAGCAGATCTAAGTGAAAAGTGAAGAAAAATCACTTGAACTGAGGAAACAATCACATTTTGTACCTGAATTATCATATCCTTGAATACCTGACCTTCCACAGTCATTCCTGGACCTGATTTTAGAAGATACGAGAGATTTTTCCAGTTTCCAGAAATTTCTGAAGAGATACAAGATCGTTTCCTTTTATCCTGACTTAACTGCGTATTCTGATTTAGAAGATACCTTAAATTACATTCATCAAAGAAAAATCATTTGGTAATTATTCTAAAATAGATCGATATAACTATACAAATAACCGTAACTGTATGATTCAAGCAAACTATTCAGAAAACGTCATCCCATATGTCAATTGGGTTGTTCTTAATACTAATTAAAAGTTTAAAGTTCATTCAAGAACTAACTTTCATTTATTTGGTTCAATTTAGATTCGAATTACCTCGTCAAGGTTATTCTTTCTCCGAACACTTCGGAGCTTTACTGCTATCAGTACACCGTTGCATTATAAAGTTTATGATTCCTGCATTTAGTGTTTTTAAAATTTATATTTCCTTTGAAGCAAACAATCTAACGTTTATTTTTCTTTTACATTTCCTGCAAGAATAAATTAACTTAGGTCATTGTAGTGTAATTATTATTTTTAGTAAAAGTTTTAAAAACAAATACCGACCTCTTAAGGTATTCCATATCCAACTCCTGTATTTGTTACCTTTTTAGTATTCTTGGATTTAAAATAAATGTTTTCATATTGTTTTGTTTGAAAAAGAAGTTTTGTTATTATTATTTACCGTAAGTATATGTTGAAAGGTTTCTTTTTTGTCTACCTGTTTTAAAATAAATCAAAATCTTGCTGATTTCACACAGTGAGTTCTCTCTACCCTGAGATAGATGTCAGCATGTATGACAAACGGCTTAAGTGATCGATATATATCCCTTTAAATTGATAAAATTAATAAAGATTTTTTTATATATATGTTTATTTCCGCAGCTTTTAAACCGACTAATTCACACGCCTGAGATAAATAATTAATTTATAAGAGTCTGATCAATATTATCAATAAAATTCCTGAATGTAGTAAATTTCCACATTCTACATTTTATTAGTCGCACATCTTTAGAACTGTATTTTTGAATTAGGTACAGTTTACTACATCTTATGGCCGCCTAAACGTGGGGCACTACTACAATTTATATACATACAGGCTGATACATTTTCGATCTTCACCATAGGAATCCTCGCTTATTATTGGAGATAGAGGGTAAGTTTAAATTTGGCAAAGTTGCTAAATGTTCTGTTTGCTAAATTTTGTGTTTGGTAAACGATCCAATCTCGACCAAGTTTCTATCAAGATACAGAAAAATGGTGTGATGTGGCTGTTGTCGTTATGGATACAATTGTAAATATCTTGTACCTGCTACTATTATATTTCGATTCGATTAATAAAAAATACTTTTCTTTTCGTTGGTGTACGACATTTTTCTATTAGTAATGTACGATAGTTGAAATGTTTGACAATTTGAAGTTTCATGGCTACCTTACTTAATCTTAAAATGTATTCTTCGTGAATTAAAGCATTATATTAAAAACTTATGTCAACATGTCATGCATGGTTGAAATCAGAAAAAAACTTTCTAGGGGTGTTAAAATCCGATATAGTGCCGATAAGAAATAACAAAATTGATGATGGGCAGATAGAATTGAAACGTCATATGGAAATTTTGAGTTTACCATTAAATAGTAGATCAAAAGTGGCTTCAAGGATGTGTTTTCAGTTTTCCTCTGCAACCCCAAATAAACGAGCTAGAGGTAAAAGAAGAACATAAGCTTTTTTCGTTTTTAACAAAAATCTTGATCGTCATTTGACACAGGCCCATTTTCTCTTCGGGTTCATAACACACACAAAATTTAGTAACAAATTTAAACCTACCCTCTATCTCCAATAATAAGCGAGATACCCATGCGAGGGCCGAAAATGAATCAGCCTGTATAAGGATGGAGAGAGAGGGACTAATTCTAGCACTAATGTATTTCCTCCATTGAATTATTAAATTTTAAATCTGAACATTTCTTGTGAACTGTTTGTTTTTCAAGATATTTGAAAGTTTCAAATTAAAAAATACACCCGGTATAAGGTGTGAACCACAAATTCTTTTTTTAAGTTAGCCATGAAAAAGAAATGATTTAATAAATACGATATTAAATGAGCATGCATCGAACGCGAATTTCTAATTATTATTTGTCATACCTTGAGAAAATCAATACACCGATGCGTGTTTAACAAAGAAAAAAAAACTTAATGTAATATTTGATATGGTGAAATACATATTGATTACATGATATTCAGCAAATTTGTTTATAATGTAATGTAACAGTGTAATTTCTTTTTCTTACATAATTTCCTACGTTCATTGGAATGAACATATCTTTTATTTCAGATATTTTCGCCTTGAAATATTTTACTAATTCAACATAAAAGACTGCTTTTTAAATATTAATGTGAAAAGATATGCCGTTTCAAAATAGTATATTAAAAAACGAGATTCATAAGGCACCATTTTGCCGCACGAGATTAGTTTAGAAAACGAGCCGCTTGCGGCGAGTTTTCTAAAGAGCGAGTGCGGCAAAAGGCCTTATGAAACGAGTTTTTTATACTATTTTTTCTATTTTGCGTTTTTTACATTAATAAATTGCTTAAATTGGAATTATTTAATTTGAAAGTTCAGAGTTTAATTTTTATATAAAGCATGCAGTTGGTCATATTGATACTTGACATTTTCAAATTTAAATCTTGCTATCCGCGAAGTATATTATATTACATATTATTTATTAATTTTCGTTAACATTACTTGATATTTTATTTACAAATATAAACATGAGTGACAGAAACATATATATGTTGTTGTCAATTGTATACAATATACGTTGTTTGAGTAAAATACGAACATATATCATATCTGTCAAATGTACATAAATTCTTAAAATCATATGACAGCAATGATATTTATTTCTGTATTCGAACAACGCCAACATTGAAAAATGAAAAAAGTGTATAGAAATAGAGCTCATTTCGATACTGTTTTTGGTTTCATAATGAGTTCATTTCGAACGCAAAATAGAAAATAGTGTATTAAAAAACGAGTTTCATAAGGCACCATTTTGCCGCACGAGATCAGTTTAGAAAACGAGCCGCTTGCGGCGAGTTTTCTAAAGAGCGAGTGCGGCAAAAGGCCTTATGAAACGAGTTTTTTATACTATTTTTTCTATTTTGCGTTTTTTACATTAATAAATTGCTTAAATTGGAATGATTTAATTTGAAAGTTCAGAGTTTAATTTTTATATAAAGCATGCAGTTGGTCACATTGATACTTCATTTAAAAATATAAACATGAGTGATATAGAAACATATATATGTTGTTGTCAATTGTATACAACATACTGCAGTGGAATGTGCTTTTGATTGCTTATTAATCTTTTTGTTCACACTACAACTTATGCTTCCGGCTGTTCAGTCTCGTAGATTTCTTAGAGCTCACTTCTCTCGGGTCGATCCTTGCGGATATGGGCCAGGTTATATTTAAAGTAAAACGACAAGCATTAATAAAAATCAGATCTAGTTTGTTTACAAGTTTAATAAAAATAAAAAAAAAGAAAAAATCCCTTTACTAAATGTACAGGGAGCTAAAGCAGATTAAACAGTAGCTTAGGAGGAAAGACTCTTTATGAATATGACTCGCACAAAGAGAAAAACCCCCTGTGACTCTCGAGCAAACATATAATTAATAAATACTTTAGAAATTTGTCAAGTTTGACCTCTACTGTAACCCCAAAAACTCAAATGTCAACAACTACAAAGTTATCAAATACGCGTGACAGCCTTACAGTCATGCGCAATAAAACATGACAAAATCAAACCCATAAACAAAAAAAAAAACCAACCTGAATTTAAACGATCTAGAATATTTTATCTTGAAGAAAAAACTCCATTACAAAAACATGACAATTTTCTCTAATATTCATATACTGCTTTAAATGTCAAAATAATCGCAAATTATACACTAAAATTACAAACATAAGCAAATCATCATATAAGCAATAATATAATTAAGTGTTTTTACTTACATCGATCTCAGCACAATCAACACAAAAAACTACGTGAGAGATACCATAATTTAATTAAAATATCAAATGCGAGATCTCAAACTCTCATAAAAATCGCAATAACTTAAATGCACAAAAATAAATGCACCAACCAATAAAAAACCCGACTTTACTCAAAAACAGAGAATAAAAATGAATTTCTTATACTCTATGACCACTTGGTTTGCTAGATCTGGTATCTCTAAATAAATTTCCGCGAAAATCTCCTACATCGAATTCAATAGTACACCATTTAGCCGCACCCACCAATCTAATATAATACATACAGGGCCGGTCAAAAATATAATTACAAACATAATAAATATAAATAAAATTCAAAAATACATTTAAATCCCAAATTATTCAAATGTAGTTCAAAACTTAATTCTACCAATTTTTCTCTCTCTCTCTGGTTAGAAAAATTCACGACAATACGTTGTTTGTGTAAAATACGGACATATATCATATCTGTCCAATGTACATAAATTCTTAAAATCAAATGACAGCAATGATATTTATTTCTGTATTCGAACAACGCCAACATTGAAAAATGAAAAAAAGCGTATCGAAATGAAGCTCATTTCGATACTGTTTTGGGTTTCATAATGAGTTCATTTCGAACGCAAAATAGAAAAATGAATTTTTAGTAGTGGAACTTTTTTTTCCTCTTCAATCAGCTCTACCTACCGTGTTAACTTTACCAATCTGGACCACCATTTTGTAGTAGCTATAAAGCTTCTAACCGTTCTTGTGGTTAAATCTTTAATGTTTTTTTTATATGAATGACTTCTTTAATAAGTAAGTCTTTAATTTCTTGAGCGTACAGCGTTTACATAGCAAAGGTAGAAGAAGACATTAAATCAAACCCTAGAGATTGTGGAAATTTCTTAACAATAAATATAAATCCACTAGAATTCCTGATACTCTCTTTGACAACGATATTAAATTTTCCAAGTCTTTAAATATAGTTCATGCACTAGCCCACACATTTTCTAATTTATACTTACAAAATGACAGTTCAAATAATCCTGAATCTTTTACATATTATCCATCTGTTACCTTTCCTGCGATTACTGCAGATGAGTTGATTAAATATATGTCCAATTTTAACAATAAGCTTACTGCTGGTGATGACCTTCTACCAAGCCTTTTAGTACGTGACTGCAGATTTGTATTTGCCTTCGCTTTAGTTGTGATTATGAATCTTGCCCCGTTCATAAAAAAGGAGATAAGTCATTGTTGTCAAACTATCATCCTATTTCCATCCTATCCAATTTTGCGAAGACCTTTGAACAGGTTTTATATACTAGAATCTATGGAAATATTAGTCAGTCTTGTCCCAAAACCAGCATGACTGTGTGTTCCACATTGACTAATTTGTAAGTCTTAAGTGAGGTTCTGGATAAACGTGGTTAGGTAGATGTTATTTATACTAACTTTTCGCATGCATTTGACACTATAAATCATGAAATCTTACTTTCTAAACTTTACTTCTGAATTCCTATTTAAAAAATCGAATTTGTTATGTATCTTAGAACGGCTTTCGCTCATTTGCATTCATTGCAAAAGCTAGTGTGCCTCAGGGCTCCAACTTGGGACCTTTTCTTTTCGTGTTGTTTATCAGCGATCTGCTGGCTACTCTCACTTGTCCAATTTTAGCATATGTGGATGATTTTTAAAGATATCTTCTGAAATAACTAATATCGAGGATACTTCGCTTCTGCAAGATAATTTGGATATAATCTCAAATTGGTGTAATAGCTTTAAATTGGATTTAAATACTAAGAAGTATTGTTCTGTGAGATACAGCCGCTCGAAATTTCCTATGTCGCATAATACTTACTTCGAAAGAAAAACTATCATTAAGGACCCGGGTGTACTATTTGATTCTGAATTGTATTTTAAGCAACAATTGCAAGCTGTGTGTGCATCCTCCTGCAAAGCTTTGGGCTTCATTATACGTGTTTCTGCAAACTTTAATAACATTGACTTGCTTAAGGTGTTGTATTTCGCTTCTGTTGTCAGCAAGATGGACTACGCAGCTATTGTTTAGTATCCCTTCTATGCTTCCCATAGATTAATTTTGGATATAATACAAAGGCGATTTTTAAAATTTCTCTCCTTTAAAATTGATGGAGTATATACACTTACTGCAATAAGTCAGGGAGATTTGCTGCAGTAACACAATATGCCTTCGCTCTTGGACAGTAGAGATGGCCATTGTGCTACCTTCTTGTTGAAACTTTTAAATAATAAGATCGATTACACGTTCCTTCTGTCAAGAATTTCCCTACATGTGCCGAGGCTTCATTCACATTTCAACTCCGTCGCTAATGTGCCTACTACGAGGACCAATGTGTTGCAGCGTTCTCCTGTCTATATTATGAGCACTACTGCCAACACTATTTTTAAGATTTCTTCTTATTCAATTAGGCTAGTTCATTTCTTATATGTCTGTATATATATATATATATATATATATATATATATATATATATATATAAGATAAAAGTAATGTTTTTAGGGACTAGCGGCCCGGTAATTAAAGCAATATTTAATTTGACGTTTCGGTACTATACATAGTATCTTTTTCAAAAGATTAAATATTTTTGGTGTTAACTTTATCTAGGGTAGCCAGCATAGCACGACTCTTGTAGAGGGGAGTATTCTAGTGCAGGCGCAGGACACTTTTCGGCAATTTTCACCATATTTTTTTTATCACTGTTTTTAACCGCTCCAGGATTGAGGCGCAGTATCCTCCAGTTATAGAAACGCCTTTATCTTTGTAATATATTAGCAGAATTCCTTCCTATTCCCCGAAAAATGTCGCCATGAGTTTTCCGGCCGTGTGTGACACCTTAAACTTCTTGGTTGGTGATGTGCCTTTTTATGCGACTGCATGGAGTCTTGTTTGGACTCAGATTCATAATGATGAACCCAAGTTTTATCTTCAGTAACAATTTGATTCAATACACCATCCCTGTCCTTATTACAGCGGCTCACGCGCTGTTATTTTTGTGGCGGGGTGGACATTCTCGGCACCCATGTTGTGCTGACCTTAGCCATGCCAAGATGATCATGAAGAATTTTCAAAATGGTCGTGTCGGATACTCCAATAATCTCTGCTGTCTTCTTTAACCGAGTATCTTCCATTATTAATTTTTCGATATTTCGAACAAGTTTTGGAGTAGTCACTTCAATAGGCTGGCCCGGCTGTGGGTCGTCTTGCTTAAAGAGACTATGTAACTCATAAACCATATCAATTGCGATTTCGCGAAGTGATGTGAATGAAATAAATGCTTTCTACTTATACGACACTAATTATTCGAATTTTTTACTGGAAAAAAACATCGCCCTTATTCAGAATTTGAACCTACGTCCTTTGGTTTACCGGACCACGCTCTTAACCATTGAGCTATTAAGGGTTCAGCCCCTGCGAATAGTCGGGAAATACTTAAATTGCGTTAAAAAACTGATATATTGTGACAGAAAGAAAACCAAATGACGAAGTTCGAATCCTGCATAAGGACGAATTTTTTTTTCAGTAAAATATTCGAATAATTAGCGTCGTATATGTAGAAAGTATTTATTTAATTTACATTACTTCACGAAAATGCACAAAACTGTCAACTACGGGCACAACATAATATCTGTTTCTTAATGCAATTTAAGGACTTCCTGACGATTCGAGCATTAGTCCCTTAATAGCTCAATGGTTAAGAGCGTGGTCCGGCAAATCAAAAGATGTAGGTTCGAATCCTGCATAAGGGCGATTTTTTTTTAGTAAAAATTCGAATTATTAGCGTCGTATATGTAGAAAGCATTTATTTGATTATGAACAATAGTTTTTTCCGATCAAGAACTCCTGTAAATCGATGGCATCTCCTTCGGTATGGTTTGAAGAAACTTGCCTTGCTTTGTAAGGACGCGATACTTGATTTTCTCGATATTTTACACTTTCTTTCCGATTGACTTGCTTGGTAGACGATAGTTCAAACAGTACTGACGCAATTATGATGAAACTTTCTATTTATTCTAATAGCGAGTCACTGAACATGTTACGAACATGAAAAAGCTCTAGCACTACCATTCCGCGAACTTAAGAACGCTCCCTCGTAGCTTCTTCTGTAAGCAAATTAATATGTAAACTCTTTTTTCTTCGGCTTTGGGGTAGTTCGTCTTCGGTTCGGAATTATTTATGTTATAATAATGTAGTTGTACTAAATTTTGTTTACACATTCTTAATATTCTTACTCCCAGTAAACTTCAAATACAAAACGTGGAAAGTTTTTCAGACAGTGTTGAAAGAGAAATTGCTGCTCAAGGGAGAGGAAATCTTTGTCGCACAGCCTCTAGAGGTTTTACAGTATCCCGAGCAACATTTTCAGAACGAAGGGAAAGATGTAAAATGTTTAAATATAAAGGTTTTACGAATTTGATGTGCACGAAGACAGATTTATGTTCAAGGATAACAAAAAATTGTTTTAAAATCTTTTAAAATATATTCAACTGTGTAAATGATCTAAAATTAAGATTTATTTTACGTAGAAGATATGTAGATATTTTATATAGAAGGTATGTTCTCTGAAACAATATATATGATGTAATCTTAATTATCGTTGTAATGCAATGTATTAATTAGTAGTATTAATTTTATTTACATATGCGGGGTGGCGGAACTAAGAATGTTGAGGATTGCTACCGTAGGGTACTAAACCAACATGTTTACGAATAAAATTTGCTTTGGTAAACGAAATGTGCATTTCTATTATCATCTAAATGGTTTTTAAATGAAAAAATTTAACAAGGAAGAGGAGATAAATTAAAACTAAGTAATCGTTGAGTAAAAATAATTGTTTTAATTTATTAATTTCTAAACTTTCCAGTAAATTTAATTTAGTGCCTTTATTTTCTAAATGTAGAATTTGAAAATCTTTGTAGCATGTGTGGTTTTCTTCTAATACACTGATGGAAAAAAATTACGAGCACAGCCTGTATAATCTGAACGTGTCAAGATAAATGCGTAGATTTAGTGGAGCATTAAGGTTTCTTCTAGACGAGTTTGTGCAGCGAGTTTTGACTTTTCCTATAGCTGCATTTTTTATTGAGTGCCTCCGACAGCTGCAATATGTTGTCTCCATAGAGACCGATGCGGGGAGGCAGAAACCGTTTTTTGTTAGTGTGGTGGAAGTGGGTAATTGTAGTCATACTTTGTGCGTGATGGAAGGCTGTTCGCGTTATCTGAGTGAACTTGAGCGAAGAATGGTTGTGAGGATGCACATAACAGGAATATCCTTCCGTGATATCGCGCGCCGTCTCGAGCGATCATTATCGGCAGTGCAGCGGGCATGGCGAGAATGTATGGAGCAAGGACGTACGCGCCTTCAGCCACGAGCGTGGCGGCCTCGCGCGAGCACAGCACGCGAGGATCGCGCCCTTGTGCACAGCGCTTTAGCGTCGCGTACGTCTTCCTCAAGGCAACTGGAGCCGTTTGGCCAGCAGGAAGGGAAGGCGTACTCACTACGCGCACTGTACGGGGGCGTTTGCTAGAAAGTGGACTGCGAGCGCGCTGTGCATTGCAGCGGATTCCACTGACTCGCGAGCACCGCCGTACACGGAGCCAGTGGGTGGAGGCTAGACATCAGTGGCTTGTCGATTGGAGGCACATTTTGTTTTTCGACGAATCAAGATTCGAATTGAGCACCGGTGACGCGTGAATTTTGGTTCATCGGAGACGTTGTGAATGTCACCTCGAGGAGTGCTCCAACCACGCCCTATCCACTACCAGCAGGGCATTATGGTATGGGTGGTGGACGTTCACGTCTGCTGTGTACACAGCATACGATGACGGCTCGCCGCTACGTAGATGAGGTGCTACGGCCCGTTATGCTTCCCTACTTTCGACGGCGCGCACGTCTTCTATACATGCACGACAACACCCGACCGCACACTGCACGTGTTGCCTAGACCTTTGTGGAAGAGGACCATATACGGATGCTTGCATGGCCGGATATGATCGGTCGGAGACTTCGACGTTATCCGGCTCCCCCGGGTAACGTTGAGGAGCTATGGAGGCGACTTGAAGCAGAATTGTTGGACATGCCTCCCGCTACTATACAACGACTTATTGATTCCATGCCTCGTCGTGTAGCGATGGTACGCGCCGCTCGCAGGGTATACGCCCGCTATTAATGCATCCCTTCCCAGCAGAGCTGCGCCACTCTCCAAGCGAGGGTAAGTTATGCTACGTTAGTACTACTTCCATACCAAATTTTATTGGGTTAGAACCACTTCTTCATATTATACAGGGTGTGCTCGTCACTTTTTTCCAACAGTGTATATGATTGATAAAAGTGGAATCTTGTTTTTTATTTCTAAATGAAGAACAATGTTCAGCAATGCGTTTTTCAAACGACCTTCTTTGTATCTTACCGTAATTTTGGAAACCGTGTTTATATTAAGTTTTTCTAAATACATTGAAACACTGTTTTTAAGTTTTAATACAGTGAAGATTTTAACTATTATTTTTATTTCTATTTTCTAGGTACTTCGGCCTTTTTTGAATAATGTATATTTACAAAATCAATAAAGCTATTTAAATGAGAATTACACATTTATTTTTATTACGAATTTTAACTGTTGTCAGTGTAATATTTCTAGATAAAAATAAAATACTTGTTTTTATTTTAAACGATATCGATTAACGATGGTAAGAGAACCCTTACAGGGAATCAATAAATTAAACAATGCCAATGTTCTGAAAGTTTACCTTTGAAACATATGCATGGACCCTTATCAATTTGATAGATGATGGGATTCACGAACTGGAGGCGAGGCGATAATTTGTTATTCCATATCAACAATTATCTTAATCGAATAATTATATAGCAAATGTTAATTCCGTTAAGTAATTTGCACACTAACGATTTTACATAATAATTTTCCGATTCTATTATTATTTGAGAAGATTTTTTCTTTAAATATTTGCTTGCAATAACGATGTAAGCGAAAATTACTCAATACTTAACTACGTGCGGAGTAATTAATATTTTATAATAAATATTAATAAATTCCTAAATAAATTATTGCATATTGATCTCAATTTCAAATTTCAAATTTACGAAATATGAGATACTTGTGTTAGAATTGCATTTGGCTACATAAACTAGAACATTTGCTTGGAGCCGTGCATTTAATCACGAATTGTATATTTCAACGGAACAATACTACGAGGGCGGACTGATATACAAGGTCTCCAACAACGCCATTGTGTTAGTAGTAGGGATAGAAACAAGTTTCTAGTATTTCGCCTTAGCATGCAAAGTTTCATTTTCCTGTGTACTGTCGTTAAGTAACAGTGTCATTTATCATGAGTTCGATTTTGAAAGCTGTTTATCGTAACGATTTTATGGATGTGAAGAATGTTCGCTGTGAGTTGTCCGCCAATTAAGCATTAGTCAAGAAATACATTGTTCAGACGTTGAATTATAGAAAAAATTGCTTCAGATTGTTCCAGCGACAATTAACGGATGTCACGAAAGATCATAGAAAAAACATTTGTCGAGAAATTCTTAACCAGTACCGACGTGAGGTGGGAGATGAACATCACCACCGCTGACGAATCTTGGGTTCATCACTATGCTTCCGAAAACATTTTCTGGAATGTAAAGAGTACTGAATATTTGCCAAAGAGTTCAATGATTAATTCAATAAGATACGCATCACTCAAGAATCGTATCCGTGAGTAAGCCGGTGAGAACAGTTTTTTTTTTCACCATAACAACACCAGAATGCATTACGGCATTGAAACAATGAAGATAAGATGAACTTGAAATTCACGGTTATTTCGCATCCTCTGTACAGTCCTGATTTACCACCTTCAGATATCTGATTGTTACCAATGTAGAAGGAGTAAGTGAGTAGAGTGTGTAGGTGAGTAGTAATAGTGAGCAAGTGAGGTTTGTGTTGGGTTGCGTTGCGTCGGGCTGGGCTGTTCTGGCCTGGTTTGGACTGGGCTGGCCTGGCCTGGTTTGGGCTGGGCTGGACTGGGCGAGGCCGAGCTGGACTGGGTTGGTTTCGGTTCCCGAGATCTATTTTCAGTCAATTTTTTCATCGATGCTTTAATATTTTTTTACAATATCTCAGAAAGTCTGCTGTTATGAAAACCTTACAGTAAGTTTGTCGAAAGATTTGGTCTACGTCTTAATAAGCTCTTTGTACTGACAAAGCTTCGGAAGGAGGTACTGAACGAGTAGCTGAGGGAAGATTTGTATAACTAATATTTTCTTATTTTTGTTGAAAAACCCAAAAGAAGCAAAAGTACCAGCAAAAGTAGCAATCAGTCGAATGGTTCGTTTGTTCACACAAAATCATAGGTCTTGTAAATGGCATAGCACTTTTCTTAATGCTTGACCAGCCCCTCAGAGTAAGAGCACAACAAATGCTGGGAGCCCATGTCTTGTACTATTTGTCTTGACGTTCAATGGTTAAGTCAAAATAGTGAAAATATAACTTTTCTATTTGTTGAGAATACATTTACTAACCTTTTGTAATATTTTTTATTGTTAAATATAAGTAAATCTAAGAGATAGAATTCAACATTTCCAATTTTATAAATATTTAGCGTTCATTTTCGAATTTAAATCACTGTATATTATTAGCACATACAACTTCTAAAAGCTTTTTTTTAAGTTCTAAAAATTCTTTACATCTGTAAATCTGTTTATTACCGAGGGTTATTAATAATCAGCATCTTTTGCCAAATTTATTTATTCCTTTATACATCGGATCATTTGGTTATTACTTAGGGTTATCAGTTATCAGTGAACAGTGAACGTATTTAAAGACGACCCTTAATATACCTCCCATTATTAACTAAATATGTATAATAGGCTCACGATTCCTAAATATGTATGAACCATAAAAATCAATTATTGAACAAAGGCTTTAATTTCGATATTCATTGTTAAGATCTCTTTTCTTAGATATGTATAAAGAATTTTATTCCTCTAACAAGGGACCAGCCGGAAATGCATACTTAGATTTATTACATACTAATACTTAATTAGTAATGATATTATTATGTATTTATTAGTTAAAATTATAATTTTCAGACATTATTGTAAACCTTGGGTATTGTTGTTTATAGGTATAATTTCCAAGAATTAAATAACACACAATTCCTCGTTATGACGTCAAACAATACACTATTCAACCAATATGCTTTTAATCTGTAATAGGCAGTGGTGTATTTTTACGTACTTGTAAAACAGTACAGAATAGATCAGTATTATTCAGAGTTTCATGCCACCAACAAGAGACTCAACAGTATAAACTCAAACACAGTATCAATATCAGTACAAGACACAGAGTCTTTTTCGTAACATCATGATAATCATATTTTGACAAGGGATACCAGTCTCAGCAGAAGTTTGTGTTATTATAAGTCGTTGTAGATCCAAAATAAATGTATTTAGTGTAAATAAATATATTTAGATGAAAGTACATTTATTCAACAGTCACGGAAGATTTAAAAATTAAAGTGTATACAGCATTGTGGTGTAGAAGCATCACCGCCAGAAATCGGATACAGCCATAACATTGATCCTCCACGAACCCGACGTCACAACACTATTGAAGGTGAAATATTCCACTTATGCTAGTGGGTAGCCCTCACATACATAGCAGAAACTGTTGGATTATTTGTACATGTACGCGTCCTTATGAAATAAAAAGATGTTCAGCTATCACAAACCGACGAAAGAGCGTGTGTGTAGGCTCTTTATATACCTACATAACAAGGTATCTACCAATGCTTAATTTGATTGGTTCCAGAGAAAAAATGTAAAAATTTAAGTGGTTCGACGTAGGAAACATGCAAGAACATGTTCAGACATGTCCACTCCATGTTCGACAGAACAAATTTTTGGTGGTATCTGTCTTTTATAAAAGTGACTTTTGAAAAATTTAATACATTTTTTGAAAAAAATATTTAAGCAAAGTTCTCAAAATCTTGACGTGATGGCGCAACTTTTAAATCAGATTCAGAATCAGCATGGCAAAAGACAAACTACACATATTGGTGTATAAGAAAACCAAACTGCGTTGACCAGTGTTATAATAATGCTAATTGTAATATTGAATAAATACAACGTGTTGAATGAATACAACGTATATTTCTAAAAGCTTTGTATTTTACTAAATGGATCTCCTATTCTGTGGGAGGTTATGTTTATCACGTTTTACGTACTGAATTTAAATATTTGTCTTTGAAAGACGGTGTATAAATTAATTTATTCTTGTAGCAATGATTTACAATTATTAAGTATGTTATTGACTGAAAAATCGGAGACTGGCTTTTAAGTGAATAAAAAATTAAAAACTCTTACCACAATAGAATTTAACAATTCTATATACGTCTTTCGACAACCACGTTGTCATACTCAGTAGAAAAAGCAGTGTAAAACTTGAAAGCACAAAAAACACAACACTCACTGAGCGCTATATTGTACGGCTTCTCGTTTAACACTAAATTTTAAAATTTTAAAAACCTGAATACTACAGAACTTACCTCATTGTAAAAACCCTACTTAAATACGTACATGGATTAAGATTAAGATAATAAGTATGTTATTGCTCCACAATTTTACACGATACACCAATAGAACTTTATATTATTTACACTGACCATTAATTTATCTAGCTAGAATGTTCAAAAATCTTGCCTCCAATTTTTATGTTTTCATTTAAGAGTTATTTATTAATTTTCACATTCTCATTGTTTTTTCTACCCTACTCTCGCTGTGAAAATAGTGCTAAATTATTTTCGGTGAAAATGTTTTTTTAATAATTTTCCAATTATTCATGCATGTTAACAAACAGAGATAGTTAAAATAATAATTTTGGAATTTTAAACTGTACCTCAAAATAACAGCAACTGTAATTAATTATAAACTGAAATCGCTTTGAATTTCATTTACATTGGACTCGGTGGTATAATAAATTACCAGCTGTAATCCTCTAAAGAGAACGTGGATTTTTGCGTGCCGTAAAAAGCAGAATATTCATCCTAACGAATTCAGATAAGTAATTACTGAACAAAAAGTGTTATAATAAAGCAAATTGCTTTTTAAATAGTGTTGTAAATGCTTATTTATCAGTACATGTTTGTATATATTACTAATATTACATATGCATCTTCTCACTTTTTAACTATCACAATTTCTAAATTAAACTAGATTAGTAATTTATTTGACCACATTGGATATTTTGTTGTACTACCTTACGTATTTAAATTATTTTGTGAGACTAATTCCCTCAGAGAATCTCAATCAATTATATTAATGCAAATTACAGAAATAAGTAACGGATGAATATCCCCGAGTATTTGATGCATCATGAAAATATCTGGGTATCTGCACATGTGCATAAAGTAAATATTTTTTGATATTTTTAAAACATTCATGCTTTTAATTATCAAAATGAATTTATTGATTTATATTACAACTGGTAGTTGAACAATGGTAGTTATAGTTATTATTGAAAGTACAATTGCTATATGAATTACTCACTGCACTGAAAGTGTTAAAACATTGTTAACATTTTCTTTTTTGGATTCTCTTCGTAACTTTGCGATTATATTCCCGTCGTGACTTGCTTCGACTTTTAAATATGAGTAAAAAAGAGATATTTGAATAACCTGTTATTTTAATAATTTCATGTTCTCCTACACCACCACGTTTTGCAAGATTAGTTAGAACCAGAGAGCGGATAAAAAAGCATTAAAAACACGAAAAAAAGTGCTTAAAAAAGCACGAACATTTGCCCAAATGAGCATTAAAAAAGTCCGAACAATACAACAAAAGCTTTAAAACAAATACAATATAGGTAAGAAATCAATGTTAATAACAATTTAATTTATTAAAATAAATTACTTGTCAAATAAACAATGACTAATTAAACCTAAAAAAAATAACTTTAGGTGGGTAATATAGCCTTAAACTTGGTTCATATTTTATCTTTAGTAGAAATTTTGAATAAAAGACGAAAATCAAATATATATTTATTATCCTAACTTTATAAATCAAAAAACTATTCATGAAAACAGTTAATTATCAGATGTTGCTCTATGTGTTTTACAGTAAAATTCTGCTTTCTATCTCTTAGAATGTTTTTGAAGGCGGAAAAGCTTCTCTCCACTTCCACACTTGTTATAGGTGTATTTTTAAATTTAGCGAGAATAACTGGATCCATATCTAGTTGTCTGCACTCAAAATAGTGCTTATTTTGTTTAATGTTGAAAATCCCTCATTTTTTAAAAAGACATTATTTGATTTTAGTTTTGCTTCTTGGCCAATGCGTCCTGGTACTTTCGAAATGGCATCTTTGAAATCATTAATTATTTTTACAGATTCAATCAACAATATTTCCTGCTTTTCTAATGATTTTATGGCGTGGCTTACAAAACTGTAATGTACTAAGTTATAAACAATTCGTCTTGCATGTGTGCCAAAACTATCTTTTTCTATTTCAAAAGAAGTTATCAGACACTCTGCCGCTTCACCACCACCACGTCAAGCTAGTTCCAATGCAACTTTGTGATAAAGTTTGCTACCCTTGCCCTCTTCGTCACATAAAGCTATGATTTGGTTTTGTTCGTCTTCGCTTAAAATTGAAGCACTGCTTTTCTTTTCTCGCCCCAAAGTTTTCTTCATTTTGCATCTAGTGCATTTCTTACGTCTTTAAATACCACATCCTTAAATGGATCGAAAGTTGTTACAAATTCTTTGTAAAATTTTTCCTGTGGTAGTTTGGCGATTTTGTTCCATTGAGTCTTTACTACACCTTTTTTTGTATTCGAACCCGTCCTGCTTTTCATATTAAATGCAAAATCTTGCGTTAATGAATAAATTTCTTCATCTATTTGACTCAAGTTTGATTGACCAAAACGAATAGAATACATTTTTAAAATTAAAATGTTTACACAATTGACATTAGCTTCTCTTATCAATTTATCTTTCTTTTTGCGTTAGGGATGTCATATTTACAATGTCTATTTTTTTATCGTAATTCATCCAAAAGTAATATTTTTTTTGTTTTATATTATTTCTATTGTGGAATTCCTACTATCAAAATTGCGTGAAATTTTCTTCGAGAAATAGTCCTCGATATACCCCTCTTCCATGCCATCCGTGAACATTTTTACTCGTGCACTCGTAAAAATATTCGCGTATTTGGCATGCACTCGAGATATAACTACTGAATACGTATTAAAAGCTCATGCTGGGATTGCGAATATCGCTGCCTTATATTGTAAATCTATAAGCACAGGTAAATAAACAATGAAGTATGTAAGTTAAGTTTTATTAACAGTTAATAATTGACCTTTATTTTGTATAGAGCATGATACCCGCTAGCATTTTATATTTCAAGTGACATGTATACGAGGAATGAAACATGAATTAGGGCATTAGGTTTTTCATTTTTTCAACATATTCCTCTTCTTTAACGCACATACAGAGCCTCTAGAGAAAACCATCTATATAAGATCAAGACAAGAGACATCTAGTAAATTTGAAGCAACTGTAGAAGCCAGAGAAGTATATTGGCTAGGTGCTGTTTAACATAGTCAGCAGCAAAAGAAGCGAGGAAGTCTAACTCTAAGAGATCGGCTAATGGAAGACAAAAAAACCGAATTAAGAGAATTGTGCTACGTGGAATCGAATTAAGAGAATTGTGCTACGTGGATATGGTATTTTATTGCTAAAGACGAAGTAACTAGAAACCTAGAAGTCTACAAAAAGACGTGAAGGAAAATAACTATGAACATAAGTGCAGACAAAGCAAAAACCATGATACTTGAAACAAAAGAACAGCACACAAAATAAAATACCGCACTCAACATTGACAATGAATCTTTTTTGGAAATTATTCTCAATCATAATTCTAGAGCTTTCCTGGCTCAAAAACCGATTGAAGATTCGGTTACAAACGCCATTGGTCAAGATGCATTTGTGGGTCCAAATAATTTTTCTACTGAAAATTCGATCGCCTTATAACATTTTTAAATAAGAGTTACAATGTCTTTCACTCTATCATTTTTCATTACGTTCGACGTACGCCTCCAGCATATCCATGAGATAATGTTATTCATGGTTTCGGTGGTACCGTTATTTCACAACAAATATTTCTTTGAAATCGTAGGCGACAAAAATTTTCGAACTGATGTTTGAATGAAAAATTTGTCGTTATCTGTTTTCTGTTTTTTTTTTTACGACGCACTTGAAAATTACTCCTAAGTAGAGATGGCATATTGACGCCGGAGATAATTCCGGCGTTATTGGGTTTGATATCGGTAGCTAACCGTGCGAATGAAAGGAGCCACGAATTGCAAATTAGTATGCAGTCGTGTCGTGTAAATATATGCCACGATCGGTGAGCTCGCTTAACCGTCCAATGTGGAATACAGTGCATAAATTCATTGACAATTTCCAGGATCTACATGTAGAATAAAATGCACAGTGTGCAGTAGATTTTTAATGTGTCGTGGGAGAAGAGATTGCGAAATACACGTAAACAGAATAACCCATGGCAACAAAAAAAGGGGTGTGCAAGAAAAACAGTTTTTATTTTGAATTATGTTTAACTCTTATATAGTTTGCTGTACTATGCATTTATCTCCTTTTGGAATAAATACGCAAAGTGCGAATTGTCAAGTTGGACAACGTTAGGAAATTTTCTATTTTCTGCTCGCAAAGATATTGAAAAAAGAATTAAATCGAAATGAAAGATAAAAGCTGTGGTTATGTGTGGATGTAACGACTGATCGAAAAAAGAATCAGTGGTTAATGTTATGATACGTACAATGGAAGTTCTTCAACTATCGCTCCTATGTTACTTGCTTCCAGACGAGTTGAAAAATGTACTGAAAATGAGATTTTGAAGGTGGTGTTGAGGTCATTGGACAAAGTTGAAATTTCACCAAAGCAAATATTAACGTTTGTGAGTGATGGTGCCGCAAAAATTCTGTCTTCAGGTCGATCTCTCAAAGAATATAGTGCCAACCTGTTACATGTAACGTGAAAAATCCACGCTTTGAATCTTGTGGCACAAACAATTCGTAAATGTTATCGACGAGTAAATGATTTAATAGCTAGTACAAAGGCAGTGTTTCTAAAGTCTCCGAAACGTACTCGATTATTTCACCAACTTTGTCCCGAAATACCTGAATCACCAGAGCCGATAATTACGCGTTGGACAACAAGGTTGAAGGCTGCGTTTTACTATCATCAATATTTCGCTCATGTAAAGAAAGAAGTTAAAATTCAATCCGACAGAAGCTGCAGGTATCAAGAAAGGCCAGGAATTATTTAAAGATTCTCAGGTTAAAGAAAATTTACAAACTTACAAGTCTGTATCCGTACACATGGACATGCACTTCGTATTTTTCAACAGTTACATTTATCAAAGACACGTGTTTCTGTCACAACTATAAGATTTCGTCAGTTTGGCTAGTGAATCTTGTAACAAAAGCGTAATACGTGCTTAACGTATTGATATACGCAAATTTCTTTGGTCAGGTTTACAAATTATACACTTCGGACTAGCCGAGGGAATAGAAAAATTACAAAATGTTTCGATGTTGTTTGTGGATTCTGTTCAAATTGTAAATGATGTTCACGTACAGCTATACCCTGTAGAAGGCGAAAGAAATAAGTGTTTGATAGACAAATTTGAAAGTGTTTTAGACAAAAATTCCGATTTTCACATATTAAAACTAATTTGTGAAGGTGCGCCTACAGAACTATTAAGTTCTTTCCAAGATTATTTTGAATATGCAAATATAACATCATTAGATGTGAAACGGTCGTTTCGGCATTAAAACGCGTTTATTCCGCACGTCGCACTAACTTAAGTGAAACAACTGTGGAGACAGATGATTGGAATATTTGACAAATCTTATCCAGATAATAAATTCACTGATGATTCATAATGCGGTAAGTGTTTGTTCACGTTTTATAATTTTTTTCTTATAATTTAATTTAAATGTAAAATTGCATGCGTACGCCGCTGGCATGTGTGTCGAATTTGCCATCTCTAGTTCTAAGTGAATAAACGGTTGCAGATAATTTAAATTTTTGTTTAAATAATTGTCACAAAACAATAACTGGATTAAGATCATTCGATCCAGAAAAATATTCCTTATATTATATTAGAGCAGAAAAGCTACAGATGTCCATTAAAAGAAATTACTTCTGTTGGATATTTAAGACAATGTTGAAAACAATAGGATCAAGGCCACTCTGAAGGAGTTCGTAAAACCATCTTTCTACTTTCTTCTTTATTGAAATCGGATAACAAATAAAAAAGTTACGGGATGAGGGTTTTTTATCAAACAGCTTGTACGCATACATCAGTATGGTGACATTTAATATAAATACGATATAAGCTTATTTTAATGTCAGGCAAGCAGTTACGCCGCAGTGCGCTCATACAGTAAACGCATTTCTAAAAGAAGACAAAAATTTGCATGGTCCACTTAAAAGCTTAAGAAGCTTGGTTGTATCATTTATTTAGATATGCATAAATATTTCTTTAATTATAATAATAATATTTATTGCTCAATACTAATTGCGGGACAATAATAAACAATGCGTTAATAATATACAGGTTGTCCTTGAAATAAAGAAACAACGTATGAAAAATGGAGAGATGTATATAGAATATAAATAATAATAAATATAAATAACAAAAATATTTCCCAAAATTCCCTCTCGCAAGCGTGAAAAAAAATTACAAAAATATTTAAACAATATTTGTCACACCACTATGCGACCGACTATATCATAAAGAGTATCGAAAATCTTAAAGGTGACCAACAATAACAAAAAGAGTAGTTTTGTTATTGTTCGTTTTAAGTATCATCCTCGATTCAGTCATTTATCGATCGTTACATGTGTACATGTGTACGTTCGATATGATTTATAATTACGTCTTCAATTAAAGGAAGATTTTTACCAAATTTGACGTGAAATCTCTTACATCTTTTAAAAATTCACATGCACGT
The DNA here is from genome assembly GCA_935421215.2 of Melolontha melolontha. Taxonomy (NCBI): domain Eukaryota; kingdom Metazoa; phylum Arthropoda; class Insecta; order Coleoptera; family Scarabaeidae; genus Melolontha; species Melolontha melolontha. Next base: position 72,976,971 of record OW285235.1, read on the forward strand.
ATAAATTTTTAATAGCTGACTTTTCGTTCAAGGTTATTGAAGCATACAAAACTGTCTAAACACTGTTCTTCTAAAGTTTTTATAAATAAAAGCATCGCAGCGTGTGCTTGCGTGTAAATTAAAAGCGGTCTTTTTTATAGACATTCTGAATCCATATAAAATGAAGAAAGATGTAATTATATAAAATATGAATAAAAAATATTTTCCGCAGATTCCGCAAAACATAAGAAAGAGTTTATAAATGATTTACTGGTGGTATATTCGAACGTAATCGTATTGAGGTTACTGAACCCTAAATAAACAAAGCTCCTCCACTGTGGAGTTTTTATAATATAGACAGCCGTCTAAATAATGTTATGTTTTAGAGTTTTTATAAACATAAACATTGCAGCATATGTTTGCGTGTAAATTCAATCGAAGTAGTTTTTATAGACATTCTGATCCATAGGCGGCACACGATACTATTTACAGGGGGTTTTTAATTTTGAGATTCGCGTCGTAATTGACTTACAACTTTTTGGATTCATGTTCTATATGAATGCATCTTTATATTTTTCATACGTTGTTTCTTTATTTCAAGGACAGCCTGTATACTTAACTTAATTAACTACTTAACTAACGCACAAAAATTATATTTCATTACATATAACTTAGAATTAAATAACCCTAGTCTCTTTAAATTAGGAACAATATATGTGTCATAAACATCAGCTATTCTACATATATTGTATAAAGGTGAGCTCAACAATAAATTGGATTTCGTCTTCGGTTATACACATGTTCAAATATATATACTTGGATAGCAAGGAACATGGAAGTCAAGTTTAAACAGTAGATCGCTTCAGTCAATAATCCTATTTACTAGTTTTCACTTTAATATTGATTAATGTTTTTGTGTCTATTCGTGAAGAGTTTGGAAGCCATGATGTTCTAGTAAGTTAATTATAGTCCCCTAACTGGATAAGTTGTCTGGAATTTATAAAGCTCAGGCGTCGATCAACGAGACCAAGACCTTTGAAAACATCAATCTTGAATGAAGCTTGTGATCAATATTATTTAATGAGGAAATACTTACATTTTTTCGGATATAGATAACGACCTGATTTTATCGATGTTTTACTTAATACTATTATTTCGATACCACTGGCAATCTCGCCGACATGTTGCTGCAAGAATCATAACTGTTACAGAATAATATATCTTGATATCAACAGCATAAGTCAATGTAGGACGTTTGGAAATATTAACAAGATCGTCTATGTATATTATAAATAATGACTCTAAATTCGAACTGTGAAGTACACCAGATGTTGCTAAAAATTAATCCATTATAGAAAACTTGATTTAATCTATTCGAGAAATAACCTTCCATTAATTGCAGGAAGCCAGTAGACATGCCAAAGTAATTAAGCTTTTTAAATAAGATGTAGTAATGAATCATCATATTTGTTATACGCAGGTATTAATTTTGTCTTTTCCATAAACCAGAAACACTACAAAATTATAAATTAGTAATATGTCTTAAATCTTTTTCAAAAACTAATTTGGCATCGCGAATTAAAAGCTTGGAAATTTGTCCTCGCCATTAATATCCTCGATATTATCTTGATCTTCAGTTGCAGGTAATAGTGAGAAAGATGAATAATTACTATATTAATCACTACGAGAAAAGGAACTGCTCTATGTTTTCAAAATAATTATGGAAAAGCGTTAACAATTAACTGTGAACCTTAAAACCCTTGATCATTATGTCTCAATTTCCTTGGACCGAATTCACTTATTGATTCCTCAACATCTCTCAAGTAAATTTTGTATACGAAAGACATTGTAAATTGACAATGAATCGTAAATTTGTCTCCTAAATTAATCGTAGTAAGATGGAATTTTTGTAGTCTTTGACTGTCGCCTGTAATAGTCCCCAAATTTCAAAGTGTGATTGCTGCAGTAGTAAGCCACGGTGGTTAAAAAGCTGTTTTTCTTGAAATCACTAGGGTCACAGGCACAGATTCAGAGAATGTTATATTTAATGAAGAATAGAAATTGGAAATTGCAATATTGACATCACGACACTTGGTAAGCAGAAGTCATTATACAGTGTTAGTAAAAAGTATGAAACTCCCTAAGTATCTCTGCAACGGTTCATTTTTTTTGAATAAAATTGGATACACCTCTGTAAAAAGTTTCAAAGATTCTAATAATAATATCAGACTTGCGGCGTCACTTCTGATTATACCGGAAATAGATATCTATTTGTTATTTTAAATGGGACACCTATTGAGATCAAAAACATTACTTCCTGGACATCAGTTTTCATTAGTAACATCATAAGCCATGAATGAATTGGTAAAATTGCTAATTTACAAAAACATGTCTTTTAAACTCGGTATCTTAACAATTTATTTATTTTAACAGAAGAAACCATAGTTTGCTGACTAGATTAAATGTTCGAAATTTTGCCCTTCTACTAACTGACAATATCTTAAACGGTCTTCAAATTCCCACATAGAATTTTATAAAACTTCGATCGGTATTTTTAGTAATAAGTTTCTTATGCGTTACCCCAACTCATTTAAATTTGCAGGTCTACTTCTATATGCCTTATTTTTGAAAGAAAAGGCGTTAGATCAGGACTACGAGGTGGCCATTCAATGGCATCCTTTCGCCCTATCCATCGGCCAGGAAAAACTTGATCCAAATACTGCCGCACAATTCTAGAATAATGTGCAGGCGTACCGTTTTGCTGACACCATATGTTCCCAGCAGGAATTAGTGGATTGCTGGATCAGAATAAAGATTAGCAATAGCGTGTACAATATTATTTCTTAATAAATCCAAATACTGAGGTCTATTGAAGAGTAACTTCGATGAAGAAAGGCCCAATAACCATCCCTGCCCGCACATTTATTTTCTCCCGATACTAAGTATGCGCTAAGTATGCATCCAATGGGAATTGTCTCTAGACAAAAATGCAAATGCATCTGCAGTTGCAGAAATTCAATCACGGTATATGGATGTACAGGTGTCCTTTAAAGAAAGCGACAACGTATGTAAAATGGAAAGATATAATTACATAAAATATGAATCCAAAAATATTTTCCATTTCCAAAAACATTTTCTCGCATACGGGAGAAAAAAAATACAAAGATATTTATAAAATATTTGTCTCGCCACTGCCTTTCAAGAAGTGCGACCGACTAGAAGTATTAATGATTCTATAAGGACCTACTGGTTGAAATTTAAGTTATACTTCAAAGACTTTCAAAACCTCAACCATTACAAACACTTTAATACATACAGTATATGCTCTGGTTCAATATAAAGAATAAATATTTTCTGACAAAATATCCATAAACAGTTTGTTTCTTCTCTTCTCAGATTAAGAGATAGTTAAATCTTAACATTTTGAATAGAAAGAGAAATCTTCTAGACGACATTGATAAAGAAAATATTTCTCATCCTGTTCCATCAAGAGCTCCTTAAAATTTAAATGGGAAGATTTCAAATACACCGCTAAGAATGAGCAATTCTTTAAATGACGACGTTTCTTCATATGATACATTATTGGTCTCTCTCAAAATTCTTTCAACAAAAGATAAGGAAAATATTTCAAGAGGAGTGGATGCAGTTTTTACATTTTGTCTTACAATTGTAAGTAAGAAACAATGTTATGTTTTTCGGTTTTAACATTTATTGATGGAATCTTATGTTTTTGCTTCATGTAAAAATAGTAGAAGTAAAAACAAGTGTCATTAGCTTCAGCAGAAATTAGATCATCATCTTCGTCAAAATTCCAATTACACTGGGCAACAAATTTTAGTTTATTTGTTGCATTTTGTTTGAAAAGTGCATTTGTTAATTTTGGGGCGCTGACTACAAAAATGACAATGAAATTAAAAAATAACAAGTTTTTTTTTATATTATTTTTAACAGAATAATAAAAAATACATACTTGTACACTTTCAGAGTCACTAAATGCACCGTCTTTTTGCTATTCTTTTGTAAATTATTTCTGCACCATCTCTATCAAGAGTCCAGGCATGGAAGTATTCCAGTTTCCCTGGTACCTTTTCTCCATTGTTGATATATCATGATGGAGGCGTTCGCCGTGCTCATTACTTACAGCTCCGCAGTTTCCAGGAAAAAAGTCGGGATGTGAGTGTAGGAAATGGAACTTTAGAGACATATTGCAACCTATTTTTTGAAACGATGACAGCATATTTGCAATAAGAGTAACGTAATTGTCAGCTTTTTTATTTCGCGAGAAATTAGTGACCATGAGGCGAAAGTCATTTCAAGCATTTTTTTCAATATCTGAAGATTCAAGAATTTTCTAATCAATTCCATAATATTCGCGATAGTGGCGTATGTCATTTGTTTGTATACAGAGGCTGTTTAGTACAAGGCAGACATGCGGTTACAGTGTTAATATATAGGGACACATGACATCGCGTATTTCTAAAACTTTAACTAATATTAAAAAGATAAGTTTATTTTAAGTTTTAGCACACTAAAAATAGTAAGATTTAGTCGATTTTATTTTAGATATATTTTGGCTGTTGTCCAGTTTTATCTGCAATTGCATCGTATTATTATCAGTAAAATAGTATTGGTAGTATATATGTTGAGCACTTGTGAAATTATTACACTATTAAACTTAAATAAAACACCTTATATTTCACAAACAATAGTATATTTACTATATGTACATTTCATGTGCACTGCACACATCGTCAGTAGTTACTAATTTAAAAGTATTATTTTTTAGTACATGTCTAGTAAAAAATATCTATTTTTTTGGTTAGGGGTGTAAAAATTACAATTATAAATGGTCAAAAACATGCAAATAAAAATATAACAATAAAAATAAAAATAAAAAATTTATGGATGTATTGTAACAGTGTCTGCTAAAATCTATTGAAATTCCAAGAAGGACAAATTATGGGAAAGACCGTTACCTATGAAAAACAAGACATCTGACTGTGTTTGGCATGTCGGGTTCTATTAAATAACAATATAGTAGCGTGAAGAGGATCTATTAGTTATTAGATACTGTAGGTATACAATTTAAAAGTTTATTATTAATAGGTGACATGTCATTATTTAGGAGGTAATTTTTGTATTTTTTCATATGTATGGCTTCCCACATGTCTAAATTTTTGCTATTACATTTTTTAATTAATTTAACATTATCTACGCTGAAATTATGTCCGGTATCTAAATGATGTAGAGCTAATGCTGATTTATCTACATTGTGACGTTTTACATGAGCTAAATGTTCCTTGAAACGGGTTTGAATATTTCTTCTTGTTTGGCCGATATATAATTTTGGGCAGGAATTACAGTTAATTATAACAAAATTATATATCGGCCAAACAAGAAGAAATATTCAAACCCGTTTCAAAGAACATTTAGCTCATGTAAAACTTCACAATGTAGATAAATCAGCATTAGCTCTACATCATTTAGATACCGGACATAATTTCAGCGTAGATAATGTTAAATTAATTAAAAAATGTAATAGCAAAAATTTAGACATGTGGGAAGGCATACATATGAAAAAATACAAAAATTACCTCCTAAATAATGACATGTCACCTATTAATAATAAACTTTTAAATTGTATACCTACAGTATCTAATAACTAATAGATCCTCTTCACGCTACTATATTGTTATTTAATAGAACCCGACATGCCAAACACAGTCAGATGTCTTGTTTTTCATAGGTAACGGTCTTTCCCATAATTTGTCCTTCTTGGAATTTCAATAGATTTTAGCAGACACTGTTACAATACATCCATAAATTTTTTATTTTTATTTTTATTGTTATATTTTTATTTGCATATTTTTGACCATTTGTTGACCATTTATAATTGTAATTTTTACACCCCTAACCAAAAAAAATAGATATTTTTTACTAGACATGTACTAAAAAGTAATACTTTTAAATTAGTAACTACTGACGATGTGTGCAGTGCACATGCAATGTACATATAGTAAATATACTATTGTTTGTGAAATATAAGGTGTTTTATTTAAGTTTAATAAAATAGTATTGGTTAGTTTGCAACAAAAGAAAAAATCGGCAAGTACCAGTAAGAATATCTAACAATTATAAAATCCTAAAATTATGACGTGGAAAAATAATCAATACTCTACTAATACTATAATATAGCTACTATAATTATTATAAACAATAATGGTAAAGATCTGAATTTTTTAAAGAGAAATACCATACATAATAGAAATAATCAAATAAACTGAACACTTATCTTGTCAACAATCATAAATGAGACCTAAATAAAATTGTTAAGAGGTTAGTAGTTATGGTCAGAAATTAATAGAAAACAATACGCTGTTCACATTATAACAGTCAACACGATACTGTATACTAATATATCCGTAAGACGCCTAATTAGGAAAGTAAAGCTGGGAAGTGTTAAAAGCAATAAAAACATTACAGGTAAGGAGTGTTTCTAAACGCAAAATCTTCAACATTGGCTGAATGAGAATAGAATGATATAACATACAATTCTAGTTGCACGCTTTAGATACAAGAAAATTTAATTTTATTGCACAGATAAAAATAAACGTATACATTCAACAAGTAAAGCACAATGAAAACTTTATTACTCTTGTAAATTGAATTGGAATTGAATTAAAAAGTAATTATTTTTGTCACATTTACTATTCAACATTGACAAACTTGAGGGCGTATTCACAAGAAGAAGACTAAGAAAAAGAAGCAAATACTTAGTAGTCGAATAAATTTGAGTACGTAAACTACAGAATAAATATCAGACTTTGAATATTATGTTTTTTAATAATCTATCAACGAATGTGCTAGAATAATGATACTGATACATACCGCCTCATTCTGAGCAAACGCAACGATCCGAATGTATGAATATTTCTCCCGCTCCGAATACAAATCCCCTGAATGCTGTAGGCGCGTCAACATCGATGTCATATGTCGTACATACTTACATATTATGGAGCCGCCGAAAAATTATCTGATTACCAAATTACTATTAAAGGACTATAAATTGTTTAGTCCTGTGTTATGGTAATGAGTAAATTGCAATACGTTATACTGACGATGGTCACACAAAGCGTAATGAAAGAATTAATAAGCGGTTAAGAAAATTCCAAATAAGGCATCAAGAGATTTAATAAATTAAATTTTAATAATAAAGGTCACAAAAATTATTCATAGTAAACTAAATAAACTTCAGAAATAAATAAAAAATAAATTAAATTCTAGTAATGTAAAGAAAAATTTACTCTTACAAATAATAAAATAAATTGTTCATAATGAGAAATTATAATTAATTTCTCATTATGAACAATTTATTTTACAACCATTTAATTTTAGTATGATGTTAATGGAAGAGCAGCATATGCCTAAATCGTTGGAAATATTGCTAAGTGTCAAATTTGAATTTAGTTTTATTGCAGGGCATGCTACTCGTAAAATGGCCGCATCACTAGGAACTTATAATTTTGTACAGAACCAGAAATGTCGATTTTCTTTTTAAGTCTACAAATTGTAGCTTTGTTTGGGATGGACCTGTCGGGATACCTTCCGGCAAATAAGTCACATACTCTTTCATAAGAATTATCAGCGTGGTACCATTTCATCATTTCGGCTTTCTCTTCTAGTGTATAACGCGGCATGATAACTATTCAAACGCTTAAGAGACTCCGTATAGGGTGTCAGTGGTGACACTAATTTGTGACATTAATTGTCAAATGGTTGAGCGACAGACTGTTTTGTGATTGGCGAAACGCGTTCAGGGGATTTATATTCGGAGCGGTTGAAATATTCATACATTCGGATCGTTGCGTTTGCTGAAAATGAGGCGGTATACCACAGGTGTGCTATGAATGTTGGAATTTTGAAAAAAACTAATTGAATGGATTATTTGACGTTTTTATTTTCTAGTATTAACAAAATCATGAGCGTTTTATCTTTTAATACATTAAAATTATAAGTACAGTTTTAATATTTGGTCATTGAACGATTGCAGTCAATCACACTTTTAAACGTCTCGGCATTGACAGCATCGAGTTCCGAGTAAATTCTGGTGTGATATTCTGCCATGCTTCCACAATACGTTGTTGTAGGTCAAATTGATTTGTCTATCTAAAATCGGCTGTGTATAACTTTCGTTAATTTTCACCAAACATGTTCGATAGGATTTAAATCTGGGCTTTTTGAAGACCAAGTTAAAACGTTCACACGATGTAAATTTAAATAATCTTCCACTATTCGTGCTCGATGAACTGGTATTTATCCTGAAATTAAAAAGTTGCATTATTAATAAATTATATGGAATTCACGGTTGGTACTTGGTGAAACATAATGAATAATAAAATTAAAAAATTAAAAACACTTGGTATAATTGTTTCACTTTAAATCAGAATTAACTCGCCACGTGTTTCGACCTCTCGGTCATTATCTAAGAGTTTTCAAATTCAAACCAAAATCTAAAACTGCCGATACCTATTTATAAGTCTTTGCTAGTGACTTAATTACAGTATCGATGATGGGGGTGTTTCCGAAGCTAATTGTGTGTTTGTGACGTTCTTATTGACTGTCTTCGCTTTCTTGATTTCTAAAATTTCCAACATGTCTAGTTTTGTCTCTTTAAAACTGTTGTGTAATAATTTGTAATTGCTAGTATTGAATACATGTATACAATCTATGGAATGTTCAGCAAAACCTGTATTTCTGTTATTATTTAAAATCGCTTTTTTATGTTCGTTAATACGCTCTTGTTCTGCCTGTTTGTCCAATATATATAGCGTCACAATCATTGCAACTCACTTCGTAAACACCTGACTTGTCACATAATTCAGTTTTTTCTTTATTTTTGACAAACAAAGATTTTTCCTAAATTGACCTTGTTTACTTGGACAATATTCAAACCTAACTTACCCAATTAGTTAGACCTTGTTGCTAACACCCGAAGAAAAAAATAACAGACAAGTCTCATGAAAAATGTTTACAGTGAACCAACACTTCAACAAAATAACAACAACAAATATTGGTTGTTAGCAACAAGGTTTCTAACCAATTGGGTAAGCTACCTGTCTCGAGCAAGCAACAAAACTCGCAAAAACTGGTCTTTCTAAAATATTACCTAAATTCATAGCACTCCTTGGACTTACCTTACGTAGGCTACCGACCAGTACCAGGGCTTACATCTCAGTGAAGATGGCGTACGATTCCTTGACGAAATATTGTTAACTTTACTAATCTAAATTTAAAAAGGGCGCCACCACGTTTTGTAGGCAACTTCTATAAGTGATTATACGTCACGCGGAGGAAGTATATGCGATAACATACCCAGGTGGAATCAGGATGCATCCAACGAAACAAAATATATTAAAAGAAAACGAACAACAACCAAATAAGAAGTAACAATATTTATTATAAATGATAAAACTATAAACAAGTGAAAAATGAATCAACCGTCATAATATTAAAATGTAATTAAAAAGTTGGATTAATGTGTGGTCCAAAACTTTTGAGCGGACCGGTATCTATTAACATACAGTGTAGTATCAATACAAGAAAATAATATGTCTACGTCGGCGTGTATATAAACTTAGGCATAATATCATGTAAATGTCCAACAAAATTAAGACGCTCAATAAATTCCAAATATAACGGTTTACAAATAATAATAATAATTAAGTGTTTCAAATGAATTTAACAGTCAATTAAATTGAAACTGACTAATTAATATTTTGAAATATACTGCTAAATACAATCTAACTAAAACAAAAACTTATCTCGAAATTTTAAAATGATGAATTTGAAACTATATATAGTCTATATACTATATGTATATACAATATACATATTATAATATGATATTTAATTAACAGTGTGTTGCCAAACTTATTTATCTATTTTATCAGATTTTGGGATTATTTGCTTTAAAAGTCTAGCTAACAGAGCTATGAAACACATTTCTAGGCAAAACCACATTTTAAAACGATTTTAGAAATAAAGAATAATCATTTATAATTAATGTATCGTCACATTTGCAGCAAACTCAATAGATTTGAGATACGAATATATTCTCTTATTTTTAAAAATAGCTTCTGTTTGAAAGACACTATGAATATGGTAGAATCATATTTAAACAATTTAATGCAATTCTATTCATGTAAATATTATCATTAATTTTATTTGTAATGTATACGATGAAATATATCCAATTCCAAGACCAATCAAATAACAATTTGAGTAAAACATAAAATAATCTAGGAAACGCGTCAGAACTACAAATATATTTTATATCAATACAAAAATAGAAATTAAGTTTCCATTAAATATTAATATACACTATACAAAAAGGTTGTGTTTATGTATGACAATACGTTATGCACGTATAAAGCATTTGTGCAAATTAATGTACACTGCTCCAAAAAATTAATATGCCATACAGTAAACGAATAAATGATTATATTATTTGCTGATAATTTGTAGGGGTTGACGTTGGTTTGTAAGAACTATTAGACGTTCAGTTGTCAAACTTGCGTTGACATTTGGTGTTAGTTACATAAAATTAAATAAAATCAAATAAACATTTAATGTACTATCAGTTTTAGCTTGTGTTTATATCATATTTTATCTTGATAAAGTTATCTTATTGTTTCTTAGTTTGCCTTTTCGCCATTATGCAACGTGAATTTCAAAATTTGACGAGAGAGGAATGTGCGCAAGCCGTGTTGTTATTAGAGGGAGGCCCAAGTTATCGTCGACTAGGAGTAAGGTTCGGTGTGTCACACCGAATGATACAAAGACATAGGGACACTAGTAACCATATCCGACGACCTGGGCAAGGTAGACATTGTGCCACAACCTGTGTTCAGGATAGCTTTTGAGATTTTCTGCTCTAAGACAACGATTCGTTACAAGGAGGTGTTTGCAATTTCAACAACAGCGACTTCATGGTACTCGAATTAACATACAAACAGTTCGTCTAAAAGAAGCTAATTTGGTGTGTCTGTGTCAGCCCGAGGTCCAGCCTTGTCGTTGAACATCAGAGGCTTCGCTTGAATTTTGGTAGGAATCATGTTAATTGGTTGCAGGATGACTGACAACTAGTTCTCTTTACAGACGAATCCAGATTTTGTCTTTATAGCTGTGATAGACATGTTCGTGTGTACAGACGACCAAATGAACGTTATGCTCAATCCAATATTCTGAATACCACATTATTTGGTGGAGGTTCTGTAATGGTGTTGGGAGGCATTTCAGTGGCAACTCGTACGGACTTAGTAGTGTCAAACAATGTAAGTATTAATGCTGATCGGTACATAACTAACATCCTTCAAGACTATGTTGTACCATTCGCGCCTTATATCGGACCAAATGTTTTATTAATGCAAGATAATACTCGACCCCACAGTGCTCACATAGTTCAAAATTATCTTGAGAAGGTTGGAATCGACATCACGGATTGGCCAGCAACAAATCTAGATCTCAATCCAATATAGCATGCCTAGGATATGCTTGGCAAAAGCTTGCAAGATTATCTGAACCTAGCCGAAAACCTGGTAGAGAGGTAGGGCACCGCCTTGTGGAAATATGGAATAGATCAGAGCGGAATGACATAATGACATCGCTTATTTTGAGTATGAGCCGTCGATGACGAGTCATTATTAGAAGCAAAGGTGGAAATACTCGATACTGAGGCCATTTCATTAAAAATGTTAAATAATATTTTTTTCGAAATTTTCGCTTTTTTATATCTTTTCACTGTGGCCAGGCGCGGCTCGTGATGACGTATTTGGGAGTGCAAGTACAATGCTGCGAGTGCTTCGTGTATTCTCGTGTATTAACTGTAACGTTTCCTTAGTAAACACCGAAAACACACGAGGCACTCGCATCATTGTACTTGCACTCCCAAATACGTCATCACGAGCCGCGCCTATCACTGTGTATTAATTTTTAAAGGCTAATTTATTAAAATATTAAAGAAATTTATTTATTAAAGGTTGTTAATTATCAAAGAATTGAGTATACTTCTCTATGTTGTCATATACTAAAGTTTTATAAAGGATTCCCTAGCGGTGTGTTAATTCTTTGGAGCAGTGTATAATAACTAACTCTATACACAAAGTACCTGCATTAACTAAATCCAATCTTATTTATATGATATTTACCGAAAGGGAATAGAACTCCCAGCATCAATATAAATAACTATTGATCCAGTTTATCCAAATTACCAAACCTGAATTAATCCATGAATCATGTCTATCTATCGTCCTAAGGCTTTAGAGACTTTCGAGGACCTACAGCAAACAATTAATTTAAGGTATATAACGTGTGTTCATTTGAAAAGTCAATCTAGGTTACTTTGAAATTTTGATAGAATAAGACACATATATATTAGTATGTGTTTGTTGTTCCGTAAACGTAAATCCAAATGACATTTGATAATGTCAATCACATTTGTTATTTATTTGTATGTATGAAACTGTCAAAATATACGACTTCGTAGGTTAAGTAGTAAATTTTAATTTACGACATACTTCAAAATGTTCTCAGTAAATCACATGCTACTAGATTGACTTTTCAAATGAACACCCGTTATGTATCATGTTTCAGTCTTTACTCATGTTGTAATAAATTAATATATTAATATTTGTTCAGTTTAATTTGAATATATCCGTAAGAGATAGCAAAATTATAACATTATTTATAAATACATACATTTATTATCCCATATACAGTAGACTCTCATAAACGAACTAATATAGGTGGGAATGATCCAGATATGAGAGAAATCCGGATAAGGGAATGTCATATTTTTTAAGTAAAACTTAATGTATGTAAAAAAAATGTTTATTTTGGTTTTGACATTTCATTTTTGTCAATTACAATTAATTTTGTAAGTACTGTGTGAAATGTATTCTTCGTTCGATTCGCTGATGAATTGCTACATCACGCCAATGCCTCATTATCATCAAGTCAGCAGAGGTTGATGCACTTTGCTGTTGGATGAACTTTAAAGCAGCCCGAATAAAAGAGATTACGAATGTAAACATCAATTTCGAAAAGTAAAAGCGTAATAAAAAATAAGTGTACCTCTAATGCTTTAAATTCCTCCTCCGAAGAAATGCATTTCTCTTCATCGTGACTCTACTTCTGCCTTTTCATTTAATTTTAAAAAATTATAATTTCTTGAACCGTGAATTGATGATCTGCATTACTATTGACCCACTCTATAAATTCTGCTTCGGTGATACCTTCACAAGCAGGAACCTTTCATCTAATATTTGTCAAATAAATCTGGGTCTTCTTCTGAATCTTCAGAAATTTTATATAAAATTTGATTCCAACATTTTTGCAGAGTAAATCTTCTGACTGTTTCCCATGGTTTATTGTTAGCAGATCAGAATATTGCATCCTTCATCTTTATAGATTTAAAAGTCTCTCAAAAAGATTAATATCAGAGGCAGTCGCCAAATTTGACTGAAGCATAAACTTGCGATAATATCTTTTGGATATTTCAATTGCACATTGATCTAAGGCCAACTGCATACCAGTACGATAAGATATTATCGTAAGGTCGTAAGCGACACACGATAATTATCTTAAGATACTTTACCTGCACACTAATGTGATACGGCATTATTTTAATAATAGACATTTTTCAGTACAATCCATATTATGAGCTCTTCAAGTGAGGGCGACGTTATCAAGGTATTTAGGTATTCTTTTTTAGAATTTACTATCTATCTTGCTTCTTTTTTTTTGGATGCGGCGCGTTTTCAATAATATTTGATGACTCATCATTTAAAGTGTAATAATCGGCAGTATGTGATTTAAACACTCGATCTTCTACCGAATAAAATTCAACAACTTCATCAGTAGCATGTATGTCACTCTCTTCGTTTGTCAGATTCCCACGGGTCTAATTTCTGTGTAAGTGTTTACGATGCTGACGTTTTACGTGCGATTTCTTGGAATTTTTTAACGATATTTTACAGACTTTGCAATCAGTTTCGGAATCACTGGGAATGGACATACAATCAACCCTTAATCCAATTCGCCATTGTTTCACGATGCCATTCTCGACATACTTCCATATCATATCTGAAAAAGTAACTTAAACAATATTCTAGATATAAATAAATGAAAATTAAAAATGTATGCGTAAGTTATTGAAACTTAACGAAGTTTACCGGACACTTACGTCAAAATAATTGGGAGGAGTAGATTACAAAATTACGAAGTACGTAATTAACAGTGAAAACAATGAAAAAAGAAACTAAACATCGTACTTTATTTATCTTACAAAATATAAACTAATAAATAAAATAAATTATAAAAACTCCTCACGCTTCTACCTACGCCCATGAAGAAAGGAATTTAGCTGTAATATTGAAGTAATTGCGTCACAATTCAATGACGAAAAACAGATGTGCGGTTAACCGACCGAACAGTGCTATTCAATAACTGCGTGTTGTAAAAAGCGTTCAAATAAGCTTTGCCTCTAGTAAGCCATTCCTTTAAAAACGTATGATTATTAATAATTTAAATTTGCATTAGTTGTCAATCAGACAGATGCATAGTTGAAAAAAATTGCTTTGTAATTTAAAATTGATTTAACATGGTTTTTACTATACAACACAAATCATTCATGCTAGAATCTTATTTTCGAAACGGACGTAAGATTGACGGACAATGGCAGTATTCTCTTCAAGATTGTTTAGAAGAATTTAGAATTTAGTCGAAGGAGAATTATTGGCCCTATTTTTTTTAACGGAACTTTAACAGGAGAAAGGTATCGACAAGAAATTATTATGCCATTTATCGAACAGCTTGACGACGAAGAAATAACCCAGGGTTACTTTCAACAAGACGGAGCTAGAGCACACACAGCAGGTGAAACAATTAATATTCTGCAGCAATTTTTTCAAAATCGGTTGATAAGTTTAAACACTGAACATGAATTTCCACCAAGATCTTGTGACATTACCCCATGTGATTTCTTTTTATGGCCATTCTTAAAGAACTCAATTTATCAAGTACAGATACCTGATCTTGCAGGCCTTCAAATCAGAATTGCTGAAAGAATTAATGGAATTGACAATGCGATACTACAAAACACTTTTTCCTCCATTAGAAGAAGATGTGAGAAATGTTTCGAACAAGGTGGTGGACACTTTGAACAATTTTTATAAAATTTTGCTTGTTTGTTGGAAATAAACATATTTCATTCACTTAAAAATGTTCGTTTTATTATTTTGACATTTGTCATTTCAATCAAATATCTCATCTCATAACCAACAAAATTCCTATTAAAATTAGTAACAAGCCAAGACATAATCATAATTTCCAAGGGCTACTTTGAGGTAAAATTTATTTGAATTCTTTGTACTTAACGATGTTATAGGCTATTTATGTAGTCTATTGTAATTTTGGCCTCTCGTGTCCGATCCCTAATAATAATATAAAATATTTTAAAAAATCGGCCGTGGAGAACAAAATACAAGTTCATGTTTGTGTGAAAGTAATCTCCAATTACGCAGACTCGTGCTTCATCTTACTACTGTTTTATACAAAATTTGGTGAGGTTTTATTTGCTCAAGTATGTTTCAAATTACTATGTTATATGTGTTAATCTCGGGGGAAGAAGCTTGGAAGTGATGTACTCAGTGTAGGGCGTGTTCTTTTACAATTGTTTATACAGGGTGTCCAGAAACTCTCCTGACAAACGAAGACCGGAGATTCCTCTGATAATTTTAAGACAATTAAACCCAAATTCACCTAGTCCAAAAATGCTTCCTAAGGGAGCTAGAGTTCTTTGAAGATGGCGCCTTGTATTTATTTTTTTTAAAATTCCTCCAGAACGCTTCTATTTAGAAAAACAAAAACTGGTATGCTTATTTATCCTCCAGAGATGAATCGATTCCATCAATTGCGAATTTCTAGTACCGGCCATAGGCGTCCGTTTTGGGTAGGTCAACGGTTATTTTAAAGCATAGCTTTTTTGTCTTTAACTTTTAAGCATTTGTGACACTAGATTATTAAATTCTCAGGTATTCCAGTACTAAAATGTACTCTTACTTTAAGTCGCTGGGATACACCGTTTTCTAGAAAAATCGATTTGTAAATTTTTCGTTTTTTCTTCATTAAAGTTCAATTTATTATGTACCTACTTATTTTTAGCGACGAAGTTGGCTTGGACTATCAAGGCATGGATGAAAATTAATTTAATAAATTACAACAAATTACTTATTACAATGGAACGAAACTAACAAAAAAAGAACAAGTATCAAAGGTAGATTGTTACAAAAGTTGCTCGATGTGATGACCATTAGTCTCTATGCATAAGTTTACCCTTTTGCTTAGAGAACGCCGAATTCTTGCAAAAATTCCAAAGTTATTTCTAAATTCGTTGCAAGGATCTTGTATCCTTATTCAGAGTTGTGCGCGATTTTGTATCGGAACGGAGTAAATAAATGCTTTTATGTATCCCCAAACACAATAATCGCAAGGATTCAAATCCGGCGACCTTGCTGGCCAAGCAACTGGACCGCCTCTTCCAATCCAATGGTCTTCGTAGTTATTATCTAGAAAGTCTCGTATATTCCTGCTAAAGTGGGCCGGACAGCCGTGCTGTAGAAACCATAAGTTTTGCCGAATATTTAAACGCACCTCATCTAACAAATCAGGTAAAATATTTTGCAGGAAATGTAAATCAGCACCATTTAAACGAGCAGGTAATTCCACAGGTCCTAGTAGATAATCGTCAACTACTCCTATCCAGACGTTTATGCTAAACCTATGCTGATGCTTAAATTCTTGAACAACGTGGGGATTGTCACCAACGTACGAATAATAATGTTCATTATGTACATTAAAAATTCCATTTTTTGAGAATGTAGCTTTGTCACCAAACAAAATGTTCCTGAAGAAATCTTCATCTTGATTTTTCTGATTTTGTAACCATCTAGCGAATTCTACGCGAGCAGGAAAATCTCCTTCTAGCAGTGCTTGCACCTTTGTAAAATGAAAAGGATATAAATTTTCTTTGTGTAAGATATTTCCTACGGAAGATTTTGAAATTGTGGGGTACATGGCAGATAGTCTTCGAACGCTAATTTCTGGATTTTCCTCAACTTCCATTAAAATAACATCTTCATGTTCTGCTGTTACATCATATATCTCCCTGTTTCATTATTTTTTGGGGCCACTGAACCTGTTTCTCTTAATCGTTGATGAAGAGCTGTAAATGTTGAGTGAGTGGGATGCTGACGATTGGGAAATTTTTCAGCGTATCTACGTTGCGTCGCTCGAGCGTTACACCTCATTTCGCCATAAACTAAATGCATATCGGCGTATTCCTCATTAGTAAAAAACATTTTTTTAAAAATTGAAATCGTTGTGTTTGAATAACACAAAGTAAAAAATGAAAAGATAAACTTCGCGAACTGACAACAATTTGACAATGAAAAACGTAGGTTTTACTTCTGTTGGCAGTTCAGAGCTAACTATTGCAAAAAATAAAAAATTGAACTTTAATGAAGAAAAAACGAAAAATTTACAAATCGATTTTTCTAGAAAACGGTGTATCCTACCGACTTAAAGTAAGAGTACCTTTTAGTACTGGAATACCTGAAAATTTAATAATCTAGTGTCACAAATGCCTAAAAGTTAAAGACAAAAAAGTTATGCCTTAAAATAACCTTTGACCTACCCAAAACGGACGCCTATGACTGGTACTAGAAATTCGCAATTGATGGAATCGATTCATCTCTGGAGGATAAATAAGCATACCAGTTCTTGTTTTTCTAAATAGAAGCGTTCTGGAGGAATTAAAAAAAAATAAATACAAGGCGCCATCTTCAAAGAACTCTAGCTCCCTTAGGAAGCATTTTCGGACTAGGTGAATTTGGGTTTAATTGTCTTAAAATTATCTGAGGAAACTCCGGTCTTCGTTTGTCAGGAGAGTTTCTGGACACCCTGTATATGTAAATGATAACAGATAGTCAAAATTGAAGTGGAAATGTTGTTGATTATAGAATTTATATTCAAATTATCCTATAAGTTTATGATTAAATTATCAACTGTGTTAAATATTACGAGTATGATGAAGGAGGCTTTGTGGAATTTAGCATAATATTGAATAAATCAATATTATATCCATAATAACATATTATATAAGTTAAAATTAAACTTCGTCCAACTAATTTAACTTTCAGGAAATTATAGCGACTTAATGGTTATGAAGGTATTCTCCAGAGAAGTTACGTCTACAATACAGTACAGTTTTGATTTCATTTTAATGACTTGTTTGCTTTTATTTCGCGCTTTACCTTGGTGAAGTATTATACAAAGTTTGCGTATTATTTATTTATATTATTTAGTTTACGGAAGTATTGAAAATAATGAATTTCTAAGTTTTAAATATATACGAGTGTGGTTCGGAAACTGCATGACCTAACAAAGAAATCCCAAGTAATGCTGAATTTTATGTTTTTTAGCGGCAAAAATCAACCTTGATTCTTTGTAATACTTGAAATTAATATTGTAACCAGGACTGTTGGGATGGGATTAGGACTCTCATGTGTCTAGTAGACGGAAACTGGGTACTCTCTGGGTGTGAGGAAACACACAGAACAGGATACAGGTTTCTAACCCCAAAATTCTTCTTAGGTGATGATTTCTTTGAGTTAATTTTTTTAAACTTATGGATATCAAATTAAAGTATTAATTTGTTCATATAGAACAAATTAGAATGTGGAGACCCAAATTTAGCGACGCTATTGAAAATTCTTTCTAGGCACGCTTGGGTACGCTAATTTTCCATTGTTTATTTTCAAAGCCTGGTTATCGTATTATTATGTGTGAAAATTTTATTAATTTTATATTCTTTATTGTTGAAACGGATAATTTACCGTTCTAATTGTTTTAAAATACGGCAACATAAATTAATAATATTAAATAAGTTAATTTTGTATTAAATGAATAGGATATAAATGAATTTTATTGTACAAACCTCGTGCAAAGATATGGTGCATGGTACAACATTTTCGTATTAGGATTTTGGACTCCGAATTTAACGAAGAACATCGCCGCGTGTAGT
This sequence comes from Melolontha melolontha, assembly GCA_935421215.2. Classification (NCBI taxonomy): domain Eukaryota; kingdom Metazoa; phylum Arthropoda; class Insecta; order Coleoptera; family Scarabaeidae; genus Melolontha; species Melolontha melolontha. Next base: position 72,996,091 of record OW285235.1, read on the forward strand.
GGGTCCGCCAATTTATACACGCCTTGTATATATTGTAGTAGGTCATACTCATATACAAAAGGAGCCCTAGAATTAAAAATACAGAACAATTTTTAGATTTGCAATGTTAATTTAGAACATAAGATATGGTTGGAACTGCATTTTTCACATGTCATATCAATAAAGTTAATTCCGCGTTTTTAATTGCTCAAATTTGAATCACGTGCTTATTTATTTTCTTGTAGTCATTTGCTTAAGTCATTTTCATCAACATTATTATTTTACCGAAGATTTTTAACTTAATTGATTGAATATATTTTCGACACATACTATGGAAATAGCTGTACCTTGTTTGAATTGTATACGGCGGGAAATATCTCAATTTGTAATCAGGTATCAAGCGAAATATTGAACATTTCAAAAACAGTTTTGTCTATCATAAAATTAAAACTATAATTTCTGTAAAATATCCAAACGATTAGTTATAGTAAATTATTTCATTTATAAACATTAATAACGAGATTAAATAAATACAAACAAGAATTGCGAATAAGATGCCTGGATAGAAAAACAACCGAGAGTTAGCGTGGGTAATTAAAAAATTTTGCACGCGTCGACATATTTAAAAAGTGTGTTCCTGAAATTTAGTGAAAAGTAGTAAATAAAGTATTATAATCTCACCATAAAATATATCCTACGTATCTCATACCTACAAAGTAACGATCGACGAAATTTTCACAACCTAAAACCTTCCTGGTCGTTTTAAAATGAAATTCCATTTACCGGGTGACGCTACCTGCATATTTACCCATACCAAGAGACGATACCTGAATAATTCCACAACCAGAGCCTTTACCCTGAGTATAGGAATCCAAAACACCCTCCGAACATCCTGTATCCTCCGTCAAACCAACTTGAGTATTTATTTATTTACATTTCCTAAAATATTGAAATTTTTATTTTAATTTGAACACAATCGTTGATATTATTATATGTATACCAACTATGTTAATACTTAATTAGTATACCTCTAAAACTGAAAAATGCAGTTCCCTTGCGTCATAATTTTAGTAACTTTAATTAAATTTAAATGCATTATCTCATTAAAATTAGCTAACCTAACTATTATGAACATATTTGATCATGTGACTATTCATAGGTTAATGCATCTTACTATCACGTTAAACACTTACCTTTTTGAATAGAATTTTTCAATTAAACCATTTATTTATGCTTTTCAATCTCTTGTTTTATTTATTAAATTATACGTCCAGAATCACCATATATTTAATAACTTGTTTTAACACATACATCTATATTCTATTGGGCACCGAACTCGCACATCTACTATTATTATTAAAGTATAATTTCACTAGTATCAATACAGCTAGCCGGCATTTAGATTAAGATAAATATAAGGTATTAAACAATAAGTTTTGCACTTGGAAGAGGCCTTTTAAAGTTAAGTATAAGTGGTTTATATACACTTATTTATGTTCTGAATTTTACGCAAGTGACAACTATAATATTTAAACTTAACTCCATCTTTAGGTCATATTTGTAACTACACTTGTGAATTTTTAAATTATTTTTATATCACTAAATCAATTAATTCATAACTTTCATTTATATTTAACGTAAATTCTCATGCTCATTAATCACCTATAAGGCCTTTTATATATATATATATATATATATATATATATATATATATAACAATTGATAAATTATTGGAGTTTTTCGGCTTTTATATGAAATATTTGCAAATATCAAATTAGAATGTATGTAATTGCAGAGTAAGTGGAGATGTAAACATTGCTGTCTACAAATTACAAAGCAAATCAAACGAAATTTTTAATTGAAAAATATGGTCTACTTTGGGACTCGAAGTCAAGTCTATAGCTTGCTGGGCTGTAGCTTTTATCACTTAGCCACAATAGACCTAGGTTCAAGCGACAGCCCGGCAAGCTGTAGACTTGGGTTCTAGTCCCAAGGTAGACCATATTTTTCAATTAAAAATTTCGTGTGATTTGCTTTGTAATTTGTAGACAGCAATGTTTACATCCCCACTTACTCTGCAATTGCATACATTCTAATTTGATATTTGTAAATATTTCATATAAAAGCCGAAAAACTCCAATAATTTATCAATTGTTATATTTAATAAACGGCTAAGAAATTATCTAAACACTCAAATAGCTATGGAGTAATAATTAGCATTTTCAAACATTCAAATCTGAGATCTGCTCTCAAAATACTGACATCTGCTTTCAATAACTCACATCTACTTCCAAAATAGGCATCTGCTTTCTAATCTGACGTTTGCTTTCATACTGACACCTGCTTTCAAAACAGACATCTGCTTTCAATAACTGACATTTGCTTTCACTAACTGACATCTGCTATCAAAACTGACATGAGCTTTCAAAACTGACTTCTGCTTTCAACTTGACATCTACATTCAATAACTAACATCTCATTCATTAACACTATTACTTTATAATCCATTTCTAAATATCTTGAACCTACGTCTATTGTGGCTAAGTGATAAAAGCGACAGCCCGGCAAGCTGTAGACTTGGGTTCGAGTCCCAATGTAGACCATATTTTTCAATTAAAAATTTTTGTATGATTTGCTTTGTAATTTGTAGACAGCAATGTTTACATCCCCACTTACTCTACAATTACATACATTCTAATTTGATATTTGTAAATATTTCATATAAAATCCGAAAAACTCCAATAATTTATCAATTGTTATATTTAGAAAACGGCTAAGAAATTATCTAAACACTTACATATATATATATATATATATATATATATATATATATATATATAAATATAAATTTATCTTGAATTTAATTATGCAATTATGAATTTGTAAATGCATACTAATTTATTCTAATATATGGTTTCATTCTCTGCGCGTATCTATGACAATTTGAAATTAGAGACGTGTGCAAAACCAATGTCTATGCAATTACTGAATATTAATAAATTAAATATCTTTTAATTCGGGTATTTTTTAATTCAATGAAAGATGAAATGATGGAAACCAAATTTTAATTAATATATTGATGTGCAAATTAAAAGATTGATGGAATATTAATTTATCTAATATTTACACATTAGACATGTTTCTTTTAACATTTCCCTTCTAATTTAATACACATTTCTATTTTCTCATCCCTAGAAATCTGATGTAAATATGCATATCCAGAGCTACAACAATATGTACATATCAAAAAGGTTTTAAATATGTCTATACGTTAAATGCACGTATAAGGCTTTTGTTTCATTATGAAACAGACATGTAAATAATTTACATATCTGTAACTGTATACTTGGACAATACCTCGTATTTTCAGCATTTACTTCTGCTTAAGACATATGTTTCTGCCATTTATAGGCGTCGTAAGTTAAGCTAATGAAGCAATGTATACAAATGATACAAATCTTTATAAATAGATCTGTATCTGTATATGACATTAAGCCGAACCGCCTATCAGATATAGCAAGTTTCATCCTATAAGGTGGCAGTTATTTATAAGTGACATCTGACGGACGAAAGATACTTTACTAAAGAAAGCGATCTTTCGATTGACCAGCTATGCAAGTACGAACCGAAAGCAATACGGGTTAGTCCTTCAAAAACGAGCTAGGTGGCGGTAAATATACAGAAAGGTTTTAAATATGTCTATACGTTAAATGCACCTATAAGGCTTTTGTTTCATTATGAAACAGACATGTAAATAATTTACATATCTGTAACTGTATACTTGGACAATACCTCGTATTTTCAGCATTTACTTCTGCTTAAGACATATGTTTCTGCCATTTATAGGCGTCGTCAGTTAAGCTAATGAAGCAATGTATACAAATGATACAAATCTTTATAAATAGATCTGTATCTGTATATGACATTAAGCCGAACCGCCTATCAGATATAGCAAGTTTCATCCTTTATATTTAAAACCTTTTTGTATATTTACCGCCACCTAGCTCGTTTTTGAAGGACTAACCCGTATTGCTTTCGGTTCGTACTTGCATAGCTGGTCAATCGAAAGATCGCTTTCTTTGGTAAAGTATCTTTCGTCCGTAAGATGTCACTTATAAATAACTGCCACCTTATAGGATGAAACTTGCTATATCTGATAGGCGGTTCGGCTTAATGTCATATACAAATACAGATCTATTTATAAAGATTTGTATCATTTGTATACATTGCTTCATTAGCTTAACTGACGACGCCTATAAATGGCAGAAACATATGCCTTAAGCAGAAGTAAATGCTGAAAATACGAGGTATTGTCCAAGTATACAGTTACAGATATGTCAATTATTTACATATCTGTTTCATAATGAAACAAAAGCCTTAAACGTGCATTTAACGTATAGACATATTTAAAATCTTTTTGTATATTTACCGCCACCTAGCTCGTTTTTGAAGAACTTACCCGTATTGCTTTCGGTTCGTACTTGCATAGCTGGTCAATCGAAAGATCGCTTTCTTTGGTAAAGTATCTTTCGTCCGTAAGATGTCACTTATAAATAACTGCCACCTTATAGGATGAAACTTTCTATATCTGATAGGCGGTTCGGCTTAATGTCATATACAGATACAGATCTATTTATAAAGATTTGTATCATTTGTATACATTGCTTCATTAGCTTAACTGACGACGCCTATAAATGGCAGAAACATATGTCTTAAGCAGAAGTAAATGCTGAAAATCCGAGGTATTGTCCAAGTATATAGTTACAGATATGTAAATTATTTACATGTCTGTTTCATAATGTATATATCAGTTGATAAATTCTTGGAGTTTTTCGGCTTTTATATGAAATATTTACAAATATCAAATTAGTATGTAATTATAAAGTAGGTGAAGATGTAAACATTGCTTTCTACAAATTACAAAGCAAATCATATGAATTTTTTTTTTAATTGAAAAATATTGTCTACGTTGGGACTTGAACCCAAATCTACGATTTGCCGGACCGTTGCTTTAACACTTCAGCTTAAGTGGTAAAGCACTCGAAATAAAAATATGTAATTATAATTTGAACACAAATAGAATATGTGAACACATATAATAAACGGAAAGAGGAGTACGACGACCTTTTTAAAAAATGTCTGCTGAGGTTTTCCCGTTCAAACAATGATATTTTCTTAAATATCCAACTATTCAAAATATTACTGTTTTACCAGTTTCTTTTATGATTATATATAAAAGTAAGTTGATTTGAATTACTATAACTTTAATTTTTGTAATTTTATACGTTTTCTAAAATATCAAATCACAAAAATACAACTGAATTTTATAGTGCAAAAATTATTCTCCTTTTTCTAATAAACAAGAAACCATAGTGATTCTCATATCAATTATCTAATATTCAAAAATTATAGGTAGCCTTTCCCGCTGTTGACATATACATATATAGAATTTCCGAAAGATTGTCACTCTATTTAAATTTGAATATTTTTGACTTATTGTTCTTAATATTCTTGATTTTACATTGCATATAACCTTTTACATTCTTATACATTTTACTTTACATTTCTAATGTTAATCAAATTTACATAGTCTGTTGACTTTGGAAATAATTATAGAGCAGTCATAAATACCTTTAAAAAAACTTAATATACTATTATTTAAGATTCAATGTGATTAATGTTTAACTAGATACGAAATGAAATGTAACATAAATGAGAAGTTCTAATGTATTTTAAAAGAAAAACCTCGCATTTTTCAATAGAAACTACAACATGATAACAAATTAACTTAACGAATTAAATCTATATAATGGAATTAAGATTCCATTATAATATATATATATATATATATATATATATATATATATATATATATATATATATATATATATATATTGTCTTTAAAATGTATTATTGCCTAAACGGTCGCTTCAAATGAATGAATTTAACAAAGATCTGTTATTTAAATCCAACTGATTGTTAAGTAAAATTTGTGACTGTTTTAATTTATTTATTGATAAGCTTTTCAGTAAATTTAATGTTATTCCTTGCCACGCTCTGTATATCGAGACAATAGAAAAGAGAGTAACCAAGTTTCGGGCGACGAGGATTGCCTCACCTACCCGCCCCTGCCAACGTATTGCGGCCCACCCGGCTTTAGAGACAGCCTCAGCCCAAGGGTGGGGAGACCCAAAGGTACTTCAGGACACGAATTAAGGTGGTGTAGGGCGCCACCGAATTTAGAACCGCTAGACGTCGCAAAATTCGGAAATTGTGATCATCAAAAGTAGGCAAGACGCGCAGCGGCTAGGGGACACAACCAGGCCGTCCGAAACGTAAAAAAAAAGAAAAAAAGAAAAAGGCGGATTTCAGCCAGATGTAATCAGACTTTATTTACGAAACAAACTTGAAATAATAAAAAAAAGAATCAAATTTGCTAGTTACAAAAAATAGACAAATTAATTACGTTAATTATCCACAGACCGTTTGTGCACAGATAGTTCACACCCCATCAAAATACGTATTCCGTTGGTTTACAGTTAATTTAAAACCAAAAATGGAAAGTCCGATCTATTGAACAGACAGACCCAGTACATATAGAGAGATTTTGTTACATGCAAATATTTATAAGTAATAAATTAGTGCAACTATGCGGAGTTGTGGTCTGAGGATATAATTAATTAAAGTTACGGTTAGATATATGTAATTAGAAAAAAGAAAGCTTAAAATTAAAATGATCAAAATTAATGAGGAATATGTAATACTAAAATTTGAATGTACAGATTTACAAATCTAGAAAACAAGTTTTAATCTAACGTGTTTAATACACACAAAATAATACAAAACGCTAAGGAAAACGCAGCAAAAAAAAAACAACTCTTTCGATATTTTAGAAGAAAAAATAAGTTTTTGTCCCCGTAAGGAACAGATGTGTAATTTAAATAAAACTCTGTCGAAATAAATTTAACAAACAAAAAAAAACGTATAGCAATTTCAAATGAGATATACTAGCTAGAAAGGCAATTAAATTGACTAAATAAAATTGAAAATGATGTCTGTAACAACGCAATTACAAAGTTAAATAACTAACAAAGAAAAATTGAATCTAAAAAAATTCAAGAAAGAAAACTAATTGCAAAACATTACAGTTTAAATTAATAAAGAAATATGTTTAAAGTCTTAGCTGTGTGTCTGCCTCTTTCCAGCAAGCAGGGATGTTCGTGAGCGTCGTAGGCTTCGTTCATGTGTGCGACATTTGCATCGGTAGAGAGAAAAAAAGACACCAGGATAATGTCTGATGGTTAACAACGCAATATAGTATATAGTTGAGAAGGAATCAGGCGGTTCTTATCGTCAAAAAGAAATCCCCTGTCGGGTAATTGTAGCTACAATTAAATTGTAGCGACTTCATTATAACCTCGCTCAAACGAGAGGGCTTCCAAAAAAAAAACAGAACACTACTTAAAGCAATAAGCCCGTCAATAAGCCGTTACAAAACAATGACGAATGACAACCATCGACCTTCTCTCTATCGATAGCGATCTCAGTCTCTTCCGCTAGAAGTCATCGCCACTCGAGAATCGTGAGGGAAGGAAGACCACGAAGAAAAACTAATACGTAATTACTATATGTGAAGATATACACACGCAAGCGAACGTACTACAGTTTGGTTCAAAATAAACATAACGGAATAAAATAAAAGAAGGCGCGAATTCGCGACCAAAACGAGGACGTAGCTACGAGCACGTAACATCCTTTATTTTCTAAATATAGAATTTGAAAATCAGTATTGCTTGTATAATTTTCTGCTATTAAATGATTGCCAAAAGCGAAATCTTGTTTTTTATTTTTAAACAAAGAACTATGTTGGTTAAACAGTAAGATCATTTGAAAAATGTATTGCTGAACATTATTCTTCGTTAAAAAAAATTAAATTGAAAGCCACACAGTCAATAATGATTTTCAAATTATTAATTTAGAAAATAAATGCATAAAATTTAATTTATTGGCGAGCTTGAAAGTTAATATATTAAGACAATCACTTAACGATCGTTTGGATTTAAGTACTTACCTTTGTTAAATTTATTCATTTAAGGCGTACGTTTAGACAATAATAAATAATAAATAAATTCAGTTTATTACAAATTTTTATTAGTAAGCATTTCCAAATAGTATAACAGCAAGAGCTAATCAGCTGAGTCACACATTTTTAGTCATAATTCCCTTCAAAATTCCATATGAAGTGTTGAATTTGTACAAAAAGAACTAATGCTTTCTGATTTTAAAGACTACAATAAGAAAAAGTGTAATTAACAAAACTAATTTTATATATAACTATTTTATTATTATATATAAATCACATCCTGTTATAATGCTACTTTATAGAAATAACTAATAACTTTTAGACATTAATGCCCCGGAATAGCGTATAACATACAAAAATTGCTTTATAAACGGTATAATTGCTTCAATATCGAAGTCTACATCATTTAGGACTTTCTTAATGATCTGAAATGCAGATAATGAGTGCATTTTATCCCATATATTCTTTAGTTCAAGCCAATCCTTTTCAAAATTAGTTTTGTCTTCATCAGTTATGTGTGCGTCTATAGATTTAATAGCTTTGGAAAAAAAGTATTCTACCACTGCCGAAGTATGGTTGAAAAACGTAGTATTAAAAATAGGAAGCAAACTATGCGGGGTGTCAGTATCATTTTTCTCTGGAATACCATTTATCATTGGCAATAAGACCTCTATGAACTTCGGCACAAAGTCTGTTTTGTCCGATTTAATTAGGCGCTGAACAATATTTGAAAATTCCTGAAATTCCTTTTGTTGCATAAATTCTAATATTGCTTTTGAGCCTTGTCCTTTAATGTATACTAGAGCCGACGCGATAATTTCACTATTATTAAGAAAATCAGGATGACTGAAGATTTCGATAGGCGGGAACATACTGAATATATCTGGTAGCCCATTTTCAAAGCAGTATGATGGTAAATATATTGTTGCCAGAATTAAACTCAAAGCATGTAATCTCATCTGTAAGAATGATTAATTAATCACCAATTTATTCCAATTTCTATTGGACGATTTATTTAATTTTTCCATTTTAGCATTATAGCTTTGATAAAACAGAATAATTGTAGAAATTAATTTTAAATGAATTTCTTACCTTAATAAAATTAGTAAGTGGTGAATTAGACTGCTGCTATTAGAAGAAAAATATCAATTTAAGACGATATGACAAATATCAGTGTGTATAATGTACTGTAACCATTGCGAGAAAATTCGATTCTTAAATAGTGTCAATAAAGTTTTATGAACAATGCCAAAACTGCAACTAATTTATATCCTTTTGTTTCGTAATCGTGTTATTAGTAGAAAAATAAACTTAAATAATTTATTGCATTTTGAATCTTATATAATTTTATATTTAGAATTTCTAGGTCAATTGCAGTCAGAAAAATTATTGAAAGTTATTAAGGCGCTAATAAAATAAAATAATATATATATATATATATATATATATATATATATATATATATATATATATATATATATATATATTATATGATGAGAATTAATAATTATTAAATCTCATTTTACATGCGATTTTCGCTATAATTTGTTGCATTTAATTCTACAATTCGGCAAATTACTTTTGCCCTAGATTGTAGACGAAACAAGCCGCGACATCAACTGTACAAGTTGTCAGTACAAATGAAAAATTTGTGAAAAACTTATCTGCACGGAATGTGCATATATCGATATTTCACTGTTTTTACAGATCATCAGTGCACCTTATCCGAAGACAGACAATGATATTCACTTCTATACTACGTGTATATATACGAACTGTAATGAACTTCATATGAAGTTCATTACAGTTCGTATATATACACGTAGTATAGAAGTGAATATCATTGTCTGTCTTCGGATAAGGTGCACTGATGATCTGTAAAAACAGTGAAATATCGATATATGCACATTCCGTGCAGATAAGAGTTTCTCACAAATTTTTCATTTGTACTGACAACTTGTACAGTTGATGTCGCGGCTTGTTTCGTCTACAATCTAGGGCAAAAGTAATTTTCCGAATTGTAGAATTAAATGCAACAAATTATAGCGACAATCGCATGTAAAATGAGATTTAATAATTATTAATTCTCATACACATGAAGTTCATTACAGTTCGTATATATACACGTAGTATAGAAGTGAATATCATTGTCTGTCTTCGGATAAGGTGCACTGATGATCTGTAAAAACAGTGAAATATCGATATATGCACATTCCGTGCAGATAAGTTTTTCACAAATTTTTCATTTGTACTGACAACTTGTACAGTTGATGTCGCGGCTTGTTTCGTCTACAATCTAGGGCAAAAGTAATTTGCCGAATTGTAGAATTAAATGCAACAAATTATAGCGACAATCGCATGTAAAATGAGATTTAATAATTATTAATTCTCATACACATGAAGTTCATTACAGTTCGTATATATACACGTAGTATAGAAGTGAATATCATTGTCTGTCTTCGGATAAGGTGCACTGATGATCTGTAAAAACAGTGAAATATCGATATATGCACATTCCGTGCAGATAAGTTTTTCACAAATTTTTCATTTGTACTGACAACTTGTGCAGTTGATGTCGCGGCTTGTTTCGTCTACAATCTAGGGCAAAAGTAATTTGCCGAATTGTAGAATTAAATGCAACAAATTATAGCGACAATCGCATGTAAAATGAGATTTAATAATTATTAATTCTCATACACATGAAGTTCATTACAGTTCGTATATATACACGTAGTATAGAAGTGAATATCATTGTCTGTCTTCGGATAAGGTGCACTGATGATCTGTAAGAACAGTGAAATATCGATATATGCACATTCCGTGCAGATAAGTTTTTCACAAATTTTTCATTTGTACTGACAACTTGTACAGTTGATGTCGCGGCTTGTTTCGTCTACAATCTAGGGCAAAAGTAATTTGCTGAATTGTAGAATTAAATGCAACAAATTATAGCGACAATCGCATGTAAAATGAGATTTAATAATTATTAATTCTCATACACATGAAGTTCATTACAGTTCGTATATATACACGTAGTATAGAAGTGAATATCATTGTCTGTCTTCGGATAAGGTGCACTGATGATCTGTAAAAACAGTGAAATATCGATATATGCACATTCCGTGCAGATAAGTTTTTCACAAATTTTTCATTTGTACTGACAACTTGTACAGTTGATGTCGCGGCTTGTTTCGTCTACAATCTAGGGCAAAAGTAATTTGCCGAATTGTAGAATTAAATGCAACAAATTATAGCGACAATCGCATGTAAAATGAGATTTAATAATCACATGAAGTTCATATATATATATATATATATATATATATATATATATAGTGTATTCGTGACCTTGGTATGATAAGGTAAACTTAATTAGTCGGCGATTAAAGGTCTGGTCATTACTTCAAAGCGTATATATTTAAAATAATCCTACACGTTTCGGGAATGATGCCTTTGTCAAGGATATAAAAAATATAAATGACAGAATATAAATGTCAAGTAATTGAGTTGCTATGGTTTAAATTATTCAAAGATACATTCAAATAGTAATAATAAATCATGCCTTAGTATTCCAAAAAATAGATAGTAAGGTGAGAACAGATGTGTTGTTCGCTGCTAGCAGCTTGTGTCTTTTTCTGGGTATGAATTTGTGTGTTGGTTGCTGCTGGTAGCTTGCGTGTCTTTGGGTGTGTGATTTTGTGTTTGTGTAAGAGCGTAAGTATAGGGTTTTGTATGATGGTGCGCTCGTGCGTGTGTTAAGTGACCGGTCACGTAAATTAGAGAGATCGAATAACCAGCCGGTGCGTAGGGCCGCCAACCCTTTCCCGACAACTTCTTTACTTTTCTGTGCAGTACTTCGACGGCCCGACCCCCGCCCCAACGAGGCAAGGCTATTAGAAGTCGATACGAGAAAAAAGAAATTTTGACCCACCCTAATATATATATATGTATATATATATATATATATATATATATATATATATATATATGTATATATATATATATATAAATATAAATATAATATCTTCGTGACCTTGGTATGATAAGGTAAACTTAATAAGTCGGCGTATAGCGACTTATTAAGTTTACCTTATCATACCAAGGTCACAAAGATATTATATTTATATATATATATATAAATATAGTATTTTCGTGACCTTGACATTTATATTTTTTATATCCTTGACAAAGGCATCATTGCCGAAACATGTAGGATTATTTTAAATATATACACTTTGAGGTAATAACCAGACCTTTAATCGCCGACTAATTAAGTTTACCTTATATATATATATATATATATATATAAGGTAAACTTAATAAGTCGGCGATTAAAGGTCTGGTTTACTTCAAAGTACATATATTTAAAACAACCCTACATGTTTCGGCATTTCGCCTTTGTCAAGGGAATACAAAATATGTATTTTGTATTCCCTTGACAAAGGCGTAATGCCGAAACATGTAGGGTTGTTTTAAATATATATACTTTGAAGTAAACCAGACCTTTAATCGCCGACTTATTAAGTTTACCTTAGCATACCAAGGTCACGAAGATATTATATTTATATATATATATATATATATATATATATATATATATATATATATATATATATATGTTGTAACTGGATTCCGGATTTTCTTCCGCGTTTCCATTGTTTGGTCTTTGTAAAGACCGGTGCTGGTTTCTGGACGACGTTTCGGCAAAATCACATTTGCCATCTTCAGGTCTGCGATAACTGTCTGCTTCTGCTTCTGGTTACTCGTAAACTGACGTAGTCGAGTTTAAGATGGTTGTTATATACCTGCTTAGCGTTCTGGTTGGTTACACTTGGTTGAGTATGTGCGCGACTCCGTGTCGATGGGCCTCTAGCATATAGCCAAAACCTACTTACCCTATGTCAAAGGTACCACCGACAGAATATCGAGAATCCTACGAAGACACAACATTGAAACCACATTCAAGGCAGACAGAAAAATCAGCAGTCCTTCGGAATCCAAAAACAAGAATACCTTTAGAAAACCAGGGAGTATATGAAATTCCATGCCTTGATTGTGAGAAGACGTACATCGGCCAAACAAACAGAAGGGTAAACGTAAGAAGAGACGAACACCAAAACTCCGTAAGAAAAGACGAGAAAACTTCATCTTTGGCTCAGCATGTAAAGGAAACGTTCCACACGATAGACTTCAGCAATACCAAATTATTGGCGAACGTAGAACATATGAAAACCAGAATTATCAGGGAAGCTATCGAAATTGAGAAACGTCCGGACAATTTGAATTCGCGAGATGATACCCAGAGGCTACCAACAGCATGGAAACCAGTATTAAGTAAAGAAGTTGTCAACAAGAGACAACAAACAAAAAACACCGCAACCCAGCCAGCCCACTCCAGCTAGAGGCCCATCGACACGGAGTCGCGCACATACTCAACCAAGTGTAACCAACCAGAACGCTAAGCAGGTATATAACAACCATCTTAAACTCGACTCCGTCAGTTTACGAGTAACCAGAAGCAGAAGCAGACAGTTATCGCAGACCTGAAGATGGCAAATGTGATTTTTCCGAAACGTCGTCCAGAAACCAGCACCGGTACAAAGACCAAACAATGGAAACGCGGAAGAAAACCCGGAATCCAGTTACAACACATACTACTACCCGCGGAAACCTGAAAGAAAACATATATACATATATATATTAGGGTGGGTCAAAATTTCTTTTTTCTCGTATCGACTTCTAATAGCGTAAATATGTATTTTTGGCTGCATTAGACCCCTGTAAAATATTAATTTATTTTTAGTGTAAGAGCCCGCGCTTTGATCTTCAATTTTGTTAAATTTTGAATATAACGACCATATCCCTTTTTTACATAACAACATAGCATTGTATTGCAGAAAAGCATATTACTGTATCCTAACGACTTTTAAGTTCTCGAGAATTCAGACACACAAGCAATTCATTCATTGAAACGTATATCTTCTTCCAGGAAATATTTTTGATAGAATACATATAAAATAATACATAATAAAAAGATCAGTTTGGTTTTACTACTCGGACAGTGAAGTTGTGTGTTTATTTTTTTATTTGAACTGTTTTAACTTCTAATCGTTATTATGGAAACCAGAAGCCAAGGTTATTTCTGCGCGATATTCGGAAATGTAGAAGATATTAATGATAACGTTTAGCCAACTTACGAAGATGTTATGAAATGCTATGAGTGGAATAGGTTGCAACTAAAAATAACGAGGAATACTACCAAAGAACCATCGTTTTTAGATATTGCAAAACCTGTAGCTCAAAGGGTAGAATGTGTTTGGAGAAAATCGTCTCTTCGTACAGTTTCAAATACAAGAGTCATACATCTAATAAACGGTTATCATATAATGTGCAAAAATCTCAAAAAGTCGTTGAAAAAAATATCCGTTTATCAGAAAGAAAATTTTCTCCGACGTAGCAGAGTTTTGTTTGATATTTGTTCCTGTAAATGTAAACAAATTGAGCTTTGTTGCTGTCCAAGGCAATATAAGGTATCCAAAGAAGAACAGGAGTTTTTTAGTGACCAAAGTGGGGCGAGAAAGATGCGTATTGGAGGAATAGATCGAGTTCTTACAACTAAATTGCAAAAAGAGCAGCTCGAGCACCAAAGACAGAAAAAAACGTAAATAAAAGTCACGACAAAATTAACTCAAAACAGCAGGACTTGGAGTTATCTGTAAGTAATTCCAGTTCTTCTTGTGATGATTCTTTTAGTTTACCTTCCACGTCAAAGGCAGAAGGAAAAAAGAAAAAACAAAAAAAAAATCCTATGTTGTCAAAAACTTGTGACCGTTACGGTGTTTCCGATAGAGCTGCGGCTGCTATTGCTTCTTCTGTATTGCAAGATATGTCTTCTGGCAGTGAACCAATTGATAAATCAAAAATACGACGGGAAAGAAAAAAAGTACGTAAAGAAGATATTCAAAAGCAGAAGCAGCTGGACCTACCAGCTTTATACTTTGACGGCCGAAAAGATAAGACGCTTAATATTATTAAAGTGGGAGCTAAGAAATACTGACAAATATTGATTGAGGAACATGTATCTGTTCTTAAGGAGCCAGATTCAGTTTATGTTGGCTATGCAACACCAGATCGAAGAACTTCTAAAAGTATTGAAATGTCAATTATTGCTCTTCTTTCGTCTCAAAAAATTAATAAAGAAAATTTGATGGCAATTGGTTGTGATGGTACAGTCACTAACATTGGGAAATTTAACGGAGTAATAAGAGTATTGGAAAAAAGACTTCAGCGTCCACTGCAATGGATTATTTGCATGCTACATTTGAACGAATTGCCATTAAAACATCTATTTAACAAACTAGATGGTGTTACCAAGGGACCATCTTCGCATGCTGGTCCTATTGGCAACTTATTAGAAAACTGCGAAAAACTACCCATAGCCAAGTACGAGAGAATTGAAGGCCAGCTTCCGGAAATACAATTTGAGGGCTTAAGTACAGATAAAAAATATTTGTATAAGAACTATATCTGTTATAAGTGGACACTGCCACGATGGCTTAGCTAACAGGTCACCTGGAAAAATATCCCATGCTCGATGGCTAACAAAGGCAAATAGAATTTTACGTTTATATATTTCTACATCAAACCCGTCATATCAGCTAAAAGTATTAGCTGAGTATTGTGTAAAAGTTTATGCTCCAGTATGGTTTGAAATAAAAACAAATCCAATTTGCAAACATGGGTCCAAAAATTTTTGGAAATTGGTAACAAACTCACGATTCCTTCCTTCAGAGTTAAAACTAGTAATAATTACGTAATTCAACGTAACGCCTATTTTGCTCACCCAGAAAACTAGCTTCTATCGATGTTGTCGGATGAAAATAAAACAGTGAGAAAACGGCAGCCAGACGAATTCAAGAAGCACGAAGCTCACCTCATACTGGAAAGCAACCTCGCGTGTTTGAGGTCCCGACTATCAATTTTGACGCAAGTAACTACTTTAAAGTTATAAATTGGAATCAAAAGTTTTTCGATCCACCAATTCTTCGAAACATCACTACTGAAGAAATAAATGCGGCAGTTGAGTGTCAAGAAACTCACAATCTAATTTTTGCCATGCTGCCATGTCATACTCAGGCGGTGGAACGAACTGTGAAGACAGTGTCAGAAGCATCCATGACTCTATGCGATAAAAAATGAAGAGGTTTAATACAGACGAAACTTGAATCAAGACGAGAGATGCCCAGATTTGACAGTAAACAAGATTTTGTGACCAAAAAATAACTAATATAATTTCGTGATTTTATTGTTTTATGTATAAGAACCAGTTTTTTTTTTTAAGTTTAATTAAAAATGTTTTCAGTTTTAATTAATAATAATTGATAGTAAATAAAATATTAAAATTTAAGCTCCGGCGCGGGCTCAAGATGTGACTTTTTTTAACTTTTTTTTAGCAACTTTTATTTGTTTTAACGTAAGACAAAAAAATATTGATATTAGAATATGATTCGAGAACTTTTATTTTTTCTCATACATCAGTGACCCACCCTAATATATATATATATATATATATATATATATATATATATATATATGTTGTAACTGGATTCCGGGTTTTCTTCCGCGTTTCCACTGTTTGGTCTTCGTAAAGACCGGTGCTGGTTTCTGGACGACATTTCGGGAAAATCACATTTGCTATCTTCAGGTCTGCGATAACTTTCTGCAGAAGCAGAAGCAGACAGTTACCGCAGACCTGAAGATGGTAAATGTGATTTTGCCGAAACGTCGTCCAGAAACCAGCACCGGTCTTTACGAAGAGCAAACAGTGGATACGCGGAAGAAAACCCGGAATCCAGTTAGAACACATACTACTACTCGCGGAAACCTAAAAGAAAACATATATATATATATATATATATAAATATATATATATATATATATATATATATATATATATATATAATTGAAAAGAAATGATCGACCGTGATATATTATCAAAAATTCTTTAAATTCGGGTAAGCGGTCAATTAAAAAACTCCTTTATTAAATTACCCTATATTTCGCAACACTTTGTCGCTTCTTCTGGGGTAACTACAAGATTAATGAGAAAAATAACAAAAAATAAATAAGAGTATAAAACAGTACTAAAAATACTTACAAAATGTAGAGTTAAAAAATAATAAAATTGACGTACAAAATAAAAATGATTAGATATAAAAAATAAAGTAACTATAGAAACAAGCCCTAAGAACTTTTAAAAAACATATATATGAAAAGTTAAAACATGAAAAATAAAAAATATAATGCAATATAAATTAAAACAGTATATGGACCAAATAACAAAACGATTTAAGATCGTCAACTAACAGTCAAACCCAGTATATTAAAATAAATTATACTAAGACCATTAGTATCAGATCTATAATTTAGGTTATTAGTCTCCCTGTTGATGTGGACCATTTCTAAAAAGGTTCTTTTTTTATGGTTATTTTCGACGTTTAAGATTTTAACGTCAACAAAATTGAAAGTATGGTCACGATCAAGTGCATGGTCCACCAATGCACAAGATCTCTTACCAATACGGACATCACTTTTATGTTGAGTAATGCGCATTACTCAACATAAAAGTGATGTCCGTATTGGTAAGAGATCTTGTGCATTGGTGGACCATGCACTTGATCGTGACCATACTTTCAATTTTGTTGACGTTAAAATCTTAAACGTCGAAAATAACCATAAAAAAAGAACCTTTTTAGAAATGGTCCACATCAACAGGGAGACTAATAACCTAAATTATAGATCTGATACTAATGGTCTTAGTATAATTTATTTTAATATACTGGGTTTGACTGTTAGTTGACGATCTTAAATCGTTTTGTTATTTGGTCCATATACTGTTTTAATTTATATTGCATTATATTTTTTATTTTTCATGTTTTAACTTTTCATATATATGTTTTTTAAAAGTTCTTAGGGCTTGTTTCTATAGTTACTTTATTTTTTATATCTAATCATTTTTATTTTGTACGTCAATTTTATTATTTTTTAACTCTACATTTTGTAAGTATTTTTAGTACTGTTTTATACTCTTATTTATTTTTTGTTATTTTTCTCATTAATCTTGTAGTTACCCCAGAAGAAGCGACAAAGTGTTGCGAAATATAGGGTAATTTAATAAAGGAGTTTTTTAATTGACCGCTTACCCGAATTTAAAGAATTTTTGATTATATATATATATATATATATATATATATATATATAATTGAAAAGAAATTATCGACCATGATATATTATCAAAAATTAATTAAAATTCGGGTAAGCGGTCAATTAAAAAACTCCTTTGTTAAATTACCCTATATTTCGCGACAGACTTTGTCGCTTCTTCTGGGGTAACTACAAGATTAATGAGAAAAATAACAAAAAATAAATAAGAGTATAAAACAGTAGTAAAAATACTTACAAAATGTAGAGTTAAAAAATAATAAAATTTACGTACAAAATATAAAAATGATTAGATATAAAAAATAAAGTAACTATAGAAACAAGCCTTAAGGACTTTTAAAAAACATATATATGAAAAGTTAAAACATGAAAAATAAAAAATATAATGCAATATAAATTAAAACAACATCTGGAACAAATGACAAAACGATTTAAGATCGTCAACTAACAGTCAAACCCAGTACATTAAAATAAATTATACTAAGACCATTAGTATCAGATCTATAATTTATGTTATTTGTGTCTCTGTTGATGTGGACCATTTCTAAAAAAGTTCTTTTTTGATGGTTATTTTCAACGTCTAAGATTTTAACGTCAACAAAATTGAAAGTATGGTCACGATGAAGTGCATGGTCCACCAATGCACAAGATCTCTTACCAATACGGACATCACTTTTATGTTGAGTAATGCGCTGTTTTAGCCACTGTGATGTCTGACCTATATAAACGCCACAACAATCCGAACATGCTATCCTGTAGACAACATGACTATTTAAAAAGAAAGGTGTTATGTCTTTTATCTTACTATACAACTTCTTCAAGGTATGGGTGATGTATTTAGCAATTTTAATGTTATTAAATTGATTAAAATGTGATACAATTGTATGAGTAAGACAATGTATGGGATTTTTTTGTAAATCACACTGTCTGCAGGAATGTCCTCAGTAGGGCCATCAAATATCAATTTATTTAGTATATGCTTAGGATAGCCATTGTTGACAAAGATGTTGAAAAGTTCTTTAAGATTGTCATTTAAAAAGGTTTCATGACAAATATGTGATATTCGGTTTAATAATTGTATCATTTTGAATTGGTATAGAAAACCAACTTCAGCTGATCGGTTCATTAATTATCACTCTCATCATCCTCTCAATCAGAAGTATAACACCATTATAGGTATGAGAAACCGAATATCACATATTTGTCATGAAACCTTTTTAAATGACAATCTTAAAGAACTTTTCAACATCTTTGTCAACAATGGCTATCCTAAGCATATACTAAATAAATTGATATTTAGCTCTAACTTTTTTGATGGCCCTACTGAGGACATTCCTGTAGACAGTGTGATTTACAAAAAAATCCCATACATTGGCGGTCTTACTCATACAATTGTCTCACATTTTAAACAATTTAATAACATTAAAATTGCTAAATACAACACCCATACCTTGAAGAAGTTGTATAGTAAGATAAAAGACATAACACCTTTCTTTTTAAATAGTCATGTTGTCTACAGGATAGCATGTTCGGATTGTTGTGGCGTTTATATAGGTCAGACATCACAGTGGCTAAAACAGCGCATTACTCAACATAAAAGTGATGTTCGTATTGGTAAGAGATCTTGTGCGTTGGTGGACCATGCACTTGATCGTGACCATACTTTCAATTTTGTTGACGTTAAAATCTTAGACGTTGAAAATAACCATAAAAAAAGAACTTTTTTAGAAATGGTCCACATCAACAGAGACACAAATAACATAAATTATAGATCTGATACTAATGGTCTTAGTATAATTTATTTTAATATACTGGGTTTGACTGTTAGTTGACGATCTTAAATCGTTTTGTTATTTGTTCCAGATGTTGTTTTAATTTATATTGCATTATATTTTTTATTTTTCATGTTTTAACTTTGCATATATATTTTTTTTTAAAAGTCCTTAAGGCATGTTTCTATAGTTACTTTATTTTTTTTATCTAATCATTTTTATATTTTGTACGTCAATTTTATTATTTTTTAACTCTACATTTTGTAAGTATTTTTACTACTGTTTTATACTCTTATTTATGTTTTGTTATTTTTCTCATTAATCTTGTAGTTACCCCAGAAGAAGCGACAAAGTTTGTCGCGAAATATAGGGTAATTTAATAAAGGAGTTTTTTAATTGACCGCTTACCCGAATTTTAATTAATTTTTGATTATATATATATATATATATATAAATATAATAACTTCGTGACCTTGGTATGATATGGTAAACCTAATCAGTAGGCGATTAAAGGTCTGTATATTACTTCAAAATATATGTATTTAAAAAACTCTACATGTTTCGGCTGTGTACGCCTTTATCAAGAGAATACAAAATATGAATGAAAATTCAAATTCATATTTTGTATTCTCTTGATAAAGGCGTACACAGCCGATACATGTAGAGTTTTTTAAATACATATATTTTGAAGTAATATACAGACCTTTAATCGCCTACTGATTAGGTTTACCATATATATATATATATATATATATATATATATATATATATATATATATAAATAATAGTAGGATATTACATGCACAAGTGCAAAGGAATAAACGATATAAATAAGTGAAGTAAACCCAAATTCATACATACACAACATTAAACAATGTCGTGACAATCATCAAATTCAATATAATAATTACAATACGACAAACAAATGCAACAAAAGTTGGAATTTATATTTTTATTTCATTAAATCATTTTCATTAGAAAAAGCAAACAAAAGGTATGTGGATAAGAATATAGAAAATGTATATTTAGGTATTAAGATATAATTTTAAAACATACTTTGTTAAAATTAAAAATCAATTTAGAAAATATAACCAACCAATGTAAAAACGCATCCACACAAAAATCATTTAAAAACCAGGTATTTATAATAATAATAATTAATCAAAAAAAGATCAGTATACATTCAAAATTTCAAAGCAATTTCAGTCATAATTAAAGATGCTAGCGTCAAGTAGGAAACAAAAAAGCAATTGAAAAGGGGTTCACAGTCCGCGTAAGGAATTCGCGCGATAAGTATCAACGGGAAGACCTGTCTTTCCTGTAGCGAATAAACATTGTGTAAAATAGCGTTAAAAACTAAAGCAATTAACTTCAAAATATAGTAAAATTAAAACAAAGTAGAAACACAAATCTTAAAGCAAATTTTATTAAAATTTTAGCGTGAAAGTTACTTATACACAAACTGATTAATCGAAACGATAAAGCGTCAAAAACGGGTACAGAATACCGATCGAAGAATCATATAAAATTATCCAAACTACGCAAGGGAGAAGATTAATACCTATCCAGGCAAGTTACCAAGAAATTTGGTTACTAGAGCGTCGAAGATCCTAGAAGAAAAACCGTGCAGGTTGTCCGGGCAAATGAAAAATACATTTTTCATTTGAACGGACAACCTGCACGGTTGGCGTCGCGACGTGTTGTGTCTGCATTCTAAGGCAAATGTGATTTTGTCATTTGTAGAAATTAATACAACAAATTATAGCGGCAATTGCATGTAATGTGGGAATTTAATAGTTATGAATTCTTTTCTTTGATTGTTTCGACCTTCGCTTAATGTAAATCCATATCACAAATAAATAAAACACACATAAGATGTTTTAGATTTACACTTTATTAATAAAATAATGACAGCTGTTTCGCTAACACAGTAGCTTCTTCAAATTCAACTTAAGACTAAAGATACATACAATATACAGCGTTAAATCAGGTAGTTGACCCAAGTTAAAATTCTAGGAACTATTACATTTATATTTTGCTTTTTGAAAACTATACGATGTCCTACTTGTGTGAGGTTTAAGTTTAATTATATAACATAAGCAACTAAGAAACAATATTTCAATGGGTGAACAGATTTAACAGTGGGGATGAATTCAAGTCTAATTTATCGTTTAGTAACATTTCTGAGTTTTTGAGTTTATTAATTTCTAAAACCAATTCAGTTTTCTACCTTTATTTTCTACATGTATGATATCGAATTTTAAATTAAATTCGTGTTCATTCTCTATTAAATGATTAGAGTAGGTTGAGTCAGTTTTCTTATTGATATAAGAATGATAGTGGTCTTGGATTCGTTTTTTAAACGTTCTACCTGTCTGTCCAATATATGTTTTCGTACATGATCCGCATGATAACTTGTAGACTCCTGATTTATTGTCTTTGGTAGTTTTTTCTTTATTATTTTTAATATATTTGGCTAGATTATTATTAGTTTTATAAGCAATATTAATGTTTTCTTTCTTAAGGAATTTTGATAATTTAAGTTGCTGTTGACCTATGTAAGTAAATGATTTAAACGGCTTTCTGGCTCCACTTTAATGATCGGGTACACCTCCCTTAATAATTTATTGACAGATTTTTTAACAATTAATTTATCTATTAGATTTGGGTCATATCCGTTGTTGTGAGCGATTTGTTTTATAATATTGTATTCTTTATTATAGTCTTCATTGGACAGCGGGATGTTAATGAGTCTATGTGTCATGCTGTGAAAAGCCGCTACCTTGTGTTGGACCGGGTGGTAACATGTATTATTAATGAACAATAAATGAAATGTTTGACAGATTGAAATTCCATGGCGACCTTATTTAATCTTATAATTTATTCTTTCAAATAAAACCTAATGTCAAAAACTTTAGTCAGCATGTGGTACATGGTTGAAATCAGAAAAAAAAACTCTTTCTGAAGATGTCTAAATCCAATATGGCGCCTATAAGAAATTAGATAGTTGATGATGGCCAGAAAGAAACGAAACTTCGTATAAAAATTTAGAGTACACCACTGGATAGAGGTTTAGAAATGGCCACAAGGATGTGTTTTTATGTGTGTATGTTATGTGTGTTTATGTGTGTATATATATACTAAGGCATAATTTATTATTATTAAACTCGATGTATCTTTGAATAATTTTATCCATGACAACTACAATTGTATAAGTATGACATTAATATACTGTCACTTATACTTTATATTCTTTGAGAAAGGCCATCACATGGCGAAACATGTAAGATTGTCTTATATACTCGTATATGCATTTTTGAGTAAAACCAGACTAAATCGCCAACTAATTAAATCTATATATATATATTATACATTACATCTATAGATATTTTGTTGATATAAATTCATGTGTCTTAAATAAATTATGTGTGTTGCGTCATTTCAAACTTTCTTTTTTATTTTGTAGGGAAAATTTTAGTATTTTTTTTTTGGAGTGTGGTAGGATGGATATAAATAAACTTTTGACTTTTAGGCTAGAATGTAAAGCAACTTTCATATATTCAATTGTAAACCAAATACTTTAACATATAGTACTAATAGTTGATTTATTTTTATTACTAAAATACATGCTAAGAAATCATAATCGTTCTAATTTCGAAGGGCATTTTCGAAATTTTAAACAAATTGAAAGTTTACGGGTGGATTCATTCCATTATCTTGTCGAAAAACATTTACAGGGACGTTTTTCGACAATATAATGGAATGAATCCACCCGTAAACATTCAATTTGTTTAAAATTTCGTGTTGGAAACCTTGTTAGTTTGTATAATTTGTATTTTATATTTAACGTTACAATATGCAATGCTTCATAAAATTGTAATGCTAGTTTAATTATTTTTCAATTAATCTCTAGATAAATATGTACATTAAACAAATCCAAAACGTTTCGTCTACAAATCGAAATTTAGTAACCAATTTTCCATTACTGGATGATTCGCGTTTCAATTTTTTTAATAACTATATTACAAATCTTTTTTATGTCACGCGCATATTATATTTACCGAAATAATTCATTAAAGTGAACTAATGAATAAAAAGTATCGATTACAATTTAATTTATTTAGAAAACGGAAACCCTAACTCAATCAGTCACTAGAAACGACGATGCCGTGAATAATTTATCATTTAATCATTATAATCGATGTGATATTGCTTAAAACATTATATAAATGAGGAAATAATGAAATCACTAAAAACATAATACATATTAATATTATACATCTTTTAATTACTACATTATTATTATTTTTGCACAGGATACATTTTTAATTAATAAAAACGATTGAAACATTTATATTTTTCATTAAAAACAGTTTCTATGTGTTTTAATACCCGTGCTGTGCGAGAGCAAACTTCTCTCAGGGCCTGTTCGATTTGGTGTTCGAAGAGTATTTTTAATATGGTTTGGTGGATTATCGTCAAGTCGGAGCAGCTGCAAAATATTAAGTACCGGATCGTACTAAATAATAGTCTGACTATGAAGTAAAGTAATATACTACGCCAAAAAAGTATCGCATAAACTATAAGAAAAGCGTTTATAAACTGAGATATTTTTTATACGTTCATAATATGTTTGCGCCATATGTCTGTGGACTATAAGTTTTTTCTTCATAAAAAACATTTTAGAAAAATGTTTTCACATAAGGTTTATTCAGTTGCTTACGTTTGTACAAGTAAAATGAGTAATTTAACTTCAGAACAAGTGGCTAGAATAGTTGCTTTAATCAAAGAGCGACGACTTCAAATATACGTTGTTAATGTGATGAATATCAATCAGTCAAGTGCCTTTAGGGCAGTAGCCAGATATTGGGAAACGTAATTACGGAAGCAGACCGGTACTGGGTCGTCCAAGCTGTACTACTTCTCAAGACGACCACTATCTAATACTACAAGCATTTCGTCAGAGGCACGAAACAGCAATACAATTACAGGACGACTTGGCAAGAGTCAGAAATACTTGAGTGAGTATCCAAACTGTTCCTAATAGGTTGCATCAGAGTGGAATAAGAGCTAGACTAGCCGTAACAGCTACTCGTCTTACTTCGAATCACCGAGTGGCTCGCTTAAGGTTTGCTAGGAAACATGTCAATTGAGAAATTAATGATTGGGCCAATGCGCTCTTCGCAGATGAGTCAAGATTTGGTCTTTACACCTCTGATACGCGTATACCAGCATACAGACCAGACAGTGAGCGCTATTTCCAGTTCAATATTACAACTATGCCTAATTTCAGTGGTGGTTCTACCATGGTTCTGGGAGGCATCTGTTTAGCAGGTCGTACAGGTTAGTATCAGTAAACAGAGATACAATGAGATAATATGATATACAACAGACATTTCAGAAGATCTTGTAGTACCATCCGCGCCAGTAATAGGAAACGAATTCGTGTTAGTGCATGATAATGCACGGCCGTATGTAGTAATAAACGCAGAAACGCCTTAATGAAGTTGGCATTCCAGTTTTAGATTGGCCTGCGGTAAGTCCATACGTGAATCCTATCGAGCGTGTGTGGGATTTTCGCAAAATTCTACGGACTCAAAATGCTGCCCCAGTAGACCTGTATGGACTAGAAAATGCCGTGAGGAGTGAGATAGTTTAGACCAGGCTTATACAGTGGTTAATTGAATTAATGCCAAACATAATGCCAGCGGTCATAAGAGTTAGAGGTGAGAATACCGAATATTAAAAGTTACTATCATGTATTTTTTTCCAAAATTATAATTTCTTTTTCTATACTCTAAAAATTTCAAATATGAGTTTCTGTTCTAATTTGGTCCCAATTTTATGTAGATAGTCATAAAAATGATTTCTTAGAGCGCATTGGGTATATTTAAAACCTTTTTAGTAACAAGAAAGGAATTATAGGATATACGAGGATTGTTCGAAAACTATATAGCCTAACACAGAGACGCAAATGCGCTGGAATCTTATTTGTGTTCTCCGTATATAACTATTTTCGAAACAATTTTATTTCATATTTCTCGGTTGTTTCGCATTTCATTTTAGCTATACTTTGGCTTCTTTAAGTTTCCTCAGCATATATACATTGTAAGATTGCCAAATTGTTAAATCAAATCCCTAACGAAAATAAAAGATCATTTCCATTTTCATTTCATACGAGGATTGTTCGGAAACTACGTGGCCTAACACGAAGAGAAATCTTCTTTACCATTCTGTAGAATCATCCTTGAATAGGTTAAATATGACAGTACAGAGCGATCTGTCAATTAGTATGTTTTTGACAGTACGCCAAAGTGAACGTCTCGTGTGATTTTATAATAATGGAAGAAACTGATTTGAGAGCAACCAACCAAAATCAAAGCAGAGTTGGATCCAACACTATTACAATCCGCTCCTTCGTTTTCAATGGTTAAGAACTCGGTTGCCGAATTTAAGCGTAGTCGTATGAACTCAAATGATGAACCCCGTAATGGACTTCCAAAAACTGTTACTGTTTTGGATATGATTGAAAAAGTCCACCGTATCGCCTTGGATGACGGTCGAGTAAAAGTGCGCGAGATAACAGACATTATTGTAGGTATCGCTAATGACAGTGTGCATCGAATTTTAACTGAAGAATCGGAAATGAAAAAATATTCGCCGCGTCGGGTGCCGCGGTTACTCACACCGGAGCAAAAGCTGAACCGTTTAAGTTTTCTCGCGACCTTTTTGGCATGTTTTCGCTGCAATCAGAAGGACTTTGTATGTCGGTTCATTATCGTCGATGAAACCTGAGTCCACCATTACACTTTCGAAACCAAAGACCAATCCAAACTATGGACAAAAAAGGTTCTAAGCCACCAAAGAAGGAAAAAACGATTTTGTCAGCAGGAAAGGTGATGGCAACTGTTTTTTTGGGATTCTCATGAAATTATCTTGGTCGATTACTTAGAAAAGAGAAAAAGAATAAATGGGGAGTATTATGTCAATTTGTGGCAACAATTAAGCGACAAAGTCAAAGAGAAACGGTCTCATTTGGCAAAGAAGAAAGTGCTTTGTCGTCACGATAACGCACTTGCCCATAAGTCTGCGATTGCAATGGCAAAAATTCATGAATTAGGATTTGAATTAGTGGCTCATTCACCCTATTTCCCAGATTTCACTCCATAGATTATATTCTCTCTCCACACCTGAAAAATGACTCGCCGGTAAGAGCTTTTCGTTTAATTCCGAGGTAATCGCTGCTGTAAATAGCTATTTCGAGGACTTGGATTCATCGATCTGTAATGAAAGAATTACTAATTTGGAATATCGTTGAAATAAATATGTTGAGCGAGCAGGAGACTATATTGAAAAATAAAATGTTTTTGTTAAAAAACTTGCGTTTTCGTTGCTAGGCCACGTAGTTTTCGAACTACCATCATAACCGTATTTTTGTTGTTTATGAACGGAGTGTATATTACGATGAGTTGCCATATGAGCAGCCAAATCTTGTTTAGAGTGACAATAATGGTCAAAACATTTAATCGAGTTTGTTTTTCGAATTGCTTAACAACTTAATACGTTGAACAGTATTTTGTTTGTATATGCCGCTTGAACGTTACATACTAGACTAGACTTCTACTATCAAAATTATTTGTGAGACACGATACATTTATTACGTAATCGAGCCTACTGAATGGGCGCATCCAGTCAATTGCACTTAAAGCGAATGGGGAAATTCGTATCTCTATGAATCCCAGGTCACTAAATAAATAAATAAAAAATAAAACTCTTGAAATACAAACGTTTGCAAGATTATTTAGGGGGCTCAGTGGTCCCAAGTATTTCACGTTTTTTGATGCATCATCCAAATTATATACTATTACTGTATGCCTTCCGTGTGAAATATTGTTAGCACTAAAACTTTTTCAAAGATTAGTTCATAAAAATTGAAAGCGGTAATGGAACAATAGCATATTTAAGTGATCTTTTGATATTCGGATGTACACTAGAACAGTATGGAAAATTTCGGAAAGAGGATTAACATCAAACTGTGAGAAATCGAAATTTTGTGTAAATGCTTTCAAATTTCTGGGTCAATATATTTGTAATAAAAACGTAGAGAAATACAAGCAACATATTGCTGTGATATTTTACAATAATGCAAATTAATAAAAGAACAATTGAAATGAAAAAGAGTAAAAGTAATTACTAATTAGTAATACGTAATACGTAATATGTCATGTTATAGTGATAGGGGAACCTGGCCTAAAATGACATACCACTTTGCTTTTGCCTCGCCATTTCTGTATTTGTTCATGTAGAAACTAAAAAAAATGCCATAAAAAAAGTGGGTATAAACTAAAACATAAGCGAAACATAATAAAATATAAAACTTTTCATAAAAAAAGTAAGAAATATTATTGAAGGTGTGTCATTTTATACAAGTTGCCTTGGTTAAAATGACACAGGAACAATGTAATTGCACATTTCACAGACAAACTGCTTTTGATTTCTTAGAACATCTGTACTATCGCAGTGGGCGCATCTGGAGCACTGTAGACATCTAATTCAGAATTCTCCGGATCTCGAGTGTAAGTATAACTCGTTGCAATATATACACAGGGGGGGGGGGGGGAATTGTTCTCATCTTCTCCCCCTATGTCTTCTTCTGGTTCGATTAGGTGAAAAATGTTCTTCTTAGCTCTTTTATGTGTTCTTTGCTTTTTCTTTTGCTTTAATTTCCTCAATAAGGAGCGTGCTTGTAAGTACCTGAGTGCCTTTATGACTTTTTCGCCTTTTTCCAGATGGTTGACGTCCTGAATAGCTTGGTAAAGGATAAACATCAGACGGTTGAAATCGTATTTCAATACCGCTTTTGGATCCCTCTCTCGATTTTTTAACGGTTTCAAACTCTGCATCAAGTTTTGGCGATGGTGTTATATTTCGTCTGAATTCATGTCTAAAATAGTTTCATGTTCTGTTGGTTGCAAAAACCCTTTTTGGGTGTTGTTGTCATTGTGATCTTCACGAGGTTCTCGTGGATTAAGCGGTTAAATACTGGTGCTTTTAAATACGTTTAAAGCATTTTGGTGATTGGCGGCTTCGCTATATGTCCGAGGCTTGTCTGGCGTTTTCAATAAAATCCGGGCACATTTAAATGTCAAAAGTAACTGCTTCTACCAGATCAAGCATTTACTTTTGACATTTCAATGTGCCCGGATTTTATTGAAAACGTCAGACAAGCCTCGGACATCCTAACCAGGGAGAAAACATTAGAAGAGGCCGGGTTATCTGTAAAGGGGCGAGGGAAAATAAATGTGATGTTAAAAAATGGGAAGATAATCCGAGTAACAATGTATTCAGCAATAAAGTAAAACGTAATTTATATTCGAAAAAATAAGAAGTTCAAAATTATACGAGGGTATAGCAAAATATAACGAGACGGGTGCTCTAACTTCTTTTACAACTAGAATTTAATAGCACAAAGAATATAGCATGAGACTCCCACCGCTAATGTACTTATCCTCAAGTAGGCTTTTATTTAACTTTTGACATTTATTACAAATTAATTACTGAATTGTCAGTGTTTGACGTACCCATCGAAAAAATAAGAGTGAAGCAAAGATATGGGGTTGGGTAAAACTCCAACTGAAACTTTCGAAATGATTAAAACTGCATATCCAGATGATAGTTAATCACGATGCAGAGTATTTGACTGGCATAAGAAATTCAAAAACGATTGTGAATCAGTGGAAGATGTACCTCAACGCGAGCGACCACCAACTGCACGGATTGATTCAAAAATTGTAGAAATTAACGAATTGATTCGAAATGATCATTGAATTTTTATGTATAGAGTTTCTGACATTCTTGATTTGTCTTATGGTTTGCGATGAACAAAAAGCCAATCGAGTAACAATTTGTTGGCGGTGAAAAAGGCAACTGCGACATGATCCACAGTTTTTGAACAATGCGATTACATGTTCTGAGAGTTGGTTTTATCATTACAAACCCGAATTAAAGTCTCAAAGTATGCAATGAAAGCACAAAGGCAATCCAAGATCGCAGAAACTGTGAAAAACGCCGGAAAAGTGATACACTTATTTATCATCATATTGTACCTTGAGAACCTACAATAACTGGAGAGTACTATTCTAATGTACTTCGAGGAATACTAAAGGCAAACTAAATGAAAAAACGACCGCTTTATCAAGACATCGGTTGGATCCTGCATCACGACAATGCTCCGGCCCACAGATCAGCAATTTGTCAGCGAACACTTGAATAACTGGGGGTGGACATTATGGTTCACCCTTTATACTCATCTGACCTTGCTCCATGTCACTTGCATTTTTTCCTGAAGTCAAAAAAGAATTGAGAGGTCGAAAATTTGAATCGAATTTAGAGTTCAACAACTCGGTGATAGGTATACTAAATAGACTCTCAAAAATGGTTTCTTAGATGTTTATGACAAATGGACAAAACGATGGGACACGTGTATTGCACAGAATGGAGAGTACTTTGAAAGATAGTAGAAGTTTTCTAAATAAATGTTTTATTTTCTGATATTTCCTCGTACAAACCTGATAACGCATAGAAAGAATATTAAGATTGTTTTACCATAAAATCCAGTACATATTTTGTAAATTACGTTGTAGGTACATAATGTAAAATTAGTTCCTATATCATTTTCAATTCCATAGTTGAAATTTCATTCACAAATAGTCTAGAAAAAAAACTAAATGTAATTTCGTTCGTATAATAAATACTTGATTGTATTTAAAAGTAAGTCGCCTTTATGGGGAAAAGTTTCCCGAGCATCAACTGCCTTCGCACGTGACGTTTCAGACTCTATATCAACGTCTAAAAGAAACTGGTTCGTTTCCGAAAAGGTTTCATAATATTGGACAACAGAGAACAGCATATACATCGGAGGTAGCAAAACAAATTTTGAATATTGTTGAAGAAAATCCAGGGACAAATGATAGAAGAATATTGGCTCAAGAGGGTAGAAGCAGCTATCTTACTTGGAGAATTCTTCATGAACAGCTGTTATACCCCTACCATCTTCAACTGATACAAGCCCTTACTGTTCCGCAATATTAAGCGAGGAATATATTTCGTGAGAGGTTTTTACGTAAAATTGCTAAACGGCCAGATTAGTTGCAAGCATCCCTTTTAGATAACGCCGGCTTTACTTAAAATGGAATATTTAATTTCCACAATAATGTTATTGCTGCGAAGCTTTTACCTTCTAATTAACTCAGAAAGCTTTCTAGGGATGTGATTCTTTCTTATTTGACACAGAACTAACAATATAATTATAGAATCGCATTGTAACTTGCTTCTCCGACCACTTTGAAAACTTTTTATACCATCAAAAACAAGTGGATGCAAGGGTCATATTTTATAATTTTACAAAATCTGGGAAGAAAGCAAAATTTTTGGGAACAAACTATTTGATTGTGTTTCAAAATATTCGCCTTTATGGTCTATACACTTTTGAATGGGTAAGATCCAGTTCTCAAAACCCTTTTCCAGTCTCAAGGTTGTATCTCAGAAACATGGTTTTCAAAGGCTTTGACTGCTTCTTGAGGTGTTGAAAATCGCTGTCCACGCATTTTTTGTTTCACAGTTGGTAACAAAAAAAAATCATTCGGCGACGAGTCGGGTGAATATGGACAATGATACATTATTTCAACACTTCTCTCCTTCAAATAGTCAACTGTTAGACGTGCTGTATGGGAACTCGCATTGTCGTGATGAAGAATAATGCGACGTTTTCGGTTGTTCTTCCTGATTTCGTCTATAACTTTTGGCAAACAAATTACTGTATGCCATTCAGCGTTACCAGTTTTTCGGTCCTCTAAAGGAATTGTTGTGATGAGTTCTGTACAGCCGAAGAAACAAACGATCATTTTCTTGGAAGTGCTCCTTGCACGAACAACTTTTGTGGGGTTCGGTTCGTCTTGGAACACCCATACAGTATAATCTTGCTTAGTTGCCGGCTCATACGCATATATCCATGTTTCGTCACCTGTGACGATGTTGTATACGAATTTTGCGGTCCCTACGTCGAATTTTTTGCGTATCTCTTTACACCAATTGATACGAGCTGCTTTCTGTGCTTCGGTCAAGTTATGTGGAATCCATCTGGTACATATTTTTTTTACAAATAAATGTTCATGCAAAATCGAATGAATTGCAGTTTGCGATATGCCAAGAGATGCCTCTACCTTACTGTAAGTCACATGTCGATCGTGTTCTATCATTTTCCGCACAGCATCGATGTTTTTTGGAATCACAGAAGTTTTTGGTCGACCTTCACGTGATTCATCACTCGCTGAAGCACGACCATGACGAAATTCTGCAAACCAATTGTAAGCTGTCTTCTCTGATAGTGCTTCACTACCAAAAGTTTACCGAAGCGATAGAATGCATTCTTGTGGAGTTAGGCCTTTTTTATAATCGTAAAAAATCATCCAACGAAAACCTTCACGAGTAATCTCCATTATTTTACAAACTCACTGTCTTAAAACTGTCACTGTCAACAAATTACTGATTCAATTTCTAGCTATCGTGGATTTCTCACTGACAAATGTCAAACTTTCAGAATATAGTGATTACATATTGCTGTGAAGTAAACTTTGGGTGAAAATTAAAAATAAAATTATTAATGTAGAAATTAATTAAACATAACTAGAGCAGACCAATTTCCGTGCGCGCCATGTGCGCCGATGTGAGGATGATTGTATTGCATCAGCACTAATAAAAAGCATTCAGTGTTTGGTACTTGCTTGGACTGCATGTAAGTGTAAGCATACGTAATAAAATGTCGTCGACACATAAATCGAGAAAACGACCGTTGTCAGACGAAGTGAATAAGTTTATTACGGATTTCCCGGACTTAATATACGATGGCTCAAAAATTAAATGTTTAGTGTGCAATACATATCTAATGTGTTGGTCAAAAACACATTGTAAAGAACACGTAAGCAGTTCGAAGCACAATAATAACAAAATTAATCGACAACAGTTTATACATTTTATTTATAGGTATATACAACGCTGCTATAATATGTACTATTCTTATTTATCGCGTGTTTATGCATATTACTTTAATACCAGAAAACCAAATGTATATTTAATTATTTCTGATAGAATAAATGTCTCTACGTCTATACTTATATCGGTAACAAGCTCATGTTGCATCCCTATTCTATCGCATATTCTAATATATTACGAATTACACTCCCATACCGGCGCTCCTGGCGCGCACGGAAATTGGTGTGCTCTAAACATAACTGCAAAAAACAAAATTCAAAGAAATCAACCGAGGTTATATATTTTAAATGCACCTCGTATATCATACTATATATCATATTAATGTAGCATTCAAATTTTAGATGAATATTTACAAGAATTTATATGTAAACAAAGAAAGTGATGTCAATAAATTTTCGGTTAATTAGATTACTAAATCTCTAGAATGCAAGTAAATTAATAAAACAAGCAGCATAAAATGTAAATAAAAACAAATAATGTAACAATATTACGATGTAAACAAAAAACAACAAAGCATATGAGAGACGCATACTCAATGCCGACAACGTTGATGTGTGACAGGCATACAAATAAAAGCAAAGGACAAGACGACGCCATATATGAACAAACCCAAAGAAAGAAGGAGAAAGAAAATACTACGGGAAAGCGAAGCTCCTAGGCAACTTATATTCGAAAAAATGCCAACAAAACTGGACACGAATGAAACGCTGTTTTTGGAAGACGAGACAAAAAAGCGGTCATTTTTCCACAATAAATTTTACAAATATCAAAATTATAATAAAAAGAAAAAAACATAAACAAAGAGACAGCATCTAGAGATTGAAAATTTCAAAATACCCACGATGGATAAAAATAACCAGGGATGAAAATATGAAATAACTATGTAAATTAAATAAAACAGAAATAAATAGGGTAAGGTGGGGAAGAAGTTCGAAGAAAACTGAGTCGCAAAGGGGACAAATGGGACCAGCACCCAGATTTTTCATTCATTTCACTGATATATTTTCAACTTCTTCTAAATTTCTTCTAAATTTCTAAATTTAACTTGGACGTGTATTGATAGATACTGATTTAAAGAAAATAAAAAGCTAAATTAGAATATAATATAATTTAAGCATTTTAAAGCCTGTCGGTAAAAATATTTATGTAATAGTGAACAATAATTTAATTCAGAATTTTCCTTTATTACTCTCATTTTACTATTGTCATTATTATTTATTGTAAGAGGAATAATATATAAGGAAGAGTTTGGAAGTTTGTATGCCGGAATTGGTTCCCAGTAAAACCTTATATACGATAAAAATTTGGAGTACATAGAGTAATTAAATTAGTAAAAGTGCATGTGGATCATTACTTTAAATAATTAATCAGTAATAAATACACGAGTAATAAATATGCGAGTTTGATGAAGAGGAAGTACTGTTTCCTTTATATTCTCGAAATATCTGCGCCCTTTAAAATTTTAAGATTCATAACGTTCAGCGATAGGCGCAGAAATAAGAAAATAATTATACAGTGTGAGGATAAGCATCCTGTTTCTGTAGGGACTCATTTCCCACTTAAATAGCTGCTGAATAACACACCCGCTTTGTAGAAAATCATCAGTCAAGACCAGGGATCCACATTTTAGACAGAGGTAGATTTTGAGTATTAATCCCAGCAATTGGAGGGCAAATGCCCCCTTTTGCGAATTAAATTCTCAAGAGTCTTTATTTGCAAGATTCGTTTGAATCAATGTCACAACTCCAATACTATCCGTGTATGACTCACTAAGAAATATTTGTATTATAAGGTTGCATTGATAGGTTAAGATATAGGTTAAGAACTAAATATTTCAAGTTACCACAAAAACGAAATGTGAAAATACAAACGAGCAATAAAATATTTTAAACGATTACTTCTTGTTGTTTCATTTCTTTGCATTTACTTCAGACGCTAGGCCTAGTTATGTAGAACCAAAATGATAGCCCTGAAATACCCTAAGATATACAGAGTCTCCGCAAAATTATGATTGTGTAACTGCCTACACAAATCATTCATTTAAATAAATTAAACTTGAAAGCAAAGTTCACAGTAGTATGTCAAAAGTACCATCTGGCCGATTGTAAAAATATAAAATGAGGGACACCTTTTACAAACGGTTCCCCAAAAGCCATACGATCCATACGATCACAATATTTGATCACATATCTTTGCTTTTTCATTTCATTCTTTACGATTTTTAGAGGTGCGATAACAATATTATAATTTTCGAGTTCTATCAAGCTGGAATAAATAACCTGTGACAACTGTCATTTTGTAGTTTCTTTATTTTATATTATAGTTTATATTACAAAAATATTATCATTTTGAAAATATATCTTGAACTCCGAAAAATGGATAAGCTTTTGAATAAAGAACTTTACTTATATTTTTGTATGATATTGCTATTATGAAGTTATTTCTTAATCATAGTTAACAGGTATTTTTTTAATTATTTATCAAAAACATGTAGAATGGAATGGCATTACTAAAGGCTAGCTTTCTTATACAGACTATTTTTGAATATTAAAAGTTTTTAATCTATTTTAAATTTATACTAACCTCGTTTCATGGAAATAATGTCTTTTGCAAGTTAAAAGAAATTGCATTAAGTGAGAATAATTAGTGTTCATTCATAAATGTCGGGAACGTCTACTAAAAACCTAATTTTGCAAATTTAATTCCCCTGATTTACATGTTCAATTTCAAGAATGTTAGACGCAGAGAACAATTTAAAAAGATTCGCTAACTTGACGCAGGACCTGATTTAAAAAAAATGTCAAAAGAAATTACAAATACTTTAGAATGTGTTTAGCATTCGTGACATGTATATAACATGTTTTAACTTTTTATTGCCCACGTGTACGTAGAAACGTTGTAATTTTTTTTATTGTAATTTGTGAGATAATTCAGCGAAATTTCTTTTTAAAATACGCGTATCCTTTCAAAAGCACTTCATATATCTTAATATACCTTTTTAATGAGTTAATTAAACAATATAATTATGAATTTTTATATAATTCAAGAAATAGGCGTTAATTTTGGTCGACTTATAGAGGCTTTCCCATATTAGACTACCCATCTTGCTATGCGATTTAAATCTAAACGAAGTATGTGATTATTTTTGCTTTAGCAGGTCAAGTTCAGTAGGCTTCGGGATTACATTTTATCGAGTAGGCGTCTGTCTCAAAATAATCGAATAATTACTAGACATAAATTCGCGTCAGCGTCCCGAACAAAGTGTTATAATTTCAAGTATGGATTATTCAGTGCAACAACGTGTGTTTTCCGTGGAAATTTACATTAGAACTGGTTCAGAAGAAGAAGTTCGGGGTGCATTTCGACGGCAGTAAGGTGATAATAACATAGCTTTAATAAGAAGTCCTACCTGATCTGCTAATCGACAATCACTTGAGCTACAAATATCCAAGGGGAGTCTTTACAGAATCCTTCAGAACGATTTAAAATTTCATCAGTACAAATACCAAATGGCACAGAACCTTAGTCATCGAGATAAGGAACATTTTGTTCAGAATTTTTAAATCGGTATCGAGAATCAATACACAATTTGTTAATGAAAGACGAAGCAAATTTTCATTTAGATGGTGTTGTTTACAAACAGAATTTTAGATATCGAGGAGCTGTAGATCCTCGCAAATTTTTTGCAAAGAATGTCCATAGTCCAAAAGTCGTTGTTTGTTGTGGTGTAGGATCACTTGATATCATTAGTCCTCATTTTTGTGAGGATGAAAATAACCGTTCTGTAACGGGCAATTCCGAGCGTTACATGAACAAACGTTTCTCACCCCAGAACTGATTACACGGAGACTCCTAAATGATGTTCTGTTATTCCAATAAGATGGAGCAACAGCTCACACAGCCAGAAACTCCATGAGGATTCTGCGTTAATTTTTTAACGCCCGTATAATTTCACGATTTGGAAGTTTGCCTTGGCCACCTAGGTCCCCGAGTTAACGGCACTCGATTTCTTTCTATGGGGGCATTTAAAGGCAAATGTCTATGCAGGTCGTGTTACACCTTAATTTCCCTTTTTAATATCGATTAATAGTCTTCATTATTTATTAACGAGTTCGGGTATCTTATATTAAATACGTAAATACGTGGTTAACTTTGGAACTACATCACCCCTAGTGTAAAATCGTTTAAAAATAACGAGTGTACATCTTCTTAATGGAAATTAATTCACGCATCTTTGAGCTTCATCGTTAATAAACGGATCATGTCAAAGGGTGAATTCTAATTTTTGGAACAGCCAATTGGCGTTTGCGACTTACGTGGGTTTGAGGAAAATATAACCCAACCTTGTTTTTTTTTTTGTGTGGCGTTCCATTCCGTGTTCGTAAAGGGAAAAAATAGCTTCCGGCTGAAGAGTTCACTAGCACTGCAGCCTATACTTCAAGGGCAATTTACTGTCATCTAATTCCCCAAACAGTGATCGACCTGAGGAATTAATTACCACCTTCGACGGACAGGGACAAGATACAAGTAATTCGTATTATTAAAGTTGTGTAATTTAAATTTCGTTTTATATATTTTTTTATAAGGATAATGCTTTCATATTTTGCCGTAATCAATGTAATTGCTTTTAGCATAACTTAAATTCATTTTTGTAATATTAATATAGTTATTAGCATTTTTTAAGCCATATTAATCAATTTGCATAGCGGCTTATGAAAATTCAATATATCTTGTATAGTATAACTTAAAAGAATTCATTATTGTGAATTAAAGTATTTTTCTTACTTACATTTAATTCTTTAAGGTCAAATTATTATTTCGTATGTTGGAAATTAAAATCTAAATTTCTATAGTACTTTCTTTCGCGGTCACAATTGTTTTTGGTGTGTCGTACGTGACCACAGACGCAGGTGTCGATAAATGACGACGCATTTTTGTAATTTCGTAATTTTTGAAATTTAGAATTTAAATCATTTATATTTGTGAGTGGTATATTTTGACTCTCGCTGTTTCTGTTTATAAAATTATTGTGAATTTATCTCTAATGGTACATTTAGAAAAAAATCTGCGGAAATAAACTATGTATTTAACTTAAGTAATTATTTTCCATTTTCTGTTAACAGTATGATTACGTTCAACTTTTGAGATATTATCTTTACCGTACTCTGTTCACCTTTTTGCGATATCTAGTTTTGGATTTTGTAAAGAGTTAATATATATTTGTTTTACCTTACAGTCGTTATAATTATACAGGGTGACAATTACAATTGATTAATATGTCTTTATTTGATTTTAGTTAATGCTTAAATATAATACATTCATTTATTTAATTATATTATAATCATTTAATTTCCTTTGATCGTGAATACACGAATTATTTTTTGAAGTCAGTACGTATGTACTTAATAAGTCCAGATATATAGAGTGAATTTGAGTAGTTTGTATGTGCATGCGCCGAAGATCGCGCAATCTCTTTTCTCAGTTTTCAGTCTGAGCTTCCGTAAGCAAAGCTGAGTGGCGCTATCTTCTAACTTTTAGTTTAGTCACCTACGCCCGTCTGCACTGACTAATGGTATATATAATAAATAGAAGCTCCCATACTTTGTGCAATACAACTACAATTTTTTTGATCTCGACCATCTTCTGACGCCTTCGCTGCGCCAGCTTCGCGAGTAGGTAGCAGTCGTCCTACAACAATCGAGGAACTGAAAGATCGCATTCGAGAAGAAATTACAGGAATAGATGGAGATTTGCTGCGACGGATGATCTACAATTTTGCATTCAGAATTGAAAATTGTATTTAAGAGAATGGAGGGCATTTAGAAGACATGATTTTTAAATAATGAAGAAAAGTTTAAGTTAATTATAAATCCAAGAGAATTACTTGTACATTTGTGTATTAAAAGTTCTTTATGACTCTACGTAGAAGGATTTTATTCGAAATATGAAATGGGTAGCCTAATATGGGGAAGCCTATAAGAACTATTTGGTAATTACAATATTTAATTACTGAATTATACGGCGTGTTTCAGTAGGACTTATAGAACTTTAATTTATTATTTTCTATAAAATAAAATCAAAGTAAGTTAGGTAAAGTCCGATAAGTTTATCTTTGATAACAATGCAGTCGATTACATTAATTAGCGAATGATAATAATAATTATAATAATACAGAAAACTACACTCAAACTCTCGCGTTCAAACAATAACACTGAATAGAAAATTAGGAGAAAGAGGAATATCTGATGTGCACACACTCGATTCGAAACAATTACACAACACGATAACCTACACATCGCACTAACAAAAGCACACCAAAACTATACACCGCTAAACCTAGCAGTAAAAAACCACATACACGATTCATATAGTGAGGACGCGTGGGTTGGAACAAATTCATTTAAAATTCAGTTTTTTAAGTCTTTTTTGTAAATCTGTGTGTTAACTTAAGGTACTACACATAATAACCGAAAAGCGGCAAAACACACAAGCCCATACGCCTTAGCCGATATGCTAAAGTCCAGCACGATGTCACACAACATTCCCACGCCTGTCTGGGCCGCGTCGATTCTCAACCAATCATTTCGCTGTAAGTCAATCGCGTGATTTGCCGCCCACCTTCATAATACGACAGGGTACTCTCGAAGGAAAAAAACAAGTACAATACGGCGCAAAACAAACAATTATTATTTAGAAATGATATTTTCAAACGTAACAAACATCACTCGCTCCCCATCGAGCTCATACCGTCAGATATGTGAGTAAAATGTTTCTCGGCTTCAGGCTGAGGAAGCAAAAGA
Source organism: Melolontha melolontha (assembly GCA_935421215.2). NCBI lineage: Eukaryota > Metazoa > Arthropoda > Insecta > Coleoptera > Scarabaeidae > Melolontha > Melolontha melolontha. Next base: position 73,035,996 of record OW285235.1, read on the forward strand.
TAACTTGGAGCCATAATAATGCCTTTGTAAATGTCCAGAGCTATTCTTCTGGGCTATATGAATCCGTGAGACCTAACTATCAATGACTTTTACACATAAAACCGACGGTATTAAAACTGAGTTCGGTTTATGATTCTCGGCATACACATTGGATTTAAGCAAACCCACAGGAAGTAGTTTAGTGATGTCGAATCGCAGTTCATTTTACCGTGTTTTTCATAATTATGTTAATTTCGAATTTTTAGTTCAAAAGAACATTATTTCACTAGTTGTCTGCCATGTTGCTCTATCTTATTGAGAATGTATTATGCTAACATCAATCTGAGCCAATTCGGATAATAAAGGGAAGGTTGCCACTTTCGACATAGTCTCTTTCGTCAGATGTCACTAGATTATATGATGCCACCTGATAGGACAAAATTTGCCATACCTTATGAGGCGATTTGTTTAAGCTTTACTTACTTCACTAGCTTAACTAATGGCGCCTAATAGTAGATGGCAGAAACACGTGTCTTTAGCAGAAGTAAATGCTGGAAAATACGAGGTGTATGTCCATGTGTACAGTTACAGACGTGTATATTGCATGTCTGCTTCATTTGTAATATTTTTAGAATGCTAGGGCATGATTTATTATTATTAAACTGGAATGTCTCTTTGAATTATTTTATCCATGACAACTACAGATGTATAAGTATGACATTAATATACTGTCATTTATATTTTAAATTCGTTGAAAAAGGCATCATATGCCGAAACATGTAAGATTGTTTTAAATATATACATTTTGAAGTAAAAGCAGATCTTAAATCGCCAACTAATTGAATCTACCATATACCGGGTGTATTATGAAAAACCTTTCGTGCTGTAACTTTTTTATTTTTTATCCGAATGTAATAAATTATACGTCGAACTAAATCGTTTTAAAAACACTGTAACGTGATCCGCTTTGAATTTTTTTTTTACACTTTGTTTTTGACAGACAGCTGCAAACTGTGTTTTTTTAAATTGCACTATACTTTTTTTATCCTTATTCAAATATATTACTTTTTCTGAATATGAAACTGTAAACAACGATATCCTTGTCTGAAAAAAATCGACAAATTGAAGGTTTTTTTTTTTAGTTCGATTTATTCTGGTTTTTCCGAACACAGAGATTTCTTAAATGCATTTTAAATACTCTATTTCATTTTATTACCAGCAAATATGTGTACCTTTTAAAATCACTTACATTCAATACTATATAGCCCATAAAGGATTACAAATCAATGTTATCAGTGAGCGGTGGGTCAACAACAACATTTACAGTGTTTATTTTAAAAATTTAAAAATCAAGCAGTCATATTGAACGATAAATGTGCATTCCAAATTTTCGAAGAGAGCTGTGACATCTGTCAGTCACACATTCATTATAACATTTTCAACGATTTATTTCTAAATTTTGTTATTGAAATGGATAATGGCGAATGTGTGGATGCGATTCAAGCATATTTTGAATGCGGAACAAAACCTGCAGCTGCTTTGCTTCTTTATGGAAATCGTTTTCCTGACAGACTGCGTCCAAGTGCCGATAAGTTTGGAAGGCTCGTGCGAAATTTACGAAATTTGGATCATTCAAAAAACCGAAAATAAACGCACGTGTAATTCAAGATCAAAATTTAGAATTAAGTGTCTTGCTCTATGTGGAAGAAAACCCTAATACGTCTACGCGAGAAATTGCTCACTACATGCAGGTATCACATTCTATATATATATATACTAAAGCCCAACATAACTAGATACACGGAAAATTACACACAGAAGAAAAGTAAACTTCCTTTATATAGTACTGAATGAATATGTTAATATAAGCAAAGTCAAAAGGAACTTGTTACTGTTACATGTTGTTCAACTAAACGTAAAACATAGCTCCTATCACATTTTGAATATACATACAATATTATCACATAATGTACGTAAGCTTTGTTTGCTGATTTCGAACAATTGAGAAGCAGAATAATAATTTTATATATATACAGAGAAGATAACATTTTTCAACATCTGCATCACTTTTAGAACTTATGGAAAGGAACCAATATAAATTAAAAAAAATTAATTATGGAAGCCGTTATTTCGCGATAGTTAATCATATTGATACACAAAAGACTATTTCTTTGTTTTTTATCACTTTATTATAATAGATAACGTTACTGCAGTTTCAATATTAAAAACATGTCATTCTCCAATAAAATTAATAATATTCATATTTTTAATTTCGTTAAAACCTTGCTTAGATGCATATACAGGTGTCCCAGAAATTGCGCCGCAGGGAAAACTGACAAATGCCAACGATAATCTAGATCACCAAAATGCAAACGAAGAAAAATTAATTGCTTGCATAACAGAGCTGCGAGATGTTTAAGATCCACGAATTCCAGAAAGAGCACTCCAGATGTTAATGTGAATAATTATCACACTCTCAGAATGACATGCTTGTCAAATGTTAGGTTAACACGTTAGGTTAAGGTAACTGGTTTCAATACGATGGCGGACCAGCAAACTTCAGTCGAGAAGTTCGAGAAGTTTTAAATCAATTGTATCCTGATTGATGGATAGATCGTGGCGGTGCACGACAGTGGCCTACGCGGTCCCCCGATTTAAATCCTCTGGATTCCTCTATTGCTACAGAAGAACAACTCTTAGGAGTTGCGCTCAGTAAGCTTTTGCTACAATTACTCCTGAAATGGTTAAGAGTCTGAGTTTTTGTGGCGGGCACCGTTATGCTTGCAAATGCATGATGGCCACTTTGAGCACTTGCCCTGATTGAATTTATTTTTAGTTTCATGATCTCTTTTGCTTGGTTCTGTTATTATAATGTTATACCTTTTCTCCTGTTTTTTATAAATTAACGTGTATTAGACAAAACCGCCATTTGTTTTTTAATTTAAAAAAATAACAATACATTAACATGATGGCAAGTGTAACATTTTGAATGACATCAACCTAACATGTTAATGTTGATACGTTGGCAGGCATCATTTTGACAGTGTGATAATATAAAATTAGCAACCGATTGTATTTACATTAACACCTGGAGTGCCCTTTATGGAATTGGTGGATCTTAAACATCTCACAGCTTTGGTTACGCAAGCAATTAATTTTTCTTCGTTTGTATTTTTGGGATCTAGATTGTCGTCGGTATTTGTCGGTTTTCTCTGGGATGCACCTGTATTATAAAATATACGCTTGCGATAAAAATAAATATATAATAATTTATAATATCTGTATACAGTAATTAATATAATTAATTAAAGTACATAATAAATATCCAGACAGAGATTCTGCCCTTCTTTATTACAGATGATATATATCATAATAATAAATATCCAGACAGAGATTCTGCCTTCCTTATTACAGCTGATATATATCAGCTGTAATAAGGAAGGCAGAATCTATGTCTGGATATTTATTATGTACGTTAATTAAATTAAAATTATTAGCTTTTAAAATTAGCTTTTAATTTTTTAAATTTATTAACCAGCAATAAGTGGCAACAGCGAATCCCCTCCACTGTAATAAAAGGTAGGGCCTTATGCCCTAAGGTAGGCAGAGATCGCCATGTAATAAAGGTAGGGCCTTATGCCCTAAGGTAGAATCGCCATGTAACGTGGGCAGGATGGATCGTCCATGTAAACTCTATGTGCCTTGAGTGTCGGCATGTAATGTGGGCCGTTTGGGCGGCCACATCGCGTTGCTGGTTCGAGGCGGAATAAGGTACTAAATGATACACACTCGAAGTTCGGGTAACATTCTATAATTAACTCAACGCTTACAAACTGAATAACAATATATTTACAAGATGTACATATTATACTTGGTTCAACTCAGACAGGGCAGAACGTGGTTATTAAGATGTAACACAGTTCGCACCACTGACTGGTTGTAACTATCGTCGTAACTCTGGCTATCTCTGTGAGTTAAACTATCGTCTATATATACTAGAGAAGATCCTTGTCTTACTTATCATTTGTTTCTAGAACAAATGTATAACCCTGATGCGTTGGTCTTGTGTATGCAATAAATCCGAGGTAAGGTCGTGTTTAGATAACACGTTAATGTTTTGTATTAAATGCGAGGCTTCGCCTTGGCAAAGTGTTACGCATACACATGACTGCGTATCGAGTTATTACACCACGCGCAGTAGCTTAAATTGCCATACATTGCAGTTATGAATTTAGTAAGACTGAAGCCGCGCAAGAATATAGTCGTTTGCATATTCGTTCTGTATACGTAATTTGCCCATTTGATTCAGACATAATAAGGTCATTATATCTCCAAGTTTTTATTATTATTGTATTCTTAGCTGCTACGGAAAAGTAATTTTAAGTAATAAAAAAACAATAACGTTTTCTAAAAGATAAAAGTAAAAAAAATCAATAATTCTGCGAAATAAATTTAAATTTTAAGAATTGTTGCGTTTTAGAATGCGCTTTACTGTACTTCTACTAACACCGATTTCGTCTGCTATTTGCCGGGTACACTTAAGGTCGCCCATTTCAACTAACGAACAAACCCTCACGTCTCTCTCCTCCCGATCGGCAGGTATTAGAGGGATATGAGGCTGTTCGTCAATTTGTTGGCATTTGCGGCAATTTCCGACGACACAGCCATATTTCCTAAACGCATTTACAATCCTTTCAATCGTCGAATGCGAAGGAATAGGCCGATTTACGTACTCTACAGCAAATAAATCAGCGGTTGTTCGAAAGGAATTGCCGGCAAGATACCACGAAACGATTTGTACCTTCTCTGCGGTTGTATACACTGACATAATAGCTACCCTTTACGTTTGCACAGCTAAATACGAATGACGGGCAATCTATTTCTCTCGATCATCGGACTTATGTATGCGCACGCGGAGTGGCATCGTACACACGTTGCCACATCGCATTACGTTCCATACGTATATTGTTGCGTATGGCCCGTGGCGGGCTGAACCAATCGGTATATTTAAAACAACCCTACATGTTTCGGCAATGATGCCTTTATCAAGGATATAAAATATAAATGACAGTATACAAATGTCATATAATTGAGTTGCTATGGATAAAATTATTCAAAGATACATTCCAATTGAATAATAATAAATCATGCCTTAGTATTCCAAAAACATATATATATATATATATATATATATATATATATATATATATACGTGTATGTGTGTGTTCTTTCGGAGGTTTTCGCGGCAATAATTTGCGTTATCTGAATATCTGGAACTGACCCGCGTTGAGGAGTCCATGAACGGACTAGTTTCTACTCGAGCTTTCGGCAGAATCGCTGCTGCCATCTTCGGGAGGTAGTTCTCGGAGCGCTACTTGATGTAGAATTATATTACGTGACACCTATGAATTCAAAATATTTAGAAAACCTTGAAATTGGGAAAGTTTGGAGAAGATTTCGGAAATATGTACATATATGAAATTTAAATTAGACGAAGTTTATCCGGCTTGTGACACGACTACAATATATTGCCACAAAGACACAATTTTCGGCCCGCGAGATGTGTTAAATTTGTGGCAAATTTAAATTATTATCTCACCAAGATTATTACTAGAAGTAAAATTTCTTATTCTTGTGGATGGTACTCATTCCATTGATTTGTTGTTTATACCTAGAGCAAGAACTAATATTATGATCAAATCTTCGATAGTACAGATGGCTAGGAACTGGAGTAAATATTAGTTAAATCTTTTTTCATTATTAATTACTACTCGTTTTTTATAAGTGTCCGTACTCACATTATATCATACCAATTTAATTTATTTGTCCTGCAAATAGTTATGTCGTTTGTCAATATACATACTATGATGATTATTAGTGCATAATTATGTTTGATATTTAATTAAATTAAGTGGTCTAAAATAATTATGGAAGTTTTCAACACCATCATGAAGGAAGGTCATACTAGTTAAAGAAAGTAAGTGTTCATAAGCTGTTTAAATCAAATTCATTATTTAGAGATGGTTACTTTCGATTTAGTTTGTTTTGAATTTAGGTAATGTCTTAACATAAAGCAATGTGTATCGTTAGAAAAATGTTGAAATGTAAAGAAATGAGCAGAGGAGCACGAATTCATAAAACTGTAATTGGAACATTGGTATTGTACCCGTGCAAGACATGGATAATAAGCAAAACAGTTGTGCTAATAATCCATTTTGATAGCTATTTTAGGAGGAATGAAAACTTACGACGGATAACGTAGGAGAAGAACGGATGGAGAAATAACGAGTATTTATAAGTTTCCAAGAACTTCTCAAGTATTAGTAAGAGCTAGTAAGAATACTTGACAGCCTAATGATAAAGAAAGCGTGTTTGGAATGGGTAGGACGGAAAAGACAAGAATAGTTAAAGGAAAAGCGAATGAAGGATATCAGGAAAAATATTAAAACTTCAAGGACACAAATCTGAAAAAGTCAGCAAAAAATAGCAAATGGGGAAAATGAAAGAAAGTTATTAAAAAATTGAAGCCTTGAGTTTCATATATAAACAAAGATGCACGCTTGAACGTACTTGGAATTGGAAATGTGTTTTTTTATTTTTAAAAAATAAATATCGTTTAATAATAGCATAGATCTATTAGTTCGAAAAGTAATAAGTATTAACGCCTAGATTAGAGTAACTACAACAGTTACGAATTATAAGCACGCATGTATGTATGTAACTACATGAAAGAAACGATTAATTATTTGTACACTGAAAAAAAATATGAACTGTTATTTAACAAGCAACAATAATTTAATTATTCCTGTAGCTTTCAAGCAATACGGTAAGCGTTAGTAATTATCGCACGTGCCATGCCTATTAACTATTCACAACTTCATTAATAATTGCTTTATTGATTTCTTGCATTCAAATGTACATATGTTTAAAAAGGGTTCGGGATAATTGAAATGAAAATTTAATATCCGTTCTTTCAATGGTAGTCATTGGAATTTATAATATTAAAGAATTCCCAATGGAAAAATTCTCATAAGAGCCTGAAATTGTCATTGTTAGGTATTTACTCCGGTAAATCTTTCATTAATGCAAGATATAAATTAATATTGATATACAGCGAGTTCTTTATTCAATTTATTTATTTTTTTGGAATATTGCCTCATGTCAAGATGGGCTTTCGTCGGAAATATTAGAATTAATGAATAGTAATTGCGACCAATCGTTCTAATGTGCAATTCTAAATATGATATTAAAATCTTTTATTATAACGTCGAAATTAAACAATATTTAAGTAAGTAAGAAAATTAATACTGGTAGCCGTAACTTTGTGGTAATTCATTTTGAAAATAAAATAAAATAAAACAATAACTTTGTTATATATACCACTTATTCACATATAATCGTGACCGCGGTTTCGACATACAATGTCATTATCAAACTGCAAAAGTTACAGGCCTACATAGATCTTATAAATGACACAAAAATATATGGGGGTGGTTTATGATGTTATTTCTTATGTTAGTTATGATGGTATTTCATGCCCCAATAAAAAATTAGCCGAAAAATTAAACATAATAATTAGACAATATACCGAATTTACAGATAGCTCTTCCACAAAAAACGCAATACAGTTAACAGCTAAATTAAAAGATTGTAATATACAAAATACAGAAATCCTGGTATCATTTGATGTTTCCAACATGTTTTCAAAAATATCACATAAGGAATGCTTAAGGTTAATAGAAAACATATTAGTAAAGAAAAATAGAAACCCGGTTGTTATACACGAAATCATATCTCTAACGGAGTTAGTCACCAACCAAAGTTACTTTACATTTAACAACAAATTCTACAAACAAACAGAAGGTCTGGCAATGGGCTCACCTCTAAGTCCTCTATTAGCTGAAATTTTTCATTAAGCATATTACAGAAAAAATTCTTTCATCACAACTAGGTAAAAAACATATTAAATTTTGGTATCGGTATGTAGACGACATCCTAGCTTGCTTTAAGGGTACTCATAGACAACTACAAACGTTTCTGAACTACATAAATTCAATCCATTCTAATATCAATTTTACAGTAGAAATAGAAGAGAATAACAGTATTAACTTCCTGGATTTAAAATTAAACAAATTAGATCAGAGCTTAAAATTTAATATTTATTAAATTTTTATTATTATTCCCAAAGATTCACTACACCGTAAGACACACAAACATTCATTTTTTAATTCTATGATACATAGATCATTAAATATTCCTTTGTCTAATGAATCTTTTGTTCGTGAAATCAATACTATAAAACAAATAGCGGTAAACAATAGTTATAAAAGTAGCGTAATTGACAGTATACTAAAGAAAAAACAGTTACAAGTGGCCCTTAGTTTAGTATATCCTAAAGATAGTGCTAATTTGAAACAATTTGTTTCGTTAACTTACTTCAGTAAAATAAGCGAGCAAATTGGAAATATAATTTCAAAAAATAATAGTAATGTTAGTATAGCTTACAAACCATATGTAAAAACAAGTAATTTCATTTTTAACGCAAAACCTAAAACAGATATTAATAATAAATCAGGAGTGTACAAATTATATTGTAACGATTGTAAAAGTGTATATATAGGTCAGACTGGTCGAAGTTTTATTATACTGGAAAAAGAACACAAGAGGTCATATAAACTAAAGAAGACAGATTCAACATTCGCAAACCATCTTATTATAGAAAGGCATACATTTGGTCACCGTAAAATATTGCATTTGGCCGAGAAAGGTGGTAAATTAAATATTTTAGAGGCCCTAGAGATTTTTAAAAGCCGACACAACACAATAGATATCGTTTTAAACGAACAGTTGGACCTTATATATACACCTCTTTTCCAATGTTGTATATAATAGTTAAGTATATAGTAGTAATTTTAAATAACATCATAAACCACCTCCATATATTTTTGTGTCATTTATAAGTTCTATGTAGGCCTGTAACTTTTGCAGTTTGATAATGACATTGTATGTCGAAACCGCGGTCACGATTATATGTGAATAAAGTGGTATATATAACAAAGTTATTGTTTTATTTTATTTTATTTTTAAGTAAGTAAGTTTCTCCCTAAATGTGGCTAAATGTAAAGTATTGATCTTTGTATGGAAACAGCCTCCAATTATGAACATAACTCTGTTAATTTCGAAGTTAAAGAAATTAAGGGCCTAGGAGTTACGTTTGATGCCGAATTGAACTTCGCGATCACATAAGGAGAATAAGGAGAATTACAGCTAGTGCAAGAAAGGCATCAGGCTTTATTGTCCGCAACTGCAGATCTTTTACAAATATAAGAACGTTTAATACCCTACGATCCCGCCTTGAGTTCGCCTCGCTTATTTGGTATCTTTATATCAGATCCATATCCACCAACTTGCGAAAACTTTCCAAGTTGTACGGATTGGATGGCAGCTATTCGGATAGAAATATATAAACAATTCAACGCTGTTACGAACGCTGATCTATATTCTCTTCGATTTGGACTTATATTTGCCAGTGTAATTTTTCTGTATTAACTTTATAACAATCCTACACTTATACAACATTTGAAGTTAGCAGTGCCTCATCCTGGAATGCTATACATCAGAACCTTCTATCTACCCTTCGCTCAAGTATCTAATTAAATCACCAATCTATATTATGTGTTTTAATTTATTATTATTTAGCATATGGCTTACATGAATCTAGATTGGATTTACATTTACGTATACATATGCATTGGTGGATCTATGAATTTAGTGTGCGGTTTAATAGTTAAAGAGGTTCGTTCGAGTAATATCTCACCGACGGCTTGTCCTAGTATATATATATATATATATATATATATATATATATACAAGGTGTATATAAATTGGCGGACCCACTACACGCGGCGATGTTCTTCGTTAAATTCGGAGTCCAAAATCCCAATACGAAAATGTTGTACCATGCTCCATATCTTTGCACGAGGTTCCTAAAGTTCGGACTTTCAGTCTTGAAATAAGCATTATTACTCGATATTTGTTGACAGAAAGAGCTACAATTTAGAAGAAAGAAGAATTGTTGTTATTATCCTTTCGTTAAAGTTTTCTTTTTGATTTTAAAGTTTGTTTTTAATATTTGTTTATTAACTTATTTTGACGAAAAACACATTTGACAACGTTGTAAAACAATAAGTAGGCAGCCTAATGTTGTTCTAGTCAAATACATTACTACTGTCAAATTTTGACACTTATGTAATCTACCTATTTCATTCGACTTGCTTATTTTTCGTATTTATTTGTATAATTTTGTTTAGTTTTCGTATTTATTTGTATAGTTTTAATCAGTTTTCGGGTTTACTAGTTGTTCTGTTTGTTTATTATGCATTTTACGTTAAACGAATATGCCAATATGTACATGATATACGGTTTCTGTCGTGGAAATGCTAGCATGGCAGGGCAGGAATATCGAGTGCGTTTTCCAAATCGGAGGCATCCAAGTAAAAATGTATTTCGAAGGCTGGACAAATAGAATTCAGGAAGAAGGTGACTTTTTAAGACGTATTCTTTGGAGTGATGAGTGCATGTTTACCAGAGATGGTGTGTTTAATACTCATAATTTTCATCATTGGGCAGATGAAAATCCATATGAATTTCGCGAATACGGTCACCAAAGAAGGTTTTCTGTTAACGTTTGGCTGGGTATAATAAACCACAGGGTAGTTGCACCAATTTACTTACCAAATCGCCTAGATGCCGGTGAATATTTAAATGTTTTAGAACAAGTTATTGATGAGACACCGCTGAGCGTACGCCGTAATATGATTTACATGAATGATGGAGCTCATGCGCACTTTGCTCGTAATATAAGAGACTGGTGGACTGAACACTTCCCAGACAGATGGATTGGTTGTGGCGGTCCCCTTTTGTGGCCTGCGAGATCCCCCGATCCCAATCCATTAGATTTTTTTGTTTGGGATTTCATTAAAGGTAAAATTTATGCTACAGCTCCTCAAGACGCTGACGAAGTTAGAGCCCGAATTGACGCCGCAGTATTAGAAATCACACCAGATAGACTTGAGCGAATAGTACAAACGATACCACAAAGATTGCAGCTATATCTACAAGCTGATTGATTTCAATTCGAACAATTATGTAGGTAATAATTACATTGATTTCTATCAAGAAGATGTACAAAAATTAGTCAATATTATCAAAAATGTTTAAAACTTTGTAATATTTTCGTAATAAATATGTAATCTAAGAAACCAATTTTATTTCGTTTGTTTCTTTTTTAAATTTAAAATGTAAGGTTCACATGACGACGTGTAAAAATGTTTCGAATATTATAACTAGCACATGCGTGTTCAATGTTGCCAAATGCATGTTTCTTTCAAATTCATTCTGAAGACAAAGGAAGCCTGGTACATCGTTTTAGGATTAGGACTTTTAACTCAAAATTTGACCAAGAATGTCGCCACGTGTAGTGGGTCCGCCAATTTATACACACCTTGTATATATATTTTTTAAGTCGCCGTTCGAAGACCGTTTCGTGCACTTCGCTGGTTTACAGTGATAAATAATAATAATTTCATAATGTCACAAATAACCAGAACGAGACCGTTTTACTGTGTAGTTCTTAAATTGATAAAAGTATTTCCGGATTCAATGTACGATGGCAGTATAATAAAATGTAAAGTGCGTGATATACCGCTAATGGGTTCAAGGAAATTTTATTGCGAAAGACACGTAAACAGTATAATGCATAATCGCGAAAAAAGTGGTGAGACATTTTCGTTTTATTTATGTGTAATTTTTACGTTGTGTAATGTACCGTTTAAGTTAGTAGATAATGAATCATTTCGTTAATTTTGGAAGCGCTGTGATAAAGGAACGTTACCTAGTCGAATTAGTAAATTTTCTACCATCCCTTCATGAACGCATTGAACATATGATTAAATCAGAATTGAAAAATATTAAACTGTGGTTATCTATGGACGAAACAACATATTTGAAAAGAAACGGCTGTTGATGTTATGATACGTATAATGGAACCACGTTAATCGTCATATTCAATTTTTTTAGCTTGTAGAAGAGTACAAATACGTATTGCGGAAATAATTTCAGTTAGTGTTAAATACATTGAAAAGCTTTCGAGAAACTAAGTATTAATGTTTGTTAGTGATGGTGTCGCAAATATGCTGTCTGTAGACCGGTCTCTAAAAAAATATTGTGTTAACTTATTATATATTACGTGCAAAATCCATGTTTTACATATACTGACAGAAACTATTCGTAGAACTTATCCAGATGTAGATGCATTAATTGCAAGTATAAAAGCTGTTTCTCAAATCCCCAAAACGTCCCCACTGACTGTGTCTTGATCTTATCTCAAAAAAGCTGCACCTATCAAGGAAAGGCTGTCAAAATTTCAGGATAGTAAGCTTAAAACAGATTTTAAAACTATTCAGAACAATTACGTCGGACTAGTGGAGGCAATACAAAATTTACAAAGTCCTTTGGTGTCTTTTGTGGAATCTCTGTAAATAGTGCAACAGGTTCACTCACAACTATGCACGGTAGAAAATAATAAAATAAAATAAAACAATTACTTTGTTTTACCACTTTATTCACATATAATTGTGACCGCGGTTTCGACATACAATGTCATTATCAAACTGCAAAAGTTACAGGCCTACATAGAACTTATAAATGACACATAAAATATATGGGGGTGGTTTATGATGTTATTTACAAATTACTACTATATACTTAACTATTATATACAACATTGGAAAAGAGGTGTATATATAAGATCCAACTGGTCATTTAAAACGATATCTATTGTGCCGTTCCGGCTTTTGAAAACTTCTAGGGCCTCTAAAATATTTAATTTACGACCTTTCTCGGCCAAATGCAATATTTTACGGTGACCAAATGTATGTCTTTCTGTAATAAGATGGTTTGCGAATGTTGAATCTGTCTTCTTTAGTTTGTATGACCTCAAGTTTGTATGACCTCAAATGTTTGTTCTAGAAAGGTTCGAAAATGTTTTAAGGAAAGATTCAAATTTTGCCACATTAAGACAAACTTGTGAAGGTGCGTTAACAGAACCCTTAAGTTGATTTAAAGATTATTTTATTTATGCAAATATAACATTAGTAGATGTAGAATGCTCGTTTTCTGATTATAAACACATTTTTTTCCCGCAATGCACTCGGTTTACGGAAATTACTGTAGAAACACATCTGATATTGCAAATATTTAATCGATTATACTAAGTTTGTGACTTCACGGAGGACGTTTACAACGGTAAGTGTTCCACTACTTTTTATTAATTTATACCTTATTATTTATTTATGTAGGTTACGGTGCGCTTCGATTTTTAACAGTAATAATTTATTGCTCTAAACAAACGAAGTGCGATTAGCGTTGTCCGACGGCGACTGTCAAAATATATATACGCGCGAGGACGGACCGCCGATGCGATGCCTCTCTATTAATAATATATCGTTTTCGATGTCATTCCGAACGTAGGTTGCTTTTTCATGGTAGGCGGTAAGTCGAATCCATGGAATTTGCCTCTATGGCGTTGCTGATCTTCACTTTCTATGGGGGGCTTTTCTTAGCCCTACGCTAAGTGGATCCATGTAAAGTAGCCAGAAGATCCGAAGATATTTTCTGGCTGCCGATGTTCGCTCTAACTTATTTAGCGGTATGTGTAGTATTCTGCCACGTACGCCTTAAAAATCCATGTGGTGATAAGGGAGAACTTACCCGCGCTTTCGTACAAAGTAACGCGTGATGGGTCTAAATTGTTCCATTTCATAAGATTGTGATATATTCTTTTGTTCTTTAAATTTTCTGAACTAAATCGTTGTTAATTTCTTTAATGTATTTACATAATGTTTTTTCTCTTTCTGTCAAAAATTTCTTCTTTTAGTTTATAGTTTACTTATTAGTAGGTATTTATTTTAAATATGAGTTGTGTTTCCTTTATGTGTTATTACACGAGCATACACCGACTCTCTTTTATATCTTACTTTTTTACTTATCTCAGGCTACTAGGGTTAATATCCGAATTGTACACATACTTAATTAAATCTAATTTTTTAATTTTCTTCTGTAATTTGAATTATGGTAATTTCTGTTGGAAAAAAGCTGTTATTATGATTGTTATTATGATATGCTAATGTTATCACCATCCGTTAGAAATGACAAATGTCAAGAAGGTTAAATAATGTAGTCAGTTATTACATTGATACCAATCTAAATATTTTATTGCCACCTGCGGACACTTGATATAGCTCACCCGGTATCTACTCAATATCTTTTTTGAATATAGAATTTTTGATTAGTTACGGTAGTTTTATTGTTTTTAAGAATTGAAGCATATGTGCAAAATTGATTAATAGATAGAAGTACCAAACTAAATATAGTTTCAGATGTATGAAAAAAAGATTCATCCGGAATAATATGTATATGTTTCTTTCGTTGATAGTGTAGCTTCTAAAATATTTAACACATGCATCTAATAGTAAATACATATCTCCTGAATTTAATTAGAAATCTATTATATATTTAGTGTATTTTCATTTGGCTTTTCTTACTTTTCAGAAAATCATATACAATATGACACCTCACTACAAACTTATATATTTCAACGCTAGAGGTCGCGCGGAACATATACGTTTCATCTTCGCCTACGCAGGAATCGAATATGAAGATGAAAGAATTTCCAGAGAAAAGTGGCCCGAGCTAAAAAAGAGTAAGAATCTTAGATTTTAGATAGCATGCCATTTGAATATAAATTGTCGTGATAATTCGGACTATGCTAACAAATAATAAGTCTGTATATTATGAAACGTATGTTAAAATGATTTTAGATTGCTTTCGCTATATCATTTATTATTATAAAAAATTCACAATAGGAAAGTATAATGTAAAATTCATCCGAATTGTTTTCATTTATTTGGATTTGTAGTTTTTCATAAAATATAAGAGAAATAAATTTATTTTATATACATAAATTATTCTACAATTTTAATGCAATTAATGGTGCATCTGTTGTTGGGTGATTGATTAATAAAGTGTCAAACTTTCTAAATAATCAATAAAAATTCCATGACATTTCGTTTACTGGAAGCTAAAATAGGTCATAATTTACTAAAGAAAACACTCGGTATATTTATTTCACAAAATATATTTATTTATTAAATCTCTAACATATGTTTCGACTTTTCAGTCATTGTCAAAGAGTTTTAAAAACTAAAATATAAAGTACACTTCTACCACTATTTATGAGTTTTTAAAGGACTTTATTACGGCATCAATAGTAGGGGTGTTGAAAAAATCCAGCTGTGTATTTGTGACATGTCTATTAAGATTTATGGCTTTTTTAATTTCTAATATTTCGAGGAAGTCGAGTCTTTTTCCCTTATTACAAGTATGTAAAAATTTAAAATTATTGGTGGTGAACAAATGTGTATTTTCAATGCAATGTTCCGCGAATCCCGTATTCATATTACCATAAAGAATAGACCTTCTATGCTCTTTAATACGTTCTTTTATTGAGCGTCCTGATTGGCCGATGTATATCGCATCACAATCACTGCAACTTAATTCGTACACACCTGATTTATTACACAATTCTGTTGTTTCTTTATTATTTACTAAAATATTTCCTAGATTGACTTTATTCACTTGGATGACATTTAACCCTAATTTATTCAGTTTATTAGAAGTCAATCTAGGAAATATTTTAGTAAATAATAAAGAAAAAACAGAATTGTGTGATAAATCAGGTGTGTACGAATTAAGTTGCAGTGATTGTGATGCGATGTACATCGGCCAATTAGGACGCTCAATAAAAGAACGTATTAAAGAGCATAGAAGGTCTATTCTTTATGGTAATATGAATACGGGATTCGCGGAACATTGCATTGAAAATACACATTTGTTCAACACCAATAATTTTAAACTTTTACATACTTGTAATAAGGGAAAAAGACTCGACTTCCTCGAAATATTAGAAATTAAAAAAGCCATAAATCTTAATAGACATGTTACAAATACACAGCTGGATTTTTTCAACACCCCTGCTATTGATGCCGTAATAAAGTCCTTTAAAAACTCATAGATAGTGGTAGAAGTGTACTTTATATTTTAGTTTTTAAAACTCTTTGACAATCACTGAAAAGTCGAAACATATGTTAGAGATTTAATAAATAAATATATTTTGTGAAACAAATATACCGAGTGTTTTCTTTAGTAAATTATTCATTATGTTTCACCAAGAGCCAACCGTGGATTCTATACTTTATACTAAAATAGGTCGTATTTGTATATCTCAGTCAAAAAATTAATAAAGAATAAATAATTACCATTAAGTTCTGTGTTAAAAAAAACTGTAAAAATGCTTCAGAAAGAATACATTTTTAGGCTGATCATTTGAAACGGTGACTTGAAGAAAATGTTGAAAAAGCACCTGATTTCATGAAAATTTGGAAAACATTAATCAATTAAATTAATCTAAATGGAAATTGAATTATTCAATGCATTCCTATTTAAGCCGAAAAATTTGGTTTGAGAAGTTGCATTCAAAGTTTGTTTTACATTTATTAACGGATGATTAAAAATTGGCATTGTAAAGATTTTATTAGAGGCGTTAGAACGGATAAAAATTTCTTAAAAACGATTATTAACTAATGACTTATTTATTTCCTAAAAGAATAGAAGCGATATTTAATGATTTTCCATTTCAAATACAAAGTAATAACATGCAGAAGGTACAAGTATAAAAAAGGAAAAGAAGAAAAGATAAATAGAAAAGTTTTGTTTTTGTTCACACAGTAGCACAACCATTTCTTAACTTTCCCTTCTATCAATATCAATAAGTAAATTCGGAACCAAACCATTATTGCTTAATCTAATTTAATCTAACTGATGTTCAAAAAAAAATAATGAAATAAGTAAACACAAACAGAGCAAACAAGCTAGTTATTTAGACTACATCGTTTACACATATACACATACACACACACATTAATGATGAGACATGTTGTTGCCAATATAATTCAGGAAGCAAGCGTTAAAGCTCTGAACGGGGTCACCAGTGAAGTGAAAATAAAAACAATGCTGGTCGCTTTTTACAATTCCAAAGGAATTATTCGTTCCCAATGATACTAGGATTAATGCTGAGTATTAACTTCGATCGCTATGTTCGGTATGAATATTTAGAATCAGACAGTCGGTAATCGTTGCGCGATAATGCACCTTCTAATTGTTTGTCAATTGTCAAAAATTTTTGGACAAAAAATCATATTTTTTACAATTACGTCGCCCGTATTCATACGATTTGGCTTCGTGAGATTATTTTATTATTATTATATTATTGCAATTAACGATGAAAGGAAACAATTTTGCATCAATTTAAGGCATTGGTAAATTATAAGAAATTTTAACACCTATCCAATCAGTAATATAAAAAATTTATTGCACACACCTCTTGTACGTGCTAATCTATTTCTATTGCGAGAAAATATTTCAAGTAAATTAAATGATTTTTGTGAAAACTTCTTAACTATTTTTGTCTTCTTTTAAAACAACTTCGGTTATTTTTAGGACGATATGTAATCTTCAAATTGGCTAGAAAACGAACACTACGTGAAGATTTTCATTTAAATTCTTGTATTCGTTTATTACACTATATAACAGAATATGATGTGCAGAACACAATTCAAGTGTATTATTAATATTTTTGTGAAGGTATCCTTCTCCAGAGACGCAGATACGTATTTCATCTTTCTACAGATTCGTCAGTACGCCCCTGCTGGAGAAGGGTACATTCACAAAAGAACAACAAGTGCTACCCAGAAATTCCCGGAATGTGACAAAAACACACGATAATTAGTCCTTACAACTTCACGACTTGCGACTTGCTCATGACTGGAAGCAATGCTGGAAGTCGTTTTAACGTGTTCAACACTACCTGCGATTCGATCTGGATCTCCGCAATAGTCTGAAAATGGCGCCCCTTGAGCTTCAGTTTAAACTTCGGAAATAGGAAGAAACTTCAATGCAAGATTTGGGGAGTAGGTAGGTAGGGTGGGGTAGTACTGCCGTCTTCGTTGTGGTGCATTGTCGTAGTCGCTTGCGTCGAATGTTTTAGTCGCCAAAGAATATCGCAATAAAATCGTCCATTCGCTGTTTCACCTGGTGGTAGAATATCTTTGTGCACGTTGCCATCAACGTCGAGAAGCAAATCAACATCGACATCACGTTGCTTCGAACTTTCCATGATTTCTTCGGTCGCGGTGACGATAGCGCTTCCACTGCGATGACTGCCGCTTTGTTCCGGGAACATACCCGTACACCCATGGTTTGTCGCCGGTGATGATTCTGGTACTTCATCGGACAGAATACGCTGACAAACACTGTAAGATAAACCGACAATGTCATGAATTGTTCTTCTTCGGTCTTGCAGGATAGCATCACACGCTTTTGCCACATTTTCTTGCGTGTTTTCCGTCGATGGGCGACCTGAATGCTCATTATCATCAACCAACACAATTAATGTGCGTCTGGTCTAAAGCATTTTCACTAAACGCTTGTTTACGCATTTTCAGTGTTTCCTCTGCCGTTTTACCAAGTTTGAAGCAGAATTTGATGCACGTTCTTTGCTTGTTCACATCAGACATTCTAGTATCGCAGAATAACGTAAACAACTCCACAAATATAAACACAAAAACTGTTTATCACCACCTAGCAAAGTACCATTTGACAGACTTACTTGTATAGACGTAGCTTACACCATCTAGAACTATAGAGCTGTGTTACCATCATTTCGCGCCACATTAAAATTACGGAAACTTCTGGGTAGCACCGCGTAATATTTTTCTTCATGCGTATGATTCATTAAATTTTAGCTGTTCTTTTGCTTTCGATTAGTTAGTACGTGCCTGATTTCGTGTTATTAAATTTCTTCTTATTAATTTATTAAACCTTAACTTGTTATAGCTTTTCGGGTGTAAGATATGAGTTGCGTCCTGCTTCATACTGCGATCTTGTTTGACTTAACTTATATGCTCCCATTTTATTTCCCTTCGTACTGTCGCTTTTCTTATTACCTCTAGCCAAGTTATTTTCTTCTTTACAGAATTAATCTTGAAAAATTTTTTCACTATCCTCATATCGGTTATACTTTTTTTTAACATAAAATTTTTATTTATATTGTAATGAACGTGTCTTTCGAGTTTTTTGTAAATAAAACTAACGGTAATTAAAAACACTATATTAATAATAAATATACACTAAAAGCATTTAAGAACTAATAACAGTACTTATTTCACAATATTTATATATCGGTATTTATTTATATAACAGTATTTGTCGCCGGTCACTGATTGAATAATCCTTCTTGCATTTGAGCCCTATATATATATATATATACAGATTGTCTCACTAAGTTGGAACCATATGGAAAACTTTTTTATTATTAATTTTAGGAAAAAAGTTATTCTTCATAAAAAGTTCTGCATGTTCTGAAATCTAAAATACAATCATCAGATATTAAATTTCTTCAGTCGTAAATGCGGTTTATCGAAAAATATGAATTTTACTCAAGAGTAAAGTACCTTTATATTTGACAATATCGAAAATTGTTATAAAGAAAAGTTGATCAGAACTAAAAACTACGTTAAGATATGCAATTACATTGAAAAATTAGGTTTTGCTATTTTTTTACTAATCTTTTTATCTCATTATGAAACAGATATGTAAATAAATTTACATATCTGTAACTGTATACTTGGACAATACCTCGTATTTCGGCATTTACTTCTGCTTAATACATATGTTTCTGCCATTTTATAGGCGTCATCAGCTAAGCTACTGAAGCAAATTATACAAATGATACAAATCTTAATAAATAAAATCTGTATCTGTATATATCTGTATCTATATATATATATATATATATACATATACAGATACAGATTTTATTTATTAAGATTTGTATCATTTGTATAATTTGCTTCAGTAGCTTAGCTGATGACGCCTATAAAATGGCAGAAACATATGTATTAAGCAGAAGTAAATGCCGAAATACGAGGTATTGTCCAAGTATACAGTTACAGATATGTAAATTTATTTACATATCTGTTTCATAATGAAACAAAAGCTTTATACGTGCATATAACGTATAGACATATTTAAAACATTTTTGTATAATCTTTTTATTATCAATGAACATTTATCTCTTGTGATTATGAAACACATGATAACCTTTTCGTTTCTAAATGTTTTCTAACAATTTTGCAATTAAACACCTAATTACATAGCAATTAATGCATGTGCATTTATTTTGCAAATAAGAAAATACATACAAATACTAAGTTGTGTTTAATACAAGAAATAAACAGAAATTTATTTTGCACTCATTCCACTAATGCCTCGACATATCCACCCTCTCGTTCAATACATTTAATCATTGTATCAGTAAATTCACGCAATACATCTTGAAACGGTCTTTTCTGGTAAACTTTTTGTTTCAAGTAACCCAATAAGAAGTAATCAAGGGGGGTTAAGTCAGAGGATCTAGCAAGCCAAAAAAGATCACAATATCTGTGAATAACTTTTCCATGGAGCATATGTTCAAGATATTCGCTAACATTCAATGTAATGTGGCACAGTCTTGTTGGAACCAAATACATTGACGTTCTTGTATGGGTAGTTCGTCCATGAAGTCATTGATGTGAGTTTGTAAAAACTGTAAATAACGTTCGGCATTCATAGATTGTCGAAGAAAAGGTTCTGTTAATCTGTTCTTATAAATGCCACACCACCCAATCGTCTTAAATGAATATTGGTCATGAGACTTTATTATAAAATTTTGATTATTGTCAGATCACCAGCGACAATGTTGTGACGAGACAGTTCCATTTGATGGAAACGTTGCCTCATTGGAAAAAATTATATGCCTCGTAAAAAGAGTCTTCTTCTAACTCTCCTTGGATGAGACAGCAAAAATCAAAGCGCCTATCATAATCCCTTTCTTTTAATGTGTGAATGATTTTTGGTTTGAATGGTTTGTATTTATTTAGCTTTAAAATTCTTACCACTGTATCTTTACTTACATTTTGTTGCATCAACTATTTCCTTTTGCGCAATGACAGTTTTGGATTTTCTACCACAGACAGCATTACTTCAAACTGCGTATTCTCATCGGCAGCCAGCTTTTGGCGTTTTCCAGTAAAATTATTTTTAATACTTCCAGTACTCTTAAATTTATTTACTATTGAATGATTAATATTTTTATTGGGATGTCTACTATTAAAAATAATGGCTGCTTCTCTATGTGTTTTATAATTTTCTCCCACAATCAAAACAATTTCTATTTTCTTTTCGCAAGTTAATAACACTACCATTTTTATGTGACATAAATTCTAACGCGTTTTGAAACTCACTATCAAACATTTATTGCTATCAACAAATCATTTGTATGTCAGTGTATCTTAGATTACATGTAACTACAGTTAAATTTGCATTGATATTGTAGATAAAAAAGAAAAAAATAATTTTTTCAATGTAACTGGATATAATTACATATTTGAACGTAGTTTTTAGTTCTGATCAACTTTTCTTTATAACGATTTTCGATATTGTCAAATATAAAGGTACTTTACTCTTGAGTAAAATTCATATTTTTCGATAAACCGCGTATACGACTGAAAAAAATTAATATATGATGATTGTATTTTAGATTTTAGAACATGCAGAACTTTTTATGAAGAATAAGTTTTTTTTTAAAATTAATAATAAAAAAGTTTTCCATATGGTTCCAACTTAGTGAAACAATCTGTATATATAAATATATATATATATATATATATATATATATATATATATATATATATATATACCGTAATATACCGCAATAGACAAATTTTAATTTCTGGTACGAAAGTAGAAGAGGAAAAGAGCGCGACAGAAAAAAGTAAAGAAAGACATATAGCGAGGTTGCCAATGAATGTATGTATAAGTACGATAAAGTTCAGTCAGATTATAGCTAGTCAGTAAGTCTATTGCTTCAGAGGGTTGTAGAACGCATCTTAGAAATACGTATAAAATTCGCCACGGATATTTACAGAAAAATATTTATTTCATGGTGTATTACTTTTATGAGGATGTACAACAAAGCTTATATTTTCCGCGTATAAATAAAATGAAATGAAATATTAATTCTAAATTATGTAAAAAAAAAATAAATGTAACTGTTATGAAAAGAAAATAAATTAACTCTTCTCCGATAATAATAAAAAATAAATATTCTCAATTAAAGGTTCAAATAATCCACCACATTGTTCTTGGCAGTATGCCAACCTATAATAAAATTCATGGCGGGCATTACAGATATGTCCCTAGAGAAAGAACCGACAATTGAATTATTTAAAATACCAGCCCATACATTTAATTTTTGTGAATATCGGGTATGTACAGGTACATAGAGGTGTCCATCGGCAGAATACGATTTTATGATTTGTGTCTTTTCTTGAGTTGTAAAAACATACATGTTGAAATCGACTATTAATATACGCATGTAGAGAAATAAGTATTGTACACGCGGTAAGTGTCTATTAGGGAATAGGGCATGTTAAATGTGTATGTGTGTCCACCACTCTGCTTCTCCCTCCACTGTTTTTAAAGCTGGCATCGTTGGATATAACAAGCATACACTGTATACCCAAACAGAAATTAAAATTTGTCGACTACGGTATATACAATATATATACAAGCGGGAAACTCTCAAACGTTCTAGTATCTTTTGTCCGGTATTCTCCAGAAAGGCCTGGACGTATAAACCTCTACATCGGGTTACGTCAATGCCATGAGTCACATCACAATCTGTAGCAATTCCTATATTATCCATCATTATCCACATGTTTTTATTTGAAATCGTATTTCTATTCTTTCCAGATTTCCTTTCTTCTTTTCTATGAGTGTGCAATGTATACAATTTTTTGAATATCTGTACTTGTTTCTTTTGGGTTTAATTTTATGCATAAAAAAACGTTTTTAATATTTAATTTTGTTTTAATGTTCTTTTATTATGTTATTTTATTAGTTTCGTAAACCATTCTTTCTGTCTTATATTACTGTTTCAAATACTTGAAATTTTAAGTTTATTGAAAGTTTTTTCTTCCTTTTTCCGTAGAATGATATCGAATTTCTTTTCCTAACTTTATTATTTTCGAAGTTTTCCGACTGATGTTCATATTTA
This sequence comes from Melolontha melolontha, assembly GCA_935421215.2. Classification (NCBI taxonomy): domain Eukaryota; kingdom Metazoa; phylum Arthropoda; class Insecta; order Coleoptera; family Scarabaeidae; genus Melolontha; species Melolontha melolontha. The sequence goes on from OW285235.1 coordinate 73,059,247, forward strand.
CCTTGCCTAGGGCTTTTTCGTATATTTCTAGATTTATATTTTGCAAATTTTCTGAAGAAGACAGTCACTTTTTTTTATTATGAGTGAACATGTTGTAACTATAATCTTGAAAGAAAATATTACGGTCAAGTTTGAAGGGTATAGAACACTATACTTGCTCAAAATCTTTTAAAAGTTTCTTGATAATTGGAATATTAAATTTGTGAGTCATACACCATCCATATACTCCCAACTTAACATCTAACAAATTCTTTTTGTTTCCTTATATAGAAGATTGCAATTATTTGCAAAGTATGTGTTTTGTTTTAGGCAATGTAAATATCAGTTCTTTCAAAATAGAGATAAATTATGTATTTCCAGAAACAAATTTTCGGTTTCTTCGAGTGTAAATATATTGACGGTAATGGGGATTGTTATGTTATGACATAATAACATATTCAGAATAAAATTTATCGAATCAAGTTGAACATTAAGAAAATATCTCTGGAGTATAAACACTGTGACTTGAATACATATGCATATATCTACGGCGCATCAACATATGTAACCACACCTTGATCGGTTTACAAACGTAAGCGATAAATGAACCTTTTCAACTAAATCGCAAATAATACGCTTATACTAATAATAATGTGCTTTATTACTCACTAGGCCAAAGTCTAATTACAGGATAATATACACAACTTAGGTGTCTATAATATAAAAACCGAAAAGAATAAATAATTGGAATAAAATTGGCTCAAACTTAACAAAGTTAAAAGAAATAAATTAAATAAAACCAAAACGATGCAATTATTAAGAAAATTAATAATCACGATAATAGAAAACAAAAAGAAAAAGGTGATATTATTATTAACACACTATATCTAGATGTTTACTTCCAATCCTCGAGAGTGTAAATTGATGCTTGTTCCATTACGTTGGATTCTCATAAATGTGCCGAGGTTCTGGAATATCCGTTGATCTGAGGCACGAAAAAATACATTTTATGCAGTAGGAGGGGACAATCAATGATTCTACAAGGTGATTTTTTAAGTTATCTACCTACATATGAAAAGAATATGCTATAGGGATAATTTTCTTACGTCAAGCTTGTGTGACATTTTTTAAAGAAGAGAAAATGAGTGGTTTGAAATTCGAATACAGAAGCGTCATACATTTTTTATCAAAAGAAGGCAGTAGCCCGAAGAATATTCATGAGAGAATGGTGGCAGTGTATGGAGAAAATAGCCTGGCCTATTTTCAAGTCAAATTTTGGTGTAAGTAGTTCAAATGAGTATGAGAGTCCATTCATGATGACCCAAAGTGTGGAAGACATCTGGAAGTATGAACTGAAGGAATCATCAACAAAGTTAAAGGTATTTGGTGTCGACTTATTTATTGCTGGAGAAATAGGAATATCAGAAACAAGGGTTTTTAAAATTCTAGACGAAGATATTTGGGAATGATCGACACGATAGATTGCCAGGCTACTCAGTCCCGAACAAAAATTTTATAGACGACAAATTGTGAAGAGAATTTGACTGTTTTATCTTAAGATGAAGACTTTTAAATAGAATTGTAACTGAGGATGAATCTTGGTTCACCACTGGGACCCTTCCAAGAAACAACAGTCCATACAATGTGTTCATAAGGGCTCTCCACCGCCTAAGAAGGCAAAAACGCAATTTTCTGTGAGAAAAGTGATGGCTAGAGTTTTCAGGGAGGCGAGAGGAATTCTCTTATTTGAGTACATCCCAAAAGGGACTAAAATAACAGAAAATGTCTACAAAGACACAATTAAGAACTTGAACACGGCTATACGCGAAAACAGACCCCACGATTTTGCTCAGAAAACTCTGCTTCTGCACGACAATTGCAGGGTTCATAAGGCTGTTCAAGCAGTAATCAATGAATGCGGCTTTGAGGAATTACAACATCCACCCTACAGTCCCGACCTTGCTCCCTGTGACTATTATCTCTTTACAAAACTAAAAAAACACAGGATTTTTTTTCGAAGGCATAGCGTTATTAAAGTAACGTTGGAATAAGTGTGTTAGTGTTAATGGTTTTTTGTACGTTGAGAAATATTTCTTTTTAATTTTCTATCTTGTGTCTTCCATAGCTGGGTAGATAATATAAGAAACTCTCCTGTTTTTTTATTTTCATTAGGACTTTTTCATATAGAGCATCCCTTCGTGTACTGTTAGACGACATGTAATGGCGAAACAAAATTTCATCTTGTGGAATACCACTCCTCGGACGATTTCCATCGATGGTAAAAGGAATAAATTTTTGTAATTCGCGATGAATACGGTTCAAAAATGATATTAACTATCACATAAGCGATACAATATTAAAGAAATATACTCCAGTCTACTAACGACATAAGCAAAATATAAAAGCTTCATAACCTAATATTTTTTAAGTACTTAAATACCCTCAAAACAAAGCCAAGGGATCTAAATGCATCACAAGAAATGTTTGTGAAATGCGATTTAAAAGTAAAACTAGAATCAAATGTAACTCCCAAATCCTTAAATTCTGTTCTTGCTATTATTTAACTACTAGCAATAAAATACGACGAAAAAGGTGAGGGAGAACGAGTGTAAGGGACCCCATAATATTTCACATTAAGTTTAAGTTTATATTTAATTTTTTGATCCAAGCCACCATCACATCGCTTAAGTTACCGCTCTGCTCAAGTTTAGAAACAACATTTATGGAAGAAATTTAGGAGTACATTTTAATATAATTTGCGTATCCAAGGACAGAACAATCGACTTTTAGAAGTAAATCATTAATAAAGTAAGGGACCCAGATTAGATCCCTGAGGGATACCGAAAGTGAGAATGAAGTGAGTAGAAAAAAATCCGCGATATGTTGCATAGATCTCCGCGGGCTATAGTAAGATTTTAAAAAGATATTGAAGATGGAGCAAAATCAAATGAGGTTAATTTACTCAAGAGAATCCCATGATCACTTATATCAAAAGTCACGAACAGGTCAGTGTAAATACCTGAAGGGTATAAGAATGGGGATAGCGAGGCGTGGTTTATTTACAGGGTTCTTTTGTACTTTGTGTGAGATATTTTAAATCAGACGGTATATATAAAAACTGTGCATTGAATTGAGAATTCTTATGTAGCCGGTTTTTTTTTAATTATTAAACTATTACTACTAAATATTAGTAAAAGCTTCAAACATGGAAATTCTCTATTCAGTGAATAGTTCTACAACTCACATACATTTCGATTTGCTTAAGTGGAAGCTCTTGAATATAGAAAATGTGTGACCTACTTAGGTAAGACGACAATTCCTCAAACAACCTTTACGTCACTTCCTTCATCATTTCACAATCAGTCCGCTTCCAATCAATAATAACCTCATCTTATACCGAAAGTAATATTATCATGGGAAGCAATTATGTGCATGAACATAAAATAAATTGCATAATAATGTAATATAAGTTTTAATCTGCAAAAAAATTATATGAAAACTTTGCTATATTATATATTTTCCTAAGGCAGACATAAAACCATTTTTTATTATCAAGGAACAGTAAATAAAATAAAGTAATATTATCATGCAATTAATTTAATTAAATTGGAATTGGTTAACTTTCCGCATATTTTTCATTACTTTTGATCTAATATTTAAAATAAATTATAGTATATGTAAAGTTTTAGTTGGAAAAAAATACGACATTTTAAAGAAAATAGTTTTATTGGTTTTTAAAATAAGCCACTTGGTTCAAATACACTTCTGGGCACAGTTCTAAACTATAAAACTGTTTCTTCTTTATCTTTTTAGTCTTAGTCAATAAATATCGCTGAAATTCAGCAACCGTTATATTGATGTGAAGAAATCTCTTACTAAGCATCAATGATAAGTATGGAAATAGCTATGGTCAAGATTTGGAAAGTATAGTGGATCAGAGACCAGTTGCAGTTCAAATTTGTGTAAAGAAATGATTGTTTTTGAGGCTATATTTGGAGTTGCGTTGTGGTGACGAAACAACATGTTGAAGTGTGCTGATATTTGTGTAACATTATACAGAGTGTCCTTGAAATAAAGAGACAACTTATGATAAATGGAAAGATGTAATTATGTGGAATATAAATCCAAAATATTGTGACTCAATTACGACGCGAACCCCGAAATTAAAAACACCCCGAAAATTTGGTTACGTGACGCCTATGAATTCAAAATATTCAGAATGTGTATAAATAATAAATACCTCACACATACGATATAGCATATGTTTACAAACATAACAGCTGGATGAGATGGAGAACAACAAAACTATTATTTTTGTTATTGTCGCTCAACTTTAAGATATCTATTTGATACTTTTTATAATCACACAGTGGTGTGACAAATTTTTTTAAAATATTTTAACATTTTTTTTTCTCGCATATGAGAGGGAATTTTGGGAAAATATTTTGGATTTATGTTCTATATACCTAATTACTTCTTTTCATTTTTCATACGTTGCTTTTTTATTTTAAGGACAACCTGTATATACTACAACAGATGATCAAATACCTACACCTTCTTTGCTTATGAAAACCCATTCAAAGACAATAAACGAAAAAAAACTGTGCAATATTAAAATTTACATATTTGTGAATGGATATTCATAAATATGTGAATTCATGAGTAATTTTAAAAAGCAATTCTAAAAAAAACAGCCAGTCTTTAAGTGAAAGTGAAAAATATTTATTTCTTCTGCTTACTGCAGTTATTACCTAACCATGAAAATGGATAATGATTGCCGTGTTTTATCTAGAATGTGTAACGTGGTATCGTTGAAATGCTTCTGAAAAGTCTGCAAATAACTTAAATAAAAACAAAGGGCCATCTTTACTAAGAATGAATCTACATATGAATATTATTATACCAATTGAACACACAGAAAATTTTGAGACTCTTAATTAAAGTACGGAAAGCATATTCCTTATTTTTGTAACTTCTCATTATTGATTTTTGTGACTTTGCCATACAATAAGTAACAGTTTAAAATGGATAAAATACCGATGGAACTTACTGTATGGGAAGGAGGTTATGGACTACCGTCAATGTACTCCGATTGTATTCACATGATGTTATACATTAAAATAGCCAAGGCTCCCATCACCTACAAAATCACCACAAACCTTACTGGGATATGGGCGAAAATTTTCCCATTTTTAAGACCATTAAGGCTATGTGAACTTATGTGACAAGTAGTCTCCTAGAACCATCTATATGTAAATAATAGTACTGCTACTATTGATATTATATTATTAGACCCGAACATTCCTCCTACTGGCCAGATAAAGGATTTCAATAGGTTTAAACTTTCTCTGGACAACGTGGATTGCAAAATGCCACGCGTACATTGGATCAGTAGTTTTTTACTCTATAACGGACACACACACGAACATTGCCTATATAATATTTATATATATAAATATATATATATATATATATATATATATATATATATATATATATATATATATATATATAGATTATGTATATATATAATTTTTTTAAATCTACTTTTGACTTTAATTAAACGATCCCTATTCTTAAACGCATTTTTTTATATTATTAAAAACTGAGTTTTATTCATCTACAATACAATTCATCTACAATACATATATTAACACAAGAGCTAAGAGCAGTCGTGACCGAATGTATATAAGATATATATAATATAGATTTGGTGTTCTGTTATCTGTCCGTTTTAATTTTAGAACTATGAACCCAGTATTTATGAAAACATTAAGGAAGGCTGCATGTTAACTATGTATATTGAAATCTTTAATGCTAAAGTAATTTATTACTGCCTGCATATGTTTTCCTATTTTAAAGTATTTATAAAATAAATATACAAAAAATTGGCGAATTATTGAGATATATACAAAATATTTTAGGAGTATTGAACATATATACAAGGGCGAATTAAATATAAACTGGACTTACTTTTAAATTTATTGTTACGGTAATGTATCAGAATAATTGAAACATACATGAGTAGGTAAACCCCACCAGTTTTGTATAATACAAAGATATTTTGAATAATATAAAATATTATTAAAAATCTGGTGTGAAGAACACAAATACAGGTTCACTATAAATATATATAATCCGTAGTATGAGTGAAGACACAAACAAAATGCAGTTTCTAGAGAGATTGGCTGTGCCACCTTTGGAAGGGCGTCGTTACTTCACATTAGTTATGTGGACGGGGCGAGGTACTTCGGCTGTCTGACAACAGGCAGCGCTGAATTTACTTCTACGCCCGGTCTGGATAATTTCGGTGATGTGGTGATGTGGTTCTTTTTTGTGAATGTGTCTGAGAATATCCTTTCTCCAGTAGGGGCGTACCGACGAGCCTGTAGAAAGGCGAAATACGTATCTACGTCTCTGGGGAGGGATATGTTCGGACACGTTCACAAAAAATATTAATAGTGAACCTGTATTTGTGTTCTTCACACCAGATTTTTAATAATATTTTATATTATTAAAAATACCTTTCTATGTTACGGTAATTGTTACGGATTGTTTTTTAATATCGCCATATAAGAATTAAGTTGGTCGTGTTTCTAGACAAATGTAACGAACGATTTCATGAGTGTACCAAGGATGTGATAATTACCGGGATAAATCTGGGCTATAAGGTGGATGTTCAAGTGTTTCCCAATGATTTCTTTCCAATTTTCTTAGGTGAAAGTAGCTGTGTTGTGTACGGTCCTCGATTATTCCTAGTCAAGAGACTAACTTCGCTTCATAAAGGAGCTGGCAATGTTGACTGCATAGAGCTCATAAATGAAATCAATTGTGCAGCTCTGCAATTCCGTAATACCCTTGCAAGGGATTTTCTTGCAGAAGACAGGCTTTAGCGTTCCGCGGCTGTGCTTCTCCAAATTGTCGCCAGTCCGCGTGTTGAATTTTCTTTTGGCACCCAACGTGAATAAAATTTGTGGTAACTTAAATGTTCGGTAACAACCTCGTAAGACACTGTACTAGAAATTTGAGGGAAACAGGCACTCAGTTCTGTGATTGTGAGCTGGCGATTCTTACGAATTTTTTTTTTACATTACCCATTAGTTTGTCACAATAGTTGGTCTTCCACTCCGTTCGTCCATGGTGATACAGCACCATCTTCTAACCATACTGTCACTCATGACATTACAGCCATAAACAGAATAAAGTTCGCGAATGTATGGAAAATGGAAAGATGTTGTTATATAGAATATATACGCAAAATATTTTCCCAAAATTTCCTCTTATATACGAGAAAAAAAATGACGAAAGGTGAGGAACAATAACAAAAAGATTAGTTTTATTATTGTCCTTCAGCGTTAAGTTTCGTCTACGATTCAGTTAGTTGTGAAATACCCCAACGGACATCTTCTTTTAATGCATCTTCTTTTAAAAATTCAGATGCAAGGATAAATTTTTAACAACTTTTGCGTCAGGCTAACAAACCCTTAGCATATAAAGCTATCTACACAATGTTATCTTCTAAAGTTTTTATAAACATAGATACTGCATTAAATAGCGATATTTTTTTATAGACAGCCTGAACTCATATTAATATATTATACTTGTTACTTCTCGTAATAAAAAAAAAACATTCACGTAAAACAAGTAATGCACTTCTTTAAATTTTTAATAACTCACAGCTGATTTTGTACGTAAATATATTCAGGTTATTGACCTTAGCATACGACAATGTTATGGTTTTATAACATCGACAGGTGTTAAGTATGTAAATATAGGCTGTAGCGTATGTGTGTATGTAGCTTCAATAGAGGTATTTATTATTTATACATATTCTGCATATTTTTAATTCATACAATTTTCAAGGGGTTTTAATTTTAAGGCTCGCATTGTAATTGACTCACAATATTTTAGCTTTGTATTCTTTATAATTATATCTTTCCATTTTCCATACATTGTCTCTTTATTTCAAGGATATCTATAATTGTAAAAATTTAGCATAGCGAGCGTATACAAAATTAATACAAATATGCATAAAACATGTCTGTATCTGTATATATTGGTATTTAATCAGTAGTTACTTCAACCGCAGTCAAATGCATTTCGATCTTAATTGAGCCATCTTGCTACGAGTTAATGGACTACATTATTATACGTATTTATTCCTCACTTGTAATGACTTAGCCATTGGAGAGGAAACTGCTTTTATTATCGAGTCTATTTTGTCTGTCCGATGTCACGAAATATCTCTTGTCACCTAACAGAATGAAATTGTTTGTTACTTACGAAAGCGAATTATTGGATGTCACTTCGCAAACCCGCACTGACGAGATCAATTAAAGCTCGAAACGCATCTGTCTGTGGTTGAAGTGACCACTAATGCATTAAATAATGCATTAAATAATTAAATACGTGGTGTGCGTCCATATGTGCTGTTTTCTAAATTCCCACAAAAGAAAACAATCACGGGTTTTCACTGGAGAAAAGGAAATACGGTCTAAAAGTACCACTTCTTAGGTACTTTTAGACCGCAAGCAGTTAGAAAAGTAATACAGTTAATGCAGTAGTTACTTATTTTTTCGGTTTCTTGAAATATCTGATACTGTTTAATATACTCTATAATTGTAATAAATCTCATATTTTTTAGTTAAATAGTTAAATCTAATTCATTCTATGCGAAAAGTGACATAAATCCGGAGAAAATCACAAACTTTTATCTATGTACGCATTCGTCTCTGCTTCTTATTTTTTAAAATTTCATGTGTACGATTTTAATTTATATAACATCGTACATATGGTTAATGTAATTTTAAATATCTAATATTACAGAAACACCATTTGGTTTACTGCCGGTATTGGAAATTGATGGTAAACCAGTAGCACAAAGTAACGCTATTGCACGTCATCTGGCTAAAGAATACGGTTTGGCTGGAAAGAACGAATGGGAATCACTACAGTGCGATGTACTAGTTGACGCTCTAGGAGATCTAAAGCAAGGTAGGAAACTTTTGCAAATTTTCATACAAACGTTTATATTGGTTCAAAGGTTTTTTCCAATTAGAAACGAAGATGCATTTTAAAATGCCTTTAAACAACACGAATGAGCTTACATGAGCGGTTATTTAAAATACTTACTTTATAGTCTTCGATATGAAGCAAATCAAATATGGATTAGATATAAATGTTAGGATTATAAGTGGTTAATCCTATTATTGCTACATATGCAACCAAATATACTAATTGGTAATACTAAAGTATATTCCGCCAGATAATTTCTTAGTCAATCACTGTAGCAACTCACTAAATGCAAATTTTATTATATTAAAATTGATACCATTTCAGTCTACCAAAAAAGTATATTTTATTCTCTTTTTAGTATCATTAATAAGACGCTTTTGGGGCTTTTTTTAGGTCCGGGATCCACAACTTTTATTAGCTTCACACCTTCTTGTCCACCACTCATCTTTGCTTAAAGACTCAAACACATGAAGTATATTTACCTTTTTTCTGTCGCATCGGGGTATTTTAATAAACTAGTTCACAAATTTTTTGGGAATACATTACACTTTAACAAAGAAATGTTACTAGTTTCAAAGCTTTCTTAAATTCATGCAGACACATAGCTGGGGGTGAGTAAACCCAAAAACTATTCTTGGTTTTTTTATGGTTTTGCAGGTTTCAAATAAATTCATAATTACAACTGATTAATTAATTTTTAACTAACGAAAATGTCAAGAAAGCTTAAGACAAAGATGAACATTTGTTCGACATCGTATATGTATATATTCAATGCAAAACAGTAATTTTCATAACTGTTTTGTTTCATTTTTGTTTTACATAGATTTAGTTTAGTTTATCTATATTTAGCTATTTACCTTCCTTAAATTCATACTCATCATGTATTTAGTATACTTAAAAGATCTTCAATTTTGGTCATACGAATTGGTATTCAATGTTAATTACATCTTTATAAATTTTCAAATGATGTATGTATTTACAATATCCTAATTAATTTAACATAATAAATGTAATTCTGTGGCCCGTCACGTGCCGGTTATTTGGTTAAATATGCCAAGGCGAAATTGAATGTAAAGGTCCATTAAGGGTTCTACGCTTACAGTTCATAGCCCTCTTTGTCCTATTCATTGAGGGTTTTTCCGTTACCTATCGATTTATATTCTAGATTTCTTAAAATAAGTTTAATTTTATTTTATTACCTTGTCGGAATAATTGTGTACGAGAACCAATAATTTATGTAGCATAGAAGAACAGTGTCTACGAAGAACTCAACGACCAAACATCTAGCTAGAACTCGAAAAGCAAACAAACTCGGCATTCGCTCAGACATTCAAGAATATTTTGTAGTATGATTAAATAGTTATGTACATAGTAGATTAAAATATTTTAGTTCGCAAACAAGTGTTTCATTCGGAAAAACTGTGCATAATAACAAGCCTCTCAAATCAGGGAAGCTTCAACAGAAAACAAAAATATGGTTAAAATTCGAAACTTCTGATTCGCTTTACAGAATAAAACATTTAAATAAAAAATTTAAAAAAATTGCGGCTAAATGGGCTTGAACTCTGGTTAAGTACTCCATAACTAAACGTGGTAACCATTAGACCGCACACAATTTGATAATTTTTCTAGCGACGGTTCCCGAAAATTGTCAATAACTCAACTTCTAAAGATTTTTAAAAACCGAAAAAAGCGTCAAGTTTTCACAAATATTGTGCTATTTTTTTAAAAATAGCCAGAAATTCTTAATTCTGGTGAATTCTACCTTCCAAATTAGGGCACGACCTAACCGATATTAAACACGACATAACCATATATAAAATAGATTGTCATTCTCATATAAGTTGTCTTTTGATTAACTGTTTACTAACTTATCAATTTATTTTGATGCACTGTGTTTATTTTGATGTCTTCAAGCCACTGGAGGCTTAAAATCGGATTGAAATATTATAAAAAAAAAGAAATAAAGACTAGTTTAAGCGGCTTTTAATTAGGATTGAGTTAGTTAAACGGCTTAGAGTTTGCGAGATAAACGGCTTGACTAAATTAATTACATGTTACTAGCACTACAACTAACTACTAAAAAATAAAGTTAAAATTCGAAATCTCTCACTCATTTTATATTATAAAACATGAAAACCAAAAATTAAAAAATTATGCGGCTCAATTGGATTGAACTCGGACGTGTTAACCACTAGAGCGAGCTTAATTTGAATATTTTTCTAGCGTTGCTACAGAAAATTGTTAATAGCTCAGCGTCTAACAAAGATTTAAAAAGTATCATCTGCAGCATATAATGTAGATTGCTTTCACAAATTTTCAGCCATTTACTATTTATTGTTAATAGCTCAGCGTCTAACAAAGATTTAAAAAGTATCATCTGCAGCATATAATGTAGATTGCTTTCACAAATTTTCAGCCATTTACTTAAAATAGCCAGGATTCCTCATTCGGGTAAACTTTATCTTGCAAATGTACATAACAAGTGTTCATTTGAAAAGTCAATCTAGTAGCATGTGATTTACTGAGAACATTTTGAAGTATGTCGTAAATTAAAATTTACTACTTAACCTACGAAGTCGCATATTTTGACAGTTTGATACATACAAATAAATAACAAATGTGATTGACATTATCAAATGTCATTCGGATTTACGTTTACGGAACAACAAACACATACTAATATATTTGCGTCTCATTCTATCAAAATTTCAAAGTAACCTAGATTGACTTTTAAAATGAACACAGGTTATATTTCTTTCCACTAATGCTTTTTCAATACGACAAAAATATGTCCAACGCTATCGACCATGAAGATTCTGAAAATCATACCGCTGCCGAACACTATCCATTTCCTCAGGAGGGCAAAGGTCCACTTCTGCACTTTTTGTTTGAAAAATATTTTATACGGATTTGTAATTATCCATAGTCAAAACCTACCTAGGTGCATCTCGCCGAAAGCTTGAGGTCTTATATCACATGTACAATGGGAGGTGCCCCAGCCAAGTACCAGTGCATTTTCGTGAAAAACGCTGACAGAAGTCAGTTATAATGTATATATGTGGATTATTTTAAAAAAGCTTTATTGGTTGCTGAGATTCAGGATGATACAAACTTTTAGTTATACCAAGTAGAAGGTCGTCCATGGTAGAGGGAGATTTTGAGAACTTTATTATTCTAAAAGCAACAGTACTTAACTAAAGCACAGTATACCAGTAAAAGGCCATTTTTATTTCTTAAAAATTATGCCGGGCAAATCACCTCCTCTTTTTTCTATAACTTTGTAACGACTTCGTTACAAAGTTTATTAATTTAAGTAATGTTGTGTGCGATTTAAACGTTAAAACCACTATCGTACACCAACCGTTCATAAACTTTTGAGCGAGAATGTGTTTTTCTGTATTTGATTTATTTTTGTATAATTGATAAATATGTAAATAGGTAGATATGCCAAGCAGGTTCCCACTTCTTTTCCTTCACTTATTTTTACCACTCAAACGCAGAACCTCGTGCGCTGGCCCCTTCTCAAATTTTCAGTTTTTCTTAGGAACCGTCTGCTTACAAGGCCCCGTTTTCGCATTTGGAGACAGACTGACTTCCTTTCCTACTCGTCGGACTCGTAGCTGGCAAACTCTTCCCTACTCGTCGGACTCGTAGCTGGCGAACTTTTCCTTACTCGTCAGACTCGTAGCTTGCGAAATTCTTCCCTACTCGTCGAACTCGTTGCTGTCGAACTCTTCTTTCTCCCCGTTCCTTGAAACTGTCCTAAAATGCGTCGAACGTCGTGCTAAAGCCGTATTTCCTAGCACGCGTTCGTTGTTCGGATGCGACGTGTGACATTTAGCGCCAATTAAGACGCCCTGAGGCGACGCCTTCGTACTTCGATATTACGAGAGCTAAACTGCCAGCACGTCCGATTGGATAAGCTTCTCTTCACGAAAATAACCGAATCAGTTGTTTCCTCAGTAGCCCGTTCACGATTAACTTCGATCGTCGCTTTGTTTATAACAACGATGTTACGTTTCCTCTCCCCAATTTCAACTGTTTTACTCCAGTGCCCGATTAAATAAACTATAACAGCATAGACTTCAACGCTGAATCACCCGATGCGTCTTGATAATATATATTTCATCTTGACAGGATATTTAACATATTATTCATTGTTTTATGAAGTTTGAAATGTCGAATATACCTAATTAACGCATAAGCAGCCCCAGTACCTTACTTTGTTTATTATTAATAGTATTTTTATCAAAGAAATATTAATATCGCAACAAAATATAACTAAATTCAAAATAGACGAAGTACAGTTCTTTTGAATATATATATTCTATTACTTTTTATACGTGCCGACTGTCTTTTGGTTTACGTCTTTATTTGCTTCGACACGTCAATACACATTTGATCTTCCTTTTTTTTGTACCCTTATTTCTTTGTATATTGTACATATACGATATGCTGTTTAATTTACATGTACTTATTCACAATTTCGTATATAAAATAAAGTGTAATATTGTGTGACCATGTCAGATAAAGTGTTTCGTTATATATATCGTTCGTCAAATGTTTAATAAATACCTTAAAAGACAACACGCTTTGTTTTTTTAAACCTGGATCACATGCACAAAACCAAGTAAAATAACTAACAGACACAAACAACTATCACGATCTCCGAAATACTGTTAGGAAGGAAAACTAGCACATTAGAAAAAGAACCCTAAAACCGACGAGAAATTACCCGATTATTTGGTTTAATTAATAACAGTCCAATGTCATTAATTGTAACATTGATCGTCTTTCTGCTATGCGCAAATTTGAAGAATCATAAATTTAAGCTTAAGGGGAGCAGGAAAGGTTGCATATACAACCGGGGTTCTTCGATTTTAATTATCATTGATTTTAATTGCCATTAGTTGATTTAATTAAAATACCGAGGGAGACACCATTACAACTTACACGCTGTAAGATATCTAACGGAATATTGGAAATTTCTTGAATACTTTTTCTTTTCAGCTCCGAAATATCTCGTGGTTTATCAATAAAAACTTTTCTTTTCAGATAGTCCTACAAAAAGTCATCAGTTAGGTCTGGGGATCTTAGAGACCACTCAATGTGCTCGTGTTTGGAAATAGCGCGTTCTGAAAATGGTCATCGCACAGCAGTCATATACCCTAGCGGTATGTACAGCAGCACCGTCTTGCTGGAACCATGTATTGCGGTTGTTTTGTGTAAGCAAATTCTATTGCTGTCAAAAACTGGTTTATCATGTCAGCATAGCGTGCAGAATTGACTGTTACAACATTTTTATTCTGATCCTCAAAAAAGTAGGGACCAATAATTCTCGTAGAGGGCATTGCACACCATACTGTTACCTTCGGACTGTGTAATAATAGTTTTTAGTGAAGTTCCTTTGGATTTTCCAAAGGAACTTCTCCAACAACGGTTGTTTTGCTTATTGGTATAGCCTGATAATTGAAATGCACTTCATCAGTCATCCATAAATTATGAACATCAATTTCTTGTTGTAGCATCCTTTCAGCGAAATGCAGGCAACGAGGCTGATCTGTTAACTTAAGTGCTTGAACTAATTTGTATTTTATAAGGATGGAAATGGAGATCCGTATGTAAAATTCGGAGAAAAGTCGTCCTAGCTAAGCCAATTGGCTGACTATGTTTTCGGACTGCGCTGTATAGCTGCTCTAACTCGATAAATCTTATCCAAAGTTCTTACACTTCTGTTGGGTCCCGTGTATTTAACATTATTCGCTGATCCGCTTTCTTAAAATTTACGAATGGCATAAAATGTCAAATCGTTTGACAAAGAAATCCATAGCAATTTCAAAATAATAACGTTTTCAAAATCTCCCGTTTTCATGGGCCACCTTGTATATTAAGGTACGTACTAACGTGCCCAGTCTGATTAAATTTATAGACTTAATCATAATTACAAAACAAAAAACATATGTGCCTAATACAGAAGAATGCGCATATGTTCAGAGACAAGTGTATTATCGAAAAGAGACTTAAGTACGGTCATTTAAAAGAAGAGACACAACCGTGTTCGGTTTCGCTTGCATTATAAAAATACTTGTACAGTTCATAGTAAATAATAAAAATATGCCCATTCGTAAAAAAAAATTCAAACCGGCAATACAAATTACATACGAAATTACAACAGTTTCGAAACTGCTCTCTTTGAAGCAAATATAGAAATTAACTTTTTGAATTATCAAATATCCCTGTAATTTATTATTAATTGATATAATTAATGAACGTAAATAATTGATAGTTATATATATATAATCGATAAAGCCTTATTATACCCGAAGGTGTTAAGGCGTCTAAAAACTTTTTATTTACGAACAAAACATTGCCCAATCCCTTCTGTCTCTTGCCATTGCTTCTGCATCCTTCCACTTTGTTCCCCTAGCTTCCAAGCACTCTGCCACTGCACTGTTCCACTCTTTTCTCGGTCTTCCTCTAGTCCTCTTTTCTTGTGTCCTTGCCAGCCATATCCGTTTCGGTTGTCTCTGGTTTTCCATTCTTATTAGATGTCCGAACCACTTCAGTTGCTGCCTTTCAATGCTCTTTAAAATCGATTCCACTCTTAGTTCTTCCCTCACTGTTTCATTCCGTATTCTATCTCTTCTTGTAATGCCTTTAACTGCTCTCAGGAATCTCATCTCAGTCGCCTGGATTTTACTTTTTTGCTGCCTTGTTAACACCCAGCTCTCACTACCATACATTAATATTGGTTTATGTATAGACTTGTATACTAGGATTTTTGTCTTAGTTGATATTTCTTTATTTCTTATAAATTTGTTATTCAAAGCATAGTATGTCCGTGTTGCTTTTTCTATTCTTTCATTTATTTCGGTTTCGTTCTTACCATTCTTCTGTAGATTTACGCCCAGGTATCTCATCGTCTTTACTTCCTCTATTTTTGTATTGTCCAGTATTATTGATGCTTGCCCGTTTCCTTTCCCAATCACCATTACCTTTGTTTTATCGATGTTAATTTTTAAGTTTCTGTTTTGAAGGGCTTCATTCCATATTGTTACGTTTTCTTGCAGGTCTGTCGTGTTTTTTGCAAATATTACTAGATCATCTGCAAAGACGCAGTCAGTTATTGTCGTTATTTCCATATTTCTATAACCCACTGGTAATTTCTTCAGTTTGTGCTTTATCTCTTTTTGTACGTCATCCATCACTATGTTGAATAGTGCTGGGCTCAGTACACCACCCTGTCTCAATCCTTCTTTAGTTTCAAATATCTGTGACTCTGCATTTCTCGTTCGTACATAATTCTTTGTGACCTTATACATACACTCCACATTGTTTCTCAATTTCTTATTTACACCTCTTCTTTTTAGGCTTTCCCATATCGCTTTCCTTGGTACACTATCAAACGCTTTCTCTAGGTCAATAAACGCCACGTACGTATTGCTTTGCTGTCTTTTTTCCATTATTTGTTTTATAGTAAATATGTGGTCTTGTACTCCTCTTCCCTTCCTAAAACCGCTTTGTGAATCTTCTAGCTGTGTCTCTATTTGTACTTTTAATCTTTTTTCCAGTATTCTTTCGTACATTTTGGCCATTATACTCATCATTGTTATTCCCCTATAGTTCTTACATTCACGGTAATCTCCTTTCTTGAAGATGGGTAATATCACTCCTATTTCCCAATCTTGTGGTATTCTCTCTTCTGTCCATATTCTGTTAAACAGTTTAGTTATAACTTCTATGCTTTTTTCACCCAAGTTTTTGATCATTTCCGGTGATATACAATCATGGCCTGCTGCTCTTCCTGTTTTTATTTTTATAATTGCTTCTTTTACTTCTTCTATTTTTATTTCTTGGTCACCTTCATCTGTTGCTTGGGTGGTTATTTGTTCTTCTTTTTCATTATATCCTTGTACTATTTTTTCTATATTAAGCATATCCTCAAAGTATTCTCTCCATCTGTCCATTATTTCTTTGTCATCTTCAAGTATTTTGCCCTCTTTTGATTTTATGTATTTGCTATTGTAGTTCGTATCCCTTTTAAAAGTTTTCAGTACTTTATAAAATAATTTCTGATTTCCGTGGCTATCACTTTCCATTCTTTCCCCGAATTCTTCCCATGACTTTTGTTTTGCTGCTCTCACTAGTTCTTTTACCCTTGTTCTTTGCTGTCTATACCCAGCGTAGCTTTCTTCTGTTTTCACTTTGAGGTATTTCGCCCACACACGTTTTTTATATTTTATCGCATCCTTTATTTCGTCGCACCACCAGCTTGTTTGTTTTTTGTTTTTATTTATTTTTATAATTCCGCACGCTTGCTTTGCAGCTTTATGTATTTTGCTTTTTATATTTGTCCATAATATTTCCACATTATTGTCTGTGTCCAGTTTGTTTAATTCTTCCATTTCTTGCTCAATTTTTTCTTTGTATTTTGTCGCTATTTCATTTTGTCTGAGTTTATAGTTTCTTATAACCACTTTTGTCTTTTGTTTTTTGTTCTTAGTCACCATTGGGCTTTTCCTTCCTGGAATGAATATTTTTGACAGCAACAAGTAGTGATCCGAGTATATTTCTGGACCTCTTTGCACTCTAGTATCTTCGACTTCTTTCCTATGGCTTTGGTTTATTAGTACATAGTCTATGATTGATTTTTCACCCCTGCTTCTAACTTCTCGGGTGTATTTATGTATTTCTTTATGGGCAAAGAATGTGTTCGTGATTATTAGATTATTAGTTAAACAGTAGTCGATAAGTCTTTTGCCATTATTATTTCGTATTGTTTCCCCCTGCATTCCAATTACTTTTCCTGATTCTTCATCCTTTTTCCCAACTCTTGCGTTAAAGTCGCCCAATACAATTAGTCTTGCATTGACATCCTCTGTTGCCTGTTCTAATTGTTCCCAAAACTCTTCTTTTTGCTTTGCTGCGTCATCCTCATTAGGTCCGTACACAATTATTATTGTTGTGCTTGCTTGTTTTTCAATTTCCATTTCTATCTTCATTATCCTCGTTGATAAGGCCTCCCACTTTCTCATATATTTAATAGTGTTTTCTTTTATTATACAACCTACTCCTTCTTTCGCTCTTTGATTCATTTCTACCCCACTATATATTAAGAGATGGCCATTTTGTACTACTTTTTCCCCTTTGCCTTTAATTTTTATTTCAGTTACTCCTAAGATATCTATGTCTGCTTTTTCAAATTCTGTAATTAGTTCCTCTTCCTTTCCCGTTATACTTCGTATATTCCATGTTGCTACTCTCCACACCTTTCCTTTCATTTTTTGTTTGCATTTTTGGGTTTTTGCCTCGCCTCTTTTTTCAGTGCTATTTATTTCTCCATCTGTTTCAGTTCCCTTCTCTTCCAGTACTTCGAGAGCATTTCCATTAATATTATTTGATTTCAGCTCGTGTCCATTTCGTTGCCTGTTCAGTTCCATACTACCGTCCTTTGTCTTTCTGGTTAGTTTTTTGAATTGTTTATTAATCTTTCAATCTTTTCCAGCATCCTTGTTTGTCTATTCCATTTCCAAGTCTCCCCATTCACCATTAGCTTTGCAAACCCCAATTTAACCTGTTTTCCATATCTCCTTTCTTCTTTTGCTTTCTGTCTAATGTTCCTCTGCATATCTCTTTCTTCTCTTGTTAGGTCTTCATTAATAAATATCTGGCTGCCTTGTCTATTTTTTAATTTACTTTTATTCTGCATGACCTCTTTTTTATTCTCTTCACTGTCTAGTTCGACTAGACATGTTTTTATCCCCAATCTACTAGCCTTTTTTATTATTATTTTCACACCTATCTCATTTTCTATTAGCTTTCTCATTTCATCTTTCAGTATATTGCCATCTCCTGTATTCATTGTCATCCCCTGTACTACTATGTTTTTCCTTCTTCTAACACTTTCCAATTTCTCAATTCTTTCATTATATAGTTTTACCTCACTTCTTAATTCATTGACTTCATCCATCACTTTTCCATTTATTTCCTTCAGATTTCTTATCTCTTTCTTGTATTCTACCTGTTCTTTCCGTAACTCTCTTATTTCGTCCTTCAATGCTTTAGTATCTTCTCCCTGCATTTTCTGTTCAGTCTTAATATCCCTTATGTCAGCGGAGAGTCCTTTCATCATTCCCATAATTTCTTTCAGCATTTCATCGTTTGTTTTTGATGGGCTTCTATATGTTTTCTTCGACTTTTTAAATGAGTCCTCTTCTAGTACGTCCGTTCTTTTCCGTTTTACATCATCAGACGTATCAGAATCCATTATCAAAATTTCCTCTTAATTTTACCTGTTACCTTACTTGAAGTCCGTCCCTGTTCTATACTTACACTATTATTGTCTCTAATCGTATAGCTCGCCGCGCAAAAAGCCCTTCCCCGGTCTCCCCGTCGGAGGTCGTGCTCCTATCGGTCAAGCCAGATGTTCAGTTATATATATTTATACAATTTATTTTATTCAGAAAAACAAACCTTTGTCTATTGTAGTTTTTTAATTTAGTTCCCGGCACTATCAAATGCACTCTATCTCACTATTATTTTTACCACACGCACAGTAATTATTGTTCGTAATTTCTCAGATTATTTGAGTTTGATCACGGAACTCACTTACTTATGTATTTCTGTGTTCTTGCACAGGACCGAACCTAATTGATAGTTACTAATACAAATAAGTGGATATTAAAGTCCGTATACCCGATAGTCGTTTATGTGCACAAGATTGAATTAAGTAAATCATTTTATTAATTTCTCAAAGCAGAATAATAAAATTCTGTCAGACTGTACGACTTCCCGATGCTCTGCATTTCCTCCCAAGCAATAATGAGTGCGTCATATGGTCATCCTGGGATTAAACGAACACAGTGCAATATAATTTGTATGTTAGACGACAAAGACGTTTAAGATGTGATATATAAATCAGATCTTTTATTTAAAATATTAATCAATTTTATAGGCAAAAAGAGACACTAAATTCTATTAAATAAAATAAGTAATGATTCTTAACTGTTCAAAGTAATTACTAGTGATTTATTCTTTTTCATTTTAAACGAACCATAAAAATTAATTAATAGTCAGTTTTTTTTATTATAAATAACGATTTATATAAAATCACAGTTAATCCAAATACATTTATTAGTCACTAATTTAAACTGATCAGATAGGTGAAAGATCTATTATTAGAAAAGTTGACTCAAGGATCAGTTCTGGAGCTATTATTTTCTATATGTATATACAGTGCATTCGTAAAGTAGCGATAAATTCAATATAAAAAAGGGAAGTTTTTCAAAAAAAACCCTTGGACCCGTGGATTTTTATTTTTAGTTTAGAGTTTTCTTACGTGAAACTGAAATATACGGGATATCTCCAAAATCTGATATGACGTAATCATTTTTTTAAAATATAGACACATTTTTTATTACGGATTTGAAAGGGCATAGATTTTTTATAAGCGACAAGGTAATTTTGGTTGATGTTTACACAAGGATATTTTCAAGTAATATTATCGTAAACATTAAAAATGAAAACATAATCACCTAAATTAAATGTTCGGATTGAGCACCGTTAACAATCAGACAATAGCCAAGGCGATTAAGGCGAAATTCTTTTTTCTATTTTGCATTCATAATGAACTCATTATGAAACCTAAAACATTATCGAAATGAGCTCCATTTCGATACGCTTTTTTTCATTTTTCAATGTTGGCGTTGTTCGAACACAGAAATAAATATCATTGCTATCATTTGATTTTAAGAATTTAAGTACATTTGACAGATAACATGTATGCACGTAGGCTACACAAACAACGTATACTGTATACAATTGACAACAAGATATATTAGTTTCTATGTCACTCATGTTTATATTTATAAATAAAATATCAAGTAATGTTAACGAAAATTAATAAATAATGTGTAATATAATATATTTCGCGGTAGCAAGATTTCAATTTGAAAATATCAAGTAATGAGAACATCTGCATACTTTATATAAAAATAAAACTCTGAACTTTCAAATTAAATAATTTCAATTTATAAATATAAAAAATGCAAAATAGGAAAAGTAGTATAAAAAACTAGTTCCATAAGGCATTATGTGGCACTCGTCCTTATTGTGCCTTATGAAACCTGTATTTTAATATACTATTTGAACATTGTCGATGCCATCTGCAGTAATGTTTCTAATTTTGTAGCTTATTCGTGCTTTTAAATCTTCTAAAGATGAAGCACCGCCACACTACGCTTTCCCTCGCTTTACTTCGCGCTTATTTGGATGACGTTTTTCCAAATTATTGGATATGTAGGAGAGGGACAATAGAGTGGCCAGATCGCCAGATTTATCTCCTCTCGATTATTCCTTATGGGGATACTTAAAAAGTAAAGTATACGTAACTCGACCAGCGAATTTCGAAGATTTAAAAGCACGAACACGCCAAGAAATTAGAAACTTTACCGCATATGTCATCGACAACGTTCAAAAAGAATTTCTTAATCGCCTTGGTTATTGTCTGATTGTTAATGGTATTCAATTCGAATATGTAATTTAGATGATTATGTTTTCATTTTTAATGTTTACGATAATACTACTTCAAAATTTCGTTATGTAAACATCATCCAAAATTATCTTGTCGTTTCACGTAAGAAAACCCTTTTATTGAATTTATCTGTTACTTTACGAATGCAATGTATGTAAATAACCACTAAAAGTATAAACACTGATAAAATAATTTTTTTTTCGTTTACGATAAGACCATTCTATCAGGTTATAAAATCAGAGTCACTATCATCAGGAAACCAACAAATAAAAACAAAACCCAGCAAATACTGAAAGCAACCAAAAATAGCGAAGCTACAAAATCAATGAGACATATAAGCAGTTATTTAAAATGGACAACCATCATATAGAACGCCTGTAAAAGTTGTCGGCGGCAATCTACGCGATACGGCGAACGTATGCTACAGTTGTGTGGTGGAGTTTGTCAAGAGATGCCAAAAATATTTCTCGAACAGAAAGAAGAAACTACAGTATTGGCCCGTCAGAATTATAGGGAAAGTCGTAGAAATATATTCAGAGAACAGAGATTCTTACTCTCCCGTCAGTATTCGTACTATAATGTCAAAATTATCAGAACCACTGAACGAACTTCTTTTCCCATAGTTACCCGGATCAGACAAAAGAAGATTTAGTCTTACACAGAACAAACTTAGAAAGAGCCAGGACAGATACAAATTACGTAAGTGCCAAATTGTACAACAAAATACCAGAACAATTTAAACGTAGTAGCTGCAAAGTGTACGGAACTTGGATGAAAGAAGTACTGGTGGAGAATGCCCGTTATAGCTTTGGGTTATTTTACAAATATGGCATACTGCTTTTCTTACCATTTGAGTAATTCAGAGTAATAGCGCAGCGTGCGCAACAAATACTGGGAGCCCATTGCTTGTCTTGATGTTCAACAGTTGAGCCAAAATAGTTGAATCGAAAAAGTCGTGTGTAGTTTTATATATACCCATATATTGTATAAGATGATATTCTTAGTATTGTATAAGATATTCTTAATTTGATTGGTTTTAGAGCAAAAATGGGTGTGGTTTAAGTGCTCTAGCGTAGGAAACATGCAAAGACATGTTCAGACATGGCATTAAATTAGGAATATAATATGTTTATAAACTTTATAGCGTCTGTACTATCAAACATATTGTCATGAATTTTTCTCTAAACTATATTTAAAATTTATTTAAAAATAAATGTACATTGTTTTTGGATATCTGTGTATATCCGATATATTTAGATAAAATGTGCGTAACCAAAAACTTGATTTTTGGAGGCCGTCTTTATGTGAAAGCTATAGCCGGTGATATTGAGTTAGAGGAGACCAGTTTAATATCTCGTACTAGAAAGTTGGCTTTGAATATATATATAATTAAATATATTTAATTATCGGTTTATTGTTTTGAATAGTGTTTTGATTGATTTTGTAGAGTTTTAGAGATAAATTTCTGGTTATAAATTTTGATGTATAAAGAGTAAAAAGCACCTTTCTTTGTCTCCAGTAATTCTGTAAGTTTTTTATTTATGAATTCATAAAATTTTGATTAATTTTATAAGAATAATTATCTTATATTCAATATTGTTATTTAAGAGATATATTATTATTAGTAAGAATAAATGATAAAGAGTATTATTAAACTTCTACATAAAAAAAATTATAATTGTAAAATTTTGCACGTTGGGAAGTCAAGGGTATTTTTTCATGAGTTTGATGTTTGCACATGTGGTAAATTTTGAACGTGTTTCAATATAGATTATACAGTGTGGTTCTCTGGGGAGAAATTAAAAATAATTTTGATTATTTTTTAGATAAGTTGATCGGAAGTAATTTAGAGGAAGTTTTAATTCACTTAGCTGTCATATTCAGTGAATTGTTTTACCTCAGGAATTGTTGACTGATGCAATATTGATCTTTATACTCTATAAAGATAGTTTTTTTTTTCTTTTTTGATTTTTTTGTATTAAATATTCATTTAAATTTTTATCTTGTGCTCATTTTTATCCCATATACCTTTACTGTTGTTTAATTATTAAAATAAATAACTTATAAATTATATAACTATATATATTTGTCAAGTACGATTGACTGGCGCCTAAATAATATTGCAGTTCCACGTTTTTCCGATTGGAACCCTAAGAAGAAAGAAGTTTCATTGTTGGATATTAACTGGCTGAGTATCCTAGTTGGGTAGATTAGTTGTGGATGATGGTGCAGTAAATATATAAACCACAATTCATAGCAATATGTATGTTTGTATATATTTAGATTTTTAATATACCCTATCCTCATTTCTTCAAACGTATATGTTGTGCAGAGATTACAAGAACCAACGTATGGATATTGATAAATATCACTGGTCACCACCGTTTAGTTTTCTTATATACAGGTTGATTCATTTTCGGCCCTCACCATGGAGATCTCTCTTATTATTGGAGATAGAGTATAGGTTTATATTTGGCAAAGTTGTTAAATTTTGTGTTTGTTATAAATCCGTAAAGAAAATAGACCTGTGACAAATGACCTTCGTTATTAAAAAAAAACGCGAAAACCCCATTTTCTTCTTTTACCTGTGGCACCGACATTTGGCCTTGTAGAGAAAAAATGAAAACACTTTCTTGTGACCATTTCTAAACCTCTATCCAGTGGCGTACTCTGAATTTTTATACGACGTTTCGTTTCTTTCTGGCCATCATCAACTATCTAATTTCTTATAGGCGCCATATTGGATTTAGACATCTTCAGAAAGAGTTTTTTTTTCTGATTTCAACCATGTACCACATGCTGACTATAGTTTTTGACATTAGGTTTTATTTGAAAGAATAAATTATAAGATTAAATAAGGTAGCCTTTGGAATTTCAATCTATCAAACATTTCATTTATTGTTCATTAATAATACAAAAATGTCATACACTAACGAAGAGAAACGAGATATGATAAGTATTTTTTATTCTTCGAAACGAAATTCAACAGTAACGAGTACAAGATAACAAAAACATTAATAAAAATACATAGAAAAGTAAACAATAAACAATTACAGTAAATGTTCAATTATCTGGCCATCTTCGGTAATGCACAATTGGGCACGCCTTCTGGCATTGTGTACTGCCCTTTGTATAGTTCTTCTAGGAACCGCATCGAAGGCATTCTGAAGTCTGTCTTGTAATTCTTCAATGTTTTGTGGCGCATCTACTTTATAAATATTATTTTTAACATATCCCCATAAAAAAAAATCTAGCGGACTTAAATCCGGTGATCTCGCAGGCCATTCAACAACTCCCCTATTTCCAATCCAACGGTTTGCAAACTCTTGATTTAAGAAATTTCTAACAACAGCTGCATTGTATGCTGGTGCGCCATATTGTTGCCACCATAAATATTGTAATTGATTTAATTGGATATTGTCGTCAAGATAGTCAGATACGTATGTACGTAAAATGTTTAAATATCTTTCTCCATTTAAATGTTCTTCATACATAATTGACGAGACGATAAGAGACGATTTGCTAAAATACCCATCCAAACGTTTATTCCAAAACGATGTTGTGGTCTTCTAGCCCTGTTTTGTCGGGAATTTTGTACTGCCCAATAGTGCTCCGTATTTCTGTTGAACATTCCAGAATTTGTAAATTTTGTTTCATCTGACCAGATGATTTTGCTTAAAAAACTTTCGTCATTTTCTATCCTTCCCATTAACCAATTACAATATTCTAGCCTTCTCAAATTATCTCCAGGCAGTAAAGAGTGACTAACATGGATCCTGTATGGTTTAAACCTACTTTTATGTAAAGTTCTCCAAACTCTGGACTGGCACAAATTTAATTCTGACGCTACTTCGCGTGTAGAAATTGATGGATTATTATTTATCTATAAAAATACAAGATTAACATGAAATTTGAAAACACGCTTTTAATTTACCATTTGTAAAATATCTTGTCGATTTTCATTTAAATTCCTGTTGTCTTGACCTTTACGCGGCTTAGTAAACGATCCATTCTTGACCAAATTTCTGTCGAGATCTAGAAAAATGGTACGATGGGGCTGTTGTCGTTCTGGATATAATTGTAGATATCTTGTACTCGCTACTGTTGAATTTCGGTTCGAAGAATAAAAAATGCTTATCCTATCTCGTTTCTCTTCTTTAGTGTATGACATTTTTGTATTATTAATGAACAATAAATGAAATGATTGACAGATTGAAATTCCATGGCTACCTTATTTAATCTTATAATTTATTCTTTCAAGTAAAACCTAATGTCAAAAACTGTAGTCAGCATGTGGTACATGGTTGAAATTAGAAAAAAAAACTATTTCTGAAGATGTCTAAATCCAATATGGCGCCTATAAGAAATTAGATAGTTGATGATGGCCAGAAAGAAACGAAACGTCGTATAAAAATTTAGAGTACACCACTGGATAGAGGTTTATAAATGGCCACAAGGATGTGTTTTTATATTTTCTCTACAAGGCCAAATGTCGGTGCTACAGGTAAAAGAAGAAAATGTGGTTTTCGCGTTTTTTTTTTTAAATAACGAAGGTCATTTGTCACAGGTCTATTTTCTTTACGGATTTATAACAAACACAAAATTTAACAACTTTGCAAAATTTAAACCTATACTCTATCTCCAATAATAAGCGAGATCCCCATGGTGAGGGCCGAAAATGAATCAGCGTGTATACCTGTAAATTATGTCTTTTATAATGCTGATTCTAAATCTGATTTAAAATTTGCTCCATCACGTCAGGATTTTGAGATATTTTTTCAAATAGTTTTTTTCAAACGACGCATTAAATTTTACAAAATTTCTTTTACAAAGTTACTTTTTATACAAAAAATATTTTTCTGTTGAACATTGGGTGGATATGTCTGAACAAGCCTTTGCATGTTTCCTACTCTAGAGCACTTAAACCACACCAATTTTTGCTCTAAAACCAATCAAATTAAGAATATCTTATACAATACTAAGAATATCATCTTATACAATATATCTGGCTATGTGGGTATATACAAAACTACACACGACTTTTTCGATTTAACTATTTTGGCTCAACTGTTGAACATCAAGACAAGCCATGGGCTCCCAGTATTTGTTGCGCACGCTGCGCTATTACTCTGAATTACTCAAATGGTAAGAAAAGCGGTATGCCATTTGGAAGACCTATGATTTGGTGTGAACAAACGGACTATTCGACTGATTGTTATCTTTGCTGCACGAAAACTTTCGGATTTTCCAACAAAAATTAAAAAAATATTGGTTATGCTAGTCTGCCCTATGTTACTTGTCCAGTACCTTATCCGGAAGACTTGTCAGTGCCAAGAACCATAGGTGTTTCGAGTGAAGAATATGATGTTACAGAACCAGAACAAGCAAGTGTCTCGCGATAACGAATATTTTCCATCTGAAGAAGATGGACCACACCTAATAAATAAGATCAGAATTAAATGATCTTATTGGAGATCGGAATTTGCCAAAAACTAAAGCAAAAATACTAGGATCTAGACTGCAAGGATGGAAAGTGCAGGCACACATATTTCTGTGTATCGTAATCATCAGAAATAACTGTCACAGTATTTTTCAACCGACAAGGGTCTTTCATACTGCAATAATGTCGACGATTTGACGTTGTCATTAGGTCACATCATCCCGCAGAATGGCATCTTTTCATCGATGCTTTGAATTGAGTTTGAAAGCTGTCCTTCTGCACATAGGAAACGTCTGTCCATCCATCCCCGTTGACCACGCAATCCACTTAAAAGAAACGTACAAAAGTATAACTTTTCTTCTAGGCAGAATTAACTACAAAATCTATAAATGGTATATCAGCGCAGACCTCAAAGTTATTGCAATTCTATTTGGTTTACAACTAGGGTCGTTCAAAAAATTTCTACTACATTGTTAAAGACTGGCGAGTTAGGGCTCGGTATATTCCTGGACAAAAAAATATACTTCGTAAGTCACTAGTCGAACCTGATAAAATACTTCTACCGCCATTAAACATAAAATTAGGTTTGATAAAAAGTTTTCTGAAAGCAGTGGATAAAGATGGCCGTGGATTCCATTACCTTAAACAGAAATTTTCCAAAATCTCTGATACAAAACTTAATAATTAAACAGAGAATTTTTTTAGGGTCCAAAATTAAACTTCTACAACAAGATAAAAAATTTGAAGAAACCTAGAGTGACTTGGAGCGTGTTGCTTGCAATGATTGTAAAAACATTTCTAGGGAACAGAAAATCTGACAATTATATAACACTTGTTAATGAACTTAGAAATTACCATATAGTGGGCTATAATATGGGCCTTAAAATACATTTTTTTCTATGCTACGTTCGTAATGAAGTCATTATGACACCCAAAACAGTATCGAAATAAGCTTCATTTCGACACGTTTTTTTAAATTTTCAATGTTGGCGCTATTAGAACACAGATGTAAACATCTAATTGTTGTCATTTGTTATTTGATTTTAAGAATTTAAGTACATTTGACAGAAATGATATACGTGGAAAAGAAAAATGCTACACAAACAACGTATACTGTATACAATTGACAAGATATATTAGTTTCTATGTCATTCACGTTTATATTTTTAAGTAAAATATAGAGTAATGTTGACAAAAATTAGGATATAATATTTCGCAGACAGCAACATTTACATTTGAAAATGTCGAGTATCAATGTGACTAACTGCATACTTTATATAAATATGAAACTCTGAACTTTCAAATTAAATAATTTAAATTTGTTAATGTAAAAAATGCAAAATAGAAAAAATAATATATAAAACTCGTTTCATAAGGCCTTTTTCCGCACGCGTTCTTTAAAAAACTCGTTTACTATATTGAACTCGTGCGACAAAATGGTGCCTTTTGAAATTTGTGTTTTAATATACTATTTTGCACTCGCATCTGGATTTCCGAAAGATATTTCCGTTATTGAAAAAAAAAATTACCAGGGAAAGTGGAATAGTGAAATGCTTGGTGATTATTGTTTGACATTGACTTCAGAAAGTTCTGAAGAACAGTATAAAAGAAAAGTAGAAAGAAAAAAAGTTTAAACAGAATGATGCCATACACTTCCATTAATGTTATTTCATTTACTTTTTAATATTTTTTTTTCCAAAACCTGACGGGCCAGAATAAATTTGTTGCTATTGTTAGAACTATAAAAGAAGCGAAAATTGTACATAGTTTCTAACGAAATATTTAAAAAATTAAAATTTGTTGACCAGTGTATTTAATTAGAGTTATAGATGATAAACGATTATAACTACACGGCTATGTTTAACAGGTAAAGTTTATTATTAGAATTAATGATTTTCAGCGGTGTTGGAGAACAAAATGTCGTCATAAGTGTCGCATATCGCATTATATTAGCAAAGTGATAAGAAATAGTCGGCATGTCGGCCGATAAGCGTTGCCTAGTAACTCACCTGCGTGAGTAAAATCTTACGTGAGTAATGTAAAATACACAATGGTTGTCTGACGATATAGCGTAAATAGTAATAATCATTTATATGGGTTTTATGGATAATAAAGTGTAACATAAAACGTGCTAACAAAATTGAACTCTTTAGCAGATATAATAAATATTAAATTTCATAAACTCAAAATGTTTTTAATATATTAAATATGAGAATGAAATTAATTTTATTTCCTAGGTTACCGGCTTTAACACTTAATTATACTGGCGACTACAGCTATTACATAATTCATTTATTTTAGGAGTTCTACATTTACATTTATTTGCGTTTATTGAGTGATACCTGTGCAATCATGCGTTTAATACTATTGAACTTTCAAATCATTCTATCTCTAAAATGTTAAGAGCTAAAGGAAACATGTATGCTCTTCCTTATTTGAATGCGACATCCTTTTTTTGTGATCATCCAAGTTAGTAGCTTGGATGTTTTGAACGATGCTTAGATGTTTCGAACGATTTACGATGAAAATTGCTCCCGCATCCACGTTATTCACCGGATCTCGCATCGAATGAGTTTCATCTGTTCCCAGATTCCAAAAAAAACCTTTATGGAGTGTTCATTTTGAGAGTTTAACTGACATAAAACATGCCATAAATAGGTAGATTGAGAAGACAATGAAAAAGTTCTTCGAGGACGGCTTAAAAAAATTAATTTATCGTTGAGATAAATGTATTTATTTAAATGGCAATTATGTTGAAGAACTACATTGTAATATTGATGAAATATGGCAAAATAAAAAAAATATAGCTAAATTTCTAGAACTTTGGAAACATCCCTCGTATTTAAATTGTAAACCTTTGCCTCTATTCTAAGAACGATATCTGTTGTATTTATAAATTTATTACCCTTTTTATTAGACTATTTCCCCTTTATTTATGATTCAATATCAGAACGCATTCAATACCCTGTTTTTAAACTCACAATCTATTCATAATTTCACGTTTCTTAAATGAAGTGCAATAAACTTTATAAAGATGAATAAAATTTAATCTAAACTTTGTATTTAGGTTTAAGATTAGGATGTAATTAGCGTAGCTTAGTGCATATTGCCAAATATTATTGCTAGCAGGTACTATCAACCAAGACCTTCAAAATTTCCGAATTATGTAATTATTTGGCCATATAATCGATACGGTTCTCATTATTAGTAATGTAATAGTTTGTGGGGGTAATAATGACAAAGGTTGCCTGGTATTTTTAAAAATAGTAAAAACAAAACTCTCATCCTAACAACAAGTAAAAACAAAACTCTCATCCTAACAACAAGTAAAATCAAAACTCTCATCCTAACAACAAGTAAAAACAAAACTCTCATCGTAACAACTAGATCCACTCATTCAGACAAAATCTATGTGATATATTGATGGCTATAAAAGGTGCCGAAACAGGAATTTTCAAGTTTTTTGTTTCTTAATAAAATTTGCTATTTAATCCTCTTCGTATTTTATTTTTCAATCTGTATAAAAATTGCGCTGGAGTTTTCACTTCTTTTTTGTTGGATAATAAAAATGCACTTTTAACTATAATTATTTATTGAATCTAAAGCTTGATGTATATAATTTTGATTTGTATTAGTGTTTGAACTCTTTTAAGAGTTCAATTTTATAGCTAGTATTGGTTGGCTCAGTCGACTTAAAACTCGCTGTAATTGGCATAGCATCGGAGAGCGGGGAGGTGCCAAGTGCCGATAAAGAAGCTGCGCTTTCTTTTTCCTTTTGCTGAAACTCAAGGCAGCGGAAGAAGAAGTATTTAATGTGGATGAGAAAGACCTGTTCTGGAAGAAGATGCCTAAAAAAACTTTTATTACACGTGAAGAAAAAACTTCTCTGGGTTTAAGGTTTCTAGAGATCGATTAACGGTGATGGTTAGCGAGAATACCGCTGTTGACTGCAAGTTAAAGCCTCAATTTACTGCTCCGAAAGCCCAAGACCTTGAAATATATACCTAAGGCTACCTTACCAGCGATTCGGAAGTCAAATCATAAAGCTTGGGTTACAGCTTCTGTTTTTGAGGTCTGGTTTGGTCACTACATCATACCCGAATGTTGAATGCTATTGCAAGTTTAAAAAGATTCTATTTAAAGTGATGCTATTTATTGACAATGCACCCGGTTACACTCCTGAAACCTTAATTGATTTCGAACCACCAGTGAAACTTGTGTTATTGCCTTCAAACGCAAGCAGCTTGCTTCGACCGATGGACCAGGGAGTCATCAAAACATTCAAAGCTTACTACACGAGGCGTTTGTATGCACATTTGAATGAAGCTATGAGGCAAAACAGCGAGATGTCTGTTAAAGACTTTTGGAAACAATTCAATGTTTTAGATGCCGCAAGAATCATTTGAGAGTCTCGGGACGAACTCCAAAAAAAAAACATTGAGCAGTGTCTAGAAGAAAATTTGCCTATTTTTTTTAATGATGTGGAAACAGCGCCAGAAACTGATTAAGTCGTCATGTGATAGAGGAAGTTGTTAATCTTGCTAGGCAATTAAATTTGGAAGTCAGTGGTGAGGATGTTAACGAGCTGTTGTATACACATAGTCAGGAGTTGACAATTGGGTGAGCAAACCGTCACTGAATTAGTATCTAACACTTCAGAGCCAATTCTAACAAAAAAGCACATGAAAATTGCAAGATTGATTGAAGGTCTTAGCTCAATTGAAAAGTATTTAAAAATTTTAGAAAATATAGACCCCAACGAGAACACCTTATAGCTACAAAGCAAGGAATAAGGAAATTATTAGCTTGCTACGAAAAAATTCTGTCCGAAAAAAGAAGGTACTGTGGAGTCAAATAAATTTGTTAGATTTTATGAAGCCATCGACATAACTGTTTTACGCAACTCATCTATTTGTTTAATACTTTGTATGCACTAATATGTACAAGGAATTGCAATGTTATTAAATATTTTTCTTCTAAATTAGTGTTTTTGTTCGCCCTTGGTCAAAATTAGACAAAATTTGTATGTACATACACAAAGTTGTACCCCGACTTACGTGAATTCGACTTAAGTGATTTTCGTCGAAGCCACTTATCGCGTAACTTCGTGGTATTACAAATGAAACAGACATGCATTATACACGTCTGTATCTATACACATGGACATACACCTCGTATTTTCTAATATTTACTTCTGTCAAAGACACGTGTTATCAGAATATAGCTATAAGACTTCGTCAGTTTGGCTAGTGAAGTAAAGTTTAATGAATCGCCTCATGGGTATAGGAAATTTTGTCCTATCAGGTGGCACCAGATAATATCTAGTGACATCTGACGGACAAACGAGACACAAGATTCGACTAACAGAAAATATATAAAATATTTATAACAAAAACGTTTCACAAAAGAAACCAAACCGAAAAATTACTAGTAATACCAACTTGTAATTGTTAGAAAATTTAATTTAAAAATAAAATAGTTTTAAATTAAAATACAATATTAAAAATACCATTTGGTGTACAGAAAAAATTAAAAAAACCGTTTCGAAAATAATTTATTGAGTAAACATTTAAAAAAATTTACAGCACAATCAACAATGAAGAATTAAAATTAATAATGTTAGTATTTCTACATGTGGTATTTAAGGGGTTTATCGTATTAAAAAAAAAACAAAAAAAACTAGAGATTCTAGTAAAGAAATTGACTCCATCTTACTCCGAGCCACTGCGAGTTTTAATTACATGAGCACCGTTATGGTTACCAGTAAATAACAAAAATAATCCTAATTGAAAAGTTATAGTCATAAACAGAATTCAGCACTGCAAATGTGATGCGCATCAGTGTATTGTATAATTGATGCAGACACTTTATTCGAAGTTGTATCAACAGCATTATCTATCAATATTGTTTAATGTGCTTGTTATTGCGTATGAGGCCACCCCACGTGCTGTGCCGTGTTCTATGTTTAAATTAAAAAAAAACAAAATGTTAGTTTAATAAACTGGAAATGTCTTGACATTATTTCTGTTGCCCTTTTAAAATAAATATTACAGACCCATTACAATGTAATTTGATTCACTCACATACTTATAGGCTAAACGTAGAAAAAGTTTTAATCACAGTATCGTAAAGTGTAATTTCTTTCTTATTTCTAACGTTTGATCAAAAAGTCTTTGGATCGCGATAGCCATGGGGTGTAAAAACCATCTATAGAATTATTTACTTCTGTACTTCTTTACTTTAAAGTACAGAAGTAAATAATTCCACGGCAATAGCGATCCAAAGACTTTTTGATCATACGATATTTTAATACATTATTTTCATATAAATATGTTACTTATAGTTCTAATAATGAATAGCAAAACAATCATGAATTACGTACTGTGTGAGTCAGTCATTTCATTTGGCCAATATAATGCATGTAACAGAATAATTTGAAACATACATGAGTGGGTAAAAACCTCACCAGTTTTGTATAATACAAAAGTATTTTTAATAATATAAAATATTATTCAAAATCTGGTGTGAAGAACACAATACAAATCCAATATTAATATTTTTGTGAACTTATCCTTCTCCAGAGACGCAGATACGTATTTCATCTTTCTATAGATTCCTCAGTACGCCCCTGTTGGAGAAGGATACCTTCACAAAAAGAACGACTTAGCTATCTAACAGAAATTATTAAGACCGTAAGAGCGTAGAAGTACATTCAGCGCTCCATATTAGCAAACGACCGAAGCACTCGCTCTGTCTACAAAACAAATGCAGAACTAACGAAAATATTAATATTGAACTTGTATTGTGTTCTTCACAGCAGATTTTTAATAATATTTTATGTAAATGGGATTTAAGTAAAACACTTATACTAATTTCCAGTATACAGGCTGATTAATTTTCGGCCCTCACCGTGGGGATCTCGCTTACTATTGGAGATAGAGTATAGGTTTAAATTTGGCGAAGTTGTTAAATTTTGTGTTTGTTATAAATCCGTAAAGAAAATAGACCTGTGACAAATGACCTTCGTTATTTAAAAAAAAAAACGCGAAAACCCCATTTTCTTCTTTTACCTGTAGCACCGACATTTGGCCTTGTAGAGAAAAAATAAAAACACATCCTTGTGGCCATTTCTAAACCTCTATCCAGTGATGTACTCTAAATTTTTATACGACGTTTCTTTTCTTTCTGGCCATCATCAACTATCTAATTTCTTATAGGAGCCATATTGAATTTAGACATCTTCAGAAAGAGTTTTTTTTCTGATTTCAACCATGTACCACATGCTGACTATAGTTTTTGACATTAGGTTTTATTTGAAAGAATAAATTATAAGATTAAATAAGGTAGCCCTTGGAATTTCTGTCTGTCAAACATTTCATTTATTGTTCATTAATAATACAAAAATGTCATACACTAACGATTAGAAACGAGATATGATAAATATTTTTTATTCTTCGAAACGAAATTCAACAGTAGCGGGTGAGCGGGGGAGAATGGATCGTTTACTAAACCGCGTAATGGTCAAGACAACAGGAAATTAAATGAAAATCGACAAGATATTTTACAAATGGTAAATTAAAAGCGTGTTTTCAAATTTCATATTAATCTTGTATTTTTATAGATAAATAATAATCCATCAATTTCTTCACATGAAGTAGCGTCAGAATTAAATTTGTGCCAGTCCAGAGTTTGGAGAACTTTACATAAAAGTAGGTTTAAACCATACAGGATCCATGTTAATCACTCTTTACTGCCTGGAGATAATTTGAGAAGGCTAGAATATTGTAATTGGTTCATGGGAAGGATAGAAAATGACGAAAATTTTTTAAGAAAAATCATCTGGTCAGATGAAACAAAATTTACAAATTTTGGAATGTTCAACAGAAATACGGAGCACTATTGGGCAGTACAAAATCCCCGACAAAACAGAGCTAGAAGACCACAACATCGTTTTGGAATAAACGTTTGGATGGGTATTTTTGCAAATCGTCTCTTAGGACCAGTTATGTATGAAGAACATTTAAATGGAGAAAGATATTTAAACATTTTACGTACATACGTATCTGACTATCTTGACGACAATATCCCATTAAATCAATTACAATATTTATGGTGGCAACAAGATGGCGCACCAGCACACAATGCAGCTGTTGTTAGAAATTTCTTAAATCAAGAGTTTGCAAACCGTTGGATTGGAAATAGGGGAGTTGTTGAATGGCCTGCGAGATCACCTGATTTAAGTCCGCTAGATTTTTTTTTATGGGGATATGTTAAAAATAATATTTATAAAGTAGATGCGCCACAAAACATTGAAGACTTACGAGACAGACTTCAAAATGCCTTCGATGCAGTTCCTAGCAGAACAATACAAAGGGCAGTACAAAATGCCAGAAGGCGTGCCCAATTGTGCATTACCGAAGATGGCCAGATAATTGAACATTTACTGTAATTGTTTATTGTTTACTTTTCTATGTATTTTTATTAATGTTTTTGTTATCTTGTACCCGCTACTGTTGAATTTCGTTTCGAAGAATAAAAAATACTTATCATATCTCGTTTC
Source organism: Melolontha melolontha (assembly GCA_935421215.2). Classification (NCBI taxonomy): domain Eukaryota; kingdom Metazoa; phylum Arthropoda; class Insecta; order Coleoptera; family Scarabaeidae; genus Melolontha; species Melolontha melolontha. Next base: position 73,094,776 of record OW285235.1, read on the forward strand.
TCTTCGTTAGTGTATGACATTTTTGTATTATTAATAAACAATAAATGAAATGTTTGACAGATTCAAATTCCAAAGGCTACCTTATTTAATCTTATAATTTATTCTTTCAAATAAAACCTAATGTCAAAAATTTTAGTCAGCATGTGGTACATGGTTGAAATCAGAAAAAAAACTCTTTCTGAAGATGTCTAAATCCAATATGGCGCCTATAAGAAATTAGATAGTTGGCGATGGCCAAAAGGAAACGAAACCTAGTTTAAAAATTTAGAGTACATCACTGGATAGAGGTTTAGAAATGGCCACAAGGATGTGTTTTTATTTTTTCTCTACAAGGCCAAATGTCGGTGCTACAGGTAAAAGAAGAAAATGGGGTTATCGCGTTTTTTTTTTTTAAATAACGAAGGTCATTTATCACAGGTCTATTTTCTTTACGGATTTATAACAAACACAAAATTTAACAACTTTGCCAAATTTAAACCTATACTCTATCTCCAATAATAAGAGAGATCCCCATGGTGAGGGCCGAAAATGAATCAGCCTGTATATTACACTTTATTATATGTATTAATAAATTGACGACATGTTTCGCTACGATGTAGCTTCTTCAGATCTTATATTACTACTGGACACGATCTTCACAAATGTATGGCTTTTTTCTAAAATATTTCAATGGTTGCACTTGTCTACATTAGAATCGTCTGAAGAGCGTGTTCGTAGTAATAACTATAAGATCTGAAGAAGCTACATCGTAGCGAAACATGTCGTCAATTTATTAATACATATAATAAAGTGTAATATATACTGGAAATTAGTATAAGTGTTTTACTTAAATCCCATTTACATATTATGGATTTCTAGCAAGTATCGGCCGATTCAATTAAAAATAATATTTTATATTATTAAAAGTACTTTTATATTATACAAAACTGGTGAGGTTTTTACCCACTCATGTATATTTCAAATTATTCTGTTACATTACTGCTTAGGTTATCCCGTAAGAAGTCGTGAAGGCACGAAAAATACAGTTTCTAGAATACGGCAGTGCCATCTTTGGAAACACTTCGTTAGTTCTGCATTTGCTATGTAGACAGAGCGAGTGTGTCGGTCGTTTGCTAATATGCAGCGCTGAATGTACTTCTACGTTCGGTCTTAATAATTTCTGTGAGATAGCGAAGTCGTTCTTTTTGTGAAGGTATCCTTCTCCAGCAGAGGCGTACTGAGGAATCTGTAGAAATATGAAATACGTAACTGCGTCTCTGGAGAGTATACAGTATACAAAAATATTAATATTGAACTTGTATTGTGTTCTTCACACCAGATTTTGAACAATATTTTATACTATTAAAAATACTTTTGTAATATAATACATGTCTGTAAAGCGTATTTCAGTAATACATTACAAAAACAAATCTTCAATAATAGTTACCATTCTATGACCGAAAATTATGTTCCTATTGCTATCTGTTATCATAATATTGATGAGTGTTTTCAGAGAATGGAGGCAGCTAGTGAACGTAAGATTATCATGTTAAAACAGGTAGATGAAAGATATAAATGTAAAAGTTAACAGTTCAACATTGATAATGATAATGTATTATGATTTTGGGAATTGTATAATATTAATAGTGGGAATATGTACGTATATTATACATACCTAATAGACTACGATCTGCTCGAGCTATAGAAGCAAATACATATTTTAGTAAATCTAAAATTTGGCGAGAGAAACAAACTATTGGTGAAGTTCTTCCTATTGCTTATAAAATAATTTTGAGTAATTATTGCAATCATAATAATTTTCTGAAGATACTGGTACCTTTAAGCATCTTTCAGTAATTTATCTACAGTACTTTTTGTAAAATAGGCCTTAGTTTTTTTACGGGACAGTATTTCAATCACAATGCCCTTTTTTCTTCTTTTGGAAAATATAATATTAATATTAATAATAATTTAGCTGCATAAGTCACTACTATAAACACAGCCCTAGATAGCCAAATTAATTTCTAAAAGATAAAGAAATTATGCGAGGTAAGAACTAAACATCGACCTCTCATAGATTTTTGATGTGTTACTAATAATAATAATATTTATTGCCCAATAGGTAACATTAATTAGAAGACTATAACAAACAATTTACAATGAATATATACCTACTTAATTATAAATTTTAAATTAAACGAAGATATAATTATATTTCATTAAATGTACATAACTATAATAGTCTCTTTAGAAATAATGAAAATAATAATGAAATAATGGCGTCGGTAACACAAACGTTGAAATATACCTAGATGGACGGCTAGGAATATGAAAGTGCATTTTAAACTGTAAATAGCTGCAATCAATAATCCCATTTACTACTTTCTGCAAAAACGATTGTTTGGTGGAATTTAAACTTAAATTTCCGGTTCTGCTTTTCAATTACAACGAATTTAATTAAACACACTCTTCGGCGCTGCATTAATCTTTTAATAGATGGTCGACCAAAAAAAAACGTACACGAGAAGTAGTTGATAACGTAAGAGAACTAATGGACGAAACCTCAGGAACTTCAATTCGGGTACTGCCACAACAAACTAACCTTTCATTTGGCACTTTGGCAAATATTAGAGAAGGATCTAAACTTATTTCCCTATCGTCTCACTTGCTATCAAGAAATCTATCTATGACTATGACTAACCCCGAAGATTAGAATTTTTGTCTATGGTTTTTAAATAATTTCGACGATGACCTTCTAGATAAAACTTTCTTTTTGGTTGAAGCATGGTTTCATCTTAATGGGTATATTAATTCGCAGAATATGGAAATGTGGAATACTGAAAAACCGAACAATTTTTATGTTGAAACTTATCCTCAGAAAGTTGGTGTTTGGTGTGCCATATGTAGGAGAGGAATTATTGGTCCATTTTTATTTAATAGAACCATAAATGCACAAAGATATCAACAAGAAATGTTGATTCCGTTTGTTAACCAAGTTAATGTACATGAGTTAACACTAGGATATTTTCAGCAAGACGGAGCGAGAGGACACACAGCGCAAAATACAATTAACATGTTACGTCAATTTTTTGGCAATTGCCTGATTAGCCCGAATAGCGATCCCGAATTTTCTCCAAGATCTTGCGATATCACTCCATGCGATTTCTTTTTATGGCCTATTTTAAAAAATTGTGCTTTCAACGTACAAATTCCAGATCTGGCACACCTTCAAGTCAAAATTACACAAAAAAATAATGAAATCAATGAACATCGTAATATGTTAACCAGTATTTTTGAAAGCGTAAAAAGGAACTGTGCAAAATGTATTGAGCAAGGCAATGGATAACTTCAGCATACTTTGTAGAATATGATTATTAAGTCTTATAATTCAAAGGTATTTTTAATAATATAAAATATTATTGAAAACCTGGTGTGAAGAACACAAATACAGGTTCACTATTAATATTTTTGTGAACGTGTCTGAAAATATCTCTAGCCAGAGACGTAGATACGTATTTCACCTTTCTACAGGCTCATCGGTTCGCCCCTGCTGGAGAAAGAATATTTCCAGACACATTCACAAAAAAGAACCACATCACCACATCACCGTAATTATCCAGACCGGGCGTAGAAGTAAATTCAGCGCTGCCTGTTGTCGGACAACCGAAGTACCTCGCCCCGTCCACATAACCAATGTGAAGTAACGACGCCTTTCCAAAGGTGGCACAGTCATCCCTCTAGAAACTGCATTTTGTTTGTGTCTTCACTCATACTACGGACTAACCGCATGTGTAATGTATCGTGTATTGAATTTTGTAAGCATGTAATTTAAGACGCGTATGAAGAATATTCTGAATAGTTGGTTTAGCCATGCCAAGTTCCAAACTGCGTCGGGCAATGGACTTCTTAGGACTTCGGAAACATGACTGTCTTACACGCTCAACATTCTCTTCCGATGTGCGTAGCCGTCCTGGAGATTTTTTGATATTAACACTTCCAGTTTCCTTGAACTGATTAAATCAACGAACAATGGTTTTGTCTGTAGGCGGATTTTGTCTATAAGTTCGCCGAAAATGACGCTGCACTAACACAACTGATTTGAACTCAGCGTACCACAAAACACACTGCTCTTTCTGCTGTGTTAGAGTCATGATGTCAGTGAACTGACTGATCAGGTCCAGCCTCACTGAAATAGCGGCGCATTGCAAGATGGCGTCTGCGCATGCACCCACTGACTTCAATAATTAAATCTAAAATTTGCTGCGTCTTTTGATGTACATACAAATAACTATTCTACCATTTATATTAAGATTTTTATTTCGCTTAAAATCCCGGATACCTTTTTCGATGAATCTGTATTAAAGTTGTCTATGACTTCCGATATAACTGAAAGTGGTTCACGAGTGTTAATATTGTATTTTAACACGCTAAATATCAAGATTACGTGCCCCAAATTTTTAAAAGTGTCCTAGGGCGTTAACATAGAAAAGTTCTAACGAACAGGTTACATGAAAAACCCTGTATTTATCAGAACAAATAAAGGCAGAAGTTAATTTTCTTACATAATTTGGTTCTCCCATCATTGCTTTTCAATTTTGAAGTATTTAACAAACATAACTTAAAAAGAATTTTAAATCAAGAAACAAGAATCAATATATGTATTTCTATAGCAAAAATAATATAAAAACTAAAACAATTATTTTGCGGCACAATATTTCTTTGGTGTTCCTTTTTGTCTGAGTTTCTAAACTTGAGTGAATCTTTTCTCACAAAACAAATTTCAATAAAACAAAATTCGGGATATAGTTGATTTTCCAAGTACATATTTACAATTATAAAATATGGATATACAAACTTCTGTTAGAACGACTCAAAATAAAATTGTTGTACATGTTTATTGATAGGGCAAATGATATGAGCTTCTATATCTAATGAATTTAATACACATATTATAACACGATTTATTAATGAAGTACGATATAAAATAATGAACTTTGATTTCAATATTTCTTTAAATTTAATATTCCATATTGTACACACAAATGCATGTATATATATAATATATCAATACTAACATATAGCTAATAGCTTAGCATATTTTCTAATAATAATCTACAGGTTCCAGAATTATATCCAGAGTTTTATCGAGTATTTTCCTCAGAAAAAATTGCAATTATCGTTATTTAGTTTTTATAAAACTTACATGATAATCAATAACTAATTATCATCCTAAACAAATTTAAAAAATCGAATAACGAAAAAGGCTTTTTTGACCAAAGGTTTGTAATTTTCTAAATTTAAATCTATATAATCAAAGATATGGTAAATGTAATCAAATTCAGGTAATAAATTTATCTTAACCCATAATTTGTTCAATTTATGCCAATCATTTTCGAACTTTCGAACTGTTTTTCTATTTAAGTGCAATCGTATGTATAAAGGAGCTGCTGAAAGATAAGTCTCTACCTCACTTGAAATATTTTTGAACATTGAATTGTTGAATACAGGTGATAGACTAGGTTTCACAGCAAAACATGATCCTTCAATCTGAAGTTGCTTGTAGTATGACAATAACTTTGATTGAATATTTCTTATAAAAAGAAAGCCATTATCATCTTTACCCAATACACGAGGAACCATATCTATAAATTGTTTAACTTCCGTATGGTTTAATAAGGGCGTTATCCATTCTCCACCTTCTGTGTATAAAGTTTGTATGGCTTGTAAGGCACGTTTGTTGCTTTTAGCGATGTCACTAAGATAACTTATCATTTCGGCGAATAGTTTCGATTTTAGCTTATTGCATTTAATACAGTGTGATGATAAGCATATTATGACTATTAAACTCACAGGATACAGTTTCATCTGTAAATAATAAAAGAAAAACTAATTATAATTATAATAAAAATGCACACTTAGCAAACACCATAAATCTAAGCATGAAAAACAGGGATATAAAAATAGACTAGTTTTATTCTTCAATATACTTTACCTCTATATACTTATAATGTCGCCTAATTAATGGTTTTATACATATACAAAAGGAATCAGAAAATCAAAATAACAGAAACGCACGACATTGTATTCTTATAATTTATCTTTGTAGATACCAAGGAAAGTTACATTCAACGATTAAACTATAGACAAACGAATGTTGACTTAACCTGTTATAAAACTTAGAAATGAATAGATACAATAGTTTAGGATTAGCTTTAAATGACCAACTAGATTTAAACAACTCCCCTCTACTAAATTTAAGATTGTAAAAATTTTTCCACCACCATTTCCCCAATAATTTTCACATAAATATTCCAATTTGTATTGTACATATTCAGTATTTCATCCACCTGATGAAGCCATTGTATGGCGAAACAATATTGTAGTGGTATTTACAATAAAAGAATTTTTTAAACTAAAAGTTTAATTACTTATTTCTTAGCGTTATTAATTGTTATTAATAATTATCCTATTATTAATATTAGTCGCGTACAACCGAGCTCACACCCTCAGATATGTGGGTCGAGTAAAATGTTTCCCTGTTACAAGCCGGAGGAAGTGTGAGATAACTCGACGTCTTAATAATAATCAGTTCTCTAAGAAATCACAGAGTTACCATACAAAGCCCACGAATTAATGCAAACATTGTAGTGTCGCAAAATATCTCAAACACAACTCAACAAATATAAACACAAAAACTGTTTGTCGCCACCTAGCAAAGTACCCTTTGACAAACTGACTTAGTATACATATAGCTCACACCATCTAGCGCTATAGACCTGCACTAAATCCCATTCACGCGCTACATTCAAATTCCGGATAATTCTGGGTTGTACCTCGTATTACACATCCCCTATGGTTCGTTTATGCTGTTTTTAAATTTTCTGATTGATAATTTCCTAATTGTTCAACATTGACGGTATTTACGGCTAGACTGTGTAGCGTGCGGCATTATTAACATTCACGATACTAATGATATTTATTTGCGCACTCACACTTTTGCCAATTACAAATTCGGCACCTATTCATACAATCTATTACCACCGGAAATATTTATTATTCTTCCTAAAACATATGGCAAACACACAAACAGGCGCGCGCAGGCAATCACAAAAGAAAAATATTCAACAGAGATTAATTAAGAAATTGTTTTACCTTAATAATATGATCAAACTATTAATTTAGTTGCTTCTACTCCAAATTTTCAAATTATGTTTATAACTATATAAGCAACTAACATCAATAAATAGGAATAACGACAGAAAATCTTTGTTTTACAACGTACCTTAAGCGAAGTTTGTAGTAATTTATGTCCTATTGTTCATGATCTTGCTATTATTCGAAATATTTTTCTACGTTAATTTATAGTTGCAATCAGAGATTCGCTTCATTTGTATCTTGATGTGTTTTAAAAAAAATCAAAACAGTTATTTGGTGGAACAGCAACGACTTAAGATGTCGATTTCAATGAAACCCTTTGGGAAAATAAAGGCCGCCTTCACAGTTTTAAAATAGCTATTTTTTTTAATTTACTCGGAAACTATATAAAATAAATTTTTATATAAAATTGCCTAAAAATTGTGCTTAGCTCTTATGCAATTACCACAACAATAATATTCAAAAGACCCAAAAAAAAAAATTAAAGAATTGCGGCTGCACATTTTCTTTTTGTTTTCGGATAAACATAAATTTCAAAGTGATCCCTATCAATTCTTGATACGTTTAGCATATTTATCAGATAAACAATAGTAATTTTTCTACGACCGCTAGTGTAAATAGCGAAAATCGCACAAAAACCCCTCTAGTAAATGCTTCATTACCAGGGGCCGGACACCAGGGTTCCATGACTCATCGCCCACGGGCGTACTATATTGAAAATTTGTATATTTAAAGAGTTTTTAATTTTATTTATATAATTGAAAAACAAACGGGTGGTGATCGATAAAATACGAAATACATTTTTATTTGTTCATTTTGTTGTTCAAGTTGAGCAAAGGAGTATTAATATTAACTAGCAATACTTTCTCAAGGTTCTCTTCTGTAAAATTTGTTCTCTTTGAATGAAATACATCCTTGTAGATAGAAAACGTCCTTTCTACATCGCAACTGGTTGTAGGTGCATACTGAAATATTCTTTTATTTCAACGTATTTAGCAGTCAGATTTTGAGATATTGTCCCCATACACAATTGCTGCAATGCTATTAAATCTGGATTTCTACTAAAAGCTGCGCCTAACTTTTGCCGAAGGCCACATCCGAAGTCACTTGCAATATTTTTCAAATTATTAATAGCCACATCTAATGTGGTTAGTCCATCATTTAATTGTGATTTTGATTTTCAAAATAAGTGATTAGTTTTGGCAAATTTCCGAAGTGTTCCTGAAGAACTTATATTTGGAATTTGTATTGGTTCCTTGCACTCAGAAACACTTCGAGCGTCGTCATTTAAACATGTAACATGTAACCATGGAGAGGGAGGCTGTGACAAAGATGGAAGTTTTTCCCTGGAAAGAGTCACTCTCAATGGTGTTTTCTGTAAACTTTTTTAAAAGCGGATACAAGTCTATCAACTTCCGGAGAGGTATCTCTGAGGAAACATATCCTAATATGCTATGCTGCATATTACTTGTGTAGCACGTGCTCTGCGCAGAATCTATGAATATATCCGAGACACCTTTCCGGAAGTTGATACGCTGGAACCCGCTTTTGAAGAAGTTTTCAGAAACGCACCATTGAGAGTAGCTCTTTACAGGGAAAAACTTCCATCTTTGTCACTGCCTCCATCTCCAGTAATAACTAGATGGGGGACATGGTTGTAGGATACTAGTTTTATGCAGAGAATTTTAATAGTTTACAAAATTTCGTTACATATTTAAATGACGATGTTCGAAGTATTTCTGAGTGCAAGAAACTAATACAAATTCCAAATTTAATAAATCAGTTGTATTTTCTTCAGGAACACTTTGGAAATTTTCCAAAACTAATCACCTATTTTGAAAATCAAAATCTCAAATTAAATGAAGGACTAACCACATTAGATGTGGCTATTAATAATTTGAAAAATATTCCAAGTGACTTCGGATGTGGCCTTCAGAAAAAGATAGACGCGGTTTTTAATAGAAATCAAGATTTAATAACATTGCGGCAATTTGTGTATGGGGACAATGCCTCAAAATCTAACTGTTAAATATGCTGAAACAAAAGAACATTTCCAGTACGCACCTATAACCAGTTGCGATGTAGAAAGGAAGTTTTCTATCTACAAGGATGTATATTTATTTATATATATATATATATATATATATATATATATATATATATATACAGTAAAACCTCTAATTATGGACACCTCCGACAATCGGACACCTCTAAAAAGACATTTTTTGTGGTACGAAATTTTATAATGGGTTTTCTTAACAATAGTCACTCCTAATATTGGACCCTCCATAAATCGGACGCGGACACCCTTTATTTCACCGAAGCAATAAAACATCTGTAAATATATCTATTAATTAAGGACAGACAAGACGGGCGGCGCCGAATAAAATTTTGCAATTATCTATGTATGTATGTACTTTTATTGCTGCACACGTGGAAGTATATCTACTCGGGTTTTTCCCATAATACATATGTATGTACAAAGTGCACATGTGGAAGTATATCTACTCGGGTTTTTCCCATAATACAAAGGAACGACGGTTTACCACTGGCCTACTCGTTAGGTGATAAGTGGAGTGATATGTATTTTGAATCAGTTTGAACTAGCCTTTGATAGTGTCAACATGGATTCTAGTAAAAGAAAGCGGTTAACAATCCAAGATAAAATTGATATTATTGCGGTTAGTGAACAGCAAAGCTTAAGTGTCCGAAAGCTCGCGGAAAAGTTTGGTGTCGGAAAGTCGCAAATTAGTGATATAGTGAAAAACAAAAGTGAAATAAAAGAACTTTTTGAGAAAAATGGAAACCTAGCTTAAAAAAGGAAGTTTCCAAAAACTAGTGGTTTAGCAATCGACGGAGCAGTGTTCAACTGGTTCTGTAAGGTGCGAAACAAAAATATTCCCATGTCAGGACCCCTACTCAAAGAAAAGGCGCTGGAAGTAGCACAAAGTTTACAACTCACCGAATTCAAAGCGTCTAATGGTTGGTTGGAGAAATTTTGTCAAAGACATAAAATATCATTTAAAAGTGTGTGTGGTGAATCTGCCTATGTAAACATGCAAAATGTAGACGATTGGAAAGTCAAGTTGCAATCAATATGCAAAGATTACTCTCCGAAAGATATTTTTAATGCTAATGAAACCGGTTTATTTTTACGCGCCCTTCCGGCAAAAACATTTGCGTTAAGAAGTGATAAATGTGCAGGAGGAAAATCTGCAAAAGAACGACTAACTATATTGTTGTGTTAAAATATGGAGGGTGATAAGGAAAGGCCGTTAGTCATCGGTAAAAGTAAGAAACCTAGATGTTTTAAAGGAGCTCATGTGGATAAGTTGCCGATAGGATGGATATCTAACAAAAAAGCGTGGATGACTTTGGATATTATGTCAGCTTGGTTAAAGAACTTTGATAACAAGATGAAGAAAGAAAAAGGGCATGTAATTTTGTTTCTTGATAATGCCACTTCTCATCCGAAGATTTCATTGGAAAACGTAAAATTGGTTTTTCTGCCTCCAAATACTACCTCGCATTGTCAACCTATGGACCAGGGTGTGATTCAAAACTTTAAGGCACTTTACCGGAGCATGCTTGTAAAAAGGCTTTTGGCGATAATGGATACTGAAAATTCACTAAAAATGGTAGAAAAAAACATTACGGTAGTCACTGCATTAATATGGATATCAGCTGCTTGGAAAAAACTCTCGCCTGTGACCGTAAGAAACTGTTTTCAAAAATGCGGATTCAATCAAAGTGACAGTGATCTAAGTGCAGAGTGCGATATAGAAGATAATATACCATTAGCATTTTTATTTCCCAATTTTAACATCACTAATTTAGATTTAAGCACATACGCATTAATTGATAATGAGTTATTTACTGAAAATCCTAATGTTTCCATTATAGATTGTATCGATGAAATTACTGATATCAGTGATGAAATGGAAAATGAGATTGAAGAGGAATTTGTAACTAGTATATCAAATATTTCAGAAGCCCATCAAAAATTAAAAGATCTTGAGAACTATTTCTTAAGCACTAACAGTTTTAACATTGCTAACAATATTTCTCAAGCTCTTCTTGAATGTGAATCTGAGATATTTAAACATAAAATGAAAAAAGCAAGACAAACAACAATTAATGATTATTTCAAGTAAAATCTAGCATAAAATATGTATGTATGTATGTGTATTAAGTATTGTAAATTTTTTTCGACTTTCGTCTTATTATGTGTGATTAAATTGATATGAGAATGAATATTTTTTTTCGTTTTTTTTTTCACCTCCATATTTTGGACACCTCCATATATTGGACATTTTAGGATTCCCCGTCAGTGTCCATTATAAGGAGGTTATACTGTATATATAATATCTTCGTGACCTTGGTATGATAAGGTAAACTTAATAAGTCGGCGATTAAAGGTCTGTCATTACTTCAAAGTATATATATTTAAAATAACTCTACATGTTTCGGCAATGATGCCGAATATTTTGTATTCTCTTCACAAAGGCATCATTGCCGAAACATGTAGAGTTATTTTAAATATATATACTTTGAAGTAATGACAGACCTTTAATCGCCGACTTATTAAGTTTACCTTATATATATTGTAATGATGCAAGGCATACACATTGAGCTGCATCTGAAATGGGAAAAATAAGATATACAAAGTAAGAGAAGGGTAATAAAAGGTTATGTAAGTGATATTATTAAGTATTAGTAGTGTCGAAGTGCATACGAATTTTAATAACGATAATATTATTTTCTTAAATTTCTATATTTATATTTCTTTCATTAATTTCTTTTTTATTATTTCTTATTCAAATTTCAAATATTAGCGCGAAAAACACATATTTAAATTCATATGCATCTTTAATTTATATCGACGCTAGTAAGCCACGCCTACAAATTGACATCTCGCAAATGTAAATATTTATCGTGCGCAGTACTCAATTTGTAACATTAAGTTTTACATTAACCTAACTTGTTAATTTATTAAATAATTTTTAATATCTGTAAGAATAGTAAAATTAGTCAAATTCCATCTATTTAAATATGTTGATAAGGTAAAACATCGAGACTTTTTGGCATCATTAGATAGCTAAGTTTGGTAAAACAGACAAGCGCTATCGGTATCATCTTTTGAAATTTATAAAATAGTAGACGCATTTTTTTTGACCGATCCTTAGAAATTTTTATATATCATTAATTAAAATCGCTAATTAAGTGAAAAGTAATTAAAAGTATCCTGCCTTTAAATAAACCCGATCGACGAGAGAAATTCTTCAAGAAATTTCGATTTTTAACTTATTTACGTACAACCAGGCGTCATACATGTAATTTCACCATTATCGCAAGAAATCAAAAAGAAATATTGTCAAGAAACAGTCACAGAACATCTACGGAATTGATTATCATTCATCTACATCGATACCTGTAATCCAACAGCTAGATAAGAACGCAGGGAGAAATTAGGCATCAGAGACCAAGACCGAAGAAAATCTTCGAAAGCGTCATTAGAAACAGCCACCCACGCCGCCAACAATTCGAACAGCAATCGGACTTTTTTTCGATCGCCGAGAATCATCCCATTTGATGCGTACGTTCTACAAAATAAACATCAGGATTATTATAAACACAGGTTACAGATAAAACGTATATATTTTTCAAAATTTTTAATTCTTTAAACTTATAAACCAATAAAACTCTCGATTTTGATTACCTAACCTAAACGTACTATACTTGTATTAAAATTTAATAAACAACCAATTTAAACGTAGAAATAGTAATTAAAAGGTACTCACCATTATCGTTAAAAGATTATTTATATTGTTATCCATATTTTTATAAGTTAAAACACACATAACCACCTTATTTTCTTAAGTAAAACCTTGTTGTCTTTCTTATATGTAGTTTCCTTAATTTCACCCTTTGCAATACATGTTATTTTATTACAGTTTTCTTTTTATAGCAATAAACATAATAGTTTTATTATCATATCAATCTTTTATTTGTCTATATTTACTTGTAGGAGATATTTCTTTAAGCCTTAACATTAATAGTTTACTTTTATGGAAGCAACTACTTATTACTAACGAAGAGCCTGAGATTTCACATTTAATTAAGCTTTTTAATTTAGTTTCATGCAATCCGACTAGTTGGTAATTTAGAACACAGATAGAGCAGTTTGAGGAGTTATATAAAGGCGCCCATCTTTTAATTTTAAAATTAATATTTTTGAACTCTTTCATTATATTTATTATCACCTCCTCAGCTATTCATCATTTGCCAGCCCAACGAGAGGCTAAGCATCTTATCAATATATATATATATATATATATATATATATATATATATAATTCAATAAAATTTTTTGTGAATATGTAAACACGGAAATCAATTTGAATTTTAACTTTCAAATTACCACCGAATCATCTAACGACAATTAAATGTAAAAATAAGCTAAAAGTTGGAAAATTAAAATAGGTAATATAGATGCAGGCAATACTTATAACGAATAATGTAATATTGAAAAAGTGGAATTAAGAAACTCATGTAATTTGCTACTCTGAAAAAACGATTCGGAAATGTTGAATTATATCACGGTTATATCGATGGTACAAATCGTTGCAAATAAGTGGCATAGAACAAGAAAAATCATTAAATTTCAAAGCAGTATTGATTAGAAATAGATATTGTTTGTGTTGTGTAAAATCGTATAATCAAACACGTTGCGCCGGACACGCTTCTAATGCTGATCAGAGGATATTAAACTTTAAGAGTGCATTCAAATAGAATATTAACACTTCAAGAATGTACTGAAGTGTTGTAAGTATTAAATGTTCCGTTTAATGAGTTACTTCAACTATACAGAGTTATACCATTCTTTTTATAGCCTGGCTGCTAGGAAATTTATTCCGCCGTTATTAATTACTTTGAAAAAACTTGAAGGAAGTTTTGGTTTACGAGTAAACTAAAACTTATTTCAGGTTGTAGGAACTACAGGTATTTATATACACATATATTAATCAAGTTGAATAGACACAATAATTAACAACAAGTTACGTTTTAAGTTTCAAAAAGATATACTGTAGAGACTACAAAGCTAGGTAAATATAAGGATTCATCGGGAATTCGATAAGTATATTTATATCCCAATCAGACTTCCGGTTTAGCCGTAAGCGATGCTCTGGGAGTTCAGCAATAATAAGGTTTCACACCCTTTCGTTCAACAACAACAAACACATTTAATTAAGCCTGATATTTTAAAATCATGTTTATGCTTAGTAAGCCATGGAATTAAAACTCAGTACTTGACAGTAACTGACAGTAAACTGTCAGCATTAACTTTGTAGACGTCCAAATATAAATAATAATGATTCGATTAACTGAAAAAAAGTATTGAAATTCTATCAGCATAATTGAAACATACATGAGTAGGTAAACCCCACCAGTTTTGTATAATACAAAGGTATTTTTAATAATATAAAATATTATTAAAAATCTGGTGTGAAGAACACAAATACAGATTCACTATTACATTTTTTGTGAACGTGTCCCAACATATCCCTCCCCAGAGACGTAGATACGTATTTCGCCTTTCTACAGGCTCGTCGGTACGCCCCTGCTGGAGAAAGGATATTCTCAGACACATTCACAAAAAAGAACCACATCACAACATCGCCGAAATTATCCAGACAGGGCGTAGAAGTAAATTCAGCGCTGCCTGTTGTCAGACAGCCGAAGTAGCCGAAATTCTAATTGATTTTAGTGACCGTGTCAGAGCTCATGAAGAAGTATGCGATTTATTTAACAATTTGCATCGTTTAAATGTTGCTCTGTTTGACCTATATAAACGCGACTACAATTATTACAGGAAAAAAACAGAATAAATAATATGCAACAAACGTAACAACTTTAAAAAAACACGAAAACAAAAATAATCACACATTCAATTACAAAGCGGTTAAATTACTACAAATGTACTTTTAAACTGTTGCTCTGTTTGACAGAATAAATGGTCACAAATATGCAAAAAACATCACAGCTTTAGAAAAACACAAAAACAAAAATAATCACACCTTCAATTACAAAGAGGTTAAAGTACTACAAACCGAAAAAAAATTACAAAGCTAGGTCAGTATTAGAATTAATTCACATTAAAAACAAGAAGAAAATGCCGATATACTTTACAGACTTTGCAATCAATTTTGGAATTACTGGAAATTGACATACAATCAGTTTGACCCTTAATCTAACTCGCCATTGTTTCACGATGTTCAGCACCGTCCTTCGGAATCCAAAAACAAGAATACCATTAGAAAACCAGGGAGTTTATGAAATTCCATGCCTTAATTGTGAGAAGACGTACATCGGCCAAACAAACAGAAGGGTAAACGTAAGAAAAGATGAATACCAAAACTCCGTAAGAAAAGACGAGAAAACTTCATCTTTGGCTCAGCATGCAAAGGAAACGTCCCACACGATAGACTTCAGCAATATCAAATTATTAGCGAACATAGAACATATGAAAACCAGAATAATCAGGGCAGCTATCGAAATTGAGAAACGTCCGGACAATTTGAATTCGCGAGATGATACCCAGAGGCTACCAACAGCATGGAAACCAGTATTAAGCAAAGAAGTTGTCAACAACAAACAACAAACAACAAACAAAAACACCTATACCGCAACCCAGCCAATACACTCCAGCTACAGGCCCAATGACACGGAGCCGCGCACACACTCAACCAAGTGTAACCAACCAGAACGTTAATCGGGTATATAACCACCATCCTAAACCCGACTACATCAATTTACGAGTAACCAGAAGCTGAAGCAGACAGTTATCGCAGACCTGATGGCAAATATGATTTTGCCGAAACGTTGTCCAGAAACCAGCACCGGTCTTTACGAAGACCAAATAGTGGAAACGCGGAAGAAAACCCGGAATCCAGTTAAAACATATATATATATATATATATATATATATATATATATATATATATACTATATTTATTAACGGCTTAATAGCTTTCAATAATTATACTTTATTATTCTGACAAGAATTGACCTAGGAATTCTAAATAAATTATGTTTTTCCACTAATAACATGATTAGGAAACAAAAGGATTTAAAGTAGTTACGGCTTTGGTATTTTTGATAAAACTTTGTTGACACTATTTAAGAATTAAATATTTTCTCGCAATAGTTGCCATATAAGTTGGTATTGGTTCTATCGTACTTCTAAGAACATTTTACTTGTAATCACAACATTCTAATCCACCACTTACTAATTATTAAGGTAAGAAATTCATATATAATTAATTTCTATAATTATTCTGTTTTAACAATGTTTGTCAAGGACAATGCCAAAATTCAAAAATTAAATAAATCATGGAATAGGGTTTGGAATATGTTGGTAATTTTACCAGAAATATAAACAACCACAATACATTTTGGAAATGTTAGTATAATATTCTACTTAGTTTCGCCGTGTATTTCGTAGCCTTTAATGTTTAGTTGATAATTTATAATTATCCTA
Source organism: Melolontha melolontha (assembly GCA_935421215.2). Classification (NCBI taxonomy): domain Eukaryota; kingdom Metazoa; phylum Arthropoda; class Insecta; order Coleoptera; family Scarabaeidae; genus Melolontha; species Melolontha melolontha. Next base: position 73,111,451 of record OW285235.1, read on the forward strand.
AATTTTCACATTTAACTACGTTCTTACAGATGCGATTGCATGTTTTGAGTTTAATTCTGGCAACAATATATTTACCATCATACTGCTTTAGAGATGATATACTACTAATGATCAACAAATTATTTTCGCCTAGCAGTATTTTCAATCATCACCTTGATTTCCTTAATAATACTAATAATAGTGAAATAGTTATGTCCGCTCTAGTACATGTCAAAGCAGAAGGCTCAAAATCAATATTAGAACTATTGAAACGAAAGGAATTTCAAGAATTTTCAAATATTGTTCAGCGCTTGACTAACCTGGAGGATACAGACTTTCTGGACGGGTTCATGAAGATGTTATTTCTATTTGTAGATGCTATTCCAGAGAAGAATGGTATTGACACTCCGCATAGTTTGCTTCCAATAGTTAATTCTACGTTGTTCATCAACACTTCGGAAATGGTCAAAGAATATTTCTCCACAATTATTAAATTTATAGACGCACAAATAACTGATGAAGACAAAACTAATTATAAAAAGGATTGGCTCAAATTAAAGAATTCATGGGATAAAATGCACTCGTTATCCGAATTTCAAGTTATCAAGAAAGTTCTAAATGATATAGACTTCGATATTGAAGCAATTATACCGTTTATAAAGCAATATTGTTATATTATACGGTATTTCTCAAGTTTTTAATTCTGTGATACTAATCAAGGCATAAAAACTATTATAACTTTTCTTAACAGGATGTCATCTATATATAGAAATAAGATAGTTATATATGAAGATAGTTTTTGTATTGAACCTTTCCTTATTAAAGTATATAAAATCACAGAAAGCACTAGTTTTTTGTTGAACAAATTCAACACTTCATATGGAATGTTGTAGGGAATTATGTTATTTAAAGTAGAAATAAAACTAATAGTTAAAATTTCCACTTTATTAATATGTAATCGTGAATATTTGACCACCAATCTGCGACCCTGCTGGTTAGCCCCTGCTGTTTTACTATTGGGAAACATGCGTACTAATAAAAATTTGAAATGAACTAAATATCCAGTTTCATTATCTTCTAAACGCGCGCTTTTTAACAAAGGTAAGTTATCCAAATCCAAATGATCATTAAGTAAAATTTGTGATTGTTTTAATTTATTAATTTCTAAGCTTTCCAATAAATTAAAATTTATGCATTTATTGTTTAAATGTAGAATTTTAAAACCATTATTGAATGTATGCTATTAAATGAATGGCAAAAGAGTATCTTATTATTTTTTAAGTGACGAACAATGTTCAGCAATGCATTTTTCGAATTTGTTGCTGAGATCAGCAACAAATGTCGATCTTTTCTTAAAAACAACCCGGACATCCTGATCCTTAGAGCTGACAAAGGTTAAGTAACAGTAGCTGTTCATAAAACAGAATATATAAATAAAACGGAGGAGCTATTATCAGACACCTCCACTTACAAAATCATGAACTCTGACCCCACGTCCGGAGTACAACAAAGATTGAACAAACTGCTACGCAATCTAAAGAACAACAAAGAACTAGATGAACAACTCTACAACAGGCTCACAATATTCAATTCCATCAGTCCAAAACTGTATACTTTACCTAAAATACACAAAGTCGAAGTCCCATATAGGCCCATTGTATCTTACACGGGCTCCCCTTGCTACAACATATCTAGACATGTTGCTGATATCCTCTCACAATGCTTTAAAAATAGTAGTCCTTATAATATCCATGATTCTTTTACTTTCGCTGACAAATATCAAGATTTTCAATTACCAAATGACTTTCAAATAATATCATTGGACGTGATATCTTTGTTCACAAATATACCAACTAGTTTGGTCTTACATGTACTAAGAAGCAGATGGAGTGAGATATCGGAGGTGGCGGATTTAACTTATGACTCCTTTTTTACATTATTGAACTTCATCTTTAATAATAGTTATTTTACTTTTAAAAATAAATCATACACTCAGATATCCGGTTTACCCATGGGTTCACCACTCAGCCCAATCCTTGCTAACTTAGTAATGGATTTTTGCTTAAATAACACACTTAAAGTACTACCATTTGAATTTGCATTCATACATAAATATGTGGATGACTTAATTTGCACACTACCTGCTCTAGCAATAGATGACATTTTGGAAATATTTAACTCATTCCACCATAACACTAAATTCACTATCGAACGCGAAAATGAGGGAGGTGTGCCTTTCCTAGACACGAAGGTAATCAGAAACAACAACCACTTAATGATTGACTGGTATAAAAAAACCAGTAATTCAGTTAGAATGTTAAATTACCACTCTAATCACTCGAATAGCCAGAAAATAGATCTCATCTTAGGCATGAAACATAGGGTTTCTAGGATAAGCCACCCTTCCTTCAAACAACGAAATCTTAACATATTGGGTAGGATTTTCTCAAATAACGGTTATCCACGCAGTTTGATTAACAAACTAATTTTCACTACACCTTTTTCCTACAATCAAATTCCAAGCAATACCATTGCTGAACAACCCAAAACATTCAAATATTACAGACTTCCCTACATTGTTGGTGTATCAGAACGGCTCTTTCGTGTGCTCTCCACAGAGGAAATTAGATTAGGTTTATACAATTACAACCCAGTACGAAACATTTTTAGTAAAACCAAAGACTTGACGCCTTTGCCCTTCCGATCCAACGTTGTGTATTGCATTCCTTGCAATGAATGCAGTCAGGTGTACATAGGTCATACCTTTACTTGGCTAAAAACTAGACTCGCCACGCACAAGGGTGACATTCAGACTGGTAAGAGCAGATGCGCCTTGTCTTCACATATGATTAACAATGATCACACACCTAATTTTAATAATGTTAAAGTCCTTCAGACTGTAAACAACTTAAAGTATAGAGAGTTTTTGGAAATGGTAGAGATCAATAACAACGCTAATTCGATGAATTTCAGATCTGATACGAACAACCTAAGTGCAAATTATGCTTACTTGCTAACAATAAACATAAACTCTAAACAACAAACCACGCAAAATAACTTATCTGTTACCGTTTAACACATTGATTCTCCTCAGTTCTTGCTCATTTATTAATTATATAACACGTTTGTTCTTTTTTGTTTTTTTTCTTTTCTAATGTAAAATTCTGTGAGACGACACATTCTGAAGAATAGCCACATTGACTTTCGCACACCAGTGTATAAAATTTTTGACCTTGATTATGAATAGTAACTTTTTCAAATTCGATGTTACACACCTGGAATCCAAAAAAACCTTTACCGGATCTTTTACACTATCATCCTCTAACATTTTAAGTATTAACTGTGTGACAAGAACATGTGTGTGTACGATTTTTTCTATTGTTCGTCAATATTGCACATGTGGCTTCAGAATTTATGTATTAAAACTTCATCACAACATGCGACATCTCTTAAGAAGCGATGGAACCTGCTTGCCCGAAAAAGGTATGAAACTATGATATATAATACTTTTCCATTTATTGTTATATTAATAAAATACATATTCCAAAGGTTGTATTTATTTATTATAAATGTAGAAGTTGTTATATGCTAGTTATCATTATTAATTGATCTTTACTTATCTATTATCCGACGAACGGAGAGCTCGAAAAGCGTAAATTATATCTAACCATTATTATTGTAATAATCATTATTATATATTTAGTATTTAATATTAATAATAATTGCCACACATATACAGTTATATCAATATATAGATAAATAGCTATTTATTTCTTTGCTTAACCTTTGTATATTATAGGAGATTCAGTTAGTCGGCGATTTAAGGTTTGTTTTACTTCAATATGTATATATGTATTTATAATAATTTAATTCTTAAATATTTCGGCAATCACTGCCTTTTTCAAAGAATTTTAAATTATAAAAAATTACAGTATATTACTATCGTATTTATTTTAGATAAGTATGACAGTAAAACAACATTTGAAAACCTTAAGAGCATAGTACGTTCGAAAATAAGAGTAAAAGTTCTAACACACTTTCGTCCATAAATCAAATGTTTACGAGATAATGTCGATTTTATTGGGATTGTAGAATAAATTTTCTTTCTTGATTTTTATATTTTTTCTTTAGATACGTTAAATACTCAACGATAACACATGCCAGTAAACATATGGTTATCGGTTTTGTTTGCTACTCAAAGTGATAACGTCACATAATATTTTACAGTAAATATCCTTTAGAACAACCTTTACTGCCGAGCCAGAGAGTTTGTCAGACAAGCTCGAAGAGCAAGTCGAATAATATTGTACAAAAGGTTTTGTAATTTCTCTGATTCGTTTATACTTATTTTATTGAAATTACTTTTTTTCATCGAAAAAAATGCGATATATTAAGAGTGCACAGAACTTTGTTCTTGGTAATAGTTGTTTATAAAAAAATAAATTCCAATTATACAGAATGCACTGATGGTTTTTGTATGAAATAATTTCTTAAAATTTATGGTCAGATGTGTGCTGATACTAATCAAGACAGCATGGGTTTGTATGAAATTAAGTGTAATTAGTCTGGATCCAGAAATCTATCAAAATATTAATAGTGAACCTGTATTTGTGTTCTTCACACCAGATTTTTAATAATATTTCATATTATTAAAAATATCTTTGTATTATACAAAACTGGTGGGGTTTACCTACTCATGTCTGTTTCAATTATTCTGATACATTACCCATGCGGTTAGTCCGTAGTATGAGTGAAGACACAAACAAAATGCAGCTTCTAGAGAGACGGCTGTGCCATCTTTGGAAGGGCGTCGTTGGTTCGTATTGGTTATGTGAACAGGGCGAGGTACTTCGGCTGTCTGACAACAGGCAGCGCTGAATTTACTTCTACGCTCGGTCTGGATAATTTCTGTGATGTGGCGATGTGGTTCTGTTTTGTGAATGTGTCTGAAGATATCCTTTCTCCAGCAGGGGCGTACCGATGAGCATGTAGACAGGCGAAATACGTATCTACGTCTCTGGAGAGGGATATGTTCGGACACGTTCACAAAAATATTAATAGTGAACCTGTATTTGTGTTCTTCACACCAGATTTTTAATCATATTTTATATTATTAAAAATACCTTTGTATTATTAAATATTGGGCAACAACAAACCTACGAACGACCACTTCACGTACCGAAAGTAACGGTTTGGTGTACTCTATCAGCCACAGGAATTATTGGCCCATATTTTTTTAAGAGAAAAAGCATAACGTAATAGTAACATCAGAAAGATATTGTCGCCCAATTAATACTTTTTTCCGGGCAAGGGTTGAACAACTTAATTGTAATTACTGGTTTCAGTAGGGCGTAACTACAAGCCACACGACGAGAATAAGTATTAATATGCTGAGTAATTTCCCTGCCGTTTAATTTCTCACAATGGGGACATAATTTGATCAGCTCGGTCGCCTGACTTAACAGCGTCAGACTTTTTTCTTTGGGAATATCTAAAAAGTCATGTGTATAATAATAGATCGCGTAATCTTGAAGATCTTAAACAAAATAATTCAAACGAAGTTGAAGCGATTCCACTGGAGGTGCTAGGCAGAGTGATGGATGATTTCGTGCGACAGCTAGAAGAATGTGTGCCAGAAGAAGGACGCTACCTACGCCATTTAATTTTTAAATAAAAAGCTCCCGGAATTATAGATTAAGATGTTGTCGTTGTTATTTTTTAGTATTTAACCAATAAAAATTTATTCCATATTAGAAACTGTCAATGTATTTTGGAGTTGCCTATATTTGTTCGCTGTTTGGCTCTAGAAATAGTTTTAAATGAATTTAATGAACAAACAATGAAGATTTAAGATTCAGTGGGAAAAATTTATAGTTTCGAAGCAAGTAAGTGTTCCAAGAGTTTGAGGCTGAACCATTGAAGAGTCAATCCAATGGGTTGGTATTAGTGTTAGCAAATATGAAGCATCATCTTCGATCTCGTCTACATTTGCTGATGGCGTACAAATTTCGAATAATTCAAATTGTCCCATAGCATTAAATATTAATCGTAGTAGTTGTAAACAAGTCCAGAAATGAAGTTTATATTAAGTCTGCTATAGTAATTAAGTCTTTACGGCTGCTCTTGACAGCCTGTGGCTATTAAGAGGGTGTTTATATTGTAACAAAAAGTCCTTTTAGCAACCTTTAGCAACTAGATATTACAAAAAATATTTTACACACACAAGTCGCCATAAATTTTTTTACGTCAGCTTAATCTGACGTTTTGTGCAATTTTTTGTTCCAATTGGAATGGTCCCGTATTTAAATGAAATGAACGATATGGTTTTAAAGGTATGTTGCCTTCATGTGGAAATGTCTCCCGACCATTGACAGCCTTCGCATGTGACTTTTCAGACCGCGTTTCAACGTCTAAAAAAATCGGTTCGTTTCAGAAAAGGTCTCATGATACTAGTCGGCAGAGAACAGCATGTACACCGGAGGTAGCAAAACAAATTTCGAATATTGTTGAAGAAGATCCCGACATAAGTGTAAAAATATTGGCTCAAGTGGGTAGAAGCAGCTATCTGGAGCTAGTCTTGGAGAACTCTTCATGCTGCTATACCCCTACCATATTCAACTGGTACAAGCCCTTACTGTTCCGCCTTATCAAGCGAGAAGGACATTTCGTGGATGGTCTTTACGTAAAACTGCTGCACGGCCAGACTCACAAGCAGATAAAGGTTTTATTAATATCAAATATTTAATTTCCACAATAATCAAGTTTGGTCTGACACAAAATCCTCAAGCAATAGTTGAATCAAGACATCAGCAGCATTTCAATTTAAATATTTGGTTAGGCATGATAGGAGGGAGACTAATTGTTAGGACCAGTAATTTTATCACAAGGCTTATCAGGAGCAACACACCCCAAATTCTCAGACAATACTTTACCAGAACTTTTGAAAGATCAGAGACGCAATCTATGATTTATGCAAGATAGAGATCCACTGCATTTTTCGTTTGCTGTTACGGAACATTTGAATAAGGCACTTCCTGAGAGATGGAACGGGCTAGCTAATAATTTTAATCTTCAAGAAAGTTTTGTGTAATTTTAGCAATTTTAATTAGTAATTCACTGTACAAAATAAAAATAAGTTAAGAAACGAACTATTGCACTAAGTACGAGGTGCATTCAAGTTCTAAGGCTTCCGATTTTTTTTCTCCAGACTGGAAATAGATAGAAGGATGTGCATTGTTTTAAAATGAGCGTGCGTTCGTTGTCAATACGTCAGAGAGATGGCAGCACTGTACGGCAGATGGAATTGTAGCGGCAGCGTCGAGAATGAGAACTGTTTTAGATACTTAAAATGGCTACGTTTTCCTTACTTAAACAGCGTGCAATCATTAGTTTTCTGAATTTGCGTGGTATGACACCAATTGAAATTGAAGGAGACATGTGGTGATGGAGTTATGGATGTGTTGAAAGTGCGTTCGTGGGTGCGACAGTTTAATGAAGGCAGAACATCGTGTGACAACAAACCTAAACAACCTCGGGCTCGCACAAGCCGGTCTGACGACATGATCGAGAAAGTGGAGAGACTTGTTTTGGGGGATCGCCGAATGACAGTTGAACAGATCGCCTCCAGTGTTAGCATTTCCGTGGGTTCTGTGCACACAATCCTGCATGACGACCTGAAAATGCGAAAAGTGTCCTCCAGGTGGGTGCCACGAATGCTGACGGACGACCACAAGGCTGCTCGTGTGGCATGTTGCCAAGCAATGTTGACGCGCAACCAAGGCATTAATGGGACTTTCTTTTCGTCGATTGTGACAATGGATGAGACGTGGATGCCATTTTTCAATCCAGAAACAAAGCGCCAGTCTGCTCAATGGAAGCACACAGATTCACCGCCACCAAAAAAATTTCGGGTAACCGCCAGTGCTGAAAAAATGATGGTGTCCATGTTCTGGGACAGTGAGGGCGTAATCCTTACCCATTGTGTTCCAAAGGGCACTACGGTGACAGGTGCATCCTACGAAAATGTCCTGAAGAACAAGTTCCTGCCTGCACTGCAACAAAAACGTTCGGGAAAGGCTTTGCGTGTGCTGTTTCACCAAGACAACACACCCGCACATCGGGCTAACGTTACGCAACAGTTTCTTCGTGAAAACAACTTTGAAGTGATTTCTTATGCTCCCTACTCACCTGACCTGGCTCCTAGTGACTTTTGGCTGTTTCCAACAATGAAAGACACTGTCCGTGGCCGCACATTCACCAGCCGTGCTGCTATTGCTTCAGCGATTTTCCAGTGGTCGAAACAGACTCCTAAAGAAACCTTCGCCGCGGCCATGGAAGCGGCCATGGAATCATGGCGTCGACGTTGTGAAAAATGTGTACGTCTGCAGGGAGATTACGTCGAGAAGTAACACCAGTTTCATAGTTTTCGGGTTAGTAGTTAGTTAGAAAAAAAATCGGAGGCCTTAGAACTTGAATGCACCTCGTATTTTAAAAATTAAACACTTATGACTTAGATTTAAAAATTTCATAAAATCACCCATTTCAAGCCAAACGAGAGGGAAGAGAACAGTATATGAGTGTGATCTTATCGAAGCATAGCCAGGATAATCCTTCCTGGTACCGGCAAGATATATCCTGGATACATCAAAATCCGACACTACATACTGTAACCGTGAAAAGATCATTATCAGCATATACCGTGCAGAAAAATATTGTAGGAAGATGCTCGTTAAAATACATATGGACTGTTACAATATTTGCCCGCTATAAAAGAGATAATGTAAAAATAAGTAGTAGTCCTGTCATACATTTATGCATACGAAATTCATCATAACCCTATTGCTAGTTAGAGAGGATCAGTGTAGATCTTAGCTTGAATTTTATAGGCTGATGTAGAATATACTATTTTTTTTCATTTATTACGAATTTTATTTGGCTTTCTTGTTATTTCTGTTGCATTTTAAAATATTTCTTTTACTTTCTTGTATTTACATTCTTTTATTTTAACTGTCTTTAATATGTTGTCGTATATAGTTCGTTCAATTCGATTCTAGAAGCATGCTATTGTTTTAGAATTGTATTTACTCTTAAAGACTAATTCGTTTATTTCCTATAGGTGGAGACGATGATTTGAACTTTTAATATATTATTTTGAAATAATTTCAGTTTATTTTTTTAATTATATTATGAAATAGTAAGAATATTTCGGATTTAGAAAGTTCATTTATTTACTCGGAAATGATTTTTTAGAAACTTTATTTATTTTTAGAAATTCCTGTATTAATTTATTCGTGTTTTTATAGTAAGATACTATTTAGTTTATTTTTCCTTATTATTATTAATTAAACTTATTGCGAATATTTTTGAGTTATAAACACTAGTATTACATTTGAGTAAATATATTACTTGTTTATTTTTAAATAATAATGGTTTGAATCTGTCCTTAAGATAAAAATTTCATTATAAAACCTATCTACAGGTATACTCACACTGGTGTCATGCAATTAATTGCTTGAGTTTGTCAAGGAAAACTCAGTGGAGAGCTGACAGAAAGAATACCCACATCATAGGTCCTCATACATATGCCCATTACAAGGGGGAATAGTATTGGTCGAATATACGAAAAGATCCATTCATACATAAATTTTCTCACCAAGGAGTGTATAGAGTAAGATTATATATATATATATATATATATATATATATAAATAATTATTTCGTGACCTTTGTATGTTATGGTAAATTCATTACATTACTGTTTTACTTCAAAATATATATATTTAAAACAACCCTACATGTTTCGGCAAATGATGCCTTTATCAAGGAATATAAAATATAAATGACAGTATATTAATATATATACTATATATATACTATATATATTTAAAACAACCCTACATGTTTCGGCAAATGATGCCTTTATCAAGGAATATAAAATATAAATGACAGTATATTAATATATATACTGTGATTTATATTTTATATTCCTTGATAAAGGCATCATTTGCCGAAACATGTAGGGTTGTTTTAAATATATATATTTTGAAGTAAAACCAGACCTTAAATCGCCAACAAATTGAATTTACCATATATATATATACATACAAGGTGTCTCGTATCTTATGTTCAAATTTTAGGAGTTTAAAGTAGACTTCATGTCAAGTAACAAGATGCAAAACTAATATATCCATTTTTATTTGTTTCAAAGTTACAAATCTATGAATGTGATTGTCAGATCATGAAAAAAATGTGATCCCAAAGTCAATAAAAACTGATTTTATTTAAAAAAGTTCAATTAATAATGTTTTGGAAATGTTCACCTCCTGGCTTGTGCCCGTAAGCCAACAGAAGAAGTACTTATCCGAATTTCATACTTGTTTTGTCGGATCTGTGCGGCAGCCAGGTGAATATGATCCAACAACTCTTCTCTAGTGTTCGAAACTTGCGCGTAGACTAAATTTTTCATGTACCCCCATAAATAATAGTCAAGGGGATTACGATCGGGTGATGTGGGTGGCCATGCAACAGGACCACCTCGACCAATCCATCTTGGATAATTGACGTTAACCCAATTTCGGACAGCAATTCCGAAATGTGGTGGTGCCCCATCCATGTGAAGCCACATCTCCCGTCGAACATTCAGTGGGACATCCTCTAAAAGACTTGGCAGTTCGTCAATAAGAAATTGAAGGTAATTGTCCGTATTTAACCTCCCGGGAAGAACGACAGGACCAATCAACAAGTCATCGATTAGGGCTGCCCAAACGTTAATAGAAAATTCATGTTGAAATTTAGATAGGCGTATAGTTTTAGGATGTTCTGATGACCACCTGTTTCTCAGATTTGTAACACCACTTCTCGTGAACGTAGATTTATCTGTCCCGAGGACTGTTCTGCAGAAATTAAAATGAAGCCGTGACTGTCTCAATATTCAGGTAGAATAAACTAGAGGAGCATAGTGGTCTGCCTCAAGCAAACCGTGTCCCCTGCAATAGCGATATGGATATAAGCCCTCATGTTTTAAAATTCGCCAAACTGTCGTTCGTGGCGCTCCTACTTGTCTAGCGATTCGAAGTACACTGAGAGTGGGATCCCTTGTAACAATATCTACTGCTTCTTCCTCTAAGTCTGCTGACAAATTTACTCCTCGGTCGAAAAGATAATCACGCAGTCCGCATTCCTGAAATTGTCTATAAACTTCCATAAACGTTCTGTAATGAGGAATGCGCCTATCGGGAACCCGATGTCGGTATTCAATAACTGCTTGACGTGCACTGCCGTTACAGTAGCCATACACAAAATGCATGTCTGCATACTCTTGAGAAGAAAATCGGTAAAGCATTTTGAATAAAGAAAACGTGTCCACTCACTAATAAGCTGTTGTATGAACTGAAACGTAATGTAATCCTTTATTAAAAAATGCAACGTTAACAGTCATCCAGTCCATTTGTTTATTGTATGATATTTATGGTTCAGCACTTACGAAATAAGTAAGAACCTTCTTTATCATAAATCGATTTCCAGTACTCTTTTTTGTAGATTTCCAAGAACTTACTGTATGCACTACGACACCTGTTTATTTATTTTAGGATAACATTTTATTATGCGACGTTAACAATCACAGGCCTTTTTTTAAATAAAATCAGTTTGTATTGATTTTAGGATTACATTTTTTTTCATGATTTAACAATCACATTCATAGATCTGTAACTTTGAAACAAATAAAAATGTATATACAAATTTTGCGATTTTATTACTTGAAATGAAATCTACTTTACACTCCTAAAATTTGAACATAACGATACGGGACACTTGTATATAAATATATACATATATATATATATATATATATATATATATATATATATATAGATAATTATTTCGTGGCCTTTGTATGTTATGGTAAATTCAATTTTTTGGCGATTTAAGGTCCGGTTTTACTTCAAAATGTATATATTTAAAACAATCCTACATGTTTCGGCAAATGGCATCATTTGCCGAAACATGTAGGATTGTTTTAAATATATACATTTTGAAGTAAAATTAGACCTTAAATCCTAACACAGCGTCCTAATATATCGACAGCTTTGTCGGCATTTATCCATAGGTACTGATTTGAAAGATGGCTTCTAATACGTTCTACTGCTTTCGTGTAGCACTTAGGAAGATAATATTTGTGTAAGGTGGATTCATCAGGAACATTTCGACCAGTAAATTTTTGCAGAAATGTTTTGAAGGTGGGATTGTTAAGTTTATTTAATGGAATATTTGCCGCCATTAAAGTTTTGCAGAGTTTTTCTTTAAAATTGTGAGATTCCAACGGGTCTAATTTCTGTGTATATGTTTGCGATGCTAAGTGACGTTTACAGTGCGATTTCTTGGAATTTTTTAACGATATTTTACAGACTTTGCAATAAATTTCGGAATCACTGGCAATGGACGTACAATCCAACTTGCCATTGTTTCACGATGCCATTCTCGACGTTATTCCATATCGTATCTGTAAAAATAATAATAAACAATGTTCTAGATCTAAATAAATGAAAATTAAAAATGTATGCGTAAGTACTTGAAACTTAACGAAATTCACTGGACACTTACATCAAAATAATTGGGAGAAGTAGATTTGATGAAACGATATTAAACAGGATCTATTACAAAAATTAAAAATTGAAGTAATTGCGTCACAATTCAATGACAAGAAACAGATGTGCGGTTAACTAAATGGATAGTGCTATTTGATAACTGTAGCAGTGCTATAGACTATTTATATGGTCCATCGTAATTTCGGCCTTGTGCATCCGGTCTCTAGTAATAAGTAATTATGTATTTCTCCAGTACTGTATATTTTGGCGCGCACTATATTGCAAACAGGCTCTCTCAAAAAATTAAATAACTTAATTGATATAACTCATTACTATAGGTATAGCGTGTCCATGAATTCTCTGTAACAGTTTACGAACATATGAATTCGATGTATTTGTAGGTAATTTTTGAAATAGTGGTTAGGACTTTTTGGGAAGTACTTCTAAATGGGCCAAACCGCTAACATACAATTTCCATCAGCGGGTAAAGTAATGGCTACAATTTTTTTGGTTTGTAAAGAGCGAAGTTTCTAACAGATCGATATTATGTTGCTCTTGAAGAAAGCAATTTTTGAGAAACTACCTGGAAGATTTCCTAAGAAGCTCTCTTTCATCTCAACAACGCGCCTTCTGAATGATTTATTTGCGAAAAATTTAGTCAATTGAGATTTCAGGTTACTCTTTTCGCCATATCTAGCACTAAGTGCCTTACTTCCATTTATTGTCCAAAATCAAACTTTTCCTTGTTAGAGATAAGTTTCGGTCAGATGAAGAAATAATTGCAACAACGGTACAGGACTTTGAGGATTTTAAAAAGATCATTACAAGAACAGCATAATGGCAACAACGGAGCAGTACTTTGAGGATTTTAAAAAGATCATTAGAAGAATAGCATAATGGCATTTCAGCATCGCCGCTCCAAATGCGTTGAAGTTGAATGTGAATATCTTAAAAAATAATGTAAAACACAATACCCTAACTCATTTGTTTCATTTATATTAGAGTCTCACTTCCTGTGAAATTATCCTGGTAATTTTCGTCACGTACACATCTAAAAAATTTGGTTTTGAACTTGTAAAGTAACTTCTTAGTACTATATAAGTCAAATTAAAGTAGACGAAGCTGTAATCTTACATTATAACTGTTACCTTATTCATTCAGGATTTATGTAATTGATAAAAACTTATGTAATATGTTATATCAATTAATATTTAACGCCTTAATAGCTTTAAATAATTATATTTCATTATTCTTGCAAGATTTTACCTAAGAATTCTAAATATAAAATTACCTAAGATTAAAAGTACCATAAATTGTTTGGATTTATTTTTCTACCAATAAGACGATTATGAAACAAAAGGATATCAATTAATTACGATTATGGTATTGTTCATAAAACTTTGTTTACACTATTTAAGAAGGAAATATTTTCTCTTAATGGTTGCTATATAAGCTGGTGTTGGTTCTATCGTAGTTATAAGAAATCTTTTCTTCTAATCGCAATATTCTAATCCACGACCTACTAATTTTATTAAGGTAAGAAATTAATATTCAATTAATTTGTATAATTATTCTATTTTAATAATTTTTATCAAAGTTACAATACTAAAGTGCAAAAATTAAATAAATCGTCTTTAATAGAATTTCAAATATATAGGTGATTCTACGAAAAATATAGCTAACCGCAATACATTTTGGAAATGATAATACAATAGTCTCGATGGTTTCGTCGCGCGATCATTGTAATCTTTGCTGTTTCGCTGAGGGAGTTATTTTCTTTAGGACATTAAACTAACAAATGTTTTTGGTTCAAACATTTATTTCATTCATTGTGACCCATAGTATAACATTGAAGACTACAAGAACTTTTATTCACGTAATCGAAAAATTTAATTGTAACCATATCAATCCTGAAAGCTTGCCGAGTTGTCTGTATTTTATTATTGTTTGATAATTTATAATTATTTAAAATTTTGACCTAACTTAATAATAATATTAATTACACGTTCTTGCAGATGCGATTGCATGTTTTGAGTTTAATTCTCCCAGCAATATATTTACCATCATACTGTCTTAATGATGTGTCACCAGATATAAGCAAAGTACCCTGGCCTTTCTGGGAATCTGGTCTCGTTAACAATGCTGAAATTGTCATGGCGGCTTTAGCACATATCAAAAAAGAAGCTACAAACCCAATATTGGCATTACTGCAAAAAAAAGAATTTCAAAATTTTGGAGATATTTTTATGCACATGGCTAAACTGGATAAATCAGATATTCTGAAGATCAGCTTAACGGTCTTACTACCATTGACGGTTATTCTTCCAGAGATGAATAGTATTGACACACCGTATAGTTTGCTTCCTATTTACAACACAACGTTATTTATTCAAAGTTCGGAAATTGTAAAAGAATTTTTGACGTCAAGAGTTAAATATATAGATGAGCACATAGCTGACGCCGACAAAACTAATTTTGAGAAGGATTGGCTTGAATTAAAGAATTCATGGGATGAATTGCACTCATTACCTGAATTTCAGGCTGTTAAGAAAATCGTAAATGAAGTAGGCTTCGAAATGGACCCTATTATACCGTTTATAAAGCAATATCTTTTTATTTTCCGCTTTATTATAGGCTTTTAATTCTCACATACCAATCAAGGCATAAAAAATATTATAACTTTTCCTAACAGGATGTCACTGATATATAGTAGTAAAACAGTTGGTTATACAAAACTGATTTTTTTATAATTGCACCTTTCCTTATTACAATAGCCTATAAAATCACAAAAATAACCATTTTAATACGTCATATATCATTTGGAAACAAATTATTATATCAATTAGCTTCGAGGATTCTTACTTTCGCCAAATGATATAAACTACTCAAAAATTAATAAGGAATTTTTACTTTTTTGTATTTTTTAGATAGTATGGGTAAATATTTGTAGTGTATTATATTAGATACATAATTGTACACAACAATTTAAAATTTTCAAGTACATTTATTCAGAAAAATCGTTAGATTACTAAGAAATTATTAAAAATGAAATAAGCAACATTTTTAACAATAGCTAAAATAAACATTTTTCTGTAACAATTAATTCTAAAATCGTGTATAATGGCCACGGACATCTCCCACAGCTGTACATCTTCGGGGCATACTCATAATGCAATTATTAATGTGTTCTTGTGACACTCTTCTCCAACACAGCGGTAAAATTTCCTGCAAGTGTTGCACGTTAACTGGGGGTGGATTATGTTCGTTGAGCTGTTCTTGAAGTCTGTCCCAAATGTGCTCAATTGGATTCAAGTCGGAAGACGTTGGTGGTAAAGGTAGATGGTTAATATGGAGGTCATTTATTGCTTGCATTACAATTTGTGCACGATGAGGTCTTGCATTTCATCAATAAAAACCATGTTTTCATCCACAACCTCACGAAAGTCGGCCACAAATTGCTGAATAATGTCATCTCTGTATATGTGTCCATTGACATTGTTTTCAAAGAGATGGAGGTTCGTACGTCCATTCAAACTAATGCCCGCCCACACCATGATACCACCGCCGCCAAAAGGCACCACAGCTTTTGTAAACTCGCGTCTATAACGGTCTCCTCGAGTCCTCCAGACCCTTACTCTACGATTATCACTAAATAAGCAGAATCTGGATTCATCGGTGTATAAATCATGCTCCCATTGAAAATTTTCTGCAAGTCGTTGGTTAACCCAAGTTCTTCTAGCCATTCTATTGGCATTAGTTAATTTTGGGCGTCTCACAGGCCTGCAGCTACGAAGATCCATTTCCCTCAGACGGTTTCTGATGGTTTGATCCGAAACTCTAACTCCAGTGGCGGCACGTAACTGTGTTTGCAACCATACAGCACTTCTAAACGGATTCATCCTTGTCTGAATTCGTATGTAGCGGTCTTGTCTCTGATTTGTTTTCCTCTCAGATCCACTACCGGGTCTTCTCCTTGCAGATCCTACCTGTTGGAATCTTGTTAGAGCCCTACTAACAACACTTGGAGACACATTAAAAATTACGGCAATTTCTGCTCCAGATTGCCCTCGCTGATGCAATAACGCAATTAAATCAAAAGTTTCTTTATTTAAATGACGTCTTGGCATCGTGAAAATGTGAAATAACGTTTAAAATGAATAATACTTGTCAAAAAATGCGATTTTTATAATTTTGTATTCTAAATTAATTTAAGGTTAAAATACAAGATTCAATATTTTATCACACAGAAAAGACATTTACCAAATAAAATGTCCACAAACGACTGTGGGCCTTCTAATTTATCTATAGTTTGAGAAATTACGTTAAATTTAATCGAATTAATTAGATCTGTTAAAAAAAGATCTAATTCCCTATTCATTTTTGAGTAGTTTATTTGGCATAAGTTACACATTTCGATAGAGTACAAACTTCTTTCAGCTGTTAGTTGGACGGAATTACTTCATTTCACTGAGAAATGTGAGTATATGTAATTATGTTATTTAATTTTAATTGAAAAAAGGCAATGTGAATAAAAATAACATATTTACCAATGTTTTACGTATTAAATCATAGAATAATATATATATATATATATATATATATATATATATATATATATATATATAATTATATCCTATTCGAAAACAATGTTTTCGAAAGTTCTTGACCGTATTTATATGTGTTTATTATGAGGTTCTTGCAATAGCGGTCGGTTTTGTAATAAAAAACAAGGTTTTACTCAATACGTTTCGGCTGAATAAATTCAGCTTTATTTATTTGGTTTTATTAGTTACATATCAATGAATTTAAAAATATGACGTTCGTTATTATTTAAAAAAATATAATGAAAACCATACTTCAATGGAACATCGTTAGGTTAGTATTTAGAAAGTAAAAACACAAGACCATACAATTGCAAAACAATTATTGAACAGATTAAAAATGTTCCAATCAAACACATTTTAGTTTACGTTAAGTTACAATCTGGTACATGGATGTTATTGGAAACAATATATATATATATATATATATAGATAATTATTTCGTGACCTTAGTATGTTAGGGTAAATTCAAATTGTAGGCGATTTAAGGTCTGGTTTTACTTCAAAAACTATATATTTAAAACAATCCTACATGTACATGTTTCGGCTAATGATGCCTTATATACTGTAATTTATATTTTGTATTCCTTGAGAAAGGCATCATTAGCCGGAACATGTACATGAGGGATTGTTTTAAATATATAGTTTTTGAAGTAAAACCAGATCTTAAATCGCCTACAATTTGAATTTACCATATATATATATATAAGGTCCTACTCAGAAATTCTTGGAATTTGAATGTGGAGTAATAATAATAATAATATTGTATTTTTGTTGCTTTCATACTAATCATGGAAAAATCTAGCACCGGACTTAAAATGCAATATATAGGTGAGAGTGTGATTACTACCTACCAGTAATAATCCTTATCATAATGCATATCAGCCTTTCGAAAATACCAACAGAAAGCTTCTGTGATTGGCTCGCAACTTGTGCCTAAATTGAAATAATATAAATTATGTTCAGAAGTGCTTTAAATGTTGGTGGAGCCAAGATAAGGTTACAGTGTCGAAGAAATAATTAAAATTTAACGTGTTTTTGACTAAATTTACCAGAAAATAAAAATGACAATAATTATTCATTTTTAGTTTGTTTTCGTTTTAAGTTTTTTATTGTGGTTATATTATTATGTAGCTTATGAACCAATCTTCTAGTGAGACTGTGTAAGAAGAATATATATAAGAAGAAATTTCTTACTTTCTTTGCCGTAATTATAATAGAAAAAAAAAAGGTAAGTGTATCTTGGGAGTAGCGGCACACGTAAGTAAAACAATATTTAATTCATATTGACGTTTCGGTACTATTTATTGTGCCTTTTTCAAACCTGTAATATTTATTGAAAATGTTAAAAAAATGATAAGTCTACTATGTTAAATTAAAATACTTACATTAAAATTGTGCATACAAAAAACACAAATTCCATTAATGATAGAACAGACACAAATAACCTCTCAACAATATAGATGCCCATTTTATAGCCTTTGCCCCCGTATAGTGACACTACAAACACAAAAGTAAAATTATATAATAAAATAAAATTGAAAACACCTCTCCGAGAACAGTCTAAATCAAGTATGGTGGGTTTTAATAGTTTCGCCATATATTCTCAAGTTCACAACTATGCGTGCATCACACTACTACGCCATCATTGGTCAGTGAACATTAGAGCCCGGACACATCAGGCCGGAATTACGATGAACCATATAAATACTCGATAACATCGCTAAATACAACACGCTGCTATTGAATAGCACTATTCATTCGGTTAACCACACATCTGCTTTTTGTGGTTGAATTGTGTCACAATTACTTCAATATTAGAGTTAAATTCCTTTCTTCATGGGCGTAGATAGAAACGTGAGGAGTTCTTATAATTTATTTGATTTATTAGTTTATATTTCGTAAGCTAAACAAAGTACGGTGTTTTCATTTATTTAGATCTAGAACATTGTTTAAGTTACTTTTTCAGATATGATACATCGTGAAACAATGGCGAGTTGGATTAAGGGTCAAACTGATTGTATGTCCATTGCCAGTGATTCCGAAATTTATTGCAAAGTCTGTAAAATATCGTTAAAAAATTACAAGAAATCGAACGTAAAACGTCACTTAGCATCATAAACACATATACAGGAATTAAATACACCCCCAAATCATCACACCCTTTGCAAATTTTACAATCGTTTTTAAACAATCCTTATTCAAAGTTTCAGTTTTATCCTGAATAATAAGTTTCCTGTTGTCACCTACAGAAACGTCGAATGTGGATTCGTCATTAAACATGAATTTGGACCAGTCATCTACTGTCCAGTGCAATTTAGACTTGGCCCAGATTAGAAGATTTTTGATTTGGGCTTTTGTTAACAGCGATTTTTCTTTCGTCTATAGTAATGCAAGAGCCCGCGACGCAAACCATTACCATCAAAAAAGCAGTATAAAATGTATACGCGAATAAATCTTTGAAGTGACAATTTAGTCTGTCGGGCCGCATGTAGCCGGAAAATAAACAAAGCAAATAGTTTATAAGCCCAATATTTTAGATACCTTTACTTATGAAATAACAGATTTTCAAGATCATTACGTTGCAGCTGGCGTTTTTCGGTACAAGTCCGTTCAGATCTGTCACCTTTCGCACGGCCCGTCACACGCCCGTCAGATTGGCGGTAAAGGGTGTTTTTGATAATAAACCATTACGTATATAAAAAGGGTATAAAGTTAAAGCTTACGACGGTCGCTACACAAATGACCCGGTCTGTCAGCATGAAAATTGCCGGAAGTATTTGACAGACCGAAATTTAGCCTAATGAAATAATATTGTCAATATATTGGGGTACTTTATATATCTAGTGACTAGTTGCAACTGATGTTAAGACGCTCGTCAAAATACGTTAGTTTGCATCAGTTCTCCGGAAAACATAGCTTTTCAATTTACAAATTGAATTGTTTCGTGTGTGAAAAAAGCGATGATCTGAAACCATTCACGGATGAATCGCTCGAAAAATGTTCACAAAGTCTTGCTTTTCGGAATATTACAAAGTTAAATAATTGAAATGTATGCGGTAGGAAACTGTAGAGACGTCAATTCAGCGAGATTCGCAATTTTCCAATTAATATCTTTCAGTAAAAAAATTACGAGGAATTTTTGAAAAAAGTCCGGGGTTTTGACTCTAGTATAATTCCCTCATGCTGGAAGTCCTTGAAATAAAAAATTCTAAGAACAATATAACGTGCCTTCAAAAATTTTCCTCATGTGAAAATAATTAAAGTTAGAATCTATAAGAGTAACAAATTATGAATTACAAGATTTTAACTTTAGTTATTTTCAAACTCCTGATGATGCCGCAAGGCGAAATGTATACATAGAGTTAAATATAATAATTGTGAAATAATACCAAGTGTGTTTTATTTTCCTTAATTTTTAGAACAGTTATTTTTTGTCAAGAAATTATTTGAAATTGTGAAATGAATACAAATGAATAATGAACAATTTTCACTATTTACAAAAAATATTAACTATAAAAATTAAGTAATAATAATCTTTACACTAATTTATAGATTTGTAATAAGCTAATTATACCACGTGGCCCAAAAGTCGCGCAACGTCAAAATGAAATACACATGCGCCATTCTCCCCCTAATGCAAGGTTGACGGCTGGTCTGTCGGCAGTACAGCGGTTGTCTGTGTGTGAAGCAATATCTTGTCGGAGTTTGGAAGTGTGTGAACGCGTTATCATGGCAACAAGCCCACATGATCGGTATACCGTAGCGCAACGGGTATTCTTGGTGTCTTCGTACTATCGTTACCATGCTGATTATGAACACATTTTTTCTGATTTCGCGGTAAAATTCCCTGACTGTTAAGTTCCGAGGCGTGAGATTGTTTATCGCTTGATAAAAAGATTCGAAAAAAAACGGTTCTGTGGATGATTCCAAGCGTACAGGCCGGCCACGTAGTCTGAGGACAGATGATAACTTACAAACTGTAGCTCAGAGTTTTATTGCCTGCGCGATCTGTCCGAAAAACCGCAAATGAACTGGATATTTCTCTTTCTACCCCACAGCAAATAATGAAGGAACTAGGTTTGAAGGTTTACAGACCACGCCTCTTACAAGCATTGACAGAAGATGATCCGGATCGTCGGCTACAGTTCGCAGAACGGTATGTCATTCAATGTGAAGCCTTTCAAAATTTCTTCAAAACAATTTTGTGGTCGGACGAAGCTCAATTTAAATTAAATGGGCGCATCAATAGACACAATTGTGTGTACTGGTCCACCGAAAATCCGCATATCACCATTTAAGAAGAATTAAACGTGCCTGGAGTAACGATATGGCTTGGTGTTTGCGCCTTCGGAATCGTCGGCCCCTATTTCTTCGACAATACTGTAACAGGTGTTGCATACCTCGATCTGTTGATGGAACTACGTGAAGAACTTGCCAATAACCCAGTGTTTGCTGGTCAATGTTTAACTCTTCAACAAGATGGTGCTCCAGCACATTACGCTTTAATTGTTCGCGAATTTCTCGATTAATTTTTCCCCGGATGGATTGGAAGAAGAGGTCAAGTCGAATGACCTCCGAGATCTCCGGAAGTAACCCCACTAGATTTCGCTGTGTGGGGTATTTTAAAGGATAAGGTATTCCATCATCAGTTGCCGGATATTGAGACCATGAAAAATGTTATAACCGAAGAAGTCGCCAAACTCAGTGATGACATACAATTACTTCAGCGCATTTGTAACGCGGTTAAAAAGCGATGTCTGAGATGCATTGAAGAAGGTGGAGAACACACATAAGCTGTGATCCCAAAGAGTCAGTTTTTGTTCAAACATATTTGTATTATTTTTATTATAGAAGAATAAATTTTGTATTTGTACTACACAATTTCATTTCTTTTTTTTCATTCGGTTGCGCGACCTTTGGGCCACACTGTATGTTACAGATTCTTTTATCCTAACTTTTCGCAACAAAGGAAGCATAATATCCTAGTTTCCTGATTTAGTCAATAAAATATTCCCAAAAGAATTCCATATAATCTACCGTCGGGTATATTTTTATAATCAACTAAATATCTTCAGAAACAAACGGATTATTAACATTATTGCACTGCCTGACACCATGTGTAAGAGAGAGAACCGAAGTAAAGAAAACATCAGTTTCTGAAATTATCCATAAAGAAATTATTTTACGTGACGTAGGTCTTATAATTTAGATGTCAATAAATATACTATATTTTATTAATTTTGGAGGCTTGAAACATCTTTCAACCATTTCTTTTTGCCGTCCGTCGGTTCAACGAAAAACATATTGCTGAGTATTATATTGCTCTAGTGCAAACTTTTAATTCTTTGTGAATTAGCTTTAATGGTATTTCGGCAAGAGCCTTCATTTTCAATGCATTGCTAACCTGTTGTCTATTAAGAGTAACATCTTCCATATGATTGTGTTCAAGATTTGTTTTCAGTATAGTTATTTCGTCGTCCGCAGTGCAGATTTTCGAAGGACACTTTCTGTTAATACACCGCCAACGGGTTTCTCCACATTTTGCTACATAAGCTTTAGAAAATTATTTAATAATAATAATTTGTTTCCCTTTTCACTTATCATACACTTTAAGTTAGTTCTTCACTTACACGTTTTCGACTGAATATAAATATAATCGAACTGATTCATATATTCATATATATATATATATATATATACAGGGTCCGGCAACGAAGGGGGACGGAAGATTACACGCGTATTTGAAAGTTAGTCAAATATTTAGTCATCGGATATCCTTCCGTACCATCAAGCGCACGTTTTAAAAATATTTTGTTTTATACAGGGTGTTCCAGATGGAAATGCCAGACTAAATTTGCATTTTTTTAAATGGAACACCCTGTATATTAATAGATAAAATGATCCGCGCTTGAAAGCTGGTTACATCGATATAATGTTATATGGGTCTAAAGTTGATAGTTTCTGTGCAAATAATTATTTTACTTGATAAATTGATACATTTCAGTAGGCTATTCTGCATAAGGAAAATCAAAAGATCCGAAACCAACATAATAGAATATTTTCTAATAGTATGCACTTTCGTTGCTACGTGAAATAAATTCTGCAACTGTTCGCGTTATACAGGGTGTTCACAATTTCGCAAAATCGAAGATATCTCGTAATTTTTAAATGGAACACCCTGTATATCTTTAGCTCATTGTAAAGCCCTTTTACTACGCTTTCTATTGATACCTCATTTGATGCACCTAGGATGGATCATTTGCTAATTATTTCTTTTTAGAATTGAATTAATGAAAAATGCTTGTATTTTTAGTAGCTAATTTGCGCTTTTAAACTTTCTGTAAGATCGGATATTCAACAAATTATCCATAAATGGTCTATAACAAGAAGAAGCCCCATTAAGTACGAGAAACAGTTGGTTTTCACTCAGCGGTGAAAGCAAACATTAAATTAATATAAAATAATATAGCATTTTCAATAGATTCACTTCTGATCAAGTTATCTGGTGTCAGTTTTAAGCTTGTATACTTAATAACCAAGTTGTCAAAAATTTCGTTCCATCATACACAGTATTTCGTTCAATCTTTAAAAGAAGTTGCTATAATGACTAATTTTAGTATTCAAGAAATGGTGAATATGATATTTATTCTTGGGGAGTGTACAAGAAATTGTCTCCTAGCAAGTAGAGTATATGCAGAGAGATTTCCAAACCTTGAAGGAAAGTCAAGACCGGAAGCATTTGAAAGATTATTAGAGAGATTTACAGAAACTGGTAGTGTAACATACAAGAAGAGAGAAATAAATAAGCTGGTAATCATTGAAAAAAACGAATTGGCCGTATTATTAACAATACAGGAAAATCCACATATAAGTATAGACGGTATTTCAAAGGTAACAGCTATTGAGATAGGAGCGTACGAAGAATTTTAAGAAGTCATAAGTATCATCCGTACCATATGGAATTAAATCAGGAATTGCATGGTGATGATTTCATTAAAAGAACAGACTTTTGTGGTTGGTTGTTAAATAAAATGCGAGAAATGCCAAATATTTTAACAAAGATTTTGTTTAGCGATGAGGCTACTTTCAAAAGTAATGGCGCGGTAAATAAACATAACATGCATTATTACGCAACAGAAAACCCGCATTGGATACGTCATGTAGACAATCAGAATAGATGGTCTCTTAACGTCTGGGGAGGTATACTTGGTCCAAATATCATTGGGCCGTACTTTTTCGATGGAACCGTTACAGGCGATACGTATTTTGCATTTTTGCAGAACGAACTGCCTAATTTACTTGAACATGTGGATGCTGACACCCGACAAATTTTCTGGTTGCAACACGATGGTGCACCTGGTCATTACATCCTTAACGTTAGGGAGTTTCAAGGGCGATGGAAGGAAGACAAATGGATAGGACGAGGTGGTCCAATCGCTTGGCCTCCACGAAGTCCAGATCTTACTGTCTTGGACTTCTACTTTTGGGGATATGTCAAGGCTCTAGTTTATGTGGAAGTTCCTACAACAAGGGAAAATATGATGGAACGCATAAGAGAGGCATTTAGAAATGTTCGCCATGAAACATTACAGCATGTTCAACAGAATTTCACCAGGCGACTTCATTTATGTATTGAGAGACATGGAAGGACATTTGAAAGTTTTCTTTGATTTATTTGCACTTACTATTTACATTTACTTTATTTTTATTTACTGTGCTACTACTTTTGTTAATTAAATTTGATGTTGTGGTTAATAATTATAATTAGTATTTATTTAAATTAGTGCAAACTTTTAATACTACTCGTACTTGATTCTTTCCTACATGATTTCGATTTATGTTAAGCTAATTAGGTATGTATTGTTTCATATTAGGTATTCGTAAAATAGTTGGTTTTACAAAATTCTTTAAAATATAAATTAATTAGTGCAAATTTTTTATTAAACTTACACCAGATAACTTGATCAGCAGTGAATCTATTGAACATGCTATATTACTTTATATTAATTTAATGTTTGCTTTCACCGCTGAGTGAAAATCAACTGTTTCTCGTACTGAATGGGATTTTTTCTTGTTATAGACCATTTATGGATAATTTGTTGAATATCCGATCTTACAGAAGGTTTAAAAGCGCAAATTAGCTACTAAAAATACAAGCATTTTTCATTAATTCTACTCTAAAAAGAAATAATTAGCAAATGATCCATCCTAGGTGCATCAAATGAGGTATCAATAGAAAGTGTAGTAAGAGGGCTTTTCGATGAGCTACAAATATACAGGGTGTTCCATTTAAAAATTACGAGATATCTTCGATTTTGCGAAATTGTGAACACCCTGTATAACGCGAGCAGTTGCAGAATGTATTTCACGTGGCAACGAAAGTGCATACTAGTAGAAAATATTCTATTCTATTGGTTTCGGATCTTTTGATTTTCCTTATGCAGAATAGCCTACTGAAATGTATCAATTTATCAAGTAAAATAATTATTTACGCGGAAACTATCAACTTTAGACCCATACAACATTATATCGATGTAACCAGCCTTCAAGCGCGGATCATTTTATCTATTAATATACAGGGTGTTCCATTTAAAAAAATGCAACTTTTGTCTGGCATTTCCATCTCGAACACCCTGTATAAAACAAAATATTTTTAAAACGTGCGCTTGATGGTACGGAAGGATATCCGATGACTAAATATTTGACTAACTTTCAAATACGTGTGTAATCTTCCGTCCCCGCTTCGTTGCCGGACCCTGTATATATATAATATATATATATATATATATATATATATAATATTTTCGTGACCTTGGTATGATATGGTAAACTTAGTAAGTCGGCGATTAAAGGTCTGGTTTATAAAAACCAGACCTTTAATCGCCGACTTATTAAGTTTACCATATATATATATATATATATATATATATATATATATATATATATATATATATGCGTACAAATTAGAGACCGGACACATCGGGTTGAAATGACGTCGTCAATCCGTGAGTGCTTCTACGAAATATACTAGGCGCCAGTGAAAAATTCATGATAATTTATATACTTATTTTTAATTAAACAGCGGTAAAGGCCAGAACATAAAATCAAAGACAGGATAAAATTTAAACTGAATATTTAATACAAAAAATAAAAAAGAAAAAAAATCTATCTTTATAAAGTATAAAGATTATGTATTTACAATAATACATGAGGTAAAATATATCCACTGTACATTTGACCGCTAAGTGGATGAAAAAACTTCCTCTTAATTCCGAACAAGCTTATCTAAAATAATAAAGTTATTTTTAATTTCTCCCCAGAGAACCACACTGTATAATAATACTGATACACGATCAAAATTTACACATGCGCAAACTAACATGTACAAAAAAACCCTTGACTCAACTCGACCAAAATCTTACAATTATAATATTTACTACATAGAAATTTTAATAATAAACTGTATTTTTTATTCTTAATAATTCAATGCTCAATGTTTTTTTGTACTAAGACGTCTTATGAATATAATATTACTTACATAAAAAGTATGCTGGAGACTAACTAGAAGGTGCTTATAACTTTTTATACCTCAAAATTTATTACGAGAATTAATCACTACAATTCTACTACATCAATCAAACACTTTTCAAACAATTAACCGGCTTAATTAAATATATTTAATTATATTTCATTCAAAGCCACCTTCAACTATAAGATATTAGACACGTCTCCCCCTCTCTATAGGCCTCAACTTTCACATCCTATCGACCTCGGTAAAACAAGTTTTTTATCTTAGCACATAAAATAACATTTTGAATATACACATATCTCCAAAAATAAAAGTACATTTATATTAATTAAATAATATTAAATTATTATTTTAGGAAAAATCCATAGCAATATGTAATGTAGGCCTTGACTACATACATATAAAATGGGTTTTCCCCGCGATTCTCACAGAAATCTATTATACCTGATTTAGCGTTATGAACGTGTTAAGAACCTTTTCAAAACAGTGCGTCATAAAAATGGAGTTCGTTAGGTAGAAATGGGAAACCCGAAGTGGCCAAAATCTCAATAAATGCATAAAAATTTATACATGAAATTCCCGTAAATATTTTATAATATAGAGTGTTTTTTACAGATTCATTATATGCAGGGCTTTTTACATAAAATTTCATTAAAATATTCTAGGGCTTGAAAAAATTTCACTGTAAAGAGTTTTTCACTATATATAGTTTCACTATAAACAGTGTCGACTGTATATTAGAAATATGTATATAAATAAGTCAAATTAAAGTATTGCAAAAGAAGCTTACCCCTAACTGTTACCTCATACATTAAGGACTTATATAGGTGCTAAAAATTGTGTAATATGATATGACAATTATAATAAAATTTTATTAACGCCTTAATAGCGTTGAATAATTATCCTGCATTATTCTTCCAGGAATGGACCTAGAAATTCTAAATATCAAATTATCTAAGATTAAAGGTACAATAAATTGTTTAGATTTATTTTTCTACTAATAACACAATTATGAAACAAAAGCATATAAATTAGTTACGATTTTGGTATTGTTTATAAAACTTTGTTGACACTATTTAAAAATCAAATATTTTCTCTCAATAGTTGCCATATAAGCTGGTATTGATTCTATCGTAGTTATAAGCACACTTTTCTTCTGATCACAACATTCTAATCCACGACCTATAATTTTATTAAGGTAAGAAATCCATATTTAATTAATTTACATTATTACTCTATTTTAATCATTTTCATCAAAGTTACAATATTAAAGTGCAAAAATTAATTAAATCGTCTTTAATAAAATATAGCTAACTGCAATGCATTATACAATAGTCTCCATAGTTTCGTTGCGTGATCATTCTAGTCTTTTCTGTTTCGCTGAGTGAGTTATTTTCTCTAGGAGATTAAACTATCAAATTCTTTTTTTTTAAAAATTTATTTCATTCATTATAACCAGCAAAACATTGTAGACTAAAAGATCCTGTGACATAATCAGAAAAATGTAATTCTAATCACATCGATCATGAAAGTTTGCTGAGGTTTCTGTACAATAATAATAATAAAATTATTATTGTTTGATAATTTTTAATTTTTTTTAAATTTAGACGTAACTAATATTAATTACCTTAGGGAAATTAAAACAGTTGTTCAATTCCACATGTTTATTAGATTTTTAGTCTAGCAATTGTTTCGGTCTATTCGGCCATTCTCAAAGATTTTACTTAACTAAATTAAAGGATTAACCTCCCATATTTATATATGAATGTCTGTGTTTAGGATTAGCCTTAATTGCCATTTAATGATAGTGTCTATTATGGGTGTATTTAAATGGGTGAGGTCGAGTTATCTCCCAAAAGCAAATTATTACATGGGCTCACAAAAGGCCATATCCGGATTGTCTCCCAATAGTAGAGGGCCACTCGAAAGCAGGTACAGTTATATTTCCTGAGATGTCAATTACGGTAATCCTTTTCTGATAGTTTCTACTTTCTACCCTTAGTTTATGTTTAGTTTCGTATTTGCGCTTGTCACATCAAGTACTCCTCTGTGACACAGAATAAGTTCGGTGGTGTTTAGTGAAAAAGGAAAGAAATTGCTGGCGATTGAAGGATACAAGTTTTCTTTTCAAAAGAATTAGCGGGAAATAAGAAACGGAGGACATGTGTTTCAAGAAAAACATTATGTGAAGCATATGTGCAAACTAAAGGTGTTGTAGTCGTAATTATTGAATCAATGTTGGAGCATAATCAGGACAGAATACTAGAGGAACGTTTAAACAAATATTAAGCAATATTGCGAAACGTGGACCGATAAAACTTATTCGAAGAGAATTACAAAAATCAGGTCTAGAAACTTTAACAACAGCAGACATCCATCGAGTACGAAAAAATTTGCATTATGCAAGTTACCAAAGTTACCAAAAACAAGAGAAGAATTTCAAGAATTGTTGAAATTATAAGAAATTAAAACCAATAAAGCGGAACATTTTATTGCCAAAAATGATGAAATTAGCAATATTTTAATATTTTCTTGTGTAAAAAATTTGCAGTTTTTGTGTGGAGTGTCAGATTTATATGTAGACGGCATATTTAATTACTGTCCGAAATATTTTTAGCGTTTTACTATACGTGGACAGAAAAGTAGGCATTACATTCCTCTGTCTTCCTGTGTTTTTATGTTATGCTATTCTTATCTATTTTGTTAATACAATAGCAGTGGCGGCTCGTGAGTTATGAAAGAGGGCAGGCACAAAAAAAAACTTGCCTATTTTTTGTACATAAAATCCATTCTCCTATTTTGCAAGCTGCAAATGACGTCTATGACTTTGTTGTCAAAATCCGGGATAGACTGGATGAACTTATTTTCTATTGATAGGACCGCCAATGCATCAGTCGATCTTCTGACATTGTGCTTCTCAGAAAAGTTTTAATGTTTGAGGGTCGAAAAACAACGTTCACATTCTGCTGTCGACATGGAACATGTACAAATAATATCCAACAGTTTGTATGTTTCCGTCAAAACCTTTTTTAGGTTGTTGTCTGTTATGAACACTGAAACACCACCTACGTCACACATGTCATCGCGCTCATAAATTATAATTACTGAAAGTTCGCTTTTCAATTTTACACTGTCCAACATAGGATAAGATTTCACAGTTTCATCAAATTTTTTTTGTGGAAATGAATGACTAAGTTTTAAAATTTTGAGAATCAAATAATTTTGCTGCACTTAATCCCTAAAATAAAATCGGTCGCTAATGTTGCTTAAAATAGTGTCACTTACTTCCTTTGCAATAATAGTTCTGTTATCTCCAGCTGTCGTTTTTTGTCTTTTCCTCGCAGGTTCTTCATTATTGCGTTCTTGATTGTCATTGTCAGTAGAATTTCTTAAATTTCTAATGTGAATAATTTGCTATTGGAATTGTTCAATTGCCTTTTGCAGTTGAGCACTGTCAATCCCGCGCATTTGTGTCTGATTAAATAATATTTCAACACGGGGCATGATGAAATTAAATATTTTCAACCAGTAGAGAAATTCCGGGCAATTCAAATGTTTCAATAAACCACTTGCTTCACTAATAGTAACAGAATCCATCCCATCTTCGTCAATAACTTTGTCTAAACATTCTTTGAAAGAATCCTGGTGTTCAAATAGCGTGTTCACAGTTCGACTTTTGAAAATCCAGCGTGTAGGAGCAGCGCGTGGTAAACTAGGTTTGACTATTTCATCAAGAATTACCGTTCATTTTGGCGATCGAGAAAAAACTTGAAAATGACTCCAAATTTGCAAAGAAAATTTTTACATTTTTATTGCACTGTACCGCTCGTTCAATAATTAATAGTATATTATACTATAAGGGAGAGAAATGCGTTATTTTGGCAGAGGTGCAATTTACTACAATGCACCGAGGACAAAATAGCATCTCTCCCGAATGGTATATACTATTTTTTCCACGGTCTCATTAACTTAAAAATACATATTTTGTCATTATGAAGTAAGTAGCACCAGAATTATTGTATTCGGATTTGAGCATTTATTTAGTAGTCGTTGAGTTATTGTCATAACTACAAAATAAATTGACAAACTAAATTGTACAAATGTAACATTTAATTTAAATGTCAATAAATAATTTCAATGTTATCTTTTTTTTGCATGAATCACAAACGTTCTCCATAATGTAAACTCCCTTGGGAGCATTATACTCCCTTGGGAATAATCGACTACTTCTGTTTTAATTTTGATGTCATAGAAACTGATTTCTACTCCCGACTGTGGAAAAATTAAATTGATGCGTGTATCAGTGAATATAATGTGCATGTGGAAATGTTATTTTGATAATAGCTTGTACACCATTTGTCTTACCACTCATCACGACGCCGTATCGTAACTTTGAGCGATTAGTTTATTGTTATCAGACCCAGAAGGAGAATACATCAGCATTATGTCCACCCGGCTTAAAAAAAGACCAAAAGCGTTCAAAAATTTGTCCATTAAACACGTATCGAATAATAACAACCATTTGCTGATTGTTAGAGGTGTCTGTTGTTTCATCGGGCTCCAAAGCAATGAAATTTGCAGATTTAATTTCTTTTAATATTTCCTGCTTGTAAATTTGCCACATTAGGTCTAGCAATTCGTTGTGAATAGTTTTGAGGCGCCTTTAGACACTTGTGAACCTTTCATATGTATTGCAAGCACAGCGTCTAATTCAGCTGCAAAGCTGATTAAGCCTACATAAATACCTCGATTTTCCGACGCCAATATCTCATCGTGGCCTCGTAATGCCAATTCAGAAGCTCCGCAAAATTTTATACATATAATTAGCCGGCGCAAAATATGAAGATTTTTTCCACATCTTCGTTATACTTAATTTTATGTCGCAAATAAGCACTGTCTAACTGTTCACGTATGTCCACTTTGCCTAAAACACTAAAATACACGCATGCATTCATGTGAGAAACGGAATTTTCGTATTTCTTTGCCCTGTCTGCGATATTATTTAAATCATTCAACCCTTGTTTATTCCACGCACTCTTTCTTAAAAATTAAGCAGATAAAACAAAATAGTTTATTTGTTAGTGAAGATCCGCATATCCACTCTCATATTTTTCATAGATATTTTTATTAGATACTCTATTTAAGTTCGAGTTTTACTTGTGGAAGTGTAGTTTATTTGAAGATCAGGAATAGGCCTTTCTTTCTCTTAATTAAAAGATTTACCTCAAATGGTAGCGGGTTTTTTTAAGATTTAGGACACAATTAACTTCCATCATTAATAATAAACGTCATGCCGAACGTACGCGCCGAAAACAATGAATGCAAGACGTTAACTGGAGTCGGGCTATTTTGTGCTCCAAACCTACGATATAAGTACATATGGCAAAGATAAGCGGAGCCGGCCGATTCATATTCGAAACAGGTACATCTGAAATCATGCCCCGGAACATAGTTTTGAGTGTTAGCATATGCGCTAGTGTCTGATGCGGAAGGAAACTTTGATAGCATCGTTATAAAAATACGTAAAAATAGTAAAATTAAATAATGCACTGAATTACATGCGAATTTCTTTCTGTGTTTATCTTGATGGTTGGGTGGTGTTACGCCTAAAGCAGTATAGGTAACACAACAACCACAGTAGGAATTAGGACGAGCTCTAATTCCGCCCCTTGTCTACAAAGGCCCCTCGAAAAACTTACCGGCCAGCTCAGAATTATAATGCGGGAGCATCGTGGGCCAACACAACGCATAGGTATTAATAAGGTTAACGTAGAACACCCACGGGCCATACGGGCTCACGAAATCTATTAAGGGCGTTCGTATACCTGATTAACAAAACTATCCCTTTTGCTCATATGGACACAAGGTAATCAAACACATACAACAGGTTAAAGAGTAACAATAATATTTATTAAAAGTAAAATAATCAAAAGAATGATAAAATCTGATTTACACTAGACAACTAAATAGAGAATCTCACACCCGGTATAAACAGGTCTGAGATTAAATTCGACAAAAAAAAGTTTACATAATTGGAATGTATAAGTCAAAATAAAATTCGTGTATTATGATATAAATTTTTGCATGAGTAGTCCATCAAAGCTTTAATGTACCTTACATAGTTTACGCTAGACTCAGTATATGCAAAGAATTTTAGATGGTACACAGTTAGATAATTTTAAAAAAATGTGAAAATAATAATACGCAATGTAAACACAAAATTGGAAATTCCAATAACTTAAAGACTCAAATGTAAAATTTATATGTTGAATTAACCTTTCAGTGGTCGCGCACGGTGTAGGAGACCGGTGCAATACTTTCTGTGTGATATTTCAAATAATCGGCTAAGCTCGTCAATTTCCGTTTGTGTACCTTTCCCAGAGATTTAAATTTATACGTTACAACAGTTTTTATTATGCGCAGTGTTAAAATAACTGTTATAACCGTCAAAATGGTGTGTCAGACCGGGTGCGACCACTGATGTAATAAAATCTGTAAGGTAGTTGTTTTAAGTTTCTTAGTGTAAAAATTGTGTTTTTTCTGGTAAGTGTGTATCTATTATTACTGTATCATTGCTTTAATTAATTTATATATAGACATGGACTATGAGAAAGAACAAGCAAGGTTATTGAGACTATTTGAAGAGGTGAATAGTGGAGAAGAATACGATGACGAAGAAGAAACAACAGAAGAGGACAATATCGAAGAAAGACCTGACGATAGCGATACAGAACAAGAGTTTAATGAAGACATAGCTGAGGAAATGGATGTAAAAGACCATATTTTGTAGGACGAGATAAGAAAACGAAATGGAGCAAACACTGTCCACCCAAAAATGTCAGAACAAGAAAAGAAAATTTAACTATTCATTTGCCTGGAGTTAAAGACTATGTCAAAGGAAAAACTCTCACTGAAATTTGGGAATGCTTTTTTGATAGGGAAATTATCAGTAAAATCGTGAATTTTACCAATATTAAGATACAGAATGAAAATAATAATTACAGTCGTAGCAGAGACTTGCATACAACAAATATTGATGAAATAAATGCATTGCTAGGCCTCTTATATCTAGCAGGAGTAAGAAAAGCTAACCATTTAAATACTGAAGATCTGTGGAAGACGGATGGAACTGGTATAGAAACATTTCGTCTCACAATGAGTCTGAGAAGGTTTCGGGCACTACTTCGTTTTATTCGGTTTGATGATATTACTACTCGTCAAGAAAGGGTCACACAAGATAAACTAGCTCCCATAAGAGATTTGTTTGATCACTTCAATGAAAACTTAAAAACATGTTATAGCCATTCTGATTACGTCACAATTGATGAAAAATTGGAAGCTTTTAGAGGGAAATGTCGTTTTAGACAATATATACCAAGCAAGCCGAATAAATACGGAGTAAAAATATTTGCAATATCGGATGCGAAAATGTTCTATACAAGTCATATGGAGGTTTATGTGGGCCAGCAACCAGATGGTCCATATAAATTGGATACAAGTGCAAAGTCAGTGGTTGAAAGGCTTTGTCAGCACATTTTTAGAACTAATAGGAATGTAACCACTGACAACTGATTTTCTAGTGTTCCTCTGGCACTTAGTCTTAAAGATAATGGACTCACTTTTATAGGAACTATGAGAAAAAATAAAAAGGAGATTCCAGATTTGTTTAGACAACAGAATGGGCGTCCAATAGAGTCAAGCATGTTTGGATTTGGGTGTGGCGGTACATTAGTATCGTACATTCCAAAGAAAAACAAAAATGTTTTGTTGTTTTCTACTATGCATAATGGAGACGATATAAATCGAGTAACAGGGAAACCTGAAATAATTCACACATACAATGAAACAAAAGGGGGAGTTGATCTAGTGGACAAACTATGTGCTCAATATAATGTTGCTCGAGGGACAAGAAGGTGGCCCATGGTCATCTTTTATAGCATGCTAAATGTTGCAGGAATTAATACATTCGTAATTTCTAGTACAAACAATTCAAACTCAACATGTACCAGAAGAGAATTTGTAGCCCTGTCATCGTCATTACTCTATCCCCACCAAAAAAATCGTGCTTTGCTCACTAGTCTGCCGAAGACAATAAAACTAAGACTTCGAGAAATATGCCATTTAGACGTTGAAGAACAACAGAATTTGCCACCTCCAGGTACAGTGGGAAGGTGTAGTTATTGTGGATGGAAAAAAATAGAAAAACCAGATACTCTTGTAAACAGTGCGGAAAATTTATGTGTCTTGAGCATATACTTGGTGTCTGTTCTGAGTGTTATGAAAATAGTCGCTAATATTTTTATACTTCTTTGTACTCTGCGTGGTGTTTAGTTCGATGAAGCCGACGATTTTTGCCTGAAAAAATAAGTTACCTTATGTTTTTAGAAAACAAATCTGCAATTAGTTAAGATTTAATTAGATTTTTTTTGTTTATATGTACTATAAGATATAGCGAGTCAAAATTTTGTTATTTTATTTCTGTACATTGAAGACTGAATGTTACGTTTAATAAATATATTGATATTAGTTGGCATCTGTTACTTATGTATCTAAGTTTGAATTGCTACAGGAATTATTTGAAAATTTTAGTTAGTTTTTGAAATTTGTAAACTGGTCTCTGAGACCGTGTGCGACCACTGACGTACAGAAAGTTCACGCGACCACTGAAAGGTTAATAAAAAGAACATTTCCCTAAATGGTGAAATTGACTACTAAAGTGGCAAATAAATTATTTATACAATATTAGAATATGTATATATTAAAAAAAAACACATCAAAATACGTTTCTGATTAAACAAAATAATGAATTAAATTTACGCAAATTTCTTACTATTAAACCACTCTGATAAATGATATTGATATCATATATAACAAGAAAAAGAAAAATATTACAATTTAAGTAAAAAAAGTGATTAAATTAATTTATGTATGATGAACGGAAAATTTATAGTGATGCAAAAAAAGAAAATCTTTTAACGCAAAATGGTGGTTCGCACACCACGTTTTAGGACTCCACGTGGTCCTTCAAAAAACTATTATAACAATTTTACGGGAACTTAGTCACAAGAAAAAATGAAAGACAAATTATTGTTCTACACATACTACATTGCGTGCTTAATTGCTTTAGAATCCAATAATGAGAAATTCTGGGTCGCAGTAACTAGATGTATGTGGATGCGTTTTTCTGCGGGGATGCTGCCAATGATAGAATTCCCGCGCAGAAAATAACTCAGCAATTTTTCATGAGTCTGTATTAACAGCCCTGAAGCAACACGTGGTCGAGAAAATTTCCAGAACCAGGGAATAGTCCCCGAATTAAAACACTTCACCAGTGAATTAAATTAACACAGTCAAGATTGAGCTAAACCTGCATAAGCAGAAAGTAACACTTTATAAATTCAAAAATTGACTTAAAGTTTTCAAACACCTGAATACTTCAGAGCTTGATCGGTAAAGAGGATCTTACTAACGACTGTACCACTATTAATTCGAGAGAAAGACTACGTCACAGTAACAAAAAAAACTATTCTGGACGGAATATTTGAAAGAAAAGAAGATAGTTACCCAAAAACCCTGAAAAGGTTAAAGAGTGATTGAAGAAGCTATCAAGCAAAAATTCGGTAATTAATTCGCAGCAATTAAGGATAATTAAGCCAATTTAGAATTGCACCAACCATCAAGCGATCTATAATCGGAAGTTAAACTAAGGGTCGCGAAGATGTCGCTCCATGCAAAAGAAAATGAGAACGCAAAATTAAGTTTAAAAAAAAAGGTTATACAATCAAATAAAGCAACCTAATAGATTTACAAAATTCTAATAAAAGATGTACCACAATTTTAGAATTGTTTAAGGAGAATCAAAAATCCAAATGTTAATAAAAATATACGGAGCATGACTCCGCATAAAATTTCCAAAATGCCGCACTGCGCCGAGGTATAGAAAAATAAGCCGGGAAATAATATGGATGTAGAGACATCCAAAATATTTGAACATACAAAATTATATGAAAATATCAAAGTTTGAAATGGCCTATGATGATCGATAATTATTAATTAAAGTAAATAAAATTATATTAAACGAAAATATTGAATTTTGAATAGCCTGTGATGACTTAAAGTTAGCAAATAATGTAATTAACTCATTAAAAATGCCCAAAAGGTATAAGGATAATTTTTCGAGCATAACAGTGGGCACATGCTCTTGTGCCCTTTAGTACCAGCCGCCACTGTACAATAGTACAATAAGTAGATATGATTCGTATTAAAAGGGAGACAACTCGGCCTAGCTTGGAATAAAACTCGATCCATCTTGGGAGACAACTCGACCCGTCTCCGGAGACAATTCGTACATTACGAAAATTACCTGTTAATCCAGACTCCACCGATTTAAATATGCTATTTGCGTGTTTGTTAGGTTTTGTTTCTGTAAATATTGGAAGTTGAGCCCTTAATTTAGTAAACTCTTTGAGAATGGTCGAATAGACCGAAACAATTGCTTGAGTAAAAATCCAATAAACAAATGTTCGATTTCATTTGTTTATTCAAGTGTTTTTAATTTATCTAAGTTCTATATTTAAACAATGTTTAACCAAGAACCGTTTCGCCAGCTGCTATATCCATTCACAAGATAACCAATATTAATTAAACATTCTTGCAGATGCGATTCTATGTTTTGAACTTAATTCTGGTAACAATATATTTACCAGCATACTGCCTTAATGATACGTCACCAATAATAGGCAAAGTACTCTGGCCTTTTTGGGAAGCTGAACTCCTTAACAATACTGATGTCGCCATGTCGGCTTTAGTACACATCAGAACAGAAGCTACAGACACAATGTTGGAACTACTGGAACAAAAGGAATTTTTAGAATTTGCAGATATCGTTATACGCATGGCTAAACTGGAGAAAGAATACATTATAAACGCCTGTGCAGTAATCTTATTGATATGGGGAAATGCTATTCCAATTAAGAATGGTACTGACACTCCGTATAGTTTGGTTCATATTTATAACACTACGTTTTTCATTAAAATTTTGGAAATGGTAAAGGAATTTTTCCCCTCAAGAATTGAATTTGTAGATACACACATAACTGACGGCGACAAAACTAATTTTTTAAAGGATTGGCTCGAATTAAAGAATTCATGGGATCAAATGCACTCATTATCTAAATTTCAGGCTGTTAAGAAAGTTCTAAATGATGTAGACTTCGATATCGAAACAATTATACCGTTTTAAAAGACATGCCTTTATATTAGGCGCTTTATTACAAGCTCTTAATTCTCGAATACTGATCAAGGTATAAAGAATAACGTGTCCTAACAGTATATTATTAATAAACGGAGTGATTTCTGAGCTCACCGCCAAACTTTGCCTTATGAAAGCGCATGTAGTTTTAACAAGAAAGCATTATTGGGACATATGTCCGATTTCAATTATTTAAGGAAATATCGTATCAAAAGTTTGATTGTAATTATTTTAATTTTTCAGTTACTTAAATATTTACATAAATTGCTCAAAACTCAACATTATGTAAATACATAATTATAATAAATGCTCAAATTGTCCCCCCCTCCCGTTTCAATTAATCCCTCACAAAGACGAACTAAAGAATTTTTCACTCGAACGAAAGGGTTTGGTTGATTTCTAATTTGGGTAACAGCATTTGTTTTCTATGTGACTGTGGTCGTGTATTAATTTCCTCTTGATAAATAACTTGTTTCATGTGCCCCAAAAAAAGAAATCTTAAACATTTAAGTCGGGTGATCGCGGTGGCTATGCAATTGGACCATTATTACCAATTCACCTGTTTCTAAAGTGCTGGTTTAACCACTAAACGACTACCCGTTCGTGATAAGGTGGAGCACTGTCGTGCTGGTATCACATAGTTGTAATAACGTTAAGAGTTGTATCTTCAAGAAACTTGAAGATGTTTAGAGAAATTGTGTAAATATCCGCGTTCAAACGTTGTTCCAACACATCCACAGGTAAATAAGTTGATTTTGAATCTTCGTTGAAAATTACGTTGTCTAATCGCATGAGGATTTTATAATGCCCAGATATGATCGTTATGGTAATTGCTAATTCCGTCTCGTGTAAAGCACGCTTCATCGAACCACAGAACAATTGAAATGAAGTCATTATTTTGGGCATGTTGCTGCAAAAACAATTGCAAAAGGCTAGCCGTCGCTGAGCATCTCCAATTTGTAAAGCTTGAACATTTTATCGATGGTAAGAATGAAGGACTTCGCGGTGCAAATTACGCCATACAAAACTTTGACTCTTATTCAGATTGTGTGCTATTCTCCGAGTACTATCGAAGGATTGTCAATTACAGCATCAATAAAAGCTTTGTCCTGTTCTACATTAAAACTGAATGATGCGGTAGATGACGAAGTGATATTTTCGCACCGATTCGCGTGAATTTTCATTACAATAACCACAGACGAATATGATATCGACATACTCTTCAGTGCTATAACCGTACATTTTAAGTTATAACTGACCACAACGAGAGAATACTGACATTAAACTGATACAGACTGACATGTGTATTTATGCTTTGTTTTGTTATTAATAAATCATAACAATAGCAATTAATGAACATTTAAATAATTACAATCAAACCTTTAATGTCTATTATTTCCTTAAATAATTGAAATCCGAAATATGTCCAAATAATGTCTTTTTGTTAAAATTAGATGGGCTTTCACAGGGCAAAATTTGTTTATAGTAGTAAAATAGTTGATTATACATAAACTATTTTTTTTATAATTGTGTTTTTCCTTATTATAGCCTATGAATTCCCAAAAATCGCTAATTATTATTTCTTTTACAAATTTAATACTTTATGTGATATTTCGAAATGAATTATTTTATCAATTAGTTTTAAGAATTTAAAATGATATATTTGATGTAAGTTATACATATCTGAAGTGTTCCATTTCAGTGACAAATGTGAGTATATATAATTACCTAATTTAATTTTAACTGAAAAAAGTAATGTGAATAAAAATAAAATGTTTTTAAAAGTTTTACGTAGATATTTTTTCATTAAATTATTTTAGAGGATCTTCGACACTATTGTCTAATAATATTGTCTTTTATTTTCGATTAACTTCACGAGCTCTATCAATATTTAAAGGACTTCTGAACATATTTATATTATTTCAATTTAGGCACAGGAATTATTTTGATGTTTATTTTTATACCATTCGAAACTATTTCAATTGCCGAATTCAACTATTTGTCAAACTTTATCTTCAAGACAAAATATGCTCACCAAGGTTTTTAAGATAGGTTTGCAAGCACTTTGATATGATTATATAAGGATAAGTTTCAATTAGATTATTTTTCCTATTAATAGTTGCGAGTCAATCATAAAAGCGTTCTGTTACTATTTTTTGGGGGCTAGTATGTTTTGAGACAAGGATTACTGCTGGTAGTTAGGCACACAGTAGTATATTTTGCTAAATTTAGTCAGTATCCAGTATATATATATATATATTAAAAATAATAGACTTTTTATTGGTTTAGCGACCTTTTATTGAATTATGATGTTTTATTCTACGACGTTTCGACTTTTACTATTTTTCAGTCTTTTTCAAGTATCTAGAAACAAGAATTAATACAATGAGAATATGAGAATTGTGTTTGCTTTTGTGAGATTGAATTAACAATTAAATTAACAATTAAAATTAAAATTAGATTAAAGACTGAATTACCAATTAGATTAACAATTAGAGTTAAAATTTAAAATTAGATTAATAATGAGTAAGGACAATTAAAGTGATTACATCTGTGTAAATGAATAGAAAAATTTGAATTAAGCTACAATACAGTAAGGTAAATAGAAACAAGAATTACTACACTGAAAACGTGAGAGTTGTGTTTGCTTTTGTGAGACTGAATTAACAATTACATTGACAATTAGAATT
Organism: Melolontha melolontha; assembly: GCA_935421215.2. Lineage (NCBI taxonomy): Eukaryota > Metazoa > Arthropoda > Insecta > Coleoptera > Scarabaeidae > Melolontha > Melolontha melolontha. The sequence goes on from OW285235.1 coordinate 73,152,088, forward strand.
AAAATTAGATTAAAGACTGAATTACCGATTAAATTAACAATTAAAGTTAAAATTTAAAATTAGGTTAATAATGAGTAAGGATAAATTACAGTGGTTAAATCTGTATAAATGAATGAGATGTTAAACTTTTGATGTTAAACTACATTACATGAACAATTAATGACAAAACTCACCGTTTCTTTTGGTTTTCAAAATCACGCATTCTGTGTAACATGTGTGTCGGGTACCCGAGACCTTTTTTTGTAACGAACTGATCGCACTGGTTGGAATATTGTAAGTGTTTGTGGCTTTGTTAAGAGAGGTTAATTTTTGTTCTGTATTTGGAATTTAGCAAATTGATCAGGACCGTGTTTAGGGGTATGTAGTAAAAGTATTTACAAATGGGAACTGATAAAAAGTTTTTTTGTTTTTTTGTTTTTTTGGTTTGTGTTTGTGTGTGCGGGGGGGGGTTGATTTTATCTATTGTTTAATCAGTGGGTAATAGAGTTTAGACAGTCCATCAATTTCGTTCCTGTCGTTTATTGTTCTGCTGTTTTTGAAAATGTGGATCATTTCTAAGACCTCCCTAGCTTTTGTATTCTTTTTCTGTGTTATTACTTTGGTGTTATCAAAATCAAAATTATGTTTTAGTGTCAATTGGTGTTTTTTTAAAGCAGTTTGATTTTTTGCGTATTTGTGACCTTTCAATCTTTCTTGTAGTAACTGTTTTGTTTGGCCTATGTATACTTTGTCACAGTCTTTGCAGGGTATGTTGTATATTGTGTGTGATTGTTTTAGTGTAGGTGTTGAGTCTTTTAGTTTGGTGTGTAGGAATTTTAGGTTTTTACCGCTTTGGTGTGCTATTTTATAGTTAAATGGTTTAAATATATTGTCTAGTTTTTCGGATAATCCCGTTATATAGGGTGTGGGGATATATGTTAATTCATTGTTTTTTATGGTTTTGTTGTGGTCGTTTGTTGTGTTATAAATTTTATTAAGTCTTAGTTTTATAATTTTTTGTATAAATTGTGGTGGATAATTGTTTTCTGTTAGTATTGTTTTTACTTTATTTAGTACTGTTGGTCTGAAAATTGGATTAGTGAGATTTAAGGCTCTGTCTACTAACGCTGTTACTACATTAAATCTCACTAATCCAATTTTCAGACCAACAGTACTAAATAAAGTAAAAACAATACTAACAGAAAACAATTATCCACCACAATTTATACAAAAAATTATAAAACTAAGACTTAATAAAATTTATAACACAACAAACGACCACAACAAAACCATAAAAAACAATGAATTAACATATATCCCCACACCCTATATAACGGGATTATCCGAAAAACTAGACAATATATTTAAACCATTTAACTATAAAATAGCACACCAAAGCGGTAAAAACCTAAAATTCCTACACACCAAACTAAAAGACTCAACACCTACACTAAAACAATCACACACAATATACAACATACCCTGCAAAGACTGTGACAAAGTATACATAGGCCAAACAAAACAGTTACTACAAGAAAGATTGAAAGGTCACAAATACGCAAAAAATCAAACTGCTTTAAAAAAACACCAATTGACACTAAAACATAATTTTGATTTTGATAACACCAAAGTAATAACACAGAAAAAGAATACAAAAGCTAGGGAGGTCTTAGAAATGATCCACATTTTCAAAAACAGCAGAACAATAAACGACAGGAACGAAATTGATGGACTGTCTAAACTCTATTACCCACTGATTAAACAATAGATAAAATCAACCCCCCCCCCCCGCACACACAAACACAAACCAAAAAAACAAAAAAACAAAAAAACTTTTTATCAGTTCCCATTTGTAAATACTTTTACTACATACCCCTAAACACGGTCCTGATCAATTTGCTAAATTCCAAATACAGAACAAAAATTAACCTCTCTTAACAAAGCCACAAACACTTACAATATTCCAACCAGTGCGATCGGTTCGTTACAAAAAAAGGTCTCGGGTACCCGACACACATGTTACACAGAATGCGTGATTTTGAAAACCAAAAGAAACGGTGAGTTTTGTCATTAATTGTTCATGTAATGTAGTTTAACATCAAAAGTTTAACATCTCATTCATTTATACAGATTTAACCACTGTAATTTATCCTTACTCATTATTAACCTAATTTTAAATTTTAACTTTAATTGTTAATTTAATCGGTAATTCAGTCTTTAATCTAATTTTAATTCTAATTGTCAATGTAATTGTTAATTCAGTCTCACAAAAGCAAACACAACTCTCACGTTTTCAGTGTAGTAATTCTTGTTTCTATTTACCTTACTGTATTGTAGCTTAATTCAAATTTTTCTATTCATTTACACAGATGTAATCACTTTAATTGTCCTTACTCATTATTAATCTAATTTTAAATTTTAACTCTAATTGTTAATCTAATTGGTAATTCAGTCTTTAATCTAATTTTAATTTTAATTGTTAATTTAATTGTTAATTCAATCTCACAAAAGCAAACACAATTCTCATATTCTCATTGTATTAATTCTTGTTTCTAGATACTTGAAAAAGACTGAAAAATAGTAAAAGTCGAAACGTCGTAGAATAAAACATCATAATTCAATAAAAGGTCGCTAAACCAATAAAAAGTCTATTATTTTTAATATTAAGACACGGCCAATAAAATAAATAAGAAAAATAAAATTCTTATAAACACTAAATATATATATATATATATATATATATATATTTCTTTCGTCTGCCTTAAAATAAGGATACCATATTGGTAATGAAGAACTAGGAAATAAAGCAAAATAATACACAAAAACTAGTTTAGAGTTAATTAAGCGAATTAAGGCCAATATTTGTACTTATTTTAATATTGAAAATGTATTTGTTTCTGTCTCATTATAATTCGAAATATATTATTAGCGTACCTTCAAAAACTTTCCTCATTAGAGATGGCTATGCTTTTTTAATGATTGGTGTCAGTGCGCCTGTTCTGTCATGAACGTATAATTTTGATAGTTTCTTTATATCATGTAAATGAGTGTAATAATTAGTAATTTAGTTTTTGAAAAAATATTTATTGCAATAGTCAAAATTAAAAGATATTAATGATATTAAAGCAGATGTTGAAAATGTTAATCATTATTTTGGAGACAAAGTTGAATTCTACGCTTCATGCTTTCAAAGCCATTCATTAAGATTTCTTGGGTTATGTGAGCATTACGTTCTTCGATTGTGTGTTGCCTGCTGTTGAAAATGGTAGTCTTTAAATATAGAAAAATAAAATAGTCTAAAATTGTCAAATCTGGAGATTTTTGAGGAAAATTAATAATTCTTGTATCAAAAAATTCTTTCAAAAATGCTATTGTTTCTCGAGGTTTGTGCGCTGGTGCATTATCTTGCTGGAAGTATCCTTCCGTAAGTTCATCATCATGAAGTTCATTATATTATTAATAAACGGATATAATAATATATTTCGATATCTTTCAGCAGTTATGGTTTGATTAAAAAATATACGTCCAATAATTCGTCTTCTTGAAAATGCTAGCTATGCTAACGCCTATTGTTTATGGATGTAGCGTAGTTTCCACAAATTCATTAGGGTTTTCTGCCGACCAAATTCTCATATTTGGCTTGTTTAAATATTCTGAAACATGGAACCAAGCCTAATCCGAAAAGAAGCATTTGTCGAGAATGTCATTATTATTTATGTTATTCAAAAACCATAGACAATACTGTTCGTCTGTTCAAAATCTACCTGTTTGAGTTCAGAAGCTGCTTTAATTTTGTATATAAACAGCTTTAAGACCTTTTTCAAAATAGCATGACATGTTCCCATTGACAAATGAACTTGTGATAGTTTTGCAATTGATATTTTTGGTGAGTTGTCCATTCGATGTCGAATATCCTCTATGCAATCGTTTTCTAGGTGACCCACCACAAGATTTTCGAATTATTGCCCCTCTTTCACCAAATTTAATAACAAAACTTGAATATCTTTTTACAGTTGTGCGGAAGTAACTGGCAGATTAGGAGGACACTGTTGCCGGAAATTCTGTAAGCATTGATTAATGAAATAAATTCAATTTTCATTTTCTGATTTTTGGCCAGTTCTGTAGTAACTTTGAATAATAAATATTTTATGTTGTAACTCTAACATTATAAAAAAGTTAAAAAAAAAATATAAGCTTATAATTTGAATTTACGTATAACAACTGTCAGAATTTGGAGTTTTCTAAAGATTCGCATATGCGCCAATCTTTGGTTGCTTAATTACTTAAAAAACAGCCTACTATAATAAGAAAAGTCTTTAAAGGCACGTTATAATATTCATCTTTTATTACTATTGTATACTGTTGTTATATTTCTATTTCTTTGACATTTCTTCTTTTTAATCACAAAAGCCAATAATTAGTAAAGGTAATATATTACTTCCACATAATAGTATGAGAATTATTAAATGTGTGTAATAAGTAAATGCATTAGGTTCGTTTTTTCCGTAATCACAATCTAAGCACAACCAAATAAAAGCTATTAAAACAGACAAAATGTAATTTATAATCACTAAAAAGCTTCTGATAATTTTATAATTGCTCTATGGAACATACGTAATAGTTAGTGTAATCAATATTACCTTTTCTTAGGAATTATCTTCTAAAGCCAAACAAGGGACAGTCAGTTTCTTATGAAACTGACTAAGGCCTGTGAACATTTTTACAGCCTTTGCAAAAAGTAAAGTAAGTAATAATAAAACAAACTATTTTTCACTAATTTCGGACAACAAGAATAGAAATTATTGTGAAAATATTCTTGAGATTTTACCCAGACTTATACGAGTTTGCTAAATTAGTTATAACGGGTGTTCAGAAACATTCGAAGTCAAAGTAGGCCTTGAAAATATGAAGTCTTGTCTGAGATAGATTGATACATTTACTTAATACAATTCTATAGGTTATCAAATTAGTATATTAATACTTAAGTAAAGATATACGATTTTTTATTCAGAGCCCACTTGACTTCGAATGTTTCTGAACACCCGTTACAAAAGTATACCTTTACAGCTGTTGGACCGGCTGAGCAGCAAAGTAAGTTTTACTAGTGTCGCCATATCCTCAAGTTCACTACACGCCCGCTAGATTACGCGTGCATCAAACTACTACCACAAATTATACAGATGTGTCACTTGGCTAATTTTCATGTTAATATTTTATTTTTTGAAGTCCTTGCGCGGAAGAAGTATAAAGTCCGTGCGCCGTTTAGACGATGTCGATGCTCTTGTATGTTCTCGGAAATATGTACTTCATAAGTTTTAGTTTGAGTGTAAGAATTGTTTTCGTTTTTATTATAAGTTTCGGTAGTGCTTTTGTATTTTTCGCGTACTTTTATAATTATTATTTATTGTTTAAATAGTGGACCTATATATTTAAGAAATGAACAATTGTATACTAGTAAAAGTAGAAAATTTACTATTGTAATAGTTTTTTTTTATAATTTTTGAAAGATGTCTCCGAAATATTGTTGTGTCCGATTGTGTTCCAATAATATGGAATACAATGCGGGTTTAAGTTTTTTTCATTTAATATTTTTAAATAAAGAGATTGTTACAATTGTAAAACATTATAAATTAAGAAAGGACATATGTAGCACTATGTTAATAAAATGTTCAACAAAAAAGCATTATTTCTATTTTATTTTTTATAATTATTAAAATATAATGGTAGGCTACCGTTAGAGTTGCATTCATTTTTATACTATGAATATGGTGCTTAGTTTTTTAATTAATATATATCTTGGAATTCAGAACATCTTTCGAATATATAAATAAGTACCATATGAATTTCATGAAACAAAAAATGTAAAATACTTCTGACCATAATCATAATAATTGAACATTATTGTGTTTTTTTAAACAACGCTTTCTGATTATGTAATTACAGATTATTATAAATTTATTATGGCCGTAAAGAATTTGTATATGATAGATATAAGTATTCTTCAATCAAGTTTTTATCAAATTACGCATTAATTAGCTAATTGAATATTTCCTTTTAAATGTACAATATTTTAGATATTCAGAGGTCTGGATATTCTTAAACTATACTTTCTAAAAAGCTAATTTAATTTAAATTCATGTTTTTCAAATATACAATCACGTGTAACTTTTTAATTATAAAAAATCGTGAATTTGTTTAAATTTTCGTTTAAGTGTACATAATAAATAAGAGCTAATTTTTCATTACATAAAATTACTGTCCTGCCGGCATCTCTAGTAATAACTAGATGGGGAACATGGTTGGAAACTAGTAGTTATTATGCAGAGAATTTCGATAGTTTACAAAATTTCGTTACATGTTTAAATGACGATGCTCGAAGTATTTCTGAGTGCAAGGAACTAATACAAATTCCAAATTTAAAAAATCAGTACTTTCTTCAGGAACACTTTGCAAATTTGCCAAAACGAATCACTTATTTTGAAAATCAAAATCCAAAATTAAATGATGGATTAACCGCATTAGATGTGGCTATTAATAATTTGAAAAATATTCCAAGTGACTTCGGATGTGGCCTTCGGCAAAAGTTAAACGCAGTTTTTAATAGAAATCCAGATTTAATAACATTGCGGCAATTGTGTATGATGTATATATATATATATATATATATATATATATATATATATATATGTATATGTATAAGTGTATTTCATATTTTATTGATCACCACCCGTTTGTTTTCCAATTAACAGTTAAAACAATGAGAAAAGAAACTAACTCACAGTACTTTATTTACCTTACGTAATATAAACTAATAAATATAATATAAATAAATATAAAGTAAATTATAAAATATAAAAAATAAAATTGTTTTCTTTTTTGTTGTAGTATCATTTCAATGCCATAATCTTTTTTTATAATGAAACCAAATGAAACTTTCAAGCATCAAGTAATGTGTCATTATGTGGAAGTGGCTAAAGTACCAACCCAATTTCACGGTCTACTCCAATTATGAATTTTTTCGGGCTCGTTACTTAGCGATGTTATAGGCTATTTATCTGGTCCATCATAATTTCGACCTGATGCGTCCGGTCCCTAGTCATCATAGAGTCGTATACGAGTGCAGAACGCGTTCATTGTTGTTTGTTGTTTCATGAGTTGCCATGAGCCACTTCGGTTTAGCGGAAATTCAGGACCAAATATCACAAGCAATCACCACAACTACCGACAATTATTGCATGGTATAATCAGTTTATTGAAGCTGATTGTGTAAAACATAAGGCGAAAATTTAGGGTAGGTTTTGAGTTGTAGAAGAAAAAATTGAACAAAGTGCGCGAGACCCACATTCGTAGCCCAAAGAAATCATGCGGACGCGCCAGCTTAGAACTAAGCATTTCCCAAACAACAGTGTGAAAAATCTTAGAACATATCAGCAATTTAAACCATACAGAATATAGTTGCTACAAGCTTTAAGTGATACTGATAAAGAAAGACGACTTAAATTTGATATTAAAATGTTTGACAGAATGGGGAACAATAACAATTTTTTTCATCAAATTGTGTTTAGTGATGAGGTTACATTCCATGTAAGTGGAAAAGTAATCGGCCATAATGTACGAATATGGGGTGCTTCAAAATCATTTGAGGTAGTCGCACATGTAAGAGTTAAATGTGAAATTATCGATAAACGAATAATTTTTCATGTTGGTCTTATAATTTAGATGTCAATAAATATTTAATTTTGTTTCTGAAATATTTTACATTACAAAAAGCGCTGGAGGTTTGGAACACCTGTTAACCATATCTTTTTGCAGTCGACGAAAAGAAATTCTTATTTCTCTAGACAATACCTTTTTTCTAGTCGTTAATTCCAAAAGTGTATTGTAGGCTTTCAATGAATTGTTTCACATCCAAGTTGTATTTAAATTAATAGTAGCCTCAAATTATTTTGAACGTATACACGAATAAAGATTTACTGTCTTACTACCACTGAATTTTCAAGTATAACTCCAAGAAAAATCGAAATTAATATAAAAATTAAAAAACACAAACACGATTTAAAAAAACTACTGCCAACAATAATTGCTTTAAAAATATTTACGAAGCTCTTAGTCTAAAGCACCATATACGTTGGTTAAATTTGTGGAAAAATTAAATAGTTTGTAATAAATTCGTTTTACGTGATATAAACATTCAGAATTTGTTTTCTTTTCTTCCTTGCGGCGATTCTGAAATTGTATGTATCGAATGGCTGCAATTTAATATTATTCAATATAGAAACGGAGTTTTATTGTCTTTAGTACCAATGATAATTTACCAATATTTGCTCAAATTGAATACGTACTAAATCATAATTCGAAAATGATTTTGTTTGTAAGTTGTGGGAAATAATAACGCTGAGTACCTTGAGGCTTACAAAGTTATTGAAAACATTAAAAATGATGGATTTTTGTTGTGTTTCGATACTCTGTATCACCTAGATAGTCTTACAGGCAAAGATAATTAGTTGTGTATTATAACTGCATATGAATTTATATAAAAGTATAATACATTTAAGTTGCAATAACTTACAAATTGCTGTGATATTTCATATTAATTAGAAACAATAAACAATAAAAGAAACCGGAATGAATGAACGAAGTACAAAATAAAAATAAATTGTATATAGCGTACAGCTGCCAAATACTCGATATTCATGTGGTAATTTTATTTCTCAATTATTTTCAAATTTTTATACGATAATAAAAGAATATGTCACTCATCAGTTAAAAAATCCACAGGCCATCAACATTTTAGGCACGTGAAGTATCACCAGAAGAGGCAAGCTTGTCTATGAAAACGATAGGCAAAATTAAAAAGTAAATGGTCAAATTAGAAGAGTTACTTTATATTCTGCCATCAAACAAAATTTAATAAAATTACACCCAAGGAAATAAATTCTATGTATTCGTGTAAACAGCGTGTTTCTAAATGAATATCGGGGTTTAAACGCTTTGTAGTATTTATTACGTAAAACTTAAAATCATAATTAATACAAGTTCAATACAACAGTTCTGTTTGTTGGTAAGCGCATGCGCTAGAAAGCGCTAGTAGAGAAATGGCGACTACTGAACAAAAAGCTTTTGGTGTTCTGCAGTTTGCAAAGACCGAATCTGTAGTTACTGTGCAATGTGCGTTCCGAATTAAGTTCAGATGTGATCCCTCAATCCGTAGATGGTATCATCTGTTTGAAAATACCAGCTGCCTTTGCAAAGGAAAGAGTACGGGGCGACCAAGGGTTTCTGAAAAGAGTGTTGAACGAGTGGGAGAGTCTTTCACGCGTAGTCCGACGAAATCAGTTCGAAAGGTTAGTCGTGAATTAGCAATTCCGATGGCGACTGTTTGGAAAGTTATACGGAAACGCTTACAACTACGTCCTTATCCTTTACGGTTATTACAGGCTCTAAAGCCCACAGACCATGGTTTACGAGCCAACTTTGCTCATGAAATGTTGCACGACGATTTTCTAGATCGTATTGTTTTCAGTGATAAATCGACATTTCACATCGGTGAACATGTGAACACTCATAATATGTGCATCTGGGGCACAGAAAATCCTCACGAGATGGTACAATTGCAACGAGACTCCCCTAAATTGAATATTTATTGTGCATATCTCGGCGGAAAGTTTATGCGCCTTTTTTTGGAGAAGCAACTGTAACTGGTACTTACTATCTTGGTGCTCTACTATGGCTATTTATCCAATTGGTAGAAGACGAACCAAATACCTTCATTTGGCAGCAAGATGGTGCACCGTCTCACTGGCATAACGACATACGCGATTGGTTGAACATCACTGTACCCGAACATTGGATTGGCTGCAAAGGGCCCAATGACAGAGCTTGTTTCGCATGGCCTCCACGCTCGACCGATCTCACGCCATGTGATTCTACCTGTGCCGGTTCATAAAGGATCGTGAGATGTGCCTCTACTACCAGCCGACCTACCCCACCCAAGAAACAGGATTGAGGCAGCTGTTGGAACAATTACACCACAAACATTAAACAACGTCTGGGAATAACTGGGCTATCGACTTGATATATGTCGTGTCACGAAAGGTGCTCACATTGAACACTTGTAAGCGTACAACTGTTGAGTTGCTCTTTTATTTCACGTATTAATTATGATTTTAAGTTTTACGTAATAAATACTACAAAGCGTTAAAACTCCGATATTCATTTAAAAACACCCGGTATATTATTTACTTAGCGTATGGCTAACATGTATTGAAAATAAACATCTAAAAGTTTAATTTTTCAAGGCCATTGATCTAGTCCAACACAGTGTCAGTGTCTTCAAAGAAGTCACTTATCTCACCTCCATATGCTGCAAGGAGGCATTCAGCTGAAATATGGTGAATAGTCTGTCGAGGTTCTCCGCATTCGGAAATTGGTGCCTCAGTCAGTCTCCATTCATAGAATGAGTCACGGCAAATTCCGGGGGACGTTCTTATTGTATTCAGTGTCTTCCATTCATGGTGAGGCAGCTCCATTCCTGGTAAGGGTACGGTAGGATCGATGATATGGGCCGCTTGAGCGGGTTTCGAGGCTTTAAAAAGCATATAAATTTTAAAAAGTTTATCGCATATTTGAATAAGTTTTCATTAAGTAGTTTTAGAGACCAAATTTTTAGTTGCTTATTAATCATTTAAAGTTATCATAAATTCAATTTCACCATAAGTTTGTGCTAAAATAAAAGTAAAAGATATTTTGTATAGTAGTAAATATATTCGGTGCTATTTTATAGCAATTTCTTGCCAGCTCAAAAGTTCTCTTGCATTTCAAGAACTCGCCTTATCAAACCAGTCCCTTTATTTGCGAAAAATTTATTCTATTTATTCATTCCACATAAGAATCGATCAGATGGCGCTGCAATCTGAGTGTAAATTATGCAGAATAGACTTTATAATTTCAAACTGGATGGAAGGATGCGTAGTTTTTACAAGCTCAAGCAATTCAACCTTGCTTGCAAGATCTTGAACAAATGCTTGCCTTGGACTAAGTATCTTTCTATATTTTTAGTTTTGTGTCCTGCATTCACCCATGTTTCATCTAAGTAATAGATAGCTCTTTCTACCTTCTGTACGAAACTTTCTTATATTTGTCAAATAACGACGTCTCCATAAGATAATATCATTTCATTCAATTAATATGTTGTTTAATACAAATGTATTTTTAATAATATAAAATATTATTCAAAATCTGGTGTGAAGAACTTGTCTGACAACAGGCAGCGCTGAATTTACTTCTACGCTCGGTCTGAATAATTTCTGTGATATGGCGATGTGGTTCTTTTTTGTGAATGTGTCTGAAGATATCCTTTCTCCAGCAGGGGCGTACCGAAGAGCCTGTAGAAAGGCGAAATACGTATCTACGTCTCTGGGGAGGGATATGTTCGGACCCGTTCACAAAAAATATTAATAGTGAACCTATATTTGTGTTCACACCAGATTTTTAATAATATTTTATATTATTAAAAATACCTTTGTATTATACAAAATTGGTGGGGTTTACCTACTCATGTATATTTCAATTATTCTAATATGCTGTTTCGTATGCGTTTTTCCCAGAATCCTAGTTTGCTTAGGATGCTCCAAAGTGATGTTCGTTTTATAGGTAAACTCACATCCCCTCTAATAAACTCATATATTTTTGTGCAAGTTAGTAATCTCATTTAAACAAAAGTGAATATACGTGTCTTCTAATTATACCTTTTGATGTTTGGGCAGAGGTAAACTCGGCCGGTTTAGGTATTTTAATCTTCCGCGGTCATAATGAGTTTTAAGCTGTATAGGTAAACCCGGCCTGATAGTCCAAGCTGCCCCCAAGCGGGCAGAGGTAAACTCGGCCGCTTTAGATATTTTAATCCTCCGCGGTCAAAATAAGTTTTAAGCTGTATAAGTAATTTGAGCCGAATAGTACACTTATCTAAAGCGGCTGAGGTTACCTCAATAACTCTATATACTAATTTTGTTAAATAAAATCACAAATGCATATGACATCATAAAAAATTATTTATATATACAAATTCAAAATATATTTTAATATTAGATAGTTACATAGTGTAACTATAATAATGCGAAGTTAACTTAAGAAATTCTAACGTTGACACTTTCCCATTATTGAAATCATTAATTTTGTTTTGAAGGTACTTTTGCCTTTTCCGAGTGTCCGAATTAGGTACATATGGCCGGTGAATACTTTGCAACTTTACATATATTTCATTTTGAAAATTAATTAGAAAATCAATAAAAACGAATACAGAAGGGTGAGGAGAATTTCAAGTTTTGCTGATATGCGAATGGAACGATTCGCATGCGTTGGTGGTGCGAGCGGCGCTTGCTGTTTTTGATGCCCATAAATGGGGTGGAAAAACGGCATCCTCGGATATGTAAGTGTTGACCAAATAATCAGCAAACAAAGTAACTTTATCATCTTTTGGTTGAATAGCAGATAATGCAAAAACATAAACATCGTATGCCACATAGTATGACACAGATTTAAGTAATGACTTTGTTTAGCTAAGCAACAGAACGTATAGATAGGTGCTTATCAACTTTTGATATTTGTTTTCTTAATCCCTTTTATTGAAAAATATTAAACGGTGAAATAATGTTAATCTCTAATTAGGGTCAAAATACCAGGTAAGTATTTGGGCGGCCCAAGTATCTACCGCCCGAGTTTACCTATGAAGATTATGAAAGAAAATTTCTGGCAGGCCCAGTTTACCTGCGGGATTAGTACATGTTCTGTTAAGCGTCCGAGTTTACTATCGCCCTGATGTTTAGTTCAATTTATTGTAAGCATCTTGGCGACTTCGTTTTCTTAGGAGAAGACATAGTATTCCTGCTAATCCCTACTTTCCTTGATGTTTGATGAACAGCAGCTGTTTTGAAAATATTATCTTTGTGTTAAAAATACACTTTATAGACTGCTTGCCTCTGTCCAGTTTTTACATATTTCCCTTTAGGATTTCTTGACAGACCTGGTAAAGCTGCGTCATTTATTCCCTAAAGCGTTTGCTATTATGTAAATAAAAAATTAATAAAAGTAATAAAAGATGTCTAGAAAATAATTATTTCATTTTATGATTTCTATAACGAACAATTTTTAATGAATATTAGTAATAAATAGCACAGTAAACAACTGAACGCGCAAGTTGATAGTACAGAGCAATAAAGACAGTAAAAGAAAATTTTACACAACAAAATAAATTTCTTGAGTTTACCTGCGTTAATTAGAACTCTGTTTTAACCATTCACAAGCTACTATTTTAAGCCTTATCTTTCCCGGACGTACCTAAACTCGTCCCTAGAAATAAAATTAAGTAATTAGTTAAACTTGTACCTGAAAAAATATACATAAACTTTTCGCCGAGAAGAGTAGGTCCACAAAAATAGCTTCATGAATTCGTCCCCGACTTTATCGCAGTATGAATCACCCATATACTTATTTAAAATCTATAGATAACATATTTATTTATGTAAGAAATGAAAAACTCCGTAAGTGCCACAAAACATATTTTACTAATTAAGAATGGAATAGAAATGCCTGCATGTGTTTTATACAAGCACTAAGATATATTAACATTTACATTTAACGTTTATAAAATAAGCTATACATTTAACAAAATCATATCTCGAAGCAGATCCATTTTTATACTCATCGATTTTTCTAGTAACGCACTGCTTACGTCTACGCACGACTGGATTTAATATTCTTGCACATTCAGATAAACTTTTAATTTTTATTTAAGTCTCTGTTTGAAACTGCTTCAAAATTTCAATAAAATGAAAAATTGATGAATGCCTAGAATAAAAACTTACATTAAATTTAGCGTGGAAAGATTCGCAAGCGTTTGTGCTTCTTTCTATGCTATCGCTGAGTTCTGCCCACAAACTAGGTGGAAAAACGACTTCTTCTGAAATATAATTGTCAACCAGATAATCGGAAAAGCGTGTCAAACGTTCATCTTGAGGCTGCATTTCCGAAAAATCAAAAGCATAACAATCGCTTATATCCGATGGATTTAAAAATGTTAAACGAAATATATAGCGCAGCCACTTTCTAATTTCACTGGTTTCGTTCTTATAATAAGCAACAAGGTCCAGATTTTGAATTTTGCGGAACCATGCTTGTGCTAACTGGAAACTGCAGCCTATAACTTTGGAATCTGGGAACCCTACTTTTATGGCATTGTGGATTGCAATTTCAAAATCCACTAAGATGACTTTTGGGTTCAGATTTAAACCCAAACTAGGACACTTTTTTCGCAACAAATTAAAAAGTGTTTTGTAAGAATACTCCTTTTTATTCGGCAGTAAGCAAAATGCTAGTGGGATATAACTGAATGTACCGTCGACATCTACTTTTTCACTATTGCATAAAACAGTCACATTTGTTAGGCACGTGAATACGCCAATTTCTTCAACTTCGTCGATGATAAAGACAAAATTCTCTTTTTTTAGTGTCGTAATATTCAATGTTGTAACACATTTAATAACTTCTGCTATATTTTTCGGTAAGGTTGGTAGAGATTTTCTTTTGTTGCGGATGTAATGAATGTCTTAAACGGTGATTGTACTGAAATGACCAGTATTTTCTTTTAGAGCTCAATGTATTATTTATGGAGGCTTCTCACAAATGTCATCGGTTGCTTTACGTTTAATATTAGCACTTACTATCTGTCTGTTTAGTTTCTTCAGATTTTTTTTCATGATTTTGTTCTATTTCATTGCGTACAATTAAATTTTCTGCTTCCACAGTTTAAACTTTTGCCTTAAAGAGCGATTCGAACATCGCCAACATATTTCACCGCTTTTTAAGGATTTGTGTTTGATAAGTTTTGCAGAGTCTACAATTAGCATTTGACTTCCACGTTCATTCACTGACGAAGCTTTCCATGCTTTCTCTTGTCCGGGGACAAATTAAGGTAAGGGATTAAAACACCGTAATTAGCATGGGGGCGAATTAATGTAGCAAACATTAGATAGTACCTGCTCGGGGACGAGTTTAGGGCGCCCATCTTTCTTAACGGTCCAGTCCATTCTTATTTGGAATGAGGCATAGCTTCCAGTGACTTACTTCCATTTGTTGCCCAAACTCAAACTTTTACTTGAATACTCAATACCTTACCTCATTTGTTTCACTTAGATTAGAGTATCACTTTGCGTGAAATCATCCTGGTAATTGTCGTCACGTACACGTCTAAAAAATTTGGTTTTGTTCTTGTAAGGTAATTTTTTAGTAATATATAAGTCAAATTAAAGTATTGCAAAAGAATCTGTAATCTTACTCCTAACTGTTATTTTATAAAAAACTTAAAAAAGGTATATAACCCCTTACCACAATTATTAATCGTATCCTAAATACGTATTTCGACAACTAAGTTGTCATCATCAGTAGGTAAAACCACTAATTAAAAAGTCGCACACGGGACACAGTAAAGGTAGAAAAACCGCTCAGGCACCAACAATTTTTCACCGCGTCCACGTATAGACTAATTTTAACATATGAAAAAATAAGCAACGGAACTAAAATATGAAGAGGTCGAGAGAGAGACACTTACCTAGAAAAGGGTCTACCCAGATGTTTATTCTCCGGGTTGAAATTGTCGAACACAAAAGACGGTCAACATACTTTCCTTCAAGGGACCGGCAATAAACATGTCTTAATAAACTTCGGTTTTTAAAAACGACGATGACACAATTATGTTAATAAAAATGCAAAGAGACAACTGAATGGTATCGGCGACCTATCGCAATTCATCGAATTATGTTTATTTTTCGCGATATTTATACTTTCGTAAGCATCAAGTTCGTGGGGTTTATTAATTCCTTTGAGTAACCTCAACCCTGTAATCGATACGTTGTGCAGTGTGTTCAAAGCGTGGTAGGCTACATTGGATTTATCCGGTCTATTGTATTTAATATGTGATATGTGTTCTTTAAAACGCGTTATTATTGGTGGTTTAGTTTGGCCTATATATTTCAGATTACAATCCCTGCAACTAATTTCGTATATACCTGATTTCGAATTGAAATTAACTCTATCTTTAGTATTCCCCAGGAGATTTTTGATAGTATTTTCTGACCGGAAGGCAACCTGGAGACCTCTTTCTTTCACAACTTTATTAATGTTTTTCGTGACCGGGTGGTATGGTAAACAGATATACTTTTTCTCCTGGTTACTTTGAAATATCAAACTTGTGGATTCGCGGATTGTATTTTTTATTTTTGTTTTTCTAATTAATTTATTGATTATTTCTATGTCAAAGCCATTGTATTTCGCGATATTTTTAATGAAATCCAGTTCTATTTCATATCTCCCTTTTGTTAACGGAAAATTTAGTAACCGATTGACTAAGAAATTAAAGGAAGCTGTCTTATGTTGATAACTATGATTTGAATCTGCGGTGATGAATCTATTAACATTGGTTTCTTTCCGGAAAATATCGATTTCTATTTTATGTTTATTGCTGATCAGTAAGGTATCTAAAAATGGTATCTTGTTATTGTGTTCCTTTTCCACTGTAAATTTAATCGTCGGAAATTTCAAATTTAATTGATTAACGAACATGTCTAATTCGCATTTTCGTGTATCAAAAATCGCGAGAATGTCATCTACATACCTAATCCAGACTCTCGGGAAATATTTGGCGTTATTTTTAAATTCTACTTCAAATTGACTCATGAGTAAATTGGCTATGAAAGGAGATAGGCAGTTACCCATTGTTGTGCCTTGTTTCTGTTCATAAAATTTTTCTCCTACTTGGAAACAATTTTGCGTCATGCACAGAGTTGTCAATCTCATGTATTCTTTTATTTTTGAAGGTTCGATGTTATTCTTGTGGAGTAAGCTTTCTAAATATTTCATAGTCTCTGGAATAGGTGCCGAGGGGAATAAAGACGTTACATCGAATGAAACTAAAATTTCCCCGTTAATTTAACAAATTCTAAGGAATTACTGACGGCAAAGTTTCTGGTTTGGCGGATACGATTAATAATTGTGGTAAGGGGTTATATACCTTTTTTAAGTTTTTTACTTAACCACAGTCTCCAAAGAAAGAATTTTGTTATCTTATACATTGAGGATTTATGTAGATGATAAAAAATTATGTGATATATTATGATAATTATAATTTGATTATTCTTCAAAGAATTGACCTAGAAATTCTAAATATTAAATTACCTAACATTAAAAGTAATAAATTGTTTAGATTTATTTTTCTAAATAACACCATTACGAAACAAAAGAATATAAATTAGTTACGATTTTGGTATTGTTCACAAAACTTTGTTGACAATATTTAATAATCAAATATTTTCTCTCAATAATTGCCATATAAGCTGATATTGGTGATATTGGCTGATATTGTATCGTAGTTATAAGAACACTTTTCTTCTACTAATCACTACTTCTACTACTTACTAATTACAACATTCTAATCCACGACCTACTAATTTTATTAAGGTAAGAAATCCATATTTAGTTAATTTGTGTAATTATTCTATTTTAATAATTTTTTATCAAAGTTACAATACTAAAAGGGAAAAATTGAATAAATCGTCTTTAATAGAATTTCAAATATATTGGTGAATCCACGAAAAATATAGCTAACCGAAATGCATTATGTAGTTTCGTCGCGTGATCATTGTAGCCTTTGCTCTTTCGCTGAGTGAGTTATTTTCTTTAGGAGATTAAACTAACAAATGTTTTTTGTTCAAAAATTTATTTCATTCATTATAACCCATATCAGAACATTGGACATTACAGGAACCTTTGACTTAATCGAAAAATCTAATTCTAACCATATCGATCGCGAAAGCATGCTTAGTTTTCTGTTTTATTATTGTTAGACAATTTATAATTATTTAAAATTTTCACCTAATTAATATTAATTAACCTAGACAATTTAACAACACTTTCAACAGTTTCACTTCTTTATTAGACTTTTACTCTAACATTTGTTTCGGTCAGACATTCTCTACTTTCCCGACATGGATAACTGCAAACTGTTATATAATGTAAATAAAAATTAAAAATTGAACTATTTGGAAATATTGGAAATTAAAAAAGTAAATTCTATGAAAGAAAACCTAACAAACACGCAAAT
This sequence comes from Melolontha melolontha, assembly GCA_935421215.2. Lineage (NCBI taxonomy): Eukaryota > Metazoa > Arthropoda > Insecta > Coleoptera > Scarabaeidae > Melolontha > Melolontha melolontha. Next base: position 73,170,218 of record OW285235.1, read on the forward strand.
TGCATATCTAAATACGATTTGTGACCGTTTCGGGCGTTCCCTTTTCATGCGTTTCACAAAATTTTCCCTTTCGGGCGTTCATTTTATGGATGGGAAATGAATGAAGTAAATGAATTCCCGTTTGGTGCGTCAATTTTATATTTTACAGGAAATAGGAAAAAGTAAAAACAAAATTAACGACTTTTGCTGATTCAGCAGTTTAATTTAAAATTAAAAGGAATGTACGATAACACTTAAAGACGCATGCACAATATTGAATATATATTATCAGAAAGTAGTACAAGTATTAAAAAATATAAAATAAAAGTACCTTTAACTATATGTAGAGTAACGTTTATCTAATCTCTATATTACACATACCTAATTAAAATTAAAAGTAAATCTATCTATAATTTTACAATATATTTCAGCTTGTCCAATGTGTCACTAAAATTTTGTATATTTTGAATTAGGTCACTTACAGCTATTTGTAACCGCCAATCTAATTCACAGTTTTTTTTTTGCCCTTTTAGGGGTATTTATGCATACACAATTTTGTGCATTTCTTCCTGAAGAACTTTCATTAATTCAAATATATTTGGACGTGCTTTTCCAATCCGTCTGTTGAGTCTGTTATGCCATCCTACTACAGAATTTGTAGTCCGATGACGTTGTCCATCGCAAGTCCATATTCGACGAGAATTATGAAGATTCATTGATCAACAAAATAACCGTTAAATTTAGCAATGACTTCATCGGTAGGATAATTTTCCATTATACAGAGCCAACCATCTGTAATTTTATCTTCTGGCAGATGAGCTAACGCAGCACATTTCCTTATGTGGTTTCTTACTTCCTCGTTTTCGTTATACAAGTTTGTTAGACCTAAATCTTGTACTTTACGCCAAAGAGGTTGATTAAAATGAAAGTTACATCCTTTGATAACTGTAGCCGGAAAAACTTGTTCTAAAGCATTAATAGCGGCAACTTCAAAATCAAAAATACATTTTTTTGGTAAAAAGTTCTTGATTTTATTTCTTAATAAGAAGAAAAGTCGTTTATACATCGCCTATATTTGTCGGGTAGCAGGGCATATACAGCATGAATGATGTTTGCTATTTTTCCTGTACTACCAATATCCATGTGAATTATATATACTGGCAAAATAGTGAACAACAGCTTTTAAGAACCTCCTGCTAATAAATTGCCTCCGTCCATTGTAAATACAACAATCCTATCTTCCATATCATCGTCAATTATGACTAGAGCTGAGGATTTTTGCGGTAAGGCAGGACCGTATGTAGTGCATCCCCACCGGCGTATAATCAATACAAATGCAATTAAATTCTGGTATTTGAAAAATGATTATATGTATTACCTTAGTATTAAAATAAACCATCCATTTTTTATTACTAATACATGAAAGAAGTTTCTGAATCGATAGTTTATAAATAGTTCTACGAATTTTGAAAAAAATGTATGGGTGTACATGCACCAGTATGCATATACTTGCCGGTAAGCGATTTCTGTATGAAAGGATTACTGTAGTAAATAGCAATAAAGAAGATATGCATTATATTTCGTTTAGAGTACCTAATTGATTTTGTTGAATGTTTCTGGACAATCGTTCTTTATTCCTTATTATCCTGGCATATGTTCTATTCCTATAACGAAAGTATAAAAAGTATCGTCTATTGTTCTGCAAACCAAATTTCTAAAAGAAAAGTAGACTCATCACTGATGACTGATGTTACAAATACAAATGTATAATCAAAAGTGTCCCAAATGCAAAAATTAAGCGCTTTGTTTATTGTTAAAGTTTAGAAAACATTTTATTATAAGAGGCAGATAGTGTTTATCCACTCAAAGAAGTAATTGATACATTTCACAATACTTTTCTTTTAGATATTTAGTTTGCAGAACAATAGACGATACTTTTTATACTTTCGTTATAGGAATAGAACATATGCCAGGATAATAAGGAATAAAGAACGATTGTCCAGAAACATTCAACAAAATCAATTAGGTACTCTAAACGAAATATAATGCATATCTTCTTTATTGCTATTTACTACAGTAATCCTTTCATACAGAAAACGCTTACCGGCAAGTATATGTATACTGGTGCATGTACACCCATACATTTTTTTCAAAATTCGTAGAACTATTTATAAACTATCGATTCAGAAACTTCTTTCATGTATTAGTAATAAAAAATGGATGGTTTATTTTAATACTAAGGTAATACATATAATCATTTTTCAAATACCAGAATTTAATTGCATTTGTATTGATTATACGCCGGTGGGGATGCACTACATACGGTCCTGCCTTACCGCAAAAATCCTCAGCTCTAATTATGACACACTCTTTCATAAACTTGGGGACCTCTATATTTTCTCGTTTATTCGGAAGCAAGCTAATGCTCAGCGATTTGTGTCGCTCAAGTTTTTACAAATCACTTAATAACCTCTAATACCAAATTTCGCAGAAAAATTCTCATTTTTAAATTCTTCTACATTTTTATGCTATCTATAGATAATAGTTTGCTATTGCAATAATAAGAGTGCCATGAACAAAGAAAATAATTTTACAGTTCAAACGTCAAACGTCGGTTCACTTTACACACAGTTTACTTCAGTTGCAACTATTGAACTTTGCTGAGCAATGGCCGATAGACATTTAAGTATTGCTTAAAAAGTAGAAATTATTGGAATTGTTGGGGATAATGTACGTTCTTCCCGAGAGACTGCTAGAGAGTTTAACGAGAGACATCCTGAACGTCCACCCATCCTTCATCGAACTGTTGCATACTTGAATAACATTTTAAACACTACTGAAATTGTTGCTGAACCACGTCAACGAGAATTGAACAATTGAGAACACGATTTCGATGCAGTAATATTAGCAACGTATCGTAATAATCCACACGAGTTCACGAGATATTGCTAAAAATTCAAATATCTTTTACTCTAACATTTGAAGATGTCTCCGTCGTCACAAATTGAAACCGTATAAGCCAAAATATTTACACACTCTTGAAGGAGATCTCGACAGAAGAATGGAGTATTGTCTATGGGCTCATGGCAATTTTCTAAATGATAGAGAATTAAGGAAGAAATAATGTTCATTGATGAAGCTGCCCTCACTACTAATGGTGTTGTTTCATCCCAGAACTGTAGATACTAGGCAACAGAAAACCCAAAATGGGTTATCAATTGTAAAAGTTAATATTTGCAGAAAGTTAATGTGAGGTGTAGAATTTGAAATACACGAATCATTGGCCTGTTTTTCTTTTTTGATACGCTAAATGCGGAAAGGCTTTAAATTTTTTGAATACTGAATTAATTGATATGCTTGATGATTTAGCAGTGGATGTGAGGCGAGATTTTCACTTCTAGCTAGATGGATCCCCAGTTCATATCGCAAGAATAGTGCGAGCATATCTTGACGAAAACTATCCGTTAAGATGGATAGGTCGTAATTGCCCTTTAACAAGATCACCTGACATTATACCAGTCAATATTTTTCCTGGGGCACTATTAAAAATGTTGTGTATGCATCTAGACCTCAAAAGATACAGGAACTGTGTCAGAAAACCCGACAAGCCTGTCGAGAAATTTCTCCAGAAATATTACGACGAGTTGTACTGAATTACAAAAGGCATCTGGAAAAATGTATCCATCTTCAAGGTGATTAGTTGCAACAGATCCTATTTACAATATTGTTTGTTAAATGGTTGCTTTTGTTTTGGTTGTTCTTTAATGTTGAATAAAATTTGTGAATTGTTTTCTTGCTTCATGGCTTTATTATTATTTCAACAAACTATTGTCTCCTGATAGCATAAAAATGTAGAAGAATTTAAATATGAAAAACTTTCAGTGAAATTAGGTATTAGGGGTTTTTGAGTGATTTGTAAAAACTTTTTCCTAATACTTTCTTGCTCTAGTATGACATTACTTGAAACACTACTTTTTATTTTAATTATAGTTGGGTAGATATTGACTTTATAAAAACTCTATTCATACGAAAAGGTGCATTGTCGTGGCTTATATAGCTGATAAAACACACTGTATATATATTTTCTATTTGAGAAAAAAAATGGTTGATTCAAAAAAAAATATAGTTTTACTTGAAATATATTTATTCTCAAACCAAAACAAAGACTTGTTTTGAAATTAAATTGTTTCTGTTTGGAATAAAAAATATATACTTATAATGAGTAAAATATGTTCCGCTCAAGAATATTAATTCAAGAAAATAATTGTCTCGAACGAAGAATAAATCTACTTCCGTATATCGAAAGGTAAAATTTACTTGACCTGAAGCCAATTTACTACTTACGATGTATTTGCTATAGTGGTGTCACTTCTTCTCTTGCTCTCTTTGTGGCTTTATATAAACACTTCATTTTTTGCAATATCTGGAACAGACTTATGGCTTTTCTCACTTATAAGTTCTTATAACTTATGATTTTACGTCATCAGTGACAATCGCTCCTGAGCAGTTCCTGTTTAAGCAAATCCATCGAAGAGTTAAGTTTTTGTATTTTGCTTTTAAGTTGAACTTGTATCTAGAATACAGGACGACTGGTTTTCCACGTTTTGATTCCATCAATCAATTTCATCACAAACAAAAATTCACGAAAGGTTTTGAATAACTTAACTGCGCTTGCAAGATTTCCGTAGAACTAATTTATTTTAGTAATAGTGCAATATTTTATATCATCCCTATATTAGTGGAAGGGAATGCAAACAAACAATAGAAACAAATAATAATAAATTGAGTTTATTGTAAACAATATTAATTCCTTTTGCAATTAAAAGTAAATATAAATTCACAACAAATTGATTCTTAATCCGTTGGCAATTATAAGGTAAACAATTTTAGCCCCTTAGTATAATAAATAAATATAAATTCAAACCACTCTACCTTAATTCCTAGTCAATTTTAATGTAAAGTAATTATAAATTTAAAATAAACTGATTCTTAATCCCTTGGCGAGTTCAATAATTATCTCTTAATACAGGCTTAATGCTTTTATTCGTTTACTGTTACCTGGAAGTTTTACGCACAAAATGCGATTCAAGAAATAGAAATATAGTTTGGACCCCCGAAAAAGGATATTTCAGGTAATATTTTTCGAAACCCGAAAGAGGAACGCACGAAACGGGAAGATACCATTCATATATAAATATTGGAAATTGTTCCCTTAATTTATTTGAGTAAACGCTTTGAGAATGGTCGAATAGACATCAATAATTGTTAGAGTAAAATTCTAATAAACAAAGGAAACTCAACAAGTGTTTTTAATTTACCTAAATTAATTATTTAAACAATGTTTCACAAAGAACCGACTACTACACCCATTAACAAGATAAGTAACTAATATTAATTAAATGTTTTTGCAGATGCGAATAATTGTGTTGAGCTTAATTCTCATAACAATACATTTACCAACATACTCCTTTAATGATGCCTCACCAATAATAGATAATGTAGCCTGGCCTTTCTCGGAAGCTGAATTCCCTAACTATACTGAAGTTGCCATATCGGCTTTAGTACATGTCAAAGTAAAAGGTACACAAGCAGTGTACGAATTAATGGTACAAAAAGAATTTCTAGAATTTGAAGTTAACCTTTTCCGCATGGCTAGAATGGGGAGAGCAGACATTCAGAGGGCCCACTCAATATTATTGTTGATATTCGGATTTGTTATTCCAGAGAAGTATGATATTGACACACCGCATAGTTTGATTCCTATATATAACAGTACGTTATTCATTAAAATTTCGGATATGGTAAAAGAATTTTTGACATCAAGAGTTAAATATATAGATGCACACATAACAGACGCCGACAAAACTGATTTTGAAAAGGATTGGCTTGAATTAAAGAATTTATGGGATAAAATGCACGCATTACCTGAATGTAAGGCTGTTAAGAAAGTCCTAAATGAAGTAGATTTCGATTCTGAAACAATTATCCCATTTATGAAGCAATACCTTTATATTATACGCTTTATTACAAGCTCTTAATTTCCGGTACTAATCAAGACGTACTAAATATTGTAACTTTTCTGAACAGGATATCATTGGTATACAGCAGTAAAATAGTTGGTTATACATAAACTCATTTTTTTTATAATTGCACTTTTCCTTATTACAGCCTATAAAATCCCAAAAATCGCTAGTTATTATTTATTTTACAAATTCAATACTTCATTTTGGTATTTTGAAATAAATTGTTTTATTATTTAATTTTAAGAATTTTAAATGATATATTTGATGTAAGTTATACATATCAATAGATTACAAACATCTTTCAGTTTTCAGTTGAACTGAATTGTTTCATTTCACTGAGAAATGTAAGTATATATAATTATGTAATTTAATTATAATTGAAGGAAGACAATGTGAACAAAAATAAAATATTTTTAAAAGTTTTACGTAGAGATTTTCTTATTAAATTATTTCAGAGGTTCGTCAACACTATGTAATATTGTCTTGTATGCACAGAGATGATTTCATTCGAAACTGTTTCAACTATCGAATTGAACTGTCTGTCAAACTTAAACTCACACTGCATATAAACTTACAAAATTATAAAGTACACAGTGGTGCCCTTTTATTCATTTTTTGAGTTAGACTAATTTAGTCAACGTTTCGAAAGTAACCTTACGACAATGTTTAATCGAAGCAAGTCTGAGCCTGGCTGGTTGGTCAACGGTCAAGCTGTATTTAAGAACAACATCTCGCTCACCAAGGTAATTCCAGGGAACGCTATTAACTTGTGGGAAATTTAATTTCGTTTGGTTGACTAGAGTTAGGATTTTGCGTAGTAGAACAATACAAGAATAAAGTACGATGTCAACAGCTAAATTAAATTATAATCCATAAGCTAATTAGAATAAAAATAACAATTCAAATAAGCAAAAACAAAAGAAATACTAACCGAGTTTTTAAATTGTCAAGAGACCGTAAACGTGGGTAATTTACTAAGTCTATGCTAAAAAGGATCAGGGAAAATTCTGTTAGCATTTCTAGCTATCGACACTCTATACAGTGAAAGACCAAAATATTGACCGAAATTTCAGACAGTTACAGCTTACTAGTTACTTACTAGTTACGTGGTACACTGAAAAATATTTATGCAGACATTAGGGTGAAATAGGTCAAGTTGAAATTTTACAGTTTTAGATGTTGTTTAAAAATGTAATGTTCATGTTTTATTTGTGAGTTGCTAGTGACAATTATGTGTAAATTAATTAATATGACTGCCAAAGTTTAACTCTAGCTGTAAGTTTCCTTTTTTGAATATATTAGTATAAGAGTAAAGTGTATATTGCAATTTTTTAGCTTCTTCTGATGAAGTCATTAATAAATTGACGAAATATTGAGAAAGGACATTTCAGTTTTAATGTAAACAGACCGATAACTCAAATATAATTTATATTAGTACGGTCAAGAAAATTTTCTATAATTATATATACAGTGTGGCCCAAAAGTCGCGCAACCGAATGAAAAAAAAGAAATGAAATTGTGTAGTACAAATACAAAATTTATTCTTCTATAATAAAAATAATACAAATATGTTTGAACAAAAACTGACTCTTTGGGATCACAGCTTATGTTGGAAGTGTCCTCCACCTTCTTCAATGCATCTCAGACATCGCTTTTTAACCGCGTTACAAATACGCCGAAGTAATTGTTTGTCATCATTGAGTTTGGCGACTTCTTCGGTTATAACATTTTTCATGGTCTCAATATCCGGCAACTGATGATGGAATACCTTATCCTTTAAAATACCCCACACAGTGAAATCTAGTAGGGTTACGTCCGGAGATCTCGGAGGCCATTCGACTTGACCTCTTCTTCCAATCCATCCGGGGAAAAATTCATCGAGAAATTCGCGAACAATTAAAGCGTAATGTGCTGGAGCACCATCTTGTTGAAGAGTTAAACATTGACCAGCAAACACTGGGTTATTGGCAAGTTCTTCACGTAGTTCCATCAACAAATCGAGGTATGCAACACCTGTTACAGTATTGTCCAAGAAATAGGGGCCGACGATTCCGAAGGCGCAAACACCAAGCCATACCGTTACTCCAGGCACGTTTAATTCTTCTTGAATGGTGATATGCGGATTTTCGGTGGACCAGTACACACAATTGTGTCTATTGATGCGCCCATTTAATTTAAATTGAGCTTCGTCCGACCACAAAATTGTTTTGAAGAAATTTTGAAAGGCTTCACATTGAATGACATACAATTCTGCGAACTGTAGCCGACGATTCGGATCATCTTCTGTCAATGCTTGTAAGTGGCGTGGTCTGTAAACCTTCAAACCTAGTTCCTTCATTATTCGCTATAGGGTAGAACGAGAAATATCCAGTTCATTTGCGGTTTTTCGGACAGATCGCGCAGGCGATTCAATAAAACTCTGAGCTACAGTTTGTAAGTTATCATCTGTCCTCAGACTACGTGGCCGGCCTGTACGCTTGGAATCATCCACAGAACCGTTTTTTTCGAATCTTTTTATCAAGCGATAAACAGTCTCACGCCTCGGAACTTGACAGTCAGGGAATTTTACCGCGAAATCAGAAAAAATGTGTTCATGATCAGCATGGTAACGATAGTACGAAGACACCAAGAATACCCGTTGCGCTACGGTATACCGATAATGTGGGCTTGTTACCATGATAACGCGTTCGCACACTTACAAACTCCGACAAGATAGTGCTTCACACACAGACAACCGCTGTACTGCCGACAGACCAGCCGTCAACCTTGCATTAGGGGGAGAATGGCGCATGTGTATTTCATTTTGACATTGCGCGACTTTTGGGCCACGTGGTACATATGTGGTATATATATATATATTGAGGCATTGCAAGAAGGGCTTTTTCTCTGAAAGAAATAAAGAATACATGTAATCGTAATGTTTATATCTACTATGTACTTTAATACCACGAAGGGGAAAGATTGATTCAAAGTATAAATACTTTATTTTGACGACAAATTTGCCTTGAAATAATTAACTTATTTTTCTATTTTTTTTTGTAATGTTTATATTCATTTTTATTTCAAATTAATATTTAACGCGTTTTTATTCAAACAAATTTAACGTATTTATATTCAAATGTATTTGAACAATTAAGCCCCGCCCACAATTTTAACGGTGCAATAACCCGAAAAGAAACCGATATTGACAGAGTGTTTGTAAACACCTCAACATATGTTACCTAACCAAAGTTATTTTATAAATCAAATTGTAATTTTTTTAACTGTTTTACACTGTAAAAATGTCTAATTTAATAATGTTCAAAAAGATAATGCAAGTAAAGAATGGAGCGATTTGCGGCAAGTTATGCAATCAGAAACAAGTGAAAAAATTGGCGTCGGTAATTAGTAGTTGCAGCGAGAGGTCACGTTTTTTTGTGCTCCGAAGTAATTAAAATAAATTGGCGAAATTATTAAGTGCTCGAGATTTTTAAGTCTACCAAACGTTACACCTACCTACGAACTACCTGTAGACCAAATTTAACATCTTCCGACCAAACAGTTCAAGAGTTACGAATTTTTAAAGTTTTCGATACGAAAACTACCCGCCATAAAAATTTCACCGTACATCGAACAACATCTTTGAACGCTCGAGACCGGTCATCCGCTCCAGCCGCCGTCGGACTTGGAGATTTTAAAAAGTTCAAGTCATCCCGAGGGACAGTAGCAGAAATATTATCCAGTTTCCCGCTGTGAAGACTTCTCAAGAACACAGGCGCAGGAATCAACCGAGGTTATATCCGAAGATTCAGGTTTTTGCTAATTTTACCAATATTATACGCGCCATTTTTACTTGCTCATGAACATTTCTAGAACTTTTCTTTGTTTATTCCATAAATAACTATTTACATTGCTTTCACCGATATTCTACCACTGTAATTTTTATTCAACTTATTTAAATATTAGTATCCACTACTTTTAATTTTAAAACTTCATTCTATTTCACTTTTATAAACTATTTTAATAAAGCAACAATTATTTGCACTTGTCTTACACCATATTGTTTGTACTGTAAGAACACCAACCGCTGAGTGTGTCTCCCTCATTGTTATATGTGTGTCACGAAACTGTAAATTTAAATTCTCTAACTTTTCTAGATGTTTTATTATTAATAAAGTTAATTGTCAATAATTTACTTTGGTTTTTTTTTTGTAAAATACTTGAGATATTGTTCCGTTTCCAATTAAATAAGCTACGTAAATAAATTCAAAGTGGAGAGAAGTGAACCTACCTTAACCCTGAAGAAAAAAAGAAGCTAGCCGATAATAAAAAACAGATAAGTATTGAATGAGCCCGATTTGAATGAATTTTTATATACATCAAATAACATAATCATTCATTTTCCGTAATATAACATTTAGAGCCCAACGTTTTGGGGCATTTATAACTAACATTCATTTCACATTTATTTATATATGTACATTCACGCGCGACATATAACTTTTGTCAGCCCAACTTAGTGGGGCAATTTCCGGCATATAACATTTGGCACCCTAACGTTTTGGGGCGGACTTCTACTCCACACTTCAACAAAAAGTCACTCTATTGTCGAATATATTAAGAAGGAACACTTTCTCAAGTAACAAAGTTTTCGTGGCACAAAGAATTAATAAAAAACAAGGAGAACCGTGGTATTCGCATTTACCATACTGTACTATTTGTTTATGTGTTTGTTATTTTGTCTTTGTGGAACTTCAGAGAGAGAGCAAGGTTTTGTATTTCAAGGGATTGCTGTCTTCGAGACCATCTGTAAGATATTTAAAGGTTGGTACAGGGAAATATTAAAGTGCAGATTCATATTTCTTTTATATACATATATTTTTGGTATTTGTCATTGCATTTACGTGTGTACATTAAATCTAATAACACTATAAACAACAATATTTTACCACATATAATTACAACTACCTGTACAAATACTAATATAATTTACAAACTAACTAAATATACTCTAAAATGGATACAAGACACAGAGCTAAGACCCCGAAAGACGCAGTAGAAGAAGACCGGAGTGAACAGGGGGACATTGCAGTACCGCAACCGTCCGTTTCAGGAGAGGCCAGTGTTTCGCCTGATAGTAAATTCATGGACATGTTCAACATGTTAATGGCACAAATGCAAGAAATAAAACAAGATATAAATAACAAATTAGATACTAATAATCAAGACATGAACACTGCCAATAAAGACCTTAATAACAAACTAGATACTAATAAACGCGAACTAAAACAAGATATAAACCGTTCAAATAAAGACCTTAATAACAAACTAGATACTAATAATCGCGAACTAAAACAAGATTTAAATAACTTAAATAACGACCTAACGAACTTAAATAACGAACTTACGACGAGATTAGAAGTTAACCTAATTAACATAAATGAAAAAATAGAATTAAACAACACCAACATAGAAATGAAACTTAATACATTTAAGGGGGATATCGACGTCCAAATTGCGGAAATCACCGCAACACAAAAGGCCATGGAACAGAATGAGTTGAAGTATCTCCTAAAACTAGATGAGACCGTTAAATCACAAAATTTACAGTGGGCACAACAACTAGAAGCTTCAACCACTCAAATTTACGAAATAACCGAATCAAAAATTAATACAGCGAACAAAGAACTTCACAAAGACTTAAATAAAATAATACTCGAAAATAATTGTACATTAGATACAAAATTAACAACATATAATCAAATCAATGAGGAACAGACCCAACATCTAAGACGCGAACTTACTACACAAATTAATGAGAATAAAGAAATACATAATCAAGAAATACAGGCGGTGAACTTGAATCTAGATAATATGAAAACTGTACAAACCGAAAATTATAATGAAACGCAGCACAACTTACACCAATTAGAAAATAAACTTAGAACTTACACAGCACCTATACATAACATAAATACAGGTAATTCGATAATAAAAATCGAAAACTTACAACATTTCGACGGAGATATGACTCGAGTACACCCCATGGCGTATTTAAATGGGATACTACGGTATTTAGAGGACGTTATGGACGAGAAACACCGGATCGAAGTAGTGCGAGCAACACTGCGGAACAGCGCACAAGAATGGTTTCAGAGGATAGAGGAACATTGCCATTCTTTAGATCAATTTGTTGTGTTATTCACGAAGAATTACTGGGACGAAAACCAGCAGAACAGGGCCAAAGTTCGCTTATTAACAGGGAAATTTAGATTGGGACAAGTGACGAGGGAGATGTATGCATCTCGCGTATACAACCAGTGCAAGCACATCAGCGACATGATTGAATCAATGATAGCGCGCCTATTGTTGAACCACTTTATTTTCACTGATACTCAGGCGATTATCTGTCAGAAGGTCACTGACATGGACTCTCTAATCGAGATACTCCGAAGACTGGACGATTTCGCTGAAACCAACCAACAACAACAGCCTAATAATCGGACGAACAACACTAGGAACCCACAAGCACCGAACTACATTCCCAACCCCATACCACGTTTCAACAATTATCCTAATAATAACAATACAAATAATTATGCTCAAAACAATCGTTATCAACCAGCAACCTCTAGACCATACAACCAGAATAATAACAACAATAATAACAACTACAATAACCATCCTCACAATAATTATAATAATCAGAATCGACCGAATATATAACATACTTACAACCGACCTTATCCGAACAATTACCACCATAATTCGTCAAACAACAACTATAACAATAACCGACCCGACAATAACGAGGCTTATAACGCGCAGCGCGCACAAACTCACCAATCGAGACGCGGAATAAATCACTACGCAAGCAGAGGAAGAGGTCGAGGTAATAATGCTTACCGGCGACATAGATCGTTATTACCTGACAGAACAGACATAGAGGGGCTACAAAAAAAAACTCCAATTTCACAAGACGATCTGTATCTGGACCCAACACCCGGACCATCAAACCAACAAAATTAAATAATGATAACGGCTATAGCATGTTCTGGAAGTTACAAAATATAAAATTTTACCAATCACCGGATGAATTCATAAACATAGAAGACGCAGGGGACGCCGTAAATGAAGTATATTCTCTACCCATTATTATTTTACAATTCAGCAACATAAAATTAAATTGTTTAATCGACACCGGAGCCGAGATTACATTAGTTAGAGAAGATCTGGCAAAACAAATAAAGGGATACGAACAACACGTTGTTAAAACCAAGGGTACCGACATAGGTACCGCAAATGGAAGAAAGATGGGCACTGTCACAAAGCAACTCAATACCGAAATAAGAATAAACGAAATCGGTTATTTAATTCACTGTTACGTAATAGAGAAGTTACAATATGACTGTATATTGGGTATAGATAATATCAACAGGTTGAAAATGATATTGAATTTTGAAAAAGGTATTTTATCAATGGAAAGAACAATTTAACATTTAATAAACATTTGTCCGTAGAGGAAGTGCAAGAATATAATACTTATAAGAGAGAAGTTTTAGCAGTTGTAATAAATAATTTATTAGAATATAATGTACCGTACTATAGGAGAGCAGAAGAAAGGTTTATTGATAGAGTTGGAAATGATAATATTATAAATAATGAATATATAGGAGTGAATAATAGGCCAGATTTGTTAGGAACGCAAGATAGTTACGAGGGCGAAGAAGAGGTAAAGATTAAGGAGGATTTACAGACAACTGACATTATAAATGATAAGAATGATATAACGAATATAATTGATAAACAGGAAATACCGTATTCAAACGTCGTACCGCAATTAATTAACATTTTAAACGAAAACATCACTTTAATTAATAACGATATTGTTTTCGCAAAAGGATATAAACATCCAATTAATATTGACAATGACTGCCCATTAATAAGTAAGAATTACCCTATTCCTTACCACTATCAACAGAAAGTTAGTTTAGAATTAGAGAGATTAGAACAATCCGGAATCATCGAGAGATCGAACACATACTTTATTAATCCCATTGTAATAGTTCAGAAGAAGGACCTATCGTTAAGAATATGCTTAGACGCGAGAGCTCTGAACAAACGAATTAAGCCAGAATTCGAAATGCCGCAAAACATAGACATCTTATTAACGAAATGCGGAAGTAAACAAATTTATAGTAAATTAGACTTAAAGAATGCTTTTTGGTTAATAAACTTAGAACCGGAATCCAGAAAATACTGTGGTTTCTTAGTGAATGGAATTGTATATCAGTTTAGAGTATGTCCATTTGGTTTAAAGACATCACCAGCCGCTCTGATACGTTTTCTACATCGTATACTAGACCGATATGATGAATTCGCTTTGCATTACCTAGACGACATTATTATATTTTCCGAAACTGTGGAACAACACCTAACATTAACATTATTCTTAACACCTTAAAAACCCATGGTATGAAACTTAACTTAGCGAAATGTCAATTCTTTAGACATGAGATTAACTATTTAGGATATGTGATTAATCAGAATAACATTTTATTAGACCCGACACGTTTAGATATCATTCAGGAGTATGCGAGACCGAAGAATTTAAAAACGTTAAGAAGTTTTTTAGGAGTGTTAAACTATTATAGGAAATTTGTCTCAAACTATAGCGAGAAAACGTTACCCTTGTTGGAACTAATCAAAAAGGGGAAGAAATGGAACTGGACGGCTGAATGCGAATTATGCTTCACAACTTTAAAAGAGAACTTTGTAGAAAATCTCCATTTACATCACCCAGACTTTACTCTACCGTTTGTTGTGCGAACAGATGCTTCACACAAGACAATTGCAGCAGAGCTAGTACAAATGAAAGACGATCACGAAATCCCTATTTATTTTATATCACGCACTTTGAAAACGTGCGAGACTCGATACACGATTTCCGAGAAGGAAATGCTCGCTATCGTATTTGCGTTAACGAAACTCAGATATTATCTGATAGGAAAGTCATTCGTATTAGAAACGGACCACAAAGCTTTAGTCAACATCATGAGCTGCAAACTTAATAACAGTCGCATTTATCGTTGGACTTTGTTAATACAACAGTACGAGTTCATAATAAAATATAAACCTGGCAAAGAAATGGTAACTGCCGATGCACTTACGAGACAGGAGGGGGACGTAAAGAGGCAGAATATTTGCATCAACTTAATAAATCTACAAAGGAGAGGCATTTTCTCAAAAACAAAAATCTTACAGACACAATCAAGCCCAGACTTCGATGAAATAAGACGACATTTAAGAACTGTAGGTGAATATAAAGGTATGTCAATCAGAGACCAATTCATAGTAAAACAAATAGGAAGAACTACTGTATACGTCACAAACGAACAACACACCAGAGAAATAACAGAATATTTACACCGAACATACACCCACATAGGTGCAAGGAAGTGCTGGTTACTCTACAGAGAAGCTTTCTACTGTATAAATGACGAACGAATAATAAACAGCGTGGTAAAACAATGTCGACTCTGCGAAATAACCAAAGATAAAACTTTCACTAACACCAACATAAGCCATAATATAACTGCATATGATAGACTAGAGTTAATATCAATTGATTTTCTATCAAACCTTATTCCTAGCACTAAAGGTTATCGCCACATTTTGGTAATATGTGATATATTTTCTAAGTTCATCAAACTCATACCTACGCAGAAATGCGATACCAACACCGTTTTACAAGCTTTAGTGGACTACTTCGCACATTATGGAAAACCACAAACAATACTATCGGACAACGCTACCTATTTCACAAACGATCGTTACAAGGAGTTCTTACATTCACACGACATCAACACCGTCTATACATCAATCCGCTACCCACAGGGAAATCCTACCGAGCGATATATACGCGAAACGATAAAATATTTACGTATATTACTGGACGAAAATCACAGAAAATGGGCCAGACTGTTACCACAGATAGAATTTACTATAAACAATACACCTAGCACAGTGCATAATCACTGCCCAATAACGTTATTCACTGGACAACCACCACAACGACCATGGACTGATTCTGAGCATATAAATTTACATAATCGTTTACAAGAAGTCAGAGAAAGATTATTACTAAGAAAGCGAAAATGGGAGGAAAAGAGAAATACGGCAAATAAGAAGTACAAAACTTACAATGTAGGAGACCAAGTTATAGTTAAGAGATTAAGAGTAACAGATTTAAAACACAAAATAATGGGAAAGCTATTGAAAGCCTACCAAGGTCCCTATACGATTAAGAGAATCATTGGTAACAACACCTACGAACTTTTTGAACCCTAAACAAATTACATTAAAGGTAGATATCACATAACTATGTTGCAAGACTACCACACTTAAAAATAAAGTATTTTTTTATATATATACATAACAAGCCGAAACAACTTTCAGAACAAACAAACCAAGCATGTTATAGTCCGTAAACTAATAATAAGTACTATATTATCTATACTAATCACAAGTTTACATTTAGACTAGGCTAATTAAATTAATCATATTATTATTAAAAGAAAAAGGAAGAAGAAAATAACTACTTAGTATTAAAAAGGGTTTCCAAACAAAAAAAAAAAACCGAACAAAAAAATAAAACAATTAACTTTAACCATTTAATGACAATTACTAAATAGGGAATTATTAGCTAGAATAATATAAATAACTACTTATAGAATTTGAAATATTTTTAACGTGAACACACACATTTCATTAAATTTTCATCAGAGCACTATACTGCACTTGTATATTTCTGTCATACTCCTTTATCCGGTTGATTAAAAGCTCTCAACAAGTTTCTATCTTTTAATCAAGGGGGAAAATTGAGGCATTGCAAGAAGGGCTTTTTCTCTGAAAGAAATAAAGAATACATGTAACCGTAATGTTTATATCTACTATGTACTTTAATACCACGAAGGGGAAAGATTGATTCAAAGTATAAATACTTTATTTTGACGACAAATTTGCCTTGAAATAATTAACTTATTTTTCTATTTTTTTTTGTAATGTTTATATTCATTTTTATTTCAAATTAATATTTAACGCGTTTTTATTCAAACAAATTTAACGTATTTATATTCAAATGTATTTGAACAATTAAGCCCCGCCCACAATTTTAACGGTGCAATAACCCGAAAAGAAACCGATATTGACAGAGTGTTTGTAAACACTTCAACATATGTTACCTAACCAAAGTTATTTTATAAATCAAATTGTAATTTTTTTAACTGTTTTACACTGTAAAAATGTCTAATTTAATAATGTTCAAAAAGATAATGCAAGTAAAGAATGGAGCGATTTGCGGCAAGTTATGCAATCAGAAACAAGTGAAAAAATTGGCGTCGGGAATTAGTAGTTGCAGCGAGAGGTCACGTTTTTTTGTGCTCCGAAGTAATTAAAATAAATTGGCGAAATTATTAAGTGCTCGAGATTTTTAAGTCTACCAAACGTTACACCTACCTACGAACTACCTGTAGACCAAATTTAACATCTTCCGACCAAACAGTTCAAGAGTTACGAATTTTTAAAGTTTTCGATACGAAAACTACCCGCCATAAAAATTTCACCGTACATCGAACAACATCTTTGAACGCTCGAGACCGGTCATCCGCTCCAGCCGCCGTCGGACTTGGAGATTTTAAAAAGTTCAAGTCATCCCGAGGGACAGTAGCAGAAATATTATCCAGTTTCCCGCTGTGAAGACTTCTCAAGAACACAGGCGCAGGAATCAACCGAGGTTATATCCGAAGATTCAGGTTTTTGCTAATTTTACCAATATTATACGCGCCATTTTTACTTGCTCATGAACATTTCTAGAACTTTTCTTTGTTTATTCCATAAATAACTATTTACATTGCTTTCACCGATATTCTACCACTGTAATTTTTATTCAACTTATTTAAATATTAGTATCCACTACTTTTAATTTTAAAACTTCATTCTATTTCACTTTTATAAACTATTTTAATAAAGCAACAATTATTTGCACTTGTCTTACACCATATTGTTTGTACTGTAAGAATACCAACCGCTGAGTGTGTCTCCCTCATTGTTATATGTGTGTCACGAAACTGTAAATTTAAATTCTCTAACTTTTCTAGATGTTTTATTATTAATAAAGTTAATTGTCAATAATTTACTTTGGTTTTTTTTTTGTAAAATACTTGAGATATTGTTCCGTTTCCAATTAAATAAGCTACGTAAATAAATTCAAAGTGGAGAGAAGTGAACCTACCTTAACCCTGAAGAAAAAAAGAAGCTAGCCGATAATAAAAAACAGATAAGTATTGAATGAGCCCGATTTGAATGAATTTTTATATACATCGAATAACATAATCATTCATTTTCCGTAATATAACATTTAGAGCCCAACGTTTTGGGGCATTTATAACTAACATTCATTTCACATTTATTTATATATGTACATTCACACGCGACATATAACTTTTGTCAGCCCAACTTAGTGGGGCAATTTCCGGCATATAACAATATATATATATATATATATATATATATATATATATATATATATATATATATATATATATAAGGTAAACTTAATAAGTCGGCGATTAAAGGTCTGGTTCATTACTTCACAGTATATATATTTAAAACAACCCTACATGTTTCGGCAATGATGCCTTTGTCAAGGGAATAAAAAATATAAAATTTTATATTTTTTATTCCCTTGACAAAGGCATCATTGCCGAAACATGTAGGGTTGTTTTAAATATATATATCCTGTGTATCGAGATCCTAACATCCTTCGAACATCCAGAATTCGCAGCAATATCAAATTGAGTACATATTTATTTATATCTCCCAAAATATAAAAATTTTTTATTTAAAATTTTGAAATAATCGTTGATATTCTTATATGAATATCTAAAATGTTAGAATTTAATCTATATACCTACGGAACGGAAGAATACAGTTCCCTTAGGTTAGAATCATAGTTCTAGATCTAATTTTTAAGCATTTATCTTTTTTAAACAATTAACCTAACATTTATATCAAATCTAATCACGTGACTACACGTATGTTAATATATTTCAATATCTTGTATAAAACTTACCTTTTTTGAATAGATTTTCTCATTAAACCAGTGATTTTTATATTTCAATCTCTTTTTTTATTCATAAAATAATTCATCAGAAAGCTTTACACATTAAATAACTTGTTTTAAAACTCATGCCGATATTCTATCAAACACCGAACTCGCATACACGTTAATATTATCACCATAAAGACTCAGCTAGCCGGTATTTGAATTAAGATACACATAAAGTATTTAACAATAAGTTATATATATATATATATATATATATATATATATATATATATATATATATAAGTATTATATATATAAGTATTTGTGACCTTTTAATCTTTCCTGGAAAGATTAAAAGGTCACAAATACGCAAAAAATCAGACTGCTTTAAAAAAACACCAGATGACACTAAAACATAAATTTGATTTTGAAAATACCAAAATAATAACAAAGCAAAAAAATACAAAGGCTAGGGAGGTCTTAGAAATGATCCATATTTTCAAAAACAACAGAACAATCAACGACCGTAACGAGATTGATGGACTTTCTAAACTCTATTATCCACTCATTAAACAATAGAAGACAACCAACCCCACCCACACACATCAAAAATTTTTTTTTATTGTTTCCCATTGTAAATATATATACTATGTTTCCCTAACACATGGCCTAACCATGCTAATTTTAAAACGAAATAGGAAATTTCATTTCTCCAACAAAGACATTTAGTCACACAAAATATTGTGTGACGCGGTCGACCCTGGATAGGTCTCGGGCAAAGTCCGACCACACATGTACACAAATATGTGTTTTGAAACGGAATAAATCGGTGAGTTTTATATCATTTAATTTTCCTTACTTTATTATTATTATTTTAATTTTAATTTTTAATTCATTCATACAAATGTAATCATTTAATTTTCCTTACTTTATGATTATTTTAATTTTAATTTTTAATTCATTCATACAAATGTAAACATATTTTTTTACCTTTCGTTATATTAATTTTATGTTTCTAGTCACTTGAAAAAGACTTAATAATAAAAAGAGTCGTAACGTCGCGTCGTAGAGAAAAACATTGAAATTCATTAAAGGTCGCTAAACCAATAAAAAAGTATATTATTTTAATATTAAGACACGGACAATAAAATAAATAAGAAATTTAATTCTTATTAACACTAAATATATATATATATATATATATACAAAGATAATTATTTCGTGACCTTTGTATGTTATGGTAAATTCAATTTGTTGTCGACAGACCTTAAATCGCCAACAAATTGAATTTACTATATATATATATATATATATATATGTATATATATGTATATATATATATATATCTACATACATATATATTTCATACTCAGGTTACACAACAATGTGTTCCAGAAATAGCTTTTAAATTGGAAACACCAACTTTTGTTTCAGGACTTATCTTAAGTTAATGTGAAAATATTCTTTTTAGTAGCGAATGCATTCAGTAGTAACAGGTGGATGAACATATCAACGACATGTATATAACATTCCAAACAGAGTGAATTGCACAATAGTGGAATCCAGGAAGATCAATAGATGTGTCGCATTGTATTGTATAAGAGTCGTTTAGACTTCGAGAGCGTTACGAGTCTATAATTTTTTTGATGTTATTACCGAATAATTTTAGGAAACCTAAGGCTATAGACGATTTAATCGAACGCACAGAAATTGATAACCTGCACAGTTAACTCACGATTAACCAATATTTTCAGCGCAATATTCATTATAACATAGTGGAATTCATTTAACTTCACAAAAAATACTTGTTGCATTGCAGGAAAGTAAACTGAACTCCGTTCAATTCACTTTATTGTGATTAACTTCGTTATGTAATACAACCACGATCGTAGGATGTAACTAGATATATAAAAGGATAACACTCCAACTGTGTACAATTACCTCGTTTATAGAGGAGTTTTATGTAGCAGATGGTAAACATTTGCGCTGGTTTCAAGTCTTTATAACTCCGTACGGAATATTTTTAGGTTGCAAAAATGCATTTTTGCAATTAGCGTTGCTAAGAGACCTATTAAAGCACTCAAAATGAGTGCTTAATGCTATGAAATATATAAGTAATATACGATAATACAATACTTGTGTAAACATATATGTATGTATATGTAAATTTTAACATCCATCTATACTTACTTTATTATTACTTTGTATTGTGAAGCAAGTATAGGGTACTGTAAAATATTTGTACTTCTGAGTTCGTTTAATTAAAACTAACGGTAATTAAAACATACTATATTAATAATAAAACGAAATACACTATCTAACACTTAAAACTATTGTTAATAATAACAGTATTTATTTCACAGTATTTATTTATATCACAATGCTCTGGTCGTCTGCTTCTCTCCCTACATCTTCGAGAGCTTATATAGGCCTATACGCATTAGAGAATAGTTCCGGACTCCTTCTCGGAGGCCCGGGAGACTTGATGATGTGTTCCGTGGGTGATGTCATCGCTCGCCTGACGTATCGTTGGATGACTCACACCACAATACACATATGACGCATAGATTTCCTTCTGTGAATACTGCTCATGTTCGGTAGGCAGTGTGAAATATCTGTCATAGACCCTTGCCGTCCAAATTTGACATATAATGTTAACTGGTTTAATCCATAGTTGACTTTGCATTGTGATTTCGCAAAACTGGCTTAATAAGTATTATGACTGAATTATAAAACAATTATAGATTCGGTGCATATTAAAGGCTTTCCTAATTAATACGTTGGTAAATATGCAATTTAAGTTAACTAGACTTAAGAGGAGAGAGTGAGCAATTCAATACAAGATACGTAAGAGTGACGGGCTATGGTATGTAAACTATTATTTACATATTGCTATATTCATTCCAAAAAAATGTAAATTAAATGGGTGAAATAGAACATGAATAGCAATGAAACGTATTTGAAACGGGCTGTATTTTAAATACACCCAGTATAATATTTGGTAGAGAATAAGTCCCTGGCATTATGTAAAGAGATTTTTAATTATACTCTTACGATAAACTAAAGTTAGAAAAATAGGCACAGAACATAATTAAATAGATTGTGTTTGAATGCATCTATCTATTACGTATCGAATTGTTTATCTAATACATATAATGTGAATAGGTTAGTGGTTGTAGGACGAAAAAAATGTCTTTTAAACACGTAAAAGAATACATGACTCTATTTAACAAAAATAAAATTAATTCCATTAAAACAGTCAACCCAAGCGAAACGAATGCTACCAAGTGAAGCCAAATATTATATAAACCACCTTCAGTATAAGAAATGTTTTAATTAAATTGCTCATTTAAAAGTTGCAAGCCATATTCATTACTATATATATATATATATATATATATATATATATATATATATATATATATATATATATACGTAGCTAGGCTGGTCCCTAATCTATTCCCTAATTTATCAACATGATACGATATTCACATAAGTAATGTTTTTTAATTTTAATAGATATTAAGCAAGACATAATGAAATAAACGCTTACCACTAGATGGTGATGGGATACACGTTAACTCGCGATTTAACTGCAGAAGTGATTTTAATCCGACAGTTAATGAAATAACTAAAATTCACGTACTGAAGAGGTAGTTACATCCTCCATAAGAAGGGTTTACATCGATAAAACGCTGCTTTAGCACCATAAGTAAATAAACTGTCTTCCAGACACATCCTGCTTTCGTTCGCATTTAGGTCTTGCTGATAAGTGTATCGGAACCCCCTACCCCTTCCCGCCTCGATCGCAGTTGCAAAATGGTGTTTGGTCATCTTATATAAGGGTGAGCGTTTCTTAGTAGTTTCCGGTTTGGGTAATCATACGAAGGAATACTTACAAGGCCGCTATAAACTTGAACACGAGGAATTGGACAAAAAAAACGTGGTCACGGATCCGTATACATTGTAATTATAACGTGTGTTCATTTGAAAAGTCAATCTAGGTTACTTTGAAATTTTGATAGAATAAGACGCATATGTATTAGTATGTGTTTGTTGTTCCGTAAACGTAAATCCAAATGACATTTGATAATGTCAATCACAAATATCAGTTAGTGCATATAATAATCGTGCGCCGATTCTGGTTTAAATAAATTGATTCTCAGTTTTAAAATGGCTTTCACTTTAGAACATAAAATTTTTTTAGTCCAGGCTTATTTTCGAAGTGGTAATAAAATTAATGGTTTATGGGTTTATTCAGTTCAAGATTGCATGGTAGAATTTCAAGTTGAGTTTCCACATTTTGTAATAGATTATATACAATTCAAGTTGTCAATCGTGTTGAAGAAATAATGGAAAATGAACCACAAACATCTGTTCGACATTTGAGTCAACAAATAAACCTTTCTTAAAAAAAGATATGCAACTTTATCCATACCGTGTCACAGCAGTACAAGAATTGTTAGAAATTGATTACCCACGTAGACTACAGTTTTGTAATTGGTTTGTAATATGAACAATAATGGAGAACTTTCGCAAAGTCATCTTTACAGATGAAGCATGGTTTTATAAAACGGGATACCTAAATTCACAAAATACAAGAATTTGGAGTAGTGAAAATCCACATGTAATTAATGCAGAATCGCTACATCCAGAGAAAATTGGTGTTTGGGCAACGATAAGCCAAAGGCGAATCATTGGACTAATATTTTTTCAGGGAACGTTAACTGCTCAAAGGTACCGTTCGGAAATTTTACAACCATTTTACAACCATTTGTCAATCAGTTGCATGATGATGAACTTCAAAATACATATTTCCAACAAGACGGAGCACCTTGTCACTGTACTGCAGAATCTTTGGATTATTTAAGAGAATTTTTTGATGAGCATATAATTAGTCGAAATACTGAAATTGCCTGGCCTGCACGTTCATGCAATTTAACACCTTGCGACTTCTTTTTGTGACCTTATCTAAAAAATAACATATTTCGAACACCTATATTGAATTTGAATGATATGCTACAGAGAATCGAACAGAAATGCATGGAAATTAATAACAATCCAGTAATGTTGCAGAATATCATCAGAAAATTTGAACGGAGTATATTTTAAAGTGCATTGATCTTGAAGGACAACATTTTCAACATTTGTTATAGTTTTCAATAAATACCTATTACTTGTTATTTATTTGTATGTATGAAACTGTCAAAATATATGACTTCTTAGGTTAAGTAGTAAATTTTAATTTACGACATACTTCAAAATGTTCTCAGTAAATCACATGCTACTAGATTGACTTTTCAAATGAACACTTGTTATATGTGTGGGGTTTTAGCAAAGAGTAAGACTAAATCTATTAGTCCCCTGCACGATAATCTACGAAACGCTAAGAGATAGAAAATATCCAAACTATCCAGGCTTCATCCATTTTGAAAAATGGCAATTGGTATAGATTACTTGAGTCTAACATAGCTCCAAAGGTATGACATTGATATTGCCCTTTTAATAATTTCAATGGATGAAATGAATTAGCACAGGGAAAATCTGCAATGGAAATTTCTTCCATTGCTGAAACATGAATGTCGAAATCTGATTGTTTTCGATTAGGTACTTAAACAGTTCGAAGATGGTCGGAATAGCTGCGAGTTTCGACGTCATCCAGGTGCCTCAACTAGTGTGCTAACTGAGGAAACCATAAAAACTGAAGCAATAATTAATCTTGCAGATACCGTCTTAATTAATCGACCAACCCTCTAATATTCTTGAAATATCTATTAAAAATAATTTTGCAAACATTTCGACATGCCTACAGTTTGTTCACCCAGCATTCCGAGTTTGCTAGTACTGGATCGAAAAGCGAATATAGTAGCAATCTGTAAGTACTGGAAATAGTGTGTTCGAGAAGAAGATGAAAAATGGCATAAAACAATCGTCTTCTACCGTTCTTTATCGTCTTCTGGGAAAGCTGGTAGTTGCAAGTTGGTCCAGGTGCTATAATTAGTGTGCTAACTAAGGACACATCAACATTGTCTTCATGCAGATTCACGCTTAACAATCTCGCAACTCTCTAACATTCTTGAAATATCTGTTGGAAATGTTTTTTCAAATGTTTAGATACTGTTTAGATACAGTTTATGCTTGTTGGGTTTCTGGTTTGCTAATACTGGATCGAAAGTGAATAGACTATCGGTTTATAAATACTGGAAATAGTGTGTTCAGGAAGAAGATGAAGATTAGTGGAAGACACTTATTACTGAGGAGGAAATTTGAATGTCTCGTCGGTTCGAAGATGGAGCAGCAGTGCAGGGGTGGGTAAAAAAAAATCACCAAAAAAGGTACCCCTGCAAAAATTTACCACTAAATCTATAGTCATAAGATTTTTTGATTACAAGGGGATGGTGTATAAGTATAGGGTTCCACATGGTACTGTACAGTAACCATCAATTATTTCGTCGTAAGAAGTGTGAATCACATCACCAGAAAACGAAAATGACTTGAACTAATTGTAAAGTAGAAGCTTTTCATTATCATAACGTGACTATTGTTGACAGCAATTTTTTAACGGTAAAAACATCAAATGTTTACTTGTGGTACTGGTGTTAATGCTGTCGAATGGTTTGATGAAATCGATAAAGACGTGGAGCACAAGTTTTCTGCTGCCTATTTTTTTTTTCACAAAGTTAGAGTATCGCTGCGAAAACTGTGCCCTACCCTTCCTTCTCGGAACACATACTGTGCATTATTCAGGATCCTAAACCTATGACGGGGATACTTCGGCACAACATCATAAAACATACTTTTTCAGTATTTTACCAATGACGAGCAATACTAACACTGGTTGATTTTTTCGAGAAACCACTCGCTGTTACCCATGTAAACACAAGTGATATCTGCAGTCTTACGGCTTCTAGTATCCTTCCACAGAAAATTGATAAGTTTATTAGTCTTTAAATGAGTACCATAAAAACATCAGCATGATCTATCAGACCACGAGCCTCAATTCCGTCGGATCCAGCCGATTTGCTTTTATTCAAGCTTAGCGCACCTTGTAAGACTGGCTCCAGTGTCGAGCAAAGAAATTGTTTGCTGGTAGTTCACTGTATGTTGTTGAGAACTTTGTTTCTCATATTCATTACATAATAGGTCCTCACAGCTGCATAATAAATCGTCCAATTATGTGTTAAACTGAAAAGCGAAATTGTTAGCTATTTGTCTCTCAAATCTCCTCATAATCAGATTAAAATCTGTAACAAACATCTTTATTCCTTTCAAGTAAGTCATTTATATTACTAAATAATTTAGTTATCGATTAACTGTTATTTATGTATAATAATTAAAAAAATGAAAATAAGCGAAAGTTTTGCAAACTTATACACACATCAAAGTAATCTAGGGGATAAGCAAGGAAATGCATTTCTGCTCTACATAGGTGAATAATTGTTTGTTATATGTGAAGGTATAAGTCGACCATCATTAGTTGTTTACTTTGGGAAACAGTTAAGAATACTTAATGCCAAATGTCTGTTTATTTAGAAATAATTTTCAAAATTAATAAATTTTTACAAGACTTACAAAAAAGAAAAAATTACAATCAATAACATT
This sequence comes from Melolontha melolontha, assembly GCA_935421215.2. Taxonomy (NCBI): domain Eukaryota; kingdom Metazoa; phylum Arthropoda; class Insecta; order Coleoptera; family Scarabaeidae; genus Melolontha; species Melolontha melolontha. The sequence continues at coordinate 73,196,909 of OW285235.1, forward strand.
TGACAATGAGTGCATTATCAGTAGCCTGTGAGACCTCCATGGGTGTTGACTACCTTTCTGCACCTGTTTGGTATACTGATAATTAAATGGTCTAACTCTTGTTGATCGATGATATTCCATTGTTCTACAAGACACTGATACAATTGTTGTTTTGTTTCAAAGACTAAATTTTGACGCAGTTAGCTTCTTTGCAGCAAATCCCATACGTGTTCTAGTAGTAGTTCTAGTTTCGCGGTTTTGAAGAAATGCATGAATGATACCTGCAGTATGCGAAAGGGCATTGTCGTGCATGAGTTGAAAATTTTCACTAACTCTTGCAGCACATGGTAGCACAACCTTTTCAAGGATAATGTCCCTATAATCAATGGGATTTATATATCGATCCAAGAGAACGAGGTCAGTTCGTCCACGAGATATTCCATCCCATACCATTGCACTACCTCCTTGGAAGCTGTGAGCAATTTGTGATGTAGCTAATCGTTCTGCATTCCCGGAACGTCTCCACAATCTCGTTCTTCTTGTATCTGGCCGCAAACAAAATAGGAATTCGTCAGAAAACAAAACAGATGCCCAGTTTTGTTGATCCCAATTTAAATGTTGCTGCATCCATTCTAATTTTCTTCCGCAATGAGCATGGAGTCTATTTCTCATTGTTCGATCGAATATTAACACATAATGAGTCTCGTAAAGTCGAATCACTAATTCTGGCGCCGTAGTGTTGCGGTTTCTTAATACACAAAGTCTCAAGTATCTGTTATGAATTGTCAAAATAGACACAAAAATCTCAGGATGGCAAATTAATAAATCTTACTTTTTTGTAAATTTCCACTGATTTTTCAATAATAGGACCTTACTGCCACTTAAACTGTCGAAACACCAGCAGCAAACTCTACTGACGTTTAAAATGACAATGCAAATTATTTGTTATATATGGCTTCGCAAAATACTAGCAAATAAAGGCTTATTTCCTAGATTATTTTAATGCGTGTATTTAATAATGACTAAAAATAAAAAATTAGTTACTAAGTATTCTCTTAAACAATTCATTCAATACTTGTACTATTATTATTATAAATAATTTATTCATTCGTTACAGTGCTGTGGCAATTAAGAGCAGAACAAGATCCGATCAAAAAAGAAGAACGAAAGGCAAAATTGATGAGAGAAACCATTCCATTTTATCTACAAAAATTCGAAAATATAGTAGCTGATAATAATGGCTATTCTGTGGGAAATAACGTAAGTATACCAATGATTGTTTGAATATGTTCGTTGTTTAGCTAAGTATACAAGTAGATAAGCAATAGTGTTTCTAGGCCAAAATTCAATTTTTTCTTATGGAGTTTCGTTTGGCAATTCACTGTCAGTTGAGCTGCGATGTCACAGAGGAATAACGCAAAACAGGCATGAACAGGTGATTAAGAGGTTCATTATCTGTTCACAACTGTTTTATACTCGGTTCGAACACATATAAAACAGCTTTGAGCAGGTATAAACGACGTCTGAACAGATAATGAAGCTGTTAGCCTATTGTAATTAATTACGCTGTTATTTCGCGAATTAAGAGATTTATTTAATAATGTTTTAACTGTTCGTTATTTATCGGAATCACGTATAAAACAAGTGAACCTCTTGATCACTTATTCACTTTGTGTTACTTAACTGTGACGTCGGAGCTCGAATGACCTTGAAATACAAAATGAAGCTCCATAAGAAAATAGTTGGATATAATAACTTTCTGTTATATACAGAGCGTAAAAGAAATATGGCTACATACTTTAATATGTAATAGCTGTAATAATATTAAGTATATAATGCTAATCCACGAAAACTCTATCTCGAATGAGATCAAAGAAAAAAAAAATTTAATAAATGCGCGTGGCTCAATCTGACTCTGGTAAATTTAGTATTCTTTTATAATTGCAGCGCTACTTCTACTAAAGTGTAGTGGTTGGAGATGTGGACGTGATGATGCACACTGTAGGTCAGAAGTCAGTTTGTTATCAACTTTCGTGAAGTGCGACTTATTCAAATCACGAATTAAGAGATATCGTCTTACTATACGGTGAAACAAGTGAAAATGTTAGAGCTACTAGGTGTATTTATAAAGTCCGGTTTCCGAACCGAAGATGTCCATCAATTTTGATTTTACAAACCGTGTACAGATTGTGAGATCGCGATACATCGCATTCAAGTTATGAAAGCCGTGGCCGTGAAAGACAATCTTCGGTAACGTATTTTTCAAGTTATGGTCCACATCCGTGTAGACCGAGCCATGTTAAAGCGTCTATATACTTCGAAAGTTTACCAATCGAACATCTCCTTTAAGCATTCCATCTGTTTCACACAAATTTGCAATTTTTATAGCAAAGAAATTGTCACTTAAAAAAGAGGCAAATAGACCGCGGAAAAAATATTAACATTCAATTAAAATCACAAATGTAATTTATTATTTCCCAACGTGAATTTAATTAATATTAATACAACTAAAAATTATAAATTCCATATCACCAAAAAACTCTTATACCGTTTAAAATTTTTTAAAGAAACTCGATACTAATAGGCCATTGCCCTATTTATAAGTAACAACCAAACAGCTGATGCATAAGAAAACGTATGAATAAATACATGTGATACATTTATTATCTAAACTTTTTGCACGAAGACGTATTTATTACATTACCGAAATGTGACGGGGATTTTTTGATGAACAAATAAATGCTTATTTGTTTGTTGAATCGACAACTCATAACCATATAATTTCTATTTATTTAGAGTCAATCTGAATACAGGACCGTATTTGAAAAGTTTGTTACTAAATTTCCGCAAAAATCTCGATAGAATAATTTTTTTTGTAGATTTGAAATGCTGTCTTACGTATCTGTTATATATTAGCGTACGTCGGGATATTTCATTTACACCCTGTATATTGTGTTTTTCATAATTATGTACATGATTGCTTCTGGAATTTGTTAAGTTTAAAATAATAACAAAATCTTCGCATCGTGCGCTTTTGTGTCGTATTGTATTACTGCTGTTGATACGGAGTATAAGCCGTTGGAAATGTATGCAGGTGTCTACATTACGTTACCGCTTTCTTCCTCAATCTCGCATAGGGACGCGTCGTCTTTACTCAGGCACTTGTCGTTAAATTGCCATTAGGCCAGGAGGTGCTAAGAGTTGATGTTGCCGTATTACGTAATTTTGAAAGATTTATTCGAATTTATTGACTAGTCACCTGGATAGTTGGATATCAGGCCCAAACTGAACCATACATTGATACATGCGCGTGCGACTCAAGTTTTCCTCTCGGACGCTGCGCTTACTGTACATCCTTAATAATAAATGTGAAATTATGAAACGACAATACAGTTTTAAGAATTAATAACAATTGCAAAAAATAATGAAAAGTGAATTAAAATTAATGGAAGCTTACAATATTTTTAAGGTTATGTTTCCTTGTAGCTGAGATTAAATTTTAAATTTAATAGTTTGTAGACTTTTGGGCAAAAAGGAAAAAAGAAAGAGAAAAAATACGAACTTAATCCAATATTAATAATTTTTAATGCTATAGTAATGTTATACAAATCTGCTATACAAGTTTCCAGTTTAGTCAAAAGTTTGTGCTTCATATGCTTAATTTTCAGATACTGTAAAATACTTGTCTTCGGGTTCCTTTAAAGAAAACTAACGGCAATTTAAAACACCCTATATTAATAATAAAACACAATAAGTAACATTTAATAACTAATAATAACAGTATTTATTTCAATATTTATTTCATATTTATATATCAACATCAACACGACTGTAATCCCTCGTTGAATGAATCTCTCTCTCCATTTCGAGTTCTATTATAAGCCTAGGGAAACTCTCGCATGTTCGATTTTCTCTGTCCTTCGGTCGGCGTTTTCTCTAAACGGTTCTAGGCCGTATTGGTGTGCACGGCTTGGACGTCATCGCGTTACTTACATCACAATACTGTTTGCTATATCAGCCGCAGATATGCATCCTACATCAATAATAGCATAATGTAAAACTATATTGTTGTTCATTTTAATAGAGGAAGAATTTGGCAGGTAAGCATTTGGATATATCTTAATGAAAGAATAATAATAAATAGATAGTCAATATTATTAGGATTGTTAAAATTGAAGATGCCATCGGGCATTATTGCAAAAATTCTGGAACTGGGTTTTTCTCATTTATGAAATTTTAAAAAGTTTCATTCTTTTGTTCATTTGAGGTTAAAATAAATACTGATTCTGTAAATATTGAAATTGATCCTATTTAAAAGAAATGGGCAATCATTATTATTTGTTTATAATTGTAAGTATTTAACACTAAACATCTTCTACCTTGAAGTGCAGTTATAGTTATAGTTAAAAAAACAGCACTGAAAAGACTTGATGTTATTAATATGCACGGAATAAGTCGAATACCAAACAAAATAACGATAATAATAATAATAAAATTTATTTAATTGTACCCAACAGGTACCAACAAAATTCTGTATGTGCATTATAAATTTTAAATTTAAAGTTACATATTGAGTTCAATCTTTAACACAATATTTATATTTATTATATATTTATGGTAAAGTAAAAATTGACAATTGAAAAATAAGAAACTTCATTCACTAAATTTCACTCACTCTTAGTCCCTACAAAAATGTCTTCATAGTAAATGTTACCATATTTGCACATTTGGAATATGGGGCTCCTCAGCATAACTGCTATACGAGGCCGAATCGTGTGTATTGAAGTGAATATTGATTAAAGAACAGAACAATCCCCAATGATTTATTTAACAAAAATTATGACATATATACTAATTCTATATACTTAATTCTAGCACTTCTAAAAATGTTAATTTTATACACATTAAAATGGAGGACATTTAACATTTGTTGCGGTATCACTGATATTATCACCTCGTTTTATTAAGGAGTTTACATAGATGCTTATAATGCATTTTTTATTTTATAGTTCTCGTATTTCACAATATTTATGCGATTACTATTTACGAATAAACAGAATAATGAACTAGTTTAGATTAAATACCTGAATTGGATATGCGATTTATTTGCGGACAATTGATTGCTTAAATATATAATACGTAAAATATACAGTATGATAATTTTCAAATAGAAACTAAACTGGATTAGATAGATTAATAAGGATGTTGTTTAATCTCCGATTAAACAGAAGATAATTCCTAAGCATCCTATATTTATGTAGTCCTTACAGATGCGGTATATAAAAGTCTAAGTTCAGTACTCTCTTGCACCATTTCATCTATGTCAGAAAGAACATTTAGTGTTGCGAAATTATATGTATTTAATATCTGTACTTTATAATTGCTAATATCGATGACTATTGCATTACAATACATTTTTCTACTTTTAATTGGAGCTGATTATTAAAGACGGCAGACTATGTGCCCCAGCAGTGGCGTTGCGTGGAGAGTTTAGCAGAATAACAGTGCGCTTACTTAAAAATAAATATATCGAATCCCTATACAAAGCGTTAAGAAAAAACATAAATAACTTACCCAACATGTTTACATTGTTGCAAAAAAATGCGGATGTGCGCGATGAAAAAACTGCACCATAATATATGTTTCTCTATTAGTCTCGGAAAGGTTCGTACGTAGCGACGTATATATATGTTTGTATACAGAGAAGGATTGTTCGACGTTGAGAGATGTTATATTTGCATAGTTAAAGCGCTCTTTGTATCTGTACAACGGATCTTCAGTATTGGTAAAAAGTTGCCCTAATTTTGTAAAATCTACATTTTTATCTAATACACTGTTAAATTTTTCACGGACACAATCACTTTTTTCATCTTGAAGGATATGCAGCACTTGTTTTACGTGGTCAATAATTGCTAATGAGTCCGATAAGGACAGCGCAGTGTTCTGTAAATTTTTTATTGCGTCCAATATTGGAACGTAACTGTCGTAAATAATTTTTAAATTTGCTGCAACTTGAGGATTGTGAAATTGAACCTGGCTGAGCCGTATTGCAGCTGCTTCTTTGGCATCTAGTTGTAAAATCACTGATTTAATTTTTTCAAAATGTTTATAATAATAAAATGCTGCTTCTAACCAAGTACCCCATCGTATAAGAATTGGTTGCGGCGGCTCGGGTAAATCAGGACACAGCGAATGAAATAGCCGAATCCGTTTCGGAGATTTAAGAAAACCGCTTTCGTTTGTCTTATCAGTTGATCCACATCAGGATAAGTTGTACGTATAGTGTTTGTTACAAGGTGTAAAGCGTGAAGCAAACATGTGACATGCAGAAGGTTTGGTTGAATCGTTTTGAGTAAGTTTGCCGTGGAACACATAACCTTGGCATTATCGGTAACTAACATTAACACTTGCTTCGGTAAAATCTCAAATTTGTGTAGTGTTTCTATTAATACATCATATATCGCTCTGGCAGTACACCTTGCATTCGTTTACAGGTTAGTAAATAAGGAGGAGAAGGTCCTTGCGGAGTCAGCGTTCGTACTAGAATGGCTAGGATGGACTGTTTTTTAATATCTGTAGTTTCGTCTATTGTTAACCACAGGATTTTTTTTACCGTATTTTTCGTACAATTTACAATTCTCTCATGCACTGATGGTACGTAATTCCGTAGCGTACTTCTTGCTGGTAATTTCCACGTAGGATTGTATTTCTTCCTGACGAAATGTTTCTGACGAAACATTGGGTGTTCCACTTTCTGCATTGGTTTATTGGTTGCAATTAACATCATTGTTAAATCACTCACAAATTTATTATATGATCTGCGTCCACTATTATTCGATTTATGTTTGTCACTATTTATATGTCTTTGGCACTGACTTGCTTTCCAAGTTAATAAAGTTGTTTCACAAACTAAACATTTCACTACGGTACCGTCATATATTAAATCGGGAAACCGATGTAAAAATTTCTTTACTACGTTAGCATGCAACCGAGTCGATGCATTGTTTCTACGCACTCCCGACATTTTCAACACGATTGTGTTAACAATGTATCGCTTACAACGTCTCAATGGCAACTAAATTGATCGTCGTACGCCTTTACTCGATCCCTCCACATCACGCTACTGTTCGGGCACATAGTCTGCCGTCTTTAGTTATTATGCTTACACCAAGTATTAATGGTATTAGAGTTATCAAAATCTTCATATCATCTCTCAATAGTGGCGTTAATATATCGTATGCTCTATTTTCTGTCAATTAAGTAAGATTTAGGCGAAAAGCATAATCGATTACGTTTATGCTATAATACATAATGATCAATCTGATTAAATGGTTTTTGAAAATCCATGTAAATCTCGTCCACTTACCCTAGGTTGGCAAATATCTCGGGTACATAATTTGTAAAATTGATAAAATTCGAAACAGCAAATTTTTTGACTATAAATTCATTTTGAAACGGCGAGAATGAACTTTTAATGAACACAGAGCAAACTCACGAAGTTCTTCCATACCGGTCGGTAGCCCAGTTGTAACACACTGACTTATTGTGTCGGAGATCCCGAGATCCGATCGGGGACTCAGCTGTCCGACACGATTTTTGTGGCTTCCTTCTTGTTTAAGATGATATGAATAGCTAAACTCTTAAGTTGTCTTACAGCCGTGGGTGTAATAATAACCTAGGACTTGCCAATGCCTCCTGTATTTGGCGTTAAAGTGTTTGGAGATGTTAAGGCATGCACTATTATTATTATTGATAACACAAGAAATCTACCTTTCCTTAAATCAGATTAAGGAAACAATGAATAAATTTCACTAAAACATATACAGCATCCCTAATAATAAAACTAGGGATTTTATCAATTCAACATATTAAACCGTTTTTGAGTTTTTGAAATAAATCGATACTTCGATCTAATGCAATATAAACATTATTAAAAATATGTACAAACAATATCAAACACAGAAACAAAATAATACCCGAAGATCGAGTGACAGGCATAATAATATTAATATGTAAAAGAACAAACACGGGAAAACGCAAAAAAATATAATAAAAAGATTACATGGAAGGATACTAAAGATATGTTTTAGGAACAAGATAACTGAAGTAGGACGAGGAAGCGCAAAGCAAGTTCAAAAGAATAAGAGGAGTTGGACTAACAGTATCCATTATAAGTTATGCCGTCAGTTGAAAAGTATATACGATAAAAAGATATAAAGAATAAAAATACTTTTCATGTTATTATATTTAAACACGGTTTCGGTTAAATTTGAATGAAAGTGAAACGAAACTGAAAAAGGAGAAGTATGTAATGATTTAGTCGTAAATATAAAACACCCATAGAAAGACAAGTTTTTTAATAACAAGTAGTCCTATGACCTATTTTCATTTGATTTAATAATAAAGAAAGTAATTGGAGATTAAGAAAAAATTAAATACGGAAACACTGGTAGACTTTTCACAAAAATAATGTTTTCAGTTGCAGTTATTTTTGCAATTTATTGATTGTAGATGATTATATATTACACAGGGTGCTTTAAAACAACGTTTAATAACCTTAAGAGCATGTAGTACAGTTGAAAGCTTAAAAGTTTTAATCCACATTGGTCCGCAAATCAACTGTTTACGAGATAATAACGATATTGTAATAGCAGAATCAAGTTTCATTCTTGGGATTTAAGGTGCTTTTGCATTTTTTTATTTTTACTTTTAATAAGCAGTTATTTCACGAGTGTATGCCAAATATGCGAATATTTTTACGAGTAAAAATGTTCAATTTCACAATACAAATAATAAAAAATCATGATAATAATTACTTTTGGATGAATTACGATAATTTTTTGATCTTAAGGAGATTGTAGAAGAACTATAAATATGACGTCTCAAACGTAAAAAAAAATAAATTGACAAGACACGCTAACGTCAATTGCAGAAACATTTTAATTTTAAAAATGCGTTGTATTCGTTTTGGTCAATCAAACTCGAGTCAAATAGATGAATAAATTCGTATCAGAATAATTGAAACATACATGAGTAGGTAAACCCCACCAGTTTTGTATAATGCGAATTTACTTCTGCGCTCGGTCTGGATAATTACGGTGATAGGGCGAGGTGGTTTTTTTCTGTGAATGTGTCTGGAAACATCCTTTCTCCAGCAGGGGCGTACCGATGAGCTTGTAGAAAAGCGAAATACGTATCTACGTCTCTGGGGATAGGATATATTCGGACACGTTCACAGAAAATATTAATAGTGACCCTGCATTTGTGTTCTTCACACCAGATTTTTAATAATATTTTATATTATTAAAAATACCTTTGCATTATACAAAACTGGTGGGGTTTACCTACTCATGTATGTTTCAATTATTCTGATACATTACACATGCGGTTAAGCCGTAGTATGAGTGAAGGCACAAACAAAATGCAGTTTTCTAGAGAGTTGGCTGTGCTAACCTCTTTGGAAGGGCATCGTTACTTCACATTAATTATGTGGACGGTATGCGAGGTACTTCGGCTGTCTGACAACAGGTAGCGCCGAATTTACTTCTGCGCTCGGTCTGGTTAATTACGGTGATAGGGCGAGGTGGTTTTTTTCTGTGAATGTGTCTGGAAATATCCTTTCTCCAGCAGGGGCGTACCGATGAGCTTGTAGAAAAGCGAAATACGTATCTACGTCTCTGGGGATAGGATATATTCGGACACGTTCACAGAAAATATTAATAGTGAACCTGCATTTGTGTTCTTCACACCAGATTTTTAATAATATTTTATATTATTAAAAATACCTTTGCATTAATAAATTCGTACATTAACGCCTGTAAATACAATAAAAGCGAATGTGTGTGGAAGCAAGTTTAAGTATTCAGCAAGGAAATGGCTTACTTACTTAATGAAGATAATTCTATACCTCAGATAGCAGAAATCCTTAAAGATTTTGCCTTTAATATGAAAAAGCGAGACGGGTCCGAATACAAAGAAGGTGTAGTAAAGACTCAATGAAGCCAAACCGCTACAGGAAAAATTTTACAAGGAATTCGGAATAAGTTTCGATTCATTTAAAAATATAGTATTTAAAGACGCAAGAAATGCACGAGATGCAATATGAAGAAAATTGCAAGCCAGAACCAAATCATAGCTTTATGGCAGGAAGATACTCCCCAAGGGTTGCAAAGGAAGTTTTATTACATAATGGCATTGGAACTAGCTTGGCGTGGTGGTGAAGCGACAGAGTGTCTGATAACTTTTTTCGAAATAGAAAAAGATAGTTTTGGCGCACATACAGGACGAATTGTTTATAACCCAGTATTTAGCAAGATATTGTCACTTGATTGATATTTTTCCGGCCGAGGTTTGAACAATTTAATGGTAATTACTGGCAGGATGTGGCAACGAGACATGCCGAGAATCAGTATTAATATGCTGCGTGATATGTTTCCTGGCAGTTTAATTTCTTGCAGCGTGGACATAATCTGACCAACTCGGTCGCCTGACTTAACAGCGCCAGACTGTTTTCTGTGGGGATATCTAAAAAGTCGTGTGTATAATAAAAGACCCCGTAATCTTCAATATCTTAAACAAAACATTATAAAGGAAATTGTAGCGATTCCACTGGAGATGCTAGGCAAAGTGATGGATGATTTCGTGCGACGGCTAGAAGAATGTGTATGTAGCAGAAGAAGAATGCCACGCCATTAAATTTTTAAATAAACACTCGCAGAGTTATAGATTTAGATGTAATTTTTTAATGTTTAACTAACAAAAATTTATTCCATATTGAAGACCGTCAACGCATTATGGAATTCCCTGTATTATTAAAAATATTTTTGTTTTATACAAATTTTGGTGAGGGGTTTACCTACTTCAGTATGTTTCAAATTACTTTTTGATATTTATTAATAACAAACTCGATTAAACCCTTTCGGAAACTATAAAATAAACTATATTATGCGCATCGCCGGTAACGATTGGAGAGAGAGAACAATGTTTTTCAACATTAGAGATAATAAAACATTTTTAAAAATACCATAGATCAAGAAGGACTATCTACATTAACAATATTAAGTATGGAAAACACGTTTATAAATAAAATATTAAATTTTGATGAACGCATAATAACTCATTTTGCAGATGTTAAGGAGCGAAGAATTAATTTCAAGTTTAAAGCTGTTTAAAATATTTAATCAGTAATTGCACATTATACATTAATTAAAACAGTCTATTTTTTTTTTAACAAACCGCTATGTGTCCTCACAAGCAATAGTTCTGCGCCTCCGTACTCAACGTAATACCTACTTACGATTTATCAACTTACCCCAACACACGATTGCCTCGGAGATTTTCGCCTGAGAGACCAGCTCAGTTAAAAGGCGATCGAAGGAAGATTCTTATAAACTTTAAACGTTTAAACTCTCGAGTCGTTACAGTGTACTCAGACACTGCCGACAGTAAACTGACTAAATCATAGGTATATACGTGAACAGTTATTACCATAACAGTAAAACAACAAATATAATAAGAATAACAAGTAAGAGTTGATTAAAACGAACAAATCAAAATAAGGAAAAGTCATAAGCATACTTCGGAACAATGCTGAATTATATATATAAAAAAATCACAAGACCAAAATGTTGCAATAAAATACCTACATAAGGCTTAAGAGCTACAATAATTAATGAATAAAAATCAATATATCAATAACTAACATAATAAATCAATGGAAACAGGTATGTAGTAACATTGACTCAAAAGTAATAGCTGGACATGAGTTAAAGCCACACCCAGTATAAAAAGTGGTATAAAAAAGATAACTACAAAATCGTGCACACTCAAGGATGCCTTAACAGCAATAATTCACTACTGACGTAAAATTTAGTAATAAACAAAGAATATAACTGAATTTTAGAGAAATCAAATACGTTAATAAGATTTAAATTGTAATAGGATTTTAATATTTAAATTATTGAGTCATAAATATTTAAATAGTAGGCTTAACCTAAATAACTTGGTTCGTAATTTATCTAAGATCTTGGATAAATCTCACATCGAGATTTTTGTATACAGTATAGTGATAAAATTGTTAAATAAGTTAAATAAGTCTAAATAGTAAAAAAAAAAGATTTAATAACGAAATTGCTTCAAAATATAGTATCTTAATTTATAAAAATATATTTGCCATAAAATATATTAGTCTGCCATTTTATAACGCATATCAGATACACAGACACACACACATACACACATATATGTGTAAATACCGCTGTCAGTTATGCCATGGACCATGGGCAACTCAGCTGTCAGCGACATGTATCTTAACCTAAGCCGTTGACCAGAAACCAACTCAACAGAGAATGGTATAAATAAACTAAAAATTAATACCCAGACAGGATGAAAATTTAAGGTACATTTTACACAATGTCAAACGAACCCTCTAATTAAGATAGCAGTTGAAACAACCAATATGAAAGATATTAAACGAGGGAAAGAAAATGTAATACACAACCTAAGGTTTATGCTGTTAAATAAAATCGTAATTAGAAGTTAACTAACGAAAACTCAGATGTTTAAATAATATACTCGAGGTACAATGTTAAATAACTAAGTAGAATTAGTTGTTAAAATTAATTAAATGTAGAGACGATATCGCTGTTGATGACATTTCAAAGTTACAGATAGCAAAAATCGAAATACTTATACAGTATTGGTCCCTAATAAATGTGTAGAAAATAAATGCGACCAGAAACGACTTTAGATGTAAGACAAATAATATAATATCGGAAATTCCCACGATATATACCTGGACATTAGAAAGAAAATGACACGCAAAGCAATTGTTACCGGTAGGTTTAGTTTAAAGATAGAAATTATACCAGACAGTTCAAAATATTTATACGCTGTCAAAAGAAATACAGTAGTCAAATTCAGCGCATAACACAACAATACCTTTTACCTTAAATTCCATATGACCTTCCTTTAAATCTGACCACCACTTGTAGTCTGATACGCGAGTAGAAATAAGCAATTAGATATTCGGTCATATTTCTTTTGATAATAATAATAAATATAATATAAGAATCCTCTGAAAGAAAGCATACCGATAATTTAAAACGTCTTTTATTGTTACAGATCACATGGTGTGACTTTGCCTTCGCTGTTTCGTTGGAAAATTTCGAGATTATATTCGGCAAAGCATCCTTAGATTACTATCCTGCCCTGAAAGCATTAAAGGCGAAAATATACAATCTACCCAGCATAGCTGAATGGATTAACAAAAGGCCTGTCACGGAATCTTAAGTTATAATATTTTAAGGAATCTGTTAAAATACGTCTCACAACTACTGACGCTTTTTATTTATATTTTTACGTAACGAGAAATATCAATTCATTAACTGTGAAATTAAATTATGATTAAATGTGATATGTCGACAATATACTAGACTCTATAATTTGCCCTCATTTAAAATGATAAAAAATACAAAAGTAAAAAATTTTATTTTACTTTTTGCGATGAAAGCATATTTGAGATGAGCTAGTTCCATATTATATATAGTATATATTAGCCTATTGAATGTTACACAAATCTTTAGTTTTTAAATGCCACTAAAAAATTATACTTTATTTTTATAATAATCTATTGCATAAAATATATTAAATGTGTATGTGTTACGATGATAAATTAGTAAATATAACAGTAGATATAATAAGGAACTTACAGAATGTATCATGCAAACTGATATATGTTTACTCAATTACATAGTATTAGGAAAATATTTGACATGTTAGCAGGTAAGCAGATATAAACTTTCAAAGATTTTATTTATAGTATTGCAATGCCAATGCACGTTATCAGTTATATTTTACTGATAATGAAACATATTGCTGTTTATTGAAAGCAGCTGGTTTTGAATATTCATGTTGCTGAAGACAATGAAGATGCAGTATTAAGACGCGATTAAAAAAATATCATTTATATGCAATTATATATATGATTAAAATTGAAACGAATTTTTTAATTTGTATTTAAAAATTCTCGTCTTAACCTTCCAATGTTGTATCTCTTAAACTTCGGTCGTGTAATTATTTATATATTTGCAGTTTTTAATTTATTTTTTAAATTAAAATAGCGTTGTTCTTTAGGGTATTTTGCCGCGTTTGGATGATTTTGTCCTGAGAAGGACAAGTTTCTTCTTGGCGTTTCGGTGACATCACTTTCACCTTTTTCTTTCTCGTTGCGATGGTAACTTCAAGAGTTCGCAGATTTCCTGTGCCGCTCTTATTATATGGTCCCGTAGTAGTGGGGACACGTGTCTAGCTCCTTGTGATTGGTTCGTCGGTTATTCTGTCGCTTTCGGCTATTGGTCGATCGGTTCGCGTTCGGTCAGTGTTGGTATAAGTGGTCTGTTGTAAGTTATTATCATTACGTCGCTTATGTGTAATCTGTCTGTTGAACAAGGTTGGCTTCTAAGTGTCAGGCAAAGGCTGTCCGGTGTTTCGTTTGTTCATACAGTTTTGTCGTTTCTCAATTTCTATAGCCCCTTTTATTATCCGAATCTTATTAAGCGAACGGATATTCACAACATACCATTAACAGAGCGACACGAATTCACAACAACCAACCAAAAAAATGGAGAGATCTACACGGACAGCATTTCTCCCTTACGTGAAAGGTACGACTGAGAAAATAGGCAGAATACTACGCCGACATGACATAGACCATTTACAACTCAGATAGGAAAATAAGAGACATTTTGCCTAGTACGAAAGACAAAATAGAACTAGAAAACCAAGGTGTCTACAAAATACCGTGCTATGAATACGACAAGCATATATAGGGTATATTAACCGAAAAGCAGCGTACGGAGGGAAGAGCACAAAAATGCGGTAGCTAAAAAAGAAACATCCCTAGCTAAGCATGTACTACATACAGGACACACCATCGACTTCGACGGTACAAAGACTATGGCCCGCAGTACGAGGTTAACGTACAGGATAATAGAAGAGGCTGTAGAAATTGAGACGACAAAACTGTATGAACAAACGTGATGACAGACAGCGCTTGCCTGACACTTGGAAGCCAGCCTTGTTCAATAGATAGATTACACATAAGCTACGTAATGATAACACCTTACGATAGACCGGTTATACCAACACGGACCGGGCGCAAACCGATAGACCAACAGCCGAAAGCGACAGAACAACCGAAGGACCAATCTCAAGGAGCCAGACACGCATTCCCACAACTACGGGGCCATATAATACGATCGGCACATGAAATATACGAACTCTTGAAGTTACTATCGTAACGTAAAGATCCTCAAGAAAAAGGTGAAAGTGATGTCACTGAAACGTCAGGAAGAAAGTTGTCCTTCTCAGGACGAAATTATCCAAACACGGCGAAATAATAGATTCAATTAGTCGGCGATTTAAGGTCTGTTTTACTTTAGTACCTATGTATATATTTAAAATAATCTTACATGTTTCGGCAAATAATGCCGAAATTTTATAATTAAATTTCTTTGAAAAAGGCATTATATGCTGAAACATGTAAGATTATTTTAAATATATACATATTAAAGTAAAGTACCTTAAATTGCCGACTAATTGAATCTACTATAACATACAAAGGTCAAGAAATTATCTTTCTACCTATATGTCACTGACATTTTTTAACTCTACATTCTCATCTTCTGAAAAAGCAACAAACTCGCGAAATATAGAGATGGAAAATAAATAGTATGCATATACATATATATATATATATATATATATATATATATATATATATATATATATATATATATATATGTATATGTTAAAAGAAATTTCCTAATTTTCTTGGCCGTATTAAAAAAATGTTTTTTGGATGTAGCGGCCTGATAATTAAAACAATATTTACTCCATTGTTACGTTTCGGTATTATGTATATTACCCTTTTCAAACTGGAATTTTTATGAATTTAAATTAGTGGAAGTGCATTTTGTTGATTTATCTACTTACATTAAATATTATTCTGCTAAATTAAAATTACACTGAATTTACATATTAAAAGTACATATAAAAGTACATGCTGCTTGTTTGTGTTCTAAACTATAATGGGTGCGTGTTTGGTGTGGCATCTGTATTTTCTCTGAAATTTTGTAATCGTATTCTTAACATTCCAAGACTCACGTGTATCTTTTTCCACAAAGGAATAATATGGTTGCAGTGTCGCCGATGGAGGATTCATATGATGGGCAAATACATAGTTGAGAAATTATTTATATCGGTTCTATGATTTATGAAATTTTGTTGTGTTAAATTAAATTTTGTTTGGTTTGCCTAATGTGTTTTTAAAAACTGTAGAATGTTTTGAAAATTTGTGTCCATTTAACCATTTTTATAAGTGTTGTGTTGTTTGTCCAATGTATACGCTCCTACAGTCGTTGCATATTTCATATATAACGTAAGTTTTCTATAATGTAGGTACTTTGTCTTTTATTTCAAAATGTAAGCTATTAAGATTATTGTAGTTTTTGTGAGTTGCCTTCAAAGCGACCGTTCAGACGACAATAAAATTTCACATTTAGTCCATTAAATTTCTATTAGTAAAAATGTTTCCCAATAGTATAACTGAGAGTTAACCAACTGAGTCACACATTTACTCGAATATTTGCTGTAATTCTTCTAATTTTAAATACACTAAAATATTAGTAACCATTAGTAGCAGTTATGTCCACCGTTGTTAGTTTGTAACTGCATTAGTACCTTCATGTCAAAGCCACTAAGTTGACGAAACAATTGTCGTTTTACGATTAAAGAACGACTTAACTATTTGTTTTATTTCCATATATATATATATATATATTTATGTAGGCCAAGCTTACACCTAAGAATGCCTCAGTTAGCAAAAGACGGAATTTTCATGTATAGATGTAAGCTTTAGAATTATAAAAAAATATTGAAACTGAATTCTTCATGTAATATAAATAAAGTTTATTTCGCGTAATTAATTATTTTAAATTCATTCTCACATTTGTTTATTTTATTTTTTTTATTTGTATCTGTCATTTCATTCCGATATCTTGTATTTCCAAAGATATTTCAACTTAATTGATTAATAATAAATGACGCCAATTATTTAGGCAAAACTGTACAAATTTAAAAGGATTACCGCGGGAATTTTCCCCACTATAAAATTAGCATTATAGACAACTATCAACATTCACACGTCAAACATGTATTCACTAATATAAACTAGATAATTTATACTAAGCATAAGTATATTTAAAATGATTAAATTGTCATTTTCATTATAATAAAATGTCGAGACTATATAAATACATACAGTTGGACGAATCAGAAATTAGGATTGAGAAAAAAAAAGAAAGTTAGCGTCACTAGAAAATTCTCCATTAAAAACACCTAGACGTATTATAAGTGTCTCTCTGCAATTAAAAGAAAAAGTATTAATAAATCTAAAAAACCATACGTAAAATCTAGTCAAAACCTTACCAGTATATCCAGCTCCTGTTTAACGCATTTTGCGAGTCCAGACGGTAACCGGTGTCCAAGAAAACGTAAATTGCATTTCGCCGGGAAGCCAGCCGCAAGATCGAACAACAAGCGGGGGACGCCAGCCGATCGCCGTTGATACCTGTATGCCGCATCCACAGATCCACCAGCCTGATCCAGTACAATCAATTCCTATCCAAGTCCACATAAGTATTCTTTAAACATCCTACGAATTTTGAAAATGATAAATTAATTTAATGTCATTAAATAAAACCACTATCGAATTTTTCTTTTTAAATAAATATAACCTATGTTTCGTATTAAGATTTAGATATTCTAATATAAGTTACGAAGAATACAGTTTCCTGTTAATTTATTAAATTTAATCTTAGAATTCTTTTATGCGTTTAGCTTTATTCATGTCACATTAATTTTGTTGGATCGTTTAACCTAGATTTTATGCCATATTTATTTCATCACGTGACATGTTATATTTTATATATTCATAAGTTAATTAATTTTTCCACTTACCTGTTCTTTCTTTGCAATTATTTCATTAAAGTCCATAATTATAATCCTTATCTCATTCGTTTTATTTTGTAGTTTTGAATGTAGAAACACTATTATTAATTGCATTAGCATCAGCTGATTTTGTAAGTGTCCTATTGCAGTCACCGAACCTACTATTTAATAGGCATGTTTTTATGTCCTACAACAAGAGTCTAAAGTGTTCTTCTGTCTAGCCGGACACATCACACAAACTTTCGCCCACCCGAATATACTTATAAGTAGATATATTTATGAACAGCTGTTTTGGTTATGTATACTTCGATATTAACGAATATGTATCTTTGCATCATGCGCAAATAACAGTTTTTGATGTAATACAACCCCATCTATATGTAACTTGCAATAGCCCACTAAATATAGAGATTGATAATTCACAATTTAAACATTGAGCCAACCAGTTTATTTAATATTTAAATTTTGCATGTATATTCACATTATAACCTCATCAAAATCATATCAATATATATATATATATATATATATATATATATATATATATATATATGGAAATAAAACAAATAGTTAAGTCTTTCTTTAATATATATGTATATATATATATATATATGAACTTCATGTGTATGAGAATTAATAATTATTAAATCTCATTTTACATGCGATTGTCGCTATAATTTGTTGCATTGTTGCATAGCGACAATCGCATGTAAAATGAGATTTAATAATTATTAATTCTCATACACATGAAGTTCATTACAGTTCGTATATATACACGTAGTATAGAAGTGAATATCATGTCTGTCTTCGGTAAGGTGCACTGATGATCTGTAAAAAACAGTGAAATATCGATATATGCACATTCCGCGCAGATAAGTTTTTCACAAAATTTTTCATATATATATATATACATATATACATATATATATATATATATATATATATACATATATATTTCGAAGAAATCTAAAATATATATTTATATTTTAGATTTCTTTGAAAAGGGCACCATGTGTCGGAACATATAAGATTGTTTTAAATATATACATATCAATGTAAAATAGACCTTAAATCGCCGACTAATTTAATCTACTATAACATACAAAGGTCAAGAAATAATTATCTATATATATATATATATATATATATATATATATATATATATATATGAAAAATGTGTGAAAGTCAAATCCATTCGGAATGTGCAGATATCGGTATTTCATAGTTTTTGCTAATCATCAGTACACATTATCCGGAAGTAAACATAACTTTCATTTCTATACTGCGTGTATATATACGAATTATGAAAAACGCAATGTAAATGAGAATTAATAACTATTAAATTCCCACATTACTTGCAATTGCCGCTATATATATATATATATATATATATATATATATATATACCGGGTGTCCCAATAGTGCGGTGTCGGTCGATATCTTGATACCGTCTGAAGGTACAAAAAAACTTTTCAAACAAATGTTTAATTCTTAAAGGATCATAGCCTAAAAATACTTTTGTTTATACAGATTGTCCTAGAATAGCAGTGCTGAACCTAACTTAATTTTTTCAAACAAAGCAACATATTTTATTCCATTTTTAGAATCTGCTTTAAAATCGACATTCTTCTCATTGTCTATACCCAAACGTAATAGTTTTTGAAATATTTAACATTTTCTCTGTGCAGGTACTATTTTGCTAAGTCATGTCTTACTTATGTTTGATTCCAGAAACGAAACTTTTGGTATGTGAGTAGTTTATACTTGGGATAACTTCACGAATTGCTAAAACTATTTTTTTTTGATACAGTAATGGGAGAGCAACATAACAAATTTCAGATAGAAAAATCTCTATTGATAAGTTCTTGTTGTGAAAAATTCATTTTTAAAACATGAGGAAACGCACATGTAATTAATTTATAGAGGAAATACTGCATTAAGCAATTTTACAGTTTAGAAAAATGATGTGTGTTATTTGTTTTCCATGGCCGTCTTAGTTTTAAGAACTTATTGCCTTGAAGTGGACAGCTTTTTGTAAAGCGATTTTAAAACCAAAGAAATCTCGAAATTGCAGATAGGTGTATAATATGCAAAAAATAATGCATAAAAAAATATTGCAAAATGTACTAAATAAAGAGAAAAATGAAGACCACCATGTTCCTAAAAAAGATATTAGTTACAGGCTGGGCAACTTTTACAAGACGCGGAATTAGTAACTGCAGAAATAATAATCACTACACTTTGGAAAATCGATGCCTATCTAGAGAAAGATTCGCTAGGATGGCCCATTTCGACTGTCGCAGAAACTTAATAGAGAACGATATTTGCATTTTTCTACGAAACGATTTGCTTGACCTTTTGGATGGTATACCTCTGAACTTAAGACAAAATATGTGGTTGACGCAAGATGGTACCCCACCACACTTTACATTTATTCTTCAAAATCATTTGAATCAGCGTTTTCCGCATTGATGGACTGGCCGCGGTAGTGAATTTCCTTGGCCACCTCGTAGCCCAGATATTAACCTATTAGATTTTTATTTGTCTGGTCACATGAAGGTTTTAATATACGCTGATAAAATCAATACATGGGAAGAACTTGAATAAAAAATTCAAGAAGCCTCCATTATTATTAGAAATTCTCCAAATATCTTTCCGGATGTGAGACGTCATTTAATAGAAATTATAATAAAATCTATTGATGTTAACGGTGGACACTTTCAACATTTATTAAAGTAGATTAAAACATTTTTTTAATATTGAATAAACTGCGATGTGTTTTCATAATTTTCTATTTCAACACCTTGTATCTTTTTAACCTGAAACATTTTATTTAGGCAAACTATGTTCAAAATGATTCGTCTTATGTTTATTATCTCCAAATGCTGTATGGCCGATAAGTTATGGGACACGCTGTATATATTTCATACTTTTGCAGTTTTAAATCTCCAAATGTCATCGCCAAATATCAATAGATATTAATATTGCTGGAATAATTTACTATTTTTAAAAATATGTTTCTATATTACTATAATTAAACTGAGTTAATATATTACTTTTTGGTTGTTTAACTAACTGTAATTTAATTATCTATTATTTTCATTTGCACGTGCACGTATTAACCTTCAATTAATAAATTTAATTTTTGTATTATGCACAAATATACTTTCTTTTCCTATGCAAAGAGAAAATTTGTTAGATTCTTTAATGAATTCCTTGTTCGATAGAATGAATTCACCTATAACGAAATTAACTCAAACAAGTTAATAAACATAGGTTTCTAAATATAAAGTGAGATAAATAAGCCTGCTATTCTATTTTATATTTTGTCTGTAAAGGGTAAATAATTTTAATTATTGCTCAAAGGTCGAGGCTGTAAACTAATTTTATCTCGTTTTATTACTGACCTGTCTTGATAAAATTTTAAAAATATATCGTTTGTGCTAGCATCTATTTTTGATATTAATATTAATAGATTAACAAAACGGCGTTATTATACAGGGTTCTTCTTTTATCATTACACATCCATATGTATTACACATATAATGCATTGATTTTTCTTCTTTTAACTTTACACATGGTGTTAAATGTACGGTGTGGCATAGTAGGCAACTAGTTATACACCAGTGACGTATTTGGACGTGTTTGTCAAATATTTCTGATTTTTAGTTCATACTTAAATCTTAAATTAAATACATCTGATTAAAAGATAATTTATTAAAAAAAGTTAATTATTCCAACAGGCGTATACCTTGTGCGAAGACAATTTTAAATATTTTTAACAAATTCAAAAAAGATGGTTGTTTTCTAAATTCACACAAAAAATAAAATAAAACCAATCACGTGTTAACAGATCACATGAAGCTGAATATCCTGTGTTATGTAGGAGAACGGTCTGTAGGATCGCTTTTAGGTGTAGCCAGGCCATTTTGGAGTATCGTACAGTTCGGTGTTCAAAACGCCGAAAGAATTAAAATATAAACCATACAAGATATCAAACTAATCAAGAGCTTTTCGAGGAAGATAAAGTAAAACGAACGGATTTTTGTGATATAATGTTTAATTTGTTAAATGAAAACGAAATTTTAAATAAAATACTTTTTACTGATGAAGCAAACAGTTCCGTAATAGATTTAAAAAGTTTCATGTACATTCTGTACGGCAATCTAAATAATTTCCCTTTGAATGCTTAAAGATGAGAATCTTTAATAGTTAGAAAGCATAGTAAGATGAAACCTATTGAGTTATTTCTTAGCTAATAGGAAAAGGTTGGGGGTAATTTTAATAAAATAAATACTTACTTTCTCTTATTCTTTCTTACAAAAATCAAAATAATGAAAGTGACTTTTGATGTGGACTAATATCTGTTTCGATTCAGGCATTCGTTCTTTATTTTCAGGATCTATTTTCAACATAATATTAGACAGTTCTTGTTCTAGAAATGTCCCAGGGCATTTTCAGTACTATGAAAACCTTCTCTTTTAAATCGAGGGTGTAAAACAGTTGCTACTCCAGTAACTGATCCTCCTTTTCATAAAAATAGCCTTGCTTTAGCATTTTCCAAAAGTTTGCTACATAATGTCTTCCCTTCCTGAATCTTTAATTCGAGTAGTGATGCTGTCATATAATTGTATAATCCAAAAGTTATTGGGATTATTAAATAAATAGTAATATATTTATTACTTACAGGAATTTTAATTTAAATTTCTCCATCTTATAAAACCACTTATTCGTAAGATACCACGACGTGTTATTTGTTTTTATCGTTTTACTGAAATGCTCCCAATACGTGTGTTACGTTCGGTATTAGAAGTATGATGTAAATGGGAGAACGTTCTGGAATTTCATAAAATGGTAAAATCGCTTTGTACTTTTTTGTTATATATTCTACCACTAATTTTACTATCTTAGATATATTTCAACCTTAAAGAAATTACAATCCATCTTCTTTGAATTTGTTAAAAATATTTGAAGTTGTTTTCGCACAAGGTAAGTATACGCCTGTTGGGGTAATTAACTATTTTAAATAACAATTTATTTAAAACAGTTAGAACAGTATTTTTTAATAAAATCTACTTAATTTAAGATTTAAGTATGAATGAAGATATTTGACAATTGGAAAAATACGTCCAAATACGTCACTGGTGTATAACTGGTTGCCTACTATGTCACCGTATGTATAAAGCTAAAAGAAGAAAAATCAATGCATTATACCTATGTGTAATGATAAAAGAAGAACCCGGTATATTTACCAAAAATCGATGATAATGAAAGGACGTAGGAATTTTTCATATGGGTTGATTTACTTCTGAAGGACAATAGAAAGTCCTACAAGGTCTGCAACTGAGATAACTGTTCTTCATATATGACCTTTCAAGCGATATCTTGTATACATGTAAAAGTCTACATGGTGCTAGAATGAACTTGCAAGCAGTATCCTGTACACATGTAAAAGTCTATACGGTGGTAGTCCTATTTACTTACAATAAAAAATAATGTTTTCTTTTGAGGTATTCACTTTAATTTCCGCCAAGGTATATACGTATATTGGTTGTTATAACGTGTTTTCCTGCATTTATCTGACTTGCAACTATATACAACACGTGTTTTCCAGTTGATATACCGGGTGTCCCAACAAGGGTAACGAGGTACGGTATTAGGGAAACGGATGTACCTAGAAATTTGAAACAAAAAAATTGTTGAGTAAATCGGCTAAGAGCAAATGCTGGAAATTATTTTCGAGTTTCTGAAATAGCCTCCAGGGGGCGTAATTGCCATCCTGAATTTTAAACCCCGTTTTCTGCGAAATTTTCTTATATTAATGATAGTCATAGTGAATACTATTTTAAAGCTGAGACAAATTCAAAATATTTTTTGTTAAATGCTTTTTGCTTCTGAAAAGAAAGTGGTGGGGGCGCTAGAATATTTTCGGAAATAAATGTCGATAACTCTAAAAAGGCTTAACGTATCTTAATAAACTTGGAGTCGTTAAAAAGGGGGTTTCCTAGACTATCAATTGAACTCTGAGTGAGGTGATTGTGTTAGCTTACCTTGCTGCCAGATGGCGTTTTCTGACATAATCGCAAAAAAATTAACTGACTGCAAAAAAATTAAATGCAATGATATCACTTTTTTTACGTCATTACATAGTCAATCAAGAGCCTAACAAGCCAGTGAGACCCGCTTCTCAATATCTTTATCCTAACCTAAGATATGAATAAAAGAAATTTATACTAAAAAAAAAATTACATTTTGGGAAGCATTTCCACTTTAAGGTTTGTTATTAATGTCTAATTATTCCTAATTTACCAAATAAAATGATAATTTATTATTTGGGATGCCAAACGATATTTTAAATCGAAATAAAATTTTGTTATTTATCTTTATTACTTTTTTTTACAATACCTTCGAAAGCCAACAGGCCAAAACAATTATAAAATAATAAGTGTGGGAACAGTAAGGAAACTAAGTATATTTAGAGTTATCGACATTTATTTCCGCCCCCCACCACTTTCCTTTCAGAGATAGAGCAAAAAGCATTTAACAAAAAATATTTGAATTTGTCTCAGCTTTAAAATAGTATTCACTATGACTATCATTAATATAAGAAAATTTTGCAGAAAACGGGGTTTAAAATTCAGGATGGCAAATTACGCCCCCTGAAGGCCATTTCAGAAACTCGAAAATAATTTCCAGCATTTTCTCTTAGCCGATTTACTCAACAATTTTTTTGTTTCAAATTTCTAGGTACATCCGTTTCCCTAATACCGTACCTCGTTACCCTTGTTGGGACACGGGGTACATCTGTTTCTACTTTCAATAAGTATAGACTTTTTAAATGTGCATTTATTAATTAAAAGTGAGTTTATAATAAACTTAAGAGAATTTCAGCAGCTTAAATATCTTCACTGTTTTGTTCAGTAATAACTTCTTCCTTGTCACAAGATTCTCAAAATTCTATGAAGTTAGGTATTGTATCAATATTTATATTTCTAACATTGCTTGATGTACCAGCCAATTTTGGAGGTTTTCGAGGAAGTGTTCTTGGAAGGAACAGCACCCCTTTTCAAAAATTTCCTTGTACTTATGCTAGAATCTACAATATAATGTATAGAAAATGATATATGGTGTGATTAAAATACAATACTTACTTCCTGAAGAAGAAATCTTGAAGTTTAAAATGAAGTTAGCTTTCATATACTTGCTAATGGACTTTGCATGAATATAGCCAAGAACGTAAGGGATGATGAGAATGTATTGAAGAAGAAAGTCTACCTATCACTCAAGTACCAACACGATTGACTAAATGTATTAAGAAGGATACAAAAAGTAATGTCTAATATAATCTTCGAATGCTATGTTAGTTGTAAATCCGGAATATTACTAACAATAGTTTTCGAATTAACAGTAAAATACACAGAAATAGAGTTTTAGAGGTAAAGTTGAAAAGTGAGTAGAATAAAGGAAACCAGAAATGAGAAAATCCGAAATAGAATGAAGCTTAAGTAATCTATCAAATATGGTCCATAATATGGTACAAACACTAAGAAAAACTAGTGTTTAAACTATAGAAATAATTATTTGAAGATAATTATAAAAAAGAAGTTGAACACAAAAAATAAAACGTGAAAACTAAAGATGGCGGAAAGGGGACTGCCGAAAACTCGGGCAAAGGCAAGTCCATATATGAACGCGAAAGTGTACGGGTTAGGTCTGGAAACCAAGAAAATTTAAATTGTTGCCACAATAATCTCCCAATGAATATGTACAATTTATATATATAAAAATTCAGCCTAGGTATGTTTGTATTCGCAAATCTCGAAAAGTAGTCAGCTGGTCGATTGACTTGAAATTTCGACACGATATTGCATTCGAATACTTTAGTGATTCTATAATGAAATGAATTTTTTTTACACGACGCGACAAAAGTCTTCCTGCACCGGTGAAATCTTCGGTGCGCTTCGACATAAGTAACGCAAAATTCCTCAAATACTTGATTTGGTAGTACTTTTTTTATTATAAGCTGACGTTTGCTAATCATATACTCTATTTACGCTTACATATTGTTATGAAATCTCAATGATAAAAAAGAAAATAACTTTGATTTAATTTTGAATGAATTGTCTTATTTGAAAACTTCATATTAGGTTAGTTGTAAATGTCAGGAAGATATTATTTAAGAAAAAATATGACAAACAATTGTCAAATTTGAAAGGCGAAAATATTAATAATATTGATATTTGAGAAACAATTAAACAAGTAGCTGCATTTTTTAAAGAAAAAAAAGGAAAACTTATTATTAATTTTTAGATAACAACGAAAAAATTTGGAAAGAAAAGTAATAATTGTGTAAAGGGCATATAAAAGGTACTATTCTAATCATTTAATAGTGTTAAATGAGAAAAGGAAGTAAATGTCATTAATAAGTTTGCTGTTATTAATGTTAAACATATATATGTATATATATTTGTAATTATTTGTCAATAAAAAAATTATAATTGGAACAAGAATAATATTGGTAAAAGGAATTTAATAACAAGTGTAAAGAGAATGAAAAATAATAGGAAACAGAAGTAGAGTTGTTATAGAAAGAAGTTAAAAATAAAGTGATATAAAATCCAAAAATAAAAGATCACAAGAAAAGAACATCAAATATTTAAGAGAATACAACAATACTGTATTTATTCAAAATAGGATTGAAGAAAAGAGAACATATATGATACAAATTTTATTTAAAGAAGTTAAATAATACTGAAATATTTGAAAGGTGACGTTTTTGAAGTAATTTGACCAAAGTGTCAAAAGCCAAGTTACAGGAACATTATTAAAATAGCAGGTTACATAGTTTATAAGAAATTATGTTAAATAACTAAATGGACAAACAAAAAAATGTAGTCAATCCACTAGCTTCAAAAAAATAATTTTTTGTGAAAAACATATTTTTTCTTCCTTTCCATAGCCACCGAAACGCAAGGCAGGGGAATTGAATTGAATGATGTGTTTTCTCGGTGAATCTATGTTCGCTACAATACAATACTTTTATTTACTTTCCCATTCATTTCATATCAGATTGAGCCACAACAAAGCGTGGCCTGGTTTAACTAGTTATAAATATAATAGTCCTTAATCTGATAGTATAATCATTAAACAATAACGAAAAATAATAAAATATTCCCAAAATTGACATGTACATTGACAAAATTACGTCGCATAAAGACTTAATGCAATAAGTCAGTCAATGCAACTACATCAACCATAAATCACCAGAGTTATTATTAATAATGCGAAACTGTGTATGATCAAATACATTTAAATTTTTGCTAGATTTTGTCAATCTTCTTGCACTTTTCTAGTTGTATCCACATATATGTTGTACACACGTGCGATATATGCATTTCCAAGAGTCAGTAGTTGTGCAGATGTATATTTGTAAATATGTCAAATGTTTAAAATCAATGTACTTAATAAAGAAACCAATATTTTGTTGTAACACGTGCTTCAATATTAAGTACAAAAATATTAAATATAGGTGGAGAGTATCACGTAAATGTTAATATAATATAAATTTGTTGTATATTATTTTGAAATAAATGTGTTATTTGTTTAATATATTCTACTTGTTTTCTTATTATAATATGGAATTATACTTACAATGAAGGTTCCTAAATACCAACTTAAACGAATTAATTCTTTTTTTTCGTAGCAAAAGTTTTAACGAAACCTATTATAAAACAAAAACATTTTTAATAATATAAAAATATTATTAAAAATCGTGTGTCGAGAACACAATACAAGTTCATATTTGTGAGAACTTTGCCATCCAGATACGCAGCCATGTACTTCGTCTTACCATAGACTCGTCAATACATGATGCTGGGATAGACAAAATTGAATCGATTCTGCCTTTACTTGATGTAAATCCATATCAAATGATAAAAACACACAACGTTGTATTAGATTTACACTTTATAATAAAGTGTAAATCTAAAAAGTGTAAACTCTAATACAACGTTGTGTGTTTTTATCATAGACAAAATTCACAATAATAATTCCCTTACATTCAATAAAACCAGAAAAGACAGCATAGAAGAACATCGTAATCGTCCAATGGAAACCACTTACTAAGTTTTACAGTTGTCATTAGGACGGCCATAGTTGTTTTGGCGTTTATGATGTTGACATTAGTTAATGAGTAGAGCAGACCAATTTCCGTGCGCGCCATGTACGCCGATGTGAGGATGATTGTATTGCATCAGAACTAATAAAAAGCATTCAGTATGTGTTTGGTACTTGCTTAGACTGCAAGTAAGTGTAAGCATGCGTAATAAAATGTCGTCGACACATAAATCGAGAAAACGACCGTTGTCAGACGAAGTGAATAAGTTTATTATAGATTTCCCGGACTTAATATACGATGGCTCAAAAATTAAATATAAATATCTAATATGTTGGTCAAAAACACATTGTAAAGAACACGTAAGCAGTTCGAAGCACAATAATAACAAAATTAATCAACAACAGTTTATACGTGAACTATGTGTAACTATGATCGTGTGTACACTGCCGTTTATCTTGTTAAGTAATGATTCATTTATTTCATTTTGGAATAAATACGTGAATCAAGCATTACCGAGCACGACAACGTTACGAAGGAAATTACCATCGGTGCGTAAACAGGTTGAAAATAAAATCAAAGCCGAACTAAAAAATAAAAAACTGTGGTTATCTGTGGACGAAACAACTGACAGCAAAAAACAATCTGTAGTTAATGTGATGGCGCGTAATATGGAACCACATCAACCAACGTCTTCAATGTTATTAGCATCCAGAGGACTAGAACAAAGTAACGCCGAAAAAAATTCAGAGGTGCTATTAGATACTTTGGAAAAATTTAAACTTTCGAAAGACCAAGTATTAATGTTTATGACCGATGGTGCCGCAACCATGTGTTCTGTAGGCCGGTCTCTTAGAAAATATTGCCCTAAGTTGTTACATATTACTTGTAAACTCCATGCTCTACACCTTGTGGCAGAACAGGTTCGTGGATGTTATCCAGAGGTAGATGCTTTAATATAGAGTACAAAGGCAGTATTCCTGAAATCTCCAAAACGTATTCGGAAATTTCACGAATTGTGTCCCCATACCCCTGAGCCACCACAGCCGATTCTGACACGTTGGGGTACATGGTTACGGGCGGGGTTTTACTATCATGAACATTTTGAAAAAATTAAGAACGTGGTTTTATCATTCGATCCGAAAAAAAGTGCAGTTATCAATACAATCCAGAAAAAATTTCAAGATGCCCAGATTAAAATGGATTTACAAAGTATTCGTGAGAATTACTTGGGACTAGAAGAAGCAATAACAAAATTAGAAAATTCGTCGCTGTCGTTAGAGGAATCACTGCAAATCGTTAAAGATGTTCACGCACAACTGTATGCTGTAGAAGACGCAAAAAGTGAAAGTGCTCTAAATTAAATTTGAACGTGTTTTAGACAGAAATGCAGATTTTGACACTTTAACACGTATTTGTGAGGGCACGTATACAGATGCCTTAAGTTGCTTAAAAAAAGTATTTTGATTTGCGAATATAACATCACTAGATGTATAACGCTCGTTTTCCGAATATAAACGTATTTTTTCCTCACGGCGGACATGTTTTTCAGAAATAACCTTAGAAACGCACCTGATGTTGAAAATATACAATCGAGTTTCTCCAGTTTGTCAATCCTTGGAAAACGCTTAAAACGGTAAATGTTTTTTTAAATCCTCTGTCGTGCACACAATCACTGATTTCATACATTTTCCATTTTATTTATAGGTACATTCAACGCTGCTATAATATGAACTATTCTTATTTTTCTTGTGTTTATGCATATTACTTTAATAGCAGAAAAACAAATGCATATTTAATTATTTCTGATAGAATAAATGTCTCTACTTCTATATTTATATCGGTAACAAGCTCATGTTGCGTCCCTATTCTCTCGCATATTCTAATATATTACGAATTACACTCCCATACCGGCGCTCATGGCGCGCACGGAAATTGGTCTGCTCTATTAGGGAGTTAATAGCTAATATTTTGTGATTTGATTATATATAGTAAGGAAGTTGTTTTTGTGATTTTTATCTATCCCAGCATCATGCACTGATCCATGTGTCCATAGCAAAACGAACCACCTGCATGTCTAAATAGCAATTTTCACACAAATATTGTATTGTGTTCGCCATACCTGATTTTAATAATATTTTTATATTACATTTATATTTTAAAACCGTTTTCGTTTTATAAAAAAAATGGTCAGGTTTTACCCACTGAAGTATATTTCAAATTGTTTTAATTTTTATACTATTTGATGAAAGTAAATAGAAACGTCCCATGGAAGTAGTTACGATAGGATCAAGTTACGGAGTGATTTCAAATCTTTAAATATATTTCATAAAAATTCTAACACTAGATTACCAATTCAACTGTCAGATTTTTTTTTAATTATTATATAGATGATCAAGATGAATGAGAAGGTGTTAGAATCGTCTGCTTG
Organism: Melolontha melolontha; assembly: GCA_935421215.2. Classification (NCBI taxonomy): domain Eukaryota; kingdom Metazoa; phylum Arthropoda; class Insecta; order Coleoptera; family Scarabaeidae; genus Melolontha; species Melolontha melolontha. Next base: position 73,227,442 of record OW285235.1, read on the forward strand.
GTCAAGGTCATTTAAAAGTTAATCAAGGTTGTTGAGAGGTCAAGATCATAACAAGGGCAAACCAAAGCCAATGTCATTTTAAAGGTTAATCAATATTATTGAAGGATCAAGTCACCCCAAGGTCGATATTTTTTAAAATTCAAAGACATGCCAAAGTCAAGGACATTTGAAGGTCAATGTCATCTGAAGCTCGGAGTCATTTGAAGGTCAAGTCACTTGGACGTCTGTGGGGATCTCAAGGTCATCACTTTAGGATTACATCGAGGTGGGGGTTCAACCGTTAATATATAAATAATAACGAAATAATTTTTCTCTCATAAAGTGTTATGTTTTCTCAATATTTCTTAGAACGTATAAATGGATATAGGTGCTGCACACAAAGAAAAATAGAGTGGAGATTACAGTGGAACTAGAATGGAGTAGTGATAATGAGTTAAGTGATGCTGATGCCGATATTGAGGAGGAGCAAGAATATGATATTGAGGAGGGACAAATTGAGGAAGATATATTTGAAATAGAAACTGTTATTTTAATTTTATGGATTGGATGAATTTTAAGATGCTTATTGTAACTAGTATAAGCAAGTAAATATAATTTATAAGCTTGAAATGATTTCACACATAAAACAGTATAATATTAAGCGAGTTGCATATAAGGTGATGGTCGTTCCATTTCAGTAACAGTTGGGCTGATGCAATGGAGGCGCTGTTTTTGTTCAGTACATATTTGAAAAACAATAAGTTAGTGTGTTTGAATGTGAGTACTGTTGTAAGACGTTTACTCGAGGAGATAATAGAAGTCAGCACATGTTATTTTCTTGTAAAGGGAAGAGAATGAAATTTGACGATAAGGAAGTATATTTAGTGAAATTTGAAATCTGTGATGTATATATAGAAACAAATTGTTATACTGCACATATCCGCAGTACCTTACACCGAACTAAAGCATTCGTAATAATCGATAACGGTATAAAGAATAGTATTGGTACGTTCGGGGATAGAATAGTAAATTATCAAGTATGTGATTCGTCTCGCATATACATTGACGTGGAAAAATTTGCAAATAATGTTAGTGAGAAAGTAATAGTACTTATGGATAGTATTCTAACTATAGATATTTCTATGAAAGTGAATTTGGAATTGTATAGCTTATATTATTTATTAACTAGGAAGAATGTAGATATAAAATCGTTTAATACTATACTCTTAACTACTCCATAAGTCTTCTCTATGGAAGTAATTCATATGAGCTATACGCAGATTTTATTGATGAGATTAAGAGTAAAATGACTGAATTTCAGAAGCGCGATTCAGGTAAAATAACATTATTGTTAATTCCTCACAATGTTATAAATTACTATTGTATTATTTTTCATGGTGGACATTGAGCAACGTTTTATATTTAAAATGTTTCGCTTGGGCCATTGCTTCTGCTTTAAGTGAACCAGTAGGACTTCCGCAAAGAGTTTCATGGTATCCACATTATATAAAAGATATCCATAAGTTTGAAGAGCAAAATAATATATCCCGTCAATGTATATGGTATAGAAGAATGTTTTCAGAATAATATGAGAGCGCCTGATATAGTAGGTCTATCATATTTTTCGAAACGGCGGAGGATTGTTGTTATCAATTTATTACTTGTTACCTCAGAATATGCAAATTCGTACTACTTTTGGATTAAGAATTTGTTTCGACTAGTTTCGTCACAGAAATCTTTATCAGGACATCAAAAATACATATATGAAGCGTGTTTAATTTTCTCTAGATGCGAGGTAAATTACGAAAACATGAATATTTAGATCGCAAGCAGGTAAAGGCAGTGTTTCCTGGCACAAAATTAAAAATAAATAAGTATGGACTGGAATTACCAGAATATGTATTAAAATTTGATAAATTTGAAAGACAATTAAGAGTTTCTTTTGTGGTTTATGCTGATTTTGAAGCTATTTTAAAGCCTATTGATACGTCAGAGCTGGATCTTTTCAAACCATTTACTATGAAATGTTTCGAACATGAACATGTACTTTTGATGATAACCTGAGTAAATTGTGTTTATATCGTGAACAAAATGCAGCCACATCTTTTATCGGAGAGCTAGAAACTGATGTTACTTTATTATATACAAATTATTTAAGTAGAGAGATAGAAATGAGACCGTTAACTGATGAAGAGCATGATAAATTTGAACTGTCTCTTGTCATATTTGTGAAAAAGTAATAACAGTCCCTGAAAAAAGAGTTCGTGACCATGATCAAATGACTGGATTATATCGGGGTGCAACACAAATGGTGTGTAATATAAATTATAAGCAGCCGCAGTATATACCTATTATCTTTCATAATTTATCGAATTATGATACTCATTTGTTTGTAAAAGTGCTGGCACTGGAAAAGGAGGATGTAGAATGTTATTGCACAAAATAAAGAGAAATATGTATCGTTTTTACAAAAATTCACTTGGAAGATATAATAGATTGTAATGGTAAGAAAAGAAACGTGTTCTACAAGTTAAGATCTCGAATATAGACTCACTTCGATTTATGAATTCTTCTTTGACGATATTATCATCTTATTTAGACAATAAATAATATGAGGAAATTATAATATATTATATGGGCGAAAAATTTGAATTAATGCGGCAGAAGGGTGTATTCCCATACAACTATGTTACTTCTAATGAAACTCTTTCATTCGCGGAATTGCCCAACAAGGAGTGTTTTTCTGATACACTATCAGATAGTGACATAAGTGATTGCAGAACTCAAAGGGTTTGAAATTTATTCGAATGTAAAACACTAGGACAATATAGTGATATATATATATATATATATATATATATATATATATATATATATAGTATTTTCGTGACCTTGGTATGATAAGGTAAACTTAATTAGTCGGCGATTAAAGGTCTGGTTATTACTTAAAAGTGTATATATTTAAAATAATCCTACATGTTTCGGCAATGATGCCTTTGTCAAGGATATAAAAAATATAAATGACAGAATATAAATTTCGACATTTATATTCTGTCATTTATATTTTTTATATCCTTGACAAAGGCAACATTGCCGAAACATGTAGGATTATTTTAAATATATACACTTTGAAGTAATAACCAGACCTTTAATCGCCGACTAATTAAGTTTACCTTATATATATATATATATATATATATATATATATATACCAGATAAAGAATAAGTATTTAATGGGTATGGCGGTCAGGTAATTAAAACAATATTAAATTTTGTTTACGTTTCGGTTCTATATATAGAGTCTTCTTCACAACTGAAACATTTATTTAAATTTTACAAATGTGAAGGTAGTGTTAAATTCAATGTACTTACATTATATTGTAAGTATTCAGTTGTGAAAAAGGCTCTATATATAGTACTGAAACGTAAACAAAGTTAAGTATTGTTTTAATAACCTAACCGACATTCCCAAGAAACACTTATTCTTTATCTAACCACGGCCAAGAAAATACGAAATTCCTTCTAATATATATATATATATATATATATATATATATATATATATATATATCAAATGTGCTATTACTTGCAGATGTATTTGAAAATCGAAACATTTGCAAATTAACGCTAAGAAATAAGTAATTAAACTTCTAGTTTCGAAAATTATTTTATTGTAAATACCACTACAATATTGTTTCGCCATACAATGGCTTCATCAGGTGGATGAAATACTGAATATGTACAATACAAGTTTGAATATTTATGTGAAAATTATTGGGGAAATGGTGGTGGAAAAATTTTTACAATCTTAAATTTAGTAGAGGGGATTTGTTTAAATCTGGTTGGTCATTTAAAGCTAATCCTAAACTATTGTATCTATTAATTTCTAAGTTTTCTAACAGGTTTAGTTTTTTACTTTTTTCTTGAATGTGTAAAATTTTTAAATCTATATTAAATCTATGATTGATATCTATACAATGCCTTGCGAAAGTTGAATCTGTTTTCTTTTCTTTATGGCTTCTCTCGTGTTCTTTCTTCCTAATTTTGAATGTCCTCCCCGTTTGTCCTATGTATACCTTATTACAATCTTCGCATGTTAATTTATATACACCAGAGTTTGATTCTTTGTCTATTTTATCTTGTTGTTTTTAATAATGTTCTGTAGAGTATTGTCTTTTTTAAATGATATATGTTCGTTATTAAGTTTTTTAATGAAAGTACCAATTTTTTCCGAAATTTTTCCTAAGTGATTGAATTATAGGAATTAATTATCTTGTATTTTAATTTTGGATAAACTATGGAAAGGGTTTTAGATTTTTGTTGGCTATTTAGGAAACAATATTGTAGTGGTATTTACAATAAAAGAATTTTTTAAACTAGAAGTTTAATTACTTATTTCTTAGCGTTATAATGAAGTTTCAACAAGTATCTCCTTCGTCAATTAACTATTTGCAAATTAGATCCTGCACATTATTTTACTTCTTCAGGGTTTAGCTGTGATGCTCTGTTGCGTATGACAGGTATAAGTTTGTAATTATTAACAAATGCAGGTATGTTTCACTTCTTTAAGAACGGTGTATGTGAAGATGTGAGCATGTGTTGCAAAATAATGGAAAAAGCTAAGAACGAATTCTTACCGGATTTTGATTCATTCGAAGTGAAAATATATATTCTATACTTAGATGCAATGGATTTATATGGTTATGCCCTGTCGTTCAGTTTAAGAGTTAGTAATTTTCAATGGTTAACAAATGAAGAACTATCGATGACGGATATAGAAGCCTTCGAAGACCATGAAGATTATGGTTATGTTTTCGAAGTAGATTTGGAATATCCTGCAAATCTTCATGATCAACATAATGACTTTCCCTTTTGTCCCTAACGTGTTATTCCACGTAATTAAAAATATGGCAAATTGATTCCAAACCTTGTTGATAAGTCAAATTTTGTCATCCATTACTTAACTTTGAAACAATGTCTTAATAATAGTTTGATGTTACGAGGAATATGTCGAGGAATTAGATTTAAACAAAATAATTGGTTAAAGAAATATATTTTTCGTGCTTCAATATTCTGGCTACTGATCGGCAACTTATACTATAGTTTAGTGCGAGGGATGTAGTAGAAGTTTTGAGTAATTCTAATGCTATAGCAATATCTTCATTAGCTGCGACTTTTGGTCGTAAATTTCTAACAATTCCGGTCAAGTTGTAACTACTTAAAGTTTTGCCAACGACAGTTCGTGATACTGGATGCCGATCTTGTTAAATAAATCGCATGAGTTCTGACGCGGTCACCAAAACCAATCATTATCAGAATTTCGACACGTTCTTTTTCCATTAATTGAACCGTTACTAATATTTGAACGTCTACAAAGTTAATTCTGAAAGTTTAAGTCAAGTACTGAATTTTAATTCCATAACCATGATTTTAAAATATCTGTTTTATTAGCTTTATCGTTGTTGAGCAAAATTGTACCAAACCTTATTATTGCAGAGCTCTGTTCAAACTCTATAAAAATATACAGGGTGTTTCATTTAAAATAAAAAAGTTAACATCGTTTCCTGCTAAACTGGAAAACTGGAAATTCGGATGTAGATATACTCATCGGATCCACGATTTGATTGAATTTAATTAATTATGGAAAGTCTTATTAAAATCTAAGCAGCCATATTAAAGATATTTGAACTGGCTTCATACATTTTCCTAACCCTGTATTTATTCATAAGAATGTGAATAAGCAGAATAGTAAATGACATAATCTGGCTTGTAGCTTCTGGGGTCGTTGTCCGTGATTGCTTCTCAAACTCCGGGCTTGAACCGCGTCCTTGGCACAAGTTTCAGTGCAGTAATAGTAGTGGCAGCGCTAACAGTGGACAAAACGTCGGCCAGGAAGAAACACAAACAAAAATATTATTTTGTATTTGCGATAATTATATTTCAATAATTGTTGTAATAGCAATAAATTAATTTAAGAATAACCACAATCAACCATAGGGTGGTACAGTATAAAACCAATTTTTTAAATATGACACTAAATATTCTTCGAGTTCATCATACAGGTGATTATATCCAGAGAATTGCCCATGAAACTGTATTATAAAGATAATGTTTTTGACAAATGGTGCGAAAGTTTTAATATCTAAGCCTGCAATCTTTAGTATTTTTTTAAATTCTTGATAATCAGGTAATAAGCTAACTTTGGTCCACAAGGTGTTCAATCGAATCCATTCTTCATCAAATTCCTTTCTCATTTTATTTGTTAAATTTGGGCTTAGAAATTTTACAGCTTGGGTTAGATCGCTTTTTAATGTTCGTACGTGTTGTTGAAATAATGAATTATTTGATAACGAATGGAAACCACAATCTGATGTAGATATCCAATTCTGAAACTTTGGATATCTTAAATCGAGAAAATCACCTAGATGAACTGAAAGAATATTTAAAAAAAGCCAGCCTGAGTTATCATAAAACTCAGCAATGATTGGAAGTTCGGTTAAAAAATTTACAAATTCTTCTTTCAACATGAATTTCTTTACTTCATTATTTAAACACGCTTCTAAATAAGCATTAGAAAAAATTATATCATTGCTATTATTAATCTTGCCCCATAACACGATTATTTTTTCAATATCCGTTTTTATATTCAGAAGCACATGTTCCTTACAAGACGTTCCCAGGCCTATTATTGTAATAATCAACAGTCGACTGAATAACTTCATCTAAAAAAAATAAAAATTCTCAAAAATCGTGTACGTAATTCGAGATGCTCTTTATTTGAGAAATGTTAAATATAGAAAAAAAAATTGTCGAAAGCAGAAGCTTTGCACGTTATAGCTCTGAAATTTTAAAACGCTCCACACTTTACCCAGCTAAAACTATGGCAAACGTAGATAGGAAGTCAAATTATTAACTCATATTCAAGTTTATTTCGATAAAAAATAATGGTTTTTTGGGAATGGCGGCTGGATAATTAAACTAAATATTTAATTTATGTTTACGTTTCGGTTCTGTATATAGAGCCTTTTTCACAACTGTAATATTTATTTAAATGTTAGAATGGTGAGAGTAATATTAAATTAAATGTACTTACATTATATTGTACTGTATGGTTACATTTCAACTATAACTAACTAGGATATAATTATTGTCTAGTTTCGTTTCAAAATGCAACTGAAGTTCTTGGGACCATGTTTGAAACGTCTGTTTATTATCGTTTTTGACGGATGGAATGTTGGTAGTGTCAGCACATGTGGAGGGGTTAGTTTAAACTGTTCTTGGGTATGTGTTTTTAATTTCATTTTTGTAATGTTTATATTGTCAATATTCGGGGTGTGTTTAAATAATGCGCAGGTATATATTCGACAGGTTGTTTGTGTCTGTTCTGTCACGTATGGAATTTGTGTTCTTTTGTATGTGAATGCTTTCTAATATATTTCTAGCCTTGTATTAAGGTTTTATCGAAATTGAAAGTATGTTTTGTTTGTTTTATATGTTTTCTTAGAGCTGTAATATTGATTGAAAATTTGTGTCCATTTAAACGTTCCTGTAGATTGCATTGTTTGGCAGATGTATACGCCTTTACAGTCGTTGCATAGAATTTCATAAATAACGTGTTTCAATAACGTACTTAATAAGAAAGGTAAGTTACTTTGATTGTTTTTGAAAGTTAGTAGTTTTACATATTATAAATTGTAAAAAGAATTGAATAATGAACAAATCACTGAAGGAAAATCAGTTAAGTAAAAAATTACTAAATATGATTGGTAAATTCTTGATCGAGTATTTTTAATTATTTACTTCATAATTTTTATCATATTTTCATTAATTTGCTTAATTTTATATTATATTTGAAACCGCAAGTCATAATTTCAATACAATAATTTAAATAATGACAGTAGTAAGGCTAAATATTATATAATACTGACTTTGACTCTGAAATTAATCTTCTTTCCTCTTTTTAATTTTAGATGCCTTTCCTATATAAATATTGTTTGTAGTTCATTCTTGAAAAATACCAAATGTCCTATGATTTGTGTTTAGGAAATTATTACTCCACTGTAATTATTATAAGGTGTGTTCATTTGAAAAGTCAATCTAGGTTACTTTGAAATTTTGATAGAATAAGACGCATATATATTAGTATGTGTTTGACATTTGATAATGTCAATCACATTTGTTATTTATTTGTATGTATGAAACTGTCAAAATATACGACTTCGTAGGTTAAGTAGTAAATTTTAATTTACGACATACTTCAAAATGTTCTCAGTAAATCACATGCTACTAGATTGACTTTTCAAATGAACACCCGTTATGCTCTCGTTTAGCTTTAGCCCCAATCAATCAGCGTTTTAAGTAGTTTATTCGGACAAATATCTAATTAGAAAAAATTACACTTCACATTAAAGTATTGCAACAATTCTAGTAAATATTGTGTAAAGAAAAATACTGAATTAGAGTAAGTGAATTTAGTATTACCTTTAAAACGTTGTCAAGCTTTAAAGCAAATTTGAAATTATTTTAGAAGAACAATTTTTTCCAATATAAATACAATCTCTATCAGTGATGAACTGATGCCTATAACAAAGATAAATAACTGTTTCGCTTCCAAATATTTAATTTAATAATTTTAGTACCAATCACATTAATTTTATGATAAATTAATGGGTTATTGTTTGTTAACCTTATTTTAATTTAACATCTGGTGTTTTGCTACATTAACTTATAATTATAATTGTTTATTAGGTGGTTGCAATATTTATAAATGTAATAAAATATTGTAATACAAATAATTACGCCTATGTTACTTGTAGTCCGAAGCGGTTTAGGATCTGTGTGAAAATATCTATATTTATCTAAAGATAAGCTTCTCACACAGAAAACAGTGCTTTAAAATTTTGGGATCAAAAAAATTTATATTTTGTATTCTCTTGACAAAGGCGTATTGCCGAAACATGTAGAGTTGTTTTAAATATATATACTCTGAAGTAGACCAGACCTTTAATCGCCGACTTATTAAGTTTACCTTATCATACCAAGGTCACGAAGATATTATATATATATATATATATATATATATATATATATATATATGTATATATATATATATATATATATATATGTATATATATATATATATATATATATATATATATATATATTTATATATACAAGTGTCCCGTATCGTTATGTTCAAATTTTAGGAATCTAAAGTAGACTTCATTTCAAGTAACAAAAACGCAAAACCATCCATTATATTCATTTTTATTTGTTTCAAAGTTACAGATCTATGAATGTGATTGTCAGATTATGAAAAAAAATGTAATCCTAAAGTCAATAAAAACTAATTTTATTTAAAAAAGTTCAATTAATAATATTTTCGAAATGTCCACCTCCTTGTTTAATGCAGGCTTGTGCCCGTAAGCCAACAGAAGAAGTACTCATCCGAATTTCATACTTGTTTTCTCCGGATTTTCTCGGCAGCTAGGTGAATACGATCCAACAACTCTTCCTTTGTGTTCGAAACTTAGCGCTTAGACTAAATTTTTCATGTACCCCCATGAACAAAGGTCAAGGGGATTAAGATAAGGTGATCTGGGTGGCCATGCTACAGGACCACCTCAACCAATCCATCTTGGATAATTGATGTTAACCCAATTTCGGACAGCAATTCCGAAATGTGGTGGTGCCCCATCCATGTGAAACCACATGTCTCGTCGAACATTCAGTGGGACATCCCCTAAAAGACCTCGCAGTTCGTCAATAAGAAATTGAAGGTAATTGTCCGCATTTAACCTCCCAGGAAGAACGACAGGACCAATCAACAAGTCATCGATTAGGGCCGCCCAAACGTTAATAGAAAATTAATGTTGAAATTTAGATGGGCCTATAGCTTTGGGATTTTGTGATGACCACCTCTGCAGGTTTCTCAGATTTGTAACACCACTTCTCGTGAACGTAGATTCATCTGTTCAGAGGACTGTTATGCAGAAATCAAAATGAAGCCGTGACTGTCTTAATATCCAGGTAGAACAAACTAGACGAACATAGTGGTCTGCCTCAAGCAAACCGTGTCCCCTGCGATAGTAATATGAATATGGATATAACGTTTTAAAATTCGCCAAACTTTCCTTCGTGGCACTCCTAGTTGTCTAGCGATTCGAAGTACACTGAGAGTTGGATCCTTTGTAACCATAGCTACTGCTTCTTCCTCTAAGTCTGCTGGCAAATTTATTCCTCGGTCGAAAAGATAATCACGCAGTCCGCATTCCTGAAATTGTCTGTGTACTTCCAGAAACGTTCTGTAATGAGGAATGCGCCTATCGGGAAACCGCTGTCGGCATTCAATAACTGCTTGACGTGCACTGCCGTTACAGTAGCCATACACAAAATGCATGTAATAAAATCGGTAAGGCATTTTGAATAAAGAAAACGTGTCCACTCATGTATGAACTGAAACGTAATGTAATCCTTTATAAAAAAATGCAACGTTAACAGTAATCTTAACATGTGTTTATTGCATGATATTCATGGTTCAGCACTTACGAAATAAGTAAGAACCTTCCTTATCATAAATCAATTTCCAGTACTCTTGTTTGTAGATCTCCAAGAAATTACTGTTTGCACTACGACACGTATTTATTTGTTTTAGGATAACATTTTATTAGGCGACGTTAACAATCACAGGCCTGTTATTGAATCGTATAACTTTTTTAAATAAAATCAGTTTGTATTGACTTTAGGATTAAATTTTTTTTCATGATCTGACAATCACATTCATAGATTGAAAACACATTAATAATCGATAAAGAACAACGCACCATGAAAAGGGAAATTAAAGAAATGATTAATATTGAACAGGAAAAAAATCAAATTAACAGAAGTGATATAAAAAATATAAGCAGTATGTACTATAACCTACTAATGTAAAGTAACGATCTGTAATTTATCATCATGAATATATGTTGCTGTCATATAAGTATCTGCTATAGGTTATTTAAATATCTGTACTGCTTATCATACTGGCAGTTCCGTATTTAGATCCCTGACTAGGCTGTCCGAGTAGGTTTTCGTGGTTTTCCTTCTCATTCCAGGCGAATGCAGACAGCCTAACATCTTAAGTTGCTCTACGGGTGCAGACAATAATAACTCATGACTTTCCAATCCACCGTAATTGTTGTTTAGTTGTTGGAGAATGCTAAGCAATGAATTATTATTATTAAACTTGAATGCATCTTTGAATAATTATTTTTATCCATGACAACTACAGATATATAAATATAATAATAATTAATATACTGTCATTTATATTTTAAACTTCTTTGAAAAAGGCATTATGTGCTGAAACATATAAGATTATTTTAAATATATACATATTAAAGTAGAATAGACCTTAAATCGCCAACTAATTTAATCTAATATAACATACAAAGGTCAAAAAATAATTATCTATACAGATATTGTTATGGGGCAACTAGCACTATTATTCCAGCCAACTACAAAGGGAAAGACAGTAATTAACACAAAAATAACACTCAATAGAATGGCTATATTTGGCGGACATAATTTGTAAAATTAGTATCGAAATGTAAATAAATTAATATTACGATAACTTTGTATATTTCAAATTAATTTATATTTATTTCAAAATTTACTTTTTATATTTTTAAATTGTCATTTTCATAATTAAAGTCATTAGCGCGAAATTAACAAGATAGCTAATTTATCTACATTCAAATTTTGTATCGATACTAATTAGACACGCCCACTTTTTGAATGTGTACAAGCCCGCGAATAGGTTATTTTCATTCTACTCACAGAACATAACCTTACATTGGAAAACCCGTTATAACTATTTGTAAAATATTATTTTAATTTTGTTTTTATGTTAGTACATATTAATATTTAATTTATATTTAAATTATTATCCATAATAATTAAAGTAAAAATCGAGGCTATATTCATAATTTCTTACTTGCTAATTGCTATCGAGAGTCAGTAAATAAATTTTATAACGAATGCCAGGAAAAAGTGCTACTCCAAATTTAAAATTTAATTATACTAAAAATACTTGTGCTACAATTATCAAAATACTCAGAAAAGAAGTATTAAACCTTGGCACTACTTTGAAACTACCTTTGGAGTCGAAAATACCTGTGAAAGGAAAGTAATCGTCCAACGCATCTTTTGGCCCACGACTACGAGCAATACCAACGCTTTCGACCGACGCCTTCGAACAACGCCGATACCTGCTCCGTAGAGACGAAACCACCTTTATTGGGTCCCGCACTTCGACAAAACTGACCAGCTGACACCACTCCATACCTGCATACAGCCGATAAAAAACAGGTTTAATTAATTCAGTTTATTTAAAATAAAAAGTCTTATAAGAACTATTTCATTTAACAAGATCTAAGTTGATCATTTAACAAGATTATATTAAAATTCCTAACTCTTTATTTTTACTTTAAAAATTACATTGCTATTTTGCTCAGAATTTATGAGAAGAAGTTATCAATAAGAACTGTAGTACTTACCCGTAATTTGTTTGTCTATTGATTTATATTACCATATACTATTCATTTACATTGCTATAAAAACATAACCTTTTAATTCACACGTGCACACTATATTAATTTATAATTTTGTCGTTATGCACGTTCTTTGTTCATTATTCACAGATATCTTACTTTAATAAATATTTATACTTATTATTTTAAACAAACTCTTTTATTTATCAATGCGTAGCTAGAGATAATTTTGTTATATTATTAAACAATTTTCCATCACACACATTGGGATAAATCAACCGACGAGGAGCCGAGAGAGAGATAGAGTTATATTTTTGCAAAATATAATACTTGTTCTCCGACATCTAGCCGCAACCTGAAACATTACATGAGAAAGACTGGTGATCTAACGTAATAGGTTTAAAACCAAGACGCCCAACCAATAGTACGATTCCCGTACTATACAATTAATAATTATATCACTTAATATTACTACTCTATTATTATTACTCAGTCATTATTATACATAGCTCATCAGTTATTTATCAATAGTCACCCGAACGTGGAGGCTTCAGTAATATTTAAATTAATTATTTTAAACACTCAAGTAAGATTATTAACATCACTGAATATTATTTGTATATTTTATTATTATTCTCAGATCATCAGCTCTTTAACAATATATATATATATATATATATATATATATATATATATATATATATATATATATATAGATAATTATTTCGTGACCTTTGTATGTTATGGTAAATTCAATTTGTTGGCGATTTAAGGTCTGGTTTTACTTCAAAATGTAATATTTAAAACAATCCTACATGTTTCGGCAAATGATGCCTTTTTCAAGGAATATAATATTCGTGGGTGGTTTGACAATTAACTTGGTTTGCTATGAAAGAAAACAATTTGAGTTTTGCAACGTAATTTTTTTTTCGACATAGTCCCCTCGAAGTTCATCGAACTTACCCCAACGTTTCTCCAGCTTCGCGATTCTTTCACGGAAATGAATCGCTTCGATGCTTTCAAAATACTGGTTTACTTTCTGTATGACATCTTCATTAGACTCCAACTATCGTTCTGCCAGAAAAGTTTTTAGTTTCGGGAATAGATGGTAGTCCGAAGGAGCTAGATCTGGCAAATACGCAGGATGCGGAAGCAGTTGAAATCGTAGCTCGACCAATTTTTGCTGAGCGACACGACTTGAATGCACGGGGGCATTGTCATGGTGAAACAACACTTTTTTCTTGGCCATTCCCGGACGTTTCTCTGTTATTGCCGCCTTTAATCGGTCCAAAAGTGATGCATAGTATTCTCCGGTAATGGTTCTTCCCTTTTCAAGGTAGTCAATTAGGAGAATTCCCTTTGCTTCCCAAAAAACTGGCGCCATGGCCTTGCCAGCGGATGGAACGCATTTCGCTTTTTCGGAGCCGGTTCGCCACGGACAATCCATTGTTTCGACTGCTGTTTAGTTTCCGAATATAGTGGTGTATCCAAGTTTTGTCCATTGTCACAAAACGGCGAAAAAACTCAACTACATTCTTCTGAAATACTTGCAAATTGCCGGCAGATATTCGCACGCGAATTCGCTTTTGCTCTTGAGTGAGTAAACGTAGCACCCATCTTGCGCACAGTTATTGCATGTGCAATTCTTTATGCAAAACGTAGTGAACTCGCTCAGTTGAGATGCCTGTGGTTTCCGCTAACTCGCGCACTTTCACTCGTCTATCGGCTAAAATCAAATCATGGACTTTATCGATGATTTCTGGTGACACAGCTGATTTCGGGGCTCCAGGACGTGGTACATCTTTAATGCTTGTTCTGCCACGCTTAAACTCATCTACCCAAAGTCGAACACACTCATAAGAAGGACATGAATCACCCAATGTAGGTGATATTCTCTCATGAATCTCTTTCGCTGTTTTCCCTTCTAGATAAAAGAATTGAATCACACCACGAATTCCAACTTTATCCATTTTTCGCTATTGCTCGAAACACTTCTGTTTAAGTAACTGTCAAACAACGAGTTACTGTCAGAATGACTTAAGACCAGAGAATATTAACTCATAGGAATGACACTTTATGACTACATATACAGATTACATTTGCGCCCTCTAACAAACACTCTTTAACTGTAATAGATCATTCCTTTGAAGCCTGTAAGGCATTTACATTGTGTGTTCGAGAATTTTACCAAATTCCATCGTTTAATTACGTATAATAAATTGACACATATTGCTGTGTACTTTAATTTCCAAAATGGGCTCCAATTATCAAGCATGAATCATCATACACGTCATACACACATATTTATAGCTTAGATTCTTTAAAATATTCTCAGGGTTTTTCTTTTCAAAAAGGGTTCCTTGCAACTAGGCCTGGCATACAATGTAATAAGGAGAGAAATGTGACAAGATATTCAATTTAATATATTTATTGCTCATAATTTACAAAAATATACATTAATTTTTAATGTGATAAATATCATCAATTATATTTTCCTTTCGAGAGAAAGCATACCCTATAAATCTTTATATCTAGTCAAAACAAAGGCATATCTACATATCTAAAAATATGACTTTGAAGGTCTTTGTTTGATTTTAATAAATCTTCCAAATACATTCGTGTATCACTTTAGACCAGTGAGTCTTATATTCTACAAAATACCAAAGTATGACAGAGAGTTTTTATTTTAAATTGATAACTTGCGATGCTTATGGATTTATAGTATAATAATGTAATAATATTTTGAAAGAGAAAAATGTGATATTTAATATTTATGTTACGATAATTTATCCTACCACATGAGATACTAAGTATCACACAATTTGTTCTATTATAAATTTCAAATATTTAATGAGAATTTTAATTACCCAGTCCAAAACCCAGATATCCTTAAATGCTCGTCAGACCTTACTCTACTTACAATTTACAAGACATAATAATTTACAAGTCTTTTCTCAATACAAATTTTATTTCTGTCCCTTCTTCTTGAAATAATTCTCTTTACATATGACTTGTGGCGTTAATTATTTTTCAAATGTAAAAATTCTCTCTTCTAAATTATATTCTATATTTAAAAACTCTTGTTCTTAATATTGATTTACGTTTCTTAATATTTCTTTCAAATAGTGTTTTATATTTTTAGTTCTTATTTCAATTTTTAATGTTTTTCAAAACCGTATAAAAATCCGTTTTCCTTTTACTCGTTCTATCCTTTACATCCAGCTCTATGTCTTCTTTATCTTTCACGTTAAAGTGTACGTTCACATGCTGTATGTTTCTTCTCTTACTAACTAGTTGACTATCTTTTCTATCTTCTGCTCAACGTGTTATCATATACTGCAACTTCAAATATAACTAACCTATAATTTTGAACTTAGCTGACAGCTGCATTGTTTATTATGTATAAACAAATATGTATCTCTAATGGTTAACAAATATCTTATTAGACTCTATTTTGTATACTATAGAGCGTTTCACGCCTATGATGAAGTACAGGCCATATGGAGATAGCGTACATAGTTGCCAAGTCGCGAACTCATTCCTACCAACATACCTATATTGCTGTTAATCAGGCCTGCTGTCAATAGTATTGTATTGACATAACCTTAATTGTATTAAAATGAACAAAATGTTAAAATTATTATTCTTAGTTTGCATTTGTTTATAATATATTCAATGCCAAGAAAAAGTAAATAAGAGTGAAATATCATTCTAGTTAATGTATATGAAAAGTAAATCATTATATTAACAAACTAATTAAAATTGTATGTTTAAGTTATAATTTGGTTTAACCAACACACCATTTGTATACTCAAGGTTTGTTTTGAATTAAAACAATTATTTTATATATACTGGTTTCCTGTATTATAAAAAAATAGTTTAATTTGTCTATTAGAATACAAGCAATAATCATAAAAAGTTATTTGTGTAGACTATAAACATACAAAAAATACTGCAATATAGATATATTTAACCAATAACATAAAAATATCAACATCTTAAAAACCATATTTTTTTAATTCAATTAAAACTTGACTGCTGTAGTAACATTAGTTATAGGCTTGTTCCGAGAAGAATCCCTATTATTTTTAGTGAATCGGAATTTAAATCTGTTTTACAGCCATCATTGTGTACTATAATACTGCCTACCAATTGGCTAAAAGAGATGCAAACTGTCAGAGATTCGTTCATGGAACAGACCTAGAATCCACTGGATGTTGAAGCAGCATTCGAATAGCCGACAAGGTCGGTTAATAAATCGTCTGCTATATCATCAGTTGAACCTGAGTCTCCCACATGGATGATAAACTCCTCAACATCATCTTGCAATCCATCGACAATCCACATTTCTTCTTCAATTTTTTTAACATGCTGAATATAATTCTTCCAATTATCAGCTGTCACATTACTATAGGCACTCGTAATTAATGGTGCCATATCATTTACTTTGAACGTAGTGTTGTGCATCTTTATGTGATTTTTCACTTGGGCCCAAACCATCTCTATTGGATTCAGCTCGCAATGGTAAGGTGGTAAACGTAGAACTTCTCGGCCAGCATCTTTCGCCAACATATCAAGCTTATATTTGTCATATTGATATTTTACTTGTGAGACACTAAATAACAAATCTCTTTTTAACATATTATCTTCAACGGATATATTTTTTTCAGTCAGCCAGTCAATTATGTTTTCTTTTCTCCATGCATTTGTAGGTATCTTCTCAACCTTTCTGCTGTGGTACGATGCATTGTCTAGAACAATTACAGCATTTTCAGGAGTATTTGGCAATAAATGCTCAATGAACCACTTTTCAAACGTATCTGCATCCATCTCATTATGTGCATCAGCTGTATTTTTCTTGCATAGAAATGTCGGCACCAGGAAGTAAGCCATTTCCATTGCCAACATGTACTAATGCAAAGCGAGGACCAAGACCACTCGGAGATTTTAATCCTGTACTCAATCCTCGAACAAATGCTTCTCGAGTACTTTTTATTGTAGTATCTTGCCAGACTTTACTTACTATGTGTCCTACATTAACCCACGACTCATCTGTGTAAACTATACACCTACCTGGAACAAATATTATTATAGGTACATGCTTTTATATAAAGAACAAAGAAATTCATTTCGTAATGTCTTGATATCTCGCAGATACTTGTGACTCCATCTTATAATATCATCTCGTTCAATGAGTATGCTTTTCCGTTTTACAGTTTGAAATTCAAAACCAATATCTTTCAAAAGTCTATATAGTGTTGATCGTGTAAAAGTATGGAGATCATTGTCATTGTTGATGGTAGCAAGAACTGTATTAACAGTGGGTGGTATGTTTTGCATGAAAAATCTATGAACTTGTTGTCGTACAAGTGCGTGTATATTTTCATCATAACGGTGTAGACGAGCATTTACTTGTACCCCTTTTCTCTTCTGCTTGTTTTTTTTGGACTCAACAACGACCCTTTTTCTTGTTCCTTTCTCATATTGTATATGCTGTGTACTGAACAATGTAGTGCTTCACTTGCTTCAGCAGCAGCAGCAGTAACAGTCATAGGTTTTTTAAGAAAATGATTAAAAACATTTAGTATCATCTGCTTTTCTCTTCGACTAAAACATTCACCCCTTCGTGATTTTTTCTCTCCAGGCTCCATTACTGAAGTTTAGAATCTGTAACGGTAATGTTTTTATTTACGAGCATATTTCCTTCACATTCAAACTTACCACAAACTTTTGTAAACAACAACGGGAGAATATAATAAAAAGAGAGAGAATATAATATATAATAATAAGAATATAAGGTATATAATATAATAACACTGTAACAATATAACAAGAACGAAGAACAACAAATAATATTTAATAAAAATACGGAAAGGAACAATTTGACACTTAACAAGATAACAAAGTGAACAAACTACTGTACTGTAGCAGTCTGGTTATCTGTACGAATTAAAAATCCCCAATAAAAATTAATATAAATTTTCGACATAGCGAGCGGTGGAAAAGGATAGCGCGATGCAATTTCTTAAAGAAAATAAAAGAGGAAATGCTCCATAAGAGCCCATACTTCATCGTGGGCGTGAAACGCTCAATAGAGAATTTTTTTAGTTATTATCACTGGCATTGATCTTTCTTTTGATTAATCATATTTTTAAACGAATGCCGCACTATTCTTATAGATAAGTATGTATGTATTACAAAATGTCATTTTTTAAAATGCATATTCTATCATGTATAGTTTATTACAAAGTTGTTATTGTCTTTTTAGGCCATTCTAATTTGTAATGTATAAATTAAGTAATGATATATACATGATATTCTAAGATTTTAATGGATATCACAAAAATGCGCAACAAAGACTTGAAACCTTTGTGCCCAATAACTACAGAGATTTCCAGAAATTATTGACACAGTCTGGTTTCAGCAAGATAGAGCAACGTCACACACTGAAGTAATATCTATGGCAGCTGTACGCCAATTGTTTGGGGAACGTGTAATTTCAAGATATGGCGAGTTTCAATGGCCGCCTAGATCCCCTGATCTGTCGGCTGATGATTTCTTTTTATGGGGTTACCTTAAAACCAAAGTGTTCTTTAGTCTAGCTGCTACAATTGAAGAATTAAAAGCCAACATCCAAGGAGAAATTGCCGAAATTCCAGTTGAGATACTACGTCAAGGCATGAACAATGTAACCAAACGACTGCAAGAATGTTTGTGTAGAGAAGGAGCTCACCTGAAAGATGTCATCTTCAAAAAATAAATTGTACGGCATGTATTCTAAAATGGCGTAATTTTTACTATTAAATGCCATAAATAATTTTTTTTTAAATTTATTTTCATGAAATTATTTAATTTTCAAAGTTTCTCGTTTCTTTCAATCACCTTGTACAAATAGGTATTTGATGACAACTCGATACTCGAATTTATCGATTTTCACAATTGCATTCCACATGCTTTCTTTCAAAATTTACTACTTCTTCACGTAAGATTTTACACTAAAACGTCATTACTTCTATGCCATTATAACAAGATTTTATTTTGTTCAGTAAAATTACATAAGCTAACTAGATATCAATATACCTCGTAATTTTCTTTAATTTCTTGAAGAGAGTGAAGTGTTTTTATTTCATATTTTATATTCTGCTATAAATAGGATTTGATCCTTTCTATACAACTACATTATTTTTAAATTTATAAGGTAGCAATTATTATTACGTTCTATTATTACATTTAATTTTTCCTTGCGATTAGAGAAAAATTGGTACTCTTCCTTATCGGTAACAATTGCAATGTATTTATTGCGTCTACCGCTTCTCTGGCGTGCGATACATCATACCACGCTTGGAAGATCTGTTTTCGCATATCACCGGGTGACTATAGGACGTTCGCTCATACGGTATTTATTATATATATAAAATTATATACATTTTCTGAGGCCATCTTGGGTCTCCCTCCGCTGGAACTATTTGTAAAGGCGGAGGCAATGGCTGCGATACTGAGGCTGAAGGCCGATGATGTATGGTATCCTAATAAGGTTGTAGGGAGCCATACAGAGATCACAGGAACTATACTGAAGAGCCGATATTTCAAATGCCGGCGGACAGTATGGCACTTGAAATTATGTTTACAGCTAAGCTGAACACATTTATACCGACCAGGAAATAGGCGAAAGGTCGCTCGATCGATTGTGGTGCCGGCACCTGGTACACTGATGGATCACAATCTAGTCAGGGGGCAGGTGCAGGTATATGCGGAATGTGCCCTAGAAGGAAGATATCGATATGTCTGGGGAAACATACTACGGTTTTCTAGGCCGAATTGTTTGCAGTCGCAGCCTGCGCCGAGGAAATTCGAGAAGCCGGCTGCGCAAACAAAAAAAAATAACATAATGACTGATAGTCGGGCGGCTATTAAAGCCATTATGAACCCATCTACCAGGTCTAACTAAGCTGGTGAAATAAAATTTTATACCCAATTAGAGTTAACAGTTTTAAGACGCCAGGGTTCTTTTTCTGGAGTCATATGATTGATAAATCTGTGTCTGTACTAGCTTCATGCCCCACCAGTCCCTACACCATGGCCTTGTAAATTCCAAAGAATTACGTGTCCGCAGTACCATACTGTTCTGATGAGAAGCATCGAAAATAACAGTCGCACTAAGGAGCATTTGGCCTCAAAAACCGGACAAAATTAATAACATCGTTGTTTTTCACTCTAGATGTATCAAAATTAGTATCCGTATGTTTTTGAGGATGATACGTTGATTTCTGGCATTATTTTACAAATCAGCTGCAGAAGCGTAGACTTAGGAGGGGGAGGGAAGTATTGTTAAAAACGCATAATGGGTATAGTTTTATATGTTTTTAGGGGTTCTAATTTCATTTCTGGCCTTGCTTATAAATCAGCTGCGGGAGTGTGGACTTAGCGGGAGGATGGTGATGGAATTAATATTAAAAAGAATGTAATGGTTGGCAAAGAAAAAATTTCAACATATTCTGACAAAAACCGCTTGCGACCAAAATTGGGTTAATGGATTTTGTTTAATTTTTCAATAATGTCTAAACAAGGTCACTAGTTAATTATCACAAAAATAATTTAACAACACTAAATTATTCAACTGGTCAAAATTGTAAGAAAAACAATTGACGTAATACGGCTAGTAATCTGTTAATCCTATTTAATTCTTTGTTTATAATATCCAGGAAAAAAAAGTAATTAAAAATACATAATATCTATGTAATATTACAAATTGACTCACTCCGATTCATCAGATTGGTGGATTTCAAGAATTTCTTCTTCAGCTGTTAACACATTCAGTTCTTCGGGTTCAAACAATTCTAAGGTTTCACTCAGGAACGGTTGGCTTTTGCTATATATGCGTTTCCCTGTTGAACTTATGAAAGGGTCTGATGTGAGCAGCAGCCTATTCAGGATATCCTGATTGCAGTACAACCTTGAAAATTTTCTTGAATAATTTTCTCGGTATGAACGGAAGTATCTGTTTCGAGCTTCTGCAGCTTCTTCCGGTAGTTGACCTATTGGCAAGATGGCATACTTTATTACTGACGCTCCATGCATGAGGATTTTGTGTAACGTAGGGGTCATTGGATGCCAACCATAAAGATCTACATATAAGCTTGCTGTATTTTTGCAGTATTCTTCCAATTTCTCTAAATTAATTTTGTGGCCAGAAGAAATCGCTCCCAAGATAACCTTAAGTTTCAAAATAAACTCTTTACTTATGCCTGTGATTTGACAGGCCAACTCTGGATCAGCGAAGAATCTTCTGGATGTGTTTCCCGAATTTGTATTTCCAAAACCAGGTTTTGGCATATCTATTAGAAGTCCCGTTCTTTCCCTATATGCTTTCTGGATTTCTTCTTTGGTTTTCTTAATTATTTCCTTTTCTTCTGCGGATCGGGCTAGCCATTTTTTTTAGGAAGCTTGTATGCAAGATGTAAAATTGTTTCAAAGAAGCGTATTCTTGTATGAAGAATGGACAAACTAAATCTTAATGATTGAGGATCCTCCGCATTTCTACTTTCGATGTCATTGAAATTTTTGGAGGTTTTTCCGCATATTTTCTGGTAGATGAAGTACCAGTTGCCGTGTTGCATACCTTGGCATCTACCATGGTTGGGAGCAAAACATGACGCACAATGATAATTCCATTTGATCTTTCTATTTCGGTCTTCATCAGATGATTTGCTTGGTCTTCGACATACTTTATTTCTTGCTGCGTAATATTCAAATCTTCTTTTAGAAATCGAATGCGGATTGGCAGACAAAATCGAGTTGATGATGGTGTGGGATTTTGCCACAATATTTTTAATCTATCGCCAATGTGTGATTGCAGTCTTAATGGCACCAATGAGCTTTGAAATATGTTCGAGTCATCGTTCGAGCTATCTAAGAACTTTTACTGATAAGGAATTTGATGAGAGCCATCACATTCCCACTTTGTTATAATCTCTAGGCTCTTTAATTCTACTGCATCGCAGCTTTGAAGAACGTCTTCCAGATAAAGACAAAGTCTCTTTATTGTGTGATCAAGTAGGTCCTGAAACACAACTTCAACGCTCGTCTCTCTAACTCGGATTGACTCTGGTTTTGGATAGCAGAGTTTCTTTGCTTCTCTAATTAGTGTATAACAAGGAAATACTCCCTTGTTGGAATCGTGTAACAGCTCCTACTGCCTCCTTGTAAAGTCGCCATCAATAAAAATTTGCAAAGCCTGCTCAGGTGTGTAACGATTTACTCTCGGTTTCTGAGCAGTATTTATTATCTTCCTGTAACGTTTGGCTCTTGTTGGTGTTGAAGTTGCATCTATTATAAGTTTAGAGGCCGCGGCATTTCCAGATATTCGTTGGCTCACGCTGACTGCATAGGTAAGCTCCTCAACAGGCACTTGCTCGCGTAGTTCTTTTGTTTTGCGTCGTTTACTACGATCATGCAATTCTTGGAAATGTTTCCTTGGGTGCCCCGTCGAATTCTTGGCCCAGTTATGTACTGGTATTGAAGTACTAAGCCATTTCTCGTTTTTTTTCAAAAACCTTTCTTCAATATAATTAGATGATATCCATCTCTTCTTTAGATCACTATTAAAATATTTTATATCGTGGCTTAAAGTATGGTACTCGTGTTGGGGGCATTTCACCATTTCGCGGAGCTTATGTTCCATAAATGCCACCTTATCTTCAAGTGTTCTAGATGTGCTTTCTTTAAAAAGCATGAAGAGCGTTTTCCGACATACCTCAATAACATTTGATGTCAAATCTGTACATATAGAAAAAATATACATGTAATAAAAATAATCAAAATTGTTCCTAAAATCTCGCTTAACTCAAAGCGGTTTTTTTTAAAGAGGTGGAAACATGTGGAAAATGTTTTGACTGTCATTGTAGGACTGATATCTGTAGTTTATTATACAAAAAGAATTCCAGCCCGACCTAGCTCGAAACATTTACAAAAACACTTTTTAGTAAAAAAAAAACAAAAAATTAAAGAAAAATTTTGAACTTTCTTTTAGGTCCTTAACAATACTAAACAGTCATTATATTTTTCAAAAAGTTTGTATTAATATTAAATACATACCTTGTTTTTCAGATTCCGTCACAAAAAATTTTTTTTTTGCAGTTAATTTACAGACAACCAAATACCAAACACAAGTGTAAAAAAATTATCAAGAGCGAATGCGTGTATATTGAACGAAGCTTAGATTGCAACTAACTTATCGGAGCGTAGCAGCGGGAAGGGGTCACCTTATCATAATTTTATGATAGTGCGGTAACTCAGGTATAATACAAAAATAGTTTCATTGACTACCTGCATAGTTTGCATTTTTCCTTTTTGTCCGGTTTTTGAGGCCAAATGCTCCTTAGTCAGTCGGTCCAATCAAAACCGCGGTTAAGTGGATAACATTAAATTGCAATTCCTACAGTAATACAATTTTGGCACGTTGCCTTCGACTTTATGTTGGGTTTATTCCGTGTGTCTCGAAAGAACTATTTGAACATTATTCTAACAACAGTTGTAATTGCCATCAATTGCACAAAAAGGAGGACTGACTTCCAAATCATGACCTGTTGGTGCGCTGCGCAAAGTAACAGGTGCGGAACTATATGCATAATTTCTTAATTATGAAACGAAGCGGTTGTGACGTAGAAAATTTTTACTACGTATTAATGAATTAAGAGATGGAATATCAATATTCTTGGACCAGAAAGCTACACCACTTCTAAATAACTTATTTATTACAAAATTAAGTTACTTGGCAGATATATTTGAGAAACTAAATTTGCTAAGTCCAAGAAATAAATCTCGTTTAGTAACAACGTAGAATACTGAAATAATGTAATATAAACGTAAATTAAGAAATCTTAAAATCGTTTACAAATATGAATTAATTTCACCTATATAGCTGACGAGCAATTCACCAAAATTTATAAATGCAACTAGAGAAAATTAACTATATCTTATTCCAAATAAGAATGAACCAGATGGCGCTGTAATCTGAATGTAATTTACGCAGAATAGATTTTGTAATTTCAAACAAGTAAAACATGTTTGCCATCATATCTTGAGGCTGATTCATTTTCGGCCCTCACCATGGGGATCTCGCTTATTATTGGAGATAGAGTATAGGTTTAAATTTGGCAAAGTTGTTAAATTTTGTGTTTGTTATAAATCCGTAAAGAAAATAGACCTGTGACAAATGACCTTCGTTATTTAAAAAAAGCGCGAAAACTCCATTTTCTTCTTTTACCTGTAGCACCGACATTTGGCCTTGTAGAGAAAATATAAAAACACATCCTTGTGGCCATTTCTAAACCTCTATCCAGTGGTGTACACTAAATTTTTATACGACGCTTCGTCTCTTTCTGGCCATCATCAACTATCTAATTTCTTATAGGCGCCATATTGGATTTAGACATCTTCAGATTTCAACCATGTACCACATGCTGACTAAAGTTTTTGACATTAGGTTTTATTTGAAAGAATAAATTATAAGATTAAATAAGGTAGCCATGGAATTTCAATCTGTCAAACATTTCATTTATTGTTCATTAATAATATAAAAATGTCATACACTAACGAAGAGAAACGAGATATGATAAGTATTTTTTATACTTCGAAACGAAATTCAAATTACGTATGTACGTAAAATGTTTAAATATCTTTCTCCATTTAAATGTTCTCCATACATAACTGGTCCTAAGAGACGATTTGCCAAAATACCCATCCAAACGTTTATTCCAAAACGATGTTGTGGTCTTCTAGCCCTGTTTTGTCGGGGATTTTGTACTGCCCAATAGTGCTCCGTATTTCTGTTGAACATTCCAGAATTTGTAAATTTTGTTTCATCTGACCAGATAATTTTGCTTAAAAATTTTTCGTAATTTTCTATCCTTCTCATTAACCAATTACAGTATTCTAGCCTTCTCAAATTATCTCCAGGCAGTAAAGAGTGACTAACATGGACCCTGTTGGTTTAAACCTACATTTATGTAAAGTTCTCCAAACTCTGGACTGGCACAAATTTAATTCTGACGCTACTTCGCGTGTAGAAATTGATGGATTATTATTTATCTATAAAAATACGATTAACATGAAATTTGAAAACACGCTTTTAATTTACCATTTGTAAAATATCTTGTCGATTTTCATTTAAATTCCTGTTGTTTGACCATTACGCGGCTTAGTAAACGATACATTCTCGACCAAATTTCTGTCGAGATCTAGAAAAATGGTACGATGAGGCTGTTGTCGTTCTGGATATAATTGTAGATATCTTGTACTCGCTACTGTTGAATTTCGGTTCGAAGAATAAAAAATACTTATCATATCTCGTTTCTCTTCGTTAGAATATTGTAATTGGTTAATGAGAAGGATAGAAAATTACAAAAATTTTTTAAGCAAAATCATCTGGTCAGATGAAACTAAATTTACAAAGTCTGGAATGTTCAACAGAAATACGGAGCACTATAGGGCAGTACAAAATCCCCGACAAAACAGGGCTAGAAGACCACAACATCGTTTTGAAATAAACGTTTGGATGGGTATTTTGGCAAATCGTCTCTTAGGACCAGTTATGTATGAAGAACATTTAAATGGAGAAAGATATTTAAACATTTTACGTACATACGTAATTTGAATTTCGTTTCGAAGAATAAAAAATACTTATCATATCTCATTTCTCTTCGTTAGTGTATGACATTTTTGTATTATTAATGAACAATAAATGAAATGTTTGACAGATTGAAATTCCATGGCTACCTTATTTAATCTTATAATTTATTCTTTCAAATAAAACCTAATGTTAAAAACTTTAGTCAACATGTGGTACATGGTTGAAATCAGAAAAAAATACTCTTTCTGAAGATGTCTAAATCCAATATAGCGCCTATAAGAAATTAGATAGTTGATGATGGCCAGAAAGAAACGAAACGTCGTATAAAAATTTAGAGTACACCACTGGATAGAGGTTTAGAAATGGTCACAAGGATGTGTTTTTATTTTTTCTCTACAAGGCCAAATGTCGGTGCTACAGGTAAAAGAAGAAAATGGGGTTTTCGCGTTTTTTTTTAAATAACGAAGCTCATTTGTCACAGGTCTATTTTCTTTACGGATTTATAACAAACACAAAATTTAACAACTTTGCCAAATTTAAACCTATACTCTATCTCCAATAATAAGCGAGATCCCCATGGTGAGGGCCGAAAATGAATCAGCCTGTATATGTATATACATAAAAGATTATTTTTTTATTACGTTTGTTTATTATTATTAAGAAAGTTTAGAAACTCTTTAATAATTTTATTCAAACTAGATGACAGGATGCGTAGTCTTTTTTACAAGCTCAAGCAATTCAACCTCTAGCATAGTTAAAATTCATTTCGTTAAAAGTCATTCAATAAACACCTCCTTTTTCCATAATAAAGTAGGTGCTTTTCTATTGATAAGGCGCATTATACATTACTATATCACAATTGGGCTGAAGAGAAGGTATTTTGAATCCATGCAATGAACACTTCACTATTCGTATCTTCATGGTAATCTCCAGTTTTCTTGGATTCAAATAATAACAAACCACTATTCACAAAATCAGTTTCGCTGCCAATGTGAAACACAATTAGTCGCTCTCCTTTTCCGGGTGAAACTTTTAAACCAGTAGAAAAATCTCCAAAAAATGCTTTCCTTGGGTTAGGTATCTCTCCATCCCAAAACCATTCTGGTTTTGTGTGACCTGTATTCACCCATGTTTCATCTAAATAATAGATCTTTCTGACTTTTGCACGAAACTTTCTTATATTTCTTAAATAACGACGTCTTCATAAGATAATACAATTTCATTCAATTAATATGTTGTTTTGTGCGCCCGGAATACTAGTTTCTTTAGGATTCATCAAAATGATGTTCGTTTTATAGAAGGAGAACTCGCATCCCCTCTAATAGTCTCACATATTTTTGTGCAAGTTGGTAAAATTTTTAAGAAAAATGAATGCAGGTGCCTTCTAATAGTACTTTTTGATGTTTCGTCCAATTTATTGTATGCATCTTGGCAACTTTGTTTTCTTATGGGAATGAGAAACTTCGATATTTCAATTTTTTTGTTAAACACAGTATTCCTGCTGTGTTTAACAAAAAATTGAACTAGCATTCCTGCTAATTCCTACTTCCCTTGATGCTTGACAAACAGCAGCTGTTTTGGATATATTATCTTTGTACTGAAAATATACAGACAGAGGCAGACCATCTACTTCTGTCCAGTTTTTACATTTTGCCTTTTAGAATTTCTTGATGAACCTTGTAAAACTGCGTCACTTATACTGTAAAAAGTTTGCGATTATGTAAATAAAAAAATTGTATCTTTATGGTTTCTATAACGAACTATTTTTAGTGAATATTAATAATAAATAGCACAATAGAGAATTAAACACGCAACAACACGCGAGTACTGAGTACTGAGCAGTAAAAACAGTAAAGACAGTAAAAAAAAATTTGACAGAACAAAATAAAATTCTTGATTTTGCCTTCGTAAATTCGCCTTCTCTTCTAACCAAACACAAGCTTTTATTTTAAGCGCTATCTTCCCCAACTGTCCATTCTTATTTGGAATGAGGCATGGTAAAGTAAAATTTCTTTCGGATGAGACTGAAAATGCGCGAGCGATGACGTTACAAAAATACTGAACACCTTAAAAACATTGAGCAGTCTTGACAATATAGGCGGCAGTTTTAAATTTAAATAATATTTAGTTATATTAAACCATAATAATTATGTTTTGTTGTCGATTTTAAATAAACTTATTACTTCACGAAGAATAAAATAATTATTACATCAATAGGTATTATGTAACAAATTTTTTATAAATTGTATTTTACAATGAAATATTTCTTTTTATAGTGCTTTCACATTTAAGTCTTTGTATTTACAAATTATTATTATATTAATCCATATTTTGTAATATGGTTTTCATTAACCTTAAATTTGGTTTTTCTCATTATAATTTTACTCCTAACCAAAATCTCACTTTAGAGACATTAAAAGAAGATAATTACACAAGCACGTGCCTAGAAAAATTTTTGTATTTATTAAAACAAATATACATACATACAATGTATAATCAAATATTTATTTTCGCTGATGACAAAATTAATATAATATATTTTGAAACATTTAAAATCTTCAGAGTCATTATTGACATTAATAATAAATTCTTCACGAAAATCATCAATTATGTGCTCCTTCATAATGTAATCTTTTTCTACACCTTCTACATGTCGACAAGTTTCTGACCATTCCTCTACCTTGATGTTTGAAAATTCTTCTCTCACCAATTTTTCAACATCATTTATATGAAATGTAACATTTCTTGATGCAACCCGATTCTTTACAATGCCCCAGATTTTTTCAATCGGGTTTAGTTCTGGGTGGTATGGTGGCAATCTCAGGACGGTGTGGCCTTTTTCTGCAAATATACCATCTATGCTGTACTGTATATGTTTTGGCTTGTGAAGTTTTACTAAATTGTACAATTCCGCTTTAGTACAATTTGCATCGTAAGTTATGCCCCTTTCGTTTAGCCACTGTATCATATCACACTTTCTACTGGTTGATGTTGGATGTTTATATGACATAACATTATGGTAGCTGGCATTATCCACAACAATCACAGAATTATCAAGCAAATTAGGAATTAAAGATGTTTCTAACCATTTTTTATAATTTATGAAGTTCATGTCGTCATGGTAGTCGCCACTTTTATGACCTGATTTGAAAATTAATAACGCATCATTAACAAAACCCTCTGCAGAACCAGCATGAACAATTATTAAACGCTTCCCTTTTGAAATTGGACACTTTAATCCTTCATTAGATTGATCGACCCATCCAAAAGGAGATGTATGCCCTGCATGTATGTAAGTTTCATCTAAAAATTACTGATGTACTTAAAATTGTACTAAATAGATTTTCTAAATGCTTTTTATACCTGTATATATTATTGGACGTCCTTGGGTACGATAATTTGTTATTTTGCGGATGTAAGAACACCTCAGCTCTCTTATGTCAAACCGCTCCATTAAAATCTTACGGTTATCAGTAGTTTTTTTCCATCTAGCAAATAAAAAGTTTAGAGTGATATTACTAAAAATAATAAAAAAAGTACCTGAATCCTATTCGCAGCAATAATTTCGTAAAAGATGATAGCCCTCCTGCAAAACCGATTCCTTCATCATCGTGAATTTTATTATAAACAGCTTTTCTTGTGGGTCTTCTCTTTTCAGTCACATGAAAATTATGTATAATTCTGCGAATAATTTCTTCCCCACAGTTATCGACAGTAGATTTTGGTGATGGTTTTGGTGGTTTTATTTTTGTCGATAAGAATGAATTTACTTTTCTTGTTTCAACAGCATGACCTTCTTTAATTATACGACCTACAGTGCTCCTAGAAATACCTGTTGCTTCTGCAACTGTATCTAGCAGCTGACCTATAAGTTATGAACAACATAAATTATAATTTTGAATTTGGATTAAAAAAAGTAATATTATTACAGGTTAAATATTATGTATCCACCTAATTTGTAAATATATTTACCTGTCACACCTTGTTTTTTAAAATAGTTATAAACATTAAAAATTATTTCACGAGATTGTTCAAGAATAACTTTTCTTTTTTCGAACAAGGGCTCACTTCCTCCAGAACAGAGTTTGTTGCCATATCAGACATTTAGCCTGTGTAAATAAATACAACTAAATTTTCAGGAATTTTATGATAAGTATATTTCTACTTACAAGAGGGTGCATTCTTACTCTTGAATAGCTTTGAAAAAAAATAATTAATATATAAAACGCAACAATAATATTACAAATAGGAAAACTCTCAATGTACGTATAACACCACTACGAAACACACCGATCAAATGCCTGGTACCGACTGACAAATAATCGATAAACGTTTGTGGCTCGTATAGTACACGGATTTATACTACTAGTTGTTTCTCTCATTTATGAGGTGGCTCTCTTTCTAATTACTAAAATGTGTTTCTGCGCCAGTCTCATCCGAAAATGATTTTACTCTAACCAACTAAAGCTAAATAGTAAGATACGAGTGTGCGTCAGATATCCATTTTAAAATATTACTAATAGATTCCCAATTGCAGAACAAGAACTATTATTGAATTGAATATATGAGAAGTTTCACTTCAACCTACAATGTGTTTCACTTTTCATGGGGACACCGAAATAACTTTTTTATTTTGAAAGCAATCAAATATAAAATTTTTATCAGTTGTGTAGGCCCCGACCCCGACAATGCACTTTTTTGTATGAATAGAGTTTTTATAAAGTAAATATCTAGCCAACTATAATTAAAATAAAAAGTAGTGTTTTAAGTAATGTCATACTAGCGATTAACATAGAGCAAGAAAGTATTTGGAAAAGTTTCTACAAATCACTCAAGAACCCTTAATACAAAATTTCGCGAAAAAAATTTCATTTTTATGTTCGTCTACATTTTTATGCTATCAGTAGATAATAGTTTATTATTGCAATAATAAGAATGCCATAAAGCAAGAGAACAATTCACAAATTTTATTCAACATTAAAGAACAAACAAAACAAAAGCAACAATTTAACGAGCACTATTTTAAATAGGATCTTTTCCAACTAAATCACCTTGAAGACGGATACATTTTTCCAATCGCCTTTTGTGATTCAGTACAACCCATTGTAATACTTCTGGAGAAATTTCTCGACAGGCTTGCCGGATTTTCTGACACAGTTCCTGTATGTTTTGAGGTCTAGATGCATACACAGCATTTTTAATAGTCCCCCAAAGAAAAAAAGTCGAGTGGTGTAATGTGAGGTGATCTCGGAGTCCTCTCTATTTATGGACTATTACGGCCTATCCATCTTAACGGAAAGTTTTCGTCTAACCACTATTCTTGCGTTATGAACTGGGGATCCATCTAGCTGGAAGTATAAATCTCGCCTTATACCCAATGGTAAATCATCAAGCACATCAATTACACAGGCCTGCATTTTTCAACACTTTGAAAGTTGATTTAAAAATTTTAACTGTTTTCTAGTAATTGGGTAGCGCCGATTTCAAATCTGCTTCCATTTTTTTTGTATCCCGTAAGGTTATATTTCAAACTAGTAAAATCAAAAAATATAGAAAAAACACGATTTATTTAATTTATAAGCTAGTTTTATATTATATCAAAAAAAAAATACAAAAATATACACATAGAAACTATTAGAAATAGTTATTTATTCTTTATGCTTCTTAAAAAAACGCTTTCGTTTTTCAGAAAAGCTTCGTTTGGTTGTTTTTCTGTCATATTCAGCTAAAGGAAGATCTCTTCTCAATGTCCAACAGTAATCGGCCATCATTTTTGTTTACCCAGCGCCCTTGGTATATTTTTTCCATCTCTTTAATATCCTGGTGAAATCTTTCTCCTTGCTCTTCACTCACGTCCCCAAGGTTTTCTGGGAAATAGTCCAAATGGGAATGTAAAAAGTGAATTTTTATGCCCATATTGCAACTAAGAATCCTGAATTTTTCCAACATATTTTTAACGATCTCAACATAGTTTGTGTCTTTATAATTCCCTAGAAATTTATGTACAACTTCGTTAAAAGCATGCCATGCATGTTTTTCCTTATCTTCCATCACATTTTCAAATTCTTGATCTTTCACAAAGCTCCTAATCTGCGGGCCTACAAAGATTCCCTCTTTTAATTTAGCCTCTGACAGAGTCGGAAATGTTTTACACAAATAGTTAAAACAATTTCCTTCTTTGTTTAATGCCTTAACAAATTGTTTCATAAGTTCAAGTTTTATGTGAAGCGGTGGAAGTAACACTTTTTGAGGGTCAATAAGACTTTCGCGAATTACATTTTTGGTTCCAGGTATTAAAGTCACCCTTTGTGGCCAGTCTCTTCTTATCCAATGCTGTTCTCGATTTCTGCTATCCCACTCGCACAGGAAACATGGACATTTAGTATATCCAGACTGCTGACCCAAGAGAAGGCCTAAAATTTTTAAACACACTTCCCAGGTGTGATTTTCATATTGTATTCTTAAATGTAATTCTGTAAATTTTCATAGTTTTCCTTTAAATGAACAGAATGGCCGACCGGAGCAGAAGCAAAAACATTGCCATTATGTAAAAGAACAGCTTTAGGGCTCCTTTTCGAAGAGTCGATGAAAAGTCTCCAATAAGAAGGTGTGTACTCAGGAGCTCCGAGGAAAGTAAGGATCAGCAATTGCTAGGCAGTACACGAGTGGTCCGTTTTGTGCAAAATATTTTACAAATCCACCCTCACGATTTCTATACCTAGAGAAGGTAGTTTCTGGGGCAAGCAAATTTTTTTGTTTCAACCTAGACCCCAGTACTTCAGAAAGATCTTTTGAAAGTCCCAAATCTCTTACTAAATCATTCAGTTCGGCTTGCGAAAATAGCTGAGGTTGGTTTTGACCTGAGGTTGATGGTTCAAAATCACTATCCATCTGTACGGAGCCGGGAGTTGAAGAGGTTTCAATATCTTCTTGTAGTACTTTGGGGGGTATAGGTATAGGTACATGATCACTGTGAGGAACTGGTCTGATAGCTGATTTAATATTGTTTGGGTACAAAATATGTTTCAAAGTTTTTCTATTATGCCCCTTAATATCACAAAGACAAAAGTAGCAATCTTCATGATGATTTTGCGGTTCTCTCTAAACCATCGGTATTCCAAAAGGAAGTCTTTTTCTATTCCCTTTGGTCCAATGTCTTAAACCTTCTTCACATACCTTACAAAAACGTGCGGTGCCCAATCTTTATCTTGATCTCCTAATTTGATTTTGAAATAAGCATAATATGCATTTTTCACAAATTCACCAATTGGTCTCTTAAACTTTTTCTAGACGAAATATCCAGAAATATAACAGAAAGAAATCATCTGGTTTATTTTAGCAACACCAGCTAGACATATTTTTATAGTTGTTTATTTATCAAATACCACGCACAACACTAAAGACAAATTAATTTGACTTGTTTACTGATCGACACTCAGAGCTATAATGAAGTAAATGACATTAAAATATACATTTTGTTTGGAGTGATAAACTTGAAATCCTTCTTCGCAGTACTAATAAAGTGAAAGCATAATAAATAGGATTTAGCAGGTAAAAATTCCCGGAAATCTTGCCCAAAATTAATACATGTAATAAAAGACTTACATCAGGTAAGGAGAGCCTATTTAACAAATTTCTTTAAAACCACAACAGAAAATCATTTTTGGGTTAATACCTAGAATTTGAAGTAGTACATTCATTTTAAAATGTATTAAAACGCCTATTATAAGTTTTTTTTATATTTTTTTCTTTTTCTTTTGTGCAAAAAAAAATCTGTGTGTGGTAGAGACCAACTGTATTTTAATTAGTTATTGCTATATAAAAACTGAGCTTAACAAACAAAAATCACGTCATCACAAATTTTATGCAGGCCTGTGTTATCAATTCAGTATTTAAAAAATTTACCTTTCTGCATTTAGCGTATCAAAAAAGAAACACGAGCCAATTATTTGTGTATTTAAAATTCCGTACCACACATTAACTTTCTGCAAATATTGCCTTTTACAATTGATAATCCATTTTGGGTTTTCTGTTGCCCAGTATCTACAATTCTGGGATGAAACAATACCATTTGTAGTGAAGGTAGTTTCATCACTAAACATTATTTCGTTTTTTATTCTCTGTCATTTAGAAAATTGCCTTGAGCCCCTAGACAATACTCCATTCTTCTATTGAGATCTCTTTCTTCAAGGGTGTGTAAATATTTTGGCTTATACGGTTTCAATTTGTGACGACAGAGACATCTCCAAATTTTAGAGTAAGAGATATTTAAATGTCTAGCCATATCTCGTAAACTCGCGTGAGGATTATTACGATACGCTGCTAATATTACTGTATCGAAATGGTGTTCTCGATTGTTCAATGCTCGTTGACGTGGTTTAGCAAAATCTACTGTAGTGTTGAAAATGTTATTCAAGTATGCAATAGTTCGATTACGGATGGGTGGACGTTCAGGATGTCTCGCGTTAAACTCTCTAGCAGCCTTTCTGGTAGAACGTACATTATCACCAACAATTCGAATAATTTCTACTTTTTGAGTAATACTTAAATGTCTATCGGCAATTGCTTAGTTCAATAGTTTCAACTGAAGTAAATTGTTTAGTGAACTGACGTTTGACATTTGAACTGACCGATTATTTTCTTTCTTCATGGCAACTAGTATCTACTGATAGCATAAAAATGTAGAAGAATTTAAAAATGAAAATTTTTGCGTGAAATTTGGTAGGTATTAACGGTTGGTTCTTGAGTGATTTGCAAAAATTTTTCCTAATACTTTTTGCTCTTAATCGCTAGTATGATATTACTTGAAACACTACTTTTTTATTTTAATTATAGTTGGCTAGATATTTACTTTATAAAAACTTTATTGATACAAAAAGGGTGAATTGTCGAGGCCTACAAAACTGATAAAAATTTTATATTAATTGCTTTCAAAATAAAAAAAAGTTATTTAGGTGTCCCCTTGAAAAGTGAAACACACTGTATAATCAATTTTGTATCTAATAACTTTGTAAAAGCTTCCTATGAGCAACAGCTTTGTTTTGCAAGACAGACTAAAGAAAGTCATTAACTTCTGGAAATAAATAATTTTTCCTTTACTTATTTGTATTTACCAATTTGTAAGAGAAGCATTTTGCTTTTGTCTTAAAAGAACGTCTCCTTTTAATTTTGGTTTCAATAATTTATTTTTTTTCCTTTTGATATTGCGCACCGCGGGTTAAAAATCACTTCCTTAACATAACGATATCCTATCTACTAATTTTCTATCTAATTTTATATTTATGTCTAGTATTACTTCTTTTTTTTCAGATGAAATTATTCAGCTTGTCCTTGCTTATTATTATATTGTCTCATGATACCTTCTGCAATAAAAATAAGGCTCAAAGCACAAAAGAAATAGTCAAAAAATGTGAGAATGCTGACGCTTTGCAG
Source organism: Melolontha melolontha (assembly GCA_935421215.2). NCBI lineage: Eukaryota > Metazoa > Arthropoda > Insecta > Coleoptera > Scarabaeidae > Melolontha > Melolontha melolontha. The sequence goes on from OW285235.1 coordinate 73,263,016, forward strand.
TTGAAGGTTTGTAAAGAATTACTGAAGAAAACTACAAACATGGTTTTTGGCAAAACCATGCAACTTTTTGGCGATGCCTTTACTAACCTAGAAGCAGCTTTAATAACACTTCAATATGAAGTAATATTAGAAAAACTTTTAACTAAAAAGGATACCATGGCTCTTCTAATTAAGGTTCCTTTCGTGCTTTTCTTGACGAATAAAACCCAATGGCTTGCCCTGCAAATTTTAGGGTTCTGGGTACGTTTCTTCATGAAGCAACATAAAAATCAATCATCACTTAAACATAAAGTGGAACCTACTCACACACCACTATTCAATAATACATCATTTCAAAATAATTTACAAACAATAAGACACGATATTGCAAACGCAACGAAGATTATAAGTTTCAGTGTAACGCACGAAATGGAAAAACACTTTGATGAAGACTGGGCCAACTTAGATAATATGTGGTCTAAAATGAGCTCATTGTTCGAATACCAGAACTTTAAACAAATGTTAAAAACTGTAGACCTTCCCATTGAAATCTTTGCACCACTAGTTAAGGACATTTTCTTTACAATGCGGTTTTATTTAGATTCGCTTTTTCTCGAGAACAATATGAATATCTACATGCAAATTAAGAGTGCACTAGCAATGTATCAATAGAGTTAATAAAAATAAAATAAAAATTTTCTTGTATGTAACTGAATCCAAAGCTGCTATTTTAATTAATTGGGCTTTGCACACAAAAATATATTCTTGTATAACTACATATTTCTAAAATAATTTCTTTCTTAACATCTAGTTTTACGAAAATTTTCTAATAATTACTTTCTTTTGGCATGCATAAAAAAATAAATTTACTTTGAAAGGTGACGTTGTATTATTAATATTTTTATTAATTTTATTAAATATATGTTATAAATATTTTATAAAATGTCAAATAGCTCTCTGCATATTGCTGTGTAGTTTGATTCTAAAATGAGCTATAGAATATGTTAAAATGTAAATCGTCACACATGCACACATAATATTAGACTCTTATAATATGGTATTACTTCTCAAGGTTCATTTTCGGGTACTTTGTAATTAGGCCTAGCATCCAATGTAAAAGGGCAAGAAATAAGGCACCAAGATACCCAAACTTTACATACATTTATACATTTATACATTTATTGTTCATACCTCGTTATACCGGGTTACTATAAAAGAATCTTCGGGTTTGAGAAAGCTATATTTCAGAAAGTATTATAGATAGAATAATAAACGACATGTCTATAGTCAGCGACAACCTTCAAGTTTAGAACGTGCGCCTAAGTACATCGCTTGATATACGCACACCGAAGCCAGGACGCAGTATGCAAAATGGCGACGATGCAACAAAAAACGTTTTACGTGTTAGAGTACGCGCGATGTTTCTCGCTTGTTACGGTGCAACGTACGTTTCGACAGCAATACGAAAATGATCCTCCAGGTCATCACAGCATTCTACGTGGTATCGAGAATTTCAGGCAACAGGTTCACTTACTAAACGTAAAAGCACCGGACGCCCACGAGTGCCTGAAGCAACGGTGGATGCGATTAGACAATGCTTCGTGCGTTCACCACAACAATCTACCAGTGGTGCAGGCGGTGCACTTGGTATTCCACAGCAAACTGTTTGGAAAATTTTGCGTAAGCGTTTGCGATTCAAGCCGTACCGTATACACATGGCGCAAAGCTTACGTGCAGACGACTATGTCAAGCGAACCGAGTTTTGTTGTGACCTGCAGACAGCAATAGAGGACGACGAATTTCATAACCGTCTCGTGTTTAGCGACGAAGCGACATTTCATTTAATTGGCAAAGTGAACCGTCATAACATTCGAATGTACAAATCCACCTCATGTCCTTGTGCAACATGAAAGGGATTCTCAAAAATAGAATGTCTTCTGTACTATATCCATATTCTTCCGTGAAAAACCTGTGACCGGTATATCCTACCTCGATATGTTGCGATTGTGGTTATTTCCGCAACTGACAGATGATTCAAACAACTTTTTATTCCAACAAGACGGTGCTCCGCCTCATTGGCATAATGAAGTGCGTCGGTATCTAAACGAGGTGTTGGATAGGCCGTTGTGCTGAAACAGATGTGGGATTGTACGCGTGGCCTCCCAATTCTCCCGATCTTTCCCTGTGTGATTATTTATTTTTGGGGGTATATTAAAGACAGGGTTTACGTACCATCATTACCCACAACACTCGAGGAACTCAGAAGACGCATTACTGCTGTTGTTAACAGTATTGACCGGTCTGTATGGACTGAACTGGATTCTCGTTTGGACGTTTCTCGTGTGACTCGAGGAGCCCACATTGGACATTTGTAATGATATGCTCACAAACTTAATTATTTTCTCTGCATACAGATATGTCATTTACTATTCTATCTATAATACTTTCTAAAATATAGCTTTCTCAAATCCGATGATTCTTTTGTAGTAAGCCTGTACATACATGAATTATGAATTTTGTAAAACATTATTAATTATTTATTTAAAAGGAAAGATAAACATATAAATTCTTGTGTATAATCAAAAATATACATATTGCGATAACTAAACCAGGTCATGTATTTACAAAACATCTCTTTCGACAATACGGCCTCGGTGAGTTATGATCTTTCACCACATTGTGTTTATCTTGTAACCAGATCACTGGGCTAAGGGGACACACTCTAATATATAACGAGACACTCAGAGGTCTCGACAGTCAGAGACGGACAGAGTCAGAAAGTTAGAGTCCCTGCGAGACTAGTGCCTCTTTATTACAATGTAGTGTTTGTTATTGTTATCATTGTTATTATCTTTATTAAATTATATGTCGTTATTTAATCGTTGTCCCGTCTATTATTTATCATGCTGGTAAACCTCCGGTGTAAAGCCAACAATGTGACCTCCGGGGACAGGTGACATTACATGGTGATCCTGCCCACGTCTGATATTACATGGCGATCCTACCTTTACGACTAGTTAGATGATCAGATATTACATGGTGATTCTGCCATCCCATCATCTGATATTACAATATAAATAAGTTTGAAGTCGTTATTTAGATTTTATAAATTTTGCAATCATGCTTTTGTAATATCTCAGCACTGGGATTATAACACCCTCCAATTACTGAGGTATGACGAAACGTTTTCGATTTACTCTACAATATGTCGTAACTTTATGGATTTTAAGTTTTACCAATACTGTTATATTCAATAGTATGCAATGCCATATCCACATGACGAAAACTAATCCCAACCACATGAGATACTTATCTTCACAATATAAATTTTGTTTGATTCTTAATTAATGAATCTTTAATTACAAAGAAAACCCAGATATCTTTAGATACTCATGAGCAGAGCAGACCAATTTCCGTGCATGCCATGAGCGCCGGTATGGGTGTGTAATTCGTAATATATTAAAATATGCGATAGAATAGGGACGCAACATGAGCTTGTTACCGATATAAGTATAGAAGTAGAGACATTTATTCTATTAGAAATAATTAAATATACATTTTGTTTTCTGCTATTAAAGTAATATGCATAAACACACGAAAAATAAGAATAGTGTTCTTTACAATGTGTTTTTGACCAACACATTAGATATGTATTGCACACTAAACATTTAATTTTTCAGCCATCGTACTCGTATATTAAGTCCGGGAAATCCATAATAAACTTATTCACTCCGTCTGACAACGGTCGTTTTCTCGATTTATGTACCGACGACATTTTATTACGTATGCTTACACTTACATGCAGTCTAAGCAAGTACCAAACACACACTGAATGCTTTTTATTAGTTCTGATGCAATACAATCAGCCTCACACCGGCGCACATGGCGCGCACGGAAATTGGTCTGCTCTACTCATGAGTAATGTAATCCCAAAAATGCAAACCGCATATTTTGCATATATTGCATATTATATCCATTCTTTTTTAATATTTGCATATATCCTTAATAAATAGCATATTGTGGATAATTGAAAGAATTTTGAATGATGTAGACCTTTGGCAGGCGTTTCAAGAGTTCAAGACAATTTTATAAATCTTCCATTGACATGACGTAATTTATTATTATATTTGTAGTACTCAAGAAAAAAAAATTATGAGGTACAAGGGTATTCCCAGTCTTAAATTCCGAGAATTCAAAATAGGTCGTTTTAAATAGTTAACATGTATTTTATTGTACCCATATTTACATAAGTATAAGTAAATAGTAAATCGATTTCTGAATTTTATTTCTGATTGTGCTTTTGAAGAGATAAATATCATCGTTTTGTGTTTTGTAGTGTTGTGGTATTTTATTTATTTTTATTAATAAAAGTTCGTAGAGTGTTAGTGTAGTTTAAATTATACAAAGAACTACATATAGATATTGGAAAAGTCTACTGTTCTGCGTGCGTTAAAATTGTAAGTATAATTTATAAATATTCAATATGGTGCGAACTCGGTCGATATCATATTTTTTGAGATACGAAAAAAGGAAAGTTATATTCTTTTTGAGGGACATACAAAATGAAAACACAGAGAAATGTACAGGGCGTTTCAGTTTTACACTGTCAGTATTAACTTAATTTTTTATACGGAACCTTAGGTATATCGACCGATATTTCGCACCAATTGGGCACTGGGGGCGCTTTAGTTTAATATTTTGAACTTATTTGTTAGGGATTTAGATCTAAGTATTGATATTATTACTTTTATTTCGGTATTCCAATTTTTGTCTTACTTCATTGCAGATACCATGCGATAAAAATATCAAATAGAGCAACACGTGAAAACTTCTGTTCATGTTACTAAATTGTGTAAGATGAAATCTACAGACGTGCGACAACCCACATTAACGCAATGCTTCCAACCAAGCTAAACGAACAAGAAATCTTTAACAGAGACCTATGTCATGCAATCATGACTTCAAATATTCCCTCGTCAAAGCTACGTATTCAAAATTTCACTTCTTTTCCCCAGAAGTATTGCAAATTCAATGTTACAGGTGAAACAACATTACGAAGAAACGACGTAAGTTCCTGTATTCGAAGGTAGCTAAAATTCGGAGCAAACATTTTTACATATATATTGATGAAACTATCGATTCAAGAGAACGTTGAGTTGCTCATTTATTGATTGGTGTTCTTAGCGACGAGATTCTGCCAAAATCTTGCCTCATTGGTTCTAAAGAGTTAGAAAAAGCAAATGCACTCACAGTGGCCGGATTTGTTCAAGCGCAACTATCAACATATTTTCTTCCTACGCCTGTTTTTGGAGATAATTTTTTGCTCTTTTTGTCAGATGCAGCACCGTACATGATAAAGGCCGGGCAAAATTTGAAAATCATTTGTCCAAGCTTGATACATGTAACATGTCTTACCCATTCTTTAAATAGGGTTACTGAAGAGATTAGGAAACATTTTCCTCTTGTAAATAGTTTAATTTCCAACACGAAAAAATCTTGTTTAAAGCGCATATAAGGGGTTCAGTTCTATAAAAAAAACACTCCTTTTGCACCTCAACCTGTTATTACAAGATGGGGCTCTTGGTTGGAAGCGGCTTTTTTATTGCGAGAATTTCTGTCAACTAAAAGATCTAATTTCAGAATTGTCTGATAAATCTTCCCAGTCCCTCACTTATGTTAAGCAATTATTCGAAAACAAAGAAATAAAACAACAACTTTCGGTTATAAATACCAATTATAACTTTGTTTCTAAAACAATAACACAAATGAAGGGATCCAATTTGCCATTAACCCGAAGTGTAGAACTAGTAAAACAATCTGAGACAGATTTTCGCAATGTCGCAGGCGCAATGGGGGACAAAATTTCTCAAAAATTCAAAAATGTGATGGAAAAGAATTGTGGATTTCGGTTTCTTAGCCAAGTAGGTAATATTTTAGAGGAAGAATTTACTGATTCCATTGATTTGAATCCTGTAATATTAAGCAATTTCAAATACGCCCCTATTAAATCGGTTGATGCGAAAAGGAGTTTTTCCATTTATAAATTTTTATATTAAGTCAGGAGACAAAATTTTTTTAATTGATAACTTCGAGGAACATTTAGTGGTTTACTGTTTTTACAACTAACGACTTCCTTATTTTTTAAATATTTTTAATTTGCATATTTTCCAAATTTTTGTGCATATTTTGACTAAATGATTTGCATATTAATGCACATATTTTTGGCTTTTCAACTTGCATATTTGGCTTTCCCTACTCATGAGGCTATATCCCTACTTGCACTCTAAAGGTCTGTGTTATCTCTTTCTATTTTATAACAGGGATTATGGTAAATTTACTACTAATTAATAATATGTATGCTCTACAAATAATTATAATTCAAATTAAAAATGTTTGGAAAAATTTTAAACTAATGCAAAAATTAATAGTAAGTGTGATTTTCAAAAACTAATTGTGACCGCTGCTTTGGATAGATTCGAAGTTCTCACCTCTTTTTTTGATGGGATTGTCCTGATATACCTTACGGAACGCCAACTACTTTTTCAAATATACAATAATCCTTCTTAAGCCCTTTTTCAAAGTTATGTTTTGTATTTCAAAAATCAAGAACATGATTTTTGAAATACAAAACATAACTATCACGTAAACATACGTATTTTCATCCGGTTTTTAAATCATATAAAATTATAATAAAAATATATTTTTATCGTACATGTGCTGTCTTTATCCTATTCATTATATTGTACGTCCTTCATTCTCTAAGACGACTAGGTCAATATTTAGATTTAGGACAAATAACTGCTCTCTTTCTAATGCACTTGTTCTGTTCTTTCTTCGTTTTACACCATGCATTTAAGTTACACATAACCCCAGAATACAAAACGGAATTTGACGTTTATTTGTTTACATTGTTTTAAAATGGATATACGACTTCTTTATGGGCAACAGATACCATATAAAGTTTTATATAAACATTGTAAAGTCTTCCGAAGTTCTATCAACATTATCGATCTTTTATCATTTAATTACACCTATTTTAAATGGATGCTGTTTGGTATTTTGTATAGATAGGTATCACGACATATTCAAAAATATATAACACATTATGTTGCGTTCGTTATAAAGCTCCATTGTCTTTTAGGCTATTCCAGTTCATTGTTGTTACATTCGTAATTCCTTGTTTTTATCTTATATTCTTACCGCCGTGCCCCGGTATATTATCTTCCATTTGCGAGTTTAAATTTATTCAATCGCCCTCTGATTTTAATATCTTGTAACCATATCGCACACCTGGCGTTTCCGACTGCAGCCGGCGTTAAGATCATTCGACGAGAGGCGGTTATCGAATTCAGTTGACAGTAGTAGTGCGTGAATCTTCGTATAAGAGTTTGTTTTCACGAATTCTACGATATTGTGTGTTTTAGTCGCCTATGCGGATTCAGGCGTAGATCGTGAAATATTTTTGAATTACCGTATACCGACTTCGTAGTGTTGAGAAGCGTGTAAGTGCAAAACTACCTTTCTGGCATGTATAGTACCTCTTTGGCGGCATTTCTTAATTGGACTCCTTACGCCTTAATCTGCAACTACCGACGAAATTGATTCTCCCGTATTAATTAAAAGAGAAGAAAACAAAAAATTTGAAAGTTTTTTCGAGGGCTGAATGTCCATGTAACTTCCGTTTCCGGTTGAATGACTGTCGACACCGACTGTGGACATTTTCCTGTGGACATAGCGTGGAAACAGTAACTCGTATGAACTTTCTTTAATGTTATAGTATTTGATACCTGTAGAACTAATTTAACGGCTTGAAGTTTAATTACTCTTGATTACCTGTCTTTTGATTTAAAAATAAATTTCCTATTTGATCTAAAATTTAATTAACGTTTCGGATTTTATATTCATTCATGTTTGGTGGTAATGTGTCACGTAATATATTTATAAGATGTTTGAAATCTAGTTACGATTTCAATTCTATTTATAATTAGCTTTGGTGGTTAATGATTTTATTTTTAAGGTAATATTATTCTTTTTGCTGTATTTGAATTTATTCTAAATTTCTAATCATTTTGGTACTCAATATTTTAAAGTAAAATTTCTTATTGCGTTGGTCCTTCTCATATTAAAAACTTTTTTTTTTGATTACCCGCTGTGCCTATGTGAACATTTCCTCTCGGCTTTGCGAGACTTGTATAAAAACTATACGTTCTAGTGCAGGTGCACTGATACGATAAGTCTATGGAATACTAGAAATATTTGTTTAAAATTTTAGAATTACACGTTAAATAATTTATTTATATGCATAATTTGTATGTATTATATTTTACGGTTATTTCTACGGATCCCGAGAAAAGGCTTTTATTTATTTAAACCTGTAAATCAACACTATTTTCAGAGTTTCTTTTTTCTATTGCGTAATTATTTCATGAATATACCGTGTGTGTTAAATATCATTAGGCATAGAGAATCAACGTATGAGTACATACAATGTATACGTATATGAGAAAGCCAGTCCAATGCCAGCGGCGATCGCGACGACTGACGATTGTCTCCGATACCGATTGACTAGAACTTTTGCATTCAGTCTAGCTGCGGCCGTTACAGTTTGAAAGCGTACAATAAAATTAATGTGTAATGGCTTTTTATACACCCACTGAAAAGCTTCAGTTAGTAAAATGGTTTTATGCTGGCAAGTCTGCAATGGAGTGCATGAATTTGTTTGCGATGACTTTTGCAGACCGTTCTGTACCTTGCAGAAAAACAATTTATAATATTATAAATAAATTTGAAACTTGTTTCTGTCTCAATAACTGTACAAAATGCAAAATGCATGGCCCATATGGCACATATTTTATTTAGTCACCCACGCTGTCTCCACTGATTAAAGGCATATATAATAAATATATACAAATATATAATAAATTATACTATTGAAGTATTTATTTGCTTCATTTGGTTTCGAATAAAAACCTCACTATTTCAAATTAAATGTATCACTAGAACAGTAGATGAACAATAGATATTTAATAAAGAAAACCTACTGGATATACATATTTATTATGAAATTATGCTGCCGTGATTGGTCTTTTATATCCTTTTTTAATTAATTCTGATACGAAATGCATGTTTTTATTCTAAATTTTAGTATTTATAAAACTAAATCGTAATTAAAACAATAACCCATTGACATTGAATATTAAACACAAAAACTGAAATGTAACAGATGCATTCTTAAACACGATCTGTTTAGTCTTATGCCTAATACAAAAATATATTAAGAATTTCTTTACGTAAAAACATTAAATTTGTTCTATCGATAGTTGTCATACAGGATGCATTTAAAATACAGTCCATTTCAAATACGTTTCGTTACTGTTTCTGCTCTCTTATATTTATTTAATTTACCTCGTTTTGGAAAGATCTCTAAACTTTAACACCAAAATAAAGAGAGAGGGAAGAAATTTAGTATTATTTCTTGATAACACAGATTGTCGTTTAAATATATCATCAGAAAAAGTGGAAGCAAAAGAAATTTGAAACAATTTAAAAATGTTTTTGTTCCATAAAAAACAATATCGAAATATTATCAAAAATCAGGTGTGAAGAACACAAACAATGAAATATTTGTGTGAAAATTGCTTTTCAGACATGTAGACATGTTACATGGATGAATGGAGTTTGTTTTGAGCACCTCTTATAGCAGATTATACTTTAAACGTGCAGTTCCTTCTTTGCACGTGTAAAGTATAATGCACTATAAGATATGCTCAAAATGACATCCTCTCATCCAGACAGAGATTTGTAACTTTTCTCCAACTATTGTATGAAGTAAACTGTAGTCATTATTTTAAATGAATATTCTGTTTTTACTAATCCAAGATTATATTATTGTGTACATTATAAATTGAAATTCATTTCTTGAAATATCTTTATAAAAGTATATCATACAAAATGCCTTGTGTGTGTTATTGAATTGCCAATTGAACAATTTTATGTACGTTATTATGACAGACTAATATCATCAGCATGGGTCTGAAATTACAAATATCGAGAACCGTGGAGAAGTGTTAATAATCCTTACATTGATGCCAACCTAAATATTTGATTGTCAACTGCGAACATTTGATATTGCTCATCCGGTATATAAATGAAGGTGTGAACAAGGTTTAGTATATTATACACCGGGTTACATAACGAGCCATCGAAAAAATTCATAATTAGAGTAGACTGTGAAATTGGGTTGGTACTTTAGGCACTTCCACATAATGACACATTACTTGATGCTTGACAGTTTCATTTGGTTTCATTGTAAAAAAAGGTTATGGCATTGAAATGATACTACAACAAAAAAGAAAACAAATAATTTATTTAATGTCGAAATCATAATCAAAATTTACATATAGGTACAGAAGTTGTTGAAAATGTTGTCCATTTACATCTAAACACAAACCAACTCTTCTCCGCAATACAGCAAAAACTTTATGCAGCATTTGCAGTGAGTTGTTGATCTCTTCACACTTTTCTGCTATGCGAATTCTCAGTTGTTCCAGATTATGAATTGGCGTTGAATAAATCGAATTTTTGATGTATGGCCATACGAAAAAATCACATATGTTTAAATCGTGAGACCTAGTTGGATATGGGATTTCAGTGTTCCTGCTTATTATTCTGTTATCAAAAAATTCTCTGAGATATTGAAGTGTTTACTTGTCGTATGTGCTGTTGCACCATCTTGTTGGAAATACCCATTTTGTAATTCCTCATCATCCAGTTGATTTATGAATAAGCCGAGTATCTCATTGCGATATCGTGCAGCAGTAAGTGTACCTTCAAAAAAAAATGAGACCCACCAATCTTCTTCGACATATTCCAACCCAAACACCAACTTTTTGGGGATGCAATGTTTTTTAAACAAAAAAATGAGGATTTTCGGAAGACCGACACCTCATATTCTGCGAATTAACATATCCAGAAAGATAAAACCAGGCCTCATCCTTGAAAAAAACTGTGTTAAGGATATCCTGATTGTGTAGATTATTTTGAAACCATTGACAAAATTCCACTCGTCTTAAATGATCCACTGGATAAAGTTCATGAAAACATTGCAGCTTGTATGGATGACAATGTAAGACTTTTTTAAGAATGAATTGGCACGTACCATTAGATAAATTTGTTTGTTGAGTCACTACTGAAATGGATGTTTTTGAATTTTCATCAATAATATGCTGAAGGGCTTCAATATTATCAGCTGTACGTTTATATGGCCGTCCAGTTCCAGTTTTTCGACTGACGCTACCAGTCTCTCTGAATAACTTCACACAATTTGTCAAAATATTGTAAAAATCATTGTAGTCAAACACTAATTCAGTATGTTCTTCACTAAAATCAGCCATGCATTCCGTAATTGAATACTGCCACTCGCCATTTACTTTCACACCTATACGGAAGTAACATTCGATAATTTTTGTCCTATGTTGAATACCATTTTTTAAATAAACTTAATTTTCTCAATAAGAGTTTTGAAAAATTTGACACAAACTTATAGTTTCAATGTCAAATAATAAATGTCATTATGTGGAAGTGGCTAAAGTACCAACCCAATTTCACAGTCTACTCCAATTATGAATTTTTTCGATGGCTCGGTATTACGCACACACACACCCAGTTATCTTATATAAATTAAGTGTTGACTTTTGACTAGTGACTATAAAATAGAATTATTTATATATATATATATATATATGTATATATATATATATATATGTATATATGTATATATATATGTATATATATATATATATATATATATATATATATATATATAAGATAAACTTAATAAGTCGGCGATTAAAGGTCTGGTTCATTACTTCAAAGTATATATATTTAAAACAACCCTACATGTTTCGGCAATGATGCCTTTGTGAAGGGAATAAAAAATATAAATCATTTATATTTTTTATTCCCGTGACAAAGGCATCATTGCCGAAACATGTAGGGTTGTTTTAAATATATATACTTTGAAGTAATGAACCAAACCTTTAATCGCCGACTTATTAAGTTTACCTTATATATATATATATATATATCTTCTTCTTCTTTTTGTGCCCTCTCCGTCATCGGAGGTTAGCGATCACATCAGCAATATATATATATATATATATATATATATATATATATATATATATATATATATATATTATATATATATAAATCAAAAACATTTTATTTGTTCACTATAGACTCACAAACTACATAATCGATTTTGATCAAATTTTTTGTGTATGTTCCTTATGTTGTGTGGAAGGATGTTTTCATACATTTTTTCCAAATTTTATCGGCAAATATTAAAGAATTGACAATATGTGAAACATGAATTTTTATATAAAAACCATAACAACCTAACATAAAATATGGCAGTACAAAATATAATACGAGTAAACTGTCACTTTTTATAATTATATATAGTTGAATGTTTATATTAAAAAAGAACTCTTTAAATAATGCTAATATCATACAATCATCATCATATAATAAACTAAAGATCATGACAAGAAATTTAAAATTATTACTTACCTAGGCAGACAAAATAAAATATTAGAAAAATTAATATAAAAATTGCATATAAAACCAACAACCATATTAGTAACTACATCAAAAATAATAAAAGTAAAACAGCACAGCATAATAAGTCAGGGGTGTATAAACTAACTTGTGGCACATGTACTAAAACATATATTGGGCAAACAGGTAGAACGTTCAAAAAACGCATATACGAACATTATTATTCGTTTAGAAATGGGAAAACAGATTCAGCATACTCCAACCATTTAATTGAAGAAAGCCATAGTTTTAATAATAATTTCAAGATCCTGCATGAAGATAAGAAAAGTAAGAAACTCGATTTATTAGAAGCAATGGAAATTAATAAACAAAAATTTTCAAATAAATTATTAAATGACAAAACAGAGCTTAATTCCTTCCCTCTGTTGAACTTATTTCCTAATTTTGATTGAAATGTTTTGTTAGTTATGTGTCACTTAGAATATAATTTATGTTATCTATGTATCCCTTATACTAAAAGAGGCGGGTAAAAATAGTTCGGCTTCCAATTTCTGAGAATACCATTAAGTCATAAAATAAAAAAATATATACGTTTAAGTAAAATGTTTTACAGTACCGCTTGTTATATCTGAAGAAACCGTTGTACGGTGAAACAGCTGTTATATATTATTAAATATTATTAAATAAAGTGTAAATCTAATACAACATTGTGTGTGTTTTTATCATTTGATATGGATTTACATCAAATAAAGGCAGAATCGATTCAATTCAAGTATTATTTTATCTAACATAAATATGTACGTTTTAATTGTAAGTTTTTAATTGATGTTTTAAAACATAAAAATTCAGGAATTTAATGTAAATATTAAGTTGTTTTGAGTAGTTTTATTTAAAAATATTGGCTTTTAGGTTTTACTTGTGGAATAACGTTGGATGTGAACCTGTTTCCGATGTATTTAGCTGGGATGTAGACTGGCAACGTTGTGATCAGGATAGATGCAGAGTACGGCTCCTCCAATATGGCTCCAATAAAATACGGCCATTTGTTGTAGAATTCTTATATCAGACCTCGTTTTCGGCTTTTTATTCCACAGCCTATTTTAATTATTATCAAAAAGCCTGGAAGTTTTTACTTTTTCCACATCAATCAACATACGAATATACATAATATTTCAGTTTTAATAAGATCGTAAAATTGGTAGAATAATTATCAAATATTTAAAATGTACTTTTCAATGTAGGTTTTGTTACAATTCGCATATTAAATATTGCTTCCGCGGGTTCATTATATTTTTAAATCAGTGGGCGTGGTTAACTAGTATCGATACAAAATCTTGATGTAGATAAATTAGATATCTGTAATTTCTCGCGTATGATTTGAATTATGAAATTGAAAAATTTAAATAAAAAAAGTAAGTTAAGAAATAAAAATAAGTTAATTATAAATTTTTAAAGTTAACGTCATATTAATTTATTTACATTTCGATACTAATTTCACAAATTACGTCCGCCAATTTAATATTTATGCTATGTTTTTTTATGTGTTGTTTATCTGTATTTCTCATTGTAGGAGCTGGAATTCGGGTGCTGTTTGACCCACAACATTATATATATATATATATATATATATATATATATATATATATGTATATAGATAATTATTTCGTGACCTATGCATTTTATGGTAAATTCAATTTGTTGGCGATTTAAGGTCTGGTTTTACTTCAAAATATATATATTTAAAACAACCCTACATGTTTCGGCAAATGATGCCTTTATCAAGGAATATAAATGACAGTATATTAATGTCATACATTTGAATTGCTATGGATAAAATTATTCAAAGATACATTCCAATTGAATAATAATAAATCATGCCTTAGTATTCTAAAATAAATAGACAACAAAAACAGGCAAACGCACGACATGAGTTATTATTATGTATGCGCCCGTGGAGCGTCTTAAGATGTAAAGCTGTCGGCATTCGCCTTAACGACAAGGAAAACCACGAAAACCTACTCGGACAACCAGACAGGAATCAAAACACGGAACTGTCAGCATGATAAGCAAATGTATAGATATTTAAATAACTTAAGATATATAATTATATAACAGCAACATATATTATGATGGTAAATTGCAGATCGTTACATAATTAAGTTATAGTATATACTGCTTAAATTTTTTATATCACTTCTGTTGTTAATTGAATTTTTTTCATGTTTAATACTAATCATTTCTTTAATTACCCTTTTCATTGTGTGCTGTTCTTTATCAATTATCTGTGGTTTTCAAAATCGAAATGTTGATCGCGTTGTAGTTTGTGTGTAGTTAAAGCAGTTTTGTCTGTTTTAGAGTATTTGTGGGCTTGTATTATTTTGTATAAATATTGTTTAGTTTGGTCTATATAGTAACTATCGCAATCGCGACACGGTATTTTATAGATGACATGTGTTTCTCGATTTTTTTCTATTTTAGGTTTAAGTTTTGAAAATAAATGTTTATTATTATTACTAAGTTTATATGTTGTAGCTATATCATATTTTTTTAAAGTTTATTTAATTTTTTCTGATAGTTGTGGAACATATGGAATCGTGATAGATGTTGTGTCATTGTTTAAATTGTTATTGGTGTCTGCAGTGTTGTATATTTGGTGTATTCTTTTTTTAATTGTTTGGTCTATAAGTTGTGGTGGATAATTATTATGTGTTAAGATTGTTTTAATTTTCTTAATGTTATCTTTTCTGTATTGAGTATGTGACAGTTTTACTGCTCTACAATGCGTTCACCATTTCGATTTTGAAAACTCACAGATAATTAATAAGGAACAACACACAATGAAAGGGGAAATTAAAGAAATGATAAGTATTAAACAGGAAGAAAATTCAATTAATAGAAGTGATATAAAAAATTTAAGCAGTATATACTATAACTTAATTATGTAACAATCTGCAATTTACCATCATAATATATGTTGCTGTTATATAATTATATATATCTTAAGTTATTTAAATATCTATACATTTGCTTATCATGCTGACAGTTCCGTGTTTTGATTCCTGTCTGGTTGTCCGAGTAGGTTTTCGTGGTTTTCCTTCTCATTTAAGGCGAATGCCGACAGCTTTACATTTTAAGACGCTCCACGGGCGCATACATAATAATAACTCATGTCTTGCGTTTCCCTGTTTTTGTTGTCTATCTATTTTAGAATACTAAGGCATGATTTATTATTATTCAATTGGAATGTATCTTTGAATAATTTTATCATTAATATACTCTCATTTATATTTTATATTCCTTGATAAAGGCATCACTTGCCGAAACATGTAGGGTTGTTTTAAATATATATATTTTGAAGTAAAACCAGACCTTAAATCGCCAACAAATTGAATTTACCATAACATACAAAGGTCACGAAATAATTATCTATATATATATATATATATATATATTTGATGTTAATAAGAATCTAAGGTTTCTTATTTATTTTATTGGCCGTATAATCGTACTAAATACAAGCAATTTTTTTGCTTAGCAATGGGAGCACGGATATCGAGTGTGGTAGCCCAATTAGTATTGAGTACATTGAAGAAAATGTAATCAAGTACCTGAATTTTAAATCAACATTTTTTAAAAGTTATGTCGACGACTGTATAATTATGCTGCCAGAAAGGAAATAAACAACGTACAAAATAGTTTCAACAATTTTCACCCTAACAAAAATTTTACCAATGAAATAGAAGAAAATATCTTTCCTAGACTAACTAATAAAAGTAAACACCATACAAACGAAATGGTACACAAAACCTATTACTTCTGGTAGATACGTAAACTTTTTTCAAATCAACCGCTATCCCATAAAAGAAATGTGGTAACAGCTTTAGTAGATAGCGCTATAACCTCAAAAATCCAATTTTCAGACTAACAATATTAAATAAAGTTAAAACTATTTTAACGAAAAACAATTTTCCACCACATTATGTACAAAACATTATAAAACACAGATTAAACAAAATATATAACAAAACTAAATATCAAAATACAAATAAAACGTGAATTAAACTAACAGACATATATCCCTACACCCTATATAACTGGATTATCCGAAAGACTAAACAATATAATCAAACCATTTAATTTTAAATTAGCACACCAAAGCGAAAAAAACCTAAAATTTCTCAAACAAAATTAAAAGACCCAACAACAACCCTTAAACAATCACATACAGTATATAATATACCCTGCAAAGTTTACATAGGCCAAACAAAACAGCTACTTCAAGAAAGATTAAAAGGGCACAAATATGCGAAAAATCAAACAGCCTTAAAAAACATTAAGCAACATTTAAATACAATTTTTATTTTAATAATACAAAAATACTAACAAAACATAATAACACGAAAACCAGGGAAATTTTAGAAATGATACACATATTAAAAAATAACAACACAATTAATGATCGAAACGAAATAGATGGACTTTCAAACGTTTATTACCCATTTATTACATAATATAACCCTCCGTTTACAATTTCCGAACAGATGTTAAAAACCAAAATGAAATATTTAAAATAAGTCAAGAGCATAATAAAAAAAAACAATTTACACAAAAACGCAATAAATAAAAAGAGTCCGTTTGGTTCACTTACACAAAAGAGCTCACAAAATATCTCAGCTTGAAACACACATCCCATTAAAAAACACTATGAAAAGAAAAGAAAAACATTTTTAAAGTGTATAATTTTAAGATAGTTGTAGTTCATGGAAAGCATTTATTAACTAATAGAACAATTGGTGAGTTTAGTTGTACAAAAAATGTTCATATAAAATGTTATTAAAAACAGAATTTCTTGTTCCTTTACAGTTTATATACACAAACTTGAAAATGACCAAAAATTAATAAAAGTCGAAACGTCGTATTCATGAATAGATTTGTTTTATTTCATTAAAGGTCGCTAAAACGAAAAAAATACTTGTATTTATATATATATATATATATATATATATATATATATATTTATATTTATATGTATATATATATATATATATATATATATATATATATATATATATATATGCATAAGTCCATACGAATAATTAGAAACCAGATAATTATCTATCCCATAAAACTTTATGGTTTATGATGATTATTGTTTTTTTAGAAACTTAATAATTTTATTTTAAAAGAAGTTTATCGTTCAAACTAGCTAACTATAATTTCATTAACTAAAATTCGCCATAGGCTTGTCGACATATTCACCTAAAGTTAGTATTGATATCCGCAAAAAAACATTGCTATAAAAACACCAGAGGTGTGGCGTAAATGTTTTGATATGAATACATCAACATTCACTATTTTTATGAATACGAACTTATGTTAGATGTACCGTCTAATCAATGTCTAGGAATTTCGTCGATTTTCTGCAGGTGAATGAACTTGAATTATAGCTGTATTTTAGTAAATATAGAATAAGCAAAGATATGGACCAACTTTACTTTACCGACTACATTTAGCCCGCAAAATTTGTAAATTTTTGAACGAATGACAAACAAATTTCTTTTTTTATTTACAGTTAGACATTCATATGTATTCTTCAAATTCGTATAGCTTTGTCGCTATTCAGCGGTAACCCCTGTATAAGTGATTGAAATTATGAAGTTATATTGAATAATTTATAATGGTAGAAATAAATTTTGTACATTATATAGGTGAAATATAATTTCAATAGTCGGTTTAAATTGAATGAAGTACATGTCGCGCATAGAAAGCCATTGATAGAGAGTGACTAATTGATTCGTACAACTTCCTTTCGTCATTGAACGGACGCAAATCTATATTAAACCGCATCATAAAGAAAATATCCTTAACTAGTGGTGTAAAGATGTCAAAGATCTCAATATGAAAATCTAAACATTCTAACTTTTGTCTTAAGTTTTGATATTCGGGCAATGAGCTTATTTTGGACCACATATTGTTCCATCTCGTCCAATCTTCGCCAAATGTTTTTTCCATTTCCTGTGTTACATTAAAATTTATAAGTTTCACTGAGTATGCTAAATCATGTCTCATTGTTTGTAAATGATCTTTAAATAATGAATCATCAAATAGCCCAGAGAAACTAGGTTTCACTTCATGTTGATCGATTTTATCGCCTTTATGTAACCTCCGTCTACGTACAGCAAGTCCATCAAGTAAGAAAGATCCAGAAATCCATATTATTTGCAAAAGAAGCCACTTTACCCCATTCGTCACGGAAATTACGAATGGAACCTCCATTAAAAGAGCCACTGTTTCCCTTTTTGTTAAAAGTTTGTTTACTTCATTTTGAACTGCTTTTACAGCTTCTCGAAAACCTTTAACGTCGGAGGCATCCTTAAGTATGGAGTAAATACAGGAAATGTCGTCTTCTATAACTTCTCGTAAATAGTTTCTACAAACCTTCAAATATAAAGCGTCAACATTCTTACATAATTCGGCTATCTCGTTTATAATCTGAGACTTCTTTATATCACAGGAAGTAGGTTGCGATAATATAGCAATAACTAAAGGCAGGGTAAGACACTTCATCTGTAAAGAAAGTAAGTAATAATAAAAGATACGAGTTCATACGCTAGCAGATCGGAGTATAATAATTTATTTTCATGCCAAAAACAGTCATTAAATGTGGAACAAAACTTTAGCATATTACAAACTACTTTGAATAAGTATTGTTAAATATTAAAGCACTGATTTTTAACCTGTGGGGTGAAATAACAATAGAACAAACCTAATTACAAGATACAAAAGGCATTATCTGTTAATACAAAAATAAATATCACCCTCGAGAATAGGCAAATATGGAGACGATTTCACAGGAAGAGAAACTCGACTGCTAGCACCACCTCTCGGCAAAACATTGCAATTTTGTCATATTATTAATTGTGACAGGTAAAGTTCAAATGATTTCTCAAATTTGATTTCACAATTATGATAGTGTGTATAAAGTGTATAAATGGAAAACCTAACATTTACTTGTTAAAGGACTAAACACATCTAAAATTTTGACAGATGTGCAACAAGCTTTGAATGATAGCACTTCTTTGAAATAATTTATCACTGCACTGCGTAATTTAAAATCGGTGATATAAGCACCGAGAATGCTGTGCGATTAAAACCATCGGAAACACTTTCTCTTTTTATAATAAAGTGTTGAATAAAGAACTTATTGCCACAATGAAGTATTGTAATAATTTTTATAAAGGTCATTACCAGAGAACGGGGTCGAGCGATTGATTATTCATAGCCCATAGGCGTCGGCCCTGTATTCGCAATAGGTTTGTTTCTGTAAGTGATACGTAAGTCTCGAACAATTTGATACGTGTGGCGAGCTGCATAAGTGGCACATACCTACATATGCAGTTAATATGTATCTGTCAATGTACAACAGAGCGAATGTGACAAATGGTTTGGTAACCGGCAGCAACTACTGCTGAAACAAAAGTAATGCTGACAAGCGAATTGCGTATCGTATTTTGACTAAAAATAATTTACAAAGAACAAAACTCGAAACTATGTACTTTCTGTGAAACATTGAAAGTGTAAAACATTAATATGAACAACTAAAATTTGTTCAAGGTGTTCCTGTGTTAAATTAGTTCTGTTAGATGTTAAAACATCTTTAAAACTAGAAAATATCCATTCTACATCACAACTGGTGATGGGTGCGTGATTAAAATGTTGCAAAAGTGCACCATACTTCGAATGTATAGATTTTTCAATCGGCTCTGTGTAGAATTGATATAATATATTCAAATCTGAATTGCTGCTAAATATGGCATCAACAACTGTCTCAGCTTGTTTCCAAATTCAGAAAGCATTCAACTGATAACGGTTTCCAAGTTAATTATCGCCTCTTTAGGTTAATATCTTAATTTTGCATGTAAGTAATCGTATCTGTAAGATACTGTAAATTAGCTTTAATAAAGTTTAGCTGGTTTTGTAAATTTTCAATTTGTATTAGGTTTGTTGTTAACAATTAGAAATGCTTTGCGTATCGTCATCTTGAAGATGATAAACAAAGTTTTTAATTCATCCAAGTGACGTGAATAAAAAAATGCTGCTTCTAACCATGTTCCCCACCTAGTTAATACAGGAACTGGAGGTAAAGGCTAATTTGGAAATATTTCTCTATATAATCCTACACGTGATGGTGCTTTGAGAAATATCTTTTTAAATTATGAAACTAACTTGTCAATATTTGGAAAATGACCCGGACTGCCTTCACATACTGTGTGTAGTATATGTGCTGCACAGGTAACGTGTAGCATATTAGGATGAGATTGCTTTAATAATTTCCCTGTTTTTAACACATAAGCTGCCGCATCAGTCAAAAATAATAGCCTTTTGTCTTTATAGTTGTTATCCGATGACAGAATATTATGAATACATTGACCTATTACTTCTGCAACTGTATCACCATTTACGATTGGCAATATTTTAGTTACAATTAAATATGGTTGGTATGAAGTTGTCGGATGAAGAATACCAACAACTACATTTAACACATATCGTCCCATTATATCCATTGTTTCGTCTGCACTTACCCATAGATAGGTTGGTTCGTATTTTTTCAATGGTTCTCAAATAATATTTTGGTAAGTGGTATTTACGTAAAGTAGATTCATCTGGTATATGACGATTATTATATTTTGTAAGAAATCTTTTGAGGACTTTATTAAAAGCTTCACACAGTTCTTCGTTAAAAGTGTCAGGTGCAGATGGTCATATGTTATCTTGATGAGTTTTCGAAGAAACATGTCTCTGCACATTACACAGGCACTGCAATATATCTCGACATCATTTCGAATATGCAACCAATCTGTATGGCCTCTAATCCATCCTATGTTGCCCTACGAGAATTCTCAATAGTTAATGAAAATAAAGAGAAATACTAAGAACAGAAAGAAATGGACTAAAAAGAAGAAACGAACTACTCTAAAAATAAGGTAGTAAATTAAACTTAATATTTATAAAAAATGATAGGATAAATATACAATATAACAATATAAAACGGATTTTTTAAAGTACTAAACGCTGTAACCAAATAACACTGAAAGAAACGAAACCAGAAACAATCCCTTATAGAAGAGAATAGAAAATATACTATCTCAAGAACAATAAATACATATATGTATGTCTAACAGCATGTAAACACGAGAATACACTTTGGAAATTAGTAGATATAATTTTTTAAGCGATTATTTCAAGACGTCTAACGAAATAATATATAAATGTATATTCCGTCTTACACGCCACTGTTGAATTTAATTTATGAAGGAATACACACAATGTACTATTCATAACGACGGAAATAAAAAAACCTGCTCGATGAATGCAATCGGTCAAACAAATAGTGAGGCTGTTATAACATGCATACAATACCTGAGACCGCCACGTTTTATCGGGGCAATTGGTCATTCAATAGCTTCAGTCCGTTCTCTGGTCATTACAAACTCATCATAATAGTAAGGCAGTATCGTTAGCTTAACTGTAATGAAGTTGCAGAGAAATTTGTTTTAAAAATAGTTCAAGGCTCACTTCCCGTAAAATTATCCCCATACAGTCAAATAATACAAAAAATATTTTGATAGTTATTTAAAATTAGTGGCTTCCTTAAGTCTCTCGTGTATGGTAAAGGTTTTTATAAGAAAGAGATATATTTGCATCTGGCACTTTGAATGCTCTTTCTATGTTAAGGTAAGACATAGGATAAATAAAAATACACAAAGTACTATTTCTTACAATGCAGAAAATTGATCATATGGTCCGGTCCAATATTAAAATAATGTTGTATTATTAAACTGCTTTCTATTTCCGACGCTGCTCGTGTACGTTGTTCTGCAATTGAAAGTTCTGACTGTTGATTATAAAATACGTTTTCCAGTTTTTATCAATGTATTATCAACAGTCCAATAAAACTTCAATATAGTGATCGAGAAAACATTTTTAAACACTTCCAAGTTTTGTCATTTACGTTTATGTTCTATATATCTAACTCCTTTTCTAGAAAAAGCATTCTCTTTAATACTCACGTCCATATATACCGTAAAACGGGGTGAATAGGAACAACTTGTGACCTTTTTAGCTACATAACAAAAAGTCACATTAATGTATTGGAAGTAATTTAAAGCTAAAACTCTTATCTCTATATGCAGTTTAAGCAGACATTAGGGTTTTCACTTTCAACAATTTCATATGTTTTTTTTTTAAATAGGCTCTATTCCTATTCACCCGCAATTCAGGTGAATAGGAACAGCCATTGAATTTGTACTTTAAATTCTATTTGGACCAACCAGGGGTGATTTGGAACAAGTATAGTCAGAAAACAAGTGGAAAAAAAATTAAAGCAGTTTGCAGTAACATTTTTAAGTAGAAACTGATAATTTTAATTGAATAACCACCTCTATTTATCAAAATATATTTTTTTGGAATACTGTTTATAAAATACAAATATAGTATACTTAAAACTAATGTATTTGAAACTTAAAAATACTTGTTAGGATAAAAAAATGTAACTTAAAGTGTCTCATATTTTTCTGCTGCTTTTCTATAAATGATTTCATTATTTCTTATATCTTTTACAGCATTTGCAATTAAATCTAGGCTGTGTTTTTTGTATAGTTTATGTCCACGAGGCTTATAAATGCGCGACATTTTATATTCCTTTTCACCCCAAAAAAACTAAAAAAATTCACGCCCGTAAAGGTAAATGTGCTTCAAATTTATGAAAGCTGAACTTCATGTTTACATGATTAATTCATGAATAAGACCCTTTTAGGCATAACACATTAAAATAGTAATAAATTTCACTTACAAATAACAAAAATAACTTCAGACTTATTGTGGAACTTCAATAACAACACATTTCGCAGTAGGCTTTAAGTTTGCTACAGATGTAATTTCTATATTTACTGAAACTTTAATATCACCAACCTCTAGTTCACTAATTTTTCTACATTTCTACTTTTTAATAGTACGGATTTTACGGGTATTTAAAGAAATTTTCGAATATTATTCCTATTCACCCGTCAGTTCCCATTCATCCCGTTTTACGGTATATATAATTATTTCTGTAAGTTGAAGATTTTCCAATTTTAGTTTCTCAAATATATCCATCAAGTAGTTCAACTTCATTATAAATAAGTGATATCTAAATAGCTCTACTTCTTGGTAGTTTTCCTCTCTCAAGAATATTGCGATTTCATCACTGATTCAGAAACATGTAAAATTTGCCACATAATAACCATTTCGTTTCACGAAAAGGAGGAATTCAGAATGTTTCGCATTTCGCATATATGGTCTCGAGTAAGTTTCGCGGCGTTAACTGAGTAAGAGAGACAATTCCCAAGAAATATAACGACAGCACCATTAATACTGTTAGTTAATCTTATTTTTTCTGTTACTCTTGGTAAGAATTTCTAGAGAGAACAGTGTTTTAGTCTCGCTCTTGTAACTAATTACTACTATATTTATAATGATAAGACCTGCCTATATTTTATCTATTTCCTTCTTTAAATCATTTCAGGTTTTGTAATTGCTTTGTATATGAAACAGAACTTGTAGCCTTCAATATCTAACGCGTCCACGCTTTTCCTTTCTTGTGCCATTGTCTTTGTATACTATTTGAATCATACTTGACTTGGTAAGATGTCACAATTTGAATAAAATAAAAAGATTTTTGATATCAGAAATATTATTAAAAATTGGCTGCATAGAACACAAACAAGTACATATTTGTGTGAAAATTGCTATCCAGACATGCAGACACGTCTCACAATAACGACTACCTTACTACAAACAGTGAAGTCATAAAAGATGACATGGAAGAAATCTCACAGCTATTCATTGACTGATATCAACATTACGAAAGCCAAACCAACCAGCATTTGAAGTGTGAGACTTGCCAAATGGTTTCCATCGGACGAACACAGTCGTAACAGACGGTAAACTGTATTAAAGTGTGTCCGCTGTAAGTCAAATAGCTGCGACAGCATACATAACAAAAGCAATTTGGAACACACTTAAGTGGGAAAAACTTCGCAAAACTTTTATTTAATTCCATTTTTAAAAACTTTACGTGACAGTATCTTCTAATAATCAAATATTACCAAAAATATTTTTCGATATGGAAATTACTGATAAAAGAATTTTTAGCAGATACGTACCATGCCTATCTATTCACTATTGAATATTCACTGTGAGTACAGATTTTAACAAACGAAAATCACACTGTAATTGAATTTACATTATTGTTCGTAATCTTGTAATTGCAAATTTCAATACTTAAACAATTTTTTTTAATTTCTCGCTACATTAATTTGTACATGTAATAAATTTTCGATTAATCATTACTCTATACCTAATACAATTACTTTTAAAGCATTATTTTTTAGATGAACTAAACATTAGTTAGGCCAAGCTTCATTAATGAAATAAATTAATGATTAATAAATTAATTAAATATCCCATATGTCTAATATATTTTGTTTGAGACAAGCTTTTGATAACTCCTTCAAAAACTAGCCAAAACATCCGATATTCACCGTGCGTGTAATATTTTCACAAACATGAATGCTGTGTATTTTGCTTTTCGTATATTTTTTAAATAATGTTTTGTTCATTATTGCTACACAAGCATATACCTATCTTGACTCTTTAAAATGCTTATCGATCTCAGATGTTGATTTAATTATTTTTATTAGGACTAGCATACAATTAGTTCACTTGAAGATAAGTAATTACCATCAATTTTTTTTTTGGTTTTTCAATATATTTTTTTATTTAAAAAAACTGAACATCTTGTACCCTTAATTTGATTCGTAAGTTTCCGCGGTCATTGATCATGATTGCTTCTGGGATTCCGGACAGCAGCCGCGTTCCTGGCATTGCTTCAGGGTGCTACTATTGTTGATACAACAGTAGTAGCAGCCTAAAGATGTCCCTTGCAATAGTGGACGAAACGTCGACCAAAAAGAAAGCAGTGCCAAGAATGCGACTTCAGGACGAAATTCCAAAAGCGATCTTGTACCTTAATTCTAATTAACATTCGAACCAAAATTTAAATAGTTTGTATATATACATACATATATATATAGAGTAGATTAAATTAGTTGGCGATTTAAGGCCTGTTTTAATTTGATATGTATTTATTTAAAACAATCCTACATGTACATGTTTCGGCTAATGATGCCTTTCTCAAGGAATACAAAATACAAATGACATTATATTATTGTCATACATTTGTAGTTGCTATGGATAAAATAATTCAAAGATACATTCCAATTTAATAATAATAAATCATGCCTTGGTATTTTAAAATGGATGAACAACAAAAACAGGGAAACACAAGACATGAGTTATTATTATGTATGCGCCCGTGGAGCGACTTAAGATGCAAAGCTGTCGGCATTCGCCTTAAACGAGAAGGAAAACCACGAAAACTTACTCGGACAACCAGACAGGAATCAAAACACGGAACAGTCAGCATGATAAGCAAATGTATAGATTTTTAAATAACATGAGATATATAATTATATAACGGCAACATATACTATGATGGTAAATTGCAGATCGTTACATAATTAAGTTAGAGTATATACTGCTTAAATTTTTTCATTGAAGCAGGAATACAAAATTTACCATAAGACAAATAAAATGAAATACGTAACAAAATCTGTAATATAATTACTAACCATAAACATAAGAAAGTAAATAATAAAAAACATGTATCTAATCTATATATGAATAAGTTCATTAAAGAAACAAAAAGATTTATCCAGGACAACCCTCATATTATAATAACAACAGCAGATAAATCAAATAAAACAGTGATCATTCTTAAAGAGGAATATAAGCAAAAAATAGAAAAACTATTAGACGATAAACTCACCTATAAAAAAGAAAGAAATAATCCAACAGAGAAAACTCAAAAATAAAATAATAACTTAATAAATAAATGACATAGACAAAACCTAATAGATTTTGACACTAAAAACAAACTTCACATTTTTAATTCCCAACCTCCATCAATATATGTTTTACCAAAAATCCACAAAAATAATATCGTTTTAAGACCAATAGTATCTAACATACAAGCCCCTACTTATAATATAGCAAAATTCCTAGGTGATAGCATATCTGAGATGTTAGGAAAAACGGAATATCATACCAAAGACTCATGGCAATTTCAAAATTTCATCAAGGAACAAAAAGTACCAACTAATCACAAAATTATATCACTTGATGTAGAATCTCTATATACTAACATTCCTACAGATCTTGCTATAAACATAATAGATTCCAAATGGGATGAAATTAGTCCACACATATCACCAAATAAAAACGAATTTATTAGAGGTACACACTTTTGTCTCGACAACACATATTTTCAGTACAAAAATTCTTTTTATAGTCAAACATTTGGTATTGCCATGGGCTCTCCTTTAGCTGCTCCTATTGCAAATCTGGTAATGGAACATTTGGAACAAAACTTTATCAATATTAGACGTTCACCCTATTTTATTCAAAAGATATGTAGATGACATAATAACATGTATTCCGACTAATAAAATATACTATCTTTTAAATAAGTTCAAAAATTTTCACAACAAATTAAAATTCACTATTGAAGAAGAAGTTAATAACAGTATTAATTTTCTTGATATTTCTTTAAGCTATGATAGACAGGGTACTATTTATACAAATTGGTACAATAAACCCACAGCTTCTTTTCGATATATGAATTACCACACAAATACACCTACAGTATTCAATAAAATAAAGATAAATAATCTGACTGATAGAGCAGTAAAACTATCACATACTCAATACAGAAAAGATAACATCAAGAAAATTAAAACAATCTTAACAGATAATAATTATCCACCACAACTTATAGACCAAACAATTAAAAAAAGAATCCACCAAATATACAACACTGCAGACACCAATAACAATTTAAACAATGACACAACATATATCACGACACGATTCCATATGTTCCACAACTATCAGAAAAAATTAAATACATTTTAAAAAAGTATGATATAGCTACTACATATAAACTTAGTAATACTAATAAACATTTATTTACAAAACTTAAACCTAAAATGGAAAAAAATCGAGAAACACATGTCATCTATAAAATACCATGTCGCGATTGCGATAGTCACTACATAGGTCAAACTAAACAATATTTATACAAAAGAATACAAGCCCACAAATACTCTAAAACAGACAAAACTGCTTTATCTACACACAAACTACAACGCGATCACCATTTTGATTTTGAAAACACAGATAATTGATAAAGAACAACACACAATGAAAAGGGAAATTAAAGAAATTATTAGTATTAAAAAGGAAAAAAACTCAATTAACAACAGAAGTGATATAAAAAATTTAAGCAGTATGTACTCTAACTTAATTATGTAACGATCTGCAATTTACCATCATAATATATGTTGCTGTTATATAATTATATAATGTCATTTTATTTAGAAATCTATACATTTGCTTATCATGCTGACTGTTCCGTGTTTTGATTCCTGTCTGGTTGTCCGAGTAGGTTTTCGTGGTTTTCCTTGCCGAATGCCGCAGTTTTGCATCTTAAGCCGCTCCACGGGCGCATACATAATAATAACTCATGTCTTGTGTTTCCCTGTTTTTGTTGTTCATACATTTTAAAATACCAAGGCATGATTTATTATTATTAAATTGTAATGTATCTTTGAATTATTTTATCCATAGCAACTACAAATGTATGACATTAATATACTGTCGTTTGTATTTTGTATTCCTTGAGAAAGGCATTATTAGCCGAAACATGTACATGTAGGATTGTTTTAAATATATAGATTTTGAAGTAAAACCAGACCTTAAATCGCATACAATTTGAATTTACCATAACATACTGAGGTCACGAATTAATTATCTTTATATATATATATATATATATATATATTGTGATGAGGCGAACCATGTATATGAGGGACCTAGAGCAAAGATACAGCATTAATATTTTAAATTGTAAATTTGGTATAAGTTTTGTTGTTAGAACTGCATTTTTCACCTGCCATATCAATAAAGTTAATACCGCGTTTTTAATTTATCAATTTTGCATCACATAATTATTGTTTTTCTTGTAACCATTCAAGTTAGTCATTTTCATTTACATTTTTATTTTACCGAAGATATTTAACTTAATTGATTGGAATTATATGTCATATGATGATCATAACTGTACCTATTTTAAATTCAAATAAGGCGGGAATTATCCCAAAACGAAAATAGGTAATTAGCAGAAATTGTACATTCAAAATAAACATTGTAAAATTAATACAATAATTTTAATGAAATGTCCAAACGATTGATTCTAGTAATTTATCTTATTTTGAGTAATTTATTGTCGAGATTAAATAAGTATAAACAACATTGAGAATAAGATGCCTGGAAGAATTAAGAAAAACAATAGAGAGTCCGCTTGGGTAAAAAAAATTGGTACAACGCGTCTAACGTTTTAAAAAGTGCATAAAGGAATAAAGTGATATAAAACCAAAAATAAATTAACGAAACCTTACCAAAAAGATATCCTATAAGTTCCCGATTCTCTAGCATCGTTTTTACGGAAGGTTACCTGCAACTGAACCCGCTAAACACCGATAACCAAACTCCAATTACCGAAGGACGCCAACCCGAATTCAGAACCAAAACCAGTTTTTTCCTGCACCTGAACCCGTTATTATTGTGAACCAAGACTCGAACATCCAACAACCACACAGATAAACCACCAGCATCAAAATTGAGTATTTATTTTTAAATCTCCTAAAATATAAAATTTTATTTGTTACATTGCGAAAAAGATCGTTTATATTTCATTTAAATTCTTTAAATATTAGCCTTTTGATCACTATACAGTTTATACAGAAAAATACAGTTCTTTTTACTTTGAATTTTTGTTACATAATTAAATATTTGAGTTATAAAAATTTCATAACAACATTAACCTTACTTTTCTATTATATCGAATCACGTGACTTTTAATGCAAATGTAATACTAAATGGTATTTTAACTTACCTGTTATGCTTTGAGAATCCAATTAAACTAGTGATATTTACCATTTATCCTCTTGTTTTATTTTTTTAACAACTTTGGAAAATCATTCACTTTGCATATCTTAGTTTAAACTAATAACTGTTTTCTATCAATGCACCGAACCCGCATCAACATTAATCTTGTTCACGATAACCTGAGCTAGTCGAAGTGTGATTAAGATACCCATAAAATACTCAGTAATTACTTTAGCACTTAAAAGAGGCGAAAAAGAGGTTAAGTATACATTTTTTTTATTATTGTATTCAAGTTCTTAAGTTACATATATGACAACTGTAAAAATACAACTTCAACGCCATCTCTATAACCCTTCTTTAACTTCGTACGTGTGAATATTCAAATAATTTGTATTTTTCAAAGTAATCAATTAATTTATTTTACTTCAAATTACACTTATTTATAAAAGGAATAATTGCCCTTTAACAATATATATATATATATATATATATATATATATATATATATATATATATATAATATTTTCGTGACCTTGGTATGATATGGTAAATTCAATCAGATGGCGATTTAAGGTCTGGCTTTACTTTAAAGTATATATATTTAAAACAACCCTACATGTTTCGGCAATGCTGCCTTTATCAAGGATATAAAATATAAATGACAGTATACAAATGTCATATAATTGAGTTGCTATGGATAAAATTATTCAAAGATACATTCCAATTGAATAATAATAAATCATGCCTTAGTATTCCAAAAACAGATAGACAACAAAAACAGGGAAAAGCAAGACATGAGTTATTATTATGTATGCGCCCGTGGAGCGTCTTAAGATGCAAAGCTGTCGGCATTCGCCTTAAACAAGAAGGAAAACCACGAAAACCTACTCGGACAACCAGACAGGAATCAAAATACGGAACAGTCAGCATGATAAGCAAATGTATATGTTATTTAAATGTAATTGATATTTAAATAACTTAAGATATATAATTATATAACAAAAAAATATATATTATGATGGTAAATTGCAGATCGTTACACAATTAAGTTATACAAAGGTATTTTTAATAATATAAAATATTATTAAAAATCTGGTGTGAAGAACACAAATGCAGGTTCACTATTAATATTTTCTGTGAATGTGTCCGAATATATCCTATCCCCAGAGACGTAGATACGTATTTCACCTTTCTACAGGCTCATCATAGGATATATTCGGACACGTTCACAGAAAATATTAATAGTGAACCTGCATTTGTGTTCTTCACACCAGATTTTTAATAATATTTTATATTATTAAAAATACCTTTGGATTATACAAAACAGGTGGGGTTTACCTACTCATGTATGTTTCAATTATTCTGATCAATTAAGTTATAGTATATACTGCTTAAATTTTTTATATCATTTCTGTTGTTAATTGAATTTTTTTCCTGTTTAATACTAATCATTTCTTTAATTTGTCTTTTCATTGTGTGTTGTTCTTTATCAATTATCTGTGTGTTTTCAAAATCGAAATGGTGATCGCGTTGTAGTTTGTGTGTAGATAAAGCAGTTTTGTCTTTTTTATAGTATTTGAGGGCTTGTATTCTTTTGTATAAATGTTGTTTCGTTTGGCCTATGTAGTAACTATCGCAATCGCGACATGGTATTTTATATATGACATGTGTTTCTCGATTTTTTTCTATTTTAGGTTTAAGTTTTGAAAATAAATGTTTATTAGTATTACTAAGTTTATATGTTGTAGCTATCTCATATTTTTTTAAAGTGTATTTAATTTTTTCTGATGGTTGTAGAACATATGGAGTCGTGATATATGTTGTGTCATTGTTTAAATTTTTATTGGTGTCTGCAGTGTTGTATATTTGGTGTACTCTTTTTTTAATAGTTTGGTCTATAAGTTGTGGTGGATAATTATTATCTGTTAAGATTGTTTTAATTTTCTTGATGTTATCTTTTCGGTATTGAGTATGTGATAGTTTTACTGCCCTATCAGTCAGATTATTTATAATCATTTTATTGAATACTGTAGGAGCATTTGAGTGGTAATTCATATATCGAAAAGAAGTTGTGGGTTTATTATACCAATTTGTATAAATAGTACCCTGCCTATCATAGCTCAAAGAAATATCAAGAAAATTAATACTGTTATTAAATTCTTCTTCAATAGTGAATTTTAATTTGTTGTGAAAATTGTTGAATTTATTTAAGAGATAGTTTATTTTGTTGGTCGGAATACATGTTATGATATCATCAACATATCTTTTGAAAAAAGTGGGGTGGAAGTCTAATGAATTGATAACGTTTTGTTCTAAATGTTCCATTACTAGATTTGCAATAGGAGCAGCTAAAGGAGAGCCCATGGCAATACCAAATGTTTGACTATAAAAAGAATTTTTGTATTGAAAATATGTGTTATCGAGACAGAAGTGTATACCTCTAATAAACTCGTTTTTATTTAGTGATGTGTGTGGACTAATTTCATCCCATTTGGATTCTATTATGTTTATAGCTAGATCTGTAGGAATGTTAATATATAAAGATTCTACATCAAGTGATATAATTTTGTGATTAGTTGATACTTTTTGTTCATTGATGAAATTTTGAAATTGCCATGAGTCTTTGGTATGATATTCAGTTTTTGCTAACATCTTAGATATGCTATCACCTAGGAATTTTGCTATATTATAAGTAGGGGCTTGTATGTTAGATACTATTGGTCTTAAAGGGATATTATTTTTGTGAATTTTAGGTAAACCATATATTGAAGGAGGGTGGGAATTAAAAATGCGAAGTTTGTTTTTAGTGTTGAAATCTATTAGGTTTAGTCTATGCCATTTATTTATTAAGTTATTATTTTCTTTTTGAGTTTTTTCTGTTGGATTATTTCTTTCTTTTTTATAGGTGAATTTATCGTCTATTAGTTTTCTATTTTTTGTTCATATTCCTCTTTAAGAATGATCACTGTTTTATTTGATTTATCTGCTATTGCTATTATAATATGAGGGTTGTCTTGGATAAATCTTTTTGTTTCTTTAATGAATTTATTCATATAAAGATTTGATATATGTTTTTTATTATTTACTTTCTTATGTTTATGGTTAGTGATTATATTACAAATTTTGTTACGTATTTCATTCTGTTTGTCTTGTAGTAAATTTTGTATTCCTGTTTTAATGTTAGCTATATAGTCATTAATGGGTATTTTATTAGGTGGCATATTAAATTTGGGTCCTAGGCTAAGTATGTATTTAACATTATCGGGAATATTTATATTGGTTAAATTGATAATCCAGTTATTGTTAATTTTGTAATTTATCTCTAAATGTTGTTTCTTAATTAGTTTATCTACTTTGTTTTTTAATTTATTTTTGTTTGTTAGTAAATGATTATTGTAAATTTTAGATTCTACTTTTTCGAAGCTATTTAAAAGTTGAGGAGATAATTTCTGTATGATAATATTTTTCAAGTTTGAAATAATTTGATTGAATGTATTTATGTTACAAATGGTTTGGGATATTGTAATGTTTAAAATTTGTAGATAACAGGAATTCATAATTTTTTGAAATTTAGTTTTCAATTTTGAAATAGTGAAATGAAATCTGTCAAGTTTTTTCATTTTTATAAATGTAGGTGTTATTTGTAACGATCTGCATCTTACCAATGCAATGCACACACCACTAGGACCGGTCCTGGACGGCAACCTGGCTAGGTTGCCGTTAGCAGCATACACACTTTCGACGTGTGTGCATTGCCCCCGCTTTTGCGGATATCGTTAAGATGGCACAAAGTGTGACCGTCGTCGACTGACGTAGCCACTAAGAGTGTTCCCTCGGTTGGCGATGAGCAACCCCGTGCAGGGTGCGCTTCGCTGGTCTGCGCCTTGCCTCGTTGGGGCGGGGGTCGGGCCGTCGAAGTACTGCTCGGAAAAGTAAAGAAGTTGCCGGGAAAGGGTTGACGGCCCTACGCAACGGCTGGTTATCCGATCTCTCTAAATTTACGCGACCGGTCACTAAACACACGCACGTCACACAAATACAAAACCACACACCCAGAGAGAGACGCAAGCTGCCAGCAGCAACTAACACACAAATTCATACCCAGAAAGAAACACAAGCTGCTGGCAGCGAACAACACATATGTTCACACCTTGCTATCTATTTTTTGGAATACTAAGGCATGATTTATTATTATTATTGGAATGTATCTTTGAATAATTTAAACCATAGCAACTCAATTATTTTACATTTATATTCTGTCATTTATATTTTTTATTCCCTGGACAAAGGCATCATTGCCGAAACATGTAGGGTTGTTTTAAATATATAACTTTGAAGTAATGAACCAGACCTTTAATCGCCGACTTATTAAGTTTACCTTATCATACCAAGGTCACGAAAATATTATATTTATATATATATATATATATAGGCTGTCCTTGACATAAGGAGACAATGTATGATAAAGGGAAAGATCTAATTATATAGAACGTAAATCTAAAATATTGTTGGTCAATTACGACGCCAAGGATATTTTGAACGATTTACGATTGGAATTGCTTCCGCATCCACCTTATTCACCGGATTTCGCACCAAGTGACTTTCGCCTGTTCTCAGATTTGAAAATACCTTTACGGGTGTTCGTTTTGAGAGTTTAACTGACGTAAAACTTGCGATAAATAGGTGGATTGAGAAGACACGGAAAAAGTTCTTTGAAGACGGCTTAAAAAAATTATTTTATCGTTGGGATAAATGTATTCAATTTAATTGCGAGTATGTTGAAAACTATATTCTAATATTGATGAAAATTGACAAAATAAAAAAATTATAACTAAATTCCCAGAACTTTGGAAACATGCCTCGCATATAGAAGACATAATATTAATTTATATGTTTATATCTATACGTTGAAGTTATTCGCATTAAAAAAATAGATATCTTATTAATATGAAATTATTGTATCTAGAAGATATTGTCGGTAAAGTTTCTAGAAACATAAACCATTTTTTAGTTGCATAATTATAAAGAATTTTATGTAATTAATTAAATTTGAAATTGATTTACATACATTATGTGCTTTATGATGAGACCTTTTAAAATATGCATCTTTGGAGACGTATATAAATTATATATTCAAAAATTTTAGCAAAGGAATTGAGTGGACTAATCTATTTGTAATTATTTAGATCATTTGGATCGTCGCTTTCAAAAGTAGATCTAACGATTACAAATTTCAAGCGATTTGAGTAAATTGGTGTTTAAGTAACTAACACAGGGGGCTTGATTGCACAAGGTGGCACTTCGTTGACTCCACATGGCTTTGTATTTATGAAATTTCTCAAGCTACCTTTCAAGTAAACAGTTGTTGTCGGAAATAGAAAAAAATATATAGCATTTGTTGAGTAATCGCTCATATTGTTATTGTTGTGTAAATATTTAAAATTGTAGTTTGAATTAATAACGTGAAAAAAAATTCTCATAGATTACTAGATATAATGTGTAGTAATGAAGCTTTTGAATTTGCGTTAATTATTCTTCATGCTTCTCTGAACTGGTTGTTATGCTATTTTAAGTTCTTAGTAATGATTTGAGAAACTTTTGATAAAGCTTGTCAAAATTGTTTGCTCTGGAAAGTAATTATTTAGAGTTCCTTTAAAATATAATAATAATAATAATAATAATAGTTTATTAAGCGCCCAACAGCAAAGCCAAATATAGGCACAAAGAAAAGGTATCGTACATGAATAATTTACAAAAACAAACAAAAATACATCCAATACACAGTTAACTTAAATCAAAAAAAAAAAAAGAAAATCAAACTTTAAACTCTAAACTTCGGTTAAAAAAATATGTCACTAAAGTATTTATTCACACATCTACACATTTGATAAATCGGACTCCTCACCAATGCATTACTCCGGCACACGGGATAGGCAAAAGTTGCAGAATTGCGAGACGTAAACTGAGGCACAGCAAAACACAGTCTTCCAAGTATCGAAGGACAATCGATGTTATTACGTACAACACTGCGTAGAAAGTATATATAGCCAAACATGTACTTATAAACGCTATCCGTTGTCCTCCACAGATATTAAACCATAAAACTTGGCCGTGGAGTGAAAGCGCTACCTTCTGGTGTATGTGAAGTCGTTAGGGTTATCACGTATGATATTCAATTCTGCCAACTGAGGCACAGATTATCTGTAAAAACGATAACTAAATTCCTGTCTACCGCAACTCAGCTAATTGAACAGAGATAAATTAATTAGCAAAGCACATCGTACTATTTTTAGAAACACGGGATAGTGGGACCAATTTTATGTATTTTTATTGCTCTTCTCTGTATGTATTCTTGCGTTCTTTTCAAAAACTCTTCTCGTAAAGGATTATCGAACATATTTTCTTTACTGATACATGAAATAAGAAATGAGTTTTCAAGCAACACATACTGCACAACCTACTGAGGTCATTTTATGGCGACAAACTTAAAAATACTATTTTTCATAATCTACGACAATATTATTTTGTACATTATAAATTGAAATTCGTTTCTTGAAATATCTTAATAAAAGTATATAATATAAAATGCCTTGTGTGTATTATTAAATTGCCTGTCAAACAATTTACGTAGGTACGTTATTATATCTAAGGGCCGGACACGAGAGACCCATGACTCATCGCCCACGAGCGTACTATTGAACATTTGTATTTTTAAAGTGTTTTTAATTTTATTTATATAATTGGAAAACAAACGGGTGGTGATCTATAAAATATGAAATACATTTTTATTTGTTCATTTTGTAGTTCAAGTTGAGTAAAGGAGTATTAATATTAACTAGCAATACTTTCACAAGGTTCTCTTCTGTAAAATTTGTTCTCCTTGAATTATGTAAATACATCCTTGTAGATAGAAAACGTCCTTTCTACATCGCAACTGGTTATAGGTGCATACTGAAATATTCCTTTATTTCAATGTATTTAGCAGTTAGATTTTGAGGCATTGTCCCCATACATAATTGCCACAATGTTATTGAACTTGGATTTCTATTAAAAACTGCGTCTAACTTTTGCCGAAAGCCACATTCGAAGTGACTTGGAATATTTTTCAAATTATTAATATCCACATCGAATGTGGTTAATCCATCATTTAATTTAAGGTTTTGATTTTCAAAATAAGTGATTAGTTTAGGCAAATTTGCAAAGTGTTCCTGAAGAAAGTACAACTGATTTTTTAAATTTGGAATTTGTATTAGTTCTTGCACTCAGAAATACGAAATTTTATAAACTATCGAAATTCTCTGCATAAAAACTAGTAGCTTCCAACCATGTTCCCCATCTAGTTATTACAGGAGAGGGTTTTTCCCTGTAACGAGCCACTCCCAATGGTGTTTTCTGAAAAGATCTGCTATTACATATGCGTTATATGGAATAGTTGGATGTAGTACACCAGCTACAACATTTACCACACAGCGTCCTAATATATCGACAGTTTTGTCGGCACTTATCCATAGGTACTGATTTTAAAGATGCTTCTAATGCTTTCTACTGCTATTAGATTCCGACGGGTCGAATTTCTGTGTATCTGTTTGCGATGTAAGTGACGTTTTACGTGCTATTTCTTAGAATTTTTTAGCGACATTACAGACATTGCAATAAATTTCGGAATCACTGGCAATGGACATACAATCAATTTGACCCTTAATCCAACTCACCACTGTTTCACGACGCCATTCTCGACTTTGTTCCATATCATATCTGAAAAAGTAACTTAAACAATGTTCTAGATCAACATAAATGAAAATTAAAAATGTATGCGTAAGTTATTGAAACTTAACGAAATTCACTGGACACTTACACCAAAATAATTGAAAACAATTGGGGATAAGTAGATTCGATGAAACGATATTAAACAGGATCCATTACAAAAATTACGAAGTATGTAATGAACAATTAAAACAATTTAAAAAAGAAACTAACTCACCGTACTTTATTTATCTTACGAAATATAAACTAATCAATAAAATAAATTATAAAAACTACTCCCGCTTCTATTTACGCCCATGGAGAAAGGAATTTAACTGAAAAATCGAAGTAATTGCGCCACAATCCAACAAGAAAAAACAGATGTGCGGCTAACCGAATGAATAGTGCTATTCAATAACTGCGTGTTGTACTTAGCGATGTTATAGACTATTTATATGATCCATCGTAATTTCGGCCTTTCGTGCCCAGTCTCTAATTATGACAGACAAATATAATCGGCATTTATTAGAAATTACAAATATTGAGAACAGTCGCGAAGAGTAAACAACATAGCTATTGTTACATTGATGCCAAACTAAATATTCTATTGCCAATTGCTTATCCAGTATACCGATAGGTCCAGCCCGCTACGGGCCATAGGCAACAATATACGTATGGAACGTAATGCGATGTGGCAACGTGTGTACAATGCCACTCCGCGTGCGCAACATAAATCCGATGGTCGAGCGCAACAGATTGCCCGTCATTCGTATTTAGCTGTGCATACGTAAAGGTAGTTATCATGTCAGTGTATACAACCGCAGAGAAGGTACAAAGAGTTTCGTGGTATCTTGCCGTCAATTCCTGTCGAACAACCGCTGATTTATTTGCTGTAGAGTACGTAAATCGGCCTATTCCTTCGCATTCGACGATTGAAAGGATCGTAAATGCGTTTAGGAAATATGGCTGTGCAGTCGGAAATTGCCGCAAATGCCAACAAATTGACAAACAGCCTCATATCCCTCTAATACCTGCCGTTCGGGAGGAGAGAGACGTGAGGATTTGTTCGTTAGTTGAAATGGGCGACCTTAAGTGTACACGGCAAATTGCAGACGAAATCGGTGTTAGTGGAAGTACAGTAAAGCGGATTCTAAAACGCAACAAATATAAAAGTTACAAAGTTCGAAAGTGCCATGAGATTTTTCCCGAGGACAATTTTGCAAGAATGGAATTTTGTGAGTCCGTGATGGAAAAGGCTAACAGGGACGAATATTTTATAAAAAATATTCTGTTTACCGACGAGTCTTCTTTTCCACGTCATGGCAAGCATAATCCCTCAGTCGTGCGATATTGGTCTCTAGAAAATAAACATCTAGCTCGTAATGTTAAAACTCAATACCCCGAAAAACTTAACGTTTGGGCGGGTATCTTGGGTGATAACATTATAGGGCCATTTGTTATCGACGGAAATTTGAATGCAGTAAAATATTTAGATTTGCTGCGAACACGAATTATTCCTGCTGTCCGTCAACTAAACGTCGATTTTGATGCAATTTGGTTTATGCAAGACGGTTGTCCCGCGCATAACAGCAGATTAGTAAGAGGATTTTTAGAAAACACTTTTCCTAATCGTGTTATTTCCGGGAGGGGTACGATAATATGGCCACTGTAATAACTCGATATATTCATGTATATGCATAACACTCTCGGCAAGGCTACAACCTCGCCTTTTTTAATACAAACGGTAACGTGTTATATAAACACGACCTTACTCTGTGTTTATTGCATACACAAGACTATATGTCAGGGTTTGTGTTATGTTCTAGAAAAGACTCCAAGGATCTTCTCTAATATATATAGACAGTAGTTTAAGTAAGAGATATTCATATACAGAGTTACAGTCATAGTAATAGTCAGAGTAACTATACGTTAGAGAGTTACAACCAGTCAGTGGTACGAACGGTGTTGTACTTAATAACCACGTTCTACCCTGTCTGAGTTGAACATAGTAAACGATGTAAATACTTTGTTAACCAGTTGTAAGTGTTAAATTAATTATAATATGTTACCCGAACTTTGTGCGTATCATTTACTACGATAAGTCGCCCTAACCTGCTATCCAATGTGGCCGACCAAACGGCCCACATTACACGCCGATCCTCCAGGCACAAAGGACCTTATTATCATATGGCGATCCAGACCAGCCCTTTAGGGCACAGGTTATTACACCACCTCGATCACCCGATCTCAATCCCTGCGATTTTTTTCTGTGAGGTTATGTCAAAGAAAATCTTTACGGTCTTCTAACAATACCGAACTTGCAACAGTTGCAAGTTAAACTGTTTAGAATTTTCGAGACAATAACCCCTAGAAGTCTCGAGGGAGTGAGGCGGGAGTTTTACAATAGGCTCGGCTATTGTTTGGGAAGAGAGGGCGGTATTTTCGAATCCTATATTGAGTGACTTTCTTAAAATTTAAATTTATTTTGCAGAATTATTGATTTTTTTTGATTTTATCTTTTAGAAAACGTTATTGTTTTTTTATTACTTAAAATTACTTTTCCGTAGCAGCTAAGAATACAATAATAATAATAAACTGGACCTTATTATGTCTGAAACAAATGGGCAAATTACGTATACAGAACGAATATGCAAACGACTATGTCCTTGCGCGGTTTAAGTCTTACTAAATTCTTAACTGCAATGTGCTGCAATTGAAGCTGCGGCGCGTAGAGGGGATTCGCTGTTGCCACTCATTGCTGACTATGGCCCGTTCCGAGCTGGACCGATCGGTATAGATAAATACACGTGTAAATACCTACACACTCCTAATCAACATATACATATAATTTCGCTTAGATTTGTAACTGAACGAAAGCGAAATGTTAAATATTTTTCCACTTTACGTATATCTGACGTTTACATGAAATCAATTCTTACACATAAAAAATACATAGATGCTAGCGATAATCTCAGTACTCTAAACGTAGATATATCGTACTGTTTACGCTTACAGCCATTGTGAACAAAGTCTAGTATATTACATATTACATACACACATAGTTATCTTATACTCCTATAAGTTAAGTGTTGGCTTTTGACTAGTCTATGAACTAGAATTATTTATTAATAAAAAAAATTAATATTTAATCACTGGGTTCTTAATTAGTATATAAATATTTTTATTAATTAGCTGTAATTAATTATGATAATTGATAAGTATTGGATGGACAAGGTACGCAATAACAATTTCTTATTCATAAAATACGTTTATTATTGTAGTATGTATGTAAAGCTTTTCCTGACCTAAGTATTTATTGCTCAACTAAATATTGGCTTATCTCTTACTGAAAATCAGAACTTTATTGTAGAAATACGGATATAGGAAATTATTATATTAAACAAAGTTTCGAATTTTTTATTTATAATTTTTTGATATAACTATAACTGGTATTTAATAGTTTCTGTAATTGATAACGCACTTTAGAAATTACAATTAGATGCGAAGAAAATTATTCGGCACTATACAAATTATTAAAATTTTGAAGTTATATTGAAGAATTTAAGAATTGAATTCGCCTCTAATTGTCCGACTAAACAAAAACGCTGATAAGTATTTATTAATTGATTCGTATAAATTTATTTCGTCATCGAACATAAGCGAATCTATATCAAACCGCATCATAAAGAAAACATCCTCAACTAGTGGTGCAAAAATCTCAATAGGAAAGTCTAAGCCTTCTAACATTTGTCTAAAGTTTTGGTATTCGGGCATTGAGCTTACTTTAGACCACATGCTGTTCAATCTAATCAAATCTTCACCAATTTCTTTTTTCATTTCGTGTGTTACATTAAAGTTGATGAGTTTCACTGAATATGCTAGATCATGTCTCATTGTTTCTAAATGATCTTTGAATGATGATTTATTGAATAGCCCAGAGAAACTAGGCTTCACTACATGTTTATCATGTTTATCTGACGACCGATTTGTATGTGTATCAAGTGAAGAACTAGGCTTCATTGCATGTTTATCATATTTATTTGACAACTGATTTGTATGTGTATCCGGTGGATTAAATAAGAAAGATCCAAAAATCCATATTATTTGCAAAAAAAGCCATCGGACCTTATTCGTCACGGAAGCTACGAATGGAACCTCAATTAGAAGAGTCATTATTTCTCTTTTTTCTAAAAACTTTTGTATTACTCCTT
Source organism: Melolontha melolontha (assembly GCA_935421215.2). NCBI lineage: Eukaryota > Metazoa > Arthropoda > Insecta > Coleoptera > Scarabaeidae > Melolontha > Melolontha melolontha. Next base: position 73,304,616 of record OW285235.1, read on the forward strand.
CGTTCTGAACTACTCTTGCAGCTGCTTGAAAACTTTCATCTTCGAAGGCATTCTCAAGTACGGAGTAAATAGAGGAAACATCGTCTTCTATAATTTGTTGTATATAGTGTCTGCAAACCTTCAAATATAAAGTCCCAACATTCTTACATAACTCAGCTATCTCGTTTATAATCTGAGATTTCTTTATAACACAGGAACTAGGTTGAGATAATATAGCAATAATCAAAGGCAGGATAAGAAACTTCATCTGTAAAGAAAGTAAGTAATAATCAATGATACAAGTTCATAAGTTAGCAGATCGGAGTGTAATAATTTATTTTCATGCCAAATACAGTCATTAAATATGGAACAAAACTTTAGCATATTACAAACTAATACGTGAGAACAACTGTGGAAACCTTTGAATAAGTATTGTTAAATATTAAAGCACCGATTTTTAACCTGTGAGGTGAAATAACGAAAAACAAAACTAATTAAAAGATAGAAAAGATATTATCGGTTAATTCAAAAATAAAATATCACCCTCGGAAATAGGTAAATACGAAGACGATTTCACAGAAAGAGAAACTCTTTTAATTGTGACATGTGAAGTTCGATTGATTTCTCACATTTGATGTGAAAGTTATGACAGTGTCTAAATGGAAAGCGTAACATTTACTTGTTAAAGGACTAAACACATCTAAAATTTTAACTGATATATTACAAACTTTGAATGACAGTGTTACTTTCAAAGCCATAATTTATCACTGGACTGCGTAATTTGTGTAAAGTGGTGATATAAGCATCGAGAATGCTGTGCGATTAAAATCATCAAAAATACTTTTTCTCTTTATAATAAACTGTCGAATAAAGAACTTATTGTCACAATTAAGTATTTTAATCATTTTTAGAAAGATTATTACACACATCATAATAGTACTGCAGCATTGTTGGCTCAACTCTAATGAAGTTGCAGGGAAATTTGTTTTAAAAATAGTTCAAGTCTCACTTCCCGTAAAATTATCTTCGTACAGTCAAATAATAGAAAAAATATTTTGATAGTTATTTAAAATTAGTCTCCGCTTTTCATAAGAAGCGTTATATTTGAATCTGGCACTTTAAATTATCTTGAAATGAAATTAGAATATTTAAAAGTAATTAAAACAAAAGTAATATATACATGAGCAGCGGTAATTAAGTAACTGAAAATTAACACAAAAATATTCTGAAACGAACGTTTAATTGAGCAGTAAATTAAGGGTTAATTGAATACGATTAATATAAAATAATCTCTGTATCCAACAATACTGAGTTACTTTTGATTTGCGGCGATGGGCGACCACGTGGTGCGTCGTATACCTGGACAGATATGCAGAGCGATGTTTGGCCGGAGGAACAACAAATTAATTATTTTAATTAATATGGATTCGCTTAAAAGAATAATATATATAGAACAATACAGGGTTACCTTATTACCTTAGAAGCGAAAGAGGCCGGACGGTGTGGTGAGTTGCATTGTGTACTTGAACAGCACGAGGAGTTGTTTAACTCACGAAAGTTCTAAAGAGAAAATCGACTGATCGTTTTGTATCGAAAGAACACTGGTTTTGAAAAGGGTCTGTTTTATGACCTGTCGAAGAGAGGGGTCGATATCTTGAATTCTAATTAATTAAGAAGCGGGACCTGAAGAGGTGTTCTATCGATGGCATAAATATTATTAAAATATTGCTTGTGACTTAAGCTTTCTAATGATATGAAACACAACATATAAAGGAAGATGTATGTAATTAAATTAAAAGAATTTAAAATGAATTGTATCTAGAAATTTCACAGTACGGTTGTTGCCGGGTGAGGTAGAAAACGAAGGGTATCGGTTAAGATATAACAAAAGAGATGCTTTCTCTTTGGAAGCGAATACATAGAAAATGTCTTAAGTTAAATATAATTTTAAATCGAGATATTCAAAGAAGAAATATATTTAAAAATAGATTAAAATATTTTTATATGCTAAGCGTAACAAATAAAACGTTTTCATAATTTTATAATTGCATCTAGTAAGTAGTAGTATCCAATAAATACCAATTCTTCCTTCTTTTTTCAAACAAAACTAGGTATATCTACTTCTAATCAAGCAAAACACGATAAATCCATTTTATTTTTGTTAATTACCCTGGCGTGAGTGAAAAAATAATGAAATTTGTAGTTTGATGTGTAGTGACAAAGCTCTATAGAATACATGGGTTACTTTTTGTTTAAATACATGAGTTTCATAAATAAACGTTTTTCATTCATATCTCGAAATTGTTTATAATGGATTTAACCAGTTATGCCTGAATGCTCCACAAATGTGTTTGTGAAAATTACTATCCAGGCCTGTGGACACGTCTCACAGCAACGACTACCTTACAACATACAGTCAAATCATAAAAGACGACATGGAAGAAAGCTCAGCCCTGTTCATTGTCTAATATTGTACGTTCAAAAAAACTGTCTCTAGTGAGTCATGATTTCTAAGTAACATCAAAAAGCTTGGCGTAACTTTATAATATGAATTTCTTAAATAACAGAACAGACAGCTTTAGAAAAGTGCAAGATTAGAAAATTGTAAGGCTAATTACTAGGTTTTAATTTTCCTGTCATGAATAAATAAAATTCCGTGTTATCGATGACACTAATGACACTAACATTTCAGAATGTTGCGGTTACGTTACGACATACATAAAAGTTTCCTGGCCAACACTGATATTAACATAAAAAAACTAGCGTGCTACCTACGCGAGAAGCAGGAGCACCGATGGCGTCTGAAGATGCTGAAGGAACTAACAAAACAGTAGTTGTATCGCACAATGTCTGGGGGCTTCTGTTTACGGTGTATGCCCTTAGTCAGTGGAGAGACGGGTGTGAGTGACTAAATAAAAGCTGGAAGCTAGTGCCACTCAGTTTTGCTTACGGAAGCTCAGTCTGAAAACTGAGAAAAGGGATTGCGCGTTCTTATGCGCATGCGCTATATACGTTATATACTTACTAAGTACTATTACCAATAAGCTCCACAGGATACCTGGAATGAAATCTCTAAAAGGAAGTGCCAAAGGCAAAGAAAAAAAACTTAGACACAATTAATTCGTATATTCACGATCAGAAAATTAAGATGTATAATTATAAAAAAAGGAAAGTAATAAGTTTAAGCATCGATTAACAAAATAAAGAAAACATAGAATTATTTTCTCTTACTGCATAAATATTTCTACTGTATCCAAAAGGTATTAAAAATATATTCATACGAAAACCATAGCCTAAGAAATTACAGAAAAAAAATAGTTCGGAAAATATTATTCTCTTAACAAGTCAAAAAAATAAAACTGGTGTAAAAATTAATTTAATTGCAAAAGTTTATTTAACCTAGCTTTTCCTAAGGCCCCTCCGGAATCAACTTCACAATTTATTGCAAACATATATATGGATAATAAATATTTTACAAAATATTGTGATGGGTCACCGATAATCACATACATCGAGAACCGTCCAGAAAATGTAAATGCATGACACATGAAAAGTCTTGGCAATTATCGAATATACCAGTAGTTTTCATCGTTAATATAAATAGCAGGAGGAAGAGATTTGAATTCATGCCATACCGCCGAGTGAACTTACATAAATATAAATACATAAATGTGCTTATTGTTAGTAATTACTTTTAAATTGTTATTCGTTTTTATTATTAATATATCTAAGTTACCGTTAGTTTTATTTAGAACCCGCAGAAAGATAAGTATTCTACAATATTACAAAAGATTTTATTTTAAATTCAAAATTATATTTTAAAATGCGTCGACATACAACTTACTAAATGCAGCTGGGCATGGAAAAAGCGTTTGATTGCACATGCGGTAATAAAAAGCTGTTCGTAAAAGAAACAAGTTACAAAAAAATTAATCTAAGTATGAATGTGACACAAAATTTAGTATTTAATATCAACGAAGGAAAAGTTAATTTTACATTTAATTGCTAAAGTAATATATAATCTACAAAATGATTTTTAAGCTGTAATATACAAAATAGACTGAATTTACTATATGTCGAGCTCTAAAATGCTACGTAACTTAATTACGACGGGATAAGAAAGCAAGACAAATTATCAAGTGAAATAGATTACACAAATAAAAAAATATTAATCAGACGAAATACTTGTTTCCTGATTGCTTCCTGTCCTTTGGGGGATGGAAAATTAGTATACGCCACGACTCGCTGTTTTGTGCTTGACTTTGTGCTCCCAATTAATATATATTCCCTTTTTTTCGACGTGATCCGCCTAGACGATTAAGAAATACGATACGTCGAAAAGCGGGACTAAGCTTTCGTTACAGAAGATATGCACAACATAAGCAGAGTTGACTTATCACCACCAAGGTTTGCACTCTCATCTTCCAATTACCGCTTGCATATAAAACGATAGAGGCGGAGATGATACAGTTACCAAATTTTACACATAGATAGCGATATGAGTACCCGTTGAACGCACTTAAAAGATGATTCGCAGATAAATTAAGATACCGAGACTTGACAATAAATAAGGAAAACTATAAATGGAAATTACGGCGTAACAAGCGTCATATCCATGAGATGCGTCTGACTTGGCAAGTGGCTTCCATCGGACGAACACAGTCGTAACAGACAGGAAACTGCATTAAAGTGTGTCCACTGTGAGTCGAACACCTCCGACAGCGTACATAACAAAAACAATTTGGAACACACTTGCGTGGGAAAAACCTCGCAATTTGTATAAAACAGTCTTAACGTTGCCATGAGGATGGGGCTGATTGGCTTGCCGTACGTAATTTTGATATTTGTTAATGAATAAGGCTGATTTTTCCATGCTTTTCTGATTTGACTATATACGTTTTTATCAAACTTGTCTATCCACAGATAATGCACTCACGAGTCAATAGCAGGACTAAGCACTTGTCTGTCTGTCTGGGTACAATTTTCACACAAATAAGTACTTGTATTATGTTCTCCGCGACCGATTTTCAATAATAGTCTTCATATGATTAAAAATGTTTTTGTTTTATTCATATATTTACTAATTGTTGAATCCACATTCATTTTGGTAGTCAAATTATTGATTTCCATTTATGTCGTCTTTCAAAATAAATTGTTTCACATCTTACAAATTTTTCATTGGCTTTTTAATTCCATTTTTAAAAACCTTACGTGACAACACCTTCTCAGAATCCAATATCGAAAATATTTTTCGATTTGGAAATTACTAAAAAAGTAATTTTTACCAGATACATACCATGCCTATCTATTCACTTTTGAATATTCACTGAGTACAGATTTTTGAACAAAATCACACCATAATTGAATTTACATTATTATTCGTAATCTAGTTATTGCAAATTTCAATACTAGAACATTTTTTTAAAATTTCTCGCTACATTAATTTGTACATGTAATAAATTTTCAATTAACCATTACTCTATATTTATTGGTATTATTTTTAAAGTATTATTTTTTAATCAAACTAGACAGTAGTTAAGCCAAGTTTCATTAGAAACAAACGTAGATTAAAAAATTACTTGAAATGAAATTAATACTTTTAATATATTTTGCTTGAGACAAACTTTTGATAGCTCCTTCAAACTAACCAAAATGTCCGACATCCACCGCTAATATTTTCAGAAACATGCATGCTGTGTATTTTGCATTTGCATAGGTATTTTTATTTTTTGTTCGTTATTGCTACACAAGCATATACCCATCCAATTAGTAAATACTTGAAGATAAGTGATTGCCATCAAGTTGCTTCAAATGCTTCATTCGAACGACAGGTACAAAGAAAAAATACCTTTATTTGTCAGGGACAGTGCTGCATATATGTTAAAAGCAGGCAGACTATTAAAGGAAACATATCCTAATATGCTGCATATTACTTGTGTAGCGCATGCTCTCCACAGAATCTGTGAATATATCAGAGACACATTTCCGGAAGTTATTCGCTTTTAAAAAAATTTTCAGAAAAGCACCATTGAGAGTACCCATTTATATGGTAAAACTTCCATTTTTGTCACTGCCTCCCTCTGCAGTAATAACTAGATGGGGAGCAGGGTTACAAGCTGCTAGTTTTTATGCAGAGAATTTCGATAGTTTACAAAATTTCGTTACATGTTTAAATGACAATGCTCGAAGTATTTCTGAGTGTAAGGAACTAATACAAATTCAAAATTTTAAAACCTTATGTAACAGTAGCCAAATATTATCAAAAATATTTTTCAATTTGGAAATTACTCGAAAAGTAATTTTTACCAGTATACGTATCATACCTATCTACATATTCACTTCTTTTTAACGAAAATCTCACCGTAATTGAATTTACATTATTGTTCGTAATCTAGTTATTACAACTTTCAATAATTGAATTTTTTTTAAAATTTGTCACTACATTAATTTGTACATGTAATAAATTTTCAAGTAATAATTACTCTATACTCTTAAATTACTATATTTTTAAAGCATTATTTTTTAGGCAAACTAAACATTAGTTAACCTAAACTCCATTAGAAACAAACAAGATACCTGCAGGTAACATCGCCATACTAAGCTTCACACACTAATTTGGCCCAAGGAGCATGGCTAAAAACAAATCGACCATCGCAGATGGTTTTCCATTTATATAGGCAACAATTTTGGCCGCAACTAAACTGTTTTTTTAAGGGTTAAGGACGTATATAAAATTATTGTCAATTGGCGATATTGCCAAACCCTTGTCGGTAATAATGCCAAGTTTTTTACTTGTTTGTTTAAATATAGAAACTGGTGGTACTATTCGAAGAAATAAATAGCAGAGATAATAATAATCATACTGGTGTTTTCTTTTGTCATTACACATAGGTATAATGCATTGACTGACTTATTTTTATTTCCAATTACACATAGTAATAAATATATGGTGGCGTAGGCAACCAGTTATACAGCAGTTCCATTTTAAAACTGCCATAAATTTCTGTTTTTCGTTCATACTTATATCTTAAATTAAATACAATTTATTGAAAAATACATAATTTAAAACTGTTAATTACCACAACAGGGGTATAACTTGTGCGAAGACAATTTTAAATATTTTTAACAAATTCAAAGAAGATGGATAGTATTTCTTTAAGGTTGAAATACATCTAAGTAAAATTTGTGTATCAAAAAAGGTAGAAAATATAACAAAAAGTACAAATAGATTTTACCACATAATGAAATTGTAGAACGTCCTCATATTACTTCTAATGAATTACCGAACGTAACGCAAGGATTTGGATCCATTTCAGTAACACAATAAAAACAAATATCACATCGTGGTATCTTACGAATAAGTAGTTTTCTAAAATGGAGAAATTTATCTTAAAAAGCAATACTGGGAAATTCTTCTAGGTAATAAATATGTTACTATTTCTTTAATAATCACAAAAACATTTTGACTGTACAATTATTTGACAGCATCACTACTGGAATTAAAGATTGAGGGAGGAAAGCAAGGCTATTTTCATATGAAAGAGGATCAATTACTAGAGTAGCAACTGGGATGGGTCATTAGTCCCATCAAAAGTTACTTTCATTATTTGGATTTTTTCAAGAAAGAATAAGAGAAAGTAAAATCAATTGCAGTCGATGTAATAATAACTATAAGGCAATACTTCTAAAGGCCAAATGCAAATCAGGACGTAGATCCTCCTTTATTTTGGAAGGTAAGTTTTAAGAAGAATAGGTAAATACATTGTTATTTGGATTTTCTTTTAGGTAACAGGAATGGAGCTGAAACCCTTAAAATAATATGCTAGGAAATACTTCTGTATTCGAGCGAGTTCAGTAGAAAATGAATGTGTATAGTACAGCTCGTTTAATAATAGAACAAATCTGTGCAAGACTAAAACCGAAAAATGTTAATATAATATTGTTCCTAAATAAAAATACTAATAAGTAAACTAAGTATTTATTTTATTAAAATTACACCCAACTTTTCCTATTAGCTAAAGATATAACTTAATGAGTTTTATCTTACTATATTTTCTAACTATTAAAGATATGAATATTTAAACATTCAAAGGGAAATTATTTAGATTGCCATACAGAATGTACATGAAACTCTAAATCTATTTCAAAACTTAAAATTTATCGCGAAAGTATTCTAGAATCTAGTTTGGCAATAATACTTATACGGGCAACAGGGTAATACTAAAGAAAATAAAGCCACAACGAATAAGGTTATGTTTTTAGAAAAGAAAGAAAATCCCAGTTTGAATGAAAAAATTAATTTATTCTAACGATTAATTAAGATAAACAAAACAACATAACAGAAGCGTTTATAGCAAATTTTCGAAATGTCCTCCTTGTCTGTCAAGAAAATAAGCGAATCGATTTTGAAAGCAACGCAGGGTAGGGTATTCGGAATAAATTCTAGATTTATTCCATCACATGCAGTAAGTATACGTTCTTTCAATTCATCCAAGTTATGAATTTGCAATAAATCGTTTGGAGATAAATCATCTGATCTTGGAGGCCAAACCTGCAAATTTACCGTCTTTGAAATGTGTTACTTAAAAAATTCCTGACGGCGTGAGTAGAATGTGCCGAAGACCCATCCATTTGGAACCAAAGTTGATCAACATTTAGCATCTCAATTGTTGGAATCATGTGGTTTCGTAAGAGATTTAAATATTTTTCTGCAGTGAGGTTACCGTCAATAAAAAATTGGTCAATAAGTCTATCGCTTATTATTTCAATCATTCAAACACATTGACTTTTTGAGGGTACTGTGTTCGGGTTAGGTTTTGGGCATGATTTGTACGGGACCAACACCTAATGGATTAATGGAAAGGAAATTTAATATTTGGCTTTCATTTTCTTTTTAAAACAAGACCGTTTCGCTTTTGAAAGAAAGTTCTCTTTTTTTGATATTCATCTTTATTGGCATCGCAGGAGTGTTAAACCTTCCACCGACAGTTCTTTGTATGGAATGTGAAGTCTCCATCGTGTTTGTAAGGAGTGTGAAGTCTCCATCTTTTTATATATACCATAGTGGCTTTTATTTGGATGGAAGCCATTTTAAAACCTAATTTGGAAGATAGATTTTCTACGAAGAGGATTCATAATTAATTCTACGCAGGAGACACCATCCTGGAATTTCGACTGCGGACTCAGGTTTTTCCTTCTTTTAATATGTTTGTAAACAACGCAAGGTAGGCTAACAGCTTTTCGTTCTTTTGGGAAATAGAGATACCCGAAATAATCTATTTATACACGAATTTCTACTACTCAGAATATTTATGTCATAAACAAATTAAGTGTCAACCTCATTTAATTATAATTTAAATTCTATCGATATCCCCTGATTTTGTATATACACTGTATATGACTATTTCAGGCCAATAAAGTGCAATAATTTTATTTTATATTTTACTTTTTTTTTTCACTGCGACTTTAAACTGGAATTTCTATTTATATTATTATTAATCTAGTAATATATACTGTGTGTGTGTAGAACCGTATGTAAAATTCAACTACAGATCTGCGGTCGAATTACCATTTTTGATCTAAGTTAAGGCATATCGAAATATCGACTAATTGCTTAATTATTAAAATCTCGGTGCATTTTGCAGTATAATTAAAATTTGTCTGATTTTGGAATTTTAACTTGATTGAGTTTAAACTTAATTTTCTTCCCTAGATAATTTTGTTCTATAATGTAATGATGTGATCGGGTGTTAATTTTTCACAACTTAACTTTCAACTATATGCTATTCATTTTTTTCTCTTTTTATTTTAAACAAGATTGTCGTTTGTATTTTGGCTTGAGAGCCATGTGTTAAGCCTGATATTTTTTTATTATTGTTTTCTTTCAATATACGAATTTCTTTTCTTATGTACTGAATACCCTAATGTTCTAATATTTGACCTGTTGATGATATAAAAAACCACACTTTTGTTATTGTTAATGAACTTTGGGTTTTATTTATTTTGGTCGATTTTGATCCGTTCGAATTTATTTGACTTAGCTTCGCAGGTTCTGTGTTAACTGTGCAGGTTGAGACTATAAACACGGTGGCGCTTATTTTTTTAAATAATCTATTCCTTGCTCGCCTCTAAACTGGCTAGCGTCTCAGTGTAAGACCTCCGGGGCATTCGCGTGTGGTACGTTGGTAAGTCTTTAGGGTTTTAAGATAATTAGGAAAGACGCGCGTAACATAATCTACTTTAGAAAAATTAAATGCTTTGGCATTACATAAATGGTTAAAATAATAAGTTTTATTGAATAATTTATGACTGTAAAAATAAATTTTATCCAATGCATGCGTGAAATGTAATTTCAATAGTCGGTTGGAATTAACTGAAATACTTTACCCCATAGTTTGCCTAAAGAAATTATCTATTAAGTATTCACTAAGTAATAGGTACAAATTCAATTTGTCATCTAACATAAGCGAATCTATATGAAACCGCATTAAAAAGAAAATATCCTTAATTAGTGGTGTAAAGATTTCAATACGAAAGTCCCAACCTTCTAACGTTTGTCTAAAGTTTTGATATTCGGGCATTCAGCTTATTTTGGACCACATATCGTTCAATCTAGTCCAATCTTCACCAATTTTTTTTTCCATTTCGTGTGTTACATTAATGAACAGAAAACATAGACAAGTAGAGTTGCCATATGTGTTCAAATCAGACAAAAAAAATAACAAAACTAGATAAATAAATATTGCTGACGTAGTCACCATTCAGACCCCCGTCCCCCATGTCATCAAAAATAAGCAAAGCAAAGATCCCCCACCCCCCATTTGGTGCTTACCTAATACTTGAACGGCCCCTAAATAAAATAAAATATTATTTCAAATCAGCTATAGAGAACACAATACAAGTACATATTTGTGTGAAAGTTGCTATACGCATATGCAGACACGTTTCACAATAACGATTATCTCACCACATACAGTCAAGTCATAAAAAATTGGCATGGAATAAAATTCAGCGCTATTCATTGACTAACATCAATATCACGAACGCCAAACCAACCGGCTCCAGACTCATGACAAGTGTCAGACTTGCCAAGTGGTTTCCGTCGGACCAACGCAGTCGTAAAAGACGAGAAACTGTATTAAAATGTATCCACTGTGAGTCGAACAGCTCCGACTTAACACAAACAATTTGGAACACACTTGAGTGGGAAAAATCTACATCTAGAAAATGACAATATCAAGCTGCAACTTCAAAACCAAAATGGTAAATACAAGAAAAATGACAATTTGTATAAAACAGTCTTACGCTTGCCATTAGGATGGCGCTGGTTGGCTTGGTGTTCGTAATGTTAACATAAGTTAATGAGTAGCGCTGAATTTTTTCCATGTTCTCTTTTCTGTTTTGACTATATACGATATGAGTGTTGTTGTTGTGAAATTTGTCTATCTAGGGATCATGTACTGACGAGTCCATAAGAGCGAAACACGTGTCTGCATGTCTGGATAGCAATTTTCACACAAATATCTACTAGATTTTTTGATATGATTGTAAATGTTTTCGTTTTAGTCGTGTATTTACTAGTTATTGAATCAATATTCTTTTTGGTAGTCAAATTATCGATTTCCATTTATGTTGTTTTTCAAAAAATATTGTTTCACACATCCCAATTTTGCATTGATAAAACTTTTATTTTGTTACATTTTTAAAAACCTTACGTAACAGTATCTTCCAAAAACCGAATATTATCAAAAATATTTTTCAATTTGCAAATTACTCGAAAAATATTTTTTACCAGTATACGTACCATGACTTCTATCTATTGGCATCTGAATATTCATTGTGAGTATAGATTTTTAACGAAAACCACATCGTAATGGAATTTACATTATTGTTCTAGTTATTGGAAATTTCAATACATGAAATTTTTTTTTAATTTTTCGCTACATTAATTTGTACATGTAATAAATTTTCAAGTAATAATTACTCTATACTTTTAAATTACTATATTTTTAAAGTAATATTTTTTAGACGAACTAAACATTAGTTAATCCAATCTTCAATAGAAACAAACATAGATTAAAAATTTATTTATAAAATTAATTAAATATTTGATATCTTTAATATGATTTGCCTGAGATAAGCTTTTGAAAACTAACTTCAAACTAACCAAAACATGTGACATTTATCAGTAATACTTTCACAAACATGCATGCTGGAAATTTTTCCTTACCTGGACTCTTTCTTAAAATGCTTAAGGAGTTGGTTTAGTTCTTTTTATTAGGTCTAGCAACCAATTAGTAAATTCGTAAATATAAATAATTGCCAACAAGTTTTTATTATTTAGTAATATTCATTTATTTAAAATTTATTTTTATTTATTAACACGTTATTTAAAAATAAGTGAATATCTTTTACCTTAATTTAACTTGTAGACTTCCGTAATCGTTGACTATGATGGCATCTGAAACTCTGGACTAGTGCCGCGTTACTAAAACTGCTTTAGGGTGCTATTGCTGTTGATGTAACAGTAGCAGCAGCCTAAAGAAGTACCTAGCAATAGTGAACGAAACGTCGGCAATGAAAAAAATAGTGATAAGAATGCGGTTTCAGACCGGAATTCCAGAACCAATCTTGAACCTAAATTCTAATTAACATTTTAATCAGAATTTAAATATTTTGTATATATACAATGTGTTCGGGAAAATGTGGGAAATCTCTCGGATTCAGATAGAACATTAAAAAATAAGATGACAAGTTCCGATAATTTTTTTCCTAGCGGCCCTCCCTACGGAGATACGGCCTCCTAAAGGACGCCACTGGAAATCAATTTTTCTTGAATAACTTTTAAATTACTTATTATAATTTAAGAAAATTTAATATGTTAAACAGTAGTAAGGACCTCTTAAAATACTGCCCTTAAATTTAAATTAGCATGTTTAGTTTACCAGGGGCGGACTAGGTTGTACATTTTAATGCTTACATTTTTAACACCCTGTATGATAAGGAGTTAAAAAAAACAAATTTGGATACCTTGAACATTAAGCTAAAGAAAAGATACTCTTGTTCATTGTCGATAAAATGAACCGTTTTCGAGGAAAAAAAAATAAAAGAATTAATTACGTGAAAAACGACAATTCATGAAGTACTTAAAGAACAGTTGTTTTACCCTTATCATCTGCAAAAAGTGCATCTACTACTTCCTGAAGATTTTCCTCGTAGAATTCAGTTCACCAGCTGGCTGTTAGATCAGCAACGAACAAACCCAAACTTCGTTAGCACTATTCTTTTTACCGATGAAGCAGGGTTTACCAAAAATGATATTGTAAATTTACATAACCTGCATGTATGGGCTGATGACAACCCTCATGCCACTGTCGTTCATCATTATCAACATCAGTTCAAATCTATTAATGTTTGGGCAGGAATAATTGGCAATTTTTTGATTGGACCATGCGTATTGCCGCCACGATTGAATGGTGAACTTTATTTACAGTTCCTTCAGAACGCTTTTCTGGATTCAATAGAGCATTTGCCACTTGCAACCCGCCAAAGCATGTGTTTTATGGATGATGGGGCCCCACCTCATTTTAGCGTTGCTGTACGCGACCACCTGAATAACGTCTATCCAAACCGTTGGATAGGCAGAGGAGGTCCCATTGCCTGGCCTCCACGGTCTCCCGACCTAACGCCAATGGATTTTCACCTGTGGGGTCATCTCAAAACCTTGCAGTCCTCTATTCGTCGTGCCCGCGAGTGTATCAGAGTTCACGGAGCCCATGTTGAACCCACTTATGAAGTTTTTAATTGATTATTTCTAATTCGCGTATTTAGGTTCAATCGTTGCAAGCTTTAGTGAGTACATTTCTAAACATAATTTTTGTTAAGGTGCCTCTCTGGGACAAAACTGCATTTCTAAGAATCTTTGTAATTTTGTCGTATTAAATAACCTAAACTAAAACTTTTTTGTTCCTGGAATGACTTTTGTATCACACTTTGTTGCAGACAAGAAAAAATAAAAAAACATGGTTCTTTTTAATAGAAATAAAACATTAATTCTTTTATTTTTTTTGCCTCGAAAACGGTTCGTTTTATCGACAATGAACTAGAGTACCTTTTCTTTAGCTTAATGTTCAAGGTATCTAAATTTGTTTTTTTTAACTCCTAATCATACAGGGTGTTCAAAATGTAAGCATTAAAATTACAACCTAGTCCGCCCCTGGTAAACTAAACATGCTAATTTAAATTTAAGTGCAGTATTTTAAGAGGTCCTTACTTCTGTTTATCATATTAAATTGTCATTAAATTATAATAAGTAGTTTAAAAGTTATTCAAGAAAAATTTATTTCCAGTGGCGTCCTTTAGGAGGCCGTATCTCCGTAGGGAGGGCCGCTAGGAAAAAAATTATGGGAACTTGTCATCTTATTTTTTAATGTTCTATCTGAATCCGAGAGATTTCCCACATTTTCCCGGACACATTGTATATATGGTAAATTCAATCAGTTGGCGATTAAAGGTCTGGCTTTACTTTGAAGTAAAGCCAGATCTTTAATCGCCAACTGATTGAATTTACCATATCATACCAAGGTCACGAAAATATTATATTTATATTTATATATATATATATATATATATATATTGATATAGTACGCCGAATGCCGTGGAAAATTGCCCCACGTTCGGACGTCAAATGATGTAATACTAACAGCAGCCCCTAAGTTGGGACGCCAAATGATATAATACGAAGGAGGAGAAAAAATAATGATAATTTAGTTATAAATGATCGTAATTGCCTGAAAACTACTTATTCTCAAAGGGTCTCGAAGTAGGTTCTCGATACACAGACAGACATCAACTAATACATGAAATAAAACAGAAAAGTCAAATATATGTAAAGAAATATATTTTAATAATGTTATATTGATTAACACAAGATATAAATTAAACCAATCAAAACATAATAAGTTTAAAAATCTTCAAAAATAATTACCCAAATCTGACATTTAAAACAAAGTAAAATGACGTTTGAGATGACGTGAGTTAATATTGTATAGATAAGTGACTTCAAGTAATGTTATATCATTAACAAGTTTATAAATCACAGTTTTCACAAAAATACCTGATGGATACGATAAATTTAAAAGTTCACAATATCATCATGTTCTTTGGACGAAATTCACAGGAATATTTCCAACTGGAACATCAAGGTTGGTTGTCAGATGCTTGATTTAAATTACTGGATAATATCCTAGTTGCTGATATGCTTATGATCCAATCTTGCAGGGAATACCACAAGGTTATGTTCAAGGTTGGAATCTTGAAGAAGTGTTCTAATTTCAAAATAATCCAAAAAAGAATCCAGAATCTTCTTTATAAGCGTTGCATTAACGTAATATAATACTTTCGTAGTCACATATATTTATTCTCTTCTTATATGGTCAATATAACCAATGTATTTTATTATTCTGCTTCTTCGTGATTAATATATGTCCATAAACATTTAATATGTTGAATATTATTGGAATATTAATAAAAATCACTATATTTATATAATACAGGCGAAAATCTTCCCAATCAATCAAAATAATAATAATCAATCTTCTTGTTTTTCGTCGTCAAGACTCCCATAAGAAACTTTGTAATAGCATAAATCAAATATTCTAGGAAATTATACAATGGTTTCTAGTATAATATAAAAGATAAAATAATAATGAAACCCACTCACGTAATCTCAATTACAAATTTAGAATATGATGTTCACAGGAGTCATAAAAATAACAAAGCTTACAATAATATGAAATAAAACATAGTTGGATTTAAAAATCCAAAACCTCGCGAAAATAAGTTAAAGTTATTTAAATAATTAGCAAAACATTAAACATAGATTAAATATAACGTACAATATTAAAATGATAACATGATTTCAAAAACCAATTATGAATTTATTACAAAATTCTTACTATAAAATAATAATTCACAAATCAGAATACTCTAGATATAACATTCTTGAAACCGAAATCTTATTAGTAAAAGAATTAATTAAATAAGGAAGTTGACTCACAACAATATATATATATGTACCTGTACCAGTACTCTATTTTGTAGTATATTTAATATCACTGAAAACTGGTTACTCGTAAACTGACGTCAGTTTACGAGTAACCAGAAGCAGAAGCAGACAGTTATCGTTAAACTTAAAATTGTGAAATTGATACATGAAACAAATTATCTTTTTTTTTATTCCTTAAGGAAATATGATTTATTGACAATATCCTAAATTAACACTTAATTTTTAATAATGGGTTTGACTCCCATTTATTCTAGTAACATCTCTCATACGATTAGGCATAGATCTAATTAAATTCGATGTTGTTTTTTGTGGGATGTCAACCCACTCTCCTTCTACTGCAACAACAAGCTCTAGAATCGAGGTTGGGATACGAGGTCTAGTACGAATTCTTCGATTTGCTCATCCCATACATGTTCGATCGGATTAAGGTCGGACTTGTATACTGGCCAATCCATAACCCGAACAAAAACTTCTGTAAAGTAATCCTGTGCGATTCTTGTGGTGTGCGCCCTTGCATCAAAATAAATTCGTCTCCAATATAATCGTCGTAAGGTACCACATGAACTGCTGAAATCTCCTCGAGGTACCTAGCACCAATTAAATCTCTCCCGTGACCACGATCATCCCTACGGATGAAAATTGTGTCGGTCCATGCTCTCATAGAAATTGCACCCAGAGCATGCAAGAACCACCTCCGTAAGCATTTGAAAATCGCTCTCCCGGTTTCCAGTACACCTTTCTTCTTCGGTCGCTGTCATAGAGTCATATCCTGGTCTCATCTGAGAATAGAACAGACCCCCCACAGTTTCAATGTCCAAATCAAAACGAGGGCGTGCTTGACGATGAGCTGCGGTAGTTTTGGACGAAGTGCAGGTGCTTTACAAATCAGGTTACATCCCTTTAGTCTTCGTCTTACTGTCCACTGACTAATTACTACTGTTTGTATTTCACACAGCTATTGCTGCACTTGAACCGCATTAAAGTGATGATTTCTTAATGTGGTTGACACAATAAACTGGTCATCACGATCCGTTTTATATTGCTTTCTGCCGGTTCCAAATCGCCTATGAGAAGATCCAGTTTCCTCTATATCGTTGGTACATTCTTCGAACAGCTGCGCGTGTCATATGCATTTTTCGAGCAACAGCTCGCTGACTAAGTCCCTTTTCGATTAAAGCAATTCTTTGTGCGGCTTTTGCGGTGTAGTATGTATTAAATTAACACACTTCAAAACTAATCAAATTATGAAAAACGAATAATATGCAAATTTCAATTGCCAAGGTAAAAAATCCAATTCGTCACAAGTTTATTATTCTCGTTATAACCACAACATAAACACGTTTTATTTGCTTACCAGTTACTACACGTATTACTTGATCAATTTAAACTCATATCAGAGCATATTATTGTCTTTCAAACAGCATATATTTTTTCTTGCTCTGATAAATAGGTTCGACACAAAATATAGTTAAAGTCGAAAGTTTACAGTGGGCTACGCACGCAAGTGTATTAGGGAAATCTGTAGTATTATATGGGATAGTTAAAACGTGGTGTCATGAGTTTAAATAAGGTAGACAGTCGCGTACTGAACATGGGCGGAGCGCCCACAACCGTCACTACCCAAGAAACTGTTAAAAAGGCCCATGAACTCGTGCTTCGAGATCGACGTGTGACTATTAGACAAATAGTTGAACATAACTATCTCTCCTATGATGTGGTATATAATATAATTATAGTCGAATTGAACATGAAAAAATTGTCTACAAAATGGGCACCACGAATGTTAACAGATTGTGTACATCTGTTAGCAAACTCGAAGAGGCATTTGCAGTGCCTTTAAAGCCAGTGTAGATACGACAAAGAAAGTTTTCTTGCAAAATTAGTAACAATGGATGAGTCCTGGATTCATCATTCTGATGTAGAGACCAAAATACAGAGTAAGGAGTGGACACATCGAGGTTCACCACCGCCGAAGAAATTAAAGATGCAACCTTCAGCAGGGAAGGTCATGCTATTATTTTTAGAGGATGAAGGCGCAATTTTAGTAGATTTCCTACGGAAAGGGGACCACAACTACAGGTGCTTATTATGCCAATTTAATTTCCAATTTACGGACTTGATAAAAGAAACATTTCTGGGAAGTAATGTGTTCTCTTGGATCAGGATAACGCACCCAGTTACAGGTCCGCCGTTGCAATAGCTACAATAGCTCAAGCAGGCTTCGAATTAATTCGTCCGTCATATTCCCAAAATTTGGCCCCCAGCGATTATTTACTGTATCCAAAACTTAAAGGACACTTGCGTGGTAAACGATTTTCGTCAGATAATGTGACATGTGTGGCAAATCAGTATTTTTCAAAAGTTGAACAATATTTTTTTCAAGAAGCATTAGAAATGTTAACCTTAATAGAGACTATGTTGAAAAATAAAACTAAGATGTTTGCCAATTTTTTATTGTGAATGGGTCAGAGGTGGAGCAAATAGATCCACCCTCGTATAAATTTCACTCTGAGATGAGTTAATACTTTACTAGTAATGCTAACCTTATGTCATGCATATGTATATAAAATATTCTAACTGATTCAAACATAAAAATATAAATAAAAATTCAATGACCAGGCAAGCCAATTTTCTCAGGATTTCCAAATTAAATATTTGCTTCAATCATTTATAGCCTGGGTCCTTATTACATTTTTGTAAAGAGATAAATTAAAATTTATTTTCTCACTCAATTATTAAATATGTGCATGAATAATGTAGTGGTTAAATTGTTCCAAGAATGTTCCCTCTTTTGTTTTAATGAAATTTAGTGGATATTTCACTAGTTTTATAAATTTAGGAATTCTAGTGTTTCGCATGCAAATCTAATAAACTATGCTATCGGCAAAATGACAACACATTTTCCCAACCAGAGCTCTCAAAAAATATATAATTTATTAATGATAAATTAACTCCTAAAAATGCCCATTTGATGGTGACATTTTTGTCACTTTGACAGCGATAAAAAGCTACATAGTTTTTTATCACTGATAAAAATGCTTCTTCCTCAAAATTGTATTACTTATCTAGTAGCCCCGCATCACTTAATTTATTTTGGCAGCTGTCAGTTATAATAACTATTAAGTATCGTTGAACGTAAAATGTATTATATGAGTCGGTTTGGGGAAATTTCAACTAGAGAAAATACCACAATCCACAAGAAATACAAGATCGTCAATATGGAGACAATTTAAAGAATTTGATTCGTATCGTTAATTTATCTTGCCAAAAAACACTCGAGCTTTTCATTCACGGATAAATTTCTTTTTAACTCAAAATTTTTCCAATCAGTAATTTTGCTCGAAAAACTTACATTAGAAAAAATCGCTCGACCTTTCGGTCTCGCGATTTTTTCATGTAAGTTCTTCTCGTCAAATTACTGGTTGGCAAAATAATTTCGTTATAAAGAGAAATTTATCCGATAAAAAAAAGCTCTTGTGTTTTTACTTATGATAAATTAACTCCTATATAAAAATGTCAATTTGCGGGTGACATTTTTGTCACTTTGACAGCGATAAAAACCTACATAGCTTTTTATCACCGATAAAAATGCTTCTTCCTCCGATAAAAATGCTTCTTCCTGTTACATATCTAGTAGCCCTGCATCACTTAATTTATTTTGGCAGCTGACAGGTAATAACTATTAAGTATTGTTAAACGTAAAATGTACGAGTCGGTTTGGGGAAATTTCAACAAATATCAAAAGATCAATACCGCAATACACAAGAAATACAAAATCGTTAATATGGAGATAATTTAAAAAGTTTTATTCACGTCGTTAATTTATCTTGCCAAAAAACACTCGAGCTTTTCTTTCAATCGGATAAATTTCTTTTTAACTCAATATTTTTCCAATCAGTAATTTCGCTCGAAAAACTTTAGAAAAAATCACTCGATCTTTCGGTCTCGCGATTTTTTCATGTGAATCCGCTTACGTTCCTATATCTGCAAAACTTATTACGTATTAGCTTTTTCGTTCCTTTTCCCAACTCTGTCTGCCGATCGCGAAGATTCGATCGAGCGGAGTTGTTGAAGACCGACATCGTTATCGAGAAGTCGTTCTCCTGCTCTCGTTCAACACGTGCTTGCTAATTGTAGGGCTTAATTATTCTCTTTATGTAGAGTATCGCTTGAAGCCTCCTGTCTTAAGGGTTCTTTTTAGTAACACGTTGTTTTAATTGAAAGCATCAATTACCCGTAGGGGATCTTTTTTGAACGAGAGGCGAATCGTTTCTCACTAACAAGATTTAGTTGTGTTATAAAAAAACCATTCGAACTAATCTTATGGTTTTTTTGGCCTTTGCGACCGTCGTAATTCCGGCCGTTGAAACATCTCCGTTGCTTGTTCTCCCGGCCTATCGTAGGAGCTTCGTTTGAACGATTAAAATTTATTTCAAGAGTACAACGTAATTACACACATATTACTCTTTAACAAAAAACAACTGTTGCTTTAAATCTATGAAGATCTGTCCGTTGAGATCTTCTTGGTTGTTTTTGTGCAAAGAAGAAATCGTGTATACGATATGGGTTTCTTATAGCTACACGTTAAAAATACGATTTAGTTTCTAGTCTTTTTTCAATTCGTGATTTAAAATTTAAGATTTACATGTTCTCAATTATTTCTCAATTTAATTACATACTTATAATCATTCATTCCTTTTTCTTCGTAATATTATAAAACCGCCAACATTAGTTTAATTTATTTCCAATATTCAACTTGGTAAAATTTCACTTTATTTTTAATATATTACAAAAACCTCAAAACATATACCAGGTCTGTCACTGTCACTGTCACCACTGTCAACCAGAAAATACGTATTTCGATGGGGTTAATAATTTTCTGGGCATAGTATCCAGCTTTTGAATTAGTTTCTACGTAATTGCTTTTTTTTTCTTTTTTTTTGTTATTTAGACTTCGCTACAGATAAGATATAAAGCTATATTAAATATTTCCTTTCCCTATTTTATTTTTGTCGGTTTAGCTTTTATGGTTATGTCAATCTAAATAAAGCGCCGACTAGTTGAATCCAAAAACTCTCTTTTCTTTTAATTTCGTTTCAGATGGCTTGGCTTCGCCATTTACCCGCTGCGTGGCTTGCCTGTATTTTGTGATCTCATTTTCCGAATTTGCGGCTCTAGCGGTAACAAATTCCCTGGCGCCCTTTTCCACCTTTTTTGGCTTTTTAGTACCTCTGGGTCTCCCACTCCTGGGCTGAGGCGGTTTTTGTAGCCGGGTGCGCCGCTACACGCTGGCAGAAGCGGGTAGGTTAGGGCCGACCAGATGAGCCACATTTTCTCACTTCCGACAATACTTTGTAAATTCATAATTTCTTTAAAGACGTTGTAAAATAATACCACCCTTCTTGATTTTATATATATTTTTTTAATTTAGTTAGTAACGTACTCTTTAGCCGTAAGTACCTGAGGAAGCCACTGTGCTGGCGAAACAATTGTCGTGTTACAATTAAGCAATATTAAAAAGTGAAGATTTAAACCGAAGTTTTATTTCTATTTTAAATGGCGAAACAATTGTCGTGTTACGATTAAGCAATATTAAAAAGTGAAGATTTGAACCAAAGTTTTATTTCTATTTTAAATTATGGATCTTCATCAAGTAAAAGCCGAATCAATTCAATTAATCAATGAAAAGACAAGAACAGATTCGCGAACGAAAGCAGAAATGCTATCACGACTTATTACCGTTCAAAATTATTGAATCTTACATGACAAGATGGATGATAAAGCTTTGATTCTGTATTATGGTTGATGGGGATGTTCGGCTCGCGGAACCAAATTGTTGCGCCTCCAAGACCAAAATGATGTGGCTCGAAGACCAAACTGTTTGCCATGAATCCAGTTTCTGGCGGTAATGCTTCAGCACCAGTTCCTAGAATCACGACCCCGATGTTGCTTCACCGTGTACAGGTTGTAAGGCTGTATACACTTTGCTGTTTAAATCTTCGATTACTTCGGTCTGTTAAATGAACAAATATACATTCATCTATATATATATATATATATATATATATATATATATATATATATATATATATATACCTACATATATATTCCTATATATATATATATATATATATATATATGTGTGTGTTTAGATAATTTCTTCAAATCTGACGTTTGCTTTCATAACAGACATCTGCTTTCAAAACAGACATCTGCTTTCAATAACTGACTTCTGCTTTCAACTTGACATATACATTCAATAACTGACATCTGATTCATTAACACTGTTACTTTATAATGAATTTCTAAATAGCTTGAACCAAGGTCTATCGTGGCTTAAGTGGTAAAAGCGACAGTCCGGCATACTGTAGACTTGGGTTCAAGTCCAAACGTAGACAATATTTTTCAATTAAAAAATTTCGTATGATTTGCTTTGTAATTTGTAGACAGCAATGTTTACATTCCCACTTACTTTGCAATTACATACTGATTTGATATTTGTAAATATTTATATATATATATATATATATATATATATATATATATATATATATCAATTAATTTATCAATTGATATATATATATATATATATATATATATATATATATATATATATTGATAAAGAACCCAAAGGTCGTATAATGAATACGGAACCTATATAATAGAATATAGTAATACTGAATTTAACAGTTGTCAAAGTTGACAGTTATCAAAAATGTAACAAATATGGTTTTGATTACTATAATGAAACACGTGCTATAGTAATTTATAAGTATTTATAGGGTATCTAAAACATGAAGTGACTAGCTCAGTATATAAAGAACAAGATTTACGTAATGTCGGTTCGGTGTTTTGATAGATGATAGTTAACCGTACAAGCAAAGTTATACTAAGTGGATAAATTTTTAAAATAGTAAATGAATAAAACAAGAATATAAATGGTATATATCACAGGTTTAATAAAATTCTCAAATCACAATTTAAAAAGGTGAGTATAAATAGACATTAAGTATAACATTAACAAGTAAAAAACATGAGAAACAATGAAATATAATAATGAGGTTAAGTGTACTATAGAAATTGTTATAATTCAAATGATTATATTAGGAAATGCGAAAACAGAGTAAAAAGAACTGTTCTTTTCGGTTACTAACGGTAAAGTCTACTATTGCTAATAAAACTGAATTAAAAATAACGTAAAAACAATCCTTGAAATGTAACTATTAAAGTTTTATATTTTAGGAGATTATTCAGACAATACTTAGTTTTAAAGCCGGTAGTTTCTCCGTATGAGTAAAAGGTGTCCAAGTCTTGGTACACTAGGAACAGGTTATAGGTGTTGGAGTTGTGTCGTTCTTCGCAGTAGTGGATCCGGGTAAACGTCCCTTAGATGTTAGAGACTTGGATAACTGAACTCAACGGGTTCAAAATGTAGTAATCTTCTTTTTTCAAGGAAAAACAATTCTGGTGATTCGGGAACACATTAGAAATCTTTCTGGTAAGGATTTGTTAATATATTAAAGACTTTTAATCACTTTTTACCTTTAACAACACTTTTTGATAAATTCGACGTGTCATCCCAATTTTTTCAATAATAATTGCCCACTCTGTTTTCCATTAAATCTCCAGGCACCTTAACTTCAATGTTGTTTATATACATTTCATCTTGACAACAATTTCCTCAAATAAAATACATCACTACACCTAAACGTTTGACATTTCAATAAAAATATAGTATTAATTTAACAGTAAACAAAAGCTTATTTTAAATATACAATCTCCATATTATACCTATACTCATTTTAAGGAAAATTCCTGCCATAACAGTTTTAAAATTAGAAACAACTATTACCATGTTATGTGATATATAATTCCAATCAATTAAGTTAAACATCTTCAGGAAAATTTAAATGTAAATGAAAATGATTAAAGTGAATGGATACAAGGAATTCAATAATTATGCGAAACAAATTAGATAAATTAAAAACGCGGCGTTAACTTAATTGATATGGCATGTGAAAAATGCAGTTCTATTAAAAACTTATTCTAAATTAACAATTTTAAACATTAATATTGTATTTTTGCTCTAGGCTCCTCACATACATGGTTAGCCTCATTACATATTCCCCATAATAAAGAAGGCTGATATGTGGCAACAAGATGACTTCTCTTATTATACCACTCAAAAGTTCTAAGAAGCAAAAATATCAAGAAATTAAAGAATTAAAAACGTGATATGTTAATTTGTAGAAATTAAGTCAATATATTGTTAGTATACATTTCTTTTACTGTCTCTATGCATGTCTTAGTTTTAAGTGTCTTTCTATTAACTTTTAACTCGTATAAAGATAATATTTATTTTATTTTCGTCTTAATAATCTTCCTCTTATATAGATTTTCGTTTTATTTCGAACTGGTAACTACCTTGTTAAATGTAAATATTTATCATAGTTTTAGTATTTTATTAATATGTGTTTATTCTTTTGTAATTAATTGAGTTTCTTTGTATATTTATTCTGTTATAATAATTTTTATATTTTGTAAGATGTTTTGGACTATAACATTGTATTACTGGGCTGTTTTCTGAGTTCTAAGTTTGGTTATTTATTCTGGTGCTAGTTAATATAAAATATTCTGTTTGATATAGTTGTTTTGCTTGGGGTTATTTTATTTAATCTCATGTTGATTTTACATGCTTAAAAATCTTTATAATTTGTCACAAGTAATCGTTGTTTTATATTCTTATAGATGCAAGCCTTTGCTTAATTAATATATACTTTCTTTATAAATGCATATCTTTTCTTTTCAAATCCTTCACTAATCTTTATTAAATTCCATTCCTTGTTAATATACATAACTCCCCTATAATAAGACATTTGTGGCTATATATTTTAATATTTCATAATACATATTCATATAATATCATAATAAATTATTTATTCATTTTAATTCTATATCTCCCCATGTTATATATTAATTTTTTCTACCTTTATATATCTAATCCTTGTCCTATCAATGAACTGTTCATCAACCCTCTATTTATTTATTATACCTTTGTCTTACATTATACATTGATTCAATCATATTTGTTTAGCTTTAAGCATATTTATTAGTATTTATTTTCCCCATTAATAATTTTATATTTGTTATATGAGATCAATTAAATAATTGCTCCTTCCAAGGTTATTTTTATACCATTATAAGTGCATGTTACATTGCTTTGTCTCAGAATATTTAATTTTTCAGTCATTGTTTATTCGTTTTTTAAGTTTTTATAAGTCTCAGCTATGTTAATTTCTATTTATTGTAAATTATTTAACTTGTCTTTTAGTCGTTAATTATATTTTGGATTCGCTAAGTGTTCTCTTTCTTTTATATATAATAGTGTTTAGCATGTCTTTGTTAATGTAAATTGTTTGTGTGTTCAGTTTGATCATTAGTAATACATAATCATTTCCCCATCTTAGCTTTGTTCGTCTTCATTATTTTAGAACACCGAGATTCGTTTCTTTATTTAAATATTAATTTTTCTTCGACGCACCTTAGGTATGTTAATATTGTTATGGTTATATGTATGGAACATGTTACCTCTACCTCGTGTGATATGCATATTTTTGATGATAAGTGTGTGTGTAGTTACAGTTTTTGTATAAGTGGGTGAACAATAGTTGATTTGTGTGTTCAAAATAGTATTAAAGAAATTGTTGCTATCAAAATATTCATTCATAATAGAATTGTGTGTGGTTTCTTCTATGTTTATTCCGTTATAAAAGGTGTCATCATGTTTAGTTGAGCTTTGTAAAATTAAGTTAGAGTCCTGAAAGTAAATGTTCTTAATTTGTGGTTTATTTGTAAAAGTGTGATGTATATTTTTGGTAGTAGATGTGTTATTATTTATTTTACTTCTCCCCATCATTAGGATTTTAAAATTATTATTTTCTTGAGTAATGCTTATTAAAAAATTGTAATATTCTCTATCATTTATTAGAAATTGATTATGTGAATTAACTTTATTTTTGCATCTAAGCGATTTGAGAGGCCTTTTATCAGATAACATTTTGATTGTGTTTTTGTTATGTACATTGTTAATACTTGTGTTTCCTAACATCTCGTTGTTTTCCGGCGTAAGTTGCTCTATTTTATTGTTATTAATGATTTCGAATTTTCGATCTATGTTTGTTATTAAATTTTCATTAAAAGTATCCATTTTGTGTGTTAAATTTGTTATTAAATTTTCATTAAAAGTATCCATTTTGTGTGTTAAATTTGTTATTAAATTTTCATTAAAAGCGTCCATTTTTTGTATAATCCTTTCTTTCATTTCAATCTGACCCTCTGTTAATCCCTTTATCTCTCTCTTAATTTCCTCTTTATCCTGTTTAAGTTGATCTAGTTTTTCCTTATTTTCCTCGAATTTTTGGTTAATGCTTGTTTCTAGTTTTATGTTATGTTCGGCCATAATTTGTTTAAAATTTGTTAGTAGGGCCGTGAAAGTGTTAGTATCCATAAGCATCTCTTCTTTTGGAACTTCTGACTGGGCTGTAACCGTGGGAACATCACCTTGATCCTCTTCCTCCCCAATACCTTCTATAACGTTCTCCTTAGATTTACTTCTTGTTCGTCTGTCCATGTCGTTAGTTTAGTTGTATATATTTCCAAATCAAATAGTGTTATTAGGTGTTAATTTAAACCTTTAAAAATAAATTGTTATCTTACAAAATTATACTTGTCTTAATTCTTTATTTTTAGGTTTTAAATGTTAGTTACCAAAACTATAGCTCCTTATACAATTATACTGACAAATTCCTTACTCCTGAGTAGTAATGCCTTCCTAGTACATAGAAGAGCCACTAACAAAAATACAGATTTACAAGTACAAAAAAAAAATCTTATATAACTTAATAATAAAACATTTTGAATACAGTTCTTCCTAATTTGCCTTCTCACAAGTTCCTAATACGATAATCTATCAAACACGTTTAGAACGGCCCCACGTTGGGCGCCAAATTGATAAAGAACCCAAAGGTCGTAAAATAATACAGAACCTATATAATAGAATATAGTAATACTGGATTTAACAGTTGTCAAAGTTGACAATTATCAAAAATGTAACAAATATGGTTTTGATTACTATAATGAAACACGTGCTATAGTAATTTATAAGTATTTATAGGGTATCTAAAACATGAAGTGACTAGCTCAGTATATAAAGAACAAGATTTACGTAATGTCGGTTCGGTGTTTTGATAGATGATAGTTAACCATACAAGCAAAGTTATACTAAGTGGATAAATTTTTAAAATAGTAAATGTATAAAACAAGAATATAAATGGTATATATCACAGGTTTAATAAAATTCTCAAATCACAATTTAAAAAGGTGAGTATAAATAGACATTAAGTATAACATTAACAAGTAAAAAACATGAGAAACAATGAAATATAATAATGAGGTTAAGTGTACTATAGAAATTGTTATAATTCAAATGATTATATTAGGAAATGCGAAAACAGAGTAAAAAGAACTGTACTTTTCGGTTACTAACGGTAAAGTGTACTATTGCTAATAAAACTGAATTAAAAATAACGTAAAAACAATCCTTGAAATGTAACTATTAAAGTTTTATATTTTAGGAGATTATTCAGACAATACTTAGTTTTAAAGCCGGTAGTTTCTCCGTATGAGTAAAAGGTGTCCAAGTCTTGGTACACTAGGAACAGGTTATAGGTGTTGGAGTTGTGTCGTTCTTCGCAGTAGTGGATCCGGGTAAACGTCCCTTAGATGTTAGAGATTTGGATAACTGAACTCAACGGGTTCAAAATGTAGTAATCTTCTTTTTTCAAGGAAAAACAATTCTGGTGATTCGGGAACACATTAGAAATCTTTCTGGTAAGGATTTGTTGATATATTAAAGACTTTTAATCACTTTTTACCTTTAACAACACTTTTTGATAAATTCGACGTGTCATCCCAATTTTTTCAATAATAATTGCCCACTCTGTTTTTCATTAAATCTGCAGGCACCTTAACTTCAATGTTGTTTATATACATTTCATCTTGACAACAATTTCCTCAAATAAAATACATCACTACACCTAAACGTTTGACATTTCAATAAAAATATAGTATTAATTTAACAGTAAACAAAAGCTTATTTTAAATATACAATCTCCATATTAAACCTATACTCATTTTAAGGAAAATTCCTGCCATAACAGTTTTAAAATTAGAAACAACTATTACCATGTTATGTGATATATAATTCCAATCAATTAAGTTAAACATCTTCAGGAAAATTTAAATGTAAATGAAAATGATTAAAGTGAATGGATACAAGGAATTCAATAATTATGCGAAACAAATTAGATAAATTAAAAACGCGGCGTTAACTTAATTGATATGGCATGTGAAAAATGCAGTTCTATTAAAAACTTGTTCTAAATTAACAATTTTAAACATTAATATTGTATTTTTGCTCTAGGCCCCTCACATACATGGTTAGCCTCATTACAATATATATATATATATATATATATATATATATATATATATACATATCATATATATACAACTTTGTTGTAAAAATATGTTGTGAAATATAGATAGGGATACTTAATAAATGAGTTTTTTAATTGACAGACCGCTTGCCCGCTTTTAATTTATTTTATTCAATATATTACAGTCGATAATTTCGTTTAAATTATTTATATATATATATATATATATATATATATATATATATTTACACTATATACATTTATTTTTGAATCTACGACTTATACTAGCTAGCATAAAACTATTGTTGAGACTGGTGTCTCTTGTTAAAGTATGATTGCTATGTTTATGTTTAAAGTAGGACTGTGTGTCTTGACGTACGACTGTTCTGTTTTGTTATTGCTTGTTATGATGTTACGAATGAGACTGTTGTGCTAAGATTGTTGTATGATATACGACTTGACAATTGATGGCTTGAATGTGATGATTCACGAAAAATTAATCCCAAAGTTTAACATTTTTTGTTTAGGAAATCGATTAAATCTTTGAATATTGGTAATGTGGATGTGGATGGTGAATTTGTTTCCCATTTTTTTATAGTAATAGTATCAATTTTTGTATTAACTTTATGTATTAGCAGATCATCCCATTGTTCTGTAGGACGGTCCAATGATTGCAAAGCACGTTTGTGCTTTTGAACCCTAAAATTAGGCGAAGTGTGAGATGATTTTCCTTTGTCATCGTAGGTAACGCAAATATCGCTTTTACATAATTTTTATTATCGTACCTTTCCTTTAACATATTCCAAGCAGTACCATAATTTTCACTAGTGATAGATAAAGAGTTTAATAATTCACTTGGATCTCCCTTTAAAGCTGATTTTAAATAATGAAATTTTTACACAACTGGTATTGAAGTATTGGCGATTAAACAAGAAAAAGTGTCATGAAAACTAGTCCAATCTTCGTATGATCCTGAGAAATCAGGTACCGTTATACGAGGCAGACGTATATTCGATTGAGTATCCAAATTTGATGACTCTGTAGCTTGTTTATGTTCAACATTAACATTCGAATTCGTTGATATCATTTGACCTACGATATCAAAATACATATTTTCGAAATCTGCATATTCTGTATATTCGCATTCTACTTCCAATGTATCTTCAATTTGTGCTTGAATATTTTCAAATTTATCTAGAAGTAGTTCTAATTTATCCTAGCGGTGCTTAAGCTTTCCTAAAACGATGTCTTTGTCTAAAAACATCATTTTAGATGTAATCAGCAGATCTCAATAAGGAAGGTTTTAGCTTTGTTCTTTGACTTTTTAAGGTTTTTAAAGTGAGAGGATTAATTTTGAAGCAAATAACAATTTTTATGATACTGATCGGTAAAGAATAAAAAAAAATTAAAGTTAAATATAGACTTACTGTTGTGTTGGTAGCAGCTTGAGCTATCGATGGCCATCCGGCTCTCGAAGGACCAAATTATAAATTGTTTCTTGACCCACCGCTCACGAAGCCTTACTTTCATATAAACTGGTTATTTATTTTGGTTGGTGGTAGTTATATTGAAACTTGATGTGCTTTCTGAATCTTTTATTTATTTAGCAAAAAACATTTAAACCTAAGCCTTTACTGTTATATGAAACTGTATGTCTTTTGTTGTTAATGTGATACTGTTCGATATGAATATTATAAAGAGAATGTTCAAGTAGGTAAAAATACGACACGACCCCTATAAACTATTACATAATTAAATGCGTGTATTCGTTGTACATTGTTGACGTCATAATGCGGAATTTCATAATTTCATAATGTTAAATTCGTAGAAATTGTATTAATCAACTTAGTGTATTGCAAGGAAACTACGATGAAACTATTGAGATGAGTCCATAAAATAACTGCAAATATAAGTATGCGCCAAGTACATCCGTTTACGTTGAGCGAAGCTTTTCAGCATACGAGCTATTACTGACTGATCGCGGGAGATTATTTTTAGTTGAGAATTTAGAAAAACATTTAATTGTAAATGTTTACAATACTATATAAATACAAACACTTACATTTTTTAGCTTACATATTCTTATTATTATTATACATGTATTTTGTAAAATTTCGAATAAAATATTGATATACTACATATTTGCGGTATCTCTAAATTTATATTGACATTATTTAATATTTTGACAATAATTTAGTTGTGTAACTATAACTTAAACCTTACACATATTTTTGCATATTTTAATAAAAGTTCTGCATATTTTCATCGAATTTTGGAAACATATATGCGCATATAATACAGTTTTCATGTGCATATAATAAGGAGTTAGAATTCTTATTTATAAACTTTGCTACCCCTTAAAAATGTGTAGGCAGCAATACCACAGTTGGAACTAGGACGTGTCCTAATTCCGCCCCTGGTCTACAAAGGCTCCTCGTAAAACTTGCCGGCCAGCTCAGTATAAAAACGCGGGAGCGTCGTGGGCCAACACAACGCAAGATCTTAAATGGGCACCACTACGTTCGGTCTGGCAAGTTTCTAGGTTAACGTAGAACACCCTAGGGCCATAAGGGCAATAGATCACTAAGGGGGTGTTCGGCTACCTGGTATACCAAATCTACAAACACTTTTGCTCGCTAGGGAAATAGGTAAACAAACGCAAACACAATATTAACAGAAAGAATAAATTTATTAAACAAACCAATAGATTCAAATAATAACAAAGTTACAATCTGTAAACGCAAAAGCGACTGATTAATTAAAATACTACTGTAAAGTGTACCCAAAATTTGATTAGTTAAGACTAAGTGAAAGAGAGTTAAACGTGATTAAAGTTATGAGATCTGGCGTTTATAGTTCCTCAAAGCTTTGAAGTACCTAACAATTTAAACGTTACACACACAGTTTTTATCTATAGTAAATTAAAAGAAAATACTGTGACAATATTAAAACAGAAGGATTCACAAATTGGAAATCTCCAAATATTACAGGGCTCAGCCCGTATATGCAAAATGTAACAAAAGAGAATATCAAAATACTAAGTGTTGTAAAGCGACTTTAAAAGTGGCAAATGAAACAATTATCTTAAGATAGGATAAGAATTAATAAATGAATAATAACAAAAGTTTAATTAACAATTTTACGTTACCAGATAAATTAATTAAAAAAAAATAATATAAAATTGAATCAAATTTTAACATAAATTAATCGCAATAAAGCCACTAAGATCGGCTGGTTAGATATAATAAATTATTATACGTAAAGATAAATTATTTAACAAATTTGGACAAGAGAAAAAGTTAAATTTACGAAAATTATGTACAAAAAAAAAGAAAGTAATTCAGATATCGACAAAATGGTGCCGCCAAAACGGAGCAACACGTGGTTCGAACAGAGAATACTGAAATAGCAGATATCCCCTGGATCTTCGTCCTGTATCAGGAAAATGTGACAATTAATTAAATATTCCACACTACCTTGCGGGTAAAATGTATGAGTTTCCAATCGTGGTTACCGAGGTTCCAGAAGCTCGTGGAAAATTGGAGCGCCTTTCCGCCGGATTGCTGCCTAAGACAGGATTTCCCGCGCAGTCACAAGTTCAGCATATATACTAAGCCGTAATTAACAGCCCTATATTAATAAGAAAAGAAAACGAATAAATGGAAGTTCAAAGAAACAAAAGAAAACGGAGTACGATGCTGTGGAAAAATTACAGCCGTCCCCATGTTTAAAACTCACCTGAAGCACGTGGTCGAAAAAAAACTACACTACACTAATGAATTAATAATGCAATTAAGTCAAGATAGACCAAAACCTGCCTACGCAGAAAATTATACTAGGTAAAAATAAATCTTGACTTAGGTTTCGAACTTCTGAGTACTTCAGAGCTAGCACGAAAAAGAGAGAGGCTCTTATTAACGGCTGAACGACATTTATATCAGAAAGTATACTACGTCATAGTCTCAAAAGAAACACTTAAAAAGAAGCGTTAGTATAAGCGTATAAAAGTTCCCCACATGTTGACTGCGCCGAAATGTTTTACGATACTCCGGGAATATATAGAGTCAGCCAAAGCATTGGAACATGATTAAAAATAGGAGGAATTAAAGTTTGAAAATAGCATAAGTTTGATCAATAATAAACCAGAAATTACAATAAAATAGAAATAAACGTAAATAATGAAAAATTATCGGACTAAGTAGACTAAGCGAGGTTAGTAACGAAGTTAATTGAATAAAATTCCCTGAATGTTCTCAAAATGATTTTTCGCACGTAACAACTTTCAACAAGCATTTCACAATATTACTAAGAAGGCTTGTAGTAATGACCTTAAAATCAACAAAAGTTAGTGTGAAAACATCGAAAGGCATAACGAACGAATTTGAAACAAATAAAGGTGTCAGGCAGGGCGACTCCTCGTCCGCGACGTTATTCAATCTGGCTCTGAGGCATGTGACAAGGAAAATAAACAAAGGTACGCTAAGAACACGAGGAAGACAGCTGGTTGCGTATTCGGATGATGAAGTAGTCATAACAAAAAGGAGAGAGATAATGGTCGAAATAGTGTAAGAAATAATTAAATAAGGGAAGAAATTAGGTCTGAAAAATCAATGAAACAAAAACGAAGTTGATGAGAGTTGGAAAAAAGGACAAAGAAAACAAAATTATTAAAATAGAAAACTTTACATTTGAAGAAGTCTAAAAAATCAAATATCTGGGTATTATGATATCACACGATGGAAATAGAGATGCTGAAATAAAAGAAAAAATTATGGCAATAAATAGAGCCTTTTATGCCAATAAGATATTGTTAAAGAACATAAATCTTTCTAAACCGAATAAAATAAAAATATATAACACGATAATAAGACCAGTACTAATGAATTCAACGGAAACGATGACATGACTAGGAAAGACGAAGAAAATCTAAGAATACTCGAACGGAAAATATTAAGAAGCATAATGGGACCAATTAAGCTAACTGACAATGAGTTTAGAATAAGAACAAATGACGAACTGAAACAAGAAATTAAAGGAGAAGATATTGTAAATAAAATAAAACAGCAAAGAATAAAATGGCTGGGGCATGTATAGAGGGCGGAAGAAGAATCCACGATCAAGCTGCTATTGAAGTGGAAGCCGGGAGGAAAAAAGAGAAGAGGTAGACCGAGATCCAAATGACTAGAGGAGGTAGTAGAAGATTTACGAGGAGCAGACGTTAACAACTGTCAGGAAAAGACAAAGAATACGAAACTCTGAAAAGAAATAAGCCAGAAGATATGAAGAGCTAGGATGGGGACTGATGCATCCCGCCATGTCCATTATATATATCTGCATATAATTGTCATGAGTAGAGCAGACCAATTTCCGGGCGCGCCATGTGCGCCGATGTGAGGATGATTATATTGCGTTGTGTTTTTCATTTGTACTGTGCATTTTCCATTTTATTTATAGGTACATACAACGCTGCTATAATATGTACTATTCTTATTTTTCGTGTGTTTATGCATATTGCTTTAATAGCAGAAAACCAAATGTATATTTCATTATTTCTGATAGAATAAATGTCTCTACTTCTATACTTATATCGGTAACAAGCTCATGTTGCGTCCCTATTCTATCGCATATTCTAATATATTACGAATTACACTCCCATACCGGCGCTAATGGCGCGCACGGAAATTGGTCTGCTCTAGTCATGAGTGATTGGCTCGAGGTCGCGTAAAATGTTGCATATCTACGAAAAACAGTAAATTCATTTCTACCATCTCAAAAAAACATTCTCAACAACGCCCGTATTCAGTTCGCACTAAATTATGTCCAGTTATATTCATCATACCACTGCTAAATATAAATTAATTAAAAAAGCAATGAAAAGGACAATACAAAGGATTATAAGTAAAGTATTTATAATCCTGTACGGCGTATGTATATTAAAAGAAGGATTAATTATAAATAAAATCATATTTTTTTATATTTATATTTCTACAGATTTATAAATTATTTACAATATTATCAATTTTAGGAACAATATAAGAAATGCCTAATATAATCTATTAACACATCAAACAAACTCAAAAATAATACAGAATTTATTTATTCATAAAATGAGAACTTACTATTCTGCTAAAATATTTCTAACAATATATTGTCCTGAACTACTGCGCATTATTTAACATTCTACACTTACCCTTAATCTTTAAATAGTATCACAGTCGAGATGAATAATAAACGCACTCAAGCCCTCATTAATAAACTCTGAATTATTAGTGAATAAGATACAAAACGAAAATATAAATAAATATAGTGATCAGTACTATATATAAATAATTATTTGCATAAATATTAATCTGATAGATATAAAATCAGACATTGTAGTTTGTGTTTTGTTGAACGAACGAGTTCCAAAAAGAAAAACAAAGCAATCTACAAAACGTTTTTAAAAGAACGCAAAAACAACAAACACTTAATATCTAAGAACACCACAGACACGACGACGGATACGATATCCATTTCGAACAAAATTAAAAAAAACAGACACTCCATATCTCACTCAATTATACGTCCACAAAAATGGTAAAAGAGTTATTTCCAGTTTGTCACACTGGTGGCGTTTCTGGAATCCTGACCGATTTTCTGGACCTAACGGAAGCGCGATGAATTATGCTTGAACGGATTTCACCTCTGAAGGAAGCTCTAGTAGAAGCTCTTATTGATGACGCTCTTTTGAAGTGTCCGACTTTTTCGTCGACGGTTGCGGATTTCCTGTAATTTTTTTGTGATTAAAAAAGTTTTTAAATATATCTACTTTAGTAATAGAAAAAGTCGTTTTAGATTAAATTTGTGTTTAAGTTTTTGCTTAAGAACTTTTTTAAAATCGTAACTCCAGATAACACGAACAAATTTTAATAAATAAAACTGAATTACTGTTCAATACTACTGTAATAATAGTAGTACATATGTTGAGCACTTGTGAAATTATTACACTATTAAACTTAAATAAAACACCTTATATTTCACAAACAATAGTATATTTACTATATGTACATTTCATGTGCACTGCACACATCGTGAGTAGTTACTAATTTAAAAGTATTATTTTTTAGTACATGTCTAGTAAAAAATATCTATTTTTTTGGTTAGGGGTGTAAAAATTACAATTATAAATGGTCAACAAATGGTCAAAAACATGCAAATAAAAATATAACAATAAAAATAAAAAAAAATTTTTTTTATGGATGTAGTGTAACAGTGTCTGCTAAAATCTATTGAAATTCCAAGAAGGACAAATTATGGGAAAGACCGTTACCTATGAAAACAACGCTACTATATTGTTATTTAATAGAACCCGACATGCCAAACACAGTCAGATGTCTTGTTTTTCATAGGTAACGGTCTTTCCCATAATTTGTCCTTCTTGGAATTTCAATAGATTTTAGCAGACACTGTTACAATACATCCATAAAAATTTTTTATTTTTATTTTTATTGTTATATTTTTATTTGCATGTTTTTGACCATTTGTTGACCATTTATAATTGTAATTTTTACACCCCTAACCAAAAAAATAGATATTTTTTACTTGACATGTACTAAAAAATAATACTTTTAAATTAGTAACTACTGACGATGTGTGCAGTGCACATGAAATGTACATATAGTAAATATACTATTGTTTGTGAAATATAAGGTGTTTTATTTAAGTTTAATAGTGTAATAATAGTATTTTTATAGGTATTATATCATTCTGGAGCTTCAAGAATCGCTGATATAAAATATTAAAATAATAATTTGTTTTTGAATGCAAGAATCCAAATATAATATTCTCACTACAAATGCGTTGTGCATATATAAAACATTCGTTTTTACATATTTCTGAAGAAATATGCCAAAAATTATATCAACGTGGAAAATAACTTACTTTTTCGTGCAGGGGAAATCTAAGAACTTCTGCTCTAAACCGAAATTTTCTCCATCTTGAAGTGTTTGAGGTAATTCGTGATCTAGAGTTTCAGGTAAAAATAATGATAAAATACCGCCTACTATTCCAATTATTCCTAAAATTAATAATGGCAAGGAAGGTGATACGTTCGCCTAGAAAGAATAATAATCAATAAATATTTTTAAACCATACATACAAGCATTCGTATTTACCAGATAAACTATAAATGGCGCCAAAATGCTAGCAACATAACCCATAATATGTATGAAAGCAACCCCTTGCGCTCTTACAACTGTAGGTAGGAGCTCTGCTGCGTATTGTAAGCCAATATTATAAGAAATATTAACAGCGAATCTCCCAATAATTGCGAAGGTGGCTGATGGAATACCTATACAAAAAGAAACATTATAAACGAAAACCTGATATATAATTAATATAAATATTGTAGTTTTCAACAATTAATATTATTTTCAAATTAGACATGTTCCGAGTGAAACACATAAATATTAAAACAGCAAAAATTGAATTTTACATTTACGAGTATGTGATTAAGTAACGTCTTAAATAGTTAATTATTCTAATTTAATTATAATCAGTTTGTAAATATCTTAGGGCAAAATGTTTCTGTTCGGAATATTTACTATAGATTAATACTTTTAGGTTTGCTCTGGTTCTCAAAAATGAAAATGTTTCTAAACCGCGTAGAACAAAATGCGCGAACACAAAAAATCCCTAATTATTCGAAACTATTTAGGATTTATAAATTAACCAGAACACAAAATACCATTGAACTATATACTACGTAACTGGAACGGCCTCTGTGCTTTTAAAAGTATATACATATTTGAGGCAGTCGCATAAAGACACCAGAGGGCTTACTATTTCCGTCTAGCTAGTTACTATTTCTTTCTAAGTAGTTGTCATTACCAAAACGTGTATATTGATAAAAATTGCTGAAAAGCCACGTCCATCAACGGAACCTACAGACGCGATTCGCTCTTATTGGAGCTTATCAATGTACGGTATCTCGAAGACGGATATGGCTTTTCACTTCTATACTTTGTGTATGTATAGTTAACATTCTGAACTTACCGCAAATGAGAATTAATGAATACTAAATCTCATTTTTACATGTAAATGTTGCCTTATGTGAACGCATTACATAAGGCGACATTTACATGTAAAAATGAGATTTAATATTCATTAATTCTTATTTGCAGTAAGTTCAGAATGTGTATATTGGTGTTTCTTTATTCATGGAAAAGATGTTCATAAAAGGCAAAAATACACGAAATTAATTTTAATTCATAATTTATGGGTTTTATAATTTTATTATAATTAGATAGTTTCATCAATAAACGTTAGTACTACTACAAACTATAAATTAGACTTTTCCTTTTATCGTTAAGTAAGTACCTTCGGGCATAAAATATCATTAAAATTAAAAAAATTAACCATTCTACGTCATACATATATTTTTAATCTATTATTGTGTTGTAATTATGCAACAATAATAATAATTAAAATCACAAGATTCATAGTATTACACTGAGTAAGAGTAAGATAACAAGCCCCCGCAATTGCGGGTTGCATATACTAGTCGATACTGTCTTTTATTTAAAACATTAATTACTTCATCTCCCTCTTTCTTTTTTTGAAGATGACTGAGATGGCGCTAGTCTTGTTACTACGCGTCCGCCCAACTTTACCCGCCATCACCATTTTACAACCTGTTCAGCCTAACTATATGAACTAACAAGTGTTCATTTGAAAAGTCAATCTAGGTTACTTTGAAATTTTGATATAATAAGACGCAAATATATTAGTATGTGTTTGTATGTATGAAACTGTCAAAATATACGACTTCGTAGGTTAAGTAGTAAATTTTAATTTACGACTAACTTCAAAATGTTCTCAGTAAATCACATGCTACTAGATTGACTTTTCAAGTGAACACAATATTTCCTATTTTGTTTACATGTGACAAAGTTAAGTTTTTTTTTTGTTTTGTTATTGTGATTTTGTAAGAACTCTGTTAATTTATATACTATTTTGTGTAAGAACTTGGATTATGCTTATTTTTTTTATTTACTTATATTATTTTTAATTTTAGTATTTACACATATACGCTGTAAATAAACATTTTTTCATCAACGATACCACCAATGCCGCAAGATCTCTGCTTAATTTGCGGATGTTATGAAGCAGAAGTAGAGAAAATGCATTATTTTCCCACAAATTTAGAAAAGTAAAATGTTATATCAATAACTGACCATAAATAAGTAGATCATTAGATTTATGTCAAAGCATTAGAAGTATGGGAATGAAATATGAAGAGGTGTCTACATAATTATAAGATTTGGTGCCGTCACTTTATTCCTTCTAGTAATATGTACATAGAAACCAAAAAATATGTTCGCCATTCCAACTTTGTATCCAAGTAATGTAGAAGAAAATAGAGGTACCTTTTATTATCAAAAATTGTGTTTGTAAAATATTAAAATTTATTTTTCTAAAGTCATCATTTAGTACAGTTGATATTTTGGTCATACGATCCAAATTTACACTGGATACATATGAAATTATGACGAAATCCCCAGAGCCGTCATCAACTATGGCAGATATTGTAATAAATAGAGCAGACCAATTTCCGTGCGCGCCGTGTGCGCCGATGTGAGGATGATTGTATTGCATCAGAACTAATAAAAAGCATTCAGTATGTGTTTGGTACTTGCTTAGGCTGCATGTAAGTGTAGGCATACGTAATAAAATGTCGTCGACACATAAATCGAGAAAACGACCGTTGTCAGACGAAGTGAATAAGTTTATTATGGATTTCCCGGACTTGATATACGATGACTCAAAAATTAAATGTTTAGTGTGCAATACATATCTAATGTGTTGGTCAAAAACACATTGTAAAGAACACGTAAGCAGTTCGAAGTACAATAATAACAAAATTAATCGACAACAATTTATACATGAACTATGTGTAATTATGATTGTGTGCACACTGCCGTTTACCTTGTTAAGTAATGATTCATTTATTTCATTTTGGAATAAATACGCGAATCAAACATTACCGACCACGACAACGTTACGAAATAATTTACCATCGGTGCGTAAACAGGTTGAAAATAAAATCAAAGCAGAACTGAAAAATAAAAAACTGTGGTTATGTGTGGACGAAACAATCCTTGGAAGACGCTTAAAACTGTAAGTGTTTTTTTAAATCCTCTGTCGTGCACACAATCAATTTCATACATTTTCCATTTTATCTATAGGTACATACAACGCTGCTCTAATATGTACTATTCTTATTTTTCGTGTGTTTATGCATATTACTTTAATAGCAGAAAACCAAATGTATATTTAATTATTTCTGATAGAATAAATGTCTCTACTTCGTAACAAGCTCATGTTGCGTCCCTATTCTATCGCATATTCTAATATATTACGAATTACACTCCCATACCGGCGCTCATAGCGCGCACGCAAATTGGCCTGCTCTAGACTAATAACAGTAATAACACAGCCAAGAACTGTTAAACTTATACCAAGTACACCTGGAATTTATGTAAAACCTAAAGATTCAGAGGTATATCTGATGTATCTAATGTTTATATTAATAATGTTTATCTTGAAAAGTAAATGGAAAAGAATATATAGGTGTGATAAATTTAACATTTAAAAACAAGTAATTATATAATAAATAAAATATTGAAAAAAGCAATTTTTTTAAATAGAATTACAAAACATTCAAGTAAATTCTGAAAATATAACTACTGTATAAGCTGTAACAAGTGTTCGTTTGAAAAGTTAATCTAGTAGCATGTGATTTACTGAGAACATTTTGAAGTATGTCGTAAATTAAAATTTACTACTTAACCTACGAAGTCGTATATTTTGACAGTTTCATACATACAAATAAATAACAAATAATAGGTATTTATTGAAAACTATAACAAATGTTGAAAATGTTGTCCTTCAAGATCAATGCACATTAAAATCCTCCGTTAAAAATTTCTGATGATATTCTGCAACATTTCTGGATTGTTATTAATTTCCATGCATTTCTGTTCGATTCTCTGTAGCATATCATTCAAATTCAATATAGGTGTTCGAAATATGTTATTTTTTAGATAAGGCCACAAAAAGAAGTCACAAGGTGTTAAATCGCATGAACGTGTAG
The DNA here is from genome assembly GCA_935421215.2 of Melolontha melolontha. NCBI lineage: Eukaryota > Metazoa > Arthropoda > Insecta > Coleoptera > Scarabaeidae > Melolontha > Melolontha melolontha. The sequence goes on from OW285235.1 coordinate 73,345,291, forward strand.
GCCAGGCAATTTCAGTATTTCGACTAATTATACGCTTATCAAAAAATTCTCTTAAATAATCCAAAGATTCTGCAGTACAGCGACAAGGTGCTCCGTCTTGTTGGAAATATGCCTTTTGTAGTTCATCATATCATAATGCAACTGATTAACAAATGGTTGTAAAATTTCTGTACGGTACCTTTGAGCAGTTAACGTTCCCTGAAAAAATATTGGCCCAATGATTCGCCTTTGGCTTATCGCTGCCCAAACACCAATTTTCTCTGGATGTAGCGATTCTTCATTAATTACATGTAGATTTTGTCTACTCCAAATTCTTGTATTTTGTGAATTTAGGTATCCCGTTTTATAAAACCATGCTTCATCAGTAAAGTTGACTCTTTGCGAAAGTTCTCCATTACTGTTCAATCTGTTCATATTTACAAACCAATTACAAAACTGTAGTCTACGTAGGTAATAAATTTCTAACAATTCTTGTACTGCTGTGACACGGCATGGATAAAGTTGCACATCTTTTTTTAATAACTTGTGAGTTGTACCAACAGAATGGTTTATTTGTTGACTGAAATGTCGAACAGATGTTTGTGCTTCATTTTCCATTATTTCTTCAACACGATTGACAACTTGAGGTGTTTGTTTCTTGACTGCTCCGCTGCCTGATTTTCTTAAGAGATTACCAGTTTCAGAAAAAGTTTTTTAAAGTTCTATCCAAAGTATTCTTAAATTGTATATAATCTATTACAAAATGTGGAAACTCAACTTGAAATTCTATCATGCAATCTTGAACTGAATAAACTCATAGACCATCAATTTTATTACCACTTCGAAAATAACCTTGGACTAAAAACATTTTATGTTCTAAAGTGAAAGCCATTTTAAAACTGAGAAGCAATTTATTTAAACCAGAATCAACGCACGATTATTTTATGCACTAACTGATATTTGTGATTGACATTATCAAATGTCATTTGGATTTACGTTTACGGAACAACAAACACATACTAATATATTTGCGTCTTATTCTATCAAATCTTCAAAGTAACCTAGATTGACTTTTCAAATGAACACACGTTACATACAATTAGTTATTATACAATTAAGTTATGTAATTTTAAACAGGGAAAAATTTTGTATGTAAACATGTAGGTAGTACACCAGAGGCTTATAATTTTATCTTCTAAAGGGATGGCTTTGTATAATAAATTCCCATTATGTTATTAATAACACCAGTAATATAAAATATACATTTTAAGAATTGTGTTATATATGCAAAAAATAGTTTTTATATTTTTACAAATGAATTATATTACACAATATCTATGGTATATAATTATTATGCTTCTAAATAAATAAACTTTTAGACATGCTTGGTATTTTTTAAAAACAAATCCTTTTAATTTTGTCATTTTTAATCATGTATGAGTAGAATAAGAAAATACTTATCTTTCTTTTTTATCTTATATTTAGTCAGATGGGGTCAAAATATATATGTTTATATACATATATAGATTTTGACTTCGCAGGCTAAATATCTATTAAAGATAGGTACATCATTATAGAAAATACAAAAATAATAAAGGGAGATACGCAATTCAATTTTCCCAGCATTTGCATTATTCGCGCCCTCTGACCCATCTTCAAATACAGTTGACCAGTTCAATTTGCCGAACTAAAATTTTGTATTGAGTTGGCTATCTCGACTTATCTCTGGCATTTTGCTCGAACCGTGTCCCTTACAGTTACGTATAGTATATAGTTCAATGCAAAATACTTATTTTACCGCCATCTTTTGTACAATTTTTAAAATCACTCATGAGAAGAACAGTAACCTTACTTGTAGAGTATCAATTTTTGCTTATGTTATTTGTTTACTACATCTTCATATCTTTATATTTGGGTTTTGTTCCCATTTGATAGATTTTTTTAAATTTTTCATTGTTGTTTTATATACCCCAAGTAACAATGTCAATACAATATACAATTTGTTTTTAGGGTGATGCTTTAAAAATTCAGCTGCATATATTGTTTGTAAAATTATTTCATAAAAAAATTAATTTAATTCATCCATATCGAACAATATACAATTCAATTTTAGCTTTTAAATGTTCAGAAGTCTCTGAATTTAGAAAATAAAACAGACCATGATATCTAAAACGCATGCGTATGCGAAACTGTTCGCAATAATCCAAGAAAGTTCCAGCTTCGAAGTAGGGACAGTAACGGACGATTTTGAATAATCCAGGATTATTTTCAAGTGAAACCAAAACACAAATTCATTTCGTCCGAAGTTGTACTCATCAAAACTAGAACGCTTTTAACGCACTGCGCATGAGTCGAACGTTCTGGAATGCTTTTTTTGAGAACCAGAACAAACCTACTAAATCACAATGTTGATTTAACTTAATATTGTAAATATTTTTGTATTTATATTTGATGACTTGTATTTGAGTTATTCTGTGATACTACTACAATGTCTAATGTGAAGGAATAAAGAACGTGCATCAAATTCTGCTTGGTGAGGATGCTTTGGGCCAGACACGAACTTATGAGGGGTACAACCATTTTAAAAATGAACGTATGTTGGATGATGAAGATAAGTCTTCCCGTTGTCCATCGACAAAACCAGGCCACAAAATGTGGCAAAGCTGTGTAATGCTATCCTGCAAGACCGAAGAAGAACAATCCATGACATTTGTAACATTGTCGGCTTGTCGTTCAGCGTTTATCAGCGTATTCTGTCCGGCGAACTCAACATGCAATCGTATTGCTGCGAGTTTGTGCGTGCCAAGTTTACTCAACATTGGAGAAAGCGGCACCACGTTCATATGTGCACAGAGGTAGAAGAAACTGAATAAGGGATGCGAAATTCAATACCAGAATCATTACTGACTACGTATCATGGGTGTACGAGTATGATCCTGAAACAAAGCAGTAGTCATAGCAGTGGAAGAAGCCATCGTCACCGCGACCAAAGAAAGCACGACAATTTCAAAGCAACATCAAGTCGATGTTGATTTGCTTCTTTGACGCTTATTTATTTATTTATCTATCTTTTGCGCTGATTGAGTCGAGCATAAAGAATTTCTCTCACCAGGTAAAACAGTTAATGGACAATTTTATTTCGATGTTCTTCGACGACTAAGAAAAAACATTCCATGCAAGCAGCCTGCCAAGTGACACAACAATTCGTGGATCCTACACGACAATGCACCAACCCACAACGAAGACGTCAACGAAGACGACGGTACTATCCTACCCTTCCTACTCCCCAGATCTTACCCCTTGTGACTTCTTCCTGTGTCCGAAGTTGAAACTGAAGCTCAAGAGGCGCAGTTTTGAGACCATTCAGTAGACTTCGACCGAATTGCAGGCAATGCTGAACATGTTAACACGCAAAGACTTCCAGCATTGCTTCTAGTCATGGTCGTTGAGGTCGATGTATTCATGCGGAAGGAGAGTACTTTGAAGGGGATGATAGTGAATAGGTTGTAAGAACAATTTATTGTGTTTTTTTTTCATTCCAGAGATCTCTAGGTAGTACCTCATATCACTATATTTGTATAACAGTAAATAAAATACAAAATATCAATCCAAAATAATGCAAATAAAAATATACAAATAAATGTACCTTATCAAAGCTGAGGAAATTACCTAATGGTATTAAATCCTGTAAATCTATTTCTCTGTCGCGAATTGTTTCAAAATAATTTCAAAAGTTACTAGTCAAAAGGTTAAAACCACTAATAGAAAAGAAAAACCTGTTTCAGGAATTTCATTTGGCGTCAAACAGAGTGCATCGTATTACTGACACACTTGAACGTACACTTAAAAATAGCAATCATTGCTCTCCAATCCTCTTAGAGATAGCCCAAGCATTTAGTAAGATCTAGCACGAATACCTGCTTCGCAAAATGGACAAAATCCTTCCGAAATAATATGTAAGGATTTTAGCATCATATGTCAATAGACTTCCAAGAATCAAGTACCTAAGTGGATAAATATTTCGAACTGAAAGAAATAAGATTATTATGATATTTGAAGTTAACTAAGACCTTACTAGGAAACTTAAAAGAATATGTAAAATAATAATTAACGTGGACCGGACATTAAAAAATCAAGCTCAATTAACTTAAATATATTCATGTAGATTGTGCTAACAAAAAAAAAGCAAATAGAGTTGCTCATTCTAGATAGTAAAGAATCAACAGTTTCACATGAGATAATGCTAAATATTTTCACATGATGTTTGACACCAAAACTTGGAAAGTGCTCGAGAATAAATAAAAACAGAAGTTGATTTAAAATACAAACAGCTGTATTGGTTCCTTGGTAGAAATTCTAATGTGTTAAATTAAAATAAGACGCGGATTTACAAGAAATCATTTAATAAATGCACTATAACGGACGACAAGAAGTGAATTTATGATTTTGGTATGCAAACCAACCAACAAGTTTCGGAATGTCTTCGATGACCAGCCGGTGATATGGTGGGTGATATTCACTAAAAATTATATCTGAACGGGCAAAAAGTGAATAAACAATATTCTGTGGATATTTTTTTGCGAAAGAGCAATTCTTGGATTCTGCGCCACAAAAATGCGCCGTTCCAAACATCAACACTTGTATCTAAATTTTTGACAAAATATTAAACTAATTTCGTTGACCAAGCGCCTATTCCTGCAGATACCCCGCGTTACCTTTCCTGTTTCCCAAATCAAAAAAGAAAAACAGAATTTGAAGAAGGAACTGAAGATTATATTAGAAAGTGCCTATAAGAAGTGTTTCGACGCCTGGATTATTCGCTTAAATAAGTGTATCACATCAAACGGTATCTATTTTAAAGGCGTCAAAATAAATTTGTATGATTAAACCAATATTTGATGTATTATAGAATAATTCGACAATTGAGAAGAAACTAAAACATGCTTTATTATTATTAAGACAATGAAGTTCAGAGGTGTGGAACCAACTTCATAATAAAGATTGATACTGATACCTCTTATCAAATAATAAATATTCATAAGTCTACTTTCATCTGACTCTAAACGAGGTAATAATTCATTAGAGAGGCAGTTATGTGCTACTTTCTTGAGATTTGTCTTATGCTATTCATGTTGCAAAACATGACATTTCCATACACTGAATACACAATATTATAGTCTATAATAACTGACTTAAAATGTTCTATTCTAAATTATACTTTATATCTTTTTGGTTGAAAAATAATTAGAGAACTTTAGTGGGCTACTACCGTACAGCTAATGAAACTTTTAGAATATACCAATTATCAACAATATAATACATATACTGCAACAACTGCTTGAGAAAATATTGTTATAAATAGTTCTTATTAATTTGAAAATGTCACAAGGCTGCCAAATTTCTTAAAACTTGTCAATATCATATAAAGTTGAATGTCAAAATGACTTCGTCAAATATGAAATTGACAAATTTATATAATTTCCTAATTCAGTACCTTTAACGGTTACAAGGGATAATCAAAAACTAAATTAATGTAAATATGAACAATGGGTCGGAAACATAAAACTAGATTTGTGAAGAACGCTTATGCCTTTTTCTATTATAGATTTCCCCGTTACAGAGAAGTGTTACTTTAACGAATTGTAATGTGATGCGACACTAACATCTCTGCATATTTTTGCAGATACAATGTTACTTGAGAATGTTACAACGGCAATTTCCCAAAAAGGTAAGAGTGGAATGTTTGGGACAGTCTGTCGAAGGCAGAGATATAGATATGATAATCATCAGTAGTAATATAACAAAGCAGCAATGTTGCACTTTAATTGAAGCTGGAATACATGGTAGAGAATGGATAACCGTGTCCACTGCTTTGTTTTTAATAGATCACCTTATCAGAAGTCCCAACCTAACAAAAATAATGGATTTCTACATTGTACCTTGTTTAAATCCAGATGGTTATGAATATACTCACACACAGGTAAGAAAATGAAGTGCATAATTATTTACATTACAAAATGTATAAGAGAGTTTTTTTAGTTAAAGGAAAGAGCTTACTATGTATCATGATGTTATAACAGCCCCACTATTTGCTTGCTCAATCGCATTCGAGCAGATGTTGTTATTTCCGTCGTTATTGTGTCTATTCATTAATAAATTTTATTTTACAGTGGCGTGTAAGACGGAATATACATTTATATATTATTTCGTTACATCCGCTAATTTCTAAAGTGTCTCCCCGTTCTCTTCTATAGGGGATTGTTTGTGGTTTAGTTTCTTTCAGTGTTATTTGGTTACAACATTTAGTATTTTAAAAAATCCGTTTTATATTATTATATGCATTGTATATTTATCCTATATTTTTTCATAAATATTATGTTTAATTTACTACCATATTTTTTAAGTAGTTTTCGTTACTTCTTTTTAGTCCATTTCTCTTTGTTCTTAGTATTTCTCTTTATTTCATTAACTATGGAGAATTCTCGTAGGGCAACCATAGTAGGATGGTTTAGACTCCATACAGATTGCTTGCATATTCGTAATGATACCGAGATATTTTGCAGTGCCTGTTCATTAAGCTTAAGGCGTCCACAAAAGTGTAATTTGCAGAGACATGTTTCTTCGAAAACTCATTAAGATAACATATGACCATCTGCACCTGACAATTTTAACGAAGAACTGTGTGAAGCTTTCATGGCGGCCAATATCTCATTCAAAAAGCTTAACAATCCAGTCCTCAAGAGATTTCTTACACGATATACTTATCGTCATATACCAGATGAATCTACTTCACGTAAATACCACTTACCAAAATGTTATTTGAGAACGATATCCGGTCATTATCTTTGGGTAAGTGCAGACGAAACAGCGGATGTAATGGGACGATATGTGTTAAATGTAGTTGTTGGTATTCTTCTGCACAGAGCCGATTGAAGGATCTATACATTCGAAGTAAGGTGCACTTTTGCAACATTTTAATCACGCTTCCATAACCAGTTGTGATATGGAACGGAAATTTTCTATTTTTTAGAGACGTTTTAACATTTAAAAGAACTAATTTAACACGTCATATACCAGATGAATATACTTTACGTAAATACCATTTACCAAAATGTTATTTGAGAACCATTGAAAAAATACGAACCAACCTATCTGGTCATAATCTTTGGGTAAGTCAAACGAAGCAACGGATACAATGAGACGATATGTGTTAAATGTAGTTGTTAGTATTCTTCATCCGACAACTTCATACCAACCATACTTAATTGCAACTAAAATATTGCCAGTCGTAAATGGTGAAACAGTTGCAGAAGTAATTGATCAATATATTCATAATATTCTGTCATCGAAGTACGAAGTATTGAATACATATATTATATCAATTCTGCACAGAACCTTGAACAAATTTTAGTTGTTCATAGTAATGTTTTACACTTTCAATGTTTCACAGAAAATACATAGTTTGGAGTTTGTACTTTGTAAATTATTTTTATTAAAAATTCGATACGCAATTCGCTTGTCAGCATTACTTTTGTTTCAGCAGTAGTTGCTGCCGGTTACCAAACCGTTTATTACATTCGCTCTGTTGTGAATTGACAGATACATATTAACTGCATGTGTAGGTATGTGCCACTTATGCAGTCGCCACACGTATGAAATTGTGCGAAACTCCACGGATCGCTTACAGAAATAAACCTATTGCGAATACAAGGCAGACGCCTATGGGCTATGAATCATCAATCGCTCGAGTCCGCTCTCTAGTCATAACAAAATAATTTGAATAATAATTGTGTGCGTAAAACCTCACAAAAACATTTTTAATAATATAAGAATATTATTAAAAATCGGGTGTCAAGAACCACAATACAAATTCATATTTGTGTGAAAATATGTTTCCCGACATGCAGACACGTGTTTCATCTTGCTATAGAATCATAAGTAACATAATTCCGGAAAGAAAATTTGACAAGCAATAACACCCTTAATATGAGGGCGATTCATAAAATAAGTTCCGTTTCTGCTTAGTAAGCAGAGCAGTGAGGATATCAGCGCAATTGCAGCTATGCGGTGTAGTCTGGTTCAGTGTGAATCAGTGAGAGTGCTAGTGAGAGAACCGTTCCGACATTCTTTCGTTCTATTTTCGTCGTTTAAAGTGGCTGTTGTAATTTGCTGCAATTGAGAATTCCACCGACTGTGAATTGCGTAAAAGGCTGCTAAGATTCATCGTGAGTATCAGTATAGTTACAAGATGCCGTATCTTTCAAGACGGACCAACTAATGTTTATGATGAAGAGAACGGAATGCAAGACCTACTGTTGTGACGAACGAAATTGTGGGAATGTCAAAGACAAAATTCGTGAAAATTAACGATTCACAATCACAGAACTGAGTGCTTTTTTTCTTCAAATTTTGCATAAAGTTTTGCACGAGGTTGTTACTGAACATTTAAGTTATCACAAATTTTGTTCACAATGTGTGCCAAAACTTCTTACCAAAGACCATAAAACAAAGAGAATTGAATCGGTTTTCTAATATGTTACGGCGTTAAAGGTGAAGATTCCCTTAGGCAAATCGTAACAGGTGATGATACTTGGGTCGCCTATGTCAACGTTGAGACGAAAAGACAGTCAATGGAGTAAATTCGCTCTACGAGCCTACGAGGAAACCTTTAAAGTATCGTCAAACTTTTTTTGCGAGAAAAGACATGGTCACTGTCTTTTGGCACAAGAAAGGCGTCCTTCTGATAGACTTTATGGATCGAGGAACCACAATAAACACTGAAGTCTACTGCGAAACTTTGAAGAACCTCAGAAAGGTTATTCTAACAAGCGACGTGGATAATTAAGTTCTGTTATCGTTTTTATTTTTCATGACAACGCCCGTCTGCATACTACCGCTCGCACGGTAGGCCTACTAGATAGTTTTAAGTGCGAAGTATTTGAGCATTCTCCCTACAGCCCTGATTTGGCTCTTAGCGACTACCATCTCTTCCCTAACATGAAGAAATGGCTTGGGAGCCAACGGTTTGAGAGCGATGAAGAGCTGCAGAACAGTATTACAGCATGGCTATTTCACATGCGGTAGAGTTCTATGAAGAGGGCATTAAAAATCTGGTTCATCACTATGACAAATGTCTCGATCTTTAGCTTTAATTTGAAGTTGTATGTGATAGAAACCTTTCAATGTATCGGTGTTCGTTGTCTTTTTTAATAACTAAACGGAACTTACTTTACGAATCGCCCTCGTATATTAGAAAAGTAATGAATATACAGCATAGAAGAATATTCAGCGTCGGTCATTGACTAATGTCAACATCACGATCACCAAAACAACCATCCCTGTGTTCATGTTTTGTGTTCATCACACCCGATTTTGAATAATATTTTTATATTACTAAAAACGTTTTTGTTTTAATTTGTTCAGTTTTTCACTAAAACTATAAGAAAGAATAATATGACTATCTGCTACATGAAAGTAGTAATTTTCATATCATATTTTCAAAAAAAAACCTGAAAATAACAGCAATTGTCAATCGAACTTATCAAGAGCTATACTGAAAGTAATAATACCATTAAATATGTATCAAGATATTTGAACAAGCAGGAGGAAGTATCTAATCAGTAAGAATTAAAAACATGAAAGAATGTTACATAGCAATTAGATTGCACAAAGACAGCAAAAATAGAATTCGAATTAATAAGCAAAGCTTAACTTAATTGCATAGACACTATTTACGCCAGACTTAAAAAAATATTAAAAGTAAAATACTTTAGAAAGCTAAGGTGTAACAAAAGAAGAAAGTATTCTGAGAAAGAATGAACAATTGAGACTTCTGGGAGGCGTACATACAACTGAAAATTAGAAAGACCTCAAGAAGATAATCGTTAAGCTAGAAAAGCAAACGAAAGAAATATACCTACAAACGAATATTAAAACAAATTAATAAAAACATAAATAGTATAATACAATTACAGAAAATTGGAATAATTAGTGTCGTAAAATGTAGAAAGCATTTAATTCTAAAGGAATCTATCCGAAAAGTAATTTTTGCTTATTCTTATTTTGCGAATAAATATTTTAAAGACTGATATATTAAAAAATAGTTATAAATTTAATAAATTAAAATCAAAAGTAATTTATTTTAAATAATTTGATTCATAGGATAGATTGTGGAGGAAAAACAGAAACAAAAACGAATCCGAATCTATAGAATGTCATGGTGTTGATTTGAATAGAAATTTTCCTTTTAAGTTTGGGAGTAAGTGGTCTTTTTCGTTATTTTCATGTTATTTTTTAGATTTAATATTTTTAGATATACCTGGCAGTAGCAAAGACAAAAGCAGTTTTATGTATTGTGGAAGGTATGCACTTAGCGAACCGGAAAGTAAAGCGTTGGCTAACGTCTTCACTAGATACAGGAAATTAGTGAGATTGTATATATCATTACACTGTTATGGAAACTTGATTATGTTTCCTTGGGGTTATAGTGAAGACCACTTAGACGATAGATGCGATTTGGTTAGTATGAACTATAGTTTTGGCTTTGCATTTTCTACGTAAATATACTTAACAAAAACTCATTTTGAAAATACTCGAGACCAAATAACGTAAAGAAAACAATACACGCTAACATGAACATATTTGTATATTTCGTACGACTTTATTTCTCCGGATTCTCTTAAAAATCAGTACACGCTACATAATTTAACTGCTGTAGCAGCTGTATTATTGCAAATTCCGCATTCTATGACGCGGGATTCCTTAAATTGCTTAAATCACTGAAAACGCCAAAATATTTGACTATCAATGAAAATAATAAGTAATTTAAGAGTTAAAAGGTTCTGTAGGTGTCAAAACAAATAATTGTACAAGCCCAATATACAGGCTGTTCCATGAGATAACCGACAAACATATGCTACCAAGAGATTTCGTAAATTACGTACAGTTCTGTCAATGGTTACAGAACAATTTAGAACTTCTTCCGCGTATCCTTTTTACAGACGAGTCTCAATTTACTCTGGAAGGTATAAACAACACTCGGAATTCTCACACATGGGCTACTGAAAACCCAGATAAAGTAGTTTTGGTTAATCACCAACATCGTTTTTCTGTAAATGTATGGTGTGGGTTGTTAACCAATTACATTATTGGGCCACATTTTATCCAAGGAAATCTTACGGCAAATTATTATAGGAATTTCTTAGAAGATACTTTGCCGGGATTATTGGAAAATGTTCCACTGAAAACTCGACGCGGCATGTTTTATCAATATGACGGCGCTCCACCGCATTTTAGTAGGCAAGTTATTGACTTTCTAAATCAAAATTTTTAAGGACGGTGGATAAGCAGAGGGGGTCCTGTACTATGACCTGTATGTTCTCCTGATCTTTCGCCATTGGACTTTTTCTTTTGGGGTTACCTAAAAAATCGTGTTTACCATAACGGTAAGCCAAATACACGAGAAGAATTGATCGAAAGAAAAATTGCAGGAGTAGATTCCCTACGAAATGAACTTGCAGATATTAACTGGCAAGAGAATATGGCCCAAAGACTAGCAACACGTTCAGAAAGAAGAGGCGAACATTTCGAGCAATTGTTATAATATTAGTTTATTAGTTTGTTATGTAATTTCATAATTAAATACATTTCTGAAACAGTTTTCTTCTTTTGTTGAAATCTAATGAACGAAAAAAAAATTAAGCAAAGTGTATATAAACTTTTTTGTTCAGAATCACCTCTAGAACAAATTGTGTAAGTTTGTCGGTTACCTCAGGGAACACCCTGTATAAGATAAAAAAGTATTAGTTATACGTAGTGTAACTTTTACTTATACAAGATCAAGTAAATAAGAACTTTAAAGGAATCTAAGCAAACGAAAATGGGATAAAATTTATACAAATTGTTTTTGAATAAAAGAAATAAGAGTATATTAATTAGTAAGGGCATTATTTAGAAAGAAACGAAAGCATTGCCCTCGAATTTTAAAGAAAATGGAAATGTATTTTGTGTCAATAATCGCTGATTACAAAGATTTAAGAAGATGTTTGCAATTCAGTGTGGCAGAAATGCTTTCATCCCGGCCAGAACTAGTTGACCCGTTTAATATGCAGTTGAAAAATAAAATCAGGCAATTGGTAATTACATCCAATCAGTTATTAATGCTGATAAATCAGCATTCCAGCATTCCAAGCTTCTTCCAGAGAAAACATTTGTTTTATCTTAAGAAAAAACAGCTCCTAGCAAAAAAAATGTATATGCAACAGCTAACATTCTTGGTTGTGTTAATACTGATGGAAATTCTATTAGTAATTAGTAAAGCAAAAGATTCCTGATCATTTCAGAATTATTCTTCCACTGTATACTATGGCTCTAAATCTGATTGAATCGCAGAATAAATTTTTAAAAATTGCTTGCATAATTTTTATTCCTCCTAATCCTAAGGTAAAAATCTAAGGTAAACTTAATTGTAAAAATAATCCATCAACCTTCTCAAAATTAATTAAGTGATGTGATGTAACTATTCTGTTGGTAGGTTACACGTTTCCTGAACGCAAAAAAAGCCTTACTTATATTGGATAATGTCCCGTCACATCATCCAAAGGACGAATATCAAGGTGAAGCTCTACAAACGCTTCCGATTAATGTAACACGTCTCATTCTCAACACATACAAATGTGGTCTTCTTGGCAACAGCTCCAATATAGTAACATTAAAAGAAGCTGTTATTAATTTGATGTCCGGTTGGAACCGATTAGATCCTACAGTAATTTCCAAGTGCTAGGAAAAACTTTAGATTTTAATGATCAAGAAGACGAAGATGATTTACCACTTACTTATAGGAGAAATGAAAATAAAGTCAAATAGGAGAAATAAATTAATCATGTTATATTTTGAACACAAATTAAATTTAGTAACATATGGTATGAAGAGGATGTACAAGTAGAGAATATTGATGAAGACAGTGATAAAGGAGGAAAGATAAACTAAAGAAAATGAAGAAAATCCAAAGAAAGTGACTCCAGACAGTGATAAACATGCACTCAACACATTAATTCAATGGGTGGAATTAAGTGGGATTGCTTACAACTGCATTTCATTACTAAAAGAAATGAGAGAAAGAGCTGTTACGTAAAAATTGAATAAACATAAAAAATAAACCAATATTTCGGTTGTGTAAATATTCTTTCTACACTTTACAACGCTATTTTATTCGAATTTTTCAGGCAAGCCAGAGGTCGTGGGTTCGATTCCTACTTGAGGGCGAATTTTTTCGATGAAAAATTCGAATAAAATAGCGTCGTAAAGTGTAGAAAGAATATTTGCAATTACATTACTTCGCGAAAACGCAATTAATTTGTACATACATATGTATTTACTTTTCTTATATCTATTAAATGTAACTGTTAATATATTGGTCAGTTATTCGTAATAAAAAAATATTTTAGTATTTTCTGGTCTTCTATCACGTGGTGCTAGGCACTGTAGTTTTTTCAATGTCACCTTGTATATATATATACACTGTGTCCATAAAGTATGGACACAAGCCCGTAATAACGTTATTGTGCATTATTTGACAAAATGCAAAGATATATCGATTAATGTTTTCTATTAGCTATATTTAGATCCTACTATTTTGTTTTTTCCGTCGACCTTGAATAAGTTATGACGTCATTGATAATTTTTTTAAATGTCAACCCCATTTTTTTTATGGATTTTGAAAGCTTTTACAATTCTTTATTCCATGATTTAAACATTTTGGTGTTTGGTGTTAAATTAGAAAAGTCTATGCGACACAACCGGAAAATTTGGACGTTTTACGACAACGCATCATCTACGAAACCAGACTAATCACTCCCGAAATATTACAGAATGTGCGAAATGGAATTTATCATCGCTTAGGATTTTGTCAACAAAATGAAGGAAAACATTTTGAGCATTTGTGATAAATTTGATACTGAAAATGTCAAAAATAAAACAGAATTACAACACAGTTTACTCAAAAATTTTCTAATGGAACATACCAAAATTTTTACAATATCGATTAATAATTGTAAAAGCTTTCAAAATCCACAAAGAAAAAGTGGGGTTGACATTTAAAAAAAATATCAATGACGTCATAACTTATTCAAGGTCGACGGAAAAAATAAAATGGTAGTATCTAAATATATCTAATAGAAAACATTAATCGACATATCTTTGCATTTTGTCAAATAATGCACAATAACGTTACTACGGGCTTGTGTCCATACTTTATGGACACAAATGATTACTCAAAAATTTTCTAATGTAACATACCAAAATTTTTACATCATCGAATAAAGAATTGTAAAGGCTTTCAAAATCCACAAAAAAACTGGGTTTGACATTTAAAAAAATTGTCAATGACGTCATAACTTATTCAAGGTCGACGGAAAAAACAAAATGGTAGCATCTAAATATAGCTAACAAAAAACATTAATCGATATATCTTTGCATTTTGTCAAATAATGCACAATAACGTTACTACGGGCTTGTGTCCATACTTTATGGACACAGTGTATATATATATATATATACACTATAATTTCAACAACTTTAGACACTACATTTTAAAATGAATGAAATTGATTAGAATAATACTGCAATAGCGAGTATGTCGAAGAATTAAACTTTAACACAATACTAATTTTCAATAAAAATGGCTTAACTGACATAACTAATCAATAATGTACATTATAGGTAGATTGTGGATTTGCCTGTAAAGAAGCTATGCGAAAAGAATGTGGAATAGATAGAAAATTTAAAGTCGGATGCATTTCTAAATTAATGTGTATGTATGTAAGAAGCTTTTCCAACACTACAAATATTAATAGTAATTCATTTAGATTATACCAGCGGATGTACAACAGATTATGCAAGAGGATGTCATGGAATTAAATTCACCTACACAATAGAACTTGAAAAAGGTGGCAAAAGCGGTTTTACACATTCCACGGGTAAAATTGTTGAGATTGGCACGGAAGCAGTTAATGGCATCGCCGCTATGGTGAAATTTGTGAAAAAATATTATAAATCAAAAGACAATCCTAGAAAGCCAAGGTGTAGAAGAAGCAGATGTAGAGATAGAAAACGCATTAAAATATAAATGTCGTGTTCTAGACGTATGTATTTTGTGGTGTTTTTATATTCCTAAAAATTGTTTGGTATTAGTTATTTGTCTAAAATCTCGAAATATATTCATGTATCTAATAATTTTACCCAAGATTCTTTGAACTATACCGATGATGATATTGTTTAGAGGGTATAAAATAACACTTTATGTTATTATAGCACTAAGTATTAGATAAGTTCTATTTTGCCAAAAATTATGAAAACCACGTCTGTTCCGAAACGTGCAGACATCGATATTTCACTGTCATTACAGATCATCAATACATGATATTCGAACACAGACATGCATGAAGAAGGAAAGTGCTCTGTGGAATTCATCCAAACCGGAACATATCGTAAAGAAAAAGGAAATTAGTAAACACTATCCTTCAAAGGTATATCGCGAGAAAATAATTAAAATTAATTTTGGCCGAAGAATGTAGGCATGCGACTACATTCTTCGGCAGGTGTAATCTTGGTATCCGGAAATATACCGTCGTTTAAGCCAACTCAAGTGTCGGGTGTTGGTTTAATACTGAAGCTGACGTTTGTTAAATTTGGAAATTTCTTTGCTTTGTATTTGCCATACTGAGAAGTATTAGTTATTGTCAATTGGTGTTTAACATCTCTTGCCATAGTCGTACGTGCCTGTTTTCCATTAGCTTTTATTATTCACATTTTTTGTTTAGAACGCGGCACAATCTAACCTATTTTCTTAGTTGTAATTAATAAATTTTGACAATAAACATTTCGAAAAGTAATGGTATTTTGTTTAATTTTAGTGATTTTTATATTTACGTCGACAGTGATTACCGCATAGGACACTAATGTTCATTGTAGCGGTCGAAATCAAGTACAGTGGTGGTAACTTAACCAAAATGTGACACATGCTTCAGCTTCAGTATTAAACTGACATCCGTTACCTGGTATTTCGGCTGTAAGATAACCACGCAAAGAACCGTATTCAAATATATATATTACCACTATTTTATAAAATTTAAGGGTACAAAAATATATTGAATATATAATTGGATATTCACTAATCATTTAAAAAATATTCGTGGAATTTTATTATGCCCACAAATTCAACCTAAGACCGACCGTAGTACTCTAATGTCTCTCTTTCTGTTAGGGGGTCTAACCCTAACAGAACTGTTAGCGTGCTGCGTTAATTAAGGTGCAATGAATAGGATTTAAATTTTACTTAAAAGTTAACGATATGTTTCTGGATGCACTATACCTTACTTTCACGGTATATTAATAAAATGTACATTTAACTTTTAAATTTATTTCCATTTTGAGAGTCAATTATTTTACTTAGGTCAAGAAATATTTCAACTAATTATAATCAATGAAAAGTTATTCTTGAATATGTTTGTTTTATGTATCAATAGTTGTTTCACAAAAGCTTACTATTCCTTATGTTTTAGGAGCAACATTTACTTAATTCTTCTCTGATTCATACCTTGCAGTTGAATACCATTCACCACATCGCTTCAAATCTTTCACATTTATATTATCCAGATGTATTAAAGTTTACAAGAAGTAATAATAATTTGTTTTTAATTAATACTTGGCATATTAGAGACGTTTTGTTCCTGCATATTATATAACATTATTTAATGTTGTTTAATGTTATTTATAAAGTAAGCTATTGCATGAGGTTTTTGGTCGTGAAAATAACATGTACGCTCTTATACCTATCTTCAAATAAGTTAAGGTCTTCAAAATCTCCGGAGCAATTAAAAAAGATCTATGCAGTCCATAGTTATTATGGTTTAACACCATCAACAATATCTCTTCCTATCTTCAATGTTTGCTCTTGCATTAATAAAATATCCCATTAATGTTACTCTTAAAAATTCTTTGGTGTTATATGTTTTCTCGTCGACGCGCATATATCTATCTTAAGATAAATCAGCACCTTTAAATTTCTCGGAACAGTACCAGTCACTCTTTGGTCTCAGGTTCAATCACATATCGCGACCGAAATTAATTCGTGTTCAACTCTGAATATAAAAATGATTTGCTGTAGTTAATGCTTTTCATTCCTGATATATATTACCGACAAGGGATGACTTTTTCGGCTCGTACCACTCTGATTATACCTGCATTTTTCAACTCTTTGAATGTTGATTTAAAAATTTTAACTGTTTTCTAGTAATTGGGTAGCGCTGATATCAAATCTGCTTTTATTTTTTTTTTGTATCACGTAAGGTTATTTTTCAAACCAGTAAAATCAAAGAATATAGAAAAAACACGATTTATTTCATTTATAAGCTAGTTTTATATTATATTTAAAAAAATACAAAAATATACACATAGAAACTATTAGAAATAGTTATTTATTCTTTAGGCTTCTTAAAAAAAGTTTTCGTTTTCCAGAAAAGCTTCGTTTGGTTGTTTTTCTGTCATATTCAGCTAAAGGAAGTTCTGAAGGTAGTTTCTGGGGCAAGCAAATTTTTTTGTTTCATCCTAGACCCCAGTACTTCAGAAAGATCTTTTTAAAGTCCCAAATCTCTTACTAAATCATTCAGTTCGGCTTGTGAAATTAGCTGAGGTTGGTTTTGACCTGAGGTTGATGGTTCAAAATCACTATCCATCTGTACGGAGCCGGAAGTTGAAGAGGTTTCAATATCTTCTTGTAGTACTTTGGGGGGTATAGGTATAGGTACATGATCACTGGAGGAACTGGTCTGATAGCTGATTTAATATTGTTTTGGTACAAAATATATTTCAAAATTTTTCTATGCCCCTTAATATCACAAAGACAAAAGTAGCAATCTTCATGATGATTTTGCGGTTCTCTCCAAACCATCGGTATTCCAAAAGGAAGGCTTTTTCTATTCCCTCTGGTCCAATGTCTTAAACCTTCTTCACATACCTTACAAACAACGTGCGATGACCAATCTTTATCTTGATCTCCTAATTTGATTTTTAAATAAGCATAATATGCATTTTTCACAAATTCACCAATTGATCTCTTAAACTTTTTCAAGACGAAATATCCACAAATATAACAGAAATCATCTGGTTTGCTTTTGCAACACCGGCTAGACATATTTTTAAGCAATATTTATTTATCAAATACCACGCCCAACACAATTTAATTTTACTTGTTTAGTGATCGACACTCAGAGCTATAATGAAGTAAATGACATTAAAATATACATTTTGTTTGGAGTGATAAACTTGAAATCCTTCTTCGCAGTACTAATAAAGTGAAAGCATAATAAATAGGATTTAGCAGGTAAAAATTCCCGGAAATCTTGTCCAAAATTAATACATGTAATAAAAGATTAACATCAGGTAATGAGAGCCTATTTAACAAATTTCTTTAAAACCACAACAGAAAATAATTTTTGGGTTAATACCTAGAATTTGAAGTAGTACATTTATTTTAAAATGTATTAAAACGACTATTATAAGATTTTTTTTATATTTTTTTCTTTTTCTTTTGTCAAAAAAAAAATCTATGGGTGGTAGAGACCAACTGTATTTTAATTAGTTATTGCTATATAAAAACTGAGCTTAACAAACAAAAATCACGGTATCACAAATTTTATGCAGCCCTGTGTTATCTTTCTAGCATTGAGAAGAATGTGTCTAGAAAATTCACAAATATTCATTTAGGTAAAGTAGATTTTAGATCTATGTCAAAACAGGCCACAAATTATTTTTTACAGTTCTTTTGAAGTTTATTTTCTGCTAACTAATTACCAGAGAGCGGACTGAAGTGATTGAATGACCAATCGCCCCGATAAAACCTGGCTGTCTCACGTATATTATGCATGTTATAACAGCCCCACTATTTGCTTGCTCGATTGCATTCCTCAAGTAGGTGGCGTTATTTCCGTCTTATGAACAGTACATTGTGTCTATTCATTCATAAATTCTAATGTACAGTAGCTTGTAAGACGGAAAATTCATTTATATATTATTTCACTAGGCTTCGTTCAAATAATCGCTTAAAAAATTATATCCGCTAATTTCCCAAAATGTCTCGTGTATACATGCTGTTGTACATACATATACATTTATGTATTTATTGTTCTTGAGATCATATATTTTCTATTCTCTTCATCTGGTTTCGTTTGTTTCAGTGTTATTCGGTTTCAACTTTTAGTATTTTAAAAAATCCGTTTTATATTGTTATATTATATATTTATCATATAATTTTTTTGTAAATATTAAGTTAAATTTACTACCTTATTTTTGTAGTAGTTTTCGTTTCTTCTTTTTAGTCCATTTCTTTCCGTTCTTAGTATTTCTCTTTATTTTCATTATCATACTCATATTCATATTCATATTCGTAATGATACCGACATATATTGCAATGTCTGTTCATTAAGTTTAGGGCATCCACAAAAGTGTAATGTGCAGAGACATGTTTCTTCGAAAACTCATCTAGATAACATATGTCCATCTGCACCTGAAACTTTTAACGAAGGACTGCGTGAAGCTCGCATGGCGGCCAATATCCCATTCAAAAAGATTCACAATCCAGTCCTCAAGAGGTTTCTTACAAAATATACTGATCGTCATATACCAGATGAATCTACTTTATGTAAATACCACTTACCAAAATGTTATTTGAGAACCATTGAAAAAATACGAGCCAACTTATCTGTTCATTATCTTAGGGTAAGTGTAGACGAAACAACGGATGTAATGAGTCGATATATGTTAAATGTAGTTATTGGTATTCTTCATCCGATGCAACTAAAATATTGCCAGTCGTAAATGGTGAAACAGTTGCAGAAGTAATTGATCAATGTATTCGTAATATTCTGTCATCGGATAATAACTATAAAGACAAGATGCTATTATTTTTTACTGATGCGGCAGCTTATATGTTAAAAACAGCGAAGTTATTAAAGCAATCTTATCCCAATATGCTACGCGTTACCTGTGCAGCACATTTTTAAAGACGTTTTAACATATAAAATAACTAATTTAACACCTTGAACAAATTTTAGTTGTTGATAGTAATGTTTTACACTTTCAATGTTTCACAGAAAATACATAGTTTTGAATTTTGTTCGTTGTAAATTATTTTTATTTAAAATTCGCTTGTCAGCATTACTTTTGTTTCAGCAGTAATTGCTGCCGGTTACCAAACCGTTTATTACATTCGCTCTGGTGTGCATTGACAGATACATATTAACTGCATATGTAGGTATGTGCCACTTATGCAGCTTTCCACACTTATCAAATTGTTCGAAACTCACGAATCGCTTACAGAAACAAACCTATTGCGCATACAAGGCAGACGCCTATGGGCTATGAATCATCAATCGCTCGAGTCCGCTTTCTTCTAATTACTTGCTACAAGCGCTTAGATTTGTTTGTAAACAATAATTCTCTTACCGTCAACTTATCTTCTTTTATGTTGGGAGAAATTTCTTCTATTTGTTCAAATACGTACATCAACAATATTCTTTTACAAAATACAACATTATGACTGTTCGATAGCAGCAGCAATATACATTCAATAAGATTTAAATATTTTCAATGTTCTCATTTTGGCAAGTTGAATATAAAATTATGTATTCAGTTCATATTAAGTCTCACCTTTGCCTATAAAATTAATTATGCACTTGTTGAATATTGCATTAGTATTTAATTAAATTAAATTTATTTGTCTAATGTTCTATTCCCCTGATGGCGAAATAAATTGATTGCGAAAGGTCCAGTAAATTAGCTCAATTGGCGAACCGACCACAAAAAGTATAAATTTGGCTTTCATCAATCTAAATTTAGAATCTACCAATCGGCGCGTATCACAAGAAAGGGTTCTAGGTGAAACTACAACTTGGTTTTCGCTCAGAAACAATGAAATGGTACATTATCATGCAAAAGTGAAAAAGTTGCCAGCAATACGGTATTCATGCACTACGCCATGAATTCTGACTATCAATCGCTCGTCATTGATCGATTGGTCAGTTTCAGATATGTTTTTTCAATCCTCAATTTGATTCTTTTTAACGTCTGCTAATGATTTATAAAGACACAAACTCTCTGACTATCATTAGTGAAATCAATCGTTTGAGGTGTATTAAATGTATTGTTTAGTAATCAGGCGTACAAACATTTTATTAGATGCATTAGTGCTAGCTGTAATTTAATGGACACTACAGAGCTAATAGCATATAGAATATAATTCTTCAAATTATAAAAACGGAAAATTTGTAACTGACAATATACAAAAGAAATCGCTCTTACCGTACGGTACAGCTGTTGCGAGTATACTAAAAACACCACTAACAATCATCGATCCGAAAGCTAACCATCTTCGGCCCCACACGTCTAAGACCATCGTTAAAAATGTGTCTGCAGGGAATTCTGTTATCGATGCAATTGTAAATGTGAGAAATATATCCAAGCCTAAAGATCCAACATTTCTAACGTGGCCATCGAACGTCAGGGAAATTGCCATCCATATAAGAATTAACAATAAAGTTATTTTCCTTAAACGTGGTGTTTTAAAAAGATCCAATACAGAGTAGTTTTTCTCGTTTTCGTCTTCATTTAAAGCTTTCGTACAGGTATTCTGGAAGATAAAATAATTCACAATAAGTAATATATAACAAAATGATATTTATTTAATCAATATATTACTTCGAATTCCTTATATATAGCTTCATCTATATGCTTCTTGTTGATTTTTTCAAATTTTCTCAAGATACTGATGGCTTTGTCAATTTTTCCTTGAGAAACTAACCAACTAAAATAAAATTTGGTAAAATTTATCTTTAATCTAAATTAGTTTACTAACCGTGCTGATTCTGGAACGAACCAAGGTGTCAATAACGCAATTATTAAAGGTGCAGAAGTAACGAAGCAAAGTGTTTTCCAATCAGCCACTGCCAACGCAATCCATGGAAGAACTGTGGCGGCGAATGTAAAGAATATAGCGATTGACATATTTGCGACGAAAGTACGCCATTTTGGACCGACGTATTCCAACACTGCAAAATAAATAAATAAATTCAATTATCGCTGTCTATCTTAAATCCACAAAATTCATACTCAAAAATTTAAATTAAAACATTTTATTAATACAGGGTTATGATAAAGTAACGCACAAAATTCATAAAACGTACAATGTTCATTTTTGAAAAAAATGCAAATACACGTCAGGCAGTTTATTTTATTCCGCGTCTTTTAACATAAGTCAAAAAAATAAAACGTCAAATTTGTCAAAGTTATGACGTCATCAATATTTTTTTTAAATATGAAGCTTGTTTTTTTTTACTTTATTTGATAAAGCTTATTTTTCTGCATTATAAAGAATTATTTGAAGTAGGGGTCACATAAGAAAAAACTGAGAGAATTAATAAAAAACAAAATAAACTTTATTATAGTAATAACATTTAAATTAACTAAACAGTCCATTATACCAAAACGATTTCGTACAGGAATTTTTCAAACTGTGTCCCGTTCACTATCTGACATAGGCCAAGACGATGGTAGACCTGATTTACAGAGTCTTCGATCATCTGCGGAGTTATACGAGTCACTTAATATCTAATTCGTTCCATTAAGTCTTCTAAATTGTCTGGTCGGTTAACGTAGACCCGACTTTTTAAATGTCCCCAAAGAAAGAAATTAAGGGGGGTGAGATCAGGTGACCTAGGTGGCCACTCCATTGGTCCACGTCTTCCAATCCACCTTCCTTCAAACTGGTTATCCAGAAACCTTCGAACATTAAGACCATAATGTGGTGGTGCACCATCTTGTTGGAACCAAATACTGGGATCCAAGTTTTCCCTATTATTTGGATCCGGAAATGCCGCAATTAGATACGGAAGCACTGCCATACGAAGATGTTCCAAATATCGCTCAGCTGTTAAATTCCCACGAAAGAAATAAGGACCAATATATATTCCCCTGACGATTCCTACCCATACATTAATTTTTTGGGGGCGCTGGGTGTGTTTTGTCTGAATCCAGTTGGGATTTTCCCGAGCCCAGTAGCGACAATTTTGTCGATTTACTGTACCACTTACATAAAACGTTGCCTCGTCTGAAAATACTACAATATTAAGCAAATTTGGATTTTCGTCACAATGCCTCATGAAGATTTCACAAAATTCCAAACGTCTGTCCGGATCATCTTCTGAGAGTTCGTGAACAAGTAGAACTTTGTATGGGTGCAGTTTTTCTTTTTTTTTAAACTTTACCACAAATGACTGACTAACATCTTGTTGTAAGGCAATTTCTGCTGTAGTTGCGTGAGGGTTGTCTTCTAATGACAGCAAAATATCTAACTTTGCATCGTCGCTTATTCCCGGTCTTCCAGATTTTGGAGCATCACTTACGCTTCCTGTTTCATTAAAGAATTTCTATCCTTTCTCTTTCCGTTAAAGAAGCCATCATAATAAAATTCGTATGACACTAATTGTAAGACTGACACTGACAAACAGTTGTTTTATTACTAGGTAACTTTAAGTTTTAATTCTTTTAATATTTAGTTTCTTTTTATAAATTCAAAAACTAGTTTATTTTGTTTTTTATTAATTCTCTCAGTTTTTTCTTATGTGACCCCTACTTCAAATATTTCTTTATAATGCAGAAAAACAAGCTGTATCAAATAAAGTTAAAAAAAACAAGCTTCATATTAAAAAAAAAAATAGATGACGTCATAACTAACAAATTTGACGTTTTATTTTTTTGACTTATGTTAAAAGACGCGGAATAAAATAAACTGTTTGAGGTGTTTTTGCATTTTTTTCAAAAATGAACATTGTACGTTTTATGAATTTTGTGCGTTACTTTATCATAACCCTGTATATTTGAATATTCTACTATGTTTACTAGATTGTTATTAACGTATTTGTGCCTTTACACAATGATGCACATTCACGAATTTATAAACTCAGTGGATTAAAAGGTTCATGTTGCATTTTAAAAGATGAATCTCGATTTAAGATCGTTTAATCTTTACTATCTAGGTCATTTAAAACTAATAAAAAAAAATTAGGAATTTGAAAAATTGTAAATTGAGTAATAAATATAACGTGCCTTTAAAAACTTTCCTAATTAAAGTATGCTGTTTTTTAAGTAATTAAGTAATCAAGGATTGGTGCACATGCGAAGCTTTAGAAAACTTGCAATTCTGACAGTTGTCATACATAAATTCAAAGTATAAACGCTTATATTTGTTTAATTATTTTATTAACATTTTAGAGTTACAGCATAAAATATTTATTATTCAAAGTTACTATCGAACTGGCCAAAAATTAGAAAATGAAGATTGGGTTTATTTCACTAATCAGTGCTTACAGGATTTCCGGCAACAGTATCCTAATCTGGCAGTTATTTACGCACAACTGCAAAAACATTCAAGCTTGTATTATTAAATTTGGTGAAACAGCGGCAATAACTCGAATATCTGGCGGTGGAGTACCAAGAAAACGAAAATCGAATTGTATATAGAGGATACTCGTCGTCAAATGGACAACTCACCCAAAAAATCAATAGCAAAACTATCACAACAAGTTCATTTGTCAGTGGGAACATGTTATGCTATTTTAAAAAAGCACTTAAAGTTGTTTCCATATACAATTCAAGCAGTTTCAGAACTCAAGCAGATAGATTTTGTTACGAGAACACAGTACATAAATAGTAATAACATTCTCGACAAATGCTTCTTTTCGGATGAGGCTTGGTTCCATATTTCAAGATATTTAAGCAAGCAAAATATGAGAATTTAGTCTGCAGAAAACCCTAATGAATTTGTGAAAACGACGCCACATCCACAAAATCGAAATCGAAATGAATTATCAGAGCCGTTTATTAATGAACTTCATGATGATGAACTTACGGAAGGATATTTCCAGCAAGATAATGCACCAGCGCACAAATCTCGAGAAATAATAGCTTTTTTGCACGAATATTTCGATACAAGAATTATTAATTTTCTTCCAAATTCTCCAGATTTGACAATTTTAGACTATTTTCAAGACCCGACATCACACAATCGAAGAATATTCGTTATGCTATTGTGAATTCTTGTGCTTACATAACCCAAAAAATCTTAATAAATGGCTTTGAAAGCATGAAGTGTAGAGTTCAACTTTATCTCCAAAATAATGGTCAAAATTTCCAACATCTGCAAGCCAAGTTGGCCAAGTTGGATGCTTTTGGTTTCTCGTATGGTCTACTTCAACTAATATCTTCATATTTGTGTAAGTAGACCATTGTGTAGTTACATCTACTACAATGGTTTTCAATCCAGGCAGTATACTCCATCGTCAGGCGTTTCTAATATTTCCTTAATGATCTTATTATGCTATTAGATTGTAAAGTGCTAGCTTACGCGGATGATCTCAAAATATTTTCTAGAGTCTCGTAATTGAGCGATTGTAGAGAATTGTTACGTAATCTCCATCTGGTTAATCAGTGGCGTAGTCATAATGGAATAGCTTTGAATACTGACAAATGTGCAATTGTCTCGTTTTGTTCCCGTATGCTCTCGACCATATTCCCATTCCTAGAGTCGATGGGGTTAGAGATCTGGGTGTTATTTAATTTTGCCTTACGATTCAATAATCATATTCACGCATGGATTAAATCTTTGGGATTCATTATAAGATCTTGTAGGTAGTTTCGTAATCCTTTAACGTTAAAAACTCTGTATTATGCCTATGTAAGAAGCAGATTTGAATACGGCTCTCCTATATGGTATCCTATTTTTGAAGTATTTGTCTTTCAAGTGTGACGGTTTATATCCGGAAAGAGGCACTAAATAGGGGAACCTGTCCTAAAATGACATACTCCGGTAAAATGACATACTCGGCTTATTTCTTATATTGAACGCAAGATGTGGCAAGCGAGGCGTTTGGCATGTGTCTGCAGTTGCATACCACACATATTTCCAACGGCTGTTGATTTAAACCACGTTTAGTGCTGAATGCGAAGGTTTGTTGTAAACATACATCGAAAAGTTTTGTACGGCAGAGAAATTATCGTTAGTTTTCTTGTGAATCTTAAAGTTAATCTTAAAAACCGAAACGCCAACACGTAAGTATATATTTATGCTGTATTATCTAGTAGATATTTTTTGGTTTTATTGAATAATTAAAATGTATCAGTACTATTAACCTCATCGTGTAAATGCCGGTAAAATGACACACATCTCACTTCGATAAAATGGCTTACTATGTCATTTTACCTGAGCAGCATTTGCTACATGTTTAAATGCATATTTATCAATTTATTTTTTTTTTACATTTTAATTTAATAAGGATGAATCAAACATTTAATTATAAGATCTAATAATAAATTATTTTTCCAGAAACTATACTTCTAATGACCGTGTTAATTTTTGACGAGATTTAATTGGTGTGGACAATACATCGTCTCTTAATGTAAAAGATGTGTATTACGTTCCGGGCAATAATTATTTGCGTTTTATTTTAACATATAGTTTTTAATAATATTTGTTTCTAGTTTTATTATATTATTATCGGAATATGGGTAAAAACCAATTAAATCTCGACAAAAATAAATTATTCTTATTATTATTTTTCAGGCTATGGTGGGAGTCTACAAAAGAAAAAGTAATTGCCAGTCATGGGATAGGAAGAACATGCAGAAAGCCATAGATGCTGTGAACAATGGCGATGTTGGCTGGCTTAAAGCATCAAAAATGTATGGGGTACCACAATCTACTCTGAGACGCAGAGCGCACAATAAAAACAAGCAAGTTTTGGGAGTGGAAAAAAGACTCGGTCGTTTTGCGATCACATTTCCGTTAGGGCTTGAAGAGGAACTAAAGGAACATATAAAATTGCTAGAATCTCAATTGTTTGGGTTATCAAGCAATGAAGTCCGTCAACTAGCATTTCAGCTTGCGGAAAAGAATGGAATTGAGCACAGGTTCTGCAAGGATACAAAAATGGCAGGTTGGGAGTGGCTGCGTGGTTTTCGTATGAGACACCCAGATATCCCACTGAGGCGGCCTGAGGCAACATCATTTGGCAGAGCCCAAGCTTTCAACAAACCCCAAGTCAGTATATTTTTTACGATTCTACAGGACACCATGAAAAAACATAATATCCATTGCACTAAAATCTGGAATATGGATGAATCTGCACTCACTACAGTGCAAAAACCTAATAAAGTGTTTGCTACAAAGGGAAAGAAGCAGGTTGGTGCTCTTACCAGTGCTGAACGTGGCCAACATGTGACTATAGTTTGCTGTATGAGTTCATCAGGAGGTTTTATTCCTCCAGGATTAATTTACGCAAGAAAAAGGTGGAAGAATGAGCTTATTGATGGAGCGCCAACAGGAACTGTGGGACTTGTACAGGATTCTGGTTGGATGACTGGCGAGCTGTTTCTAAAATGGTTGATGCATTTTAAGGAGTATACAAATCCCACTTTGGAAAACAAGGTGTTGCTGCTGCTCGATGGTCACTCGAGTCATAAGCATGTCGATGTAATATCATACGCCAAAGAACATGGTATACTGATGTTGGCTTTCCCACCTCACTGTACTCATCGTCTGCAGCCTTTAGATGTTTCCTTTTTTGGCCGGCTGAAGACGTACTATGATTTGGAAGTGACAAAATGGTTGAAATGTAACCCTGGTAGGGTTGTGACCCAATACCAAATTGCTAGCTTATTTGCTCAGGCATATGGAAAGGCAGCTACCAATTAACATGCCTTAAGCGGCTTTCGAAACACAGGAATCTGTCTGAATCTTTTCTGAATAGTGCACTGACTACTGACAGAGTCATTGACGGAGTCGATGAAAACAGTCCCAGAGTAGTCGAGAATACAGCCACCACTACGAGTAAAGGTGATACTGCCCCAACTCAAGCTCAGAATTATGTAAAACCAATTGACTTATCACCAGTGCCATGTGCTTCTCAGTCCCGGCAGAGAAAAAGAAATCATGAGGGATCTCAATTACTCACAAGCAGTCCTTATTTAGAAGAGCTTAAGGCCAAGGCAGCGGAAAAAAAGAAAGTCGAAGAGCGTCGTGCTGCAATACGGGCTAAAAAGAATTTAGCTGCAATGAATAATGACGCAAATGATGACGAACCTTATGCAGATAAGGATGATCAAGATGCAGCTTGCCTATATTGTAATGGACTCTACAGTCAATCTAGGTCAAGGGAACTGTGGATGAGGTGCATGAAGTGCATGAAGTGCTCATGAAGTGCATGAAGTGCTCATGGCGAGTGTGCAGGACTATCTGCTAGAGCAAAAACCTTTGTGTGCGAAGTTTGCCAATAGGAAATGTTGATATGTCATTTTACCCACAGTAACTAGGATAAAATGACACACTGAACCTTTTGTTTAATATTAGAAAATTATTATTATTAATAATGTTTTGAGAAATTTGTTTGCAGTAATGGATATGTAAACCATTTGTAATAAAATATTATGTGTCAAGAAGGTTGTTTATTAAAAAATAACCAAATTGAAACATTTTTTGTTTAGCGTATGTCATTTTAGGACTGGTTCCCCTATACGTCTCTCCTGGAACACCATTCTTTAAATTCCTTAAGTGATAGAAGAGAACATTTTAGCGCCGGACTTCTCCTTAATTTACTAAATGGAAGCATTAATTCTGCGTCTTTTCTGTCACAATTGAATTTTTTGGTTCCAAGACATTTAACTCGATCGTCGGACACTTTCACCGTTCCCATCGCCAAATCCAATGTGTTACTCAAAGCCCCTTTGCTGCATATGGTACACAACCTTCACAAATTCTACCTTGATCCCTTCTCTCAGTGATTTGGAGTAATTCTGACCGCTTCAAATGTGTCTACGAATGTCATTTGTTACTTGTTTTGTACTGGAATTGTATTTCTTATTTTTATTATTTTCTATTATTTTTTAACAATTCATTATACATGTAATTATATCATGGTATACTGTATCTATTTATTTAGGTTATGGTTTGTCCTGTAATTGAAATATTTCTGTTGGACAATAAAGAATATTATTATTATTATCTGCTTTAGTATTATTTTCTTTTAATTTTAACTATTGTAGTAATTATTATTTCAAAAACTAATTTACTAATTATTACTCAAATTTACATGACATAACCAAACTATCAAAATTACACGTTTGTGGCAGATTACGTGCACTGTCACCAACTGAAAAAAGAACATGGCCGTCTCTAATGAGGAAAGTTTTTGAAAGCACGTTATATGTAGGTAAAGGCTGTTCACGAAAAAAGTTATAATGTCAGCTGTAACGTAATTTTAGTAAGACAACAGGTAGGAAATTTAATTTTAGTTCGAATCAAATTCTTGTTGTAAAAATATAATTAGTTAGAATCTTGACAAAACAAATAGAAATACGAAAAAAATATTGAGCATGCACAAACAAAATAAGAATATTTCTCAATCGAAATCAGTAACAACTTTAATAATTGTTAAATTAACGGTTTAAAAGGTACTAGCAACTTATACTCTGTTAATAGTTAATAGTTATAAGAAAAAAGTTCTTGAAAGAAAACTGGACCCAGTGAAAAATAAATGCGAAGATGGTAATTGAAAAGTATAAAGAAATACAAGCTTTTCCGCCCGTAATGTTGCGCGTAAATACTATGAATCAAAACCGTACTTTCGAAAAATTTAAAAAAATAAGTATTACGATGAATGTGTAGTGTTACAAGTCATGTGCAGATAAGTTGTATACAAATTTTCTTGACAAAACGGGTTACGTCGCGATGGACAATGAAACAGCTAAAAGTCTACTGTAGACAATTACGGAGGCATTTACGATCGGTACAATTAAACAACACTACAACGGCAATTTGACGAGAGAACGACTTTTCAAAAGTAGGCACTTTCGCCATTTTAAATACAGAGATCGATGAAGATTCGATACGTAATGTTGTGGGAGTTTAAAAAATAAGAAAACACAGTAGACATAAAAAATAAGCAGTGCTTGTGATAAAGGAGCCGTAACTAGTCAGAAAGTACGTAACTGATTTACTAAATTCCATTTTGGAATTACGTTGGGGTTTTCATCAGACTTTGATGAATATTAAAAAAATGTATTTGTACTGTTACACCCCGTATATAATAAGAACGTTTTAATTTAATTTGTAAATTACATTTCTTCAAATATATCTCAAATTTAAAATTAGACATTTTCTGTATATATTCGTTTGCACAGAGAAAGCCTTTCATTTGTTATCATACTGGTCAGTTGACCCTTCCAAGAAATCTACCTGATTAGACGTTCAATTCAAACGGCGCGCGGCAATTGGACACCAAGCACTCGATGTAATATATGTAGACCAGCGAACTGGAGACCAGGCAGATCAGATACCTTTTCAAAGCGACCCTTTGAGACAGGCGAATTCAGCACTTTTTAATGTTGGACGATCCCTCTAATGTTAATCTCTTTATTTCAATTTAAAATTATTGGCATCTATTTAAATACCCTTAGTTAAGCTACGCTTTAGAATGTAATGGTGCAAATGGGCTTAAGGATATCGTAAGAACATAATTATTGCTGATCAATTTTTTTAATAGTAAAAGTCTATATTTTTTAAAATTTTTATTTGGCCGAGAAAGATAATTCAGCACCGCATAACTTGTTAGTTTTTACACTAACAAGCTATCATAAAGTGCGCAATTGGCTAATCTAAAGTGCTCAATTGGTCGATCTCCGTTTGGTCCTTGGTGCTCAATTGATATGTCCGGCAACGATATTCATTGTTACCTGGGTGTAATAAAGTGCACGTCCAACTCAAGTATCTACGTTAGTTTTGATTTTTTTTATACATTTCATTTTTTAATTTATTTAATTAATTATGTATAGTTACATAATTTTAAAGCTTTTTCCCCAAAGAACATTTTAATGATATTTATGTCATCGATATCACAACTCTTAGCTAGCATTTCATTAAGTCATTATTCTTAGATATTGCAACTTCGATTTACCCTCTCCAAACTGGGTGGTAAACCAAGAACTTTTTTCCAACCACCAGTGTTCTCTTCATACTGTTCGAATAGCCGCCACGAACTACGCGCCCACGTGTCTACGTTTCAAAGGTAACTCTGTATTGTTCGATGCACGGATTATTTTATTTTACTTGCATTCACATTAATTGAATTAATTAATTTCTTTCCAGAGTAATTTTTGCATATTCATTTTTAATTACTTATTTGCTGTTCCCTGTATATATTATTACTTTTATTTAATTACTTTAATGCATTTTAAATAGCTCAATTTCTTATGAAAATATTAAATAAAAACTTTAAGGACAACTTTGTTGAGTTTTATTTAGTTAATAAGTCGTAATATATTTATTTCAGCATTTTTATATGCGTCCTAGACCTTTGATGCTCATCATCGCCACCACAATTATTTAAACATTTACGAATTTTTTTTTTGGATCGAAGTAGCTTTTACTTAATGGAAATTCATAACTAATGAAATAGAAATACTAAAAAAGAATTAAAGGACATGAATGATTCACATTATGCAATGCATCTGAGAGAAGAAGCCCATAATTTTAATCATAACTAGAATCTTACATACAGAAAATAAATCGCAAAAATTAAATTTACTGAAAATAATGAAAATTTTGAAACATAAAAACAATCAGGTAGACTTCGGTAACTCTCTTGTATTAGGCCTATTTTATAACTGACTTTTTTATTTATTTTGGTCCTCCCAATTTATGTTTGTACTCGGTAAACTGTGGTCCCTTTGAGTAATAAAGTTTACGTCTTGAATGGAAAGTGTCTACCATTGAACCATCCTTCTGAGTATAATTATTTTTTTCATATTTTCATTATAATATGCATTTAAGTTTAAATTTGTTTACATCCTTTAGATTTAGTTTGCAATACATCTCCAACTGAGGAAGACATTGTATGTCGAAACAATTGTTATGGGATTTTATCTCAATAAAGTGGAAATTAAGTAATATTACTTATTTATTTTTATTTATCTACAGCTAGCCCGAAAAGAACTAACACGAGCCACAAACGTCAATCTTGTAACAGTTTGGTGCTCCCACGTGGTCAAATACAAATACGACTTATCCCCATATAGCGTTCTCGTAACACAACAGACAACAAAATATTTGTAGTGCATGTATTATAGAAATATACACTACAACTGCAGATCAGTATACAAAAAACGAGTATTAAATCCAACTAGAGCAAAAGAATTAGAAATTATTTTTTGGTAGTTTTATATTGTGGTAGATCTTACAAATGTTTGATATGTAAATAAAACGATACTTTCGAAGTAAACATGTTGTAATACACAACACAGTCAAATAAAGAAATTTAAATATTAAAGTTGATCATCGTAAAAGTAACATGAAGAATTATTTGTTGTTTGAAGAACATTGTGTATTCGATGCTTGTCGAAGGGATTACTAAAATCCAAACAGTTTAGTATACTAAAAAACCAGTTTCATAAGGCACCATTTTGCCGCACGAGATCAGTTTAGAAAACGAGCCGCGATAGCGGCGAGTTTTCTAAAGAGCGAGTGCGGCAAAAGGCCTTATGAAACGAGCTTTTTATACTATTTTTTCTATTTTGTATTTTTTACATTAATAATTGGAATTATTTAATTTGGAAGTTCGGAGTTTAATTTTTATATAAAGCATGCAGTTGGTCACATTGATACTTGACATTGTCAAATTTAAATCTTGCTATCCGCGAAGTATATTATATTACATATTATTTATTAATTTTCGTTAACATTACTTGATATTTTATTGAAAAATATAAACATGAGTGACTTAGAAACTAATATATCTTGTTGCCAATTGTATACAATATAAGTTGTTTGTGTAGAGTACGGACATATATCATATCTGTCAAATGTACTAAATTCTTAAAATCAAATGACAGCAATGATATTTATTTCTGTATTCGAACAACGCCAACATTGAAAAATGAAAAAAAGCGTATCGAAATGAAGCTCATTTCGATACTGTTTTGGGTTTCATAATGAGTTCATTTCGAACGCAAAATAGAAAAAATATTGTTTGATATAAGTACTTAACACGATGCTGTAATCAAATTATTTACTATACATAGTATACACTATTTGTACTTTCACGATTTCTAGGTCAATGGGTAAATCACAGGTGATATGTGTATAAGAAAATTATACAATTTATAGTAAACAACACGGTAGTCTAGTCACGGTAACGGTATTGTAATTGAGGTAAACAAACGGACATTACCTGGATGGCTGTCTGGCAAAGAAGATGGTAGTACGACTGGTTAATAGCGAAAAATATTTTTTCTAGGGCCCTTTATAAAAAAATATTTTTCTTCACAGAATACTGCAGCGAAAATTTGATTTCCGTCACCAGTGAGAGAAAATCTCATAACGTTAACTTTCGTCGTTAGCGACGAAAATTACCTACTAATTTTCACCTACGTCTAGTCGCCTATTGTTGCTATATCGCGTCATTTTTAAATCACGTCAGTTTGTGCTGTTTGTAGCTTTAAAATGATTTCTGATTCAGAAAGTGCTTTAGATATTCCCAATACACCACCAGAAATAGTAAATCAAGCTGAGAAAACCTCTGCGAGCTTGTTACGAGAAAAATCGAGAAAGAGGTATGAAGAAGTCTATATAAAATTAATTGAATAGAGGGCTCATAATAGCGTAAATGCATATTCGGAAATTGTGCTGCTTGCATATTTTGCAGAATTGTGGGAAAATTTGAAGCTATCGACCTTATGATCTATATATTCTATGTATCAATATTTAAATCATAACTAATTTGAATATGATCAAGGTAATTTTTAATTGAAAATAAAGTATTACATATTTTTTTAATGCCGTAGGCGAGGTCGTAGAAAAAGTATAGTGTTTAACTCTTCGAAATAATTTTTTTAAGCTCGCGAACTGGTAAAATGTTCTTTCGGTTAAAAAAAATGTTACTTTCGTCACTTGCTACGCAATATACTATTTTTATGATAGAGAAATGTATTTCCTAAACATATAATAAGAGGTGATAAAAAATGAATCTCATACAATAACAGCAATATATATATCTCCACAAACTACGCCGAATATTTGAAATGTGTTTTAACAAAACACGTATTTCGAAGCAAAACAAAATTTATTTTTCGACGTGAACTCCCTGAAACACGATACAACCCACCAAAACGGCAGAAAAAAATTGATTGCTCAACCCGAAAAATACTGATTTACAGCGTCAACCTCAGCATTTGACCCATATTTTTTCCCCGAGATATTTTTTCAAATTAGGGAACAGGAAAAAGTCGCTGGGAGATCTGACGAATATGGTGGATGGGGAAGTAATTCAAACGTCAATTCGTTCAGTTTTGACAATGCAACCATACAACCATGTGAATCCGAGAGTTATCCTGGTGAAACAGTATTCTCTTTTTTGCCAAATGTGAACGTTTTTTTTTAATTTGTGGCCTTCAATTTATCTAGCAATTCAGCGTAGTACTGTCCGTTGATTGTTGAACCTTTTGCAATGTAGTCGACAAGAATTATTCCTCGGCTATCCCAAAAACGCAAGAAAGCATGCAGTAAAAACATGTGGTTTTGGGCAGGAAAATTTTTAGAGCTTAGCTGATCTGCCCCCATCCGTCATAGTCCCCGACCTTGTTCCATCTAATTATTACATTTTCCGGTTGCTGAAAATATTTTAATGGAGAAGAATTTCTCTAATGACAACTGAGTTCGAGAAATTTTCAAAAACTTTTCTACGCCAAAACCAGCTAAATTCGTCATCAAAGAATTCACCAAGCCACTGGATAAATACCAACAAGTAATTGCACATAATAGTATATTTAGTATTGGATAAAATTGTTCGTTTTATTAATAAATAATTGTTTCTTACTGGCACAAATTATTTAGACTCACCCTTATATATATTTTAATTCTATTTGTCTTCCATGAGAAAAAAATAGTAATTGGATTAATTCTACTTTTAATGTTTACCGTTGCTATACGCACAGGAAGCAAGGATAACATCATTACAAAACATTACGAATACAACTTCAACGTGTTCTGTGTCTCAGTAAATAACCAACACAAATAAATACTTCCATCTGTTAACGATAAACTAAATAAATAAGTAGCTATAAGATTACGATCTTAATTTATACAATTAAAAGTGTATGTGTATGATTTTGATTGATTATGTAATTGTGCATTTTACGACAGATATCGCATACATATGTAAATCTGAATAGTGAATTTTCTTTAACTCAAATTAATGGTTAAAGGCACATTTGACTTGATATTAAAGAACTAACAACTGTTAAAAAGCAAACATAAATTTTTAAAATGTAGGTCAAGATAAATTAGTCATATTACACATTCTCTCATTTAATTATTAAGTAAATTATTTGGCATTAACTGTGGTAGTATATCAAATTAATCGGAGGTTGCGTATTTAAAATAAATCCACTGGTTCATTAGTTATGCTTACGTCAACAGTATGTTTAACATGCAAATAAAACAAGCGTCAAAAGCTCTTTTAATGTAAACCATTCAATCCTCAGTTTCCTGTTGCGCAAAAAGGAAATATATATTTTACAAAAAGTGAACAACTATTGTATTTTCAATTACCGTAATTAATGACTACAATTTCGATTTTTTCATTCATAATTAAGTCGTGTTTCGTTCTACTATAGGCTCATCAGTGCATAATACCGGATAGACAAATTTCACAACACGACTACCTTACCACATACAGTCCGGATTACAATTTTCACATAAATACGTACTTGTATTGTATTCCCCGTATCCTATTTTTAATAATCTTTTTAATATTACTAAAAGTGTTCTTGCTTTTTAACGAATAAGTGACGCTTTTGTTACTCTAGATGTTTTCAATTGTTTTTGCTTTATTTAGTTATGTAAATTCCATTAAATAATATTCTCTGGGATGAAAAAATCTCCGAAACAAATAAGACCCTAATATACAAAACAATTGTTAAGAGCATAGTAACTTGTAGCTATGAAGTCTAACCACATAATAAACAGTAAAAGTTTTGTTGCTAACAAAAGTGGACTTCTACAGAAGAACTGCAAGTATATCTAGAAGAGACAGAGTCCGAAATGAGAGGATAAGGGAAATCATGGGAGTGCAGCATACAATAGTAGATGACATTAGAACGAAGCAACTTCAATGGTTTGGACATTTGCGACGGATGGCAAGTGATCGGCTGCCCAAGTAAGTGATGGACTGGACCCCACAAGGAAAGCGCAGAAAAGGGAGACCTAAAAGAACTTGGAGGTAAGGAACATTTTTTAACGTTTCGACAACTTATTGTTTATTGACTTCAGGAATGTGAACATAATTAATTAGAGTTAAAACGACAGTAACACATAACATGTTGAAATTTTAAAAAACATCGTTTAATGTTATATTGCTAATTTCTTATCTGAACATACTCTTTCGTAGGTATCGTAAATGTGTACTCATTTACGATACGAAAGAGTATGTTTACTTTTATAATATTTTAATATGGAACATTTTTTATTGTTAAATATAAGTAGATCTAGGATATAGAATTCAAACATAAACATTTCCAATTTTATAAAATATTTAACGCGTATTTTCAAGTTTAAGCTACTGTATAACATACTTTTATTAGCACATTCAAATTGTAAAACTTTCTTTAAGTTCTAAGAATTCCATACATTTGCAACATTTTTTGCCTACTGTATAATTTAGACCACTCGCTTTATTACCTAGGGTTATTAATAATCGTCATCTTTTTCCAAATTTATTTTAAACAATATGTAGTCATTGTTGAGATCTCGTTTCTCAGATATGTATAATCAATTTTATTGCTTTAACAAGGGACGATCCGGAACTCCATACTTAGATTTATAACACAATACTAAATTAGTAATGATATTTTATTATTTATTAGTTAAGATTCGATTTTTAAGATATTATCGTAAACCTTGGGTATTATTGCTTGTAGGTACAATTTCCACGAAGTAATAACACGACAATTCCCTGTCATGACGTCAAACAATACACGGTACAACCAATCTGCGTACATTAATATATAATATTATTGGGGTAGATACATCTTTTTACCTACTTGAGAAACAGTACAGAATAAATCAATATATACTCAAACACAGTATTAACAACTAGACACACAGTCTTACTTTAAACATCAACATAACAATCATATTTTAGCACGAGGCACCAGTCTCAACAGCAGCTTTATGTTAGTATAAGCCATTGTAAATCCAAAATAAATGTATATAGTGTAAGTAAATATAACAAGTGTTCATTTGAAAAGTCAATCTAGTAGCATGTGATTTACTGAGAACATTTTGAGGTATGTCGTAAATTAAAATTTACTACTTAACCTACGAAGTCGTATATTTTGACAGCTTCATAAATACAAATAAATAACAAATAATAGGTATTTATTGAAAATTATAACAAATGTTGAAAATGTTGTCCTTCAAGATCAATGCACTTTAAAATCCTCCGTTCAAAATTTCTGATGATATTCTGCAACATTACTGGATTGTTATTAATTTCCATGCATTTCTGTTCGATTCTCTGTAGCATATCATTCAAATTCAATATAGGTGTTCGAAATATGTTATTTTTTAGTTAAGGTCACAAAAAGAAGTCGCAATGTGTTAAATCGCATGAACGTGCAGGCCAGGCAATTTCAGTCTTTCGACTAATTATACGCTCATCAAAAAATTCTCTTAAATAATCCAAAGATTCTGCAGTACAGTGACAAGGTGCTCCGTCTTGTTGGAAACATGCATTTTGAAGTTCATCATCATGCAACTGATTGACAAATGGTTGTAAAATTTCCGTACGGTACCTTTGAGCAGTTAACGTTCCCTGAAAAAATATTGGTCCAATGATTCGCCTTTGGCTTATCGCTGCCCAAACACCAATTTTCTCTGGATGTAGCGATTCTTCATTAATTACATGTGGATTTTCACTAGTCCAAATTCTTGTAATTTGTGAATTTAGGTATCCCGTTTTATAAAACCATGCTTCATCAGTAAAGATGACTCTTTGCGAAAGTTCTCCTTTATTGTTCATATTTACAAACCAATTACAAAACTGTAGTCTACGTGGGTAATCAATTTCTAACAATTCTTGTACTGCTGTGACACGGTATGGATAAAGTTTTATATCTTTTTTTAATAACTTGTGAGTTGTACCAACAGAAAGGTTTATTTGTTGACTCAAATGTCGAACAGATATTTGTGGTTCATTTTCCATTATTTCTTCAACACGAGTGACAACTTGAGGTGTACGTTTCTTAACTGCTCCGCTGCCTGATTTTCTTAAGAGACTACCAGTTTCAGAAAAAAGTTTTAAAGTTCTATCCAAAATATTCTTAAATTGTATATAATCTCTTACAAAATCTGGAGACTCAACTTGAAATTCTACCATGCAATCTTGAACTGAATAAACCCCTAAACCATCAATTTTATTACCACTTCGAAAATAAGCCTGGACTAAAAAAATTTTATGTTCTAAAGTGAAAGCCATTTTAAAACTGAGAAGCAATTTATTTAAACCAGAATCGACGCACGATTATTTTATGCAGTAACTGATATTTGTGATTGACGTTATCAAATGTCATTTGGATTTACGTTTACGGAACAACAAACACATACTAATATATTTGCGTCTTATTCTATCAAAATTTCAAAGTAACCTAGATTGACTTTTCAAATGAACACTTGTTATTTAGATGACCGAAGATTTAAAACATCAGGGTCGTGATTCTAGTAACTTGGGTTGAAACATCACCGCCAGAGACCGGATACAGCCTTAACGTTGGTACATCTGCCCAAACATCCACCAAGTATTATACGAAGTATATTTGGCGGAACGTGTCGTAAATGGCAAACTATTGTTGGCACAAAAAATATTTTATTTTCTACATAATCTTCCTTCAATTCTATCGTTGGTTTACAATGGCTATCGAGAAGATGATAAATAAAATCCCTGACATGGGGTTGAAAGGTTTCTGACTGAAGGCAGCAATATTCCAGCGTTTTTGCCTTTCAAAATGAAAGAAACAGAATATATCTCTGTATCAGCCGATATTTGCATTTACCTCCTCATTCAATACAAATTTTCGCCCGCTCGGCCATTTTTTAAGGATCGGAAATAAACAAATCACAGTGAGCCTAATAACAGAGCATTTGAAAATGTAATTAGACCAATTTAGGGGCTACAATTGCAGACAAATGAAATGGTGAAGTGATGGATCCATGGCTCACCCACAGTTATGTAACGCAATTTCGTTTTTTGATCATCTGACAGTAAATGCGGTACCTTTTTCAAACCCAAATATTCTTGCAAAAATATTGAATACACGTTCAGTAGAGATGTTGACAAAGCTGAGCTATTTCGCGCACCATCAGTCAGAAACCTTTCAACCCCATGTCATGGATTTTATTTATCATTTTCTCGATAGCCATTGTAAACCAACGATCTAGACACTCAGCGTCATCCATACTCATATGACTATAACAAAATGAAGTGAACCACTTTCGAAATTTCATGCGAAGGGGCAGAATTACAGTAACTTTTTTTTTTACTTTTCCTCGATTTTCTCAATGTTTTAGTCTGGTTTTTAGACCTCCCTGGACGTTGCCCATGATTTCTTCTAACATTCCTAGCTGGAACCACGTCCTTGGTACTGCTTCCTTCTTGGCCGACGTTTCACCCACTCTTGCAAGAGACATCTTCAGGTTTGCTATTACTGTGTTGCACTGGAACAGCAGTAGTAACAGTCCTAAAGATGTCCCTTGTGACAATGGTCGAAACGTTCCCCAAGAAGGAATCAATGCCAAGAAAACGTTTCCAACCCGGAATCTCAGCAGCAATCATTCATGTTTTCTTCCACGAAAAAAGTAGTCGAAATCCCTTTTTTCCAACAATAACTATTTCACTTATCTACTTGACAAATGTCAAAAACGTATTAATCTTGCTTCAATTATTCATAGTCACTCGGTACTTAATTATTGTATTTAGAACATACGACAAATGTCAAAATTTTACTTCAAAAATATGATTATTTTTCAATGTCATCAAATTCATATTAAAATCACAATAAGAATTTAATTGAAGGTGCGATAGATAAAACTATAATGGATTTTTTTCAAAACAAAAAATCAAATTTATGCTAAATAAAGTAGATATTACCGATATTTTTTTATTAAACTGTGCATTAGTACTCTTATAATTGATTTATTTATGCAGCAATGAAATAAAAGTATGTGTCTCATATCTGTAATTGTGAAAGAAACAGTTCTCATATAACAATATGTAGTTGTCAGACATTTATTTCAAAATTAAAGCTTAACCCTAGAAGGTATACCGGGGTTACGAGTGACCCCAACAGAATTGAATCTTCCCACTTATATTCTTATTTCGCGCTTGGTGGCGCTGATAATTTAGGTAAGGTTAGTCGATTGTGAATAGTATAAACACGTGCAGTGAAGCTTACGTTGCCGGTTATCGTTTATCAATAAAAATTATTTGGGGTTGTGAGTGACCCCAGGATACGTTTGCATATTGTGAAATAATACTGTTTGTAATTTCGTGTGATAGAATATTTGTGAAACATGTCTAAAAAAACCGTTAGTGCTCTAGATCCGGACTTTGAAAAAACTGTCTTACAATGGTACGATGAAGCAGAAAGCGATATTGAAGACAATCTTGCAGAAAGTGACAGTGAGGACGAGGTGGAAGAGTTGTCGGAACACAACGATGACACTTCTTCTGAAGATGATGAGTTTGAAGAACGTTCACTTCTACGTGAACGAATTTTGAAGAGCAGAAATGGTTTTGCATGGAGTTCACGAGAACCTGCAAAAAGCAGAACGCCTTCAAGAAACATCGTGGTAGAGGTACCTGGAATAAAGAGTCCACGTGTAATTACCACAGAACTAGATGTTTGGGCCATTTTATTCACTCCTACAATTTTAAATGAAATTATAACTCATACAAATGAAGATATAGAAAGACAAGGTGTCAAATACCAGCCAGGTACGAAATACGTACATCCTACAGATAATGTATAAATCTATGCCCTATTAGGCCTTTTGTACATAGCTGGTACTCGAAAAGATGCACATCTATCTGTAGAACAAATGTTTTCTTCGCAAGGACCTCTAATATATAGATGCATTATGCCTGCAATACGTTTCAAATTCTTATTGAATTGTCTAAGATTTGACGATAAAGAAAAAAGAAATCGTGAAGACAAATTTTCACCGATAAGGCAAATATGGGAGGATTTTATAGAAAATTGTACAAAGAGTTACTCTCCTCACTGCTACGTAACTATAGATGAGCAGCTACTTGTTTTAGGGGCAAATGCCCGTTTCGTGTATATATAGGATCTAAACCTGACAAATACGGAATTAAGGTTGTATGTATGTGTGATTCGCGTACATATTACATGAAGTGCTATTCCATACATTGGAAAAAACACCAATCCAACCAACGAATCTGTTCCAATGTATTTAGTGAAAGAGTTATCCAAATCTATTCATGGAACAAATAGAAACATTACAATGGATAACTGGTTTACGTCTGTTCCATTAGCCAAAGAAATGCTTAGCAACAAAGGTCTAACAATCGTGGGAACAATAAGACATAATAAAAGAGAAATACCACCTTCTTTTTTACCTTCTAAAAACAAACCCGTACTAACTTCCGAATTTGCTTTCTCAGACAATTTGACGTTGGTTTCGTTTACACCAAAGAGAAATAAATCTGTCACACTAATCTCGACCATGCACGCTGACAAGAATGTTAACGAGGTTTCGAAGAAACCAGAAATTATTGAGTTTTACAACTCCACCAAAGGTGGAGTGGATACATTCGATCAGATGGCTCACAACTACACCGTATCCAGGAAAACAAGAAGGTGGCCACTTAGATATTTCTATGGGATGCTTGATCAAGCCGGGATAAATGCCTTTGTGTTATATAATGTGTCGGGTAACGCTAGCAAAGTTACCCGAAATAAATTTTTGCAATCACTAGGACTGCAACTAGCTAAACCTTGGATGGAAAGTAGGCTCTCCAAAAAGATATCCGGTAAACTGCAAAGTGAAATACGAGAAGTACTGGGACTAACACATATTCCAGAAGAGGAACAGCTTGGTCCAGGGCCAAAAAAACTGAAATCGTCAAGATGTTATGTATGTCCTCGTTCACGTGATCGAAAATGCAGAGTTGTATGTTATATGTGTTCCAACAATGTATGTAACGAACACCGTACTGATATTTGTCTAAACTGTTAGAGAAATACTTAAAGTTGCTAATGGCTTCACTAAATAAACGTTTTCAAAAAATTTTCTTTTATTTTTCCAAAATTAATTTCTGTGGTAACTGGTGATCCCAAGTATACGTTTTCAATTGTGTTATTTTGGTATACCTTCTAGGGTTAAAATATGTGCTTTTCTAGAAAAATGCTTTATGTGAAAATATAATTTTCCTTGATTAAAGGCGACTTTTTCGTATATTTAGTTTT
Organism: Melolontha melolontha; assembly: GCA_935421215.2. Lineage (NCBI taxonomy): Eukaryota > Metazoa > Arthropoda > Insecta > Coleoptera > Scarabaeidae > Melolontha > Melolontha melolontha. The sequence continues at coordinate 73,387,909 of OW285235.1, forward strand.
ACACTTAGAAAATAATAATAAATTTGAGTCACCTGAAATATCTACTGTTTAATTTTAAAATGAAATTTCTTCTGTTATTACCATATCATTCCTCAACATCAACTAAATATATTCTATAATACAAAAAGCAATAATAGTTCCAAAGTTCAATCTGAATATTATATTTTGCTTGCCCCTACAAACATAAAGTAGCATTTAATATTCGAAGAAACAAATTTAAACTTTGTTTCATTGTTTTAAACTAACTCGTTAGTGTAATTTATTGGGATTATAAATTAATTATGTTATGATACGATGAAATTTAATGATCTACAACCCTCAGGTATGGGCGAAATTAAACTTTAATAAACTGTGGGTGAACAACGACTTCGTTAGTAAGTTTATCTACTAGTACTTCCATATCATGTATCCTGTACAACAGGATATGACGACCGATTGTGGTTTCGTACAGTAGTTCATCCGTTCAAGTTTGGAAACGTGTTATCTTGAATTTAATTATTTACATAAAAGGTGCATATTTATTATTTCTTTATTCTTAGTGATTTCATTAAAAATTAAGACAAATGTTTATCGGCTTTTCTAAAATAATCGTATTTCTATGAGATGATAGGAAAATTTTAAGAAATGAAACGGAAATGGTTAATGGGACTGTGGTTATGATAAAGTACAGTGGATGAATATGAATTTAAAAAAATTCCAGGCAACCAAGATAAGGATTAGACGAAAGCAGAGATAGAAAGTGGTTCGGAATATACATTTGCTTTTATGAATGTAGATATAATGGATATAAATAGTTCATTGATTCATATTTTGTAATGTATATGTGTTTATAATGTACTGAATAAAACCAATATAAAACGTCTGTACCGGATTTTTCTAGAAGCCCCTACATCTTTAAAGAAATCTAGTATAATTGGAGAGTGATTCAAACTCGCTTATTAGAATACCGTTTAAAGTAATATCCCGTTTATTGTAATAAAATTAGAAAGACTCGTTTCGACATCATTCAAGTGTTAACAAAATTGTGCGTTTAAAGAATACCGCTTAATGGAATAATATCCTTTATAAAAATAATGGTTAAACTATCATTTCGTGAAATTTTACCTGATAAAGGAATAATACACATGACTAGAGACCGGATACGATAGGCCGATGACTCATCGCCTACAGGCGTACTACTGAAAATTTGTATTTTTAAAAAGTTTTTAATTTTATTTATATAATAGGAAAACAAACGGGTGGTGATCTATAAAATATGAAATACATTTTTATTTGTTCATTTTGTAGTTCAAGTTGAGTAAAGGAGTATTAATATTAACTAGCAATATTTTCTCAAGGTTCTCTTCTGCAAAATTTGTTCTCTTTTAATGAAATACATCCTTGTAAATAGAAGAAGTCCTACATCGTAACTGGTTATAGGTGCATCCTGGAAACATTCTTTTATTTCAGCATATTTAGTAGTTAGATTTTGAGGCATTGCCCCTTACACAATTGCAGCAATGTTATTATTAAATCTGGATTTCTATTAAAAACTGCGTCTAACTCTTGCCGAACGCCACATCCGATGTCACTTGGAATATTTTTCAAATCATCATTTAATTTAAGATTTTGATTTTCAAAATAAGTGATTAGTTTTGGAAAGTTTGCAAAGTGTTCCTGGTAGAAATTACAACTGATTTTTAAAATTTGGAATTTGTATTAGTTGCACTTGCACTCAGAAATACTTCGAGCATCGTCATTTAAACATGTAACAAAATTTTGTAAACTATCGAAATTTTCTGCATAAAAACTGGTAGCTTCCAACCATGTTCCCCATCTAGTTATTACTGGAGCGAGAGACTGTGACAAAGATGGAAGTTTTTCTCTGTAAAGAGCTACTCTCAATGGTGCTTTTCTGAAAACTTTTTTAAAAGCGGATACAAGTCTATCTACTTTCGGAAAGGTGTCTCTGATTTATTCACAGATTCTGTGGAGAGCCTGTACTCAACAAATAATATGCAGCATATCAGCATATTAGGATATGTTTCCTTTAATAGTCTGTCTGTTTTTAACATATATGCAGCACTTTCACCGACAAATAAAAGTATTTTTTCTTAGTACCTGTCGTCCTAATGAAGCATTTGGTGCATATTCTCGTAAATGGTTTTAGCTACTGTTTCCGCATCAACATTTATATCTTTATATCAATCATTTATAACTTTTGTTGCTGTTACACATGCGTCATATGGAATAGTTGGATGTAGTACACTAGCTACAACATTTATCACACAACGTCCTAATATATCGACAGTTTCGCCGGCATTTATCCACAGGTACTGATTTGAAAGATCGCTTCTAATGCGTTCTACTGCTTTCGTGTAGCACTTAGAAACATAATATTTACGTAAGGTGGATTCATCAGGAACATTTCGACCAATATATTTTTGGAGAAATGTTTTGAAGGTGGTTTTGTTAAGTTTATTTAATGGAATATTTGCTGCCATTAAAGTTTCACAGAGTTCTTCGTTAAAATTGTTAGATTCCAACGGATTTATTTCTGTGTATGTGTTTGCGATGCTAAGTGGCGTTTTACGTGCGATTTCTTGCAATTCTTTAACGATATTTTACAGACTTTGCAATAAATTTCGGAATCACTGGCAATGGACATACAATCAGTTTGACTCTTAATTCAACCCGCCATTGTTTCACGATGCCATTCTCGACGTTGTTCCATATCATGTCCGAAAAAGTAAGTTATTAAAACTTAACGAAATTCAGTGGACACTTACGTCAAAATAATTGGGAGAAGTAGATTCGATGAAACGATATTAAACAAGATCTATTTCAAAAATTACGAGGTATGTAATTAACAGTTAAAACAATGAAAAAAAAAGGAAACTAACTCACTGCACTATATTTATCTTACGAAATATAAACTAATAAATTAAATAAATTATAAAAACTCCTCACGCTTCTATCTACGCCCATGAAGAAAGGAATTTTACTGTAATACTAAAGTAATTACGTCACAATTCAACGACAAAAAACAGATATGCGGTTAACCGAATGAATAATGCTATTAAATAACTGCGTGTTATACTTAGCGATGTTTATGGTCCATCGTAATTTCGGCCTGATGCGTCCGGTCTCTAATAATAATAAACCCTGTAATTTTGAAGATTTTAAATAAAAATTTTAAACGAAATTGAAGTGATTACACTGGAGATGGTAGGCATAGTGATGAATGATTTTGTGCGACGGCTGGAAGAATGTCTAGCAGAAGAGGGAAGCCACCTACGCCATTCAATTTTTAAATAAAAAAAAAACTCCCAGAGTTATATATAGACTAAGATGTTTTCGTTGTACTTTTTAATTTTTAAACAATAAAAATTTATTCCATATTAAAAACCGTCTATTCATTTTGGAATTTCCAGAACTATAATGACAAAAATGAAAAATAAACAGTATAACAAACGAAATGTGAATAATATTCGATTTAGTAAAATGAATCCAGAAGATAATTATTAGCATTTATTATATTATTATCTAGGCATATGAGAAAATGAAGTTAAATAAAATATTAGTTCAAACTGTCGCAGGAAAAAATCGATTTGATGCACGAACAACATATCCAGGCACTGCACAAGAAATATAACTGAACAAACTTGTAGAGTTTATTCTATTATTCAGCCGTTCACGGAAAAAAACTAGCATTTTAACGTTCTCTTCTAACTCTAAGTGATACGAAATCGTAGCTATTAAATAAATTATTATAGTCCATTTCCATGTATTAAATTTCTATTAATGTTTTTTATTATGGTAATTTCTTTTCTCTGTTTTTTTTTATTTTTAAAAATTTTTTATTGTTTTTTGCTAGTTAGATATTTGTTGATTTAAATGGATCAAACTTTATTTTCAGTTACTAATTTTATATTTTTATTTAAAATTTTCTTGTATATTGTCCTGCAACTGGAGTATATCTATTAAAACAAATCCTACCGTGGGCATCTTCTCCAACAACCAAGCAATGCTAAAGGCACTGGATTCAATATAAGTTTTCAATCCAAACTTGTATGTTCCCTAAACGAGTTTGGTGATCACAAGAAAGTGACTTTAGTCTCAAGGCACGAAGGCCACAGATCTAATGAGAAAGCAGACGGATTGCCCCGAGAGGCCTCGTCTGCAGCTTTCATAGGATCGCAGCCTTTCTTTGTCATAGCAAAAACAATTATTAAAATAGCCATGAAAAAGTAGGCTGAAAATAGATCTAGGGAAGAGCTCCCCAAGTCAAAGATAAGCAAAGCAGTTCTTCAGAGCATATTTGCCTATACAACGGAACTACCTAAGAGAGACAGAAAATCGGTTAGATGATAGTAAACCTATTAGCGGGGCATTGTAAGCTCAACGAACATGAATATTATGGATTTGAAGACAGAAGAAACGGTATGTGCATTCTTCCAAGAGGAAGAGGAAAACGCAATTCACGTACTATTCTAATGCAAAGGTTTTATAAGAACGCAGTTCTTATATGAGAGACCAATATCCTAAAGCGGAACAATATTTAAAAGAACCACTCTCGAAGCTACTAAGCTTAATTAAAAGAGTAGGGCTAGAAGACGTAATCCAACGAGACATAAGGACCATAATAGACCTAAAAAAGTAGCAATGGAAGTAGCTTTACAGCCACCTCTAATAATCTAATTATTAAATACCTGTTGGACTAATGAAGATATATCGAGTTGCATGAACAAGCATCTAGGAAGAAGCTTTTGATATCTAGAACAAATGTAGTGAAACAGTTGGACTCTGCAAACTCATGCCCATTAGACTGTCGGTCAAAAGAAAATATTTTGTGGTCTGATGAAGCAAAAATTAATGCGTATTCTCCAGATAGGAAAACTTGAAATATCACATCCGGAAAGACAACATTTGATCCAAAGCACCCTTATAACATCAAGGACAGAGATGGAAATATAATCATATAGATTTGCTTTTCATGGTGGGAGGATAGTCTTGTACATTGCATAAATAGCATTTATGAATAAAAGTCAGTATACAGACATCCTCGAAATTGAAATTTTCCGTTCGCTGAAGAGTATCTGCCTGTCATGTGGTAATTTCTACTAGATAGCGATCTCCAATCGTTCTGCAAAAGCTTCGTGTTATCTCGATCTGAACCTGATCGAGAATTTGTGACAATTTGTGAAAACGGAAGCAGAAAAAAGCAATATAAAAAATGCAAATTATTTATTTAACACAGTGAAACGAATTTGACGGAATATACCACCGAAGACTAATCAGTAGACTGGGGAATTGACGCTATCCTCTAATGAGTCATGCAGGCGCAGACAGAGTCGGTTTTAACTTTCTGGTAGTCAGCCTAGTGCCCTAACGAACATTGAAGGTGAATGTAAGCGAGCGTCTTTCACATTTAGATGCGTGTTGTTTACACTGTAGTATTTCCATAGATCTAGAAACACTTCTTTTCAATTGTTTATATTAGTTATTCATTTCTGTTGTACCAGAATTTTTTTATTTTATTTATTTTGATTTTGATGAAGTTTCTTTTAATATTTTTTTATGGAAAAAAATTAAGTTGGGTTTTATCATTACTTCTCATTACATGCCCACATGAAGAGCTGTTAGGCAGCTGGATTAAAGATTATGTTTTTTTTTTAATTGTTAGTGATACGGGGATTAATTGTAAAATTTGTTCAAATACATTTAAATGTTTAAAAAAGTCGAGACTGATCGCGCATCTAAATACTAAAATGCATCGCGATCAACCGAGTACATCAACGGACAGTTTTTATACAGACTAAACATTCACTTTACCTATAGGTGATATAATTTATTTCAAATTTATATTTTTTCAATTAATTTTGTATATATCTGGAATTAATTTCAATTCAAGTTAATTTAAATTAATCTAACTTCATTGTTTTGTTTATTTTCTTATATACATTTCATTGCCTTTATTACGACTCTGGCAGAATATATTTCACAACTCCGTCTGTTTGCATTAAAAAACGACAAACACACAACTTTTATCAATACCACCGTGCTATAACATTCATATATACATGATAAGTTGATCGATTTTACATTGTCGACACCGATAAATCACTCCCGATACGAGATAGCGCCGTTTCCGCAGTCTACTAATCAGGCATTCATGTAATCGATGTGCAGCGGTTATGAAAGCTAAAGGGTAGTCTACTACATATTAATATGCATTATGAATTATGAATGAGTTTTGAATAAGTATATTGTATTTTAGAAGTTGGATTCGTCTCTAATTTCCTTCAATTAAGCTTATTTTAGGAAACTCTACAGAATGTAAAAGAAAGTGAGGCATACTTAAAATGAATACCACAGTTTGTGGAACAACATTTTTAAAACAATATACGCACATAACATGCTAAACCATACAAGTAATTTTTAAACTTTCAAATCAGCTTAATGTAATACAATTTAGAAAAACACACATAGCTAAAAGTAAGATAACTAAAAATAATTCCTAAATTAATGTAATTTAAATGATTTTAGAATTAAAAAAGTGTAATGAAGTATCATTTTTATACTCATACTATAAAAAAAATCTGTAATAATTTCAATCTTCCTGTGATTATTCACTTCATACCATATTTTTTCAGGATATTATAGAGGTATTTGTAATGAACGGGCCTTGATTGCAAATTAAACATTGAATACACACGTAAGCTCAATTTACTTGTATTATTTATAACAAACTGTCGAACATGAAACACCTGATTATAATCAGACAAATAATTGTTGCTAGAAGAAAAAGAAATTTAATACTGTTGCTCGCAGAAAATCAATTCAGATGGTCTCTTATATTTTTGCAGTAATCGAGTAGTCAATTATATACTGGAAGTATTATTTACCGATGTTTTTAAATACTTGTTTTACATTATGATTTTCAGATACTATCTTTACACATGGAAGAGTTAGCTCATTGAATTTAGTTTTACTCTTTTAGCAATCATAACAGTTTTTCCTTTTAAATAATTGAAATCTTTTTAACTAATAACTAATTTATTGAGGAGATACCTGTTGAAACTGCATTACAATAATTAATAACACGTTTTGAGTTTCAAAAAGATCATATTTATCATCACCTGATGAAGCCACGATGTGGCGAAACATATGTAGTATCTGCATTACATCTTTTTAAAACCTAAAACGTTCTTTTATTAATTCTTTTAACAAATAATGCATAGCTTAATATTTATTAGTTAATACTGCTTTCGCCATTTGATTGGGTTGAATATTTTTTTAAAGATCCATGAAAATCTAAAGCTTTTTACGATAAAGTGTAAATTAAATATCGACTTTCTATACTTTATACTGATAAAATATAAAACAAATTAGTTGGAAGTCAACAACTATAATCAATTTTACTTATCGAAAGACATTTGTTCTTTGCTTCTCGTCCGATCCGTCGTGAAATAAAGTCGTAACTTGAAATCGTTTAACTATCAGGCAGTAACAATTTTGTAGTTTATTTCTCTCTGATTAGTTTTCTTCGAAGAAATATGATGCTTTTATTCATGTTTAAAACACAAAGGCGCTTTCTAAGACTCAGACATTACTGTCAAAATTTCTCCGATTTAATATTTTAAGCAAGATTACCGAAAGCTTGTCTAGGGAACGGTACAGATGCTAATGAATTAGATGAAAGATTTTGGCCGTCAAAGTTTAAACAACATATTAAGAAATCTTAATTTGAAGAGAGAATTAAGTAAGATTCATTTTTAAATGAACTATTTTTTATGTGAATTATAATTAATGTATATATGCCAAATGTAATTGTCGGAAAGAGAAAACTTATGACATAAGATTATCATTGTATTAAGAACGTGAAAAGTATTATTATAATGAGATTTGCATTAAAAAAATAAACAAATAGCAGGAGATTTTAAAGAAAAAAAACACGCATAATTATTATATTGATTACACAGGTCTGCAACTAAAAATTTTTTTTATAGCGTTTCCCACACTAAAACCGGGAAAAATACCCGAAAAGTTCAATTTCATCAAGTTTTCTTGCAAAACTCATGTTTGCAGTTTTATTTAGATCGAAACGCCAGTTTAACTCGAAATCTGGTATCCTATTCTTGAAATCCTATGCAAATGTAATTTCTTACTTTTACTTAATATGTATTAGAAATAAATATAATTTAAGTTCCTAGAACTGTCTGAAGCTAAGTTGAAAGAGGGAGTTTATACTGGTCGCGGCTTACGAAAACTATTATCCGATCCCCTCCTTTCAGAAACAATACAAGAAAAAGAAAAAGAAGTTTAGGACTCTTTCAAAGATGTAGTGCTGAAGTTTTTGGATAAAACTAAAGACCCTCATTACAAAACCATTGTACAACGCATGTCGGCTGCGTATAGAACTCAATGATGTAAGATTAACTTGAAAGTTAATTACTTACACTCCCAGGATGTCCGTGATATCGAGAGACGCTACCAAGAAAGTTAGGGCGTCAATATGTAACTGTCTACTATTGGATGTTCAAGCGGCAAACAGAAAATGGAAAACGTAAACATGTTCGGAGAAGTATCGAAGAGAAAAAGAAAAGGTTTTATAGACAAAAAGAATGAACACGGAATGTTAAGTGCATTTCATGAAGAAATTGTTTGCTTCAGCCGGATCATAAAAAATATTGTTTAGTTTATTGTAATAAAATGGCGTTTTTTTCATTAGTGTTATGCCTTTTTATGCAAACGCCTTGCAGGGGGTGGTTCGGAAACTTCGTTGTCTAACAAAGAAAAAGCAAGTTTCTTTGACAAAAAACATATTTTTACAACATAGCCTTCTGCTCGCTCAACACAGTAGTGACTTCATTGTAAATCGATGAACCTAAGTCCTCGAAATAGCTGTTTACACCAGCGACTACCTCGGAATTAGACGAAAATCTCTTACCGCCGAACCATTTTTTCAGGTTTGGAAAGAGATGACAAACGCTGGGAGCCAAATCTGGGGAATAGGGTGAATGGGGTACTAATTCAAATCCTATTCATGAATTTTTGCTATTGCAATCGCAAACTTGTTATCTTGATGGAAAAGCACTTTCTTCCTTGCCAAATGAGGCCGTTTCTATTTGACTTTATCGCTTAATTGTTGCCAAAAATTGGCATAATACTCCCCATTTATGTTTTCGCTTTTCTAAGCAGTCGACAAAGATAATTCCATGAGAATATAAAAAAACAGTTGCCATAACCTTTCCCGCTGAAAAAAACCGTCTTTGCTTCATTTGGTGGCGGAGAACCTTTTTTGCCATTGTTTAAATTGTTCTTTGGTTTCGGGTTTTCTTGCGCATTTTTACTCGACGGTCATCTAAGACGATACAGTGGATTTTTTCAATCATATCCGGAGCAGTAACAGTTTTTGGACATGCACTACTCATCACATCACTACATCATTTGACTACATCACTACATCATTTATGCTTATACGACCACGCTTAAATTCGGCAATTCAGTTTTTAATCATTGAAAACGAATGAGCGGATTCTAATAAAGTTGAATCCAGCTCTGCTTTTATTTCGGTTGGTGTTAAGGCTCTCAAATGATTATCACTGCTCTCGACTCAGTTTTTTCCATTATTACAAAATCACATGAGACGTTCATTTTGGCATACTGTCAAAAACAGACTAATTAACAGATCTTTCTATACCATCATATTTAACCTGATTCCATCTCTGTGTTAGACCACGTAGTTTCCGAACAATCAGATCAGTTTTGAAGTCAGCAGACTACAAAACAGAATATTTACGAAAAACGTCTTACGTAACTGAAAAATGTTTTTCTTTTGCAGACCTGTGTTATAGTGGCGGCTCTTGATGACGTACGATGTGCGCTGCTGCACGGATGAGACTGCTTCGTTTAAGCTTTCATATATACAGAGAAGCAAGTAACCGTACCGAAATCTTCCGAAATAGTTCGAAGTAGTCTCATCCGTGCAGCAGCGCACATCGTACGTCATCAAGAGCCGCCACGCGGCTGTGTTATTGATAGCATCGCGGAAATTTGTGTAAGAGAAATATAAAATCGAGTTAAAAGATTATTAATTCTTTACTCTTATAGAATTAAAAAATAGAGTGGGGAAAGGAGAAAAATCTCATAAATATTACTTTGTATTGATGTAAATTAAGCTAGGCAATATATTTCGTTACGGAAAAAATTAATAAATTGGTAAGAAAAAAGCTTGTTTAAAGAATGTAACGGGTGTTCATTTGAAAAGTCAATCTAGTAGCATGTGATTTACTGAGAACATTTTGAAGTATGTCGTAAATTAAAATTTACTACTTAACCTACGAAGTCGTATATTTTGACAGTTTCATACATACAAATAAATAACAAATGTGATTGACATTATCAAGTGTCATTTGGATTTACGTTTACGGAACAACAAACACATACTAATATATTTGCGTCTTATTCTATCAAAATTTCAAAGTAACCTAGATTGACTTTTCAAATGAACACACGTTATAACGAGCCATCGAAAAAATTCATAATTGGAGTAGACTGTGAAATTGGGTTGATACTTTAACCACTTCCACATAATGACATTTATTATTTGACATTGAAACTATAAGTTTGTGTCAAATTTTTCAAAACTCTTATTAAGAAAATTGTTTGTGTTTAGATGTAAATGGACAACATTTTCAACAACTTCTGTAGCTATATGTAAATATTGATTATGATTTCGATATTAAATAAATTGTTTGTTTTCTTTTTAGTTGTAGTATCATTTCAATACCATAACCTTTTTTTACAATAAAACTGTCAAGCATCAAGTAATGTGTCATTATGTGGAAGTGGTTAAAGTACCAACCCAATTTCGCAGTCTACTCCAATTACGAATCTTTTCGATGGCTCGTTATAATAATTAAAACAAGTTAATTGTGACATATGACTTAACCAAACGTCATTAGTACAACTGCAAGTTATTTAAAATTTTAAATTTACGAATTTTTTCAAGTTTTAAATTTTGATCTCTCAATTTGATGTCTTTCAATAAGTAGGATTGATAATAGTTGTTGACTCCAACTAATTTATATTGCATATTATTAGCATAATGTATAGAAAGTACATATTTAATTTACATTTTTAAGTTTAGTTAAGAATGGAATAAATTAAGGCATGACTTCGAAATAAGATTTTCATATATTTTTAAGCATTATTCAACAGAATAAAATCGCGAAAACAACTAATTGATAAATATTATACTATTCATTCATTAAAGCTTTAAATTTAATTAAGTTAAAACTACTATGATTGCCGAAAAAGTAATAAATTCAATGAGCTAACTATTCAGGCGTAAAGATAATATCTGAAAATCATAATTAAGAATAATATAAAACAGATATTTAAAAGCATCTGTAAATAATGCTTCCACCCTAATTGACATCTCAATTACTGCAAAAGTATAAGCGACCTCTGCAATCTGAATTGATTTTTTGCATGCAACAGTAATAAATTGATTCCTCTTCGAGCAACAATTATTTGTCTGATTATAATCGTGTGTTTCATGCTCGACAGTTCGTTATAAATAATACAAGTAAATTGCGTTTATGCGTCCATTCAATGTTTAATTTGCAATCAAGGTCTGTTCTTTACAAATACCCTCTCTAATGTCCTGAAAATATGGCATGAAATGGATAATCACAGGAAGAAGTGTGAGGTTAGAAGCTGTTCATATCTCAAACGCACAGTTTCGATTTAAATTATTACAGGATTTTTTTTATAGTACCAGTATAAAAATAATACTTTATTACACTTTTTTATTAATCTAGAATAATTTGAATTACACTAATTTTGGATTATTTTTATTAAGCTTTTATATTACTCGAATTATTTGATAGTCTTGCTTTTAAGTATGCTTGCCTAATTCGTGTGATTTCACCATTTTCAACATTTTGTGTGATTCCCTGTATTTATATAATATTAGAAGGAATTTATTATTTTCTTGGCCATAGTTATAATACTAGATAAAAAAAATATTTTTTACAGTAGCGGCCGGGTAATTAAATCAATATTTAATCATTTATGTTGACGTTTCGGTTCTATATATAGAACCTTTTTCGCAACTGTAATATTTATTAATTTGTCAGAAACAGTAAAAGTAATATTAATTTAAATCTACTAGCATTAAAATTGTGGTGTTAATATATTGTGCTGCATGTGTTTATGGATTGCATTTCAAAATATGACTAAAACTGTATGTATTTGGTGGTCAACCAATTCGCAACATCTGTTTATTTTTGTTTTTTGACGGGTGGCATGTTTACAGTGTCACCACCATGGAAGAGGTTAATTTAAACTGTTCTCGGACTTGTGTTTTTTTATTTTATTTTGTCGTTACGCGGGAGGGGGTTATACAATGGGAGGATATTTTGTTGACGGTTATTTCCACTGATTTACAACCGTCTTTGAATTTCTTATGCCACTCATACACTCCTCTACATCATGGTAAACTATCATCTGAGCAAGGACTTTTAATCATTTCAAAAGTTTCAGTTGGAATTTTATCCAAGCGAACACAAAATTTTATCGCATATCTTGTTCTACTCTCATTTTCTTAATGGGTATGTCGAACACTGACAATTCAGTAATTAATTTATAATAAACGTCAAAAGTTAAGTCAAAGCCTACTTGAGGATAAACGCATTCTATTCTTTGCGTTATAAAATTCTAGTTGTGAAAGAAGTTATAGCACCAGTCTCGTTATATTTTGAAATACCCTCGTGAATATATACAGAGAGAGCAAAAACGGTTGTCCTGATCCTACACCACTTTCCGCTAATCACATATTAATATTTACTTCCAGTGTGACGCGCGGTTATGCATAGGCGTAGAATGTTATTATATTTTGTTATAAAAATGGTCAGTCAACCTGCTTATGCTCTAACATAAGCGGCATTTTTGTTGCAAATTTTGCACAAAAATAATAAATATTAATCGATAGAAAACATACCTAACGTACGACCATGAACAGAAAATGATATTATTTTGTTAAATCCACTAGAAATAACTAAGGTGCTAACTTCATATGGAAAAGTAAATGAAAGTATTGATATACGCGCAGTGGAAAGTGGTGTAGGATCAGGACAATAATTTTTGCTCTCTCGGTATATATTATATATATATATATATATATATATATATATATATATATATAGTAAATTCAATTTGTTGGCGATTTAAGGTCTGGTTTTACTTCAATATATATATATTTAAAACAACCCTACATGTTTCGGCAAATGATGCCTTTATCAAGGAATATAAAATATAAATGACAGTATATTAATGTCATACATTTGAGTTGCTATGGATAAAATTATTCAAAGATACATTACAATTGAATAATAATTTATATAGTGATTTATTATTATTCAATTGGAATGTATCTTTGAATAATTTTGAATTTACCATAACATACAAAGGTCACGAAATAATTATCTATATATATATATATATATATATATATATATATATATATACAATGTATCCGGGAAAATGTGGGAAATCTCTCGGATTCAGATAGAACATTAAAAAATAAGATGACAAGTTCCCATAATCTTTTTCTTGAATAACTTTTAAACTACTTATTATAATTTAATGAAAATTTAATATGATAAACAGTAGTAAGGACCTCTTAAAATACTGGCCTTAAATTTAAATTAGCTTGTTTAGTTTACCAGGGGCGGACTAGGTTGTACATTTTAATGCTTACATTTTTAACACCCTGTATGATAAGGAGTTAAAAAAAACAAATTTGGATACCCTGAACATTAAGCTAAAGAAAAGGTACTCTTGTTTATTGTCGATAAAATGAACCGATTTCGAGGAAAAGAAAATAAAAGAATTAATGTTTTATTTCTATTAAAAAGAACCATGTTTTTTATTTTTTTTTTGTCTGCAACAAAGTGTGATACAAAAGTCTGAAATAAAACTGTTTTCAGTACTAAAAAACGCATTGTTTTTACAAACGTTACTATGGTACCCACGAATTAATAAATATCTTGCATTGACGTGTAAATTTTAAATCTTGTTATCTTTCATATTGTTAACACGTTGATCCTTTACTTCGTTATTAATTTATTGAATTTTGAATATCTTGGTAAATTTAATTTGATAATGGGATACACATTTAGTGAGTATGCAGATATGCATCTTATGTACGGTCTTGCATCTTGCAATGCTTTGGAAGCAAGAAGGTTGTATGAAGGAAGATATCCTAATCGCAATATTCCAAATCAGAAAACATTTCAGCGACTTGACCAACGTCTAAGAGAGACTGGTGGGCGATTCCAGTTAATAAGGTAACATTATTGACATTCTTTAATGTTTTAGGAAGTTTTGCCAAAAAAGTACTGATGCTGGTGTGAGAAGAACAGTACGTACGGTGCAATTGGAGGAAAATATTTTGGATACTGTAGGTGATACTCCTTCAATAAGCACTCGAAGATTAGCCGCGCAGCTTAATACGTCAAAAACGACAATTCATGAAGTACTTAAAGAACAGTTGTCTTACCCTTATCATCTGCAAAAAGTGCATCTACTACTTCCGGAAGATTTTCCTCGTAGAATCCAGTTCGCAAACTGGCTGTTAGATCAGCAACGAACAAACCCAAACTTCATTAGCACTATTCTTTTTATCGATGAAGCAGGGTTTACCAAAAATGGTATTGTAAATTTACATAACTCGCATGTATGGGCTGATGAAAACCCTCTTGCCACTGTCGTTCATCATTATCAACATCAGTTCCAATCAATTAATGTTTGGGCAGGAATAATTGGCAATTTTTTGATTGGACCATGCGTATTGCCGCCACGATTGAATGGTGAACTTTATTTACAGTTCCTTCAGAACGCTTTTCTGGATTCAATAGAGCATTTGCCACTTGTAAACCGCCAAAGCATGTACTTTATGCATGATGGGGCCCCACCTCATTTTAGCGTTGTTGTACGCGACCACCTGAATAACATCTATCCAAACCGTTGGATAGGCAGAGGAGGTCCCATTGCCTGGCCTCCACGGTCTCCCGACCTAACGCCTATGGATTTTCACCTGCATCTCAAAACCTTGTATTGGTGTATTCCTCTTCGGTTGATACTAGGGAGGAACTTTTACAGAGAATCACATTTCATTGTGATGTGATAAGAAACAATTCTGGGTTGTTGTGGCGAGTACAGCAGTTCTCTATTCGTCGTGACCACGAGTGTATCAGAATTCACGGAGCCCATGTTGAACCCACTTATGAAGTTTTTAATTGATTATTTCTAATTAGCGTATTTAGGTTCAATCGTTGCAAGCTTTAGTGAGTACATTTCTAAACATAATTTTTGTTAAGGTGCCTTTCTGGGACAAAACTGCATTTCTAAGAATCTTTGTAATTTTGTCGTATTAAATAACCTAAACTAAAACTTTTTTGTTCCTGGAATGACTTTTGTATCACACTTTGTTACAGACAAAAAAAAATAAAAAACATGGTTCTTTTTAATAGAAATAAAACATTAATTCTTTTATTTTTTTTTCCTCGAAAACGGTTCATTTTATCGACAATGAACAAGAGTACCTTTTCTTTAGCTTAATGTTCAAGGTATCCAAATTTGTTTTTTTTAACTCCTTATCATACAGGGTGTTAAAAATGTAAGCTTTAAAATGTACAACCTAGTCCGCCCCTGGTAAACTAAACAAGCTAATTTAAATTTAAGGGCAGTATTTTAAGAGGCCCTTAATACTGTTTATCATATTAAATTTTCATTAAATTATAAGAAGTAGTTTAAAAGTTATTCAAGACAAATTGATTTCCAGTGGCGTCCTTTAGGAGGCCGTATCTCCGTAGGGAGGGCCGCTAGGAAAAAGATTATGGGAACTTGTCATCTTATTTTTTAATGTTCTATCTGAATCCGAGAGATTTCCCACATTTTCCCGGACACATTGTATATATTTAAAATGTGAACACAATATTATAGTTGTAAAAAGTGACAGTATATTACAGTTTGTACTCTCATATTTTAATATGTTACGTTGTTATGGTTTTTATCTAATTAATAAAAATTACATTGCGATATTAAATTTTATACATTTAAATTTAAATTTTATATGAAGGTACATTGCAAACCGCTACTTTAGGTTAATAAATTATAATATATACTCTGTATTTAGATTTTTTATGTCACTCCTGTTGTTAATTAAATTTTTTTCTTGTTTAATGCTAATCATTTCCCTATTTTTTCTTTTCATTGAGTGTTGTTCTCTACCGATTATCTGTGTGTTTTCGAAATCAAAATGGTGATCGTACTGAAGTTTGTTTGTAAATAAGGCAGTTTTGTCTATTCTGGAGTATTTGTGGGCTTGTATCCTTTTGTGTAGATATTGTTTAGTCTGACCAATGTAGTAATTATAGCAGTCGCGACATGGTATTTTATAAATGAGATGTTTTTCTCGATTTTTTTCTGTTTTAGATTTTAGCTTTGAGAATAGATGTTTATTTGTATTACTAAGTTTATATGTTGTAGCTATATTATATTTTTTAAAAGTATGTATATTTGATTATTTCTGATAGTTGTGGAATATAAATAATAATGTAAAGTAGCGGTTTGCAATCTACCTTCACATAAAATTTAAATTTAAATGTATAAAATTTAATATCGTAATGTAATTTTTACTAATTAGATAAAAACTATAACATATTAAAATACGACAGTACAAACTGTAATATACTGTCACATTTTATAATTTTAATTGTGGTTACATTCTAAATATAACTCTTTGAATAAAAGACCATTAGTGCCGAAACATGTGTGAGCATTTTACATAAATTCATATTTAATTAAAACAGACCTTAAATCGCTAAATAAAAAAATCTCCTATTATATACAAAGGTCAAGAAAAGACATATATATATATATATATATATATATATATATATATATATATATATATATATATATATATGTATAATATCTTCGTGACCTTGGTATGATAAGGTAAACTTAATAAGTCGGCGATTAAAGGTCTGGTTTACTTCAGAGTATATATATTTAAAACAACCCTACATGTTTCGGCAATACGCCTTTGTCAAGAGAATACAAAATATAAATGCATTTATATTTTGTATTCGGCGTATCGGCGTATTGCCGAAACATGTAGGGTTGTTTTAAATATATATACTCTGAAGTAAACCAGACCTTTAATCGCAGACTTATTAAGTTTACCTTATATATATATATATATATATATATATATATATATATATATATGTATATCATAGCGTCACAAGTTCGTTAAACTTACAAAAATAATAATAATTCTCTGAAGTAAACGACCGACCTTTTAGTCTGTAACAACATAAAACCGACCCTGAATTTAGGTGAACTTTTGCGGTTATGTTCACTCTAACAGAACATCATTGACAATTAAAAGTTCTTTTCTATTAAAATTCCATGAAAACCTTCCGCAGGCTATAAGGAAAATGAACGTCAGACATGGTTTATAATTATGTCAAGGACTACATGAACTACTTACGGTTAATAGAAATTATGTCAAATCAGATTAGTGCGGAATTTACACCTTGCAGTTTTTCGATTAACGTACCGATAAAATAAATTATCAATATATCAAGATGGTGTTAACATGGAAGAACGAGAATCTGGTTACTGTTACAAAAAAAAATAGTGCCTCGTTAAATATTAATTATTATTATTATATAATACGAATGTAATTAACTGATGTAAATCTACCTTTTTATGAAACAATTGTTAATACGAGTATAATAAATAGTTGTGAAAATCACACAATTGTGTTTCTTATTTAATTTTATTATTAATTTGATAAAATTCTTTTTTTAATACGATTTTGTTTTTATATGCGCCTCAAACAACAAAAACTCGCAAATAAAATTATCTTTGATATTTATTCTGTGCACCATTTCTAGACCATTCATTATAGGAATATTCGTCAGTTAATTGATACCGCTAAAACTCGTTTATTGAAGTCGATTCCTCCTAATTTTGAACTTAATTGGTTTATGATTTTGGCTTCCTTCCTTACTTTTTACTATCTCATTCTGTTCTTCATTTGCTTTTTGTAATTCCAAAGTTGTGTTGTGCTTAAATCCTGGTCACACCAAATTTTCATAGGTTTTTGTTTTTTACTTTTTTCCAGTGGTATGCAATTTAAAATACGTCATTGTCCACATCTATAAATATATCCCAGATAACTTAATTTGTCTATCTTTACTTTCTCTCTATATATAGTTTATTTCAAATTATAAGAATATAACTTTGAACGGCTCTAATGCTTTTATTGCACCACCTTCTGTGATGATAATTATTATACCTGGTCTCCTTATTGAACGGGTACGGTTTACCTATTTGCAACGTATGAATCTAGGGGCCGTATTAACTATAAATTAGGGCCCTATAATATAATAATAAAACGCTGTTAATTTCAAGTATATAATAAAAAATATCTGTACATTGGGTTTATATACAAAGAAAAAATTACAAATCGTGTGGCACACATGTGTAGTGGATTCATATAGATATATAAAGCTAATTTATTTGTAATGCACAATAAAATTTTTATGTGTCACCGCATTTCATAAATCATCTGTGATGCAAGACGCTCAAGACGCAAGACGACTCACTTGCAAATCGGTGTCTGAATCGTATTGCAAATTTATAATCAAAGGTGCTACTATTTTGTACATGCGCATATATTCGTCGCTCTTTTGCTATTGCGTGTTTAACAGCATTTTTCCAATTTACAGCAGCTATATGTTCCATAGCATTTGTTATGTGTGTAACACTGCTTTCACTAAATTTCGGTGTTTGATTTGTTCGTCTTATGGTATTTTTCAGTTGGGCCCATATCAATTCAATGGGATTGAAAATGCAATGGTATGGTGGTAAACGCAAAATTGTATGTCCTGTTTCTTTGGCTCTGTTATCCACATAATAATCCTTTAAATATTCTTTTGTCTTCATCACCTCTATTAATTGGTTTTTTGTATAATGATCATTTGCTTCTAAAAATGTTTTATATCTCTCTTATTATTACAATTTGTAGGAACATTGGTTTGCTGTCGAGAATGATACGGAGAGTTGTGCATCACTATCACACTATCTTTTGGTCAATTTGCGACGTTTGTTGAATGTTCTGGGTTTGTACGAGTAGTTAGTTATTTTCTTCCATCATGGTATGATAGACATTGAAAATTATCTGTTTTGCATCTTCTGATATATGCTTTCTCTGTCGTGCTCCAACAGTATTATCACTATCCACATCATAATCCCTAACACTTTCAGCAAAAGGTCGCCACATGTTCGTTAAGCAAAGAGAGAAAATTCAAATATGTATACAGCAGTAAAGATTAATAATAAATGATAAATAGACTCAATATTAGATGCAATATATACCAACTCTCCTAACTATATTTACTTAAATTTTGTTTAATAAATATAAGCACTTATTTCATCTAAATTGTAATTGATGACTATTTAACAATATATAATAACTATATATTCAAATTAACAACTGTTGGTACTTATATTATTATTAAATTTTATTTCATCTAAATTGCAGTAATTACAATTTACTTAAATTTTGTCATTACGGACCTCAGCAGTTTGTTTGCGTAAAAGATAATCGTATTAAGCGGTCAGGTAGTTATTGCCGCAGGTGGTGAAATATAAGCATTAGAGCCGTTCAAAGTTATATTCTTATAATTTGAAATAAACTATACATACCGTCCATTAATCGCATCCAATCACTTGTTTACGAAGTCCATTTGTTTCTATGACGTAAATGTTGTTCCCAATTTAGTAACAAAGTATTACCAAGATATGCGCAAATCTGTACATAACTATAGTTTCAGCCACCGTTTACAAGCTTTATACCTCTGAATTCGTAATCGTATTAAATATTTGTCAAAAGTACAGCAGCTTGTGCATGATTAAATTTTTCTGAGCGTAATCTGACTTGTTTGTAGAGTTCACTCAATATACCACTTATATACACAGAGTGTATATAAGTGTATACACAGAGTGTATATAAGTGGTACATGCCTTGAGCAGTCACAATACTCGTGCAAACATTGTCGTGATCTCTTATTATGTGTTAGTTTTATTTTAGTATGGCAAGTAGAAAGTGTATAAACAGTAAATTTTCTGACGCAAAAGTTAAGAAGGGTTATCTTCATTCGTTCTCAAATTAGAAAATTGGTTTGCGACAGTCACTTTGAAACCATTATGAATCATAAATCATGGGATTATGAAAAATTTGGTCAAAACATGCTGCAAAAGCTTCGTGATTTGGATTGCAATATGACCATCGAAATTCACTTTTTGCATGCCCGTCTTGATTTTTTCCCGAAAATCTTGGGCAAGTGAGCAAAGAACAAGGAGAGAAATTCCATCAGGACATAAAAGAAGTAAATAAAAGAAGTAAAGTAGAATACAAACACGATGGCCGACTACTGTGTCTAAAAAAAGGCAACCCTTAGTCTCTGCATAAAAGGAAAACGATTAAACGGTTCAAACAAAGAGACAACGGTCTAATTAATGATAGTTTCAGAATTTCGATTAATGCGATTTACTATTTATATATTTTTTGATATAGTAAAATGTAAAAGTGTCAATTTGTCGTTATTAAATACAATATACACTTAGTATCAAAAATATTGGACTCCCAAAAGTTTATATTGAAAACATATTTTTTTTAAGATAAATATTTGATAATGATAATTGTTGACCAACATAGGCACTAACAGAAGAAGAAAAAAGAAAAAAGATTAAAAAATTTAATAAACAAGAAAAAATATAGAAACAAAGCAATCAAACAAACAAGATCCAATACTCAGTATGCCCTCCTCTGCTTCCTACTAACGCATTGTCGCGCCTATCCATTGAAATAATCAATGAATTTATTATTTCTTGCGGAATATTTTTCCATTCCTGTATAGCCGCTATGGTTAATTCTTCCACGGTGTGGGGTGGGTTAATCCAATTGCGAATGGCTCTAACAACAAAATTCCACATATGTTCGGTTGGGTTCATATCGGGGGATTGTGCTCACCAATCCTATCTGGTGATATGTCCTTCAAGTGCCTCCCAAACCTTTATTGCACGGTGTGGTGTGGCATTATCATAAAGACCAAATTTTCAACCAGTTCATTGAATAATGGATAGATAATGGGCCTAGTAACGGTTTCAATGTAAACTGCATTTGCCATGTTCTGTTGTATAGTAATTAGCGCAGTACGGCAGTTGAACATTATCGTTCTTGACGACCTGATGCCCTCCAGACTCGTTGCCTACGATCATCACTCACCAATCAGATTCTGGTCTCATCGGTAAATAAGACCCATCGCCACTGCCGTAAAAGCCAACCCCTGAGCTCCCACGCCCGACGAAAACGGGCAACTCAATGTTATGCAAGTAGATTGGGTATTCTTAAAGCTAGCTCATAAATTCGCACTATGAAGTCTTCTTCGAATGGTAGAGGTTAAAATAACACGACGAAACGTACTTTGGAAGTGAGCTCTTAGGGCTGGAACAGAAGCATTTCGATGCCTCGGGGTATAAATGAACCAAGTAACGATCCCCCTTTCTTTCGACACTCGGGGACGCCCAGAACCTGGCCTTCTTTCTGTAAAACCACTTTCTACATATCTATGCACTATGCGTACAACACTCTAAGGAAATTTAATATCGCGGATATTTGATGATTTAAATATCCAGCACAATGCAAGGCAATAATTGTTGTTCTATTGAGGCAAGAATTTTCACGGCCCGGCATTATGACACGATATAATTACGAAAATATTTTCACTACAAATGCAACAAAACTAACCGTTTTATTCAACAATTGACAACCAACCCCACACCACAGCTGTTTTTTTTCCATACAATGTGCCTACTTTGATAAGTACCCAGAAATAACAGTACACCATTCATTTCTTTTATATAGACGGGGTCCAAAACTTGTGATGTTATGTGTAGTTATATAAGTTAGTAAAAAGCAATCCTTTTCTAACTCGTAATTTAGACATAATAGGAAAAAATCTAGATCATATTTGAAATCACAATAACATACTAGTTCCAAGTTTTATTCCTTCTCTCTATTGTTCTTAATAGATCTTCATCATTGTTATCAGCATTTGTGTTTCTCTTGTACACATCACTGTTGGTCTGATATTTCTTTTCATTTATTTTTATTGATCTTGTTTCATTCGACAAATTCGACAAACACTGTAGTATGATGTAGAAGCTATTTGCACATACAAATTCTAATACTTTAGGAAGTGTTCAATTTTATATAGTACCTTATATAAATATAGATAAATTATAAACTCTTTTAAAAGTTATTTTGTTTGAGTATTGTTTCTGCAACACCTCATATATTCTTTTCTCCCTATTTTATTTTCAATTGCTGCAGAAGTTTCCATGTATTTATATGTATTTCTCAGTTACTATTAATTAAAGGTAAATCCTTCAGCTTATATAATAAATTGTGCCATGAAGAATGCATAGCTAAATTAAAACTTTGAAAACCCAATGAAAATGTAAATTTTCTGATTTATTATTGTGTAAGAAAATAAGGTTACATTATTATTTTTTTTGTATTTTCACTACTCATCATTGAACAATATCTATAGGGCAATAACTTTTTCGTAATTTAAAACATAAAATAATTATGTGGACATGTGTTTCTGCTAATTAACGGTTTCTAATTACCATGATTTTATTCGAAATAAAAGTAAAGACTAACTCAAGGATTTAAATTAGCATGAAAAATTAACCTTCATTAAGTGTGTATACAACACGTAAGTATTTATTCTATGCACATGCGGAACAATTAATTAGGTGTAATTTCATTTATTGTTATTTGATATTTAAATTGTCTAAGAATCCTTTAACAAAAATAAAACACGAGTATGTCGTGTTGACAACTATAAAAAGTATTAGTGTTTCTGTATTTCACCAATTTGTTCTCTTTTTTTTTTGTTTTTGACAGTTTGATTGATAAATTGTTCTTCTAGTTAGTTTCTTTAGCGTTCCATTCTTATAATTGCTTTTTTTTAATTATTCATAATAATAATAAAAGCTGTTATACTTTCAACCAAGTTTCATATTTTATTTGACCACATTTTCAAGTACTGTTAAGTAAAATTGTGTTTCTTAATTTAGATTTACCATTTTTTTTTATATTATTAGTTGTAGATTTTTAGATTAATATTAACTGAATAGTTTCATATTCTGCAACGTCAAACTATACAATTTTTGAAAATACTATTGTATTTCTGGCATACGAGTTGGTATAGATTCTAGATATTTTTATACCAATTACGTTTATTTGTAATTTTCATTTTAAGATATATTTTGAAGATATTCAAGAAGGTGGAAAAGAATTAAATAGAGTATGAAGTATGGAAATGTTGCTTGACTATGTAACAAGTGTTCATTTGAAAAGTCAATCTAGGTTACTTTGAAATTTTGATAGAATAAGAAGCAAATATATTAGTATGTGTTTGTTGTTCCGTAAACGTAAATCCAAATGACATTTGATAATGTCAATCACAAATATCAGTTAGTGCATAAAATAATCGTGCGTCGATTATGGTTTAAATCAGTTTTAAAATGGCTTTCACTTTAGAACATAAATTTTTTTTAGTCCAGGCTTATTTTCGAAGTGGTAATAAAATTGATGGTTTATGGGTTTATTCAGTTCAAGATTACATGGTAGAATTTCAAGTTGAGTTTCCACCTTTTTTAATAGATTATATACAATTTAAGAATACTTTGGATAGAACTTTAAAACTTTTTTCTGAAACTGGTAGCCTCTTAAGAAAATCAGGCAGCGCAGCAGTTAAGAAACGTACACCTCAAGTTGTCAATCGTGTTGAAGAAATAATGGAAAATGAACCACAAACATCTGTTCGACATTTAAGTCAACAAATAAACCTTTTTGTTGGTACAACTCACAAGTTGTTAAAAAAGGATATGCAACTTTATCCATACCGTGTCACAGCAGTACAAGAATTGTTAGAAATTGATTACCCATGTAGACTACAATTTTGTAATTGGTTTGTAAATATGAACAATAATGGAGAACTTTCGCAAAGGGTCATCTTTACTGACAAAGCATGGTCTTATAAAACGGTATACCTAAATTCACAAAATACAAGAATTTGGAGTAGTGAAAATCCACATGTAATTAATGAAGAATCGCTACATCCAGAGAAAATTGGTGTTTGGGCAGCGATAAGCCAAAGGCGAATCATTGGACTAATATTTTTTCAGGGAACGTTAACTGCTCAAAGGTACCGTACGGAAATTTTACAACCATTTGTCAATCAGTTGCATGATGATGAACTTCAAAATGCATATTTCCAACAAGGTCACTGTACTGCAGAATCTTTGGATTATTTAAGAGAATTTTTTGATGAGCGTATAATTAGTCGAAATACTAAAATTGCCTGGCCTGCACGTTCATGCGAATTAATACCTTGCGACTCCTTTTTGTGGCCTTAACTAAAAAATAACATATTTCGAACACCTATATTGAATTTGAATGATATGCTACAGAGAATCGAACAGAAATGCATGGAAATTAATAACAATTCAGTAATGTTGCAGAATATCATCAGAAATTTGGAACGGAGGATTTTAAAGTGCATTGATCTTGAAGGACAACATTTTCAACATTTGTTATAGTTTTCAATAAATACCTATTATTTGTTATTTATTTGTATGTATGAAACTGTCAAAATATACGACTTCGTAGGTTAAGTAGTAAATTTTAATTTACGACATACTTCAAAATGTTCTCAGTAAATCACATGCTACTAGATTGACTTTTCAAATTAACACTTGTTATAAGTAATTGATGTAATGGGTTCTAAATTACATATATTGATTGCAATACAGAAGTTAATCGAATGAAATATTATTTTTCCTTCATATATAAAATATGAATAACCCCAATAGTAACTTAACTACAGCTATGTTGGTTGCATACACAATTATCCCATTTCCCCGCACGGTAACCAGTCCACAGGATCGATTTTACTATTAAGCTACACATCTATATTTATTACTGATCTGTGATTTTTAGATTTAGATTTTTAGATTAGTTGTCAGAATGAATTTACGATACATACCCGAGAGAATACATAGAGTGGGACACTCTTCCAATGTTATTTAGTAGTTATTTATGCAACAAGTGCAAAAAGTAAGTGTTTATTGGTAAGTGCAATAAACACTTTTTGCACGAGTTGCATACAATATTTCTTCTACGTTCATGCAAAAAATCATTTTTTTATTTATGTGGACTAAGTGTAAGAAAATAAAAAGCGTAATTTAATAGTAAAATATTTAATAATCAATTAGCACTATCGATTTGCATTGAGAAAGTTAGGAACTAATATGTAAGGTACAATTTAATTAAAACTTTATTTTTACCATTAATGTTAAAAGTAAATGTACAATTGTTTAAAACGTAATACAATCTCACAGAAAATGACTTAATATGGCATCGATTTGAACGTTTATGCTCATTTGATGGTGACATTTTTGTCACTTTGTCAATTTTATTCATCTGTCAAAAACATAACATTTTAATACATGTTAGTTTGACATCGGATAAACTGCTAGTAGGTATGTTTGCAAGTGGATATACTGCATGTAGATTTTCCCATGGTAACGGGAGTTCAATTCCGACACAAACGTTCAGATAAACGTCATACATAAGCTTTTGTATTTTTCTTTTCCAAAGTGAATCATTTCGGGAGTGCTACTACAGAAAATATAAAAGAAACGGTATCGAATAACATACCTAACAATACAATAAAAACGAAAGCCTCAACATGGAAGCAATTCATGCAATTTTAACATTAATAATAACCTAAATAGTGTTCAGTCGGCCACGAATAAAATAATTGCTAATAAGTAATAACACTAATAACTCTACATTTTCTAACTCTAGTTTTAGCAACAATTAAGCTACTATTTACAAATGTATTATAAGTGTTGTGTTTTGACGTTGTTTAAATAAAAATATTTTTGTTTATTAATTTTGATTAATATTAATATATTTGAACGATAAAACAAATGAAAAATACTACAGTTACAAAGAGCAGAGAAATAAAGTTAAAACCATGGTAAAAGCAGCGAAACAAGAATCATGGGAAGAATTTGGAGCCAAGATGGAGAGAGACCATTCCGGAAACCTAAAGTTGTTTTATAGAGTACTAAAAACCCTTCGATACGGTAGAACATATAAGCCAAATCTTATTAAAAATAAACAAGGGAAAATACTAGATGAAGATGAGGACATTATAAAGAGGTGGAAGGAGTATTTCGAAGAACTCTTAACGATAGAAAAGAACAATGACATAGGAACTAAAGAAGAACAAGAGAATATTAACGAAAATAACGAACAAGACGTAGAGATAACAATCGAAGAAGTGTCGGAAGCCGTGAGAAGATTAAAAAGGGGCAAGGCGGCAGGGCACGATGGAATATATACGGAGATGATAATGAACCTAGGACCGAAAGCTATGGAAATAATGGTAAAGCTACTAAACAAAGTATGGAGAGAGGAACAAATACCACATGACTGGGAGATAGGAATATTGATACCGATATTCAAGAAAGGGAATAAACGGGACTGCGCTAATTACAGGGGTATTACTTTGCTTTGCACGCTGGTCAAACTCAATGAATGGATACTGACCAAAAGACTAGAAAGAACAGTGGAAAATCAATTAGAAGATTCACAAAGTGGTTTCAGAAAGGGAAGAGGAGTTCAGGACCACATATTCACACTGAAACAATTAATAGAGAAATGTACCAATGACAATATATATGTGGCCTTTATAGACCTCAAGAAAGCCTTTGACAGCGTGCCAAGGGAACTAGTTTGGAACAGTCTAAGAAGGAGAGGAGTCGGGCAAAAATTAATAAACTGTATTAAAGCTATATATAAGAACACAAGAAATTACGTTAGAACCAGGAACACAAAATCTGAAGAATTTGTAACGACGGAGGGACAAGGAGGCAAGGAGGCAACCGTAGCCCAGTATTATTTAATATAATAATGGGTGATGTAACAAAAGAAGCGAAAATGAAAGTTAAGAAAATGAAGGTGGGTTACTACAACATGGAACCGGTAGAAATAGCAGAGAGCATATTTGCAGATGATTTGGTGATTTATGCGAAAAATAAGCTCAACCTTCAGCGTAATCTAGATATATGGGCAGAGGCGTTGCGAAAGAATAATTTAAAAATAAACGCAGAAAAAACCAATGTTATGGTAATAGGGAAAAAAGATGATGAATTAGAAATGAAACTTGACGACACTAAAATTGAACAAGTAGAAACATTTAAATACCTAGGGGTGAAAATACACAAAACAGGAACCATGTAGTCAGAACTGAATGACAGGTTAGATGCAGCATCAGCACTTTACTGCTCCTTGAACAATTCGTTCCTGGGAAGAAGAGAAGTGTCAAGGAAAACTAAGACCTCAGTTTACAAAACTATATTTAAGCCCGTATTGATATACGGAAGCGAAAGTTGGACATTGACGAAACGAATGGAAAACAAAATACAAGCAATGAAGATGAGGTTTTTAAGAGGAACAATGGTAATTACTAAGAGAGACAGAGTAAGAAAAAGCTAAATAAGGGAAGAACTTAAAGTACGGACGCTGAAGGAAGATATACAACGAAATCAATTAAGATGGTTTGAACACTTGACAAGAATGGGAGAGGAGAGAACAATAAGAAAAGTATGGCAAGCAAGAAGATATCAGAGAAGACCAAGAGGTAGACCTAGGATTTCGTGGGACAGCCAAGTGGAAGACATATTGAGAGCCAAGGGAATGTCAGGGAGAGAGGCGAAAAGAATGGCAATCAACAAGAAAGAATGGGCAAGGATGATATACGGAACGAAATTAGAATAAAATAATAATGATAGATTCTGATAGGCTGCACTTACTGATTTAATGTACTGTAACTTTAAGGAATTGTTTGATTTTTGTATTTAACCTTTAACCTAACACCTAACGGTAAATAAGGTATTGATGATATATATTATTATCAAAATTATTTCTAATTTTGATTAAATGATTCATTAAATTGTCTTACCAAATACCATTCGAGCTTGTGTTTATTTCCGGAACAAACTTTCGTTTTGACAAAACTCAAACTATGTTGCTTAAAGGCAACACGACTCGAATAAATAACAAAACGTAAAACCGCTCCACCTTCGGTGTCACGGTTTTTGCCATGTTATTTGTTCACATCAGTTACCAAGCAACAAAGCTATCGTTCATAACGAAAGTTTGTCCGGATAAACACAAGTTCTTATGGTATTTTCCCCGATAAAAAGTTACATAGCTTTTTATCACCGATAAAAATGCGTCTTCCTCAAAACTGGATTACATATCTAGTGGCCACGCATCACTTAATTTATTATTAATTTATTTTATAATAATTATTAAGTATCGTTGAACGTAAAATGTATAATATGAATCGGTTTGGGGAAATTTCAACTGGAGAAATTACAACAAATATCAAAAAATCACCAACGAAGAAAATATTAAAATTAGTACATCAAACTAAACAATTTATAATAATTTAACATTTAGTAACTGTTCTCTTGCTTTCAAATAAAGAGAACTATTATTTTTGTTATTTCATATCTAGAGACCGGACACATCGGGAAATGACGTCGATATAGACGATATAAATAGCCTGCAACACCTGTAAGTACATTACGCAGTTATTGAATGCTCTATTGATCTAGCTAACGCTCACATCTGTTTTCATCGAGAATTGCAACGTTTTTTGTTGGATATTTACAGTTAAATTTTGGTTTCCATGGGCGTAGATAGAAGCGTGTGGAGTTTTAATAATTTAGTCTATTTAGATTATATTTCGTAAGATAGATAAAGTGCTGTGAGTTAATTTCTTGTTTTCATAGTTTTAACTGTTAATTACATCGTAATTTTTGTGATAAATCCTGTTTAATATCGTTTGATTGAATCTACTTCTCGCAATTATTTCGACGTAAGTGTGCATTGAATTTCGTTCAATTTCAATAACTTACGCATACATTTTTAGTTTTCATTTATTTAGATCTAGAGCATTGTTTAAGTTACTTTTTCATATATGATATGGAAGAACATCGAGAACGGCATTGTAAAACAATGGCGAGTTGGATTGATGGTCATACTGATTGTATCGTTAAGGAATTCCATGCAATCGCACGTACGTCACTTATCATCGTAAACACAAGCAAAGAAATTGGAACCGTTGGAATCTGACAATTTTAACGAAGATCTCTGAAACTTTCATGGCGGCTAATATTCCATTAAATAAACTTAACAATCCCACTTTAAAAATATTTCTCCAAAAATATACTGGTCGCAATGTTCCTGATGAATCCACCTTACGCAAATATTATGTTTCTAAGTGATACACGAAGACAGTAGAACGCATTAGAAGCCATATTTCAAATCACTACCTCTGGATAAGTGCCGACGAAACTGTCGATATATGAGGAGGCTGTGTAGTACATGTTGTAGCTGGTGTACTACATCCAACTATTCCATGTAACGCATATGAAATAGCAACAAAAGTTATAAATACAGTTGATGCGGAAACAGTTGCTAAAACCATTAACGAGAATACTCAAAATATACTTCATTCGGACGACAGGTACAAGGAAAAAGTACTTTTATTTCTAAGTGACAGTGCTGCATATATGTTAAAAACAGGCAGACTATTAAAGGAAACATATCCTAATATGCTGCATATTACTTGTATAGCACATGCTCTCCACAGGATCTGTGAATATATCAGAGACACCTTTCCAGAAGTTGATAGACTTGTATCCGCTTTTAAAAAAGTTTTCAGAAAAGCACCATTGAGATTAGCTCTTTACAGGGAAAAACTGCTATCTTTGTCACTGCCTCTCTCTCCAGTAATAACTAGATGGGGGACATGGTTGGAAGCTACTAGTTTTTATGCAGAGAATTTCGATAGTTTACAAAATTTCGTTGCATGTTTAAATGACGATGATCGGAATATTTCTAAGTGCAAGGAACTAACAAAAATTCCACATTTAAAAAATCAGTTGTACTTCCTTCAGGAACACTTTGAAAATTTGCCAAAACTAATCACTTATTTTGAAAATCGAAATCTCAAATTAAATGATGGTTTAACGACATCAGATGTGGCTATTAATAATTTGAAAAGGATTCCAAGTGACTTCGAATGTGGCCTTCGGCAAAGGTTAGACGCAGTGTTTAATGGAAATCCAAATTTAATATAGTTGCGGCAATTGTATATGGGGTCAATGCCACAACATCTAACTGCTAAATACGCGGAAATAAAAGAATATTTCCAGTATGCACCTATAACCAGTTGCGATGTAGAAAAGACGTGTTCTATTTACAAGGATGTATTTCATTCAAATAGAACAAATTTTACAGAAGAAAACCTTGAAAAAGTGTTGCTAGTAAATATTAATACTCCCTTACTCAACTTGAACTACAAAATGAACAAATTAAAATGTACTTAGTATTTTGTAGCCGTATACCCGTTTTATTATTATAAGTATAATTATATAAATAAAATTAAAAACTTTTAAAAATACAAATATTCAATAGTACGCTCGTGGGTGATGAGTCATCTACCTCTCGTTTCATATCGTTAATTTATCTTGCCAAAAAAACAGTCGAGCTTTTCTTACACGGATAAATTTCTTTTTATCTCAAAATTTTGCCAATCAGTAATTTTGCTCAAAACCTTACATTAGACAAAATCGCTCGAACTTCGATCTCACGATTTTTTCATGTAAGTTTTCTCGCAAAATAATTTCGTTGCAAAGAGAAATTTATCCGATAAAAAAAATCTTGTGCCTTTTCCTTATGATAAAATAATAGAAAATACATATAGGGACTCTTCCCATGTTTTTGAAATGTATTTATTTTAGCTCCGCCGTACAATAATAACGACAAAACTGCCGCCGGATAAAAATGAACTCTTTCAATATAAGGTTCTGGATAGTAAATATCGAAATTATTAAACCGTTTAAAAAAGTCATCCATATTTATTTTTGTTGTCGAAGTTTATATTTAATAAAAAGACATCCTCAAATTTTCCCCCCAAGGTATTTGGCATTTAAGATTGATATTAGCTTGTGCACATAATATTTTAGTCTCAATAATAACTAACTGTGTTTATATCAAATATACATTTTCATTACACACTGTACATTCACATACAGTAAATCGCGTCAGTATCATGATACATCTTTGAAGCTGTACTAGAAACAACTAAGAACAAAAAATTAATATTCCTTATGATAACTAAATTAGAAATAAAAAAGCAATTAAATATCCTTCGCGATCTTCTAAACTTACACCCTCAGTTTATTCTATAAAACACTCTACCGAAAACACTCAATACAATATGAAGTATATTTTTTGATCATTAATAATAAATTATTTTACCTCCCCATGTAGACATATAATCTTTAGTGTTCAAAAAGAAGAAAAATAACTATAGAGAAAGCAAAGATCGTGCAAACTTGAAACGAATTTCAGTCAGAAAATTCAAAGAACCTTTTATTCTTACACCTAAACCTTCATAATAATTAAAAGAAAAGGACACTAAAATTTGTTAAATAGATACATGCAAAACTAACAACCAATAAAAACAGTAGTGATATTTACATTGAGATGCGATGTACATAAGACCATAAGTAACAAGTTAAAGAGACACAGGCTGTTGACAAAACTCTTTATTGACAGAAAGCGAAAGATGAGGACCTATATACAATTTATAAATATTATAACAGAAATACGGAGTGACTATAAATGATTGAAGGAAAAATTTAATTTGCCAACCATAAGAAATTGGCTTGCATGGTCATTCATTTTATATTTATGTTTTTGGGTTAGAATATTTTATATGAATATGGACCATATATATGGTTAGAATTACTAATAAATCAATATTAATTGTTATCAGAAGCGAGATTTATACAAAATGATAATTGCAACAAGTTTTAGGATCCTACATTACAAATAATATATGTAATTACGTACAAATAAAATGCTCAAAATGTTGAACTCCTACTTATAAACAATTCTGAACTCGTCGTGATAAATTGCTAAATATATTATTTACGTTTATACATTGCCATTGCGTACTGTAGTTCTTGCAAATTCTTCATGGGATTCGGGAATATTTATTTCTAAAAAAGAAATGAAAAGGAACCCAGAAGCATCAAATCAAGCAATCTACCTAAACTTATCAAGCTGTCTAGGAAAGATTTCTTAATTCAGAGTTTTATGCGTTCTGTGTAGTGTGGCAGAATCATGTTGGACATAGCCATTAGTAGCTGTATGTTGGGGTGTAGAGCTGGTTCACGTCCGTAGTAGAATACCACGCGTCCACCTTGGATAACGCTAAATGACTATATAAGTTGTAATCATCTGGATCTCTTGGCTATAAGCACATCATAAAAATTACTTATATTGACCCCAAGCCTAAGGAATCGGAGTTATATCGTAAAGTATTGTCAACCCAGGTCAACCTTAAATAGAATCACATCAAATAGTGTAGGTACGCTGACAGCATGCAAGGTTGCTGGCCCAGAATGTGGCTGCGGAGCTGCGCATCAAACCACACGTCATATTGTTGAGGATTATCCTCTGAGGCAATTTTTGAAGACATTTGTGGAATCCTTGAATGCGACGGAAAGTGCAATAGACTATAGTAAATCCTTAGATGTTTGTGATTGAATAATAATTAATTGTTTCTTGATAGAAAATTGGCCCAATAATTCGTCTCCTTGAAATTGCCACCCAAACACCAATATTAACTGAATGCAAGGTTCTTAAGAGGGGATTCATAGGATAGTTCTAGAATAGATGTAAGAAAGGTTAAAACAACAGATTCATTGTTAAGTGGAGCTTATCTATTTGTTAGAATAGACAACCTACAAACATATGAGGATTTTCCAAAATATAGGATATAACAACAGTGGGATGACCAGTAGATCTACCTTTAGCTATATTACCCGTGGTTAAAAACCGTACCATTATTCTAACACTGTGTTGTGAAAAGTAATGATATTAAATTTGTTTTTCTGGATACATTTCGGTAAATTGATAATAATTCGACTGCTTGGAATATATCTAATTACCATTTATATATTGCAAACCGCTATCAAAGAATAAATGTATTTTGCTCGACAGTAAAGATTATTTTGAAAATAAAAACAACAAATTGTTTTATTTATTCGGTTGTTGACGTTTACTTGTCAAATGTTTGACTAATTGGAGTTTAAAAATCAGGCGTGGCAACATAAATTTGCAGAATTGTTGCCATCTTAATAACAAAAGTTTCATTTACTTATAGTCACCCGTTAGTTCTATATAATGTGTCTGTAAAAGGTCTTTACAAAAACCTACTACATACTCCTTACACCAAAATAAGCCGATTTAAGACAACTTACCTTAGTACAAAGTTGCTTAGCTTGGGCGCTATACGGCGCTGCAATAGTTTTTTTTTATTATAAACATAAAACCACTCACTCGATTTTGCTGAAATTTGGTACGTTAACATAGTTTAATGAAATAAAAAAATTTATCGAACTGTTGGGCAACATTATTTCACCATAGGCGTAGACTTTGGTTGTTTAATAATTGCGCATTTCAAATTTCTACGCCAATAGAAGAACAGGGGTTTAAGAACAAAATTTAGATTATGTAACTTATTTATAGCAAAAGCCAAATAAGTTGGCGCGAGGAGGGGTAAGTTCGCGCAGGACTAAAAGTAGTGGGGAGATTTGTATTTGGTTTTACATCAAATGTCAGAAAATTCTAACCTCTAAGCGTGTGTCACTATGATCCCCTAGCAAAGACATTATGTTCCGTCAAACGTCAATGACAAATGTATTCTGACAATTACTTGAGTAGTGGGGGTGAACGTTTTTAAAAGCGGCTTCTGCGCACCCCCTCCTCGCGCCAACTTAATTGGCGTTTGCTATACTTCAGAAAAGATCATCTTTGTAAGATTCGTATACCGTCATGGTTTATGTGAAATTTGTATTTTAATAACTCAAAGTAACCGTTAACAGAAACATTATGTTACTAAAATTTTCAAAAAAATAATAAAAATATCATAGATATTGTAGAAAATGTTCACAATTTACACGTATACAAAAATTTACACGAAGAAGAAAATTAAAATGTACTCTTTGCATGACTTCTTCATTAGCTCCACCACTTTTTTCATTTTCATTAAAAATATACTTTTGTATTATACAAAATTGGTGAGGTTTTACCTACTCAAGTATATTTCAAATTGTTTTGTTCGAAACCATTTAAATCAATAGTACCAAAAAAAAAATGGATAGGTAGAGGTAATGACGCCTCTATAAATTGGCCGCTCTGTTCACCAGACTTAGCTCCAATGGATTATTTTTTGTAGGGACATCTTACGCCCACAGTTTACATGACACCTGTAGATAATGAATAGCTGTGTCAACATATTCAAGATGGAATAAATAATGTTAAAGCTGATGAAGAAGTTATGCAAAAAGTGTATTTTAGGTTTATTCGTGGTGTTAAAATTTGTATCCGTCTAAATGGTGGACACTTTCAACAATTTCTATATCTTTATTATTTTTTTGCATGTTTTAGTAACATAATTTTTCTAACTGTGATTTTGAATTATTGAAATACAAATATCCAAAAACCATGACAGAAATCGAGTCTTACAAAAAGTGCCTTTTCTGTAGTAAATAAGTTACATAATCTAAATTTTCTACTTAAACCCCTCTTCTTCCATTGGCGTAGAAATTTGAAATGCACAATTATTAAAAAAACCAAGTTCTACGCCTATGGAATGATGTTACTCAAAGTTTTGATATGGGTTTTCTTGTCTCAATAAACTATGTCAACGTATTGAATTTCAGCAAAATCGCGTTTCATATTTATCATAAAAAAAAACATTTCAGAATTGTAACTTCAGCGCCATATAGCGCCGCAACTTTGTACTAAGGTAAATTGTCTTCAGTCGGCTCATTTTGGTAAGGCATATGTGGTAGGTTTTTGTAAAGACCTCTTACAGACATCTTGTGTATAGGTGGTGTTATGAGATTGATATTTGGAAAACATAATTAAGACATTAGACGAATCCAAGTATTGTCAAAATTTCACTCCCGAGTAATACTTTCGCAGTTTCAATTGTGATACTACCATCTGTATATTAATTTCACTTCTAAAACCAGTTTATTCTTGTGGAGTACAAACAATATTAATGCAAGTTTGTCAAAATTTGCAATATTAGTAAGCAAAGTGTCTAATAGCTTCAATTAAAGTACATACTAACGCAACTACGCTCTCCGTTTCATTAGCAATAACGAAAGCGTAAATATTTGTCAATATCAAAATACATTTCAATAGTAATAAATTTTAATTTATTTTTTGTATAAATAATATGTAATTACCCAATACGAATTGAAATTGAATCGTATAGCAAACCACTGTCTAATCCATAGCAATTGAGAAAGATATATTAAACTCTATCCACAAAGTGCGACTTTGTGAATAGAATTCTGATAGAGCACCAACATATTACAACATAGATAGTAGGTTTTGATAACCAATGAATATTGATGTCATCAGCTTGGACAAAAATTATTTTTTGAAATCGTTATCTTATTGATGTCATCAGCATTCATTTGTAAGAAATTTGAAATTATTGTATAATTCGATAATTACAAAGACACCAGTAATAATCTCAGGAACACACTAAAGAACATTTAAAATGTTGCATGCATAAAAGGAAGTCCATGAGAAAGATCAAGCTGTTCAAAGTCCGAAAAATAGTAGTAACATGGAAGAGATCTATTCAACAAAAGGTATTGAACGCATGCATATACAAGGTGTTAAAAAAAGTTATTCTGATATTTTACCCACTTATGGTTCTCATTAAGATACAGAAAAAAGTCTTAGTAATCCTAGGTCCTAAAACCAGTCGTTTCTGAGTTATAATTGATTTTACATTTTTTCATCAAAAGCATAACTAGACTTTTGCTTATGTTACCGAAGTACAATATCTTAGCTTTCATTTTTCGTTATTTACTGTCATGTTATATGTCATATCGATCATGCTTTTGCTGTAGGTTAAATATGAATAGATACACGAATGCAGGAATGGCAGACATCATTTTATGTATGGTGCTGTTAATAGTAATGCTTATGAGCCTTATGCATCAATGTCCGTCAGAGGTGAGTTCATTTAAACCAAATTATCGCGATGCTGGTAGACCTCGGTCTTTGAAGAAGGGTTGAAGAATATCCAGGTATTAGTGTTAGAAGGATCTCTGCTGGAATAAATATTAGCGCTCCTCTAGTTTGGAGGAGTTCACACCAGCAACAACTGTATCCTTATCACCTTCAACGAGTGCAAGCACTAACCGCTCCTGACTACGTTTCGCGAAGTGCGTTTTGCATAAAATCTTAATGCAGAAAAAAATTTAATGATAGATGGATAAGACGCGAAAGTCCAAATACTTGGCACCTAGACCAACTGATTTTAAACCGCTAGGCTTTCTTGCTATGGGCTACTTAAAGTCGTTAATTTATTCCGCACTTGTAAATGGCAATGAAATCTCAAGCGACAAATACAAAACACATGTAAGACAATTCGCCACTCTCCAGGAATATTCGAAAAGTGCGAGATGCTTCTGTGCGTAGATGTCAAGCATGTTTGCACATGGAAGGAGGTCATGTCGAACATTTAATTTAAGCATCACTTGTTGAGTTGTTAATTTTTGTATGTATGTTTTCCTGTTAAAAGAATATTTAATGACTAAACCGTTTTATTCAGTAACAATATTGGAATTGCTTATATCTCCGCAACAACGGATTTTAGGACATAGATGTACTACGACTTTTTTCTTTGTCTTAATGAGAACCATTAGTGGGTAAAATTTCCGAACAACTTCTTTTAACACCCTGTATGTACGGTATGAGTGTTTTCCACTGGCGATTTGGTGAAGACATAACATCAAAGGTTGTGCCTTAAGCAAAGAAAGTTTAACACTACTTTTCAAATTGTTCTACTGAAGATGGCAACTTAGTTTCCGAAATACGTGTTTAGAGTTTATTAATTTATTGCATGGTTATTGACGACATGAGAAGTAAAATCTTATTTACGTACGGTTAAGGTTTATATTGAAATATTTCAAAGTTTTATGTAGTCCCTTTAAATATGTTTTATAGTTAGTAAGAATAGAATAGAAAGAAGTTTATAGAACAGTAAAGAGGCTTTTTGATTTTAACAGAAACTTACCCAATATGTACATCATAGTAAAGCAATTATCGAAGGCCATTCCTACCAAAAAGCGACAGACTGAAAATTGCCAAAAGGAAGTACAAAATGCAGTCGCTATTCCACCAATAAATCCAGCCAAATTCGTTCCTACCAAAGCTGGAATTCTACCATATTTATCTGCTACCCAACCGAATACTAATCCGCCAAGAATAGCACCACAAAAAAATATCGCTTGAGCAAGAGTTGGTAATGCAGATTGCTCGCACACCCAATCAAGCTATTTAGAATATAGGAAAAGAAAATCAATCGTAAAGAAAGTAAAAGTTGTTTATATATTACTTACATCAGAAGCGATCGTTTTATAGGGTACATCGGTAAAGTTGTATTCCCAACCATGTTTGCAAGGAATTTTTTCCCACGAGGGATTGGCTTTCTTAATACCTTGACTTAAGATTTCGGTAAAATTCACATTGTACATAGAACATCGATCATAGCCTTCTTCATTTAGTGGTATCGCCAATAATTTCCTGAAATTAAAAGAGAACTCATATGAAATTTGCATTCGTAGAAAATAGATTAATTATTAAAAGGAAAGGAAATGAATAGAAATAATTTACTTTTTAAATTAACGAAATTCTACAAGCCTAAATAGAATTAATAGATTTAAAACGAACTGTAAGCAGCTTACTTTTATAAAGTAGACTTTTTATGAAGCGAACTTCCCGATTAGACTTCCGGAAAATAAATTTTACTCGTCGTTTCGGTATTACGGAAAATCCTCTTAATTGGATCTATTCACGTGTGTGAAACTTTAATTAAATAACAGAATAATCTTTAATTAAATTCTTGGTTTACACTTTAATAGATAAAGATTTAATTTCAAGGGAATTACATTATCTTTTTATAAATTAAACTCTAACAACTATAAGTTAAATTTCGAGAGCGTTGAAATTTAACAAAAAAATTTATTTGTTTTACGGATTTGACAATACGTTACAATATAGACTTAAACTAGATTACACTGAGGTTACTAGCGATCTGTGTCGCGTACAGTTACACTAATAACTCTATCAACTAATGCTTTGCCCATCTTTATATATTAAATATTATCTTATCTTACTCCACGTGTATCCGGCGAATGAATGAAATTGCTGAGTGTACGTCTGGTAATTATGAATAGGTTGTATTATATGCGGACTCGTAACTCCTTCCGCCTTACATGCGAGATTATCCTTATAAAGGCAAATCTTGCATTCTTTTCTTATCGGCATCTGTTTGTTTTTTAACCTTTTGTTTAGTCCTTATCTTTTTATATAATTTAAACAAAAAAATTGCAAGTATTAATAGTATTAATATGAATGTAATTATATAAACTAAAGAACTACTTGCTTTATGTGATATAGTAATTTTGCTTAACATTTCCTTTTGATTATTAATTCTATCTGAAAGATTTAAAATACTTACTTCAGTTAAATTTATTGTTTTAATTTGATTATGATTTCCACTGTATTCCATTAAATTTAGTTTCATATTAATTGTTGATTTATAATTTTTTATAATTTGGTTTTTAATATGAAATTCACAATTATTAAAGTTATTAATCAAATAAATTCCTTTTATTAATTTAATATCAATTTGTTCATTGCATTTTTGAATTAATTTATTTTCTGTAGGACTAAGAATTAATTTCATATTATTTTCAATATCTCTTACTTCAAAATCTTGAATAGTGAAAGATTGATAAATACAGTTTTTATAATTATTATCCATTTGTAAAATATGGACTTCACATAATGAATTATTTGAAATATAAAATTCTGAATCATGATTACATAAGAATGTTTGTTTTGATATTTGAGGACAAATTTGATTTGATATGATATACTTATTGTCTTTTATGCCAACGTATTTAATTTTAGGAGTAATTTGTTTAAAAGTATTATTTCCTTCGTAAATAGGCAGAGCATTTTACATAAAATATTGAAATGCTTCATTACTTACAATAGGTATTAACAATATAAATGCAAAATAAGTATTAGTTTGATATACTCTAAATTTGAATTAAACTTTCTATTTGGTACAGGTTATTTATTAGTAGCTCAAACGGCAATTTCTTATTTACATTTAAATGGATATTCTTAATACTACTGTTAATCCTCTTCCGATAAGGATTCTGGAACATTCGCTAATTTTAGTGAATTTATATGATAACGTAAAATTTTATTCTTTTTTGTTTTGACTTCAACTGTTCCATTTTCATTGATTTTCGTAACTGTGTATGGCCCTTGATATCTTTCTTTCGTTTTCTGTGAATAGTATTTATGGGGTTTTACATATACTGCCTGACCTATTTTTATCTCTTCATTTTCTCTATTTTTATTTATTTTAATGATTTTCTTTTCTTTATCTTCTTGCATTTTATTTGCAATTTTATTATAGAGATATTTCGTGCGTTCTTTATGTTTTTGAATATAATCTTGATAATACGTTTCATCGTAATATAGGTCCATTGGTTCTTTTGTATTAGTGTGTCCATACAAGAGTTCAAAAGGTGAGGTTCCTGTTGCTGAATGATTAGTCGAGTTGTATGCTAACAGTGATAATTTCATTATCTGTTTTATATCTTGAGTTAGTTTTTGATTTTTTATTAATCTAACATGTTCTAAAAGTGTTGAATGTAATCGTTCAATTGGTGCATTCGAATTTGGATTTAAAGGCGTTGTATAGTGAACATTGATTCTATATAATTTTAATAATTCTTTTAATGTTGCATTATTAAATTCTAAACCGTTATCCATTACAATTTCTTTTGGTGAACCGTGTATACAAAAAATTTCTATTAATTTATCAACTACTTCGACTGCTGTTTTTCCTTGAATTGGATATGCTTGTGCATATTTTGTGAATGTATCTATTATAGTTAGAAAATTTTGTGAATTTATTGATATCGTATCAACGTGAATTTTATCAAATGATTTCTCTATTAATTTCGTTAATTGAAAAGGTAATTTTGGTGGTGCTCTATCGTATTTGTTTCTTTGACATATTTCGCATCTCTTAATATAATTTGTTATATCATCCTTCATTTGACTCCAGTAATAATTCTTCTTTATCTGTTTTAAAGTTTCATTGATTCCTCTGTGATTAGTTTTTCCTTCATGGTTTTGCATTATGATTTCAATCTTTTCCTCTGGTGTTTCGATTATTCTTACCCTTCGAAGACATCTATAAATTTTTGGTCCGTTGTTATTGAAGTGTTCGATATAAACTTGACACATTTCTTTATAAATTTCATCTGTTGTGTATATGTAGTAATTTCCTTGAGGCATTATATCCTTTATTAAACCTATCAATTCTTGTTTCAGATTTTTCTTCTCCAATTTTGCATGGTAAATTACTTTAGCATTTTTCGTATCAAATGTTACTGTTGTCGGAAATATATGTGTTTCTATGAATACTTGTATCTTCTGTATATCTATTGCCATATCAGTTATTGGTATTGATGTTTCTGGTTCTACATTTACATTGCTATGCAGTGAGTCATCGTCTTCTTGTTGTTTATTAGGATTATGTTCTATTCTTCCTAGTTCTTGTAGAATGTTATCTATTTCTTCCTGATTTCTTGATTTTTGTATTATTTCTTCCATTGTTAATTCTCGTGGTTCTAGATTTCGTAGTAAGTCGTCTAGTTCTTCATTATCAACTTGTGGTATTATAGATGATGTATCTTCTTGTAATAATTCATCTACATTATCTTCTTGGTTATGTAATTCGATTCTCGATAATGCATCCGCATTTTTATTAATTTTTCCCTTTTTATATATAATTTCATAATCGTACTCACTTAATTTTATCTTCCATCGTTGTAATTTCGAGTTTGGTTCTTTCAAATTATGTAACCACACTAATGGTCTATGATCTGTGATTATCGTAAATTTTCTTCCAAATATATAAGGTCGAAATTGTTTGCATGCCCAAATAATTGCTAACAGTTCTTTTTCTACTGTTGAATATTTTTGTTCTGTTTCCGATAATGTTCGTGATGCATAAAATATTGGTCTGTCTTGTCCTATTGTTCCTTGTGATAATACTGCTCCTATTGCTACATTGCTTGCATCCGTTGTTACTAAAAATTGTTTGTTAAAATCTGGATATTGTAATACTGGTTCATTACAAAGTATCTTTTTACAAAGTTCAAATGTTGTTGTATATTCTTCTGTGAATTCGATTTTACTTCCCTTTTTTAAATATTTGGTTAATGGTTTTGTAATTTTAGCAAAGTCTTTTATAAATTTTCTGTAATATCCTAATAATCCTAGAAATGCTTTGACTTCTTTTTGTGTTTTTGGTATTGGATACCCCTTTATTGCTTCAATCTTATCTGGATTTGGTTTTACTCCATCTTTCGTTATTATATGTCCTAAATAAGCAATTTCTTTTCTTAAAAATTCACATTTATCCATTGATAATTTTAAATTAGCTTCTCTTAAGCGTTTAAATACTTTCTTTAATTTTTGTTGATGTTCTTCTAGTGATGCTGCATATATTATTATATCATCTAGGTATACGTGACATGTGTCTACTGTTAGACCTCTTAAAATATGATTCATTACTCTTTGAAATGTTGCTGGGCTGTTTTTAAGACCAAATGGCATTCTTAAAAATTCATAGTGATTATCTTCTGTGCTAAATGCTGTTTTCTCTCTATCTTTTTCTTCCATCTCGACTTGATGATAGCCAGACGCTAAATCTAATGTCGTGAAATATTTAGCTCTTCCTAATTTATCTAATATATCGTGTATATTAGGAATTGGGAATTTATCGTCGATGGTTTTCTCATTTAATTTTCTATAATCTATTACCATTCTATATTTCTTAATTCCTGATGCATCCATTTTTTTTTGGTACTATCGCTACTGGTGCTGACCATGGGCTTATGCTGGGTTGTATAATGTTTTGTTCTAACATGCTCTTTATTTGTTTATTTATTTCTTCTCTTTGTATTGGTGATTTCCTATAAGGCTTTTGATATATTGGAGTTTCATCTTTTAATCGTATCTGATGTTTAATTTCTGATGTGAATGTTAAAGGTAATTCTTCACTGTGACATAAATCTTGATATTCTATACATAATTTTCTTATCATTTCTTTTTCTTCTTTATTCAGATGATCTAATCGTAGTTTTGCCTCTAATGTTCTTCTTTGAATTTCTTTAATCCTTTTCATTGATAATTTTCCTTTTATTGTGTTTTCTTCAACATAATTGTATTCTTCAGT
Organism: Melolontha melolontha; assembly: GCA_935421215.2. NCBI lineage: Eukaryota > Metazoa > Arthropoda > Insecta > Coleoptera > Scarabaeidae > Melolontha > Melolontha melolontha. The sequence continues at coordinate 73,430,580 of OW285235.1, forward strand.
TAAAATTGGTTTTTCGAAGTTTATTTCCACTGGGTAGTTATTGAAGTTTACGATTTCAGTAATTGCGTAGTAATCTTCTGTGGTAGTGATGTTTTCAGGTATTTCTACTCCTGGTGCTATTCTTTGATGATTTATATGTACTTCTTTTAGATTTCGATCTACAGGTATTTTAATTATTTTTCTTTCTCTTGGTCCTATTTTAATTTTTGGGTTGTCAAAATATAATTGTATTTCCGCGAAACTTGTGTGAAGTTTTTTAGTTTTAAAATCTATTATGGAATTCATTTTTTCTAATAATCTTAAACCTATTATTCCATCATATTTTTTAGAAAAATCTACTATATTAAATTCGTGTATTTGTCCGTACGCGTTAAATGTGTGTAAAGAAGGTATTCTAAGAACGTAATTATGATATGTGGTACCGTGCATTGTTGTTACTGAAAATGGTGAATATTTAATATAATTTGGAAAATGATTTTGAGCTATTTCAGTTGAAATTGAAGATGCTGATGCACCTGTATCAATTAGAAATTTTGCATTAATTTCTGGTACATAAATATTAGGTAATCGTACACAATGTTGTTTATTAAATTCTAAATGATTTCTTAACTTTATACCGGTTGTTGGACATTCGGTGGTGTCTCGTTCGCTGAGGCTCCAGTTGGAAAATTTGGCTGATCCTCTGGTTCGAATGGAAATGGTTCTGTATCTTCGTCCCAAATTGGTTGATATTCGTAGTCTTCTGATTCTCCATACTCTTCATAATCTGGATTTTCTTCTTCTTCTTCTTGGCCTTGATTGTTCATTTCTTCAAGTTTCCATTTTTGCTGTGATGTTGATGGTCTATATGATGTTTGTCTCATTCGGCTCATGCTTGGGTCAATTTCCATTGGTTGTTGTCTAGGTTTTCTTCTTTCCATTAATTGTGCAGGAGATTTTGCAAATTTAAAGGAATTTTGTTTACTTTGGTTTTGGAAATTTGGTTTGATAGGAAATGGATTTTGATAATTTGTTTTTGGCTGGTATTGGAATTGTTTTACTTGTGGTTGGTGTTGAAATTGTTGTATTCGTGGCACTTGTTGTATTCGTGGAAGTTGTTCTTGTTGGGCTGGTGTTTTCATGTGTCCTGGTGTTATTTGATGTATTATTTTGTAGTTATTTTGCGGCATTGTTGATTTTCCGCATCTGTACTGCCAATTTTGGTATTCTAGTAATTCAGCTAGAGCATTTTCTAATGTCTCTGGATTTTTTAAATACATTATTTCGCCAATTCTACCGTAATTCATTAATCCTCTTTTAAATGTTTGTAATGCAGTTTTCTTATACATGTTTGTTTTTAACGGTATTAATTCTTCTTCAGTATCTAGTTGCATTTTAGTTAATAGTAAATTTAACATGTCCCTAATCCTTTGTCCGAATATGTAAGGATTTTCATTTTTCCTAGGCTGTTCCATTGTTACATCATTTAAAAGACAATTTTCTGATCTCTGGTCTAAGAATGTTAATTCTAGTAATGCTTTAATATCATGCCAAGTTTTTAATTTTCTTGCCCCTATTATCGATTGCGGTTTTCCACTCAATCTTGATTTTATTATTCTTATTAAATATGGGTTTAAAGGGTTATCTCTATTATTTTTATCGAAATAAGTTTTTATCAAATCTTCACAAGCATCAATAAATAATGGTAACGTATTTGGATCACCATTGTATATTGGTATCGTGCAGATTTCTGCTTGGCTTATAGAACTTCTCGTATAAGTTTGGTTAGGCATTTCGTTTAAATTTAATGTATTAATTGAATTTACTAGTTCTTCTACAATATTTTCTATTGACATATAAAGTTTTGCTTACCAGCATATATTTTTGTTATAATCCGTTTGCTTTTCGTCGTGTATTTCAATACTTTTTTTTTTTTACAAAAGCAAAAATACGTCTTACAATCACTACAGTAAATTGTAGATATGTAAAAAAAATTTAAAAATCTACTTACAGAATTGTTAGTAAGATCTTCATTCGATTTTGGTTGGCTTGTTCTTTGTGTTATTCTCTTTATTATTCTTCTTGTTATTCTTCTTGTTAAGTATTGTTGTTTTCTTGTGTTACTTCTTTTATTAGTTGCTGTATTGGTTTGGTTTCTTTGTTAGCTTGTTATTCTTCTTGTTAAGTATTGTTGTTTTCTTGTGTTACTTCTTTTGTTTGCTTGTTGCTTCTTCTTAATTATAATATTGATTGGCACTTCGACGAGATTTTGATCGTTTCCGTGTTTTTTCCAAATCAATATCGCACCTTTGGAAATTTTGATCCTCCAGTCGTGTTTCTTAATTTTTATAACGTTGATGGGTACCTCGACGAGATTTTGATCGTTTCGGCGTTCGTCCCAGTTCAAACGTTGCACCTTTTGGAAATTTTGATCCTCCAGGCCTTGTGTAACCGTCGTTGAATCTAATTGCTCGTACTGTCGTTTTTTGTTCTTTCTCTGGGCCAAAGAATTGAAATTCACACTCACTATTTTCGACGTTTGTAATTCTCCAACAGTGATTGCCAAGATCCGTCCTGACTGCGCCAGTTAAATTTCGAGAGCGTTGAAATTTAACAAAAAAATTTATTTGTTTTACGGATTTGACAATACGTTACAATATAGACTTAAACTAGACTACACTGAGGTTACTAGCGATCTGTGTCGCGTACAGTTACACTAATAACTCTATCAACTAATGCTTTGCCCATCTTTATATATTAAATATTATCTTATCTTACTCCACGTGTATCCGGCGAATGAATGAAATTGCTGAGTGTACGTCTGGTAATTATGAATAGGTTGTATTATATGCGGACTCGTAACTTATAAATAATATAACTTCCATAAACACAATTTCATTTAAATAGATATCCAAATAAATATAATTAGTTTTGCAGTAAAAGAAAACGTTCTAATTAATTAGTATACAAAGGCGGTTTGACGAGAGAGTGATTTTCCAATGAAATACTTATTTTAGGGTAAAAAATATATTTTATTTTTCGACATAATCTCTTTTGTAAGTCTACGCGAATTTTCAAACCATCCAAAAAGTAATCTTTTGCCAACTCTGTAAAATATGCCTCGGATATCACCTATTCATTTGTCCGAAATCTCTTTCCACCGAGTCATTGTTTTTAATTTGAAAATAAAAATAAATCAGTGGGTGCCAGATATGGCGAATATGGAATGAATGAGGCAGAAATTCGTAACGCAATTCGACAAATTTTGTTGTAGCAACAACGGACTAATGAAAAGTTCCATTATTGTGATGGAACAACACTCTTCTCTTCAACAAACGAGGTCGTGTTTTCTTCAGTTCTGCATTAAAACGTGTCGGTAAATCGGCATAATAGTGGCCAGCAATCCTTTTCCCTTTCTTAAATGAACATATGTCTCAAAAGTTTTGACACAAAATACAACTCTATAAAAAAAATTAAAAATATCAAAATATCGAGCTGGCTTTCCAAACATAAGTAATTCAATTATTTGTCATTTTAATGACAGTTCGGTTATCTAAATCGATTGCGTTGTAATGGCTTATAAACTAGAGCTTAAAAAAGCGTTTATAATTTAGTTGGGCAAATGCCAAAAGTTCAAATAGTCCAACTTTTTGTGTCGTCGAGAACCATGTATCGTGTGATAGTAGAATGTGAGCAAAGTGTGCCATGCCTAAATATTCCGAAAAGCAGAAGACAGAGACTGTTAACTAGACTTAAAGCAAACCAGTTAGTCGAAAGTGCCAAAAATAAAATTCGACAGTTATTGAGAAAATTTTCACGGTGTTACAGTGTTTCCAAGGATACATTATCCTGAGAATTGATGAGAAGAGGTGCAAAATAAAGAAATATCCTAAATATATTCCAAATCGGTTAGATGTTGCCGTGCTTTAGGGCGCAATCATTTTGCAAATAACAAAGCCATTGCGATAGATGACGAAAAGTACTTTACTCTAAGTAATTCTGAACTAAGTAATTCTGAAATTAAATTGGTTTATTCAGACATTAACTATCCTAACTAGACATTAGGGCCACAATGGATGTAAATAGGTTGTAGTGAAATAGAATTATGTCCACCTCAAGTAATCCAATCCATAAAAAAGTAGGTATTTTCCTTCTTGAGAAAGCGATAATATGTCATTTATTAAAATTAAACAACACATTATTGACTGAACACAATTCCGCAAGCAAATCAATATCCTTCTAAAGCGTTACCCTATCAGAGCAAGCATCCACGCCTCTAATCTAAATATCTAAGTATTTTTAAATTACCTGCGTACGCTAGATACTTAGAAGAGGTAAAGTTTTTGAACGTCATTTATAAAAAATAGGAATAATATTGGTGCTGAATGACTGCCCTGAGGCACATTGGAAGTAACTACTATTGGTCTCGACATTACTGATGATATTGAACAACCTGAGATCTAAAAGAAAAGTATGATGAATCCACGAAATCAAGTTACAACAAATCCCATAAAATTCGAGCTTGTAGGGCAACAATTGATGATGACTGCTGTCGAACGCTTTAGAAAAGTCCGCACATACAGTATCCACTTCAGAACCTCGTTCCAGTACGTTGCTAATAAAATATGAGAATTGTAATAAATTCATTTGGTACGACCAGATATGAAACCATATTGGTTTAAATCTATCATTTCCCGGAAGCTCACAGAGATATCTGATACAATATGTTCAAAAACTTTAGAAATATTTACTAGCAACGAAATTGGACGATAATTATTAGCAAGAAATCTGTTCCCTAATTTGAAAATTGGAAAAATGCTCTCTTCCATTGATTTGGAAACCATCCCAAGTTCATAGAAAATTGATAAATAATTGACAGAGGGAGAGCTAAAGTGTAACTTCACATTTTCAGAAAGTATTAAGTGTTGCCATCGGGTCCAAGACTGAAACGGCCTTTTAGAAGCGTATGTTTATAAAACGGTTACATTGTTCAAATTAAATAGATTGATAAAATGATTTAGCGAAAGTTGGGCATATTTAACAGAACGTTATAAATAAAATACTCTACAACAAATGGTTGAATTATGAAAAAAGCTTCGTTTTCTTAATTAGAAATTAATTTATTGTAATGATTAAAGTATCGATTAAACTACAATCGTTCCATAATATTTATACGTAAACATTCTTAAAAGACTATTAATAATCACCATTAATAGTAAATAGTTCTAGTTTAATTGCTTTAGAAGGGCAGTAACAGCTATTGTCGACTCTTTCCAGGGTCAAATTAGAAATTCGTGATATAAAAAATAAGAATTTACAATCTCTAATGGTTGCTATTCTTGATACATTTGTATATACACTTATTCATAACAAGTGTTCATTTGAAAAGTCAATCTAGTGGCATGTGATTTACTGAAAACATTTTAAAGTATGTCGTAAATTAAAATTTACTACTTAACCTACGAAGTCGTATATTTTGACAGTTTCATACATACAAATAAATAACAAATAACAGGTATTTATTGAAAACTATAACAAATGTTGAAAATGTTGTCCTTCAAGATCAATGCACTTTAAAATCCTCCCTTCAAAATTTCTGATGATATTCTGCAACATTACTGGATTTTTATTAATTTCCATGCATTTCTGTTCGATTCTCTGTAGCATATCATTCAAATTCAATACAGGTGTTCGAAATATGTTATTTTTTAGATAAGGCCACAAAAAGAAGTCGCAAGGTGTTAAATCGCATGAACGTGCAGGCCAGGCAATTTCAGTATTTCGACTAATTATACGCTCATCTCTTAAATTCTCAATTCTCTTAAATAATCCAAAGATTCTGCAGTACAGTGACCTTGTTGGAAATATGCATTTTGAAGTTCATCATCATGCAACTGATTGACAAATGGTTGTAAAATTTCCGTACAGTACCTTTGAGCAGTTAACGTTCCCTGAAAAAATATTGGTCCAATGATTCGCCTTTGGCTTATCGCTGCCCAAACACCAATTTTCTCTGGATGTAGCGATTCTTCATTAATTACATGTGGATTTTCACTACTCCAAATTCTTGTATTTTGTGAATTTAGGTATCCCGTTTTATAAAACAATGCTTCATCAGTAAAGATGACTCTTTGCGAAAGTTCTCCATTATTGTTCATATTTACAAACCAATTGCAAAACTGTAGTCTACGTGGGTAATCAATTTATAACAATTCTTGTACTGCTGTGACACGGTATGGATAAAGTTGCATATCTTTTTTCAATAACTTGTGAGTTGTACCAATTTATTGACTCAAATGTCGAACAGATGTTTGTGGTTCATTTTCCATTATTTCTTCAACACGATTGACAACTTGAGGTGTACGTTTCTTAACTACTCCACTGCCTGATTTTCTTAAGAGACTACCAGTTTCAGAAAAAAGTTTTAAAGTTCTATCCAAAGTATTCCTAAATTGAATATAATCTATTACAAAATGTGGAAACTCAACTTGAAATTCTACCATGCAATCTTGAACTGAATAAACCCATAAACCATCAATTTTATTAATACTTCGAAAATAAGCCTGGACTAAAAGAATTTTATGTTCTAAAGTGAAAGCCATTTTAAAACTAGGAAGCAATTTATGTAAACCAGAATCGACGCACGATTATTTTATGCACTAACTGATATTTGTGATTGACATTATCAAATGTCATTTGGATTTACGTTTACGGAACAACAAACACATACTAATATATTTGCGTCTTATTCTATCAAAATTTCAAAGTAACCTAGATTGACTTTTCAAATGAACACGCGTTATATAATTATAAATGTTGATATTAGACTGAGTCGAGTTAAAAATAAATATACAGGGTGTTCCGTGAGGTAACCGACAAACTTACACAGTGTATTCTAGAGGTGATTTTAAACAAAAAAGTTCATATACACTTTGCTTAATTTCTTTTTTGTTCTTTAGATTTCAACAAAAGAAGAAAACTGTTTCAGTAATGTATTTAATTATGAAATTACATAACAAACTATTAAACTAATATTATAACAATTGCTCGAAATGTTCGCCTCTTCTTTCTGAACATGTTGCTAGTCATTTTATAAAATAACAAATAACCTATAGTTACTTATGTCATTTATCGATAAGTGATAATTGTAAAAATATTATCAGTAACCATGCCTAGAACGTACACTAATACGGAATACGCTGACATGGTGTTTGTGTATGGGTATTGTGATAGAAGCGGAGGTGCTGCAGTACAAGAATATCGTCAACGTTTTCCAAATAGTGCAGTTCCTCACCATACGACATTTTCTAATGTCTTTCAGTGTTGTAGAGAGACGAGATCTTCTCCAAATTCACTTGTCGAAAGACAGTTAGATTTTCATTAGTAAGCTAATGTTGTCCTAAATGAAATTGAACAAGATCCATCCACGAGTATACGCAGGATACCTACCATGACCGGGGCTTGTCAAACTCAGGTGTGGCGAATTTAAATTACAATGGACTTTTCCTCTATCATCTACAGAAAGCTCATCATATGCTACTAAGAGATTTCGTGAGTCGCGTACAGTATTGTCAATGGTTACAGAACAATTTAGAACTTATTACATGTATCCTTTTTACAGACGAGTCTCAATTTACTCGAGAAGGTATAAACAACACTCGGAATTCTTACACTTGGGCTACTGAAACCCCACATAATGCAGTTTTGATTAATCACAACATCGTTTTTCTGTAAATGTATGGTGAGGGTTGTTAAACAATGTCATTATTGGGCCACATTTTATCCAAGGGAATCTTACGGCAAATTATTAGAGGAATTTACTTTGCCGGGATTATTTGAAAATGTTCCACTAGAAACTCGACACGGCATGTTTTATCAACATGACCGCATTTTAGTAGGCAAGTTATGGACTTTCTAAATCAAAATTTTTCAGGGCGGTGGAAAGACAGAGGGGGTCCTGTACTATGGCCTGCGCGTTCTCCTGACCTTTCGCCATTGGACTTTTTCTTTTGGGGTTGTCTAAAAAATTGTGTTTACCATAATGGTAAGCCAAATACACAAGAAGAATTGATCGAAAGAATAATTACAGGAGTAGAGTCCTTACGAAATGAACTTGCAGATATTAACTGGCAAGAGAATATGACCCAAAGACTAGCAACATGTTCAGAAAGAAGAGGCAAACATTTCGAGCAATTGTTATAATATTAGTTTATTAGTTTGTTATGTAATTTCATAATTAAATACATTACTGAAACAGTTTTCTTCTTTTGTTGAAATCTAAAGAACGAAAAAGAAATTAAGCAAAGTGTATATAAACTTTTTTTGTGCAGAATCACCTCTAGAACATATTGTGTGAGTTTGTCGGTTACCTCAGGGAACAGCCTGTAGAATAAATTGTATTTTAAGTAAATTTTTATTATGAAACGAATCTCTAATTTAAGTTTTATATCTAAATTATTTTGATGAATATCTACAAATAATAAACTGTATGAGATTAATTACAGTGGTAATTCGATTGGATACAGTCCAAAAGTGACGATTTAGACCGCAAGCCACAAACCAATTACAATTTGATATTATTAGAGAATAAACGTAACAAACTCTATGTATATTTAAGTAAATACGTCTTGAATATCATCCTTTCACAAGGTTGCAATTACTATTTTGGGAAGAACCACATGTGTATAAACGCGTGAATAAAGTGAATTATTAGGTTCAACGAAAAGATTAAGATAAACTTGTTCTTGTAAATACATCATTAACTTCGCTTTTTGATGGTAAGCCAGAGCATTGTGCTTTTATGTTTGTGGTGAAACAACTTTTTTCTGTTTCGATTTTTATCAAGAACTACATGTTCACTAGCTGCTTTACATGCATATATATATATATATATATATATATATATATATATATATATATATATATATATATATATATTACAGTGTTTTTCTTTTGGTTTTCCTGTTTTGTCAAACGTATGGTCACTATTTCTCAAAATTATTTCCCACATATGTCGTCTTAACATTATTATATCGAATGAAATTCACTTTTTATCAATACTCTTTCACGTTACTGCAAATGATTTTCCTTCTTTTTTTTTAATTTATAAATTAAAAACAAAAAGAAGTTCGAGACTCAATTTTATTATTACCTATAATTTTATTTTATTATTATAACATGTTTGTAAAGTAATACTTTTAAGAACACATACTGCAGTCTAGTTCAAAATTTCATTTCTGTTGAGGCAATCTCCTAAATATGTTTCTTATGTCGAACTTAGTTTTAGCAATGTTCTTGTGTTACAGCTTCAGAAGCATTATGAATTTGAACATACAGTTGTTCTTCATCCGTAGGCCGTCTTCTCTTTATGATAGTTTCCCATTGGTTAAACAGCTCTTCAATTGGGTTTAAAAAAGGACTGTACGGGGGCAGAAATACTGGTAGATGTTAATCAGCTCTGATCAGTTGTTGAATTTTATCCGTTCTATGAAATCGGACGTTGTTCATGGCAAAATATTGTACATTATCTTCGACAAAGTGGCTAATCAAAGATGTGAAGAATTCTCCAAAGCGTTCTGCATTGTAAAGTATGTCTTGAATAGTAAATAAATATAATGAATATACATTGCAGCAGCAATCGAATAATTACGGCCTCTTAATTGGGGTTTAACTTTGTAGGCTCTGCTATTTTTCTGTGATCTTCCATAAGATCTTCTAGAATACACTTGAATCCCAACTTCATGAATAAAATCTAGTTTTTCTCTGTGAATCATTATTCTTATATACAGAACAGCATAATCAAATCCACTTTGGATAATATCTGGCGCGTTACGCCTTTCTGGCACAAAGAAAATGCGTTTTACAAAATAGTGGAATGCGTTTGTCGCTGATATGCTCACCTCTAGTTATGGATTTTCTCCTAAAAATTTGGTTTTTATTTGTTTTACTGTTAAGGCGCAATCCTTATCAATTAAATTGCAGAATCTTCCTTGCTCATATTGAGTAAATTTATATGGACGATGTCCAACAATTCTTTTTTTCATCTCGTTCGTTATTTTGTCTTGTAAATTTTAACTACCATGGTTCATTACTCTGGTTATATTAAAGCACGTATCTCATTAGAGCTTTCGTTATTTTGCCTTCATTCAGCATTCATTCTTACATACATGTAATAACAATGTGATATATGTATGTAAATACTCAGTTTATCTACATATACGAGGTGCTATCCAGAAATTCCCGGCATGTAAAAAAAAACAATAAACTGTTCTTACAACTTATTCACTACCATCCCCTTCAAAGTATTCTCATTTTGTAATAAACACACCGATCCCAGCGACTTGTACATGGCTGGAAGCAGTGGTGGAAGTCTTCGTGTGTTAACTTGTTGCCTGCGATTCGTTCTGGATCTCCTCAATCGTCTCAAAACGACGCCCCTTGAACTTGAGTAGGGAGGATGGTGTAGTACTGCCGTGTTCGTTGTATTCTCGTGGTCCAGGATCTACGAATTGTTGCACAACTTGTCTAGGATTGTTCTCCTACAATCTTGCAGGATAGAATCACGGACTTTTGCCACATTTTATGGCATGTTTTCGGTCGATGGACGACCGGAACGCTCATCATCATCGACCGACACACGTCCATTTTTAAAAATGTTGTACCACTCATAGGTTTTCGTCTGCCGTTTTACCAAATTTAAAGCAGAATTTGATGCACGTTCTTTGCTTTTTCACATCAGACATTGTAATGTGGCAGAATAACTCAAACACAACTCAACAAATGATCGTCATCACCTAGCAACGAACCGTTTTACAGATTAACTAAGTATAGACGTAGCTCACACCATCTAGCGCTATAAAGCTGTACTACGATCCATTCGCGTGCCTCATTCAAATTCGGAGAATTTCTGGGTAGCACTTCGTATGTATATATACATTGCCTTATACGTACTTTTTTTGAATAAATAAATTTCTTTCTAAATAGGAAATTAAATAATATTCACTAGAAGTCATGTCAGAACTGTGCATATTAGATTTCTTGAAAGCCACATTCGCGAACTGTAACCTGTGAAACTCCACCAGTATGATGTGGGGAGCGCATTATCATGCAGTAATCGAATACCATCTGACAATTTTTTTGCATTTTTTCACAAAAAATGTCTCTCAATGTACCCAACAAACAGGCACAGTAAGTGCTGTTGACAGTGGTTTTTGGATCTTTGAAGTAAATCCGTAAAATGCCCTTACAATCTCAAAATAAATCATAAACTTTGTCATTAATTGAACTACTTTTGCCTTGTTTTTGTCATTACAAGTTCATCTGGTCGTCGTATTCCATTGTCTACTTTGTGGATAGAGGATCATAATACAGTACCATTGTTTCACCTCCTGGTAGAATACATTTCAAAATCGATTTTAAGCCGCCTCCATACATGTTTAAAATGGAGCGCGCACATTCAACAACGACTTTGTGTGCCTTGAAGTCGTAATAATCTTGAACTAACCTAATCTTATTCATACCTAAATAGTTATGCAAAATTCAGCAAATACTTATTTCAGAGATGTTAGTTAGGGCCGATAACTCCTACATTTTAAAACGACAATCTAATACTAATTCTTCAAATATATGAAATCTTGTGTGTCGTTACCACTTCAATTCGCCTTATGGGACGTTCCATGTTCCATTTTGTCCAACTCTTTAAAAATACACTAAGTAACACTTAGCAACAATTAACTATAATAACAATATTTACATTTATTTATATACACGTTTATTACTACGATATTAAGTACACGACGACTGCTGGTTGAATGAGTCATATCTCCTTTGAAATCGGGTAGTTCTCGAACGTTCGCTTTCTAGCAATTTCACTATCAATATCGAAATCTAGAAGAAGGATCATCACCTAGAAACAAACAACCACGGTGGTCAACTACAATGATGAAATAATTATCTAATGAACAAATGCCTTCAAATTGTCTAATGCACAAATTGTTTCTAAATCGTGGCGAAAAATTTGAAACTTAGGCTTCTAATTAGTTTAGCACCTTCCTTCTTTATCAATTCTGGCTCGTTTATTTATATAATAATTCATGCCGTACCATTCCCCCAACGGCTTAACGCCAATAGCAGGGTGCATTAGTACACCACGAGTTATTATATCTGAGCCCGTGGAGAGGTTTAAGATAGTTGGTTTTCTCAGCATTCACCTTAAACGAGAAGGGAAAACATGAAGATCTTGTCGGGCAGCAAAAGCTCGATTCAATCCTGGTACCCTCGGCACGATAAGCCAGTGATTTGCCAGTGCGATATCGGCTCCTTCATTTTAAACAATTAAAGAAACCACGTAGAAGCAAAATATATTGAATTTCAAATTTAGTTCGTTTCTCTCATAGTTCAAAAACATTTCCATACTATCCTACATATTATTTCTCATAAATTTTCGATTGTTATGACAGTTTATTCGCATACTTTCTCCAAACATTACACCAATTTTACACATTATAATATTTTCACAAATTCTATTTTCAAGTAGACAATGGGCCAAATTGAACGTTTGTAGTAAAAGTATCATAAAATATTATATGGAACAAAATTTTATTAAAAGGGGAAAAGTAGAGCCACTATAGTTGTTATGCCAACAATTACTTAATTTCCCCCTAGACCATTTTATTAAGCTTTAAAAACCATTGCGAGATGCTATAAACAAGTTCTTAATATCATTAACAGTTTATGAGGAAAATTCTCATTCCTAGCTCGCTCTCGCAAATTGTATAATATGTACGTACGCCGATACATACATACGACACGTCGACCACGCATACAAATTATTTTGGGGTCTGTGTATACTTTTACAACCCATAATATATTTAAGTCTTGTTAATGGATGTTGCAGACGGTTCTTGGTGAAGCATTGTATTTAGATACACTTAATGCAAATTATAAAACAGGAAAACTTGATAAGTTTAACCGTTTTATTTTATTTATCCGGCACTATTGTTTAGGTAATTTCTATAAATATCTTATTCAACTAAATGTAGGGAAAATGAAAAATTCATTATCCTAACAACCAAGAAGGTGGCGTCGCGACGTGTAGCGTTTCCGCATACTGATTCAAATTTAGTTTGTCGAAATGTAGAAATTAACGCAGCACATTAGGCGATATTTACATATAATGTAAGATTTAATACTCATTAGTTCTCTTTTACAGTAAGTTCATTATAAATGTAGGGACACCACTTACTATGTAATGCATAAACATACAGTTGATGCAGTATTTCCTTGCAGTTCGTAATGCTCTAAGTGCGAACCGCAAATTGTACTTATTTGCATATATTGTATAAAACAAAAAACATTTTTAATAATATAAAAATATTATTAAAAATCGGGTGCGGAGAATACGATACAAGTTTATATTTGTGTGAAAATATCTGTGCAGATATGCAGACACGTGTTTCATCTTATTGTAGAATCATTAGTACATCCTACTGGAAAAGTAGTTTCACCATAAATAACAACCGTACTACATTACAAAACTCATTAAGACAGCGTAGGAGAACATTCAGCGCCGCTAATTGCAAAACTGTAATAACGTGCTTCCACTTTACATCGGACACAACCGATAGCATATATAACAAATGTTGTTGTTTTATACAAAATATGGCGAGGTTTTACCTACTCAAATAGGTTTCAAAAATGTTGTTTGTACAAAGAATTCAAATAAATTTTACCTCAAAGTAGCCCTTGGAAATTATGATTATGTCTTAGCTTGTTACTAATTTTAATAGGAATTTTGTTGGTTATGAGATCAGATATTTGATTGAAATGACAAATGTCAAAATAATAAAACGAACATTTTTAAGTGAATGAAATATGTTTATTTCCAACAAACAAGCAAAATTTTATAAAAATTGTTCAAAGTGTCCACCACCTTGTTCGAAACATTTCTCACATCTTCTTCTAATGGAGGAAAAAGTGTTTTGTAGTATCGCATTGTCAATTCCATTAATTCTTTCAGCAATTCTGATTTGAAGGCCTGCAAGATCAGGTATCTGTACTTGATAAATTGAGTTCTTTAAGAATGGCCATAAAAAGAAATCACATGGGGTAATGTCACAAGATCTTGGTGGAAATTCATGTTCAGTGTTTAAACTTATCAACCGATTTTGAAAAAATTGCTGCAGAATATTAATTGTTTCACCTGCTGTGTGTGCTCTAGCTCCGTCTTGTTGAAAGTAACCCTGTGTTATTTCTTCGTCGTCAAGCTGTTCGATAAATGGCATAATAATTTCTTGTCGATACCTTTCTCCTGTTAAGGTTCCGCTAAAAAAAAAATAGGGCCAATAATTCTCCTTCGACTAATCGCACACCATACACCAATTTTCTGCGGATGAAGTGCGGTTTCAACAAAAAAATTATGTGGTTTCTCATTAGTCCACATCCTCATATTTTGTGAGTTCACATATCCATTCAGATAAAATCATGACTCATCAGAAAAAAAGGTTTTGTCAAGAAGGTCATTATCAAAATTATTTAAGAACCACTGACTAAACGTTATTCTTCTGGGATAGTCGATTTCCTTGATTTCTTGATAACAGGTCATGTGATATGGAAATAAATGTAAGTCCTTTTTCAAAATTGTATGACATGTGCCAATTGACACACCCACTTGTTGTGATAATGCTCGTACGGAAGTTCTTGGTGCATTATTTATAATTTCTCTTACATTATTAGCTATCTCTTCTGTACGCTTTTTCGCCCGACCTGCGCCTTCTTTCTGTTTAACACTCCCTGTTTCTCTGAAAACCATAACGGAATGTGTCACTGTGTGCCGAAAACTGTCATAATCAAAGGTGACGTTAGGGAGTCCGTCAATCTTACGTCCGTTTCGAAAATAAGATTCTAGCATGAATGATTTGTGTTGTATAGTAAAAACCATGTTAAATCAATTTTAAATTACAATGCAATTTTTGTCAACTATGCATCTGTCTAATTGACAACTAATGCAAATTTAAATTATTAATAATCATACGTTTTTAAAGGAATGGCCTACTAGAGGCAAAGCTTATTTGAACGCTTTTTATATACGCTATGGGTTGTGTCCGATGTAGAATGGAGGCACGTTAAGTTAGAGTTTCCGCAAGTTGCGGTTGTATCCGTTAGATGGAAATCCCTGGCTAAGTCTTATATTTGTCATGAAGACAACGATGGTTGTTTTGGTGTTCGTGATGTTGACATTAATAAATGACCGCGCTGAATGTTCTTCTTAATAACTTATGCAATATAGTAAAGGTGTTATATATGGTAAAAAAATTTCTCTAGCAGCATGTACAGATGATTCTATAGTAAGATCAAGCACATGCCTGCATGCCTGGAAAGATGTTTTCACACTAATATGAACATGTATTGCATTCTCCACACCCGATTTTTAATCACATTTTTATATTATTAATTTATGTGAAATACTAAATAGATAATTCTAACTGTTAAATTTTCGTATACGTTCTTAATTCTCTGATTTGTGGTAAAATTGTACCTTCATAATTCAATTTAGCATCCTATCAATGCGAATGACTGCTAAATAGCTCTCCTCGAACAAAAACCTGAATTGAGGAATAGAGATCTAATTTCTAATCCTTCAAAACCCCTGCCGGGCGTAACCCTCCCGCTTAGGTAGTGGTCTAAATTAAATAGATCTCGCACAGGTCACGGAAGGTGCAAAAAAGACTGGATACATCACTTCAAAGACCTTTTGGAAGAAAAACGCGTTGAATTTCTGGGAGAACAATACCAAATAGGTAATTTAACTGCTGTAGATCTTCAATTAAAACAAGTACAACGAATTCTTTTGTCCTGACGTCATAGCCCAAAAATCTCAAGCAATTAAAGATTTTAAAGTTGCAAACAAGATGCACCTTTGAAAAAGCATTTATTTGAACTACATGCTGGTAAAGAGTTATTATCGTTGTGCATTACTTTAAGACCTCATTGTATAATTCGTTAATAAAATAACTACTGTTCTTTTGCAATTTTTTAAAAATGTTGAATACGATTGTTTTGATGTAGGTACGTAAATAAATCAGTATTTTCTCTTGAAATTTGTTTCTTATATAACGTACTTGCATACAATGAAGTCCAATTACCAAAATCGTTTTCCTGGAACAAAGTAATTTCATTTGATTTAATTATAGCATCTACGTATTACTTATAATTGATCTGTTGTTATAAAATAAAATTTTCCGTAGTTAAAATAATTCTAAATTCAAGAATATATTAGTATTTCTATCTTGAAATTTATGAACCATATTATAAATTTATTCTTAATGTTAATATAAAAAAATCAACATCTATTAGAATCATAATGTTCAAGGCACTGATAAGTCGTCGATAAAATAGCTTTAAACTATTTGTTCAATATATGTTATAGCCCTAATTGTTATTTTAACATTGGATATTTATGAAATAATTAAAGAATTATCATAACTTCAGGAGGAATACAAAATATTATCTTGGGAATGAAAATTGATTTGTTTTTCTCAAGATCAATTTTAGAATACCTATTGAATTTGTTTATTTATTAAAACAAATTTATTGTTGGTGTAAGTCAGTGATTCTTTCATAAACATTATGGATGAAATCTATCTATCAGTCTAAATGTGTCCAGTAATAACTCTCTGAGGAATCTCAGCTAAAACGTATTAAGTATAAAACAGCTAAATCTCAGCTAAAACATGTAAATGCTTCGTTTGTCAAGTACGATGGAATTAGGAATGACGTCCTGAATTATATAATAACTTGCTTCAGGCAATCTGACTGTAAGATAATTGCAACAAAGTTAGTTGAGCTGGTGTCTGCTTGAACATAACCAATTAGACGATAAATATGCAATAGAAGAAAAAGTTATAAGTGCGTTTCAAAAACAATTGAAGGCCAAAATCATTTTCACTCAAATATTGTAGCTTCTCACATACTCCTCAAGCTGAAATTTCTAGAGGGACCCATGATGTTTTTGATTTATTTTTTAATGTAATCACTAAGTTGATTTGCATTTTTATTTATACAAAAAAGATTCCACTCTTAAAAAAGTCAATACTTTTCTGTTTCCGATATATTTAATAATTAAATTTCTTTCCTTGCAGCAGTGATTCTCAACCTGTTTACTCAACCTAAAATTGAGAATCACTGTCCTAATTCCATCGTACTTGACAAACGAATCATTTACATGTTTTAGCTGAGATTTAGCTGTTTTATACATAATATGTTTTAGCTGAGATTCCTCAGAGAGTTATTACTGGACACATTTAGACTGATAGATAGATAGATTTCATCCATAATGTTTATGAAAGAATCACTGACTTACACTAATAATAAATTTGTTTTAATAAATAAACAAATTCAATAGGTATTCTAAAATTGATCTTGAGAAAAACACCAATTTCCATGTCCAAGATAATATTTTGTATGCCTCCTGAAGTTATGATAATTCTTTAATTATTTCATAAATATCCAATGTTAAAATAACAATTAGGGCTATAATATATATTGAACAAATAGTTAAAAGCTATTTTATCGACGACTTATCAGTGCTTTGAACATTATGATTCTAATATATGTTAATTTTTTTATATTAACATTAAGAATAAATTTATAATGTGGTTCGTAAATTTCAAGATAGAAATACTAATATATTCTTGAATTTAGAATATTTTAACTATGGAAAATTTTATTTTGTAACAACAGATCAATTATAAGTAATACGTAGATGCTATAATTAAATCAAATGAAATTACTTTGTTCCAGGAAAACGATTTTGGTAAGTGGACTTCATTGCATGCAAGTACGTTATATAAGAAGCAAATTTCAAGAGAAAATACTGATGTATTTACGTACATCAAAAAATCGTATTCAACATTTTTAAAAAATTGCAATAGAACAATAGTTATTTTATTAACGAATTATACAGTGAGGTCTTAAAGTAATGCACAACGATAATAACTCTTTACCTGCATGTAGTTCAAATAAATGCTTGAACAGGTCGATTTTTTTTTCGAAGGTGCATCTTGTTTGCAGTTTTAAAATTTTTAATTGCTTAAGATTTTTGGGCTATGACGTTATTTTTTTTAAATTATAAGTCCTATTTTCATCTAAACGATTTGAGAGAGTATATTTTTCCTTACACAATGGCGTATAATAAAGTAACACATTAAAGAAGAAACTTTTCGCGATATTTAATGTCAAAGCAAAAAAAATTTTTAAATAATTTTACCAAGAACAACAAAAGTATGACGATGTGACTTGGCAGTTCTGTCATAATATCAAAAAAATAAAGCAGCCTCATACATTGTTAAGTTTATTCACTTTCGTATACTACGCAAATAGGCAGTAGTTTTGTTTCGATAAAATGCTGCTGATAAAATATGTGATAAAATGTTGATGATAAAAGAATACGGCGATCATTCTAGGACAAATAGGACGAAGTACGTGAACAATTCAAATTTCAATCCAATATCAAGAACAACTGTTGGTAGAATTTTTACAGAAGTTTGAGGAATGTGATCGCTTTAGAGATCGTAAAAAAACAGACGTGCAAAAATACCAGAAAATGTCAAACTAGACGAACAACTTGAGTTCCAAGAAAACCCAAATAAGTTTAAACGAGAAGTAGCGACAAATCCACAAATTAGCAAAACATCTCTTTTGAAAATTTGAAAGACTTAACTAATGGCATTCCATTTAGGTGACTTTAATTCATGAACTCAATGAAGACGATGCTGATAGACGGAATGAACTTTGTGAAGGAATAATGAATCAGTTAACTAATGATCCTAACTGTAAATAACATTCTTTTCTAGGATGAAGCATATATATATATATATATATATATATATATATATATATATTTTTTTTCGTCGAATGTTTTCGCGGTCGTTTGTTGAAGCGTTGTTCTTCGGGATATTTCGCCGCGTTTGGATGATTTCCTCCTGAGAAGGACAACTTTCTTCCTGACGTTTCGATGACATCACTTTCACCTTTTCTAGAGGATCTTCTCGTTGCAATGGTAACTTCAAGAGTGCGTCGATTTCCTGTGCCGCTCGTATTATATGGTCCCGTCGTAGTGGGGACGCGTGTCTGACTCCTCGTGATTGGTCCGTCGGTTGTTCTGCCGTTTTCGACTATTGGTCGATCGGTTTGCGTTCGGTCCGAGTTAGTATGACTGGGCTGTGGCAAGTTGTTCTCATTACGTCTCTTGTGTGTAATCTGCCTGTTGAGCAAGGCCGACTTCCATGTGTGAGGCAAACGCTGTCCGTCGTCACGTTTGTTCATACAGTTTTGCCGTTTCTCAATTTCTATAGCTTCTCTTATAATCCTGTACGTTAACCTCGTAATGCGTGCTATAGTTTTTGTACCGTCAAAGTCGATAGTGTGTCCCGTATGTAGCACATGCTTAGCTAGGGATGATGTTGATTCAAACATACATAGGGCATACTAACCGTAAAACCAGCGTACGGAGGGCAGAACACAGAAATGCGGTAGCTAAAAAAGAATCAACATTATCCCTAGCTAAGCATGTGCTACATACGGGACACACTATCGACTTTGACGGTACAAAAACTATAGCACGCAGTACGAGGTTAACGTACAGGATTATAAGAGAAATTGAGAAACGGCAAAACTGTATGAACAAACGTGACGACGGACAGCGTTTGCCTGACACATGGAAGTCGGCCTTGCTCAACAGGCAGATTACACACAAGCGACGTAATGAGAACAACTTGCCACAGCCCAGTCATACTAACTCGGACCGAACGCAAACCGATCGACCAATAGTCGAAAGCGACAGAACAACCGACGGACCAATCACGAGGAGTCAGACACGCGTCCCCACTACGACGGGACCATATAATACGAGCGGCACAGGAAATCGACGCACTATTGAAGTTACCATTGCAATGAGAAGATCCTCTAGAAAAAGGTGAAAGTGATGTCACCGAAACGTCAGGAAGAAAGTTGTCCTTCTCAGGACGAAATCATCCAAACGCGGCGAAATATCCCGAAGAACAACGCTCCATATATATATATATATATATATATATATATATATATGTATATATATATATATATATATAATGGGTGTTTCAATAAGAGCGCAAGATTTGAATTGCGCGCCATGCTTGACAGTCATAATGTCACATGATTATGACGTGGCAGATAGAAAGTTGACAGATGGGAGTTAGTAAACATGGAGCATTACACGGTAGAACAACGCGTCCTGATTGTCAAAAATTATTATGAAAATGGTGAAAGTTTAAGTGCCACTATTCGTAAAGTGCGTCCAATGTTCGGTCGAAATAATGTGCCTAATTCATCTACGGTTAAACGAATAATCGAAAAATTCGAAAGTACTGGTTCGGTTAGTGATGTGAAACACATGATACGAGCTCGTAGAGGTCGTTCAGAACAAAACATCACGGCAGTTCGCGAGAGTGTGACAGAAAGGCCAGAAACGTCAATTCGCCATCGGGCACAAGAATTGGACATTTCAACAGGCACTCTTCAGCGAATTCTCACTAAAGATTTACAGCTGCATGCCCACAAAATCCAACTGACTCAACAACTTCTGCCAGTAGACCATGAACAGCGAAGAGAATTCACCAATTGGATCCTTGAGCAACCTGCTAATTTTGCAAACAAAATCATTTTCAGTGATGAGGCCCATTTTCACCTCAATGGCTTCGTTAATAGGCAAAACTGTCGCATTTGGGGCTTAGAAAATCCACGAATGATTCATCAGAAAGCAATGCATCCACAACGGATCACTGTATGGTGTGCATTATGGTCTGGAGGAATAATTGGACCGTTTTTCTTCGAAAACGAAGAAGGTAATGCAGTAACGGTGAATGGCGAAAGTTATCGTGCTATGATAACACAGTTGCTTGTGCCTCATTTGGAAGCTATTGATCTTGACGACATGTGGTTTCAGCAGGACGGTGCCACATGTCATACCGCCCGTGAAACATTGACGATCTTGCACGAGTTTGCTACTGGTCATGTCATTTCCCGATTTGGTGACCAGAATTGGCCTCCACGCTCTTGCGACTTAACGCCTTTAGACTTCTGGCTGTGGGGTTATCTGAAGTCACAGGTTTATGCCAATAAGCCTGCAACCATCGAAGCATTGAAAGCCGAAATTAGAGGCTGTATCAATGAACGACCACCACATGTATTCAATAACGTTATTGAAAATTTCGTCAAAAGGGTACGCATATGCCAGCAAAGCCGTGGCGGCCATTTACAAGATATTTTGTTTCATACATAATTCCCAAATGTATATTTTCTAAATCAATAAATATTACAATACTTTGCTACAGAAAACCATGTTTTATTGAACACTGAAATCTTGCGCCCTTATTGAAACACCCTTTATATATATATATATATATATATATATATATATATATATATATATATATATATATATCCTGTTTTTAGTTGGTATAACTCTTTGTTGTATTAGTTTATATTATCGTGCTGTACTTTATCAGTTCGATCACCTGTTTCGTGGACAACTATTTTGTTGTGTCTTCTTGGAATGTTTTCATATTTAGTCTGTGTATCTTTAACTTTAACTTTCCTCATTAGAGACGCCCATGTCATTTTTTAATGGTTGGTGACAATGCACATTTTCTGTCGAAAACATATAATTTTGGTAGTTTGGTTATGTTATATAAATGTGTGTAATAATAAATAATTTAGTTTTTGAAAAAAATATTTATTACAATAGTCAAAATTAAAAGAAAATAATACTAAAGCACATGTTGAGAATGTTGACCATTGTTTTAAAGACAAAGTTGAACTCTACGCTTCATGCTTCCAAAGCCCGAAAACCATAACCAAAGAAATTGTAATAAATATTAGGATTTCTTGGGTTATGTCAAAACGTACACCTCAAGTTGTCAATCGCGTTGAAGAAATAGTGGAAAATGAACCACAAACATCTGTTCGACATTTGAGTCAACAAATAAACCTTTTTGTTGGTACAACTCACAAGTTATTAAAAAAAGATATGTAACTTTATCCATACCGTGTCACAGCAGTACAAGAATTGTTAGAAATTGATTACCCATGTAGACTACAGTTTTGTAATTGGTTTGTAAATATGAACAATAATGGAGAACTTTCGCAAAGGGTCATCTTTACTGATGAAGCATGGTTTTATAAAACGGGATACCTAAATTCACAAAATACAAGAATTTGGAGTAGTGAAAATCCACATGTAATTAATGAAGAATCGCTACATCCAGAAAAAATTGGTGTTTGGGCAGCGATAAGCCAAAGGCGAATCATTGGACCAATTTTTTTTCAGGGAACGTTAACTGCTCAAAGGTACCGAACGGAAATTTTACAACCATTTGTCAATCAGTTGCATGATGATGAACTACAAAATGCATATTTCCAACAAGACCTTGTCACTGTACTGCAGAATCTTTGGATTATTTAAGAGAATTGCGACTTCTTCTTGTGGCCTTATCTAAAAAATAACATATTTCGAACACCTATATTGAATTTGAATGATATGCTACAGAGAATCGAACAGAAATGCATGGAAATTAATAACAATCCAGTAATGTTGCAGAATATCATCAGAAATTTTGAACGGAGGATTTTAAAGTGCATTGATCTTGAAGGACAACATTTTCTACATTTGTTATAGTTTTCAATAAATACCTATTATTTGTAATTTATTTGTATGTATGAAACTGTCAAAATATACGACTCCGTAGGTTAAGTAGTAAATTTTAATTTACGACATACTCAAAATGTTCTCAGTAAATCACATGCTACTAGATTCACTTTTCAAATGAACACTTGTTACATGCATGTAAAAGTTATTACTGTTGCGCATTATTTTAAGACCTTACTGTATAAAAATTTTGAATATATTGTAAAAAATAATGAATCTAAAATTTTACGAACTTATAAAAAAATGATTATGAAAAAGTTCTATCTTACTTTTCATAGACAATGCATCCAAAAAATAATATTGGCAAAACGCATTTAAATAAATTTCAAATGCTCTAGAAATAAATAATTAAACTATATTGTGCGAAGTTAGACGTGTCTAAAATATTGTAGATATGTAAAAATATTAATTATTAATGTAATGATACAAATAGTACAACTTGGAACGCTACTTAAGAAGATATTTCATCAAACAGTATTCAAACTAATTTACGAATGCAAATATTAAAACATTCATTTCAATTATTCAAAATGATATTAATTTCATGGAAAGAATAGATCCATGTTCTGCAAGAAGTGATTGAATTTAAAAGCCATTAAAAACTCTACTTTACTTAGCTAATTGATACGGAATAAAAGAATGAGAACTGCAAAACGATCGATATTAAAGGCTTATTAGATCGTAAAACTCTGCGGGTAGGTATTAAGTTTACTTTATTTAATGTGTAAGGCTTTTATTTATAACAATTAAACTAAGTGTAGAAAAAATATGTATTTATTTACTTATAAATACATATTTTAGTTTAGCTGCTCTATTTACATTAACTTATGCGGTACCTTCTGAAATAAAAAAAAAAATTATGATTTTAAACGTCGCATACGCCGTAAAAAAATGTTTTGAAGGAAATTAGTCGGATATTGGTCATATTGGTCAACTACTTAGCGCCATTTTATATTGATTTTTTTTGCTTTAAATTTGGCACCGACGCCTAAAAATACAGTTTAATCCATTCTATGTAATAAATAATTAAATTAAATAAAAAAATAGATTAGTTTTTTCTTCTTAGAGTACAATTATTAATTGCCCCTTTTTTTGATTGCGGCCCTTTTTTCATATTTGCAAAAATTTTTTATTTCATCCATTTTATTGTTTTATTTGCATCATTATACATACACTTCTGGACAAAATTAAGGGACCACCAGTAAAATTCAAACCAAATATAAAACAAGATAACGAAATCATAATGATACCAAGATATATTGCAGTGACTGTTCATTAAGTTTAAGGCGTCCACAATTGTGTAATGTGCAGAGACATGTTTTTTCGAAAACTCATCAAGATATCATATGACCATCTGCACCTGACACTTTTAACGAAGCACTATGTGAAGCTTTCATGGCGGCCAATATCCCATTCAAAAAGCTTAACAATCCAGTCCTCAAGAGGTTTCTGATAAAATAAACTGATCGTCATATACCAAAGGAATCTACTTTACGTAAATACCACTTACCAAAATATTATTTGAGAACCATTGAAAAAATATGAACCTACCTATCTGGTCATTATCTTTGGGTAAGTGCAGACGAAACAACGGATAGAAGAAAATAGAAAATATACTATCTCAGGAACAGTAAATACATATATGTATATGCATGTATAACAGCATGTAAACACGAGAATACACTTTGGAAATTAGCGGATATAATTTTTTAAGCGATTATTTCTAGGTGTCTAACGAAATAATATATAAATGTATATTCAGTCTTACACGCCACTGTTGAATTTAATTTATAAGGGAATACACACAATGTGCTATTCATAGCGACGGAAGTAACATCTACTCGACGAATGCAATCGAGCAAGCAAATAGTGGGACTGTTATAACATGCATACTTTACATTATATCGCCACGTTTTATCGACAATTGGTCATTCAATCGCTTCAGTCTGCTCTCTGCTTATTATATAGACGTATAGCAAACGCCAATTAAGTTGGCGCGAGGAGGGGTAAGTTCGCGCAGGATTAGAAGTAGTGTGGGGATTTGTATTTGGTTTTACGTCAAATGTCAGATAATTCTAACCTCTGAGCTTGTATCACTTTATGATCCCCTAGCAAAGACATTATGTTCCGTCAAACGTCAATGACAAATGTATTCTGACAATTACTTGAGTAGTGGGGGTGAACGTTTTTAAAAACGGCTTCTGCCCACTCCCTCCTCGCGCCAACTTAATTGAAGCTTGCTATACCTACATATCTGTAAGGTTGTATACATTTGTGATGAAGCCACTATGGTGAGCGAGACAATTGTCAACTTTTATATATCTACCTGCATTAAATAGTAAAAATCTAACAGTGTTTGGATTTAATAGTTACTCTGGACTTTTATTAAGTAAAGACCGAATCAATCCAATAATGTGGATTTCAAAAAATATGTAAGTGACTTTTATCAAAAAAGGTCATAGGACGTTAAAATTAAAATGTGGAGCATATTCTGCATTAGACTAATCAATACGAAGATTTAACAATAAAAATAAAACAGTTTAAATTCTTGTTTAGACAAAAAAAAAACAAATTTGTTGGGCTTTAATAAATATGTCACGGTGGCCGGTTTCTTTTGCCGCTCAGTGTATATTCATGATGAATAAATAACCTCCTTCTTTTTTGAAAGTCTAATAATTATTACATAAATGGAGAGATTACTAGGTATTTATTATTTGCAACGAAATATCGCATCGTAACAGTTAAAAGAATCAAGTCTTCCAACAAGTAATATATTAAACAGATAAATAAAACGTTTACAAAACATACAAATTTGTCACACTGACAGTTTTTACGATCTCCGTCTGGAATTATAATTTTATTACCAACAATCTGTGTTCGTAATAAAATTATCGTTATGTAATGATCGCAATTCACCGCAATTAATGGTTAAAAGATTCTTTGATAATTTCAATCTTCTTACAGGTATGATCAAAAATGATCGAACTAAGCATTGAAAATTGTCTTTTCTCAAAACATTTTAATGCAAGAACTCATTATGATTGTATTATTATAAAATTAATTTAAAAAACAGTTATTTCATACTGATATCATAAATAAAATTTTTCAGATTATTTATGGTACAAAAAATGGAACATTAGAGTCCTAGTACTTTAAAGTAAAATATTAATGTTCTAGTACTTATTATTTATTATACATCAGTTGTTGACGGGAATATTTCAAATTTATTCGTATTGATTTTGTGACTTACGTAGTATCAAATTCTTCTTCGCGCGATCAGCTTCATCCAGAATATCTTGCGATATCCCATTTGTATCCATTTTAAGACGAATACAGAAAATTGACGCTCTTTCTTTTTTATTTGTAACAAACTTCCATCGCTATGGAAATAGTTGTTACCACCTACTTAATTTTTACGAATTATTTTTGCGAGATATAATAGCAATTTAAGATATAAGTGTTGAAAGGGCGATTTTATTTTGCGAGTAAAAGGTACCGAGTGTCGCAATTTACGAGCAAAATAAAATAGCATTTTTAACAAGTGGATCGTACACTATTTTTCCTACAAACACAATTTTTGTTACAAAATGCACTGATCAAATTAAGTCACAATTTGAAAATGTTCTACTGGCATATTTTAAAGAAAAGTCTAAAATTTGGAAATCTTCTACCCTTTGGTCACATTTAATAAAAATCTTGAATTGCGCAAACTGTACATTTAATATTAATTATCCAAGAAATACGTAATTTTCATTTAGTAATGAAAATCACTTTGATATATGTTCGAAATTTTCTCTTGTCATTTATGACAAACTGTGATGTCAATTTACTTTTAACACTCACTGTTTAAAGTGATTACTTTATTTCACGCTACGCCGTGTCGAAATATTAGTTTTTAAGAGTGTTAGAAGAAAAAATACTATTAATACCAACCAGAAGATCATAGATCAGACTTTTTAAATTTTGAAGTTTTAATAGAAAATTGATTTATTTTAAAATACTCTATACATGTATTCGTTTTTTGTTTGCGTAAAAAGTGACAGTTTTGATTTTTCTTTATAGTTATTTAAGATACAAGTATAAAAGTAATTCTTTATTGGACTGAAAGACATTTATTATATTATGTTACTATCAAACTTATGAGCGTATGGTCACGAAAATTTAACGTTTGCTATGTTGCGCAATTTAGCGAAAGAAGTGCAATATTTGGTTGGTATAAATAATTCTTAAATGTGATAAATATATGTACGAGGACGATTTGATGGGATAGTGACCGCACGGGTATATACCATGAGGTCAAAAATGATTTTCCTGATCCTACACTACTTTCCGTAGCCGTTAAATCAATACTTACATCCATTTTTTATAGATGAGGTTAGCAACTTAGTTATTTCTGGTGGATTTCACCAAGTAATGCGTTAGAATTGTCAGCTGTTGTTTATGGACGTCCAACTTATGTTTTGTGTTAATTAATATTTGTTATTTTTTCTAAATTGTTATTATTTTTCGAAATAAATGATTAATATTAATGCCAAAGAAATGCCGTTTACGCTAGAGAATGACCAATTTATTTTGGAGGCGTATTTCAGAAACGGGGATCTTTGTGCTAACCGACAATGGACGTACACAACGGAACGTTGTGCAAAGGAATTTATAACGCAATATCTTGATTTGGAAATCGACTACGATAATCTAATTCGTCATATTATCAGAAATGTTGTGAAAGATGTACGAGCAAGCCTGAAACGCAGTCCTACAAAACCACTGCATCAAGTCGCTCAACAGATAGGTAAACATATTCTACATTAAAATATCCCTGCATAATTTATCTATAACTTTTCCTCGTTACAGGTTTATCCTATGGAACAACACATACTATTGCGAAGCAAATAACATTATTATCCGTATAAGGTGTCTGTTGTGCAAAAGTTACTACCACTTAATTTTGAGAAACGAGTCGTCACTGGTTTAATCAAAATTTAAGAAATAATATTTTGGATTTATCTTTCTTTTCCGATGAAGCATGGTTCCATCTCAGTAGCTATGTAAATTCCCAGAATTTTAAAATGTGGTCAGCAGAGAACTCTCATGCGTTACATGAAACATCATTGAACCCAGTACAAATAGAGGCATGGATAGCAATGTTAAGAAGACCAAGCATAGGTCCATTCTTCTTCGAAGAAACTGTAAATTCAGAAAAATATCGAAACATCCTATAACAGTTTTTAAAGAACTGCATGACGATAGGGTATTTTCAACATAATAATACCAGCGCTCATACAGCTCGTGAAACAAGGGAATATATTCAACAATTTTATGATTATCATATTATTGGTTATGGCTAGGTCAGCCTATTTAACTCCACTCGATTTTTTTTGTTTGGACATTTAAAAAAGGTTGTTTATCGCAACCGATTGCATACATTGGACGAACTAAAGGAAGCTATAAGGGCAACAATCAACAATATAAATGTCGAACAATTAGTCAATGTTCTTAGTAATATGGAAAGAAGAGTAGACACTTGTTTAAATAATGGGGGAACATATTTTGAATAATTGCTTTAAAATCTTTTGTATTTACATATCATCATTATTATATTTGCATTAAGATAAAATAAATTTTTCTTTTATTTACCCATCTACATATTTTTGTTTCCTTTCTACATGCTACGCCTATGTACAAATGAATGTAAGTATTGATACGACGTTGACGGAAAGTAGTGTTGGATTAGGACAATCATTTTTGATCTCATGGTATAAACACCTATCTAATTTATACTCCACTATTCCTACATATTAAAGACCTTGAATGTTTGCAAAATACAGAAAAGACATGTAAATAAATATCCACATCAGGAGATAGTATTTATAGAAAAGTTTCTCTGCTTATGCCAAATAGAGCATATTAGGTAATGAAAAGAACGAAGAGTAAATTAGAAACTAAACGGTTAAATAAAAGAAATAAATAGTGGAAAATGTTCAATTTATTATAAATGCTTCTTTTTCCAATAATTTAGACAAATAAACCGGATTTATATTCACTTTCAAATTTGGATGCAAATTCATATAATTGAAAATATAACACCGTATTGAAATAGATAGAGAAATCAAACTGTAGTTTCTTAGTGTTTTTCTATCGAAAAATTTTTGAAACGAAATATAAAAACGCTTTAAAAATTAATGTGTAAAAATATTTATCAATATCTAATCAATCGTGACATGATGTTTTACTTAAAATTTGGTAAAGTAACAATACTTTATACAAACTTTCTATAAAACTGACCTGAATATGGTATCAATAAAAAGGGAATTAACGCGTTCGTATAAAAAATAAAATCGTAGCCTTTGTACTGTAAGTACAGCAACGCATATATGCAAACATTTACGTGCATATAAACATTTGTACATGTTTATCCTCAAATAGAGCATAACCGTTTTGTAATGGATTAATTTATTTTAACTTAAACGAAACAAGTTTACTTTACCAATGTACACGTTTATATCTATATTTAGTTTTAGCTTTTAACCGATAATTTGCGTAATTGCATTGATTGCAAAATTTTGCATTGTGTGGAATGGATCTATTTTTAAATAGTATGTTACATTAAGAAAAACGTTAGCAATACGTACGAATACTAACAATACTTTTTCCCAAAGAAACTAACTCTCACACAAAACAAGTAAATTTAAAACATTGATATCTCAATTTTGACCGCACTTTATGAAACAAAATATTTGCAAAATTCGTTAAGTTTTTATGTGATGTAGGTATGCACATTTCATTAAAATAATCTTTGAATTCTAAATTAAGATCAATAACATAAATATTATAAAATTGTTTGCGTTATTCACACATGAATATCTAACCAATTTTCATTTAAATACCTAGTGTAGAATTAAATAATTCTATACGACATATTCTTCTACTTTATTAATTCAATTTACAACGCTAAGATACAGACCTATATTAACTTATGGTTGCGAATCGTGGGTATTGAGCGAGAAACAAAAAAGTAGTTTACAGGCCCTTGAGATGAAATATCTGAGAAGAGTTAGAGGAGTCGCTAAGCTAGATAGAATGAGGAACATCGATATTAGACAAGAACTGGGAGTAGACTCACTAATGCAATATATCGAGAAACACCAAATGAGTTGGTGGGGACATATACAACGTATGAACGAAGAAAGACCAGCGAAGAGAGTATGGAAGACGAAAAACCTGAAGCGCAGAAGAAGAGGCAGACCCAGAAGGACTTGAAATGGAGTGATAGCGGAGTTGTATGCAAAGAAAGACACAACTTGGTTGCAGGCTAAGAGGATGGCCAAAGACAGAGATGAATGGCGAAGATATATTCAACACGGAGAAACGCATTAATTTTTATTACACCTTACACCAATGTATGGTAAATGGGTGAAGATTATTCATACATACATACATACAACGCTAAGAAATAAGTAATTAAACTTCTAGTTTCAAAAATTCTTTTATTGTAAATACCACTACAATATTGTTTCGCCATACAATGGCTTCATCAGGTGGATGAAATACTGAATATGTACAATACAAGTTTGAATATTTATGTGAAAATTATTGGGGAATGGTGGTGGAAAAATTTTTACAATCTTAAATTTAGTAAAGGGAGTTGTTTAAATCTAGTTGGTCATTGTAAAAAATTTTCCACCACCATTCCGCAATAATTTTCACATAAATATGCAAACTTGTATTGTACATATTCAGTATTTCATCCACCTGATGAAGCCATTGTATGGCGAAACAATATTGTAGTGGTATTTACAATAAAAGAATTTTTGAAACTAGAAGTTTAATTACTTATTTTCTTAGCGTTGTAATGAAGTTTCAACAAGCATCTCCTTCGTCAATTAACTAATTCAATTTACAATGAAACAAAAGGCTTGTAACCCTCTGTACGGCTCTATATATTGAGTGAGCCACAAAAAAAGTTTTTAGAGTATGCCATGGATTAAATCATTTATGTCTTGGATTGATAAAGTGATTTAACCTACGTGACGTACTACTATTAATAGGTTCAATCGTTAAATAAGAGTTGCCAAGTGACATTCATCAAGCTAATCTAATATTTAAGTCTATCGAAAAATTTGAATTTAAGGGAAAAGACGGTTATTTATTTATTTATTTATTTATTTATTACCCAACAGAATTATAACTCCACTTACAGGATAAAATGAAAACAAAATTTTAAATCATATCCTAACAACAAGTACTATTAGAAACAAAAAAAGTATTATAAAAACATAACTTCCTAAATATAAAAAATATAAAGAAGCCTAAATCAATACACAATATTCAAGCTAATAATATATATGAATATAAACAAAAGTCTGCACAAGTGATTAAAACTAATAAAAACAAGAACATCCAGGAATTAATTGTCAAGATACATAACAAGTGTTCATTTGAAAAGTCAATCTAGTAGCATGTGATTTATTGAGAATATTTTGAAGTATGTCGTAAATTAAATTTTACTACTTAACCTACGAAGTCGTAAATTTTGACAGCTTCATACATACAAATAAATAACAAATAATAGGTATTTATTGAAAACTATAACAAATGTTGAAAATGTTGTCCTTCAAGATCAATGCACTTTAAAATCCTCCGTTCAAAATTTCTGATGATATTCTGCAACATTACTGGATTGTTATTAATTTCCATGCGTTTCTCTTCGATTCTCTGTAGCATATCATTCAAATTCAATATAGGTGTTCGAAATATGTTATTTTATAGATAAGGCCACAAGAAGAAGTCGCAATTCTCTTAAATAATCCAAAGATTCTGCAGTCTTGTTGGAAATATGCATTTTGTAGTTCATCATCATGCAACTGATTGCCAAATGGATGTAAAATTTCCGTACGGTACCTTTGAGCAGTTAACGTTCCCTGAAAAAATATTGGTCCAATGATTCGCCTTTGGCTTATCGCTGCCCAAACACCAATTTTCTCTGGATGTAGCGATTCTTCATTAATTACATGTGGATTTTCACTACTCCAAATTCTTGTATTTTGTGAATTTAGGTATCCCGTTTTATAAAACCATGCTTCATCAGTAAAGATGACCCTTTGCGAAAGTTCTCCATTATTGTTCATATTTAGAAACCAATTACAAAACTGTAGTCTACATGGGTAATCAATTTCTAACAATTCTTGTACTGCTGTGACACGGTATGGATAAAGTTGCATATCTTTTTTTAATAACTTGTGAGTTGTACCAACAAAAAGGTTTATTTGTTGACTCAAATGTCGAACAGATGTTTGTGGTTCATTTTCCATTATTTCTTCAACACGATTGACAACTTGAGGTGTACGCTTCTTAACTGCTCCGCTGCCTGATTTTCTTAAGAGACTACCAGTTTCAGAAAAACGTTTTAAAGTTCTATCCAAAGTATTCTTAAATTGTATATAATCTATTACAAAATGTGGAAACTCAACTTGAAATTCTTGAACTGAATAAACCCATAAACCATCAATTTTATTACCACTTCGAAAATAAACCTGGACTAAAAAAAATTTATGTTCTAAAGTGAAAATCATTTTAAAACTGAGAAACAATTTATTTAAACCAGAATCGACGCACGATTATTTTATATACTAACTGATATTTGTGATTGACATTATCAAATGTAATTTTGATTTACGTTTACGGAACAACAAACACATACTAATATATTTGCGTCTTTTTCCATCAAAATTTCAAAGTAACCTAGATTGACTTTTCAAATGAACACACGTTACATACTTTTTTTTATTGGAGAAATTAATTTTCGTCATCTGTGAAGTCATCCATTGAAGTTTGTCGTGTGTGGTTATGATGATCCGTTTACCCTATTGTTTTAATCAAAAGATGAACAAAACACTATCTTTTATATAACAATATTCATTAAATAAGGTGAGTAGTATAGCCACCGCCTTCATCTCTACAGCGTAACGTTCTTCGCTTAACAGAGTTAATAACATTTTCTAGGATTCGAGGTGAATTATTAGTTTCTACGATCTTATTAGTGATCCTTTGTTGCAGGTCATTAAGATAAAAAACAGGTGTTACAAAAACAAGAAATGTTTAAGTGTGGCCATAAACAGAACTTCCACGGTGTTAAATCGCAGCAACGAGGTGTCCGAATTGTGTTTGTATTTAAACAAATAATTCGATCTTCAAAAAATTCTCTCAGGAAAACAATGTTTTCATTGGTAGTATGTACATGACCTATCTTGTTGGAAGTAGCCTTTCTGTAATTCATCATCATGTAACATATTTACAAATGGTATCAAGATGTCCAGTCTGTATAATATTTCTAAAAGGTGTAAGCATTTTTTGGCTACTGTTTAAAATTTTGCATTTTTAATCGACATACCAAAAATAATAGGTCCAATAACCCTTTTCTGACTAAAAGCTGCCAAAACTACAATTTTCTGTGGATGCAGCGGTGCTTCCACAAAAAAGTGCGGATTATTTGCGCTGCACATCCTCATGTTTTGAGAATTTACGTAACCAGAGAGATGAAACCAGGATTCATCAGTAAACATAACCTTTTCAATGCTTCCACCATTAACAACAAAATGGTAAATAAATCTTTGAAAAATTAATTTTGTCGTTTCGGCCTGTCTACAAGAAGTATTTCATGAGTCGCTTGCAAGCGGTAGAGGTGTAAATGTAGATCATACTTAGAGATACATCTGCAAGTGCTATAAGAAAGATCTAATTCTTGGTGTACACGTCGCACAGAAAGCTAAAGACGTTCTTCTATTAATAGGCTTACTGCCTCAACATTTTCCTCACTTCTAACTGTTGGCCTACCACTGCCCTTTCTGCGATCCACGTTTCCTGTTTCCCTTAATAATTGTACAAAACGGCAAATGCATGTGAAAAACTGATCATATAGGATACCAATATCTGGAAAGTCTTCTAAAAAATCCTGATATGCATCCCTGATAGAATAAACCCATTCACCATTAATTTGACTACCATTACTAAAATAAATTTCAACCATTCTCTAAGCTCAGACATGACTTATATGTCTATCTCAGTCATTCATTGCCTACCTAGGATACAAATTTTGTGGCTCGCTTGATACAAGCAGTAAACTACAATTTCAATATTTAGTTTATGTCAAAAGAAACTGAAAATGTATTATTATCGATTGTCCAACAATCGTATATTATATATATAACAAAACATTTTTAATAATATAAAAATATTATTAGATGTTGTCAGATGACAACCCGTGGCATAGTCTTATACTTGTCAGGAAGATAGCAACGGTTGTTTTGGCGTTTGTGACGTTGACATTAGTCAATGGGCGGCCTTGAATTTTCTTTTAGGCTGTATTTTAATGACTTTTGCAATGCCGGAAGGGTGTTATTTATGATGAAAGCAATTTCCAGCGGCATGAACTTGTGATTGTATAGTAAGATGAAACACGTTTCTGCATTTCTAGAAAGATACTTTCACACCAATATGAAGTTGTATGGTGTTCTCTACCCCCGATTTATAATAATATTTTTATATAAATAAAAATGTTATTATTTTATACAAAATATAGTGAGGTTTAAGTATGTTTAAAATTATTTTGTTATATACGCTATCGGCTATGTCCGATGTAGAATGGAGGCAGGTTAATACAATTTTCGCAGGTTGCGGGTGTGTCCGTCAGATACTATCCCCTAACCAAGTCTTCGTTCATGATCTTAACAATAGTCAATGAGTGGCGCTGAATGTTCTTCTACGCTGTATCATAATAACGTTTTTAATGTAGTAAAGATGTTATTTGTGGTGAAAGTATTTTTCCAGTAGCATGTACTAATAATTCTGTTACAAGATAAAACACGTGTCTACATATCTAGAAAGATATTTTCTCACAAATATTATTGTGTTTTCTACGCCCGATTTTTGATAACATTTTCATATTATTAAAAATATTTTCGTCTTATACAAAATATGGCGAGGTTTTACCCACTCAAGCATGTTTCAAACTACTTAAATTAGATATATGATATTTACAAGTTATAAATGCATACTTGTCGATATTATCAAACGCAAATTATTTTATTTATTTCATTAAATTAAATAGAGAATAAATTTATATATGTATACATATATAAATTATATACACTGCACCAAAAAATTATCGCAACACTTACTTATTTCTGTTCTATTTGCAAATGCTTTATAAGATTTGGACAAAAAAATGCATAAATAAGATATTATACACATTTAAAGTAAAAAACTGTCACTACTGTATTATCATGACTGCATTAGTCTTTTTTTTATCAACAATTAAAAAAAAATTCTGACACATTGTGTTGCTGTGTTAAATTTTGTGAAATTTTTTTATTTTGGTTATAATTAATCGTCAAGTGGCCGCTTTAATCAACAGTAGTCAAAGTGTTAGGAATGTTTCCAGAACTCTAAATGCCTATCCTTCAACCATCAGTATTATCAGTATTCAAAGGTTTAATTATATAAAAGGAGACCTGGACAAGGCAGAAAACGGCCAACAAATATCGTGGAAGATCGTATTTTGAGATTGTGTGTCCTGCGAGAACGATTTATTACTTCACGGAAGCTCCAGATTGGCTTAGCCAACGTACATAACCGACATTCACATTCAGACTATTAGGAATAGGTTGAAAGAATTTCAATTGCCATCCAAAGGCCCCATTCTTACCAGGGACCACCGTAGAGCATGTTTATAATTTGCCGAACAACAACATTTGAGAACGTTATGCTCAGTGTAGCATTCAATCTAGAGGTAATTTTGGAGGTGGTTAGGTAATGGAATGGGGGGGGGGGGGTATAAACTTAGAGGCACGTACAGATTTACATGTAATGTATAGACAAGCGGTAAATGCGAATAGCTATATAAGAAACATTTTGGCACCTCATGTTGTTCCGTTTGCCCCATTTATAAGAGAAGATTTTTTTATTAGTGCATGATCACGCAAAACTACATATAGCTAGTGTGGTTAGGAATTACCTTAATGAAGTGAACATTGTTATTTTAAACTGGCCTGAAAGAAGTCCAGACCGATTTTTTATTAATGCATAATGACGCAAAACCACACATTGCTAATTTGGCTAGGAATTACCTTAATGAAGTGAACATTGTCACTTGGAACTGGCCTGCAAGAAGTCCCGACCTTGAGCATGTAGGGGACAAATTGGAACCGAGTGTTCGGTCACTTTTACGACGTCCTCCGACATTAGAAGAATTATCAGAAGCTTTAGTAGAAGGTTGAGAACAGTTGGATGATCGATTATTAAGAAAGTTAATTTCAAGCATACCAAGGCGTTGACAAGCTATTATTGCAGCCAGAGGAGACAATACACATGATTAATTCTTGTTATTTTTTCTTTTCCTTTTTTGTCATTGATTATAATTATTTTCGCAAGTTTCGTTAAATTTGGGAAAATAAATTAAAAAAAAACCAAAGTTTCCAAATAAGATTTTAATTTAAGTAATTTTTGAAGAGAATGTAGTTTTTGTCCGAGTGAAGGTCTTCTTCCGCGTTATTAAACGTCAGATAGTTGCTAAATTTCAAGGGATAATTTTTTAGCGCACTGTATATATACTTATACATAATATTAGAAAGGAATTTCTCAATTTTTTGGCCATATTATAATATAAAAAAATGCAAACTTCTTGGGAGTAGCGGCCTGGTACTGCGACTGCGTTTTTCAAACTGTAATTTTATTAAATTATAATTATAAAACAGAAGAGCATTAAAAAGAATAATTCGGGAAAATAGACGCGCTAACTACGGACACCTCAGCATATTATGGAGTGAAGCAATTGTAAAACATGTTTCAAGATCGACATGCCATAGAGAAGCTCAAAATTTGGGATTTTGTTCAAGGTGTGGAGATTTTGTTATTTTACAAGTGATAAATTTACAAGAAAGGTATTTATTTCTTTAGGCTAAAGAAAAACCATTACTGACAGCAAAACAAAAAAATATACATTGAAATGGGCTAAAACACATAAAAATTGTCTTCCTGAGTAGTAGAACTGAATTCGCTGGAGTCATGAACCTTGATTCGAAGTTTCTGTGGGTGATAGTTGAAGCAGAGTCACTCAACAGAAGCACAAGGGGTATTATCCAGAATGCTTAAAAAGGAAGGTAAAATTTACAGATTCTGTTATGGTATAGGGCTCAATGTCTGCAAAAGATGTGGGAAAACTACACTTTATTGACGGAATCGTCAATACAAAAAAAATATTTAAATATTTTAACAGATTCGTTATTATCAATTATGGAAGATGCTTTGGGTGCCGGAGAGGATATTTTTTCCAACAAGACGGCACAGGTTGTCATACGCCAAAAAGAACTTTCAAATGATTCTCAGACAATAATATTCCACTCTTAGAGTGGGTGTCCAGTAGTCCTGATTTGTCACCAATAGAAACATTGTGGCATAACATGAAAAAAAACAGTTGCGTGCCAGTCCTACAAGAACAATCCCAGAACTTAAAAAAAAATTGCAAAAAACTTGGGATGAATTTACATCTCAAGATTGTCAGGACTTAGTTAACACGATGCCAAGAAGAATTGAGGCCGTAATTAAAAATAAAGGTGATATTAGGCAGTGGTGACTTTTACAATTTAATTAGGATAAAAATTATTTTTGTTATTTCTTTTCAATATCGTTATTGTTTTCAAAAATTATGTAATTCTAAGTTGTGTTAAAATGTTCAGTTATTTGTAGTATGTAGTAAAAAAAAATTTCTGGGTTTAAGTGAAATTTTAGCGAGTGGGCCAACTGATACGGGACGGGGCTTGTATTGGTGTTAATTTACAAATTTTATCTACAATATTCTACAATATCTTAAACTGTGTCTTTTTGTAGTTCTTGGTAAAATAACACAAAAATTTTTGCTTCTTTAAGAGGGTGGTTGAGCAAGATACATCGTGAAAGTTTGAAAAAAATTGTGCGAATAATGATCGGTGAACACCACCTTGTACATTAAGGAAGTAAACTTTGATTGAAAAGTATTCAGAGAACGAAGAAATGACTAATAAATAAATTGTTCCATATATACATCTTATTTTGTTTTTCGCGATTTATTGTATTATATATTAAACAGTTTTTCTCTCTAAACTTAAAGCAACAACAAACAAATGTCAACAAAACGTCAAAAAATTGTCCAGTACCGAATATTTTACTCCAATAGTAATGTTTGCTCAAAAACTCGCGTAATCAAAAAAAATACAAAAAAAACCTGCATTTGTGCCAAGGCAATATCAGTTACATCAAATTCATGTTAAATATACATTGTTTTTAGAATCGTTTGTTATATATTCAAAACACGTGAG
This sequence comes from Melolontha melolontha, assembly GCA_935421215.2. NCBI lineage: Eukaryota > Metazoa > Arthropoda > Insecta > Coleoptera > Scarabaeidae > Melolontha > Melolontha melolontha. The sequence continues at coordinate 73,468,647 of OW285235.1, forward strand.
TTAGTGTGGAAAATGTTAGAATAAATTAGAAAAAATCGTTGATGAAACAATAAGATAATATTTATTTTTGCAAACATGTGTACCGAACGCAGAAGAAAGTACTAATTCTTTAATTTTTAAATGTTTACTCTTTATACAGTGTTTATATTATTTTCAAGTATTTATATGTTAAATTAGAAAATGGATAAGAATGCATTACCATGTATATTAATAAACTCTTATTTTAGCAACAGACTGGTAGTAAAACTCATGACCATGACCAGCCTTGCATAACACCGCTACACTGCGTTTGACGTTTAATACCCGTTGATTGCATACTAAAGTATTAAGTGGATATCATAATGAAGAAGCTGTAAAAAATCTCGTTTTACCGTCACTGCATATTAACGAGAGCATACGTTTTCTGCCTTTTTGGCTTTTCCTTCAGATCATAGGGGTTTCGTGACATCATTTTTATAGACTATTTTTACTTGAAACATGTATTGTAGTCACAGATTTCAATCCGACTCATAGAATAACATTTACTTAAATGTATTCTCAATGAAAACAACATATTACTGCAATAATTAAATATGCCGATCCTGAACACCATTCAAATATTAAAAATAATTAATTGAAATTTTTTTTCTGTGTGTAACAATATGAGTGAATACGCTTTAAAATTTAAAGGTACAAAATGAAAGTTTTATTTTGCAATACACAAACATTTCTATAACAAGTAAAACAAATTTGTTTAATATTTTATAACTCTCACAAAAGGCGACCACTTCGTTTTATTTATTTGTTTTATTAACAATTTTCTTAAGAGACTTGTTTCAATTTTTACTAAATAACTTTTTAGAGACCAATAAAAAATAAAATAATGTTAACATGTACAGTCACAAAAGCAGCCACTTTTTTTAAGTAGGAAAATATATTCATTTGTTACAAGTTCTTTTCCGAATCGATTAGGAAATTCAAGAAAAAAGTTCGTATTTTGTTGTCGTTCTTCGCAAATTCAAACTACTATAAATTTTCTTCGATATACAATATGTAAGCAGAACGATTGCCATCATTTTGAAACTGATGGGTCTCTCAAATTGAGCGCCTTCTTTAAAAAATAAATAAAACCCATAATTTGCATTGATTTTCAAAAGCTTTTATTGGTAATTGTAGTATCAGTTGTGACATTTATACACGAGAAATAATATCTGACAAGTGACCACCTCTTGCTGCTTCACAACTGTTCACTCTTTTGTTAAAATTTTCTATTACATTTTGACATAATTGAGCCTCTATTTCACCAACGACACGAATAATTTCATCCTTTATTTCAGGAATCGATTATGGTTTGTTCTTATAGACTTGACTTTTTACGTAACCCCAAAGAAAATAGTCCAACGGTGGTCGATCACATGATCTTGGTGGTCAATTAACATCACCATTTCTTGAAATAATTCTTCCAGGAAATTTTTGTCTTAATAACGCAATTGCTTCATTAGCAAAACGAGGTGTTGCACCGTCCTGTTGAAACCATCTATCATCTAGATCAATATCTTTCAGTTCAGGCCACAAACATTTTGAAAGAAATATGGTCCACTTCAACCACCTGACCATATTGCACACCAAACAGTGACTTGTTGAGGATATAAATTTCTTTCATGATTCCCTCGTGGATTTTCCTCACCTCAAATTCAGTAATTTTGTTTGTGAACAAAATCACCAATTTCAAAATGTGCTTCATCAGAAAAAATGATTTTTTGTGAAAAATCATCTGGTTAGTCTTTAATCCAACTAACGAATGCACGATGTTTTGCATGGTCCAAAGACTTTAGTTCCTGTGTTATTTGAACCTTACATACCTTTAAAACTAAATCCTTTCGTAAAATACGCCATGTAGTTGATTCACTGAGTCCAACTTGTTATGAACGTCGACTAATGGACATTTCGGGTGCCTCAGCAACACATTCATGAATCAAATAAATATGCTCTTGTGAACGATCAGTACGACTGTATCTATCTCTTTTTTTGATCTTCCATCGATAATACTTGAAATTTTCGAATAATTCGACCATTCTTTCAGATGGACGATCATGTAAACCATAAAATTCACGTAATTTTTCACAAAATGCTGATTCTCATAAAATAATTTAACAATTTGAACGCGTTGTTGTATCGTGTAAGAAAGCATTTTTATAAATGTAATACATCACACTTCGTAAATGTCAAAATATCCAGACGAATTCAGTGCGCCATCTATATCTTATTTATTTTTAAAAGAAGGCGCTCAATTTGAAAGACACTTTATATAGTATGAAAACAGGATATAGAATAGAATGTATATAACATATAAAAGCGGACAAGGGCAACACAAATATTGTGTTAGACAAGGAAGCCTACAAAAAAATCAGCAGTTTAATCTACTCAGAACTCCAGAGGCATCCCACAGAGAAAGCTGTGAGGAAAGTGAAAGCTTATTGAAGAGATCGTCTCTCCCAGAAGAAGATAGGAAGAAGATAATGCCTAGAGTCAGTCAACCACAAAGATTATATGAATTGCCGCAGGTACATAATGAAGGTATACCACTACGTCCTATCGTGATCAGAATCGGATCATTGGCCTACGACGTGGTCAGATACCTAGCTGCGTTATTAAAACCAAACACAGGAAAGACGACATCGTGTGTAAGAAATTCGCAATACTTCGTAGAACTTCTGCGGAACTTAACAACTGATCCAGATGATATATTATTGAGCTCCGATGTGTCCTCGTTATTTACCAACATACCAACGAACGACGCGATAACGGTAATCAGCGATCTTGGATTACTTGCTGATATTATAGAGCTTGTGAAGTGATACCTGTCAACTTCGTACTTTTTATGGAATGGCAGATACTACGAACAGGATAAAGGCACGGCCATGGGGAACCCAAACAATAATAGCAGCGTTATTCATGGAGGTCTTCGAAAAAATAGCTATAGACAGCAGCGAGTGTAAACCGAAGTGCTGGCTACGATACGTCGACGACTCATTTGTAATCTGGCAACATGGATGAGAAAAGTTACAGTTCTTCAATCACACTAACCGACAACACCCATTCATAAAATTTACGATGAAAATAGCACAAGGGAGATTACGATTTCTCGATGTAATGGTACAACGCACGCAGTTTGGGAAACTACAACATATACTATACAGGAAGAAAACAAACACCGAATTCAGAATCAGCATGACGAAAGACTAAACTACACATATTGGTGTATAAGAAAATGAAACTATATTGACCATTGGATTATTGTTAATTATATATTTCCACAAAAGAGATTCGTATAGAACGGGAATCAATTTTGAATAGTTACTTTGCAAAAGTTGCGAATGCAACTTAGTCAATTAAAAAAAAAAACAATAAAACTCTTAATTGTTCAAAAGCTCCTGTTCACTCAGTTCGAAAATAAAATAAAAGGGCCCCATTTATAAGTCCTGCAAAAAAAAGCGAAATCGGTTACAGTTTTATAATGGCGACACTCAAGTTCTTAACTTCTTTAATTGTGTAGCACCTACATTATATTTAGATTCGAGCAGTGTAAATACGTAATAATAATCTACCAAAGCGAAACCTTGACCTACTTTTTTCCGCTGAAGTAAGATGCAGATAAGATGAATACGCACATGATGATGATGCAACTAACGCTTAAATTTTTCATTTGGTTTTGATGCTTCTTTCGATAAATAACAATAGCATTGATGATAATTATATTGAGCATCTGGTAGAAGTCGCTAACCAGAGCTTATAATTCCTGGATGTATGACAAGCTAGCCTAAATTCATTAACTATTGTCGAATCGGATAGCAAATTCAACAATGAAGTTTGTATTTTGTCGTTCCTTCAAGATTCTCTAAATTTGCTTCGATATCCATGTCAGATAAATTTTATAATTGCTTGTGAAATGGATTGTATAAACATTTAATTATGAGTGTGTAAACCGCAAAAACGAAACGTCACAAGTACTATTTCGACGATTTGATATATTCAATAAATTGAAGTACATTGATCTAAGTTGGCATCGATATGTTTAATGAATTTAGCGCATATATATTTAGCACATTATACACTAAATTTATTAGCCACAAAGATGCCAACTTAGATCAGATTATCAGAAACTATCACATCTTCTTTTTTTCTGTAATAAATATATCAATTTCTTGGTTGTAGTGCGAGATTGACATTACAAGTACAATTCTATTTTTTCCGAAAGTGTTGTCTAATGCTAAAGTAAACCCAAATTTAACTAAATGCCTCTCGATCTGTATTCTTAAAAATTTCAAGCGCATGAACTTTGCCATTAATAATAACAGATACGGAAGTAGTAATAATAATAATTATTTGTTGCCCACAGTTTCCTATTTACAAGACTAAAATAGAAAAAATATAATATACATACAAGAATAAAAAAGAAACTAAATATCATTTATGCCATTGTCAGAGATATCCTCATAATCCCCACATTGTAGCTCTAGGCAATGCATGAAAGATGTTCGTCATGGATAAGGATAAAGATAAGGTAGAGCATGAACGAAAGGATAATCTAGGAACGCGAAAGCCCAGGAAGGAAAGAATTCTCATACAAAAATGTCACACCACAGATACTTGAGGAAGCATCGTTTAGTGTTCTCAATGGAGAGTTGAAGATAAATGAAATGGAGAGACCAAACCTGATGAACATATTCTAGTTTACTGATGACGAAGTTGAAGAATAATTATTTCAAGAGTCGATCGCTTCTAAGATACTTTGAAGAGCGTATAATGAGGGCTAACCTTTTTGATGCAGATAAACACAGGTTATTTATCTGAAATGAAAAACTCAAGGTTGAATCAAATAGCACTTCAAGATCCTTAACTAACCCTACTTTATTTAATCCACAGTTAATAATGCTGTATACAGAAAGAATGGGATTAAGTTTATGCGTGAAAAAGACGAAACAGTATTTGTTGACGTTCAATTTTAATTTATCACAGTAGTCAATGAGAAAATCGATATTTTCCTGGAAATTCAAAATCATCCCAGTCATAAATAGATGTATACAGTTTCAGGTCGTCAACATATGCACATGCAAGGACTGGCTAGGACAGCTTTTTCACTAAATCTTTAATGCATAAGACAAATAGAAGTCGTCTTAAATTTTATTCTTGCGGTACTCCAGAAGTCGGCAAAAAAAAAATGGATTTATAACAATTATAATAGACGTAATTACATCTAGTAGTACAATCAAGTAGTTTCAAAAGGAAAGGACTACATTTGTGAACTGCTTGATAGATATCAATTTATGTTAATTTAATAAATACGAGTTCATCACAAAAAATAACCCAGTAAAAAAATATTGTATCTATTCTTTGTTGATATGGGTGAAATCACATGCTAAAAAAATCGAATGTTCACCGTTTACGCCAAACTTGGCGACAAATATCTGTGACAGATATCTCGCGACATCCACCAGCCAAAAGCGGAAATATCTGACGACGATATTGGCATATACTTATTAATGAGAGCAATGGCACCGCGAAACTTGTGTCCGTATGTTTATCGTCTTGAATGCAACGTCGGTAACATTGTATATCCGTTTTGCATATACTCTGTTTATATATGGATGTATTTATACTGGTAATATATGTAATATGCTTGACGTTAGTTAAACATCCATGTATATTTCTTGCCATATTTATTATTTAATATTATTCCATACACAAAATAAAAATAAATATACCTGGGTCCTTGAAATAAAAAGACAACGTAAAAAAAATGGAAAGATTAAATTATATAGAATACATACCCAAAATATTTTCCCAGAATTCCCTCTCATAAGCGAGAAAAAAATTACAAAGGTACTTAAAGAAATTTTGTTACCCTACTGGGCGACTGAATATATTGTAAATACTACCGCAGACGATATCTTAAAACTGATCCACAATATAGTTTTGTTATTGTCAATCTCGCTTTAAGTATCGTTCCGTTGTGGATTGTTACGTACGTTCGATACAATTTTTCGATTAGAGATAATAGATTGTAACTTAAATGCCTGTAAAGCACATATCTTAGATGTTCTTTTAATACATCATCTTCAAGAATTCATTTGAATTTCGTATTAGGTTATTGAAACCTTATCATAATAAAACTTAGATTTAATTGAATCGGCCGATACTTGCTGGAAATCCATTATATGTAAATGGGATTTAAGTAAAACACTTATACTAATTTCCAGTATATATTACACTTTTATTATATATTAATAAATGGATGACATGTTTCGCTACGATGTAGCTTCTTCGGATCTTATATCACTACTGAACAGGCTCTTCACAAATGTATGGCTTTTTTCTAAACTATTTCAATGGGTTGCACTTGTCTACATTAGAATCGACTCTTACCGATATATCGTCTAAAATTATTGTTATTTTAATATTTAATGAAACCAGTTTAAAAGTGGGGAATTATTAAGGTCTAATTGGTCATTTAACAATATATCTGCATATTTAAGTTTATTTATTTCTAAGGATTCCAGTAAATTTAACTTTAATCCTTTTTGTTGTGACTGTAAAATTTCGAAATCTTTATTGAAACTATGATTATTTTCCAACAAATGAATTGCATAATTGGAATCTGTCTTTTTGTTAATAAAACTTTTAAAATGTTCCTGTATTCTTTTCTCAAAGCTCCTACCAGTTTGGCCTATGTATGTTTTAGGGCACTCTTTACATGTTAGTTTGTATACTCCGGATTTATTACTTTTGCTTGTCTTGGATTTATTATTTTTTATGAATTTCCCTAAAGAATTATTAGTTTTATAAGCTACATTTATATCTGTTTTTCGTAAAATTTTTCCTATTTTTTCACTTATCGGTCCTATGTATGTTAATAATTTATAATTGCTTGGTTTATCTTCTATTATTGGGTACACATTTTCTATTGCTTTCCTATATTTCTTTTTTCTTAAAATTGTATCTACTATATTTGGGTTATATCCATTATTTTGCACTGGATTTTTATGGATAATTTAGAAAGTCAAATTAAAGAACATCCCAATTTTAAATATTTTATATACTGGCACAGATATGTAGATGACGTATTAGCTTGTTTCAGAGGCACAGATAGACAATTAAACCAATTTTTTGAACACATAAATAATCTACACCAAAACATTAAGTTCACCATAGAAAAAGAATCAGATCAAAGTATAAACTTCTTGGACCTTACAATTTCTAGACAAAATAATAAACATGTCTTTTCAATATATCACAAACCCTCACACACAGATCTTATCATTCACAATAGTTCCTGTCACCCAGTAAGTCAAAAACTAGCATTATTCCATTGTATGATACACAGATTAATATCAGTACCTTTAAATAATGAAAACTTCTTTAAAGAATTAAATATCATTAAACAAATAGTGCAAAATAATGGATATAACCCAAATATAGTAGATACAATTTTAAGAAAAAAGAAATATAGGAAAGCAATAGAAAATGTGTACCCAATAATAAAAGATAAACCAAGCAATTATAAATTATTAACATACATAGGACCGATAAGTGAAAAAATAGGAAAAATTTTACGAAAAACAGATATAAATGTAGCTTATAAAACTAATAATTCTTTAGGGAAATTCATAAAAAAAAAAAAAAAAAAAAAAAAAAAATAAATCCAAGACAAGCAAAAGTAATAAATCCGGAGTATACAAACTAACATGTAAAGAGTGCCCTAAAACATACATAGGCCAAACTGGTAGGAGCTTTGAGAAAAGAATACAGGAACATTTTAAAAGTTTTATTAACAAAAAGACAGATTCCAATTATGCAATTCATTTGTTGGAAAATAATCATAGTCTCAATAAAGATTTCGAAATTTTACAGTCACAACAAAAAGGATTAAAGTTAAATTTACTGGAATCCTTAGAAATAAATAAACTTAAATATGCAGATATATTGTTAAATGACCAATTAGACCTTAATAATTCCCCACTTTTAAACTGGTTTCATTAAATATTAAAATAACAATAATTTTAGACGATATATCGGTAAGAGTCGATTCTAATGTAGACAAGTGCAACCCATTGAAATAGTTTAGAAAAAAGCCATACATTTGTGAAGAGCCTGTTCAGTAGTGATATAAGATCCGAAGAAGCTACATCGTAGCGAAACATGTCATCCATTTATTAATATATAATAAAAGTGTAATATATACTGGAAATTAGTATAAGTGTTTTACTTAAATCCCATTTACATAAAACTTAGACTTAAAACGATGTTATCGGTTTTATTGCCGACTTTAAATAAAATAGCGCCATTCTGAATCCGATATTCATATTTTATCTTTCTTACTTCTAACAAAAAAAAAACATTCTCGAATACACATAAAATTTTAGTATAATTTTTAAAATGGGTTTATAAATGAATGTAACACATCCTAATTTTTAATTATTCGCTTGAATGTACAAAAAGGGGATTTTGTACAAAGTATTGACCTTAGCATACAGATGTTATAACTTTTATAACATTGACAGCTATTATGTATGTAAACATACGGTTGCCTAACTTCAATAGAGGTACATATTTACTTTCTGAATATTTTGAATTCATAGGCGGGACATTTTCTGGGGGATTTTAATTTTGGGGTTCGCGTCGTAACTGATTCACAATATTTTGGATTCATATAATTATATCTTTTCCAGTTTTCATACGTTGTCTTTTTATTTAGAGCACATCCTATATAATAAAATGTTTTCTGTTCTAATTTTGACTTTATGATAGTACCCTTTGGACCGGACCAGCTACACATTCCATACCCTTATTAATTTCTTTCGTCGCCGACACAAAGCTGAACTAACGTATTTTCCATTCCCTACAAGTTTGACATCAGCTAGTGAAATGAATAAAAGAACGGCAGACATTCATTGCGTCGAATTTTGGTGAAAGACCTGAAGATATTCTCTTACAAAGTGCAAACTGTTGACCAATTGCTGCCTGCTGGCCGTCGAGTGAGGTTAACTTACTCCCATGCTCTGTTAAAGCTGTAAAAGCCCATTTTCACTTAAGTGGTTATGTGAATAAACAAAATTAGCATTTCCGTGCAAAATTGCATTGCCATTGCATCCCCTCAAAGTCACTATTTGGTGGGGCATATGCAGTGAAAAAGTGATTGGCCCTTATTTTTTTAAGGACGCCGATGGCACCATCGTAACCATAACTGGTGAGCGCTACAGGCAGCTCGGGTAACGATGGAGATTTTGAAACACCAATTTTCAGGCCGTGTGATCTTCCGTTTTGGTGATTTGAACTGGCCGATCAGATCGCCAGATCTGACGCCGCCAGGCTTCTTCTTTTGAGGTCGTTAGAAATCTCGCGTTTACCACAACAAACCACAAACTACAAACCTTTCAAGTCTTGAAAGCCAATATTGAAGAATAAATCACCAATTTAAAGCCAAATGTTTTGCGAGCAACAATTCACATTATGATAATACTTTTGCCCCACCTTGTATGTATGATTTAACTTACGCTAGGTTAATTCTCAGTTACTGTACATCATCTAAATATAAGTCATAAATAAATTAATTTAAACTATACTTTACTAATAATAATTATTTACTTTTATTTACATAATTTATTTAATAATGATTGATATAAATTGCTTATCAACAAGAATTATATTAAAGAAATAGAATGTTTGTCAAGCCTACATAATTATTCAATTGACTATACTCTTCTTACTACATACAATGACACTATTATTAATCTTGTATAAAGTGTTTAAGAAAACTAATTTGCGCTAATAGAAGTAGATGTGAGTTCCATTGAGAGCCTGTTAATAAAGAGGATTAGAAGTTTCTTTTTCAACTTGAACACACGAATACATTTTGAACGAAAATATTATAAGAACAATCTTAGCTAACTAGAAATTATGAAAAATTAACAAGATATTTTCGGTTTACGAAATCGGATAATTAAAGTACATGATCTAGTATTTAAATATAGCAAAATAATTATGTACTTCTAAGGTTGCGGATGTCATTAAAATGAACACTGTTATTAACTTTTCTTTCATGTTCAAGGAATTTTAACAGTGAATTCTGTAAATTTTGCACATGCCGTATTCGTTTCTAGAAGTTTCTTAAAAGTTTTCATAATTCTTGTTTGTTCATAATTAACTTTCAAATATTGAAATTACTGCGTTATTATATATTAGAGTATGTGAATAATTTATGTGGTTGTTACTATAACAATGCGAGGGTTATTTTAACGGGTAGGCTAGATCGAATGCCAGATTTAAGTTTCGCGCCCAATTATTTGCTTTGCCATTGGCAATACTAATACTTGGATAGACGAATACAAGAAAATGCTGCGAAATTTTTAGTCCAAAAAATCCACCAAATAAGTTAATTTTCTAAAGATTAATTACAAAATTTGATGAAACTGAATGGGAAGTATCGCCGAAGAGGTGGCTATTCGGTACATACACGTGCGACCCGAAGTAACGATTACCTACTTGAAAATGTAATCGTTACTTTCATATTTGATTACTTTTGGTACATATCTTACACTCGCATTTGATTACTTTTGTTACACATCGTTACACTCGTTTCAATTACTTTCAGTACATAGCGTTACACTCATATTTGAATACTTTTGTTCATATCGTTACACGCATATTTGATTACTTTCGGTACTTATCGTTATATTCGTATTTGATTACTTTTGTTACATATTGTTAGACTCGTATTTGATTACTTTCGGTACATATCGTTACACTCGTATTTGATTACTTTTGTACATATCGTTACACTCGTATTTGATTACTTTCGGTACATATTGTTACACTCGTATTTGATTACTTTCAATATATATCGTTACAGTCGTATTTAATTATTTTGGTACATGTCGTTTCACCCGTATTTGATTACTTTCGGTACGAATCGTTATATTCGTATTTGACTGCCTATCAAACTAATCAATTACGAATATATCTCCCAGATCTTTGATAAGAAGTCATATTGATTAATTTTATTGATTAATTCATGTATTTTGTTTTTTATAAACTTAATAAATTTTGAGTTTAATAAAAACGCTAAGAATCGCCAACCCAATAAATTGTAATATTAGAGGTAGATATTAGTTGTTTAATGAATTATCAGCAAATAATTTAATTATTCCATCTTTAGGCCTTCCGTATAGTCGTTGTGTATCGCTAATTTACTTAAAAGAACATGTCAATAGTATTTATAGACTTCAGCATATATGTAAGTCCCTACTTATTTTTCAAATTATATTCTTAATAAATAACATTTATTTAGAAATTAATAATATAATTTCATAATTACATCCTTAGTTGCAACTTTTATTATTAATTTTCGTCTTCGATTTAATATTAAAGTTACGAAGCAGTGTTATCCCACTGACGATTCGATGAAGAGCATATCTTCATAGGTTGTACCGTGGCCAAAGACGCTACTTTTAACACTATCTTTGTTTTTAGATTTTTCTACTGAAGATGGCAACTTAGTTATCGAAACACGTATTTAGTGTTTATTAATTTATATTGTGGTTAGGGATTTTTCTCATTTTTGCCTGTAACGAGGCACTTTTAGCAATCAGTCTGTATCAGAATAATTGAAACATACATGAGTAGGTAAACCCCACCAGTTTTGTATAATACAAAGGTATTTTTAATAATATAAAATATTATTAAAAATCTGGTGTGAAGAACACAAATACAGGTTCACTATTAATATTTTTTGTGAACGTGTCCGAACATATCCCTTCCCAGAGACGTAGATACGTATTTCGCCTTTCTACAGGCTCGTCGGTACGCCTCTGCTGGAGAAAGGATGTTCTCAGACACATTCACAAAAAAAAACCTCATCACCACATCACCGAAATTATCCAGACAGGGCGTAGAAGTAAATTCAGCGCTGGCTGTTGTCAGACAGCCGAAGTACCTCGCCCCGTCCACATAATCAATGTGAAGTAACGACGTCCTTCCAAAGGTGGCACAGCCAATCTCTCTAGAAACTGCATTTTGTTTGTGTCTTCACTCATACTACGGACTAACCGCATGTGTAATGTATCAGAATAATTGAAACATACATGAGTAGGTAAACCCCACCAGTTTTGTATAATACAAAGGTATTTTTAATAATATAAAATATTATTAAAAATCTGGTGTGAAGAACACAAATACAGGTTCACTATTAGTATTTTTTGTGAACGTGTCTGAACATATCCCTCCCCAGAGACGTAGATACGTCTCTTATTCTGATACATTACACATGCGGTTAGTCCGTAGTATGAGTGAAGACACAAACAAAATGCAGTTTCTAGATAGATTGGCTGTGCCACCTTTGGAAGGGCGTCGTTACTTCACATTGGTTATGTGGACGGGGCGAGGTACTTCGGCTGTCTGACAACAGCCAGCGCTGAATTTACTTCTACGCCCTGTCTGGATAATTTCGGTGATGTTGTTCTTTTTTGTGAATGTGTCTGAGAATATCCTTTCTCCAGCAGGGGCGTACCGACGAGCCTGTAGAAAGGCGAAATACGTATCTACGTCTCTGGGGAGGGATATGTTCGGACACGTTCACAAAAAATATTAATAGTGAACCTGTATTTGTGTTCTTCACACCAGATTTTTAATAATATTTTATATTATTAAAAATACCTTTGTATTAATCAGTCTGTATATATCCTAATTCATATTACATTTCGATAAATACAATACATTTCGAAGCAACAATAACATTGAAAGTTTATGTTTAAGTATCACGAACTTTACTGACTGACACTCCTGGTATCCTTCCTTTGACATTACAATAATTTTAACACAACATCAGATAAGCACACACCTTCTAATAATGTACGACCTGCTAATAATGGTGCCAAATACAAATCACTTTAAGAAAATTTTCTCATCTACAAATGGAAATGACACTCCTTCCATTTATTAAGATTATGAAACAAACCTAAATTAGATGTACTACAAACAATGGCAAAACGATACTATTGGTCTAATAACGAAATAAGTTTCTTTTGAAGTACACGTTCTATTTGATTAGATGGAACAATATTCGAAATTTATTTCTTCGTAATAAGAAAATGAAATAAATTAAATTAATTAGTTAAATTTTTTTAGTCAAATTAGATACAATGAAAGAAATCCCTACATTTATTTCATTATATCTAACACGTGTCCTAACACGATAACCAAAGCTTGGCAAAAGAATCATTGAAAATTTTTTTAAATTAGTCTGCTGTCATGTGATTGAGGAAATGTCGACAATGAAGATTATGTCTGATTTTCTTACTTACAATTTGTAGTGTATTTCTGAATTCAAGCTGTATAGACTGGAAAATAACTCAAGTATTTTCTCTAAAATAATGTAAATGAAATACCATTATAAATAGAAAACACAAAGATTTTTTTGTGCTGGATAGTCCATTCTAGTCTACGGCTTTGTCACAGATCTACTTCCTGTAAAAGAGAAGAACTAGCTAAGAATGAACGAAGTTGATACTGGCCTAGACTCTTCCATTGAATCATTTGACTGGACAATAAAAATCTCACATAGTTTAGTTTAGTTTATTTTCTGTCAAAAAAGAACATATCATGCATTGGCAGCAGAATGGTATTTACACAACATTGCAATATAATATAGTATCATTTATTTGGCATTACAAATAAAATGAACATGTAACACAATAAATAAAGCACAGACAATCAATAAGAGATTCACACCCCAAACGAACTCGCTCCAGAAGTAACACCTTCATTTTCGTTTGAAATTGTTTTATGGTTGATGACTGCTTGATGCACGACAGTAGCCTATTAAAATATTTCAAACCCATGAATTACGGCACGCACCTGCCCTCGATTTTGGAAGATGTAGCTGTTGGCTACTGGGCGTACCACATGAATATTGATTAAAGAACAGAACATTCTTTAATGATTTATTTAACAAAAATTATAGTATATATACAAATTCTATTTACGAGTTAATTCTAATGGATCTCAAATTGATATTTTAATGTACCTCAAGTAAATCTAGTTAAAATCTAGGACCTATAATATTTGTTGCGGGTGGTCACTGGTGTATCACCTCGTTTTGTTAAAGAGTTCAAACAGAAGCTTGTAATGCATTTTTACGTTATAGTAGGTCTAGGACTTCATAATATTTATACTGATGTCTGTGACACACTCTGTTGACTTACTAACTATTAATACCAATAAGCGGAAAAAGTAAATGAGCTATTATTTAGACTAAGTAACTGACCTGGATATGCAAACTATTTACAGAACAATTTATTGCTTAAATATAAGAGGTAAAATATATAGTATGATAAAGTATAAAATATGAAGCTAAATTAGATTAAATAGAAAATGAAATAGTGTTATTTAATCTGCGATTAAACACAAATGGATGTCTAATTTATATTGGAAATTACCTTGTTATTTAAGATGATTGACTATGTTTCATATAGAGAAAGCGGATAAATTGTCAAAATCCCATTAGCAAACAAGGGCCGACTGTGGGTGCCCCCCCCCCCCCCCCCCCCCACCCCCACACACCTATGAGCTGTACCGCCCGCTTCTGTACTTTTAAAATAGAATCAAGATTTCCAGCCGTCATAAACCCCAAAACGCCTAGCAATACCGTAGGCGGCACTCAAACAGAGAGAAATACACAATCCTAGCTGTGTCCTCATCCAAACTACGCCATACCACCCCTATCGCATAACACGCGGACGACATTCTCCCCGAGAGGCGGCGAACATGTTCAATCCAGGCAGGGTCAGGCTCCACGACCAGACCAAGGAATTTAACAGCATTCGCAAGTGTTAGAATAGTATCACCAACTTCAATATTTATATCTAAGAAATTGTGTTTGTGTATTAAAAGCTGAGTCTTACTTAAGTTCAGGGTAATTCGGTTAGCATTAAACCAATTTTGAATAATTAAAATTTCGTTGCATATTAGGTTTTCTAGGGGCCGCAGATCCATAGCATGCCAAGTCAACGATATGTCATCAGCAAACAATTTAATATGAGCTGTGGTGTTTAACAATGTAAAGTCGTTAATAAATAATAGCAAAAGCGTCGGACCTAAATTGAAGCCAAACTGGCAGTAAACCAATAAGTCCTCCACCCGAATAAAGCCACGAATTCTGAGGTTTACTATCTTTTCATCTATCTTGGATAATGCTGGCAATATGGAAATCGCCCTGTAACTGGACGTAGCAAAACCATCCCTCCTTATGAGTAAGGACTATTTTTGCAATTTTAAAGCAAGATGGAAATATAGACTTCTGAAAAACAAGTTAATTAAATCAGCAAATGCACCCAGTGTCTGAGGAGACAACCACCTTATAACTTTCATAGGAAGACCATCTACCCCACTTGAATTTTCCTTCTTAATTCCTTGAATCCTACGCCTAATCTCACTAGTATTCGTAGGGAGAAGAAAATATTTTTAAACCTGTGAATTTTCAGAAAAGATAAAGGATCAATAGTATTATTGATTTTCTGTGGTAAATTTGCGGCAATTGTAAAATAATTATTTAGCCGTTCGGAAATAATTTCAGCGTCACTCTCTACGGTTCCATTTATCTCGACACATGTAAATTTATCCTTTTTTTGGCGGTATTGGTCAACACTTGAATTGTTTTCCATGTTTCTTTAGATGACTGATACACCAACTTGCAAATGCGGAGAACCTCGCCAGACCATTCACCATATTACAGCTGAATGCCCCCCTATAGCATATGGAGGTAAGATGAATGACTTCTTTGAAGCAACTGACAACAAAATGACCTTGATTTTAAAATTTAAATTTTAGATATAGAATCCATGTTAGCCATACGCTAAATAAATAATCCAGATGTTAGCCAATGTTTAGTCTTTCGCGGTTTGATGGTAACAATAGGAAACGATGACTCAAAATTCATCACTATACTGTTAACAAATACTAGGAAGTTCTCATCTACAGACCTATCATAATTTATAGACCATTCAGTATTAATACGAGAACTATGAAATTTAGAAAAATTACGTTTACCATATTGACGGCCGCGGCGCGGGGGCTCATTCAAAAATTCAACTTCAAAGATGAATCGACAATTACAATTAGAACAGAGAACTAGAGCAATAGCCAAATTAGAAGAAGGTCTTTACGGGAAGTTGCTGAAGATGTGAACGTTAGTAAGAGCTGAATTTTTAAAATTACAAAAAATTTAGGTGGAACAGCTGCGACTCAACCGTCCTCCAAGCCGAAATGTATCCGAAAGATATCTCTTTCTGCACAGGATGCTCTTGTAAATTATTTACGGGAAAATCCTTTCGATACGAAAGGTTTTCTTGCTGCAGACCAATTTCTGTTCCGCAGCAAGAAAACCTTTTTAAACTAATGAAAACAAACAGAGCTGGATAGAATATGCAAATTTAATAAAGATTTTTCAGTCTTGCAATAATGATAGGTTACGAGTATATCGACCAAGAATCAACGATTTTCCGAAAAATATATTCAGCCTGTCATGTAAACTGGTCGATCTTCTGTTAATGTGTGGGCACAGATAAGTGTAAATGGTTCTGGTTCATGCTGCAGAATTAACGGGAGATTTAACTACCAAAACTATCTGCAAATATTGAAGAACGAAATTCTGCAATCAGTTCGTCAAGTTTATCCTAACCATTTTATTTTTCAAAAACTTACTAATTATTCAGTATTGGAGTATAACAACTTATGCGTTATCTTATAACTTAAAACTTGCTGGATAACTGTCGTGTACACACTGCACATGTTGTGCAGGAATGGATGGCTGAGAATGATAGTGAGCTCTTACCGTGAGTGTCAGAAAGTTCGGATTTAAATCCGATTGAAAACATTTGGGGGTATCTTGTTAAAAATTAATAATCGAAATGTCTGGCCAAGAAATGCAGAAGATTTGTGGGGATGTACACAAAATTTACAAAATAATTACGATATGCCTTCTTTAATTTTATCTGAGACGTAGACTTGAAAGTGTAGTCGCAGCAAATGATACGCCTATAAAGTATTGATAGGCTTCTAAAATTCTGATGTTACTTTGTTAAATAAATATATCTTCCAGTTTATTATTGCATTATTTATTTTTGATTGGTTTGAAAAAAAGGAATTGTCTTAGTAACGAACAACAGTGCACCTTAGGATGACCGCAATAATACAATAATTTCTAGGAAAACATGTAAGCTGTAGACTTTCTTATGATTTATCAAGGAAATTACCACTACACAATTCCACACGTTCTTAAATTAATTGATCATGTAATTAATCATGTAATCAATAAATATTGTAAACGTATATTGTTGAATAATAACATATAACTAATGAAATTGTTAATAAAAAAGTTCTGATGATAGGTCTATTTTAGATGATAAATTAATGCCTACGATTATAAACTAAGCACATATGTTACATTTGTAAAATATTATGTAAATACAGATGTTCTTTCTATTTTAAAATACTCGCGTGTTGAATACATTAGAATTTAAAAGGTAATGTTTGTTTTATTAATATGGGAATTCCGCATAAATTACTGAGATTTTGTTAACTACGTTAAACCAAATAACCAGTAATTCTCGGGAAGTTAATTGATAAAGATAGCGGTTAATATACTACCTACGTACATTGATTAAACTTAAAAATCGTTGTATCAAATAACTTCATATACATAATATGTATGTATGTTTTACTAAGTTTTTTTTATATCGAATAACATCAATCATCAAAATCAGCTTTTAAAACTTTAAAAATAGGGTTTCAAATGAATGAGTAATTTATTACTTATAGATAGAACGATAATGTTATACATATTATTTAAATAAATTATAAGGTTATTTATTCAAAAATACGCTTATTTAACTAAAATTTCTCGCCTAATTTTAAAAATCACGCACTGGTGTTCATATATTTATCGAATCATTATTTGAATTAATGAACATAATCCAAATAATGTTATGTAGTAATACACGAAATTGATCAAAATAATGAAAAGGTTACGTTATGAGTAAGCATGCCCATTTGAGAGCAAACGCAATGTCGCAGTGAGTGGGAACTCGCTTGCACGTATTATATTTTATATATACTATCGCGTTCATGGAAAACTAGGACAACAAATTGTCTCAGTTTTAGACAGTTTTTAAAGATTATGGCATTGTAACATTCATGTACGTACTTACGATCGTAGAAACGTTACTTTTAAACGTAAACGTAATTGAAACTAATAATCACTGACAATGCGTGTCTGATAGACTGGGCAATTATCGTCTTGAAAAATAGAATTTTCTTTAAAAATAGGGTGAATAGATGGCAGCAAACATTCCTCTAATATTAGACATCCCCGAAGAAATCACTATAAAAGAAAATGATTCAATAGAACTTTTTCTATCAATCACTAGACTTTTTTGCATAATTCCTCAAGTATTTCAAGAAGCTTCGTTACTTTAAAGATGTTACATTATGCATTCATCTGAAATAAACATGAATATGGTTTCTTAATCTAGTATCTCTGATAAGGAGGAAGGATTCGCCTAGGGGTAGCGATTATATTGCACTTTTACAAAACCATAACATCAAAAAGGTTTTGTTTAAGTATGACAATACGTTAAGCACGTATAAAGCGTTTGTACAATATGAAACAAACATGTAAATAATTTACATATCTGTAACTATGCACATGGACAATACACCTCGTATTTTCAGCATTTACTTCTGCTTAATACATATGTTTCTGCCATATAGGCGTCCTCAGTTAAGCTAGTGAAGCAATGTATACAAATTAATACAAACCTGTTATAAACAACTGGTTTGTATCTGTATTTAAATTTACTGAAATAGCCCGCATAGATCAAGCAAGTTCCGTCCTATAAGAAGACAACTATTTAATAATTGACATCTTACGGGCGAAAGATACTTTGTCCGGAGGGCTACCTATCGTTCGAACAGCTATGCTGCTACGGGAAACGATAAAATACGTATGTAGATGTAGTCCATTAACAACCTGCCAGATGGCGGTATATACAAAAAGGTTTTGTTTAAGTATGACAATACGTTAAGCACGTATAAAGCGTTTGTACAATATGAAACAAACATGTAAATAATTTACATATCTGTAACTTTGCACATGGACAATACACCTCGTATTTTCAGCATTTACTTCTGCTTAATACATACGTTTCTGCCATATAGGCGTCCTCAGTTAAGCTAGTGAAGCAATGTATACACATTATTACAAACCTGTTATAAACAACTGGTTTGTATCTGTATTTAAATTTACTGAAATAGCCCGCATAGATCAAGCAAGTTCCGTCCTATAAGAAGACAACTATTTAATAATTGACATCTTACGGGCGAAAGATACTTTGTCCGGAGGGCTACCTATCGTTCGAACAGCTATACTGCTATGGGAAACGATAAAATACGTATGTAGATGTAGTCCATTAACAACCTGCCAGATGGCGGTATATACAAAAAGGTTTTGTTTAAGTATGACAATACGTGAAAATACTAGGTGTATTAATAATCGACGAAGGAGATACTTGTTGAAACTTCATTATATAGATATAATAAAACACAGTTGTATAGTTTGAAAATAATATATATAATGTTAACACACTACATATGTTTCACCACACTGTGGCTTCATCAGGTGGATGAAAATACTAATTCAAAATATCAATTAGATCTTATATATATATATCAATACAAAGTACAGAACTAATCTCATTCTAAGAGGGGGTGGACATGTATGAGTTTTAAGTTTAGTAGGGGGGGAGTTATTTATGTCTAGTTGGTCATTTAAAATTATACCTAATTTATTATATTTGTTAATTTCTAAACTTTCTAACATATTAAGTTTTTTACTTTTATCTAGAACATGCAAAGTTTTAAAATTAGTGTTGAATTTATGATTATGTTCTAGGCAGTGATTAGCGAAAGTTGAGTCTGTCTTCTTGTCTCTGTGGCTTCTTTCATGTTCTTTCATTCTAATATCAAATGTCCGTCCTGTCTGTCCGACATACACTTTTTTACAATCTTCGCATGTCAACTTGTAAACCCCTGAGTTTAATCTATTGTCCGTTTTATCTTTGTTGTTTTTTATAGCGTTTTGTAAGGAATTGTTAGTTTTGAATGAAATGGTCTCTTCTTTACTTGTTTTGATTAAGTTTCCTACTTTGTTTGAAATTGTACCGATGTATGTGATAGAATTATAACTAAATGTTCTATTGTTGTTTACTGTGGGGTAAATTGAAGATATCGTTTTAGATTTCTGTAGTTTTTTTTTAGAATATTATTAATTAAATTTATGGTGAATTAGTATTTTCATCCACCTGATGAAGCCACAGTGTGGTGAAACATATGTAGTGTGTTAACATTATATATATTATTTTGAAACTATACAACTGTGTTTTATTATATCTATACGAGGTGTATTGTCCATGTGCATAGTTACAGATATGTAAATTATTTACATGTTTGTTTCATATTGTACATAACATCAAAGTCTTAAAAACGCGAAGCGCTGACTTTTTATTTAAACCACATCTTCTTTATTTCTAAAGTCAACATTTATCGCTTTTGGTGCATACGAGAAAATACTGATAAATACTACCGGTATTTTTCGCTAATTTATTTCACTTTTTTCATGTTTCTCACAGTTTAACTTGTAATTTAGTCTTTCTTTTCTTATTATTATTGTATTTTTTATTTATTTAAAACTACTGTATATTGCTAATTTTTTATTTGTCCTGTAAGTGATATAATAGATTTTATTGTCCAACAAAAAATAATAAATGAATTCTATCCTTACATCTCCGGACTGCAGAGGTCTGTGATATGCACATGATTTTAAGATACTGGCAAATGTCAATTCTTCTTCGTAGTGTCATCAACTCCAGAGAAATCTTTTTGTCATACACAAATTGTGTTTCCGAAATGGAATTACTTTAAATATAGAGAAACGTGTCTAATCCTTCGTTACATATTTACTTGAAGAATGACATTTCTATGCCAAGAAAGACCTAAATATAAGATCTGGGTATCCTATTTGATACATCTCTGCAATGCACTACCAATATTATTATCATTTGGTATTCTGCAATTAAGGCTTTGGGATTTTGTGTCTAATCCTTCGTTACATATTTACTTAAAAAATGACATTTCTATGCCAAGAAAGACCTAAATATAAGATCTGGGTATCCTATTTGATACATCTCTGCAATGCACTACCAATATTATTATCATTTGCTATTCTGCAATTAAGGCTTTGGGATTTTTAGTGTGGTCTACTAAGCAGTTTACAAATTTAACTGTTTTAAAGTGTCTATACTATGCTTTTGTTATAAGTAAGTTGGAGTAGGGCTCTGTTATTTGATATCCATTTTAATTGTACCAGCAGCTAAGCCTGAAACGAGTATAGAAACGTTTCTTGAAATACCTTTTCTTTAGGTCAAATGGACTTCATCCACCACGTAATATTAACTATACAGCTCTTCTTCAGAAATTCTTTTGAATCTTTGAGAAGTAGGCGGGATGGGATATTGCGAGTGCCAAGTTTTTAAGAAACTTTCTTAATAATAAAATTTATTCTGTGGTATTGATTTCGCAAGCGCATTTTGCCGGTCTTGCATATACTACTTATTTAGGTGATACTTTTCTTCTGCCAAAGTCCAGATTCAATATCATAAAAAAGTCACCTCCATACTATGTGATTGCTAACGTAAATAGAGCTGAATAGACCAATTTTTCCAAAAATAATAAATTGTTTGTACTTACGAGTGAATGGAACTTCATAATTTATTATTTTTGTTTATTTTAAAATAATTTTGCATGAATTGGCTATAGTTATTGAATTGTAATTATTATAGTGCTATTGGAAAACAAGTGTTTATTGTTTATTTTGTTTATATCCTGTAATTGAATTTTAAATTTAATGGACACTAAAACTTATTATTATTATATTTCTAAACTGGACAATTCCCTGCTTACATATTTCCTTAAAAGCCGTTCAGTCCAGCTCTCTACTAAACAATTATATTTTTAAATATTGTCTTACGTTAATATAATTGATGGGTTATTCTCTTGCAACAAAACATACTTTAAATTCTTTTTATATGCCTTAATCAAAATGCAAAGGATTATCAGCTAATATACTTATCTTGCAGAATACCGCAACATGCGTGTTTTTGATTGGATCAGTACTAAGCAAATATAGACCCAATTTATTCAAATGAAATGTAATTTTGTTTCTAAATACAATTTTTTTAGAAAAAAATTGTATTTTTCACTATCCTTTCAAAGTCTTCTATAACTGACAGAGAACACAATTAAGGTCTTCTTATACGAATGGAAATGATTTTGTTTAAAATTTCTTTTCATTCATATCAAACTGTAATGCAACATAAATTCATTTATGAATATTAATGCTTTTGACTTCTCAATGCTCAACACATAAAACATTTTTTTCAATCATTGCTATTCTTTTATTCTCCAAATTTAAGATAAATTTTAATAATTTTAGATAGAAAATAGATTAAATGAGAATGAATGAGCATTATTGGATAGACTATAAAATTGAAAATGCCTGATTCAATTTCCATATTCAATCAGTATAGTCAATTCAGCTCGTTTTGTGATATTCAGAAAAGTACCTAATCTTTAAGTGTGAGCATAATTATATTATAATAATTTCCCTATCGTAATTTATCTTTAGCTTTAACTGAACCGTTAATGTTATTCGTATTTTTATTTCTCCATTAAGCAAGTAGAAAGTTCATATTGGAAAAAAGTTTTCCAGTCTGGAATGTATTACGAACCCTAACAACTTAATGTTCGGACGATACCAATTTTTAGAAATATATTCTGATTTTCTATTTGAGAGTTTGTAATTCGCTTTAATATTCACATATTTAGCTTTGGCACACAATGAAAGATTATATTTATTAAAAGAATAGATTTTACTCAAACTCAAACTAGAACATAGAAGCTTAACAAATTAATAAATGAACAAATTACATTGACAACTTAATGTTCGGATGATTTATTACGAAGTCACATCATCTTTGGTCTTTATAACAGCTTTTGCTCTGGTCGGCATGGATTTCACAAGCAACCTGCAATAATCGGGTGTAAAGGATTCTCAAATTTCTGAGAGTTTTGTCTTTAATTCACTATTGTTCGTTGAAGATTATTCCTTAAGTAACTTTTCATGCGGTGCCACAAGATCTCAATAACATTGAGATCTGGACTGCTTTAAGGCCACGCTAAAACTCTGATGTTATGTTCCTCAAACAATTTTTTTGTTGAGTTTGTCGTATGAATGATGCCCCAGCCTATTGAAAAATGTAGTCTCTGTCGGAATAGAGCTCTTCTACAATAGGAATGAGGCTATTTAGAATATGTTAATATTTATTGGCATTAACAATTCCATCTATTATGTACATCTTTCCTGCACCCTTTCTAGAAACACACCCCCATATCATCACACCTTTATTAAAAGCTTCAGTTTTATCCCAAATAATACTATCCTATTGTCACCTACAGAAACGTCGAATTTGGACTCATCGCTAAATATGACTTTTGACTAGTCATCTACTGTCCAGTGCAATTTAGACATGACCCAGATTAGACGATTTTTGATTTGGGCTTGTGTTAACAGCGGTTTTTCTTTCGCCTATAGTAAAATCGGGAAAAATCGTAAAAAATAAGGAAAAGTCAAATACATAATATATTAGTATATTTGAATTATACCTTATAAAAACCCAGGCCTAATTTGTGGATCCACTGTATGCAACATTCTCAAGAAATTCTCACACCAGTTTCAGCATTGAAGCGAGCAGTTACATCCCTTAGAGTGGTGGGTTCGGTGGGTTTTACATATTTTTAGAAGTTGTTTCGTCATTCTATAAGTCACTTTTTTGGTTGTCCAGTACTTTTATCTCGATTTTCGTAGCTATTTATTTCTCCATCATAACATTTAAAAATTTCTCCTATAGTGGATTTCGCCAAGTTCATTTTTTTCCTTCATTGCACTGCTTCACCACAATTTCACGAATTTTCTTTGAAGTAGCTACACCACGACTCATTTTTAATTAGCACAAATTAAGTATAATCATAAAGCAACGCTTACGAGAATGATAAATGTCAAATCTATCATAACAATCGTTGTCGTTTTGTTGAAAATAAAGTTGTCCGAATATTAAGTTGTCAGTGTTATTAACTAGGATTTTCATTTTTTCACTTTCAAACTTATACTTTTTAAAAGAGAACAGTTATTTTTTGTCAGAAATGATTTGATATTGTATATTTACCAAATCAGAAATAAAAATTAATAATTAATAATATAAATAATGTATAATAATAATTAATTTCAATATTTACTAAAAATATTAACTATAAAAATTAGTATTGTCCGAACACTAAGTTGTTAGAGCTCGTATAACGATGCTTTTTCTTCCCTTGTAATGGCACAGCCATTCGAGAGGAAACCGCTTTTATCGACCAGTCTCTTTTGTCCGCCAGATGTCACGAGATATCTCTCGTCACCTGACAGGGTAAAATTGTTACTTGCGAAAGCAAACATTTGGATGACATTTGGTGAACCCGCACTGATGAGATCATTTAGATCGAAACACATGTGTTCGGGGTTGAAGTGACCACTGCTTAAATACGTAGTGTATGTCCATGTGTACAGATACAGATAAGTATATTTGTACTAATTTTTGGATACTTTTTAAGTCAATAACTGGAAAATTGTATTTATTAAAATTTGAATAATTTAATAAATTTGTATTTGATATACGTATTTGATTCATATTTAAAGTACATTTTCACAAGATTCAAAAATTTTCGGTTTCTTACATCTAACAAGCGTTCAATTAGTCTTTACGTCCTGGGCAGTCATGGATTTGTAAATGCATGTCTGTGCTTAAATTATTAATATAACCTATTAAGTGTAACCTATTAAGTGACGCACAGAAAATAGGTGGTAATGTATGTTTTGATTTAACTCAAACTTCTGTCAAGTAAGTAGTAATTCATGACATTTATAAATTAGTAACGACATGCGTTTTACAATACATAGCTACCCCGGACGTAAAGACTAATTGAACTCTCGTTAGCATTTATTTTCAATACGCTGTTTGTCATTTTACGCAAGAATATTTTGAAACGATTATATTTAAATTTAAATTTATTTTATCAGATTGCATACTGTATTACCTTACTTTACCAAAAAAAAAATGAAACGACAATATTTTCAACACTGCGAAGTACTCGTAGTATACTCAAAAATTGTTCGAAAAAGATACCTATACTAATATAAAATATCCTACCTTTCCTCAGCTGTCAAATTTGCTAATTCAGGGACCCGACACCAGTGTTCCTCCGGATTTATGGTAATAAAAATTTGTGTAAAATAGACCCAGGCTACGAAAAACGCGAAAGGTATCATCATCAGGAACAGTAACTTTTGGTAAACTCCGAACTCGCCTATATGTGGCAACAAATCGTCGAATTCAAACGTCGAATCGTCCTGTACGTTATTATTTTCACTCTTCTCATTTTTTTCCTCACTTATGTAACCATTATGGCCGTATGCAGTAGTCAAAGTAGGTATCATTTCCAAGGATGTATCTCCTTTTTCGGTATCCTTATTGTTAGATTCAGGCAAACTTTTCTCTTGAGGTGGCATTTTCGGTCAATAGCAAGGAGCGTGTAAATTGTATATTTTTTTAATGTAAATTACACTAATTTTTCACAGCACAAAATCACGAAATTTAATTGAGAAAGGACGAAGACGTTTAAATCGATTAGGCTAGCCAGTATTGGCAAATCCTAACCGTCGATGACTGGGTCTCTAAAACTAAACTGACCATTAAAGATTGCAGTGTTTTTATATGATATTGTAAAGGCCACACAGTCTTTTCGGTTTCCCTACTACTTCCATACGCGTATCGGCACCCGGGCCGCCACTTTTGTTTATATCTAACCACGCTTTCTACTTACACCGTTTGTGAATTACGGTTTTTGACGTCGCAATATGAGCATGATGATTCTCAATGTGTGAATTAATTTTTAGAAGAAATTTTACAACGAATTATATCATGTATGTATATTTGTGATTTTTATGATTCATGAACAATTTGTTATCGTTCCGGTCTAAGAATTATAATTTACCAACTGTGTAAGTTTCGCATAAAATGAGTAATTGAAAAATGAAGATAACGTATTTATGCACTCTGATGTAATTAATATTTTAACAACTCTCTGCCTGTAAACTTTTATCTAGTCTAGATTATTTTCTTATTGTGTAACATTACGAAGAATTTCTAAGTTCGATATTGATTCAAATAATTTATTTAAATAAATTAGATTTTATATGCCAATTAATTATTATTCAATTATACTCCACATAATTAAATAATTCAATTATGTATAATTATAACTACAGTAATAAAAAAGTAGTCAATCTATAGAAAATTACACAAAAAATTTCGAATTTTTCACAATGAGTTTCACCTGAATTTCGATATAATTTACCACTGATTCGATTTTCTAATATTCTGTATCCCTATTGAATACGTCCAATATTTTGGTTCCGTATATGAGGGAGGAGTGAATAAAAAGGCAAGGCCTCTTAAGATCTTATGATCTCCAAAAAGAATACGATCCTAATATAAAAAACATTTGTGTCGAGCGTAACAACTTATAGCTCCGAAGTCTGTCCACTTAAAGATAAAATAGTAAAAGCTTTGATGGTAACAAACATGGACTTCTGGAGAAGAGCTCTAGAAAGGGCAGAATCCAAACTGAGAGGATAAGAGAAATCATGGAAGTCGACCATTCTATAGCAGACGGCATCAGAACGAAACAATTTCATGGTAGTGGAAGGCAGGGGAACGGCTACCCAAGCAAGTGATTGAATGGATCCCACAAGGAAAGCGAAGGAGAGGGAGACCTGGAAGTTGAAGGGAGGAATCTAAAAGGGATGTAGAAGTGAGAGGTTTTGAGAACAACTTATGGGAAGACAGGGACCAATGTATTATCTTTCAATATATATTTTCTTCAAATTCATGGTAGTTAGTCCATGCTTTGCCATAATATCATTTTTTTAATGATCTTCCAAATTCTCAAAATACTGCTCCTGCTCCATTGGAGCACTCACAAATACTCTAAAACAGACAAAACTGCTTTAACACAAACTACAACGCGATCACCATTTCGATTTTGAAACACACAGATAATTGATAAAGAACAACACACAATGAAAAGGGAAATTGAAGGAAGGATTAGTATTAAACAAGAAAAAAATTCAATTAACAACAGAAGTGATATAAAAAATTTAAGCAGTATATACTATAACTTAATTATGTAAAGATTTGCAATTTACCATCATAATATATGTTGCTATTATATAATTATATATTTTATGATATTTAAATATCGATACATTTGCTTATCATGCTGACAGTTCCGTGTTTTGATTCCTGTCTGGCTGTCCGAGTAGGTTTTCGTGGTTTTCCTTCTCGTTTACGGCGAATGCCGACATCTTAGCATCTTAAGTCGCTCCACGGGCGCATACATAATAATAACTCATGTCTTTCGTTTCCCTGTTTTTATTGTCTATCTATTTTAGAATACTAAGGCATGATTTATTATTATTAAATTGGAATGTATCTTAGTAAAACCAGACCTTAAATCGCCAACAAATTGAATTTACTATATATATATATATATATATATATATATATATATATATATATATATATATATTGTTTTTTACATTCATTTGTAACACCGCTAATTAATTGTATAAATTTTGTTGTATAGTGAGGTATTTTAGATTGTGTATTTTAATCCATTTTTGGTATACAGCGTAGTATGAAAGTTGGCTTATTTTATTTTTAAATAATGACATGCAGTTAGTTTTATGCAAGATCAAAAAAATTCAAGAAGTAATTTATTACACCCGTATTATATCCAGCGTGTACAAGAATTGACTAAACACGATCGCCCCCTGCATATTACGTTCTGCACCTGGTTTCGTCAACGTGTAGCCGAAGATGTAAACTTCTGTGCTAAAGTTTTATTCACAAACGAATGCTGCTTTACAAGAAATGGTATTATGAATTATCGTAACGCACATCATTGGACTGATGCTAATTCGCATGTGGCAATACAGCATTAGTTTCAGTATCGTTTGTAGGTGAATGTATGGGCAGGTATTGTAGGAGATACTCTTCTAGAACCTCATGTACTTCCAGAGGGATTAAAAAGGGCAAGTTACTTGAAATTTTTGGAAAACATTTTGCCGGAATATCTGGGCGATATAACGCTTGCTATACGGAGGCAAATGTTGTTCATGCACAACGGAACACCCCCCATACTTATCACGAGTAGTACACGACCTTTTAAATCCCACATATACCACATGGATTAGACATGGAGGTCCCAGAACGTGGCCTCCTTGCAGTCCGGATTTAAATCCACTCGATTTCTTTTTGTGAGGTTATATAATAACCCTTATCTATAGTTCTGCTCCATTGCCAAGATTTTATTATAACATCGGCAGTCGCCTAAGCAATTTTATTTATACACATTCTGAATATTTGAATTCGTAGGTGATGATACAATTTTCAGAGGGTTGTTAATTTTAGGGTTCGCGTCATAATTGATTAATAATATTTTGGATTCATATTATATATAATTAGATATTTACATTCTTTTTATTTTAAGGACCCTATTAAAACATACTTGAAAAATTTCATGGACAACTCTAAGGAATACTTGTTTTGAATGCACGAATAGTTTCCTTTGTTGGTTACTTTAAAGGAAGATATATTATATTTGCTATGTGAATAGTGATGTCAAAATTACTTTGTGTACTTACCCCTTCAACTTGCGGTTTACTAGAAAATAAAATGATTATTTATTCATCAGAATAATTGAAACATACATGAGTAGGTAAACCCCACCAGTTTTGTATAATACAAAGGTATTTTTAATAATATAAAATATTATTAAAAATCTGGTGTAAAGAACACAAATGCAAGTTCACTATTAATATTTTCTATGAACGTGTCCGAATATATCCTATCCCCAGAGACGTAGCTAGGTACTTCGGCTGTCTGACAACAGGTAGCGCCGAATTTACTTCTGCGCCCGGTCTGGATAATTACGGTGATAGGGCGAGGTGGTTCTTTTCTGTGAATATGTCTGGAAATATCCTTTCTCCAGCAGGGGCGTACCGATGAGCTTGTAGAAAAGCGAAATACGTATCTACGTCTCTGGGGATAGGATATATTCGGACACGTTCACAGAAAATATTAATAGTGAACCTGCATTTGTGTTCTTCACACCAGATTTTTAATAATATTTTATATTATTAAAAATACCTTTGGATTATTTATTCATTGGTAACCCGTCCGCTACTTGTATTCGTTTATAATTGTATAGTTACAGTTTTTCATTAATAATTTGTTACTAATTACTAGTATTATTGACATTATTTTTATCAGGATGGAAACATATATCAGTTACTAAGAAGGATATTAGTTTAGAATATCTACTTTGCGACAAACAAAATAGCGAAAATTTCTCAAATTATATTAAGTTTCTAATTTAAACAAACTTATCAAAATACACAAGAGGATCGTGGGTGTTATTGAGTGACTAGGTTATAAGGCCGAAGGTCTCGGGTTCAATAGAATTCTTCTGACTCCAGTTCTCTTCAGGTTTTATGTCAAATATACACAAATACGGAAAGCCTCTCGAATATGTTCACACTTAATTTTAGTTTTGTCTCAAAGATTAATACTTTCTCAAATTATTAATTATCAAGCATACGTAATTACGTTTTCTTGTTCAAATATTTATGGCTTCTTCAGGGGGTCCCACAAGGATCTAATTTGAGGCCTTTACTTTTTATAGGCAGATACAGTTTTAATTGAAATGCACGTAAGATGTATAATATTCATTAATGCATCTATTTCACAATATAGCACAAATTATTAGTATTATTATTAAATAATAGTTGTTTGTCTTAATACAAACACTTCTGTAAATTAGAAACACATATTTTGTTTTGCAATATCATTAGCACAACTTGTATTTTAAAGACACTAAAATATGTATGTATATGCATATGTAATTGAGCATGAAATAAATCTAGTTGTGCAAGTTTCTGCAATTTTGAACTGAAAATATCAAATCTTTTAAAATAGATTTTAAAATGTCAATACTGCATAGAGTTAGTTGTAATTAACAACAATTGATAGTTTTAGGTATTTATATTAAAAAAATTCTCATTTATATTTTCCATTATGCTATTTCAAATATTACTAAAAATTTATAATATATTGTTTGTTGGGTGAGTCAATAGGCAAAATCAATTTACGAGCATGATTCAAATTTGACTTTATTTTATTTCTTCTACTCGATACAAACTAGAAATTAATATTATGTATATATATATATATATATATATATATATATATATATATATATATATATATATATATTAAAAATAATAGACTTTTTATTGGTTTAGCGACCTTTTATTGAATTTTTATGTTTTATTCTACGACGTTTCGACTTTTATTATTACTAGCAATGGGAGCGCCTATATCCAGCGTAGTAGCCCAATTAGTATTAGAGCACATCGAAGAAAATGTTATAAAATCCCTGAAAATAAAATCAACCTTTTTCAAAAGATATGTCGATTATTGCATAATGATGCTACCAGAAAATGAAATAAACAATGTACAAAATAGTTTCAACAATTTCCATCCAAATTTAAACTTTACCATTGAAATAGAAAAAAATAACTCCATAAACTACTTAGACCTAACACTGATAAAAACAAACAACAACATACAAACAAAATGGTACACTAAACCAACCACATCCGGCAGATATGTAAACTTTTTTTCAAACCAACCCCTAGCCCACAAAAAAAAATGTAGTAACAGCGTTAGTAGACAGAGCCTTAAATCTCACTAATCCAGTTTTCAGACCAACAGTACTAAATAAAGTAAAAACAATTCAAACAGAAAACAATTATCCACCACAATTTATACAAAAAATTATAAAACTAAGACTTAATAAAATTTATAACACAAGAAACGGCCACAACAAAAACAAAAAAACCAGTGAATTGACATATATCCCCACACCCTATATAACTGGATTATCCGAAAAACTAGACAATATATTTAAACCATTTAATTTTAAAATAGCACACCAAAGCGGTAAAAACCTAAAATTCCTACACACCAAACTAAAAGACTCAACACCTACACTAAAAAAATTACACACAATATACAACATACCCTGCAAAGACTGTGACAAAGTATACATAGGCCAAACAAAACAGTTACTACAAGAAAGATTGAAAGGTCACAAATACGCAAAAAATCAAACTGCTTTAAAAAAACACCAATTGACACTAAAACATAATTTTGATTTTGATAACACCAAAGTAATAACACAGAAAAAGAATACAAAAGCTAGGGAGGTCTTAGAAATGATCCACATTTTCAAAAACAGCAGAACAATCAACGACAGAAACGAAATTGATGGACTTTCTAAACTCTATTACCCACTCATTAAACAATAAATAAAATCAAAACCCCCCCCGCACACACAAACACAAACCAAAAAATTTTTTTTTATCAGTTTCCCATTTGTAAATACTTTTACTATATACCCCTAAACACGGTCCTGACCATTTTGCTAAATTCCAAAATAGAACAGAAATTAACCTCTCTAAACCAAGCCACAAACACTTACAATATTCCAACTAGTGCGGTCGTTTCCTTAAAAAAGGGTCTCGGACGTCCCTGATAACACATGTTACACAGAATGCGTGTTTTTGAAACAAAAAAAAAATAACGGTGAGTTTTATTGTCATTCATTGTTCATTCATTGTTTCTGTACTGTAATTGTAGTTTAATTCAAATTTTCAATTCATTTATACAGATTTAATCACTTTAATTTTTCCTTACTCATTATTAATCTAATTTTAAATTCTAACTTTAATTGTTAATTTAATTGGTAATTCATTCATTAATCTAATTTTAATTTTAATTGTTAATTTAATTGTTAATTCAGTCTCACAAAAGCAAACAGTTCTCACGTTTTCATTGTATTAATTCTTGTTTCTAGTTACCTTACTGTATTGTAGTTTAATTCAAATTTTCAATTCATTTATACAGATGTAATAACTTTAATTTTCCTTACTCATCATTAATCTAATTTTAAATTTTAACTTTAATTGTTAATTTAATTGGTAATTCAGTTTTTAATCTAATTTTAATTTTAATTGTTAATTTACTTGATAATTCAGTCTCACAAAAGCAAACACAGTTCTCATGTTTTCATTGTATTGTTTCTTGTTTCTAGTTACTTGAAAAAGACTGAATAATAATAAAAGTCGAAACGTCGTAGAATAAAACATAAAAATTCAAAAAAGGTCGCTAAACCAATAAAAAGTCTATTATTTTTAATATTAAGACACGGCCAATAAAATAAATAAGAAAAATAAAATTCTTATAAACACTAAATATATATATATATATATATATATATATATATATATATATATATACATAATATTAATTTCTAGTTTGTATCGAGT
Organism: Melolontha melolontha; assembly: GCA_935421215.2. Lineage (NCBI taxonomy): Eukaryota > Metazoa > Arthropoda > Insecta > Coleoptera > Scarabaeidae > Melolontha > Melolontha melolontha. The sequence goes on from OW285235.1 coordinate 73,501,342, forward strand.
AGAAGAAATAAAATAAAGTCAAATTTGAATCATGCTCGTAAATTGATTTTGCCTATTGACTCACCCAACAAACAATATATTATAAATTTTTAATAATATTTCAAATAGCACAATGGAAAATATAAATGAGAATTTTTTTAATATAAATTCCTAAAACTATCAATTGTTGTTAATTACAACTAACTCTATGCAGTATTTACATTTTAAAATCTATTTTAAAAGATTTGATGTTTTCTGTTCAATATTGCAGAAACTTGCACAACTAGATTTATTTCATGCTTAATTACATATGCATATACATATTTTAGTGTCTTTAAAATACAATTTGTGCTAATGATATTGCAAAACAAAATATGTGTTTCTAATTTACAGAAGTGTTTGTATTAAGACAAACAACTATTATTTAATAATAATACTAATAATTTGTGCTATATTGTGAAATAGATGCATTAATGAATATTATACATCTTACGTGCATTTCAATTAAAACTGTATCTGCCTATAAAAAGTAAAGGCCTCAAATTAGATCCTTGTGGGACCCCCTGAAGAAGCCATAAATATTTGAACAAGAAAACGTAATTACGTATGCTTGATAATTAATAATTTGAGAAAGTATTAATCTTTGAGACAAAACTAAAATTAAGTGTGAACATATTCGAGAGGCTTTCCGTATTTGTGTATATTTGACATAAAACCTGAAAAGAACTGGAGTCAGAAGAATTCTATTGAACCCGAGACCTTCGGCCTTATAACCTAGTCACTCAATAACACCCACGATCCTCTTGTGTATTTTGATATGTTGGTTTAAATTAGAAACTTAATATAATTTGAGAAATTTTCGCTATTTTGTTTGTCGCAAAGTAGATATTCTAAACTAATATCCTTCTTAGTAACTGATATATGTTTTCCATCCTGATAAAAATAATGTCAATAATACTCGTAATTAGTAACAAATTATTAATGAAAAACTGTAACTATACAATTATAAACGAATACAAGTAGCGGACGGGTTACCAATGAATAAATAATCATTTTATTTTCTAGTCAACCGCAAGTTGAAGGGGTAAGTACACAAAGTAATTTTGACATCACTATTCACATAGCAAATATAATATATCTTCCTTTAAAGTAACCAACAAGGGAAACTATTCGTGCATTCAAAACAAGCATCCTTACAGTTGTCCATGAAATTTTTCAAGTATGTTTTAACTCAGTTACAAAATTTTACTGTTATCAAGTAGATGTTACTTTTATTTATATATGTAATCAATTAAAAAATGATTATCTAAATTAAAATTAAAGTTTAGCTTCTAATTTTTGTTGATATTTGAATTGAAATAATAATTTGAGCGTCTCCAATCAAATTTTATCAACGTACACTGATGAGCCTGTTACCTTCTGGAGACAGTGAAACCCATTTACCTTGGGTCTATTGTTATATAAAATTTAGTTGTTATTCATTTGTAAATAAATGAAAATATATTGGATACATATTCAAATTTTGATTACAATAAAATTCTCAATAATTTGTCGTAAGATTTGAAAGCATTACTGTGACATTTTGATGAAAACGAATGTACCCGAAGCAATTATTAAGGAAGCCATCAGCGGATCTTTAATTTATTGACAGAAAAAAAATGATCTTTGAATATAACGACTTTAAAAACAGGCAGAAAAAAAGAGTGATTATATGATTCAACTATACTTTAGATTTAGTCCTAATACATTATGGGCAAAATGATCTATGCCAAAAAGTTGCTTAGAAATAAAGTTCACAAGTTGGTTTTTTATTGAAAGGTACGACGTTTATTTGACATTTATAGATTTCAAAAGGTTTTTCTCAGACGTTAAAATGAGCGCTATATTTCCAAAAATTACAAAAAGAGCGAAAGTTTGAACTAAAACGGAGGTTCAATGTTTTTTGTTGGAAAGTCCTGGTGACTATTTATTGCTTACGAGAGTTGAAACAATATTCGGAATTTTTTGTTATTGTAAATGTGATGAACTTCTTTGTCTGACTATGAATAACATAGATTTTCTATGGGCAAATACATTGTAACATTGCGACAACCAAAAAAGTTAACAAGGAAATGATTTACCATTACCGATAATGGCTGCAGCCTTGAGCCCTGTATATTGTACAGAAATACGTAAATCTTCGGCGTCCTGGAAAAGAAAACCAACGTTTTTTTTTAACATACATAAATGGCTAACGCGTTTCCCTTAATTCTGGTCAGCACACTATTGGTGCTGTCTCAAAGCAAACTGCGAAATATTTAGGTTCAAGAGAGGTAGAGTTATATACCGGTCATTCTTTTCGCCAAACTGAAGCAACTGTGGTTGTGAATTCGGGTGAAGAAATTTTAGCACTAAAACATGCAGGAGCATGGAAATACAGTGAAATTTCCACGAGTTATGTCGATGATTTTATCAATAACAAAATCGAAATGTCGAGAAAAGTATTTCATAGTTAAACAAATACTATGCCGTTGTAATTTACTTCAGGAATGCTGAAGGTCACTACAGGTTCAATTTCAATTAACGTAGGCCTGCAAATTTGGAGCCATAACGTCCCCTTTTGAATTCAATGACTGATTCTGAAGTATTTTGATGCACTGATTACGAATATTTATGCAGTTTTTCTCCATCACGTCCAGATTTCTCAGAATAGACATAGGAAGAATATTGCAAAAAAGACGCTTAACTTAGAAAACAAATATATTAAAAGAATACTTAATTCTAGAACTTAAAAACTATTGAAATTTGATAAAGATTACTTGCTTATTCCATAAACATGTCACTTATCTTTATGAAACATTGTCCTCTTTCCCCGAAGCTTCTATTATGAGATTTTCTCTTAAATTTTTGGATTAGCTCATCTCGGCTCAACAATCAAAAATAGTCTGCCAACATGTTTGTATTCCGCCTTCACTGATCTTCTTTTTCATATCTTTCAAATCTTGGTAAAATCTTTCATCTTGCGCTTCGCTAACGGCTCCTAAATTTTCCAGAAAGTAGTCAATGTGCGACATCAGGAAATGAAGTTTAATGTTCATAGAATAGTTCATTAAGCCAAAAGTTGCAATTATATTTGCCACTATTTCTTTGAAATTTTTCAACACCTCCTTAAAAGATTTTCATGCTTCTAACCCAATTTGGAGTTTTTCATCGAATTTCTCATCCTTCATTATTTTTTTATATCAAGGTCAACAAAAATTCCTTCTTTCAGTTTAGCGTCTGCCAATGATGGGAAAATTGTATGCAAATATTTTAAACACTGCAAATACCAACTTCATACATGTCTACATTTTTAATAAAACGTAACCTCAAATTTAAACAAAAAAATAAAATTCGCAGAATTTCTTGGTCCTACTATTTTCTACCTTGAAAACTTTCCATGTATACACATTTCATTAAAAAATTTTAACAACTCATGTATTAATAGGCTCATTACGTAACGAGGCTAAAATCATCCATTTTTAACGTAATAGAGACGTATTACTGACCCTAATTATGTAGTACTTAAGAAATTATGAATAGGAATTTAATCTATCATCCTAATAGAGTCACTAAATGCATTAACAATTAGTTGGAACTCGTTTAAAAAGTTTTATTCATTTTCGAGTTGAACTTTTCGGGCTATTTTAAGTAAAATCTAAAATGCTAAATAAAAATATATTCTGGCCTGATGGATTTTTTGACAATTTTTCTCTTAATCAGTGCATTAAAAATTATCGGGAACGCTACTCAGACCTTAAAGGGGAGCCTGTCTAATTCATGATATAAATAAAATAGAATTATCTAATGTAAATAATGGTATTAACTTGTAATACTGACAGGTAACTTGTAAGAATTTTACGAGTCAGTAACTCATAATTAATATGGGGTTTCAATATGAAACAGACATGTAAAAAATTTACATATCTGTAACTGTACACATGGACAATACATCACGTATTTTCAGCATTTACTTCTGCTTAATACATATGTTTCTGCCATATAGGCGTCATCAGTCAAGCTAGTGAAGCAATGTGATGCTAATGAAACAAATCTTTATGAATAGATTTGTATCTGTATATACATTTCATTGAAATCGCCTAAAAGATAAAGCAAATTTCATCCTATAAGGTAGCACTTATTTCATAAGTGACATCTTACGGACGAAAGAGACTTTGCCGAAAAAGGCGACCTTTCGCTTGAATAGCTAAGCTATTACATAAGCGAAACAATACGTATAGGTGTAGTCCATTAACACGTGCCAGATGGCGGTAAATATACAAAAAGGTTGTGTTTATGTATAACAATACGTTATGCACGTATAAAGCATTTGTTACAATATGAAACAGACATGTAAAAAATTTACATATCTGTAACTGTACACACTTTGCCTTTTTCGGCAAAGTCTCTTTCGTCCGTAAAAAGTCACTTATGAAATAAGTGCCACCTTATGGGATGAAATTTGCTTTATCTTTTAGGCGATTTCAATGAAATGTATATACAGATACAAATCTATTCATAAAGATTTGTTTCATTTGTATCACATTGCTTCACTAGCTTGACTGATGACGCCTAGATGGCAGAAACATATGTATTAAGCAGAAGTAAATGCTGAAAATACGAGATGTATTGGCCATGTGTACAGTTACAGATATGTAAATTTTTTACATGTCTGTTTCATATTGTAACAAATGCTTTATACGTGCATGACGTATTGTTATACATAAACACAACCTTTTTGTATAATATGGGGTTGTTAATTTATGTTTACAAATGAGTAATAAGTAAATATTTATTAATCTAATCACAATTTCCTTGTTTAAAATAGAAGATAGTTCCCATTTTAATGAAATTATCACTAGTCAACAAATTTTCCTTTTTTTTATTTTTATTTAGAAACTATGTACAATTTTCGGTCCACCCGAACTGCACCATATTGAATCTTACCTAGTAATTTCTAACCTGAACTGCACCAAAAAATTTTCTGCCCGACAACGCTCGATAATCCTTAGCTTGAACGACACCAAAAAATTAAGGATTAAATTGAAAAGAAATAACTGTATTCTATTATACATTTATTTATAATTTAAAAGTACAAAAATTTTGCTACAATTTCTATCTATTTGTCGAACAAAATTTGTATGATACATATTTTACGAAGTCATATCAACATCTGTTGCCATCCCGTAATTGCTTGATTTTTTCTTTTATAAATTCAGTTTTCTGTAAAACTTCACTTTTTACTTTTCGTTTTTCATCAAATAAAATGCACTTAATATTGATATAGGTATCGGTTGACATATCCCTTAAGGCGTTAACGAAAACCTGTATATTTGGCTGAGGATTACAACAATACTTATTAAATGTTGAGTGAAACGACTCGCAAGCATTTGTCGTTCGCGAAGAAATTATTTGTGATGCCCAAATAATTGGTGGGAAGGTATATTCCTCATCAATGTATGTGTTTACCAAATAATCTAAGAAACCGTGGATTTTTTCATTTTCTGTTTTTTCTGGCATGAAATCTTCCACAAACGATTTTCCAATATCTCCTGGTAGTAAAAATGTTAAACCAAACAGATGGCGTATCCAATTTCCTACGTTGGATTCGAGGTCTAAGTATTTCCTTGTAAAACCCATTTGCTGCATTTTATGCCACCTATAAAATAATTCATTTTAATTTTAGTATCTAATGCACCTCTTTATAGACAACATAACAAGCCTGAGATAGATGAAATCTACAACCAACAATCAGGGTTTCATACTAACATGTATTGCTCGTTCTACTACAATTTTATTTGGATTTAGTTGATATCCCATTTTAATGCATTGCAAGTTTTTATTATAGTAAGCTGCTTCCGAAATTCTATGAAACTATAGAATGGAGAATAGGCACTCCGTGCAGTCATGTATGGATGAATTTCGGGCCAAATTTCAAAATTTTGTAGTAAGGTATGTCAATTTGCGGTTTCGTGAAATAGGATCTTTAACTTGAAAACTAGGTGGTGGCAGACCAAAAAAATGAACAGCTGAAAGTTTTGCAGATATTAAGGAACGAATAACTTAGACGACTAAGAAGTTTATTCGAAAGTTTTCACAGCAAGTGAAACTTTTATATGACATATGAGAAACTTTTATCTAATTGATTCTAAAATAGTACTTAATTACTCTCAATGGTTTCTGAATCACATGAATAATGTTGAGGTTCTTGACAAATCCTTCTCTTTGGACGAAGCGTGCTGTAATTTAACAGAATATATCAATAACCAAACAACAAGCGATAATTAGTATGAATTTATTGAAATGCCCCTGTATCCACCCTTTGCCCGACTCTAAAAAAGGTATTTGGCTTGGTGTTTCTCGTTGATGGATCATTGGTCTAATATTCTGTAATGATGCTCTAAATGCGGAAAGATATCAATTTAATTTATTACAATTTAATTAAATCCATAATATGACGATGAACTTTGTGGGAGATATTTCCAACTTGGCCCATACATAAAACTCTAAATATTTGTGTGACTTGTTTTGTGAGACAGGGAGTGTTAGTAGAATAGAACGCAGTGAACGCCCTAATAAACGTATAGAGGAAGTAATTGAAATTAAACACATAATTGATATTAAACCAAAAATTTCAATATACTTTTTAGCGTGTTTGGAACTTGTGTTTACTAATACTTTGGATAATGCTGAGGTTTTATCCAGAACCTTTTCCTCAGATAAAACGTGGTTTCATGTTTCCGGTTACGTTAATATAATAAGTTGTATATGCGGCTTGATGACAATCTTCATATCTTTATCGAATTATAATTACCTTCGCAAGAAGTTGGAGTTTGGGCGGCTATGTCAAAAAAAGACGGTTAATTGGTCGCATATCTTATTAGAAAACTATAAATTTTATTTTTATTTCATGAAATATGAATGCGGAGAGGTACCGTGCACAAATTTTGGAGCTATTTAGGAATGAACTGTATGATGACGAACTGAATGAAATATTTCCAACAAGATAGTACGCCACCTCATTTTCCACGTGAAACATTTGCCATAACTTCTGAGTACTTGAATGGCCTAATAATAAGTAGAAATATGTCTAATCACTGGCCCGAAAGATCATGCTGTGATTTATTTTTGTGGTTTCACCTTAAGATCTCCATTTTAAAACACCTGTATAGATGTAAATGAACTCATGCAAGCAATTACTGAACAATTTAATGAAACATAATTCCCATATTTTAGAATATTTAATAATATTCAACATACAATATTAGTTGTGTATAGCAATAAAGAAAAAAGGAATGAGTGTGATATATATATGAGTAATGGCTTCATACAAAAAATCGCGGTCCAATGTTCACGTGGTAACGAGAAAAATGATTTTCTTTATTCGAGTCCGGCCCTGTCGCAGTTAAATATACGGACGGCAATACGGGCTTCCACCTCTAATTCATCAGTAAGTCTTTTTATCTACGAACTATATTATTCTATCGGTATTTGTCAGTAGCATCCAAATTTAAAGAAAAAAATATATATATATAAATAATTCCATCAAATAATTAAAAACCAGGTATCTATCCCATCGGACACATCATGGACAAGCTACATAAAGCTTTTTATTTGATGACGATTTTTGTTTGTTATAAACATAATTTTATTTTAAAATAAGTTTAACGTTCAAACTATTTATTTTCAGTCACAAATGCGGCATAGGTTTGTGGACACATTCGACGTAAAGGCTATTATTGATATTCAAAAAAAACATCGTCATATGTGCGGCCGAGTATGTTTTGGTAAGAAATAACAACATTCACTATCTTATGAATAGGAACTTATTGTTAAAAGTATCGTCCGGAATTTCATCGATTTTTTTGCAGGTGAATAAACTTGAATTACACCTGTATTTTAGTAAATATAGAATAAACAAAGACATGGACCGATTTTAACTACATTTTGGCCCTAAAAAATTGGAAATTTTTGATGAATTACCAATATAATACATACCTAATTAATATTATTTCAATTACTCTTCAAAAAGTAATTGAAATAATATTAATTAGGTATATCATTATATGGAGCTGTGTGGTATCATCCTGCTTAAAATGTTTTTCTTTCTACTTTTCTTTTATACCGATCTTCGGCACTTTTGAGATCAATGTCCAACGATAATCAGCAAGCATTTCTCTCTTGCACTGTAACATCATATTCTTCACTCGAAGCACCTACGGGCCTTGGTACTGGCAAGGCTTCCGAATGAGGTACCCGGCGAGTAGCAAAGCTAACTAGCATAACTAATATTTTTCTTATTTTTGTTGGAAAACCTGAAAGTTTTCGTGCAGCAGAAGTAGCAATCAATCAAATGGTCCGGTCTCACAAATAGCATAGTGCTATTCTTACCGCTTGACCAGCCCCTTAAAGTAACAGCACAGTGTGCGCAGCAAATGCTGGGAGCCCATGGCTTGCTTAATGTTCAGTGGTTAAGCCAAAAGAGTGAAAATATATTTTTTCTATTAAAGATGTAATATTCCGCTTATGCTGGTGGGTAGTGAATTCTCCACATGCATAACAAAAACTGTTTGGATTATTTATACACGATCGAAAGAGGCGTGTGTATCTCTTTATATACGCATATAGCCAGATATAATTTGATTTGTTCCAGAGCAAAAATAGACATGGTTTAAGTGCTCTGATGTAGGAAACCTGCAAGGACATTTTCAGACATGTTCACTTAATGTTCAACAGATCAATATTTTTAATAGTGCCTTATATAAAAGTAAATTTGAAATTTTGTAAATTTTAATACATTTTTTGAAAAAAACCTGTTTAAGAAAATATCTCAAAATCCTAACGTGATGGAGTAAATTTTAAATCAGATTTCAGACTTCACGTCCTGGTGTATAAGCAAACCAAACTGTGTTGACCAGTGTTATTAGACAATTCGTGTAAAATGCAGAGTTTGGTTGTAATTTAAGTTTCCAAGTTTTATATTCAAAACATTAGAAAGCAAGAAAACAATACCTATAGTGTTGTAAATTACCATCTATTTAATTAAGAAAAATAAAACAGTTTTATTTAGTACAAATTTATTGATAAAAGATGTTGAAAATAATTATCTTGTCCATGGAGATATTTTCTGATTATACATCCTGTATTGCCAGCGGTAACCCTTACCCTTGAATTGCGACAAAGCTAACTATCTAACTGAAAATCAAAAAAGAAATTTATTGGTAATTCATAAAAACTTTCCAAAATTTTTGTTTTTTTTTTCTATTTCATTAAGAAAAATAAAACATAGTTTCCTTTAGTACAAATTTATTGAAAAAAGATGTTGAACATAATTATCTTGTCCATGGAGACATTTTATGATTATACACCCTGAATAACCGCTGACAAATACTGGCAAATAGAACAATTTAGTTAACCCTTACCGTCAATAGCAACAAAGCTATGCGAATCTTAAGAATGCGTATAAATGTCTAAATGGAAATCATAAAAGAAATTTATTGATAATTCATCAAAAATTTCCAATTTTTTAGGGCCAAAATATAGTTAAAATCGGTCCATGTCTTTGTTTATTCTATATTTACCAAAATACAGGTGTAATTCAAGTTCATTGACCTGCAAAAGATCGATGAAATTCCGGACAATACTTTTAACAATAAGTTCCTATTCATAAGATAGTGAATGTTATTATTTCTTACCAAAACATACTCGGCCGCACACATGACTATGTTTTTTTTTGTGAATATCAATAATAGCCTTTACGTCGAATGTGTCCACAAACCTATGCCGCATTTGTGACTGAAAATAAATAGTTTGAACGTTAAACTTATTTTAAAATAAAATTATGTTTATAATAAACAAAAATCGTCATCAAATAAAAAGCTTTATGTAGCTTGTCCATGATGTGTCCGATGGTATAGATACCTGGTTTTCAATTATTTGTATGGAATTATTTATATATATATTTTTTTCTTTAAATTTGTAATGCTACTGACAAATACCGGTAGAATAATATAGTTCGTCGATAAAAAGACTTACTGATGAATTAGAGGTGGAAGCCCGTATTGCCGTCCGTATATTTAACTGCAACAGGGCCGGACTCGAATAAAGAAAATCATTTCCTCGTTACAAGTGAACATTGGACCGCGATTTTTTGTATGAAGGCATTACTCTTATACACAACTGCTATACACAACTAATATTGTATGTTGAATATTATTAAATATTCTAAAATATGTGAATTATGTTTCATTAAATTGTTCAATCATTGCTTGCATGAGTTCATTTACATTCTATACAGGTGTTTTAAAATGGAGGTCTTAAGGTGAAACCACAAAAATAAATCACAGCATGATCGGGCCAGTGATTAGACATATTTCTACTTATTATTCGGCCATTCAAGTACTCAGAAGTTATGGCAAATGTTTCACGTGGAAAATGAAGTGACGTACTATCTTGTTGGAAATATCTCAATTGGAGTTCGTCATCATACAGTTCATTCATAAATAGCTCCAAAATTTGTTCACGGTACTTCTCCGCATTAATATTTTATAAAATAAATATAAAATTTATAGTTTTCTAATAAGATATGTGACCAATTAACCGTCTTTTTTGACATAGCCGCCAAAACTCCAACTTCTTGCGAAGGTAATTATAATTCGATAAAGATATGACGATTGTCATCAAGCCGCATATGCCAGTTACTTTAAATTAACGTATCCGGAAACATGAAAACACGTTTTATCTGAGGAAAAGGTTCTCGATAAAATCTCAGCATTATCCAAAGTATTAGTAAACACAAGTTCCAAAGACGCTAAAAAACATATTGAAATTTTTGGTTTAATATCAATTATATGTTTATTTTCAATTACTTCCTCTATACGTTTATTAGGACGTTCACTGCGTTCTGTTCTACTAACACTCCCTGTCTCACAAAACAAGTCACACAAATATTTAGAGTTTTATGTATGGGCCCAGTTGGAAATATCTCTCACAAAGTTCATCGTCATATTATGGATTTAATTAAATTGTAATAAATTAAATTGACATCTTTCCGCATTTAGAGCATCATTACAGAATATTAGATCAATGATCCATCAACGAGAAACACCAAGGCAAACACCTTTTTTAGAGTCGGGCAAAGGGTGGATACAGGAGCATTTCAATAAATTCATACTAATTATCGCTTGACCATCGCACATTATTTGGTTATTGATATATTCTGATAAATTACAGCACGCTTCGTCCAAGGAGAAGGATTTGTTAAGAATCTCAACATTATTCATCTGATTCAGAAACCATTGAGAGTAATTAAGTACTATTTTAGAATCAATTAGATAAAAGTTTCTCATACGTCATATAAAAGTTTCACTTGCTGTGAAACCTTTCGAATAAACTTCTTAGTCGTCTAAGTTATTCGTTCCTTAATATCTGCAAAACTTTCAGCTGTTAATTTTTTTGGTCTGCCACAACCTAGTTTTCAAGTTAAAGACCCTATTTTACGAAACCGCAAACTGACATACCTTACTACAAAATTTTGAAATTCGGCCCGAAATTCATCCATACATGACTGCAAGGAGTGCCTATTTCGGAAGCAGCTTTCTAAAATAAAAACTTCATGATATATTGAATATACGAGGGCGATTCGTAAAGTAAGTTCCGCTTGGTTATTAAAACAAATACCAATACATGACGAGGTTTTTATTATATACAACTTAAAGCTACTATTTTCAGCTATTTTTCTACATATTTTCCATTAAAAGGCAACATAGAACTCTCGCACCTGTAAATTAAGCTAAGCTGTAACACTGTCCTACAACTTTTCGTCGCTCTCAAACTGTTGTCTCCCAAGCCTTCCTTGTCCCGAAGGACAGTGACCGTGAATTTTCTCGCAGAAAAAGTTTGCCGGCACATTAAATATTTCCTCGTAGGCGAGTTAGAGCGATTTCATTGTATTGACTGTCTTTGCGTCTCAACATTGACATAGGCGACCCATCTTCAACATTGTAACGTGTCAGAAAAGTTAGTACCGATCTCATTCTCTTTACCTTATGCTCTTCGGTAAGAAGGTTTGACACCCATCATGAACAAAATTTATGGTAACCTAAATGTTCAGTAACAACATCGTACAAAACTTTACGTGAAATTTGAGCGATTTGTATTGTGAATCGCCGGTTTTCACGAATTTTTCTTGGACATTACTCTCAAATTCGTTCGTCACAATAGTAGGTCTTCCACTCCGTGCTTCATAATGGACGTTCGTCCTTCAAAGATCCGGCATCATCTTCTAACCATACTGTCACTCATGACATTTTCGCCATAAATAGAACAAACTTCACTATAAATCTCAATAGCCTTCATGTTCTTTGCACACAGAAATTGGATAACAGCACGCAATTCACGATCGGCGGGATTTTGAATTGCAACAACTGTTTTAAACGACCAAAATAGCACAAAAGAATGTCCCAACGATTCTCTCACAAGCACTGCCAGACTCATACTTAACCAAACTGCAGCGCAGCTCTGTGATCGCACCGATATCTCCACAGAGTAGTGGAGATATCCCAAAGCCCAATAGCAATCGTATTTTTAAAATGGTAATAGAAGAATACAATACACTGATAGTATTTTATTTGTCGCTGCCCATATTTTTGAAAAAATAATTTCGCGACTTTCTATAGTATAAAAGATTTTTATAATAAGGTATATTGCATTGTTACTTTAAAATAATCTACTCAATGTGAAAAAGCTTTTGTAGATTTATATGTATGTATATCCTCTATATTTAATGAAATCCTGGATCATAAACATTTATGTCAACATTTGATTCCATAAATTTTAGATGTTGTGCGCTATAATATCAGTTCTAGTATCAAGAAAAAAAAGTGTTAATATTTGTTTAAAGATTAACTTATTATAAATAACTTTGGATAATAAGAAAATGACTCGAAGATATTATTTCAATTTTTATTATAGAGTTCGTCTGCGTTTGTGTGTTATTTACTTTAATGCCCATGAATGTATACAACCTTCTTCTCGTCATAAAAAGGCAGTTAAATCCACATAATTAATAGATTGTGCAAACAAATAATTACTTGTAAATACTTGCATTTTAAAACATTTATGGATACTTATGAACACATTCAAATGTAGTTAAATATTTATTATTAATTGCAAAAGAATTGCAAGGAAAATGTAAATTCATTACAAAACTCGAATTACAAAATTTAAAAAGTGTTTTAGATATATACTTATTTTGCAATTTTCTGCAGCTTCTTTTGCAATAAGCAGATACACAGAAACGAACATATCAATCAACACTACCTAATTAAATGGTGTCGTTTGGAAAATTTATAATGATGCCCGTTTATAGCACGTAGTAAATTTAATGAAATGTCAATATAGTGATTTATTCCATAAATATATTATTTGTTAATTATATGTACGCATATATCGGCTGTATACTCATTATACCCTGCATAAAACTTAAGTAGTAAAGATTGCACACCTACAAAAAATGGAAGCCCAGGTTAGGTAAAGTAAGAACCACATCACAGATGTGGCGATGTGGTTCTTTTTTGTGAATGTGTCTGAAGATATCCTTTCTCCAGCAGGGGCGTACCGATGAGCCTGTAGAAAGGCGAAATACGTATCTACGTCTCCGGGAAGGGATATGTTCAGACACGTTCTGTTACGCCTAAAGCAGTACACGTAACACAAAAACCAGTAGGAATTATGTCACCGCCCTAATTCCGCCCCTGGTCTACAAAGGCCCCTCAAAAAACTCACCGGCCAGCTCAGTATTAAATAGCGGGAGGGTCGTGGGCCAACACAACGCATAGATGTTATTTGGGCACCACTACGTTTGGTCTGGCAAGTTTTCTGGTCAACGTAGAACACCTTCGGGCCAAAAGGGCTTAAGAAATCTATAAAGAGTGTTCGTATACCTGGTTCACAAAACTATCACTTTTGCTCATTAGGACATAAGGAACTCAAACACAAACAACAGCATAAACAGTAACAACAATATTTATTAATGATAATAATCAAGAGTGACAACGTCTGATTTGCACTAGACAATTACATAGAGAATCTCACACCCGATATGATCAGGTCAGAGATTAAATTCAACAAAATAGTTTACATAATTGGAATGTAAAAGTCAATATAAAATTCGTGTATTATGATTAGAAAACGGACGCAATTTCCATAAAACGCAATCGGCAATTGGAATTGTGTATAACGTCGCTCAGTACATCCCGGCGTAATTCAATGAAATATTTGTTTGACTTACTCGGACACCTGGTCACGCCGCGATAACAATGGACAAGCCAGCTATTGTATTCCGAGAATATAGTGCTTTTTAAAGTGTTTTCATGAGCGTAGATAGAAGCGGGGTTTTTATAATGTATTTTATTTATTAGTTTATATTTCGTAAGATAAATAAAGTGCTGTGAGTAAGTTTCTTGTTTTCATAGTTTTAACAGTTAATTACATCGTAATTTTTGTGATAGATCCTGTTTAATATCGTTTGATTGAATCTATTTCTACCAATTATTTCGACGTAAGAGTGTGCATTGAATTTCGTTCAGTTTCAATAACTTACGCACACATTTTTAGTTTTCATTTATTTAGATCTAGAGCATTGTTTAAGTTACTTTTTCAGACATGATATGGAAGAATGTCGAGAACGGCATTGTAAAACAATGGCGAGTTGGATTGACGGTCATACTGATTGTATGTCCATTGTCAGTGATTCCGAAATTTATTACAAAATCCGTAAATATCGTCAAAAATTCGTCACTTAGGATCGCAAACACATCTGAACTCTGTAAAACTTTTATGGCAGCTAATATTTCATTAAATAAACATAGCAATCCCACTTTAAAAATATTTCTTCAAAAATATACTGGTCGAAATATTCCTGATGAATCAACTTTACGCAAATATTATGTTTCTAGGTGCTATACTAGAACAGTAGAACGCATTAGAAGCCATCTTTTAAATCAATACATTTGGATAAGCGCCGACGAAACGGTGGATATGTTAGGACGCTGTTTGGTAAATGTTGTAGCTGGTGTACTACATCCAACTATTCCCTATAACTCATATGTAATAGCAACAAGTGTTATAAATAGAGTTGATGCGGGAACAGTTGCTGAAACCATTAAGGAGAATATGCAAAAAATGCTTCATTCGGACGCCACGTACAAAGAAAAAATACTTTTATTTGTCAGTGATAGTGCTGCGTATATGTTAAAAACAGGCAGACTATTGAAGAAAACATATCCTAATATGCTGCATATTACTTGTGTAGCACATGCTCTCCACAGAATCTGTGAATATATCAGAGACACTTTTCCGGAAGTTGATAGACTTGTATCAGCTTTTAAAAAAGTTTTCAGAAAAGCACCATTGAGAGTAGCTCTTTTCAGGAAAAAATTTCCATCTCTGTCACTGCCTCCCACTCCAGTAATAACTAGATGGGGAACATGGCTGGAAGCTACTAGTTATTATGCTGAGAATTTCGATAGTCTAAAACATTTCGTAAGACTGCTAAAGGAGGATGCTAGAAGTATTGGTGAGTGCAAGGAGCTCACACAAATCCCAAATTTAAAAAATCAGTTGTGCTTTCTTCACGAACACTTTGGAAAATTGCCAAAACTAATCACTTATTTTGAAAATTGAAATCTCAAATTAAATGACGGATTAACCACATTAGATGTGGCTGTTAACAATTTGAAAAGTATTCCAAGTGACTTCGGATGTGGCCTTCGGCAAAAGTTTGAAGCAATTCTTAATAGAAATCCAGATTTAATTACATTGCAGCAATTATGTATGGAGACAATTCCACAAAATCTAACGGCTAAATATGAAGAAATAAAAGAATTTTTCCAGTATGCACCTATAACCAGATGCGATGTAGAAAGGACGTTTTCTATTTATAAGGATGTACTTAATTCAAAGGGAACAAAATTGACAGAAGAAAACCTTGAGAAACTATTGCTAGTCAATATTAATACTCCTTTACTCAACTTGAACGACAAAATGAACAAATAAAAATGTTCCAATTATAGAAATAAAATTAAAAACTTTAAAAATACAACTTTTCAACAAATACATATGTATTTCGTAATTTTATAGATCACCACCCGTTTGTTTTCCAATTATATAAATAAAATTAAAAACTTTATAAATACAACTTTTCAACAAATACATATGTATTTTGTAATTTTATAGATCACCACCCGTTTGTTTTCCAATTATATAAATAAAATTAAAAACTTTATAAATACAACTTTTCAACAAATAAATATGTATTTCGTAGTTTTATAGATCACCACCCGTTCGTTTTCCAATTATATAAATAAAATTAAATATTTTAGAAATACAGCCTTTCGCCAGTACTGCACTGGGTGGTAAGCGTGTCCGTTCTCTAATTATGATATAAATTTTTGCATAAGTAGTCCATCAAAGCTTTAATGTACCTTACATAGTTTACGCTACACTCAGTATATGCAAAGAATTTTAGATGGTACACACAGTTAGATAATTATAGTGTAAAAAAAATAATGTGAAAATAATAATACGCAATGTATTCACAAAATTGGTTATTCCAATAACTTAAAGGCTCAGCCTGTATACGTAAAATTTATGTTGAATTAATTAAAAAAAACATTTCCCTATATGGTGAAATTGACTTCTAAAGTGGTAAATAATTTATTTATACAATATTTGATAGGTATATAAAAAAACACATCAATATTCGTTACTGATTAAACAAAATAATGAATTAAATTTACGAAAATTTCTTACTATTAAACCACTCTGATAAATTAGATTGATATCGTATATAACAAACAAGAAAAATATTGCAACAATTTAAGTAAAAAAAGTTATTAAGCTAATTAATGTATGCTGAACGGAAAATTTATGGTGATGCAAGAAAGAAAATATATTAACGCCAAAATGGTGGATCGAACACCACGCTTGGGACGCCACGCGGTCCTTGAAAAAAAAACTATTATATCAATTTTACGAGAACTTAGTCACCAAAAAAACAAATTATTGTTCTACACACACTACCTTGCGTGCTTAATGGCTTTGGAATCCAATTAGGATGTTTTCTGGGTCCCAGTAATTAGATGAATATGGATTCGTGTTTCTGCGGAGATGCTGCCAAAGATAGATTTCCCGCGCAGAAAATAACTCAGCAATTTTTCATGAGTCTGTATTAACAGCCCTGAATAAATGAGAAAAGGAAAAGAATGAATGGAAAATTCAAAGAGAACAAAGCCGTGATAAAATTACAGCCGTCCCCATATCTAGAAACTCACCTGAAGCAACCGTGGTCGTGAAAACTTCCAGAACCAGGGAATAGTCCCCGAATTAAAACACTACACACGTGAATTAAATACACAAAGTCAAATATGACCAAAACCTGCACAAGCAGAAAGTAACACTATATAAATTTCGCAAAATTGACTAAGAGATTTCAAACAACTGAATACTTCAGAGCTAGAACAGTAAAGAGGATCTTACTAACGACTGTTTGACTATTTATTCTGGAAGAAAACTACGTCATAGTAACAAAAAAAAACTATTCTGACGGAATATTTGAAAGAAAAGAAGATAATTACCCAAAAACCATGACAAGGTTAAGAGTGAGGAAGCTATCAAACAAAAATTCGGTAATTAATTCGCAGCAATAAAGGATAATTAGCCAATTAAGGATTGTGCCAACCGTCAAGCGATCTTTAATCGGGAGTGTCGCGAAGATGTCGCTCTACGCAAAAGAAAATGAGAACGCAAAATTAAGTTTAAAAAAAAGGTTATACAATCAAATAAAGCAACCTAATAGATTTACAAAATTCTAATAAAAAATATACCACAATTTTAGAATTGTTTAAGGAGAATCAAAAATCGAAATGTCAATAAAAATACACGAAGCATGACTCCGCATAAAATTTCCAAAATGTCGCACTGCGCCGAAGTATAGAAAAATAATCCACTTAAAAATAAAATATGGACGTAGAGACATCCAAAATATTTGAACATACAAAAATTATGAGATGATATTAAAGTTTGAAATGGCCTATGATGATCGATAATTAGTAATTAAAGTAAATAAAATTATTTTAAACGAAAATATTGAATTTTGAATAGCCTATGATGACTTAAAGTTAGCAAATAAAGTAATTAGCTCATTAAATTCCCAAAAGGTATAAGGATCATTTTTAGAGCGTAACAGTTCACAAAAATATTAATAGTGAACCTGTATTTGTGTTCTTCACACAAGATTTTTAATAATATTTTAAATTATTAAAAATACCTTTGTATTATCAATATTACCATTAAATACGTTGTGCTAAATTAAGCAAACAGTATAACAGTTACTTGAAATGCATACGATTTAGAGAATTAGAATGAAATCTATGCATTTAAAGACTGATTTAAACGTTAAAGTTAATATCGTCTTTGTTTTGTTAAAACCTTTATCAGAAAGCTTTTGATTAAACTTTGTATTTATAAACTTATAGTTTCAGTATATTATACCATTATTGAAATGTTTATCCAACTAAATATAAGGATGCAACTTTCTACATGAATTGTTTATTTTATTTTTAATAATTTATATATTTGGAAGTATGACACCCTAATGGCTCAAATTAATGAACGCGTCAGCTTCACTAGCCATTTAATAATCGCTGAAGTTTTAAAAGTGACCAATGTGACCATGTAAAGCTCGGATTGTATGCAAAATATGTTTTTTCTAATTACCATGTTTTATCCAAAAGTATTAAATAAGCCCAAAGAAAACTCACAAAACGATAAAAGAAAAAAAAGAAACGTTAGCTACATACAATATTTAAATTTGCTAAGTCAAATCGCCTTTTTCTTCCTTACTTTTTTGCTTTGTCGATCGTAATTTTTATGTTCGAATATATTTATTAAATTAGTTCACATTACCTTTAAATTATCAGTATCATAAATACTATTGAAGACTTTTCACGTAATTAGGAATTTGTAAAATTTCAGTTGTTTTGAAAGTTTGGACAAATCTTTGTTATTGCCATAATTTATTTGCGTTACCAAATATCTATTTTTAAGCTAATATAATTAACCAAAGAAAAATTATTTTGTGAAAGATTTGCATAAGATCTTATGTACACGTATGCCGATTCTTGTAATTCGTTTGTACATGTTTAATGCTTATGTCAAAAATCTGTATATACACTATCGTACAAGAATTTTGCACTTAATTTCTGTTGTATTTAAAGAATTCATTTAAATTTGGTATTAATTAATTTAAAAACTATATACAGGGCCTCATCCATTATTAATTTTGTGAGACATCCTTTCTGCTTGTATAGTATAGTTGGAGAATTATTCAGTTTCACCACATTTTTTAAATAAACTTATCTCTTTTTAACCTGCGGTAGTTGCCCTATGACTTATATCGGACAGACAGGCAGATCGTTTGAAGTACGCGTCAAAGAACATTTTTCTTCATTTAGAAATAATAAAAGTGACTCTTCATATGCGTCTCATATCAATTCAACGAACCACAATTTTAACAAAGAATTTAAAATATTACATATAGAAAATAAGGGCAAAAAACTTAATTTATTAGAGTCACTGGAAATCAATAAAATAAAGAAAACTGACAAGATCTTAAATGATCAATTAGAAACAAATAATTCACCCTTACTTAATCTATTTATTTGATTTGCAGACAGTTACATAGTGTATAGTATTTTTGTATTTTTCCATAGAATTCTTTATCCCTGTAATATAATGTAAACCTTTAGTTTTATTACTTAAGAACAGTACATTTTTTTATAAACCGTAGCGAAAGTTTTGTATAGACATCCCGTAATAAAAAGCACCCATCCCTCTGACTATTTTTTAAAATAAAACATGTGTTTTTGCTTGTTACTGTTTACTTGTGTTTAATATAAAAAATATTTTGTAAATAAGTTAGTTATATGTCTGACGAAGCCCAGGTTGGTGCGAAACGACTCGTTACAGTGATAATTAAAAAGTGAAATTCATAAAATTTGTTTTATTTTATCTTAATAGTTATCTCTTTTTCTTTAATCTGGAAGATTTTATTTTACTTGATATTTATCTCCTGTTTATTTTTTTTTCCTTTACGCAACCACTTAAGTCCGTCA
Source organism: Melolontha melolontha (assembly GCA_935421215.2). Lineage (NCBI taxonomy): Eukaryota > Metazoa > Arthropoda > Insecta > Coleoptera > Scarabaeidae > Melolontha > Melolontha melolontha. The sequence goes on from OW285235.1 coordinate 73,521,513, forward strand.
CTGGTGGGTTCGCTAGCACGAATATGAATTCGGTGTGTCGAATAATCTCTACGACAAGCAGCCCTTAAATCACGGTGCTGCTCTTTTTAATTTTTATAGTCAGTATAGCAACTTTTCGTTAAAAACCGCACAGCCATCTCACTGAGCTTAACGCCATTGGCACTAGCTGGTTGCTTTGTCACTTTAAATTCAACCCACCTACGCAAGGTAAGTCTCAAAAGGGTGTTTGTATTGAGCAACCTTTTAACACTTTCGTGCACTTTTATTGCTTGCACCTTTTGTAGATAGCAAAAGACAATAGTGTTGAAGAGATTTGCACAAATAATAATTGACCTTTTTTACTTTACTATTTTTGTTTTTTTTTTTAATAATTAAGATTTAGAAATCTCGAAATCATATTTTTAAATCATATTAATCGATATGCAACGTATTAATGAAATAAAAAAGAAGTAAATCTAGTTAATTGTTTTTGCTGGATTGCTTAACATCACATTGCATGTTATAATGTTAAAAGATTAATTACTGCGTAGTTGATTTACTTATTTCATAGTATTTATTTCAAATTGTTGTTGAAAAGGAAGACTTTGTTTGTGTATTTGTTTTCTCTGTCGATTGTTATTATTTATTCATATTAAAACGCATATTAAACCAAACATTAAAAATGCATATGTCGTTTGAGATGATAAAATTAATATTTCAAATTGCGTAATATCTAATAAAGAGATACATGCTGCTTTAGGAGCTGAGAACGTATAGTTATAATACCTAAACATCTTCAGCATCGTTTGACTTTGATCACATCAGATTTTTGTGACGCCACATTAATATTTAACGTAATATTAGAATTGATTAATAATTTAAATTTAAACAAGAAGCTTCATCTTTATTACCAATTGGAGTGATTCTGCTGGATAATAACTACTATTATTACTATAAATATTGACAGCCAATCAGAAATTTTATCCTACTACATCGATTAGATTTTTTCTTCTGTAATCTTAATGGATGCTCATGCATATCTTTCTATTTTCTTACCATCATTTAAACAGCAAGCTTCTCAATCTATATCGAGATTTACTGAATATACAGAAAGAACAATTCGAAATGAAGCTGTTCATCGGATGTCGGCTCTTTTGCGACTCGAAAACCAAATTGATGCGGCTTGAAAACTGTGTGCGATGAATCAGGTTTCTGGCGGCGATGCTTCAACCCCAGCTACTAGAATCACGACCCCAATGTTGCTTCGCCAAGCATAGGTTGTAAGGCTGTATACACTTTATTTTTTAAATCTTCGGTGACTGTTAAATGAATAAATGTACTTTCATCTAAATATATTTATTTACACTATATACATTTATTTTTGGATATACAACGGCTTATACTAACACAAAACTGCTGTCGGGACTGGTGTCTCTTGCTAAAGTATGATTGTTATGTTGATGTTTAAAGTAAGACTGTGTGTTGATGTACGACTGTTCTGTTCTGTTGTTGCTTGTTATGATGTTACGAATGAGACTGTTGTGTTAAGAGACTGAATGTCTCTTGTTGTTAATATGATACTGTTTGATATAAATGTTATAAAGAGAATATATGTTCTGTACTGTCTTACAAGTAGGTAAAAATATATCACTGCCCCTACAAACCATTACATAATTAAATGCGCATATTGTTGTACATTGTATTGTCTGACGTCATAACGGGGAATTTTTCTGTGTTATTAGTTCGCGGAATTGTACCTACAGGCAGAAATACCAGGTATACGATAGTGTCTTAAAAATCTAATCTTAACTAATAATTAATAAAATATCATTACTAATTAAGTATTGATGTTATAAAACTAAGTATGTAGTTCCGGATCACCCCTTGTTAAAGTAATAAAATTTACTATACATATTTAGGGACCGTGATCTTAAGAATAAATATACAGATTAAACCCTTTGTTCACTATAACCCAAGGTGATAAAACTAGCAATCTAATATATAAAGTAACAAAAATTAATTTGCAAATATATCTAAAGGATGCCGATCCTTATCTAAAGAAAATTTTACAATTTGAATGTGATAATAGAAACCTTATGTAACAAAACAGCGGTCTAATATATAAAGCAATAAATAGATTTGTAAATGTAAAAAGATGTTGTTTTCATAGAATCCAAAGAAAGCTTTTTAATTTGAATAGGATAATAAAATCATATTATACAGTGGTTTAAACTTGGAGATGCACGTTGAATATTTATAAAATAGGAAATATTATGATTGAATTCTATATCCTAGATTTACTTATATTTAACAATAAAAAATATTTGAAATTTAAATATTACAATTACAAGAATATTAAATGCATCCTCAACAGTTTGATGAAAAATCGTCTCATTTTTACATGCATATTTTCGCATCACCAACAAAAAACTGAACTAGCAGAACACACTCGATATTGTCTGAACTAATACTACAAATGTCATAATATTGAGTGATTTTTAAGAGTAGATGATATTTCTAAGAACCTTTGTATGCGCCTATTTACACATAGATCTTTTATTTAAACAAACATAAACTTTTCAAGCCAAAACACATTTTTGAATTTAAATGAATTCGTGAGTAAACCGATGATACACAATCTTAATCCAGCATTTTTAGGCAAATCAGTGGTTCTGGAATATAAGACATATCCTTTGTTTTCTCATAAATATATATAACACATACACACTATATATAGGGTGGGGAAAAAGTACTGTATATCGCTTGTAACTTTTAAATGCGCAATTTAATAAAAAATTTCTTGTACAAAAAATGGTTCATATTATATTTGGCAATTAAAAGCATTAGTTTTTTTTGAGTTCACTATTTTAATTCAAGATCAACTAGTTTTTTTCTCTTAAGTGGCGTCATGTATTTTTTACATATTTAAAAGCCATTTTTCTCGTGAATATAATGGTATGCAATTTATAGGGGGTTGCTTAAGAAAATTTACAAGAAAATAGTCAAAAACCTTTATGATTCCTAGTGACAGCTCAGTTGTCTTGATTTAATTAATTATTCTGTTTTTAAACGCCAACATGACATATTATGAAAAAACTTGTCAATCACGTGTCATTCGATCAAATTTCGACATTTATTCGGCTATAAAACGTTAATTTATGTAAAAAATGGAAAAATTATCACAAAAAGAACGAATTGAGTTTTAATTATAGTTGGTTATGGTAGTAGGAAACCTACGTAAGCTGATGTACGTAATTTATTTAATAATAAGTATCCGGAGCAGATTTCGATTAATCAAACAACTGTAAGTCGTATTACAAAACGGTTTAATGGGACGGGCACCATTAAACACACTCCAAAAACCGACCGACCAAGAACAGTAAATGACGGAGATACGGCTCCGTCGTATTATTAGATGTTGCGGAGAATCCCAAAATTTCAACCCCAACTCAAATAATTCAACTTCAAATAATGATATGTGCTCCACCTAATTTTGGAGCAGTAGCAAGAGAGTACTTATATGAGGTGTTTCTTGGCAGGCGGATTGATAGAAGAGGTCTTATCAAATAGCCTGTTAGATCCCCATATATAGATCCTTTGGATTTTTTATGTGGGGCCATTTAAAGACTGAAGTCTACCGAACTCAACCCAATAATCTCGAGGATTTACAGCTTATAATTCAGACTGAAGTCAATAGGCTTTCACCAATTACACTCCAAAATGTTTTGCAAGGGTTTAAAGACAGACTAGGTCATTATTTGGCAGTAAATGGTGCCTATTTTGACCACTTAAACAATTGATTTTCTTAAGTTCCTTTTTCTTTCTAGTTTTTAAATTAACTCACCGTTTTTGTTTGTACATTACAATAACCCTACATTTTAACAACGTCTTTTTTTGTTAATTTTATTAAAGTTTCATAATTTGACAATAATGAAGGTTTTTGACCACTTTCTTGAAAACTTTCTTATGCAATCCCCTATAAAATGCATATCATTACATTCACAAAAAAATGTCTTTTAAATATGCCAAAAAAAATATATGACGCTATTTAAGAGAAAAAAGCTGTTGGCCTTGCATTAAAATAGTGAACACAAAAAAAATGAATGCTACCAAGTGATGTCAAATATTATATGAATCATCTTTTTATAAGCAATTTTTTAATTAAATTCCTCATTCAAAAGTTGCAAGCGATATACAGTACTTTTCCCCGCCCTGATGTTTATAGCATCTGAAGATGTACCATGCCTTCAATTAAATTTTCATTTAGAGACGCCTATGATTTAAATATAAATTTGGGAACAAGTAAGGTTTTTCAAAAGTCAAATTTTGACAACTCTCATCCGACAAATTACAATTTAGTTATGTTACAACTTAATCTTATTTCTTTTGAAACGTTTTAAATTAAAGACATTTATTTACAGAAATGTGAAAAATACTATTGCAAAGTTCTTCAATTGTATGCATAACACCAATTTTATGCGTATGTAATGCCGACCATATTCTCATATTTTGTTTGTTTAAATATTCTGAAAGATGAAATCAGGCCTCATTAGAAGAAAAATTTATTAAGAACATCATCATTATTCAAATTATTCAAGAACCATTAGCAGTACTCGGTTCTTCTATCGTAATCAACGCGACCGATTTCATGAACAGCTCGAATTTTATATGGATATATTTTTTAATGTTTTTTAAGAATAGTGTCATACGTTCCAACTGATAACTGAACTTCTTGCAACAGTATCGCAATGAATTTCTCTAGTGAGCTTTCTATTCGATGTAGAACATCAGAACGGCTGATTGACCGTTCTTTTTTTAGGTGCTCCGCTTCAGGATTTACGAAATATTGTCCCAATTTCACGAAATCCATCAACACAACCCTGAATTTGACTAGCCAATTGTTCATACGTTATTGCAAGATTAGGGAACTGTTGTCGAAAACCTATATACATTAAATTAATTGCTTAAACCCACTTTTCATTTACTAATCTATCAAATATTTAAAATAAAACATGTGTTTGTTACCGTATACTTGTATTAAAAAAAATTTGTAAATAAGTTAGTTATATGTCTGATGAAGCTCAGGTTGGAGCGAAACGATCGTTGCAGTGTCAATTAAAAAGTGAAATTCATTAAAATTTGTTTTATTTTATCCTGATAATAGTACTAATCTATCAGTTCTAAAATAACTTTCAACAATAAAATATTCGTGTTATATTTCTAACATGATAATAAATAATCTAATTGATAAGGCAACTTTACTTATAAATTGGCTTAGCTATGAGATTTGTCAAAATTTAACTTTCGAAAACCTTACTGTTCCACACTGTTCCCAAATTTATATTGAAATCATAGGCTCCTCGAAATGAAAATTTAATTGAACGCATGGTATGTACCTTAGCTTAGTAAATCCACTATTTTAAATTAGGATTATAACATTTGCTATCTTAAAAGTAACAATTAACGTAATAGTATACAGTTTTATTAACAAGTAATTACACAGGAAGACCACAAGGTAAGTTACAAATGAATTTACATATTAATAAGGTAGCATCATCATTAACAAATAACCCGAGCGGAAAATAATTACTTTGTTTTTAATTTTCCATCTAAAAATAACTCCTTTAATACTCAAATAAAAGAAAGGAAGTACGTTAATATTGAAACAAACCAGAAGTTTCTGGAACGTAATGAATATAATCTTTATGTTTATAATTAAGTCGATTAAAACATACACTACATACCGATAAAGACACCGAACAACCCGGAAAACTCCTGCTATCAATTTCATCCAACGTATAATATTTAGACAAACGAGTAATTACACATTTATTTTTTATAAGCTAATATTATAAAAATTAAAATATGAATAGATTTCAGATTATGCGAATCTAATCTAATTCTAATTCTTTAGAGTTGGATACCAGTAAGTCTAACGCTCGGTATTATCAACGTATTTAAAAGGACATTCATATTGAATGGCATTTAAAAGCAACGCAAGTGTATTATCAATATGTTTAAGGGAACATTTAGCTCCAAACGCCCATTTAAACTTAAATGCCCAAATTTGACTACTCAGGAATTAAAAAGAGAATTAACGCATGCGTATTTATGTATATGTGCACGATCATATATACAGGGTGTTTCAGGATTATATGAAAAAAATTAAAATTTGGGTTCAGGGCACCAAAATAAAAGAAAAACTTCTTATAAAACTGTATCCGAAAACGCTTCGTTAAATGGCTACATTCCTTCAAAGATAAGGGTCTAAATCCAGTTTTTTGAATTTTGAAACAGATACAAAACTCATATTTGATAATTATGGCCAGCTAACTTATATAACAAGTGTTCATTTGAAAAGTGTATCTAGTAGCATGTGATTTACTGAGAACATTTTGAAGTATGTCGTAAATTAAAATTTACTACTTAACCTACGAAGTCGTATATTTTTACAGTTTCATACATACAAATAAATAACAAATAATAGGTATTTATTGAAAACTATAACAAATCTTGAAAATGTTGTTCTTCAAGATCATTGCACTTTAAAATCCTCCGTTCAAAATTTCTGATGATATTCTGCAACATTACTGGATTGTTATTAATTTCCATGCATGTCTGTTCGATTCTCTGTAGCATATCATTCAAATCCAATATAAGTGTTCGAAGTATGTTATTTTTTAGATAAGGCCACAAAAAGAAGTCGCAAGGTGTTAAATCGCATGAACGTGCAGGTCAGGCGATTTCAGTATTTCGACTAATTATACGCTCATCAAAAAATTCTCTTAAATAATCCAAAGATTCTGCAGTACAGTGACAAGGTGCTCCGTCTTGTTGGAAATATGCATTTTGAAGTTCATCATCATGCAACTGATTGACAAATGGTTGTAAAATTTCCGTACGGTACCTTTGAGCAGTTAACGTTCCCTGAAAAAATATTGGTCCAATGATTCGCTTTTGGCTTATCGCTGCCCAAACACCAATTTTCTCTGGATGTAGCGATTCTTCGTTAATTACATGTGGATTTTCACTACTCCAAATTCTTGTATCTTGTGAATTTAGGTATCCCGTTTTATAAAACCATGCTTCATCAGTAAAGATGACCCTTTGCGAAAGTTCTCCATTATTGTTCATATTTACAAACCAATTACAAAACTGTAGTCTACATGGGTAATCAATTTCTAACAATTCTTGTACTGCTGTGACACGGTATGGATAAAGTTGCATATCTTTTTTTAATAACTTGTGAGTTGTACCAACAAAAAGGTTTATTTGTTGACTCAAATGTCGAACAGATGTTTGTGGTTCATTTTCCACTATTTCTTCAACACGATTGACAACTTGAGGTGTACGTTTCTTAACTGCTCCGCTGCCTGATTTTCTTAAGAGACTACCAGTTTCAGAAAAAAGTTTTAAAGTTCTATCCAAAGTATTCTTAAATTGTATATAATCTATTACAAAATGTGGAAACTCAACTTGAAATTCTAACATGCAATCTTGAACTGAATAAACCCATAAACCATAAATTTTATTACCACTTCGAAAATAAGCCTGGACTAAAAAAATTTTATGTTCTAAAGTGAAAGCCATTTTAAAACTGAGAAGCAATTTATTTAAACCAAAATCGACGCACGAGGATTTTGAGCACTAACTGATATTTGTGATTGACATTATCAAATGTCATTTGGATTTACGTTTACGGGACAACAAACACATACTAATATATTTGCGTCTTATTCTATCAACATTAAAAAGTAATCTAGACTGACTTTTCAAATAAACACACGTTACTTATATATAACTTCTTACAAGTAATTTGTCGATCATCCCCTATTATTACAAAGTGATAAAGTCAGTCAGCCCTACCTTATTTTGCATTGAAACTTCTTTTTCGTGTGGGTATTTTGGAAAATTAAAATTAAAATGGTTAAGCGAGATTCATTAAAAACTTTTTTGTCTCTTTTATTTTTTTCAGAAAATGTTTGGTTTTGTTGCAAAAATTTAAATATGATACGCTGCATAATCTGTAATTTGCCGTTATAATAAAAATGCATAGTAGGCTACTGTCACATAAATCTTTATATAATTGAATAACTCGACGTCGTTTGTATGATTCTAAATATTTAGTTATTGTGTATTAACACTGAACAGAAATGCGGCAAACTTATTCAAATAGTGATTATGCCGACATCGTCTTCGTTTACGGTTTTTGTAATGGAAATGCTTTTGCTGCTCGCCGTGAATATGCATTGCGGTATCCAAATAGAAGATTACTGTGCACATCAGTTTTTAGTGCGACTTTCAACAGGTTATAAGAAACAGGATTATTTACTGTAGCAAATTATGGTGACGGAGGTTTTTAACCCCTACAAAACGCTGAGAGCCGTTAAAAGTGGTAAGGGTAGCGCCCTTACCACTTTCAACGTCCAATGCTTATTATCCGATGATTTTCCACGTCGAAGAGTATTTTGTGACTGGTTTTCGAACCAAGGACAAAATGATCCACACTTCCCGGAAAAGGTTATATGGACAGACGAAACTATGTTTACAAGAAGAGGCATCCTAAATGAGCGGAATTATCATATTTGGGCATCTGAAAATCCACATGCAGTGCGTGAAAATAAATTTAAACACGAATTTCAGTGCAATATGTGGTTGGGGATACTGGACTCATTTAATTGGACCATATTTTCTTTCTTTTCGATTAAATGCCGATGGATATATCGACTTCTTAAACAACAGTTTCTATAAACTTTTAGATAGCATTCCTTTGAAACTTAGACGTGAAAGCTGGTTGCAACTAGACAGCCGCCCTGCTTATTATACTAGGAAAACGCGACAAAGGCTATCTGTACACCACTCTGGACGATGGATTGGTCGTGGAGAACCAATTGCTTGGCCTACGCGGTCGCCAGATCTAACGCCGTTAGACTTTTTCGCATGGGGTGCCATCAAGCAAAAAGTGTTAGAACGACCGGTGGAATTAAGAAATAGACTTGTTCAAGCTTGTACAGAAGTGACTCCCGAACAGTCTCGATCGGCTATTCGTTCAGTGATTACAAGATGCAACGCCTGCCTGCGGACTGGGGGAAACATTTTTGAAGAAATTCTTTAAACTTTTATCGTTATTGTTTGTTACTGTTATTAATCTCATACGTTCTTACTATGTATTCTGTTTTTCACGTTTTCTGGTTTTACAATAAAAATGATTTGTCAGAAGTTATTTCCTTAGCTTGTCACAATTACCAAATATGCGTTTTTTATCTGTTTCAAAATTTGAGAAAAATTATAAAAACTTGATTTAGACCCTTATCTTTAAAGGACTGTAACCATTTAATGAAGAGTTTTCGGATACAGCTTGATAGGAGGTTTTTCTCCTATTTTGGTGCCCTGAACGCAAATTTAATTTTTTTCATATAATCCTGAAACACCCTGTATACATCTGTACTCATATATACTTACATAACCTCGAAACTTCTGTGTACTTACATTCATTATAGGCTACATAATGCTATGGATTTTTTCCCTTAAGTATATTTAAAATTTATTAAAAATGTATGTACATTATTTTTGAACTTACGTGTATATTTTTGAAAATATATTTTATGTGCGAGAGCAAAAAACTAGTATTATTGAAGGACGGCTTTTTGTGCAAGCCGTAGCGGGTGATGTGGACAAGAGACTACGTTAAACCATCAGACAAGAACGTTCTTTTTATTTGAAAAAATATATAATTATATATTTAAGTAATTCGGGTTGAATTTATTGAGTTTTTTAGTTGCTGGTGGTTTATATTAAATTTCAGTTTATTCTACGAGTTTGTGTTCTCGTAATTTTGATTATATACTTGATTAAACAACATTTGCTTGTCTACGTGTCTCATATAATTTTTTATGTAAGTAAAAATATATATTTTTTTTAAAAGATATCTTATTAATTCAAAAGATTTGAATTTTGTATTTCAATTGTATTAAGATTGTTATTTAAGAGATTTAGTCTTAATTGGTTGAGAAAAATAATAAAGAGTATTAATAACATTTCTAAGTAAAAAAATATCATTGTAAAATTTTATTCGTTTGGGAAATCAAGGGCATTTTTTGTATGCGTTTGATGTGATCGCGCATGTAGATTTTTGATCGTGTTTTTTTGTTATGCAGTGTTGTTCTCTGGGGAGAAATGAAAAATAAACTTTATTATTTTTTAATATAAGTTGATCGGTAGTCATTAGAGGATGTTTAATTGATTTAACTGTCATAATCAATGAATTCTTTTACCTCTGGTTGTAAATTAGATTACACAGTCTTTATACTTTTTTTTTTCTTTTTTTGAATTTTTTGTATTAAATATTCATTTAAATTTTATTCTGTCTTTGATTTTATGCTACTACTTTTATTGTTGTTTAATTAATTCAAAAAGTAACTCAGAATATATATAAACGTACTTAAAGTGAATTTTTTTACTGGCGCCTTAAAAATTTTGTAGAAGACCACGTATTTCCGATTGGAACCCTGAGAAGAAAGAAGTCGCATTTTTTGAAGTAAACCGACCGAGTATCCTAGTTGGGTAGATTAGTTGTGGATGGTGGTGCAGTAAATATAAGAACCACAATTTATAGCAATATGTTTTGTTTAATATTAATTTGTCTACGAATATATTTTCAAAATTTATTATGATTTTTAAAGAGAATTTCATTGTTGTATGATTTTTACTTCTTGCAAATATTTCTAATATATTTATGTAGCTGTTTAATATTAACTAACAAATCGGAGACTGTGGCTTATAAGTGAATAAAATAAAATTAAGAACCCTTACCACAATAGAATTTAATGATTCTAAATACGTATTTCTACAACCACGTTGTCATCGTCAGTAGAAAAACCAGTGTAACACTTGAACGTACAAAAACACTCACACAAGGATTGTTCTGAACGTCTTCTATTTTAACACTCGAGAGTGTTAAACGTTCAAAACAATCCTTCTGTAAGTGTTTTTGTGCGTTCAAGTGTTACACTGTTTTTTTTTCTACTGAAGATGACAACGTGGTTGTAGAAATACGTATTTAGAATCATTAAATTCTATTGTGGTAAGGGTTTTTTATATTATTTTATTCTGTTTAATATTGTTTACTTAATAATTTAATAATATTTAATTAATATAAAGACTACGAACAAAAGTTTATTAATATATATTTTTTGATATATGAAAGTAAAGTACACTAGACTATGTAAAAACGATTACGTTTTATAACTAAAACTTAATTCTAAGGAAACATATAGCAATATTAAAGATCTGCACTTAATTTTGAATTAAGAGCAACACAAACTAAAGCGAAGTCAGACACAAAACTGTTTAAATATGCTAAATTCGTATATTTTGTTCTAAAAGTATTACCAACCTTCCTAAATATCACACTTAGTTTAATGCTGCTTAAATCAATTTCATAATACAGAACCCCTAATTTGAGGGATACTTAATTTAAATGTCTTTTAATTAAAACTACTTTTAATATCAGTAATTCCGACAGTAAGTGTCTAAATTCTAAATGTCTAAATTTCCCAAAGGCATGTACCATTTTCGTTTTTTAATGGTTACTCTTACTTGCCTTTATTCAGATCATGTTAATAATCCACTATTCATTATTGTATTTACCCAATAAATTTCCAATATATTCCTTAGATACTTGTTAATGAAAGTTTAAATTTTCTAAATGCCACTCTGGTTTACAACTCAAAATTCAAATCGATAGAGCAGCGATTCTTAACCTTCTTAACTCCGCGACCCGCCAAATAGTAAATCTAAATAAAATTAATATTTCGCACTAATTTTATAAATTACGAAAATTCCGACAGTATAAAGAATGTAATACGACTATTTCTATTATTTTATGTCGCTGCGTTTATAGCGACGGATATGAACATGCATGTGTGACGTGTACATACATGAGCAATTTACAAGTTCCAACTCGATGTATAGGGCTCCTTGTAATTTGGTCTCCTTTTATAATACTCGCTCTGAGAGCATGTTTGAACGTGCATATGGATGCGTTTCAACAAGTCGCGCTGTCGCCAGTATATGTGCGGTCAACCGCGATATTGAATTGTTTTTTTTTAATTTCGCATGCGAAATAGATAAATTTGTGAAAAAACGAAGTGAGCCATCTACATCCAGTGAATTGGTTGATAAAAAGACAAGATTGTACAATGACAGTTATTTAAATTATGGTTTTATCTCATTGGATGGAAATCCAAGGTGCATTGTTTGCACGTTCTGTCCGATGAAAGCATGAAGCCATCAAAATTAGATCGACACTTGAAAACTAAACATTCGACTCATAAAAACAAACCCTTAGAATTTTTCGAAAGAAAATTATATGCCAAGAGAAATCAACAAACTTCTGTTTGTAAGTCAAGCCATACTGATAAAATTGTACTTGAAGCATCTTATCTCGTAGCATTAAGAGTAGCTAAGGTGTCCAATCTCATACAATCGCCAAAAATCTCATATTGTCTACTGTCATTGTTCAAATAGGAGTGGAAGAAGCAAAAAAAATGAAAAAGAATTCGCTTTCTAACGACACAATATCATGCCGAATCGATGACATACCCAGCTAGCATTATGACGTCATATTGACGTTATTTTCTGGTCGCCGACGTCAACTGACTAAATTTTGACGTTCCTTTTTGGGTATGACAGAGACCAAATTATTGACGTGACTGTAATGTCATTATTCTAACTTCACTTATTGGTTACAAAATTAACGAAAGTAAATTTTATTTTTAACGTGAGCTTATTATAATTTGAGTAAAAAATCAATTGTTTACAGAAAGGTACGCAGCTACGTACTTAGGAAAAACAAATAAAACATATTTTATTTGTTAAAAGTATTTATATTGAAAAGTAATAATTGACTGGCTTAAATTAATTAAAGGAAACGTAGTCTTCTCCAGTATTTACTCACAACTCTATTGTCATAACTAGAGCAGACCAATTTCCGTGCGCGCCATGAGCGCCGGTATGGGAGTGTAATTCGTAATATATTAGAATATGCGATAGAATAGGGACGCAACATGAGCTTGTTACCGATATAAGTATAGAAGTGGAGACATTTATTCTATCAGAAATAATTAAATATACATTTGGTTTTCTGATATAAAAGTAATATGCATAAACACACGAAAAATAAGAACATTACATATTATAGCAGCGTTGTATGTACCTATAAATAAAATAGAAAATGTGTGAAATCAGTGATTGTGTGCACGACAGAGGATTTAAAAAAACGCTTACCGTTTTAAGCGTCTTCCAAGGATTGACAAACTGGAGAAATTCGATTGTATATTTTCAACATCAAGTGCGTTTCTAAGGTTATTTCTGAAAAACATGTCCGCCGTGAGGAAAAAATATGTTTATATTCGGAAAACGAGCGTTCTACATCTAGTGATGTTATATTCGCATAATCAAAATACTTTTTTAAGCAACTTAACGCATCTGTAGACGTACCCTCCCTCACAAATACGTGTTAAGGTGTCAAAATCAGCATTTCTGTCTAAAACACTTTCAAATTTAATTAGAAAACTTTCACTTTTTGCGTCCTCTACAGCACACAGTTGTGCGTGAACATCTTTTAACAATTTGCAGTGATTCCTCTAACGACAGCGACGAATTTTCTAATTTTGTTATTGCTTCTTCTAGTCCCAAGTAATTCTCACGAATACTTTATAAATCCATTTTAATCTGGGCATCTTGAAATTTTTTCTGGATTGTATTTATAGCTGCACTTTCTTTCAGATCGAATGATAAAACCACATCCTTAATTTTTTCAAAATGTTCATGATAGTAAAACCCCGCCTGTAACCATGTAACCCAACGTGCCAGAATCGGCTGTGGTGGCTCAGGGGTATGGGGACACAATTCGTGAAATTTCCGAATACATTTTGGAGATTTCAGGAATACTGCCTTTTGTACTCGATATTAAAGCATCTACCTCTGGATAACATCTACGAACCTGTTCTGCCACAAGGTGTAGAGCATGGAGTTTACAAGTAATATGTAACAAGTTAGGACAATATTTTCTAAGAGACCGGCCTACAGAACACATGGTTGCGGCACTATCGGTCATAAACATTAATACTTTCGAAAGTTTAAATTTTCCAAAGTATCTAATAGCACCTCTGAAATTTTTTCGGCATTACATTGTTTTAGTCGTCTGGATGCTAATAAAATTGAAGACGTTGGTTGATGTGGTTCCATATTACGCGCCATCACATTAACTACAGATTGTTTTTTGCTGTCAGTTGTTTCGCCCACACATAACCACAGTTTTTTATTTTTCAGTTCGGCTTTGATTTTATTTTCAACCTGTTTACGCACCGATGGTAACTTCCTACGTAACTTTGTCGTGATCGGTAATGTTTGATTCGCGTATTTATTCCAAACTGAAATAAATGAATCATTACTTAACAAGGTAAACGGCAGTGTACACACAATCATAGTTACACATAGTTCATATATAGACTGTTGTCGATTAATTTTGTTATTATTGTGCTTCGAACTGCTTACGCGTTCTTTACAATGTGTTTTTGACCAACATAGATATGTATATTTAATTTTTGAGCCATCGTATATTAAGTCCGGGAAATCTATAATAAACTTATTCACTTCGTCTGACAACTGTCGTTTTCTCGATTTATGTGTCGACGACATTTTATTACGTATGCTTACATTTACATGCAGTCTAAGCAAGTACCAAACACATACTGAATGCTTTTTATTAGTTCTGATGCAATACAATCATCCTCACATCGGCGCACATGGCGCGCACGGAAATTGTCTGCTCTAGTCATAACATGTCACTTATATCTATTGGTACATATTTACAATATACTAGTCTTTTATAAATTCGCGCCGACAAAAAGATTATACTCGAATATTATCGGAAACATGTTGGCCATCTTTAAAATTGCAGGTGCAATTCGATAAAACGATGTTGAAGGCTAAAAAACCGAAAGATGACGGCACATGGAAGCTTTGTCCTTTAAAAAAATGTTATTTTGAGACCGGTAAGGAATGTGATTTGAGAATGTATTCTCTTTTATTAAACTAAAGTGAAAATTATTTGGGAAAAAAAATATTAATATCTATTTGCTTTTAGTTATCACTTTTTTGCTTTATTTAAAATATTTGCACTTATGCAGGTTATATAGGTTATAATAAAATCATTTTTATAGATGACTATCAAGTTGCAACAAAGAAGATTAAAATTCTTGATTCTACATCAGATTGTGATACGGAGAGTATTCAAGAAGACATTCAAGGATTACGTATTCAATCCAAAAAAATAATCTTCAGTGATGCCGAGATTGATGATGAGAGTGATACTTCGCCTGGTAGAAATTCACGTCAAATTTCTGACTAAAAGCTCACGTGAATGTCACATCAGTATGTTACCTGGGCGGCTGCTGATGTTCGCGATCAGATAATTCAGCATGTGAGTTCAAGCGAATTTTTAGTATTCAATTTGATGAATCAACAAATGTAGCAAACATGTCTCAGTTCTTAAGTTTTGTGGGGTATGAATGTGATAGGAACACATCAATCTAATATGTTGTTTCGCAAAACAGTATCGGATCATGTAACAGGACAATGTCTTTTTTATGTTTTTCTTATAAAGCTCCTAGAAACTATACTAAGATAGATTGGACAACTTGTATTGCAGTATGTAGTGACGGGGCAAAGGCGACAACAGGAAAGAACTGCAGATTAATTAAAATATTGAAAGATCGACTTATACCAAGGGCGCAATGGACGCACTGCTCTCTTCACAGACATGCTCTTCTCGCAAAAAAACATGCCGGAAAATCTAAATCAAATTCTTTGTGAAGCTGTAAAAATGGTTAATTTTATTAAAAGCCGGCCGATACAGAACAGGTTGTTCGATAAAATGGGCCAAACTAAAAAATCTCTTCTTTTCCATACAGAAATTAGATGGTTGTTGATAGAAAAAGTGTTAACCCGAGTATTGGAATTGCGAGATGAATTAATAATATTTTTCAGAATAAACAAACGCCATTCTCATTGTTTTTACAGAATAATGAGTGTATATTGTTGTTTACTTATTTAGCAATATATATTTTCGCATTTAAACGACTAGAGTGTGAATTTACCAGGACGTGATAAAAACATTTTATTAATGACAGACAACGTTCGTGCTTTCATTAAGAAATTTGATATCTGGATTATTCGCCTTAAAAGCAAAAATTTGGATATGTTCCAACTCACTTCGGATTATATTGAGAAAAATTTGAATGAACAAGACACTATTATTCACCACAGTTTGGATTGCATGAAGATGCAATTGCTTGAGCTGAAGATTCAGTTGACGGAGTATTTCCCGGAAGGTAGAAATGATTTCTCGAAGAGATGGCTACTGAATCTGTTTAGTGCAAACGTTGTTGTCGCCGCTAAGTTACCAGTTGAGATTCGCGACCAGCTTATCGAAATATCTGCCGACAAAACGCTACAACTGCAATTTACATCTGAGGATTTAAATACTTTTTGACTTGCTCGTCGAAATTAATATAGAAATTTAATCCCTTTCATCACGTCTCATCTCTGTGAAAAGGGTTTTAAGTCTATGGTTGCGCTAAAAACTAAATACAGGGATCGTCTCTTATCACCCGAAAACAATTTGCTTTGTGTGTTTCTAACGTAGATCCACGTATGCAGAAACTTTTAAATGAAAAACAAAACCATCACATTAATTTCTTTTCTTTCCGGGTGTTCTTATTGTACATAATTATTGTTTAGGTTGTTTCGAGACACCCCTTAAATATCACCACGCCCCCTTAGGAGTCGTGACCCCCGGATTGAGAAACGATGGCATAGAGTAATACCTTAATATTTCCGTTATATAATTTTATTTTTATATTCTTATTTGTTTTAATTAATTTTCGCAAGTTCGTTAATATGTCAAACGTTTATTTAACTTTTCTTATTAATTATTCACTGTCTATTTCTGTATGTTTTTTTTTTGTTTAATATTTCTTCGTTAAAAAAAATCCATCTATATGTGTATTTCTGGTTCCTTTATGTATGTTTTATCTTACGTATCGATCCCTGCTCCTGTTTCATCTATTGTATGTGTATGTATGTATATGGAGCCCTATATTCGCGTATTCTCTGTGAGTTTTTCTTTTTCATGCTTCATGCTTTTAATACGCTTTGTTATTAAACGGATCTCACTGGCAATATTTCAGATTTATGAGTTTCTTATTTTTTATGTAATTCCGTTCAATTCCATCTCCTCTATCAATTGTATTCTGTAATATATAACCTGGGGAAATGTTTGCAATACTTCCTTTACTTTAATCTTGTCAGTTAAATATTTTTATTCTGCAGTTTAATCATTTATAATGTTTCACGGTATTTCATTTTCGTATAAAATCTTCGATAGTCTATTCATGTCGGATACAATACTTTTACAAAATCTATCAACACCAACATGACGACAACGGTGTCATACCTATTTATTAAAATATTGTTAACGACTCGCATTAAATGTTGACCTAATTTAGATTTTAAAAACACTAGAAAAAAGTACATCGATAGGCGGTGGCAATATCTTTCACAGACATGCTGAATTAACCTTACATCATTTTGATTAGCTAATTGGTAATTAAAATTTGATATCAATTGTGTTTATTCTCTTTGTTGCAACACATCATTCGCTACAATGACTAACATTTGTATTTTCGCTTTAGGCATTTTAAAAGAAAACTAAAAGGCTATTCGTTATTATTCGAACAATTAATATGTCTAGAAAACCATACCTACTATAACGGGCTACTATAATATTGTAAGTAAAACATACAGATAAATCTGGTATAAAACTTGAGCTTTAACTTCGTATCATATGTTAAAATAATAAGTTATTGTACATTTAAACCTATTTTGCATAGGCATATTAATATTATTCCGGAGTAGGGGACGTTCTCCCAAGAGTACGCACACAACCTGTGTTTTTAAATAAAAATGATAATTTTTGTTTAAATTATTTATTATTGTAATGGCATTGGGTTATATTGCAAAGTAATCTCAACACAAAAGTAATGTTAAGTTTTAGTTAAGAAGAATATACCTAAAAAGAAATACGTAAAATGCGTACTTTTAGGATGTCTGGTTTACAAGAGTACGCAAGTGACAAATTTAAAATCCGCAAGTCGCAACGAAATTGAGCGCATCCTTGATGACTGGAGCAGCCTTCATGCCACTATTCCTGGAAAATTTGACATTGTATCCACTCTGAAGTGCTGAAATGTTTGTTGCATCTATTGCAAATGCTTTGATCCTCCTTATAATTTTTTGTTTCTTTGTTGGGCGTTCCTTAGCTGTAGATTTGAAAACGTTTTTTACACTCACTGCAGGTTTCTTCCAACAATTGGTTTTTATACGACGTAGAAGAAAGGATTTCTGATTTCTTGGACTTTCTTATTTTTGTGTGTTCTTGCTTGGAACTTGGAAATGGCAAAATCATTTTGGGAGTTATTGAAGACGGGCCAGGAATATTTAAATCAATTTCAACCAAATAATTTGTGTGTATTGGACATTGATCGGGAGTTTTTTGCCTTATGTCTTCAGCAACAATTTGTTGGTTTTTAGTTGTAAACGCAGAAAGCGGCAAATTATCATCTTCGTCAGAATCAGTTTTTGTTGCATCCTGATTATTTGCGCTTTTGTTAGGTCTTGCTTCAGAGCCTGCTTCAATATTAGGCCTTTTTGTTACTTCAACTGGTACGAAATCATGTTCGATAAAAACATCTAGGTTGTATGGCTACAGCCCTGTGCATGTAAAAGATATCTCACAGATTTGTATGGTTGCTCCTTTCTACTACTAAGCTTCATGGAAGAGATCTGCATCCCTTTCATCGTAATAACTTTTCCAGCATTATTGACCATCCATTTGTCACATTCATTTAGAAGGCTGATTTTAAAGGAAAGAAAAATTCTCGATCCAAAGGTTGGATCTTATGGCTTTCATGGGGAGGCAATGTCAAGAGGACAATGGAGTTTTTCTGAGAAAACACTCGTTGACATTGAATGACTGAGCTACTGATCTTTTACTTTCTCCTTTCGCAATACGTTCTTTAGCTTCGTTTAACATTTCCAGGGTAAATTTCAGGTGTTGGTTACTTTTTCTTGCATACTTTCCCATTTTGATGCACCGTCTGTGAATACATAAAAATATACCTATAGTTAATATCTTAAGATCCTAACAGTACGCACGTACTCTTTGGATGCGTATTCTTGCCAGGGATGTGTGAGTACATTTATTGCATTATCTATAGAAAAATTTAACACAATCTTATAATTGGCACATGATAACTTGTTTTAGAAGCCGCTTTTTGAGGAGTATTAAACCGATTTTAGCACAGATTAATATTTATGTATGTGATCCTTACTTTTTAATATGCACGAATTATAAAAAGCATTGCGATAACATATTTTTTACCGTGTTTAGGTAACCTTACGCGCGAATACCACTAAACTTCAGCACCGACTATGCAGCTTGTTATTGAAAACTGACGACAAGTGGCCACTAAATCGACGTTGTCAAATCTGAAATATAGCGACTGCGTACCCTTAGGGAACGCGTACTCTTAGGCAAACCTTCCCTATCACACCAACATTTTCAGCCTTCTTATTAGTAATAGCTTTGATTGATTAATCCATGAACGATTATCTTTTTAAGGCGTTTTGAAAACAACTTACTCATGTAATAAATTCAACGAAATTAAATTTTACCTAACGTGGCTTCATAAACTTTCCCCATTAGAGACGGCCATGCCTTTTTTTAATGGTTGGTGACAGTGTACGAAATCTGTCAGAAACGTATAATTTTGGTAGTTTGGGTATGTCATGTAAATGTGTGTAATAATTAGTAATTTAGTTTTTCAACAAATTTTTATTATAATAATACTAAAGCAGATGTTGGAAATGTTGACTATTATTTTGAAGACAAACTCTACGCTTCATGCTTTCAAAGCCATGATATCTTGAGTTATGTCAGCACAAGAATTCACAATAGCATTACGAAGCTCTTCGATTGTGTGATGTCTGGTCTTAAAAATGGTATTCTTTAAATATGGAAAAATAAAATAGTCTAAAATTGTCGAATCTGGAGATCTTGGAGGAATCTTGAGAAAAAGCTAGTTTCTTGAGATTTGTGCGCTGGTGCATTATCTTACTGGAAATATCCTTCCATAAGTACATCATCATTCACTAATAAACAGCTCTAATAATTCATTTCGATATCTTTCAGCAGTTATGGTTTGATTAAAAAATATAGGTTCAATAGTTCGTCTGCTTGAAATTGCTAGCCAGACGCCTATTTTTTGTGGATGTAGCGTAGTTTCCATAAATTCATGAGAGTTTTCTACAGACTAAATTCTTATATATTGCTTGTTTAGATATCCTTAAATATGAAACCAAGCCTCATCCGAGAAGAAACACTTGTCAAGAATGTCATTATTATTTATGTTTGTGAAAACCAATAGACAATACTGTGTTTTGGTAACAAAATCTACCTGTTTGAGTTTCAGCACCGCTTGAATTTTTATATTGAAACAACTTTAAGTGCTTTTTTAAAATAAGTTTTTCGATTGACTTTTTGAACCAGTTGTCCATTTGACATCGAATATCCTCTATGCAATTAGCTGTTTGTTTTCTAGGTTCTCCACCGCCAGATTTACGAGTTATTGCCCCTGTTTCACCAAATTTTATAACACAAGCTTGAATACGTTTTGGCAGTTGTGCATAAATAACAGGCAGATTAGGATACTGTGGCCGAAAATCCTGTTAGCACTGATTAGTGGAATAAACCCATTCTCCATTTTCTAATTTTTGGCCAGTTTTGTAGTAACTTTGAATAATAAATAGCTTATGTTGTAACTCTAACATTATAATAAAATGATTTAAAAAATATAAGCGTTTATAATTTGAATTAATGACAGCTGTCAGAATTTGAAGTTTTCTAAAGTTCCGCATGTGCACCAATCTTTGATTACTTAATTACTTTAAACTATAATGAGGAAAGTTTTTGAAGGTTGTATCACCCTGAAACTTACATTATTGTCTGAGGTGTCATACAAACAGTAGATCACTGATATAAATATTAGAGTAATAGTCCATTATATAGGATGATTTGTAGTCAATATCTAGCGAAATTTTCAATTCCTCAGTTAAACTATTCGTTTGGCTTAGATACGAAAGATTGACGACCTGCTTCTATTACCACTACATTAACAAGATGATATCCAGGAGGAAATTGCGCCACTGACGTTAAATATATTGAGAAAAGTCAAGGCTATGTGCAAGATAGCAACTGTATTCAATCGAGTTCTTTTAATTTACAGGTGGTTGTGCAGTATGCGGCCTGGCGTTGTCCTGTTGGAAAATGGGATGGGTAAATGGAATATCTTTCTCGTAAAATTGTGTACATATTCGATAATATCTGTCTCCATCAAACATAGGGCATAAGTTACGCTCCAAAGTTTTAACGTTTTAGAACAGGTTTTACAGAGTGGCCAAAGTTGTCTACTGCTTTTACCTGTTAGGGTTACGCAGATATTTTTTATCGCATGGAAGAAAAATTCACTTTTAGGGGCTCGCAAGCAGTTCAGCGCATACGCTAGTGTACCTATACCGCCATTAAATCGTATAGGTACAGACTCTGCATTGCCTGTTCAGCTTTTTTAAATTCGAAGGTCGCGACCAGTAATCCATTATGAGGATCTAAGCTCTTGCGATAATCGCCATCTACTCATAGTTGGAGTTGGCTCACCACTTTGACGAAGAATTTTTTGATCTACCGTTGAGGGTTCCCCTGAAGGGGGTTCCTCTTAAGAGTCAGTTTGTTCATTTCTGGATTTTATGTAGCAGTTCTTCGCAGTACTATTTGAGATCACATTCAGACTATTTCGCGTAGTTTATAAGCAGCTTTAATCACACCTTCTCCCAATTTTTAAAAATGACGCAATAAAACCAAAATCTCTACACTTGTATTGGATATTTTTTATGTGCGGATAATATATCTGAACAGCTTTCAAACAAAATCTAGATTAGTAACGATATATCGCACAGTACTTGTCAGATCGAGATTTGACATAACAAGTGTTCATTTGGAAAGTCAATCTACTAGCATGTGATTTACTGAGAACATTTTGAAGTATGTCGTAATTTAAAATTTACTAGTTAACCTACGAAGTCGTGTATTTTAACAGTTTTCATACATACAAATAAATAACAAATAATAGATATTTATTGAAAACTATAACAAATGTTGAAAATGTTGTCCTTCAAGATCAATGCACTTTAAAATCCTCCGTTCAATATTTCTGTTGATATTCTGGATTGTTATTAATTTCCATGCATTTCTGTTCGATTCTCTGTAGCATATTATTCAAATTCAATATAGATGTTCGAAATATGTTATTTTTTAGATAAGGCCACAAGAGGAAGTCGCAAGGTGTTAAATCTCATGAACGTGTAGGCCAGGCAATTTCAGTATTTCGACTAATGATACGCTCATTAAAAAATTCTCTTAAATAATCCAAATATTCTGCAGTACAGTGACAAGGTGCTCCGTCTTGTTGGAAATATGCATTTTGAAGTTCATCATCATGCAACTGATTGACAAATGGTTGTAAAATTTCCGTACGGTACCTTTGAGCAGTTAACGTTCCCTGAAAAAATATTGGTCCAATGATTCGCCTTTGGCTTATCGCTGCCCAAACACCAATTTTCTCTGGATGTAGCGATTCTTCATTAATTAAATGTGGATTTTCACCACTCCAAATTCTTGTATTTTGTGAATTTAGGTATCCCGTTTTATAAAACCATGCTTCATCAGTAAAGATGACTCTTTGCGAAAGTTCTCCATTATTGTTCATATTTACAAACCAATTACAAAACTGTAGTCTACGTGGGTATTAAATTTCTAACAATTCTTGTACTGCTGTGACACGGTATGGATAAAGTTGCATATCTTTTTTTAATAACTTGTGAGTTGTTCCAACAGAAAGGTTTATTTGTTGACTCAAATGTCGAACAGATGTTTGTGGTTCATTTTCCATTATTTCTTCAACACGATTGACAACTTGAGGTGTACGTTTCTTAACTGCTCCGCTGCCTGATTTTCTTAAGAGACTACCAGTTTCAGA
The DNA here is from genome assembly GCA_935421215.2 of Melolontha melolontha. NCBI lineage: Eukaryota > Metazoa > Arthropoda > Insecta > Coleoptera > Scarabaeidae > Melolontha > Melolontha melolontha. The sequence continues at coordinate 73,544,708 of OW285235.1, forward strand.
AAAAAATTTTAAAGTTCTATCCAAAGTATTCTTAAATTGTATATAATCTATTACAAAATGTGGAAACTCAACTTGAAATTCTACCATGCAATCTTGAACTGAATAAACCCATAAACCATCAACTTTATTACCACTTCGAATATAAGCCTGGACTAAAAAAAAATTATGTTCTAAAGTGAAAGCCATTTTAAAACTGAGAAGAAATTTATTTGTATTGACATTTGTGATTGACATTATCAAATGTCATTTGGATTTATGTTTACGAAATAACAAACACATACTAATATATATGCGTCTTATTCTATCAAAATTTCAAAGTAACCTAGATTGAATTTTCAAATGAACACTTGTTATAAAACATACGAGTTGTTATAGACAAATTATCGATGCTAACGTCTGTATGCACAAAAACGAGGAAACTTTAGCACCACCCTAATATAACTGATATAATTGATTGAGGTCTCGCTAGGCACTTGGTGAAACATATTAAATGATAAAGGTAAAAGAAAATTCACACTTGGTTATTTGTTTCACTGCACTGCAATTGCAGTGAAACAAATAACCAAGTGTGAATATCCTTTTACCTTTATCAAAACTGATATCTTTTTACAAACATATTCACGAAAGTCGTCGACTCTATAGCTTCACAATTATCTATCGTACTTCCTATCATAGTTAGTGACTTGTGAAGTTTTGACCGAAAAATAATCTACAGAAAGTGACGTACCGCGAACAGCAATATTTTACTGAAGTTCAAACATTTTTGGGTGTTACAATAATCAAGCCAATTAATTATTTAACCAGTTTATTTCCAAGGAAAAATCTTGATTTCATATTTGAACCCTGAGATCAAGCAACAATTAATGTAATGGTGGCATTTATAATTCCCAAGACTGTAGAAGTTCGAGAAAAAATTTTCAATAAAGAAGTAAATAAGCACAATAACACCACCGTAAATGCCGAAAAGCATTGTCAGATATAAAAAAATATATAAAAACCATGCATTAGGGACCTGGGACGTTGCCAAATAAAATTTTTCTTTTGCACGCAGAGCTCAAGTAGCTAAGGCTACTTATTTCTCGTCTTTAGGCAATGACTTGCATGGCAGAGAATATAATGACGAATGTAAAAGAACACTATTTTTGACTATTTTAAGTGATGAACAAATGTAGTTTTTGTATACATATTTTTTAATTTATTTAATTTTAACCTCTTGGATTCGGTAAACAAATTCAAGCTCTTTCAATTTTGAAAAACGTAACGGTTAATTCTTATTTTATATATAGTCTACTGCATTTTTTATCACCTAATCTTTACCTATCAGAAATAACATATGGTCCCAAAGTTTTCGGAAAAAATTTAGATGTTGACAATTTTTCTCAAAACTGCTTTACTTTATAAACTACATCTAGGTATATTACTACAATTAACAATAAATAGTTAATCTTCAAATTAAAGATAGTGGGCCATTATCTTCGATGGTCCTTAGTTTTCTTCTGACTTGTCCCGTCATCCTCTGGAGAAGAGCAGGATCAATTTCTCGCATTTTTTTTTTAAATCAACGTCGTAATTGGTCTTCATTTGCAACTTCTCATCCATTTTCATATACTTTTCTGGTAAATATTTACAAAAATTCCTCTATTGGCCAAGCCTGAGATACATTGGGAGGATTGTCTAATTTAAGAACAGAGTTTATGTTGTTTGCGTTATACAAGTCTCTAGTAACTCTCGCATAATGCCATGAAGCTAGATCAGCCAAAACATGACATAATCATTGTCATGATGTGTATTTAAAAAATGAAGCAGTTTAGAAAGGCATCTTTGAATGTAAAGTTGCGCAGTTAAGGCTTCTTTTCGAACACAACCAATATACGATGCGAGATAAATCCGGCCCATCACACTAAAATTTTTCCTCAAATTTGGAGTGTCTTTTGAATTTGACTTTGTCTTGTGTGCTTTCATGTCGTCAGTATAAAAACTGTCGCTTCCCTTAATCTCTGAATGGGACAAGGTGAAATATTTTTCATCATACATTACAATCAGTTTATTGACAAAATAGATGCGCCTTAGCGCACGACAGCACCTGGGTATTCTTTCTAACTGGGCCGCGGTATATTTTGGTACTTTCCTTCGGTTTCGAAACACCACGTTATTTCGGGAAATTGTTGGAAAAACAGTGGCTTTTGAAACGTTGAATCTTCTACCTATTTTTCGCTGTGAAACTCCAACTCTGTTCTTAACAGCTTCAAGCATTCTTTGTTCCCTCACTGGGCCCAAAATTCTTGGCCGACCACTTTTGGGGAAATTAAAGTAGGGAATTCTCTCTTCACAGTCCTTTATGGTTTAATAAGTGTTGATAAAGAAATATCTTGTTCACGATAAATGGCAACAATATCACGCTTGAGCATTAGCCCAACTAGATTGTAAATTCCTTTACGAATATCTAGCTTATAAGACATTTTGCCGAACTAGATCACAAAAACTAAACTGTCATAATAAAACAACTTACTTGTAAAATATGACTTCCAGCGACAACCTAACCTGATGCCATTTAGTACAACTGCAAATCATCTAAAATTTTTCCGAAAACTTTGGAACCACACGTTAATAGGAGAGATCATTCCTTCACATCCATTCACATCCTTGTCCCACTTCTATTTCTATTCCGGAAAGTTAAAGGACCTTGCACTTTAAATTCCACTTTTAATATACAGTCTTCCTAATGTATTTGTATAAATTTCAGACATTTACCTAGTATTCCATTTACCTAGCGTGCCATATAGTACATAATAATTACAGATTGGACTAGATTAGTTGAAGTTAGCATAAAGTCTATTCCACTTCTCAACGTTCCAAAATTTATAATATTCCTCATACCTCGTTAATATACTTACTTTAGCCTTACTCTTTCAATTCAGTCTAACAGCTTCGAGGGCAGTATTACAAACACGCGTTTTTAAGTTATGGGTGTGCTTAGTACTAATAAGCTGTACGTCTGGGCGACATTTGTTACTAACAAGCGTTCTGGTTGGCCGGCTGCCGTGTGCTTATAATAATGAAATTATTCTATAATAAATAATTGTGGTGCTGGTGAAGTTGCATCAAAGTTCCAGGACATGTGTGATAATGGTTAATTAAATAAATATATTACAACTTACTAACTAAATAAAACACAGGATCGTTATCCCTAAAGCTTGTATTTATTATTTACATAAAAGAAATTGAACTTCGTATATTTAAAAGTAATTAATAAATGTGATATATACACGAGGAGCGGTAAATAAGTAATTAAAACATTAACACAAAAATATACTGACATGAACGTTAAATTAGGCAGTAAATTAAATGTGAATTAATATAAAATAGCCTCTGTATAGAACAATACAGAGTTACCTTTGAGTTGCGAAGATGGTCGACAACGTGGTGCGTCATATACTTGGACAAGTATGGAAAGGGATGCTTGGCAGATGGACGAAAGAAGCAATTAATTAAATCAATATGAATTAGCTTAAACGAATAATATATATTGAACAATACAGATTACCTTCTAGTTGCGGAAATGCAAGGGCACGTGCATCATGGCCGGCACTTGACCAGTACGGCGGGTAAGATGTTTAACTTACGATGGTTTTAAAGAGAAGACTGAGAATGTGTGTAAATAGAACACTGGTCTAGAAAAGGTCTGTTGTTTACCCCTAAGTCGAAGAGAGGGTAAGAGGTTGTTGATTTCTTAACTAATAATTGATAAGAAGGGCAACCTGAAGAGGTGTTCTATCGATAGCATAAATATTATTGAAATATCCCTTGCGAAACAAGCTTTCAAATGATATGAAACACCACATATAAAAGAAGATGTACATAATTAAATTAAACAACTTAAGTAAACATCTAAATGTATATAGAAATTCCAAAGTGAACGTTATGGTTGTAATCAGGTATATTTCGAGGGTCTACCGGTTAAGGATATAACAAAAGAAATGCTTTCTCTTCGCAAACGAATATACAGAAAAATTTCTAAGTGAATTTATATTTTAAAATGCGAGATATTTAAAGAAATATTATTTAAATATAGAATTAAACATTCTTATATATGCGAAGCCTAACAGCAGTCTACGTACTGTCCCTTATGTCAAGCTTATGAGCTTATAATGGCCCGTTAACAAGCCCACTATCATATCAACAAATTAACTGTCTCTACTCAGAAGTTCCGTTGCAAACTCCAACGGCTATTATTCTCTAGGAAACTGTTTTTTTCTCTCTCTTTAACCAGGGGAGTTTTTCCACCTTTCCCAAGATCTATTTTCAGCTCATTTCTTCGTAGTCAATTAGTCCACCTTCTCATAGACCCCATAGCTTTTATGCCCTGTCCCAGACTAATGTCACTTTCTTACGACTATTGAACTCAGGCCACACATACATTCCCATACAAGTTTTTATTTACTCTGTACCGAATCTGGTGCATTTGGCATTGCTTAGTGGTCGGAGAATATAGTCACCGTGTAATTTGTACCACTTTACCTGTTAATTTCTCCAGCGCAATAATGTAATGCAGCTACATTCGCTTAAAATACTGTAGTACTAAATGATCATAATATAATATTTTGTTGTGTATATATGTATTTGTAATGTAAATTCTGCTTAATTTTTCCTTAATTTAATCCTAATTACAACTTTTATTCTATCAAATCGTCATCATAACTTTACTTCCAGTACAAAGTAATACAAATGGAACTTGGATTTTGGCACTCTCTTGTTTATTATATTTTTAAGCTATTTAGTATCAATTGCGTTACAGAGATTGTATACTCATAACCTTGCTCTGTTCTCAAGTTATACTTGAACCGAATAAGCGTTTTTATTTGGCTATCCAACATCCAACTATGTCGTATTTATTGTTATAGTTTTAATACTTAAATATAAGTTACTATGTAGCGGAAACAAAATCTATTCAATATATTAAATTTTAATTAAATGCAAGATGGAAATAGGTCAAAACTAAAAATTAATTTCATGACAATAATTGAAATACGTTCCTATAACATACTCTATAATAAAAAAATATACTAAACATATGAATGTCTGGTTGCCTTGTAATGAATGAATTCGTTAAAAGATTTATCCAGTTTATACCGGATTTTAACGATATAGTTATTGACATATTGACACATTTTATTATTATTTTTTTTGTACTATCCCGTCAAAAACGATTACTAACCTCCACTACTCTTAATTACTCATTGATGTAATACATATTATCGAATTTCTTCAATGGCAAAAGTTTAACGTACTCAAGGTTAACGTACTTGCAATATATCTATTAATTTTTATAGATGTCAGGTGTCTCAATAATGCGGAAAATAATCCGCTCTGTTTACAGATCTGTGTTTCAAGAACATTTACGGACATTCACTTTATATACTACACTAGAAAATAATTTATTTTTGCTATTTATTATTGCATGACACCGGAACATATCACAAATCAATACACTGTAGCTTTATTAGTAACTATTGTCCGTTTCTTTTATATATTACCTTTCACAACCCATTATTATTTTCTAGTTTTTCTTTGCTAAAAACTGAAATGCAAACTAATTTTCAGATAAATATTTTTCATTCAACGAATCATAACCATAGACGTATTTTTCCAAAACAATATACCGGGTGGCCGCCGAAGTATGCCAGATACTTTGGATATGAATTTAATGACTAATTTTAAGCAAAAATGATTCTATTCACTTTTCCCGAATTCCTAAAGGTTCTTGAAATATCGGATTTTTAAGTTGTGATGTCGTACAAAGAAATGTTGATTATCAGTTCGTTAATTGTCATTATTGACATTTGGTTTTTTATTGCGTTATTTATGTTAAAATCATACATGTAATTTATTCAAATGAGGAATACGCGGACATGATTTTCGTATATGGATATTGCAAGGGTAGTGCCGCCGCTTCAGTTAGAGAATATCAACGACGATACCCAAACCTCCGTCTTCCAGACAAGCTAATGTTCAGTAGAATCTTCACAACCCTTGGATTAACAGGCGCGTTCCTCAAACCGAAACGAAACAGAACTTATGTCAAGAAACAATGCTGCAGAAGTACTTGAGGTTATTAAAAATGATCCTGGTGTTAATACGAGAAAAATTCCCGTACTTACTGGACAAACTAGGGTGGCTGTACAAGACACTTTGCAAGAAAACGAACTGCATCCCTATCATTACTAACCTGTACGAGAACTACTCCTCACAGATCTTCCCCAAAGAGTTCGTCTTTGTGAAAGCTGGAGCAATCATCTGGATACTCTTTCAAGAACCCTTTTCTGTGACTAAGCTACATTTACAAGATATGAAATCAACAATTTCAACACGAACATGTGTGGGCAATCGAAATTCCTCATGCCGTTCGAGAAACCCACTTCCAGAGAAGATTCTCCATAAACATTTGGCACTGGCATGAAGGCACTTACCCTATTCAATGGGAAAGCCTAATAATATGGACCAACTCATCCAGAAGATTCATACAGCGTTTTTTGAGGTGAAAACAATATGGAAAACTACAACGGGAAATGAGAGTGCCGACAGAGCATTGAATTCTGCATTGCACAAGGCGGTGGTCACATTGAGTAGCTTTAATAATTGCATTTTATTACGTATTTCCTAAAATATGCGCTCTAGTAATTTACTTCAGCTTCAATAGCCTTTCATAAGCGAAAAAAATGACAAATCTATTTAAAAAAATTTTGTCACGCCACTGTGCGAGTATATCATAAATGGAGACGATATCTTAAAGCTGGCGGACAATAACAAAAAAATAAGTTTTGTTATTGTCGATCTGACTTTTAATTTTTAGCAGCTGACTTTTCTCGATCACTTAGCATACAAAGCAGTCTAAACAATGCTATTTTAAGAGTTTTTATAAATATAAACATGGCAACGTGTAAATACTATAGCTGCCTTTTATACATATGAATCCATATTAATATTTAATATTTTTTTACTTTTCATAATAAAAAAAACATTAACATAATACGCATGAAATGCACAGTGTATTAGAAATGAGACACCCTTTCATCGGGTTCGTAACAATTATTCAGGTGTCTGTCCACGCTGAAGATGGTCGCCTCGAACATTTCATCTGAGCTTTCTACCTACTACACCTATTTACATATTGGTTCTTTTCAATAACAACCAACAGTTTGTTATATTGAGGTTATTGAAACAAAGCTATTCCATTGTCGAGGTTTTATAACATCGACATCCATTTAAACAATGTTATCCTTTAAAATTTTTATAAACATAAATAAACATAAACATAAAAACATATTTTGGATTTATACTTTATATAATTACATCTTTCCATTTCTTATACGTCTTTTTATTTCAAGGATATCTGGTATATATATTGTCATGAAATTTTAATTGAGAAAGGAATTAAGTTACATTCAATCTTAAATAGATTTTAGATTTAAATTATAAATAATGTGGTTGGGGCAATCTTAAATAGATTTTAGATTTAAATTATAAATAATGTGGTTGGGGCAACGTATCCTGACACGTGGACTTGATTGCTTTTGTATTGTATTGTATTATTTGTATATTGTTTCACCGCGGACGGGTTGTAGGACCGTATTCACAATAATTATTTTTTTCGTCGGTGACAGTTTGTAATGAAACGCGGCACTCCAATATAACACGCTTATTTACAAAATTTACACTTTTCGATACATAAGAATTTGTTGATTTGATGATAAAAAGTAAGGCTGTTGTCTTGTTGATAATAATGAGACTGTTGTTTCTTAATGTTAAAAGTAGACTATTGTCTTGAGCATTTTTATTCTTGTTAGACTTTTTACAAATTGTAAGCAAAATTTACCAATAAACTTCAATAAACTCTGGAGCAAATAACAAAATAGGCCATCAGATCGTGGCCATACGGCGCACAAAAATTCCAAAGAACCGCGTCGTTTGTAAACTGTGCCTACTGAAATAGCAAACATTGCAGATGTTTTCTAATTGTATATTAGCTATAACTAAAATTCCCAGTCTATGATGCTTGCATTCTTCATACTGATATATTATAGTACAAAATTTACTGAATTTTGATAATTTTTACTAATTTGATAAAACATTTAAAAGTTGCAAAATATGTACTTGACACGTTCACTAATAAAAGAGGTAAAGTGAAAAATGTCTAAAGAGACCAGCAATAAAATAAGTATCGAATTTAATGAAGCTTGACAAATATGAAAGATGACGCATCTTAAACTCTTGGTAAACGTTTGGTAATAAAACATAGTTATACAAGAGTTTCAATTTTGTACGTGACCATTATGTTCAAATACTATATTCTATGATTCCTTATATTTAATACTAGCTAATCCCGACCACGCTTCGCTGTGACTCAATCTGAAATGAAATGAATGAGAAAAGAGATAAATGTATTATAGTAAATATAAATTCACTTGGAAAACAAATGATCCAATTGCGTTGCTGTGGCTATGTGAAGTTAAAGGAAAAAAAATGTTTTTGACAAAAAATAATTTTTTTAATTGTGAAGCTGATGAATTGATTACATTTTTTGTTTAGTCCATTTAGTTATTTAACATAACTTATAAACAATGTAACCCGCTATTTTAATAATGTTCCAGTCACTTGGCTTTTGACACATTGTTGAAATTACTTCAAAAACGTCACCTTTCAAATATTTCAGTGTTATTTAAATTCTTTTAATAAAATTTGTATCGTATATGTTCTCTTTTCTTCGATCCTACCTTGAATAAATACAGTAGTGAGTGTATTCTCTTAAATATTTAATCTTCCTTTCTTGTGATCCTTAATTTTTGGATTTTATATCACTTTATGTTTAACTTCTTTCTATAACAGCTTCTCTGTGCCTGTTTCCTATTACTTTTCATTCTCATTGAACTTGTTATTAAATTCCTTCTGCCAATACTATTCTTATTCCAGTTATAATTTTTCGATTGTCAATTTATTACAAACAAAATGAATATGGCCATCGCTATACCACTACATTATATTATAACATTATTTTCTTTAGATTGACATTTTTAAATTCGTTATATCTTTTGAATGGAATGTCCAATTTTAATAATTTAAAGAGTATTTTACTAGTATTGAAATTGTCTTTAATAAAATATCATTTAATAGGATAAGGAATAATACAGAGGTGTGGATAATATGGTTTGATTATTGTCGACACTTTTATTAACTTTTAAAATGTAAAAAAGTAGTTATAGTGGCATAACTACAGTAGCTGGACATATGGTTTCGCGGACTTTTTTGTAGATATTAATACGTTCTATAATACTGTGGAACATTTTTTTGTTCTATCAACAATAGTTTCCGCAGCGTACGCGATGACAGATTTTTTGTGACTAATTTTTTCACACCTTGGGTTACATTAATGCATTTTTATTGGGATCCCTTTTTTGAAAATATAATATAGCCTATGTCACTCAGTGAAAATGCAGCTTTCTAATGGTGAAAGAATTTTTGAAATCGGTCCAGTAGTTTTTGTGTGAAAACATTACAAACATACATACAAAAACACAAATGTTTCCTCTTTATAATATTAGTTTAGATATAGAAATTCAATAACAGTTATATTTAATATATTGTTACGTGTTGTCGCTTAATTTTAAATAATTCCAAGCAGAAATATTCGTTAATTCCCTAATTTCACCAACGCGATTAGCTACAAAAGTTTTCCATTTTTTGTTAGTAGCTTTGATCCATGCTAAAACAATTACCGAATCAGTCCAATAGTGAGTTGATTGAAATTCTCGATTGATTGTTTTAGTAGTTTTGTCAATTAATTGAGCTAGTAATAACTACTGCACACAATTCAAGTGTTGGTAATAATTTACTTTTGATAGGAGCCATATTTGATTTATCGCATAATAGATAAGAAGCTATGCATTTCCAATGTATATTACCTTTCTAGAAATTGTTCAAGACGATAATGAGTATAATAAGACGTATATGTTTTTCTTAAACTGTTCGAATTGCACGTGCATGTCGCGAGGAACTGATACCATGCAATTTTTAATTGCCACAGTATTTGCATTAATACCTTACCTATAATAATAACAGGGCCGATTATTCACAACGGATCAAATAAACTGGAGATAAAGAAAAGTATTGAGAGTTTTGTTATCTTTGAGTTTGAAATCGTATTTGGTACATTATACATGAATTTTTTCTAATTTTCTTTTCTAATGATTGAAAGGAATTGTCCGAGGAATTAAGACGACTATTAATGAAGATGTTGAAAAGCAGGTGCTCTAGATTTGAACCTTGAGGTACCCCTGAAGTTAATGGAAAATTTTTATACGAAAATCCATTGTAAGACACATAACCAGAACGATTTACGAGCTATGACGACATTAACCTAGTAGCGCAGAGCAAAAACCAAAGAAGTCCAACTTCGTAAGGAGAATACCGTGGTCTATGGAATCAAAAGCCTGTATATATGACGTCAACTTGCTGCCGATTGTCAATGGCCGAGGAAATAAATTCACAAGATTTGTGATTGTTGATCGGCCGGATATGAATCCATGTTGGTGACAGGATAAGAATGGTTTAATTTGCCTGTAAATTTTATAAAACAAAATTTGCTCAAGAACTTTGGCAAAGTTGGGTAATATACTTATTGGCCTATAATTAACAATTGTAGACCTGTCGCCTTTCTTAAACACAGGTATGACTTTACATACCTTCCAGATGCTTGGAAAAATATATATTTTTTTTTATCACATAAATAATTGCTAATGGACTAGCCAACACAAACGCACAGTCACGGTCTAAAAAACTGAGTATACCATCGTCATCAGCGATTGCATCAGATTTAAGGCTGGCCGCTCCAAAAATCACATCTTCCTCCCTAATATATCCAACACCAAACGAGGAATAGTTACCAAATATAAATGATGACACAGTTTCATTTTGGCGAAAAGTGTTAAAAAAAAATCTTTAACAAACTTGTTCACAATTATGTCCGATTGTGTTAGTTCATCCTTTTCATAAAACATGTGTCCAGGAATTTTAAATGTTGAACGTTTGCTGTTGATAAACCGGAATATCTTTGGCTTGTATGTAATGTCCGTTTCAACCTGAGCTTGATAGGTATCATAAGGGCGTGTTTATTTTTTTATTTAACAAGCTGTCGTAATATCTTAAAATCTTCATGGTAATTATGTAGTTTTTTCAATTTCCACTTCTTAAAATATAACTATTTCATGCGAATTAATTCCTTTATATGACTGGTAAACAAAGTAAGATATTGCCTATTTGACGTTCTCATTTTTGGGACAGAGCGATCCAGAATAGTATAAAGAGTTACATAGAAGGCATTCACAGCCAAGTTGACATCGTTGAATTCCAAGAGAAAAGACCAGTCGCACATTGTCAACTCAGAATACAGTGTCGCAAAGTTAACAGATCAAAATTTATATCACGTGTTATCATTCGTGAGAAAAGTATCTGTGCTAGGCGTATTCATTACGTGAACGGTCATACACAAAGCAGGGTGTAGCGAAAACCTCCTCCAAAACCAAAGGTAATGTATCAATTTCCATCTCCACCAGGCAGTCCAAGTTAGGAATGCCAAGTCAAGCAACCTGTTTTCTGAGTTAGTTATACAATGAATCTGGCGGGGGTTTAGAACTTCGAAAATGTTTTAAAATTATATGAAGTATATTAATATCAAATATTCGCAAAAAATATGTTAAGAACTTAAGAATTACTTTGTATATAACTTTATGTATACATATATACCTTAAAATTATGAAGCAAACGAAAAGATATGTAAATTATGTAGTTTTTAAAATGTATTTCGCGATAGAGTAAATTATATCCAGACACTAAACATAGTTTAAATCAGTTTTCGGTTACAATTTCAAATGATGTTATTGTTATAAATAAATTTGTATTTCCAGAGCTGTATTCATTTAACAATATTTATAATGCTACGATTACTTTAACTGAATTTCTGTTGAATCAGCATGTCATACTAACTTTAAAATAATATTTAAATTGGGAATGTTTTCTGTTGATGTATTTTCATCTAATTCTAACGCACACGCTTCAAATAAACATATATAAATAAGGTATTTTACCTTATCCTCTACAAAAGAGATCAAAAAACAAAACGAATGACCATGATGACATACATACCACATTCACACTTACGCTAATCTTTCATTAATTAATCATAAATTATCTGTAATTGCTCCTTCTAATTACATTTGAACTAATTCTGATGCAAATGGTAACCTTCCAGAAATGATAGATAATTCGAAGGTTCCAGTCATTAAAATATTTGTAAAAGCAACAGGCAGTGTCATACCGATATCACAATTGTTCTTAACTACCTAACTAAGACTAATTAACCTCTAATTAGGAATACCGCTTGAAAAGAAATGTTATGTAATTAATATGCCTGTCATTAGTAATTAATGTAATTAATATCCTACGGTAAAATTATAACCTCCTGCGTTTATTATTGTAAAGCAGAAATACAATATATTAAAAATCCTTTCGTTTATATCAGTTAGAACAATTTTATTACGTCTGTTGTTATTCTATTTACTGAATTTTTGTTTTTGTCATCCGGTATGAAAGTAATTGACAATCTCCATATATATATATATATATATATATATATATATATATATATATATATATATATATATATATATATATATATATTTATATACGGGGTTGGGCAGAAGAAACGCATCAGTCTAATAATTCCGTAAATATAAACTTTAGAACAAAATGTTGTCAACAAAAGTTTTTTAACAAGTTATTTTGTATTGGCATCAATCATTTGCGTTTTCTTTTCATGATGATTACATATGACAGCAAAAATTTTTTTTTTTAATTGGAAATAATATTTTCTTTTAGAAAATTCGGAATCTTTATTAATTTCTGAATATGAATATGTACTTTTTCATAGGGTTAGATAATAAAAATATTAAGAAAAAAATTAAATTTAATAAACGTACATTTGGACTAGTGCAGTGTTTTGTAAGATTGTTTTGGAAATTGTAGATTTTTTGACTAAATTTAGAGAAACGGGCGATGTTAGAGATATACCTAAAGCTGGCCGACCAAAAGAAATCACTAATTAAGACCGATCTCTTCGTGTTTTACTTGCTGTAACGGAAAATCCCACTACGTCAACCACTCAACTAGGATTAGAAAATGATGAGTAGCAGATCTATTGACGAATATTAAAAGCGAACAAATACAAGCCGTATAGATACACTTACTGCACGAACTTAACGAAGATGACCCGGACAGAAGATTACAGTTTTGTGAAACAATAATGGAATTGTCCAATAACGATCCAAATTTTTTAAATAACATCATATTTTCTGACGAAGCTACATTTTGTCTAAATGGATTTGTAAATAGGCATAACTGCCGTTATTGGGTGACTGAGAATCCACATTGGATGCGAGAAAATCATACAAAGCATCGCCACAAACTTAATGTGTGGGCTGGCATAGTTGGGCAACGAATCATAGGTCCGTACTTCTTTGAACACAACCTAAATGGTGATGGTTATTACATTTATTGCGTAACCATATTGTACCAGATCTGTTGATTTTATTTCCTAACGACAATCAACCAAGCATGCCAAACCGTAATCTATGGTTTCAACAAGATGGAGCACCACCACATTATGCTATTAATGTTCGACAGTATTTAGACACAATTTTTCCCGGTCGTTGGATTGGACGTCGGGGTTTTATTGATTGGCCCGCTAGATCTCCCGATTTAAATCCATTGGATTTCTTTCTTTGGGGACACTTGAAGTCGCAAGTATACAAGGAGAAACCTAGAAACCTAGAGGATTTGAGAGCAAAAATTACTCGTGAGATAGAAGTTATACCACCTAATAGTTTACAAAATACAATTCGTCATTTTTGGGAACGTTTAGGACACTATCAGGTCGTAGAAGGACGTCACTTTGAGCATTTAATTTAATTTTGTAGTTTGTTTACTTTTATTAAAATTTATTTTTTTTTTTCAATATTTTTATTATCTAACCCCATGAAAATAGTACGCATTCATATTCAGAACTTAATAAAGATTCCGAATTGTCTAAAAAATAATATTATTTCTATTTAAAAAAAAAAATTCTTTGGCTGTCATATGTAATCATCATGAAAAAAAAAACAAATGATTGAAGCCAATACAAAATAACTTGTCAAAAAACTTTTGTTAACAACATTGTGTTCTAAAGTTTATATTTACGGAATTATTCGACTGATGCGGTACTTTTGCCCAACCCCGTATATATATAAATTCAGCTTGCGTATGTTTGCATTCGCAAAACTGAAAAAGTAGTCGGTCAATTCACTTGAAATTTTGACACAACATGGCATTCAAATACGTGAGTGTTTGATAGTAAAATGATTTTTTTTAAACGGCGTAACAAAAATTTTCCCGCATAGTGAAATCTACGGCGCGCTTCGACATAAGTAACGTAAAAAAAATTTCAAATACTTGATTTGGTAGTACTTTGTTATTACAAGTTGTCGTCTGCTAATCATATACTCTATTTACGCTAACATATCATTAAAAAAGAAAATAACTTTGATTTAATTTTGAATGAATTGTCTTATGTGTATAGGTTAGACGTAAATGTCAGGAAGATGTTATTTAAAAAAAGATTATGACAATCGTTAAATTTGAAAGGCGAAAATATTAATGATACCGATATTTTAAAAATAATTAAACAAGTAGCTGGGATTTTGAAAAAAAGAAAAAAAGGACAAATTATTATTGATTGTCGACGTATACAATATGAACAAAATCATTCTGAACAGAATCGCAAGTGAAACAGTGACGCACAAAATCATTGACTCCATGATGAACCAAAGTAAAGTATTGAATTTTCCAACGGAATTCTCTCGATGGTCCCGGATTACTGTCACATATTCTGAATTTGAAAATTAAAGTGCCAATTATATTACTCCGAAACATCAATCAGCCAAATTTATGCAATGGCACACGTTTAGTAGTTAAAAATTGATGAACAATCTGATTTTTCTTCTTTTTTAATAACCTAATGTAAATTTCATGGTCTACTCAGGTTGGTATTAAATGAAAGTTGTAATTATATGCAAAAGTACATGAGTTAGAAACCTACAACAAGGTACTAACGCATAAAAATAAACGAAAACCATTCAATACTATAAATATAAGTCAATTAGCTGTGTGAGTTCACTATATTTAAAAGCGTTACACGTTTTATATGATACGTTTGTGCACTATTATCCAAACGGTACAATGCCAAAGGATTTGGATATGCTTCAAGGCGTATGAGATACTTGAACTTGCGTGTTTTGCTTCCTCGCGCACTGTCCTCATCTGAAGATTGTGATGCAGAGTGGCATTTGTTACAAACCAGGGTGAATTTCTCAGTATTTTGGATTAAAACCGTTGAAGTATTTCCAGATTAGAGACACTCGTAGTTCCCCACAGTTGAACACCATAGGTCCACACTGGCTTCAAAATCACCTTGTACACAATAAGTTTGTTTTCCAGAGATAGTGAAGATCGCTGGTCTATGAGCCATTGTAGTTTGGAGAATGTCAGCCCTAGATGCTTTCTCTTCGAGAAGATGTGCTTAGTCCATGTTGGCAGTCTATCCAAATGAATTCCGAGATATTTGGAGCTTTGATTCCAGGGTACACCGTATGAACACCGTATAATGAAATAGAAGGACAAGTATCTCGACGAAATGTACAATCTAATTGAAGCAACAATTCTGATTGGACGTCATAAAGGTGAAGACGTACTACTCCCACGAATACCACTCATTCTGACCGACATGGCGATCGATTTCAAACAACTTCAATTTCCAATACGCCTTGTTTTCGCTATGACTGTCAATAAAGCGCAAGAACAATCTATGCAAGTGTGTGGTTTGATTTTAGAAAACGATTGCTTCTCTCATGTGCAATTATACGTCGCATATTTCAGAATCGGTAAACTGTCTGATATTTATGTTTTTGCAGAAGATGGAGAAACAAAATTACAATAAAAAATATTTTTTTAAACATATTTTTTTCTTCCTTTTCTTTCATTCCACATAGCCACGCAACGCAAGGCAGGGTATTGAATTGAATGCTGTGTTTTCTGGGTAAATCTATGTTCGCTACAATACCGTAATTTACTTTCCCATTCATTTCATATCAGACTGAGCCGCAGCGAAGCGTGGCCATGTTTAGCTAGTAAATAATATTAAATTAAGTCTCTTAGAGTGTACAAAGATAATTTATCTGTAAATATCGTTTTAGTATAAGAAAATTATAAAGTTTCAACCACAGCACGTCTACTTTAAATATATTTTATTTATTTCATCGTTTTAATACTTAATTATAAAACAACTGCTCCTGTTTGCAAAATTATTCATTGGTAATTAGAACAACGGATACTAGAAATTATTTATTTATTTATATATTTACAGATAAACCAAAAACAACTTAGGGTGCTTCACTGAAACTTCATACTAATTTCTGTTAAAATGAATAATGTATCTTAATGCGATTAAGAGCAATATATATATATATATATATATATATATATATATATATATATATATATATAATAACTTCGTGACCTTGGTATGATATGGTAAACCTAATCAGTAGGCGATTAAAGGTCTGTATATTACTTCAAAATATATGTATTTAAAAAACTCTACATGTTTCGGCTCTTGAAAAAGGCGTATATAGCCGAAACATGTAGAGTTTTTTAAATACATATATTTTGAAGTAATATACAGACCTTTAATCGCCTACTGATTAGGTTTACTATATATATATATATATATATATAATATATATATATAATAAGTATAATATATAATATATATAATATACAGTATGACTGAAGTTTCCTTTTAATTTTTTTGGGATATATTCCAAAAAATTCAACAAATGAAATAGTAAAATTTTTTTCTAATAAAAGTTGTCTAGTAACGCCAAAAAAAAATTATTTATAACAGCCCAATGTTTTCAAGTTTCACAGTACAAATTTCATACATAATAGGTCAGTAAACGATGAGTGGCCGTAACGATATTAAACTGTGTCAGGGTCAAGTTTAATATGTGAGACTGCAGTTTACTTGGAACATGTGTTAGAATGAAATGCCCGGTTTATTTGTATACTTAGTGACGTCAACCAAAACAATGCGTGCAATGTTTTATGCAATGTGTTAGATAAAGTATAAGTTCAACTGTATTTTTCGTAGTAATAAGACGTTAGTTTTACTTTATTGCTAGTTGAAAAATATTTTTGTATGAACATAAAATGGCATACCAATTTACCAATAGTGAGTTAGTTGATATTATTTTGATTTACGGTGAATGTCAACAGAATAGTCATGCAGCGCGTCGTAGATATACTGAATTATTTCCGAATCGACATTTGCCGTCGGCACCTACGTTTATAGCAGTTGTTCAATGGGCTCGCGATACCGGAGAATTACAACCTCGACGCCGAGATACTGGTCCAGGACGTGCTGAAAGCGTTTTAGCTGCTGAAGAAGAGATTTTGGAGGCAATAGAAAATGATCCAACGTTAAGCACGCGACACCTTGCTAATCGGTTTAACGTATCACAGTTTGTTGTTTGGCGAACCTTAAGAGAAGCTCAACTTTATCCTTTTCACTACCGACGAGTGCAAACATTAAACCCTCGTGATTATCCGGCTCGGGTACAATTTTGTGAATGGTTGCTTCAAAGAAATCGCGAGGACGAAAATTTTTTATTTAATATTCTCTTTACAGACGAAGCTACTTTTACACGTGAAGGGACTTATAATCTGCATAATCTGCATCAGTGGGCAATAGACAATCCTCGTGCGGTCCTTCGTGTGCATAATCAACAGCGATTTTCGCTAAATTTATGCGCAGGAATAATAGATAACTTTATCGTCGGCCCGTTTATTCTCCCTGCTCGTGTTAATGGCCAAACTTATTTAGAATTCTTACAACATAATTTACAACCGCTGTTAGAAGATGTCCCCCTTAATATTAGATATCGGATGTGGTTTCAACATGATGGTGCTCCGGCACATTTTACACACACTGTTCGTAGACATTTAAATACTGTGTATCAAGATCATTGGATTGGACGCGGCGGTACTATCGCATGGCCACCGCGTTCTCCTGACTTAAATCCGCTGGACTTTTTCTTCTGGGGCTATTTAAAACAACTGGTGTATGTGAATGAAATAGATACCATCGATGAACTGAAAAATCGTGTGAATGAAGCAAGTACTTTAATACGGGAGCAAAATGTCCTTCAACGTGTCAACGAAGCACTCATTCGACGTTTGGAGTTGTGTGTGCGAGTGGGTGGGGAAACTTCGAACACCTGTTGTAGACATGTAAAGTACGTATTAACTATCCTAAAAATATCGTTTTTGTTACTATTATTAATTTTTATTTTCATTTTAAATTTTTAAATTAAAAAATGTTATTGTTTTTAAGTTTGTTTTATGTTATTTAAGTTAACAAAAGGAAACTTCAGTCATACTGTATATATAAGCAATATATGGACACGAACAAACAAAGTGTTATGCAAACTTAATAAAAACTTATGTAATATTTAAGTATATTTTAATTTGCAATATAGAGAAAACTTTACAAAAAAGTAACATTGGCCAACCAAATTTTTTCAAGTGTGTTGAATCCAGAGATCGAATTGGTATTCATCACATCAAGTGTTTGTTCTAGAGAACATCTCAGGTTTTTGAAGGGTATAGTATTACAATGCATGTGTGCATAAAAAATGAAAGAATAAAAGTAAATGTAGAAATGTATTATGTTTTTTAAGAGGTAATAGATTCGAAATAAAAGGCTTACAAAGAACAAAAAATTACTGGAGAAATTTTCGCTTGGAAAACTTCTTAGAGCGTAGACATACTTAGACAGTCTCTCTGAATACTCCAACAGTATGCCATCATATGAGCGTCCCATCTGCCTTGGTATCGTTTTTCTATTACTTCAATCATCATCAAAATATGAAACTGTTCGTCTTGTTCATCGCCTATATTTTCAGAAAATATGTCAAGATAGCTTCCAGCTTCAAGATAGATTCAGAAAATGCAATTTTATGCTCATAGTGCAATTAACTCCATAAAAATTTTGAATCAATGTTTCAACAAGACATTTATTTATTTACTGTCCAACAGAATTACATATTCCAGTAACAGGACAAATATATATTACAATATGAGAAACACTAATGAAACAGAAACAGTAATAAAGTGTATATAATAACTCAACACAATTAAAATACATAATGAAAAAAAAATATTACAAATATAAACATAAGATGAAAACAAAGGAAAAAAGTTCTATGAAAACTACAACATAGCAATCTCAATGACTTTAGTAAGGTGCATAACATTTATATCGCATGTGTCAGAGATCTCATTGAAATTGCTACACATAGCGAAAATGGGAAATGCGTAAACTATGTCCGTTTTAGCCATGGGAAGAAAAAAGTAGTTCGCTGTCGTGAAAAAGCGCGAAGCACAAGTAAAGACAACTGCTAAATCTAAATATATGAATATATACGAAGATATACGAATATATACGAGGGAATACCAGAAAATAACGAGTCTGGTGCTGTAGTATAAAAATGACATTTATTTAGAAAACTTCAACAACTATCCTTCAAAGTACTCTCCATTCTCTACAATACATTTGTCCCATAGTTTTATCGACTTGTCACAAACACCTGAGAAACTATTTTTTGAGGGTCTATTTAGTATAACCATCACCACATTGTTGAGCTCTAAATTTGACTCAAATTTTCGACCTCTCAATTCCTTTTTGGCTTCAGGAAACAAATGAAGTCGCACGGAGCAAGGTTAGATGTGTAGGGAGGCTGAACCATAATTTTCACATCCAATTCTTCAAGTGTTTCTTGGCAAATTTCTAATCTGTGAGCCGGAGCATTGTCGTGATGCTTCAACCGATGTCTTTTTAAAGCGGCCCTTTTTTCTTTAATTTTGCCTTTAGGGTTCCTCGAAGTACATTACAATAGTACTCTCCAGTTGCTGTGTGTTCTCTAGGTACAACGTAATAATAAATAATGCCCCATTTCTCAAAAAAATTAAGTGTATCACTTTACCGGCGCTTTTCACAGTTTTCATCTTCTTGGACAGCCTGTCTGCTTCCATTGCATACTTTGAGACTTTAATTCAGGGACGTAATGATAAAACAAAGTCTCGTCACATATAACCATATTGTTTAAAAACTGTGGATTATGTTTCAGTTTCCTTTTCCACTGCCGACAAATTGTCACTTGATTGGCTTTTGTTAATCGGTCATTACTTTTGGAATTCATTTTGCCGCGCTCTTTCGGTACCCTAAACCTTAATGAATAATTTTTTGAGTTGAACCATAAGACAAATTAACAATGTCAAAAATTCGATATATGCCAATCCGACGATCATTTTGGAGCAAGTCGTTAATTTCTGCAATTTTTTAATCAATCCGTACAGTTGGTGGTCGCTCGCGTCAAGGCTCCTCTTTCACTGATTCGCAACCGTCTTTGGATTCCTTATGCCACTCAAACACTCCACATCGTGATAAACTATTATCTGAGTATGTAGTTTTTAATCATTTCAAAAGTTTCAATTGGAATTTTACCCAACCGTACACAAAATTCCATCGCATATCTACTCTCAATGGTGCTTTTCTGAAAACTTTTTTTTAAAAGCGGACGCAAGTCTAACAACTTCTGAAAAAATGTCTCTGCGGAAACATGTCCTAATATGCTGGATATTACTTGTGTAGCACATGGTCTCCACAGAATCTGTGAATATATCAGAGACACCTTTCCGGAAGTTGATAGACTTGCATCCGCTTTTAAAAAAGTTTTCAGAAAAGTACCATTGAGAGTAGCTCTTTTCAGGGAAGAACTTCAATCTTTAATCAATGCGGGACCTCTAGCATTGTATATATTTTGTCTCACTCTCACAATGTCCTTTGTAGTAAAGGTATCAATGCCTCTGTTGTTAATTTCGCTTCGAGTGAGTTTGAGAGGTTTTTCACAAATATCACCTACTACTTTGAAGTTATGGAGCTACTAACAAGTTTTCTGTTAAAAGCATCTAATGTTAACTTCTCGTGATTATGGTCCAAAACCGATTCCACTATTGTATCTTTTGTACTTTGAGTTTTTACAAAGGCCTTACACGTACGTTTGCTATACTGCCACCGTTTCACTGTATCTTTGACTAACATTTTTTGAAAGCTTAAAGTATAGCTATCAATCACTAACAAGGATTTTCCTTTTTTACTAGTACAAAATAATACTTCTAATTATGACGCGTTTTTTTATATTTTCAAGTATTTACTGAAATAACGCAAGGTAAAATAACAAATTCGACGGGAGAAACAACTAATAACTGATTACTTAATTTTACACTTTTATTCTCTTCTGATTACTTATAGAGATAATTACCCCTCCCTATACCCAGATGGGTATTGTTTTTTTACCTAACGAGGGTCGGGCATCAGCTTTGACCGAGACAATAGTTCTTAAATAGAATCTTCTGAGAAGTTATTGTTTGTGGATTTTCCAAATTTATTGTAAATCCTTAAAAGTTCGGCAAAACTGTAAAAATAACTTCAATTTTGCTTAAAAATCAAGTTTAGCTCGGGGATACAATTTCGTTGTACCCGGGATGCAATTTATGTATCAAACTCTCTGCGTGCCTATTCTGGGATGCAATTTCAACTGAGCGACGTAATGAGTAAGTAAACTCACAGTGGAGGTGCTTGTGTGTCATAACTTCACAATACCATAGAATTAAAAGTTGACGTGTAATAGAAAATTGGCGCAATTTTTGAAATCAGCGTACAAATTAACAAGTATGAGATTTTAGTCAGCATAAAAAATTATATTATTGACCAAAATAATGTATTTAGAAAAAAATACGCATATTATTTATACGAATTTTAAAGATACACTTCGTTGATTGATGAAGGAGATACTTGACACTTTTATAACGATAAGAAATAAGTACAAAGCTTCTAGTTTCAAAATTTTGTATTATAAATACACCAGGCGCGGCTCGTGAAGACGTACTGTTGGGGCATGTACAATGATGCGAGTGCTTCGTGTATTCTCGTGAACTAACTGTAGCGTTTTCTTAGTAAACACCGAAAACACACGAGGCACTCAAATTATTGACAAAAAAATGGTAGTGGAAACATTTTTACAATCTTAACTTAAAAAAAAATTTTTTAAATAAATGTAAGATTGTAAAAATATTTCCACCACTATTTTTCCCAATAATTTGTTATTTCCTATCGTTAAAGATAAACTAGTTTTACAGTCCATATAATAAGAAACGCAAGTCAATACCCCATAAACGGAAAGTGAATGAGAGGGTGGGACAGAGATATCTTCTAGTGAGTTTTATTCAATTATTCGTTGTATATAACGCAGCATGTTGAGGGTATGCTAAACGTTTGGAAGCAGTGTTTTTGTGTGAGGACCGTTATGGTCGTAAAAAGACAATTACGGCGGCAGCTAGATACTTACGCAAGTCGGAGGAAAACTTCGTCAGACCATGGGTAATGCGTTATAGTGTCGATAATCTTCCAGACGCGGGGAAAGCCGCGCTACGACAACGCGGCAAAGTAAGGATATTATTAATTTATTAAGAAAAAAACCGCAATTAACAATTTGTCAGACAATCCAAGCTAGCCAAAAAAAAACCATAAATATTAGCTTGATGACATTAATTAAAAGCAGATTTCGAGAACACGATATCGCTTATCGAAATACGATGTTTAAACCGTTGCTGTCCGATAAACATCTACGGGGGCGCGTAATTCGGGCACAAGAAAATTCCAGCAGAGATAGGTAAGACGTTGTGTTTACAGATGCATCATCGTTCTGAACCTGCTCACGTGAAAAGAAGGCATAGTTAACGAACAAAGAATGTATTGTAAAGCGTATTATAAAACACCATGTGAAGATGCATGTCTAGAGTTATTTTAACACGCGGAGTTTCCGAACTTCGAGCGTATTTTACGATATTTTAAACGCAAAACGAATGATGAAATTGTAATGTAATCAAAAAGGAGTTTCAGGAGGTCGGTAATAGTGTGACTTAAAGATAACAGTGTAGATAGGATCCTACAATAAGGCAGCGATTCAAAACACTGGTTGGGAGTAGGAGGGTGCAAATAGTATTACATCAATAGATTGGCCTTCGCAGTCCGCAAACGCCAACCTAACTGAAACTAACTTAGGGTTCTTATCCAGCAGAAACTTCACGGGAAGCTCATTGTCTCGCAATATAAAGAAGATATGCCCCATTACCTACAAATTATGCGGAAAATTTGGTGGGAAATTGGTGGGAAGTATGGTGACTAGACGCAATACTATTAGCGTACAGGAAATAGCAGAAGATTATGCTCTATAACAATATATCTATTCTTTTTCACTTCGTATATAATAAGAATGTTTAAATTAAATTTAAATTATATTTCTTCAAATATATTTCGAATTTAAATATATTAATTCAACTTAGTCATTTTCTGTATACTTCGTATTTGCAAATAGAAAGTCTTTCTTTTGTTATCGAACTACAACCGACCCTTGGACATCTACCTGACTGAGGACGGTCACCGAGTATCTAACGTTCGGTTACAATTCCTACAAAACATTTCGTTTTTAAACTTGAGTTATTTATTTAATTACATACTCTTTTTTATAATTATGTCATGTCGCATATCATTTTAAAGATTTTTTCATAAGAAATATTTTAATGATATTTATGTCATCGATATCGCCACTCTTAGCTCGCGCTTTTGATTAGTTCTTAATTCAAGACATCGTTAGCTTCGATTCTTCTCCACTTTAAGCCATAAAACAAAATCTTTTTTTAACAACGAGTGTTCTCTTCTACACAAGAGAACTCTCTTTCCAGCGCGTATTTTTGTGTATTATTTTTAATTACTTATTCAACGTTCCTTGTATATATTACTTTCATTTAATTTCTTTAAAATATATCAGCGCTCAATTTCTTTCATGTAAATATTAAATAAAAACTTTAAGGACAAAGTTATTATGTTTTATTTAGTTAATAAGTTGTAATATATTTATTTCAGCATTATTACACACGTCCTGGACCTTTGATGGTCATCATCACCACCATAATTATTCTCAGTATTATTAGGACGCTCCAGCTAGCCCGGAAAGAATCAACACAAGCCATAAGCGTCCATCTTGTATCAATTTGGCGTTCCCACGTGCTCAAATACAATACAACTTACACCCATCTAGCGTTCTTTTAACATTTTTTATTAGCCTTTAGTACTTAGTACTAAAGTACTTAAATTGTAATAATGTACTAATATTACAATTTTCTCCCAAACTTTGAAGATAAACTACTTGCATTTGTAAGAAATCCGTTTATCTTAATATGTTACTTCCAACGTTAGTTGATTTTTTTAAGTTCGTGTCTACATAATCGATCCCAACGTATGTTCTGTAACGGATACTTTTCAACACCTAACATTACCACTTCTAGAGTTCCGTAAGGCCTGGGACCAATTCATTTAATTATACCAATTTTTTTTTACCAATAACATAGCTGTTCTCACAAATCACCGATACAAATGAATGATTTCCTATATAGTCAACATATAGATTTGGTGTACAAATAACAATTTACCTTTGAATCCCTATAAATGGAAAATATTATCATTCACAAAGTAAATACATATTATTAATTTCAATTATCAACTTGGAGAAACAAATATAGCACGTGTTGAATTAATTAAAGAACTGGGCGTTGCCTTTGTTCCGAAACTCATATTTAGCAAGCATATCAACAATATATCTAAACAAGCTAAAAAGCTCTAGGACTTATTACCCGAAACTGTGGTCAACTTTCTAATGTAAATGTATTAAATTCCTTATACAGTACATTGGTGAGATCTTACTTGGAATATGCCAGCTTGATCTGGTATTCAATTTATTAACCACAGAAACGTCTATTAGAGTACGAGAAGTATTGATATATTCTTAGCTTACTATTGAAACAATTTAAAGTTGGGGCTTAGTTGGGGATAGTTTTCTCTTAAATTAATACACTTAATACAGCGATCCTGCAATGCCTTTTACCCTTCTAAAGAGATTCTTCTGGGTCTACAAATCAGCCCTCCACAGCTTCTATTACATCTTTGTTACATAAAAATGACGTCCTTCTAAACTTTTTTTTTCATTCGAGGGAAAAGATAATAGTCTGAGGGGGCTAAATCTGGGGAATAGGACGGGTACTCCAGTAATTCGAACCCTAGATCCAGAATTGTATTCCTGGTAACGCGCGATTTATGTGCAGGGGCACTCTCCTGCAAAAACAACACACCTTTCGCTAACATGCCACGTCTTGTTTCCTTAATTTTTTCTCTCAGCTGGATTAGTAATTTAGAATATGAATCTCCAATGATGGTCTGACGCGTTTTAGGTAATCGATCATAATTATTCCACAGATATCCCAAAGAACTGAAGCAAGAACTTTTACAGCGGATTTTTGGACTCGAAACTTCTTAGGCCTTGGAGAATCATCATGCTTCCACGCCATCGATTGCTGTTTTGTTTCTGGATTGTTAAAATGGACCCATGTTTCATCCATAGTCACAAGACGGTTCCAAAAATATGGGTCTCCTTCAAAACGGGCACAGATTGATCGTGATGCTTTCATTCTTTCTCGTTTATGCCTGGCGTTCAAGGATTTAGGAACCCATTTTACAGAAATTTTTTTCATAACTAAATTGACGTGAACTATACGATGGACGCGTTCATATGAAATATTTAGTGCCTCAGTTATATGTTTCAGCTCTATTCGACGATAATGAACTGCATCAATATTTTCAGGGGTGGACACCGAAATTGGTCGCTTCTCATCTTCAACAGAAATTTTTCCTCTTTTGAATAACGCAATTCAATTTTTGACAGACGCATATGATGGGCATTGATCTCCAAGTGTGTTAAGTATATTTTCGTAATTTTCTTAACACTTAACCCCTTCAAATACAAGTATTTGATGATGCCTCGACACTCCACTTTGTCGATTTTCACGTTTGCATTCGACATAGTTTCTTTCAAAATTTACTGCACGGCAATACTTCAACTTCTTGACGTAAGATTTTACAGTGAGACTTTTAAAATGTCATTATTTCTTGCTATTATAACAAGATTTTGCCTCGTAAGTTTAGAAACAATTAGTGAAATAGTTATGGTTTAAAGCGAATGGTATTACCCCACAGGGGGGTTTAGTCACACCTTACTCCATTCTCGTTTTGATCTGCCTCTCCTTTAAACGTTTGGTCGCCAGCTTTAACGTCCTTCATAGGTTCTTCACAATGAAGTTGACTATTCAACTCTATTATCTTTCTTTATTTTTCTTATTCCATAGTTCTTCACTCGTCCTTCTTTTTACTTTCTATTTTCCATTTCCGTTAATCAAATCTTTTGCCTACATTACGGGCAACAGCTACAATTAGGGTTCTTCAAATGTAGTTATCCGTCTTCATTTACAAACGTCTTCTTTGTAATAGGTGCAATAAATATTCGCTGTAGTCTAGTGAAGTTAACTAACTGCTGAATATTATTGTTTTTTTATTTTTTCTTTTTCCTTTTCTTATATTTAGGAGAATTTAGTGATGCATAAGGATTTTAAGTATTATTAAGATATTAGTATATTAATTATATATATTATTATTTATTCACTTTTATTTGTTTTTATGTGTTCGACTTACAATTTTATTTTGGTTTATTTCATAATTTCTCTTTCTTTCATGAGTTTGTTACTATCCTGTAAATGGAATTGCAATATTCTGTTAGGTAAAATAAGATAAAATAAACAAGTAAAAAATAAATATACACTGCATCGTATTTGTCAGTTCATTCGAGTTAATTTATTCGATTCAAATTTCTATGTAAAATAAGTAGAGCGAAACGAAAGCTCCTGAAGTACTTGAGTTTTAAACTAGATAGAAGTTATCCTGAGAGAAATATTGAGTATACCGGTCTCTTAGAAATGCATGGATTTAAAGGTTTGGATAAGCGTCGTCACAAACACAGTGACTTATTTTCTCAACCTTGCAGACGCAATATAGAGACACCAGACTTTGTATCTAAACTTAATTTGTTCGTTCCACGTATGGCTCCTATAACTGTTAACATCTTTAGTCTTCTCCAAAGGGCACCAGTGTTTCTTTGTAACCGTAGCGTAGATAGATTCTGAGACTTATTTACTCATTGTATTGTGTTACAGATGTACGTGTGTAACATATATGTATTATTTAATTCTGTGTTTGATCGTTCCCTTTAATGTCCTCTTCAATTTGTATCCATTATTATTAAATACAAAATTACATAATTCATTAATATATAATTTCAAAATTGTTTCGCAAAATACCAGACTATTTTTGTAGGAACTTAGATATTTAAATTTACTATATCCAATAAACACATGGAGTTTTACAAAGGAATTTTTAATAATATAAAATATTATTAAAAATCTGGTGTGAAGAACACAAATACATATAATAATATTATTTATTAATTAATTAATTCATAATATTTTATATTATTAAAAATACCTTTGTATTATACAAAACTGGTGGGGTTTACCTACTCATGAATGTTTCAATTATTCTGATACATGTAGTTTTAATCATAATTTTAAAGCTTATCTCTTATTTTTATTGAACTTATGGTTCCCCCAAAAAGTTCCGATGCTTCGTTTAAATATTTGAAGAAATATTATCGTTGAAAAGAATCCATTTATTCCAAACAAAATTAGGTACACTTGCGGCCAATAACATAGTTTCTATTATGATTAATTTAGATTACATATCATATTATTAATATAAGTCATCTACTTGGAGATTATCTCTGTATTGAAATAAAGATTGTGGCAATGAAATACGAGGGCCGATTGATATATAAAATCTTCAAGAACGCTATTGTGTGAGTAATGGAGACAGAAACAACATCTAACCTGTATACGATAATTTTAAGTATCTCGCCTTAGCATGGAATGTTCCTATGTACCGTCGTCGAGTAACAGTGTCATTTATCAAAAGTTATTTTAAGCTAAGTTTAGAATAACCAATGAACAGATGCCAATTGCTTGGTTCATGCTTCTATCCTAATGCGCCAAAAAAGTTATCAAGATCCGTGCAGTATATCAGTCTATTTTTGAGCAAAACAATGTGTAAGTTCTTTTTCTCAATTATACTCGTATATACGTCACCTTCGAGGAGGTTTCATCCTTTTAATAGAAGTTTTAACTGAGATTTTGATAGTTTTAAATCTCGAACTAAATCATTCAGTTCGGCCTGTGAAATTGGATGTAGTTCTATTGAATATTCTGGTGCTTAAAATACTAGATCATGGTCGATTTTCTACGCAAATTTTATATCATCAGTTGGACCACCATTCGGGTTGCTCTTCGTCCAAACTCCAAGAATCTGGTGGTTTTGGGATAGTAAGTTCTTCACTATGTTCGACAAGGGGTAAAGTTTGACGGTAAATTGGGAGACTGCATAGTATGTGTTAAGGAAGCTTTCTGTTTTGAAAACCCTGCTATTGAAATAAAACACGCAAATGACATTTTTAATTTTGTTGTGAACAGCGAACTGTTCGATATACGGAGGTAGGTATGTAAAGGATTTTCTGAAGATGACTATAGGATTTTAATTGATTATGATTATAGCATTAAAGTATTTATTTTGCTTCAGGTGAAACTGCATATACGCTAATGTGTATCCTATACAAATCAAACAATGGCGTCGCTTTCTGAAGAACAGCATATTGAAATCATAAAAATTCATTACGCAAACGGTCGATCGATAAAACAAACCCATCGTAGAATTCGTAGTCTTTTTGGGGCTTTCAATCGTCCTACTGAACTAGCAATTAGAAATTTAGTTAAAAAATTTGAAGAGACTGGATCTGTTCAAGACAAACCTCATTTAGACAGACCAAAAAGTGCACGTTCTGCCGAAAATATCTCCACTGTACGAGAGAGTATCGCAAATGACCCATCAACATCAATTCCACGACGCTCTCAAGAATTAGGCATTACTCCAACCAGTTTACGTAAGGATTTGCAGTTACATGCATTCAAAATTCAGTTAACGCAAGAACTCAAGTAGACGGACATTCGACAACGCAGAAATTTTGTTAGTTGGATCTTAGAACAAACAGCAACAGATCCACATTTTGCGCTAAAATAATTTTTAGCGATGAGGCATATTTCACATTAAATGGGACAGGGAATAAACAAAACTGTGTATTTGGGAGAATAAAGTTCTCGAACTATTCATGAGGGATCACTTTATGCGCAAAAATGTACGGTTTGGTGTGGTTTATGGTCTGAAGGATTAATCGGCCCATTTTTCTTTGGGGACGATCACGGCAACGCTGTTACGGTAAATGCGGAACGTTATAATACAATGACATTCATAATGTTCCATCTACTTCAAAAGATGCCGTAGAAGTTATTTAAAAGGAAGCAGTGATTGATTCAAGTAATATCGTGCGTTCAAAAAAAAAAGCCTCAGAGCTAGCCATGAAATTTTTAGGTATGTCGTAACTTAACAGCACGGTTCTGAATTGTCAAATAACACGAAATTTTCTTTATTCATGACAGGAAGATTATAACCTAGCAATTAACCTTACAATTTTCTAACCTTGCAATTTTCTAAAGTCGTCTGTCATTTAGGTGTAACTGTCATTTAAGAAATTCATATTAGTAAAGTTACGACATGCTTTTTGATGTTAGTTGGAAATCATGGCTCACTAGAGGCACTTTTTTTTGAACGTACGATATAGTTGTAACAATAGTATGTGCCTTTGTTTCAATATTAAGAAGGAAACTACTATGTTGACCGGTAACTACTGGGTAGTTCTTTATTATTTTTAGTAAATTCACAATATGTATATCATTTGTAAAGCTTTAATGCTACGCTATTAACAAATATAAGTTTAATGTATAAATTCTTTTGTCGCAGGCTGGATTTTTGAAGCCGCACATCTAAGACCAAAAGAAGAAACTTTTTATAAGGAAATTTTTTCTTTAAAGAAAAAATATAACCAATGTGTAAAAATATAGCTATTTTTTTATATTTATCACCCACTTATACATAAAACAAAGAAGAAATTCATTATTTATTACTATTTAATCTACGTATATTTACAACTAATTTTTATTCTTCTTTTTGTAGGTATAAAAATTTGTATGTCTAAAAATAAAATGCATTATTTAATCTAGCCAGATTTATCATTCTATTTTTATACTTAAAATATAAAAATTTAATAAATTTTTATACGAAAAATTCAAAATATAAGTTAAGGTAGGTTAGTTCTATTTTAGTTCGAATCCATGGATTCGAGATGTGGTTAAACGCTATCTCAATTCGGAACCAGTAAATTTACAGAGTAGCATAACCTCAGCGGTGGCCAGCATCTTTACTCCTTTCCCCGTATCGGTCCCTATACGTTCAGTATGGTATACGATGTTTTCACTTAATTTTTCAAAATTTGAAATCAACAAAATCTTCTTCAATAATATATTTTAACATACCTACTATGGATTTACATATTGCTATGAATAGTGAGTTCGTAGTTGAGATGTACCACTATTCACAACAACTCTGTCCAGATTAAATACTCAGTCGGTTACTTGCTTTAAATGGGACTACTTTCCTCTCCGGGTTTTCAATGGAAAACGTGGAAAACACAATAATGTTAGTTAACTGTACTTATATTGGACGCCACTCAAAACTTGTTTGAGAAAATATTTAATAAAGTCTTTGAGTTATTTAAAATAGCACAAAAGAAAAAAAAAGGTAGAATTCAAATACACAATGAAATTAAATGAAATTTTATTACAATGATAAAAAAAAATGTCTTTATAAAATATAAAGACCAATATTGCATGAATAAACAATATTGTTAAGGCAAAAAATATTATATGAAAAATGACTGGACATATAATAAAAAACCCTTAGTTACTCCGATCAAAATTAAACCTTATAAATGGCAAAGAAATATTCAAATTTTCACCCACACTAATCAACTCAAAAGTAAACAGATAAAACTGTCAAACCGATATCTTTAACACCTGCGCGATACCACAAGTATAAAAACCCCAACCTTGAATATAATAATATAATAATAATATAATACGTTCTAGAATTTAACGTTATAAAAAATTACTAGAAACGATGAAAATATCTTTGTCATCTATATTAACTAATATTAAAATATAGAAATTCATACAATTAATTATACAATAATAAAATGCATACAAATACAATATGATATAATATAAAATTCAACTTACGAAAAATATATTTTTTCTATAACCTTGAGAACACGTTTAAGTAAGAGATTAATTAAATCAAAATTACGAGGTATTCAAACTCGTATAAATTCGGTAATGAATTAAGCAAGTACAAACACTATGAATTCAAAAACAAAAACCGAATTTAATTGAAATAATAGATAAAAAGTTTATCTACAAATATGCAACACTCTTACTCGGGTATCTAGACGTGTCTGTCGGATACATGCGGCACGCATCCAAACATAAAAAATACAGTTATAAAGTATATTGCCCAGCAAGTCCAAACGGCTTCCAGGAACTGCGCTAATCAAAACTTAATAATTCAAAAATAAATTAAAATAACATCAGAGTTCATACAATAAATTCACACATTATACAGAGTCATCATAAAATTATAATTTTCACTAAATGTTGCGGGGAAAAATCCACTGCAATATGTTTATACGAGGGATGCCTTTTATATTTCGAGTATAGGCGATCCTGGTGCTGCCATCTGACAACCGGTATCTCTATTGTAAAGCTCGATATTTTTGACGTACAGGTGCTATTTGTGTTGTTTACAATGACTGAAAAAATTCATCTCGGCCTACAAATGGAATTAACTCGTAAACATTTCCGTGCGATTATTTTTTACAACTTTCGACGTAGATTATCACAACAGTGCATCGATGTTCTTAATTCGACTTTTGGCGATGAATCATCATAAAAAACCAGCGTATATCGGTGGTATACTGAATTCAATCGTGGCCGTGCTTCGTTCACAGACGAATTTCATAAAGGTCGTTCAAAATCGGTTGTTGTTCCAAAAAACATTGCTGCTGTCGGCATTAGTGGAACCAGCAAACATTCAATTTTGCATGAATATTCGATTGTCAAAAAAATTTGTTCGCGTTGGATCCCACATAATTTGACAATAACTCAAATAAGAGCTCGATTGGTCGAAAGAAATGCAAAAAAAATACGATCGGGGTGCTTCAAAACATGTCTGTCACATCATCAACAGGTGGCGAATCATGAATCTACGCGTGTGAGCCCGAAAGTAAACAGCAGTCGACTGTATGGATCTTTCAGTAGGAGCCAAACAGTCGCTTGTTTCTTCGGAAAAACTGGACATGTGGAAACTGTATCTTTAGCGAAACGTCGGGCGGGAATTTTGAATGGTACACAAGTATTTGCTTGCCAGAAGTATTCGGAAAAATAAGGGAAACCAACCGTCAAAGACGGATCATTCTAAACCAGAACGATGCGAGCTGTCACACATCGGCTCAAACATGAGAGTTTATGACAACTGGAAAAGTGGAATTGATGGGTCGTCCGCCGTACAGCCCTGATTTGGCACCAAATGACTTCTTTCTATTCCCGCAAATCAAAAATAAATTACGAGGTCAACGTTTTTCGACGCCCGAAGAAGCGATTGATGCTTTCAAAATACATATTTTGGAGCTACCGCAATCGAAGCGGAAAAGTGCTTCGAAAATTGATTCAAGCGCATGCAAAATTGTCCTTAACGAAGAATATTTTGAAAAACAATGAAGCCCTGTATGATGATTAACTTTAGTTTCTGTTCTTTATTCCCGAAATATCCCACGTACATAAATTAATTCTAAGCTAAGTACCTACCTAAAAGCAATGGCCAAATTTAAATTTTCTTCATCGCAATCCTCACCAATACTTCGGCTTACACATTTTGAAGATTCTTGGGTTTCTTTAAGTTTCTTTAGTACATACGTTAACAACATATTGTTTTAAATCCCTGAAATTTTCTTTGTCAATATTCTCCCTTCCAAACTGCGGAATCGTGCACAAATTATTAATATAATTTCCAATTCCTCTGCAACGTTCTGACATATTTTTTGAGTATCAGGTACTTTGACGTTATTTTTTAAGTTATAATCGGATATGCAAATTTCCGTTCGATATTTGAATGCCCTCGTTCCATGAGCCGGTGAGGTTACCTTCGAGAACATGACCGAAATTAAGAGTGAGAGTACCTTTACCAACTAAAATTCCCGTTCGTTTGAAATCAGCCTCGTAAAACGTTCCATCTTCGAGAATCATTAAACCATTGCCCTAAAAATTAAGACTTAAGACATAATTTACCTCGATTTTGATAATAGAGGGTGATCCACTTCCAATTCGATTGGCTATACTGTAAATGTTAGTTTTAAACAACACATTTACGAAATGGATCCCTTAACCACCGCTAAATGCGTTTCTTTAGTTCGTCTGAACATTTTCTTAACAGGAAATGTAAACGAGTCCTAAAATAAATAGCGACAACTTTTTGAAGTATATCATGGCATATGAGAAGACATTGGTAGAATTAATATTTATAAATGCCAATGTTAAACACTTTAGTATTAATCTTTCATTTATTAATTGATTAGATTCTTTTCTGAATATATGATTGGTGCTTGAGGAAGTAAAAATAATCTCGTACCTTTTCCTGATCCCTCGGAACAATAAACAGCAGAACAAAACGTCATTTTTGTTAAGAATTATCCTCGCTTTCATGCTCCTATATTAGGCGGATGAAGTAAAAATGGCCGCCACGCTGGCATTTTTCGCCTCTCAAAGGGTGTGTTACTCTGTAAATCTACTGGCTCTGGGCCAATTATTTATCATTAAGTTATATTATCTTCTTGGGGATTTCTAAGGTGCAAATATATCAGAGATCATTTCTTAAACAAATTCATTGTGTCAAAAAGTAATCAAATTAATTTTTTTCTAGTTAATCGGGTGTAAAAAATTTAAATTAAAAACTATTTATCCTTTTTTTATTTTTTTATTTTTTTGTACATGAAAAAATATGTATGTATTTAATTATCTTTCATCAATGAGTGTTTCTGATGTGTACGTGACGTGTAATATGATTAATATGGTCGACTGCGCGCATATTTCGAGACGCATGACGTAGTTTACTGAACAGTACAGGTGACCTACAATGAGGCGAAGCACATTTTCAAATATACAGAACTGTTATATTGGTCCCATGAATGAAAATTCGTCGAATGCAACAGAAAATGACCGAGAAAGGACAACCTTAAGTTCTTGAAAGTATTTTTCAAAATACCATTAATTTAAATGTATAAACATTTTTGGGGTTTTGTTCTATTTTAAATATTAATTTTTGCTATTCTATTAAAATTGTAAGGTGAATAATACACCCTGATTTGTTTATACAGGGTTAGGCAAATGTATGGACCAATTCGCATATCTTAGATACGGCTACTTAGATTTTAATGAAATTTTGCACATTTAAGTTAATGCAAATAGGGAATTCGAAGAGCATATTTATTTTCAAATCAGATTTTCGGTTTAGTCGAAAACGATGTTAACTTTTTTTATTTTAAATTAAACACGCTATATATTTTTACGAATCTCAATAGAGCTCTGCTCTGGGAGTTCAGCAATAATAAGGTTTGGCACCGTTTTGGTCAACAACGACAGAGATATTTAATTAAATCTAATAATGCAAATTATATTGATAACAAGAAAAATGAACACAAAAAATATAAATAAAATCAATATCAGTTATGAAAATAATGACCGTTCACTTGACAAGTCTGTGAACAAATTCTTGAATGACATTTTCCAAAGCGTCCTCACGAATTAACTGCACTTCCTCAATTATTATCTGCCGTAATTCGTCCAGATTATGCGGTCGTCTAGTATATATCACAGATTTTAAATGACCCTAAAGAAAAAAATCTAGGAGATTTAAAACTGAAAACCGCGCGAGGCATTCAATGAATCCTCTATGCCCAATATCGGTACAAACATTAATTTCTGCAGATGTTGTGTATGCGTTTCCACATCCATTGAGGGTTATCTATTGACCAATATTGACAATTATGGCGACTAACAGTACTATTCAAACAAAACGCAGCCTCGTCGGAAAACAGAAAATTGTATGTACAATATTGGTCATTTTTGCAAATCTACATCGCTCTTTCGCAACATTCAATTCTGTGATCATAATCCCCATCCAATAATGCTTGCACTAAATGTGGTTTATACGGATGATATTTTTCGTTCTTCAATATTCTGGCTATTGACTAGCAACTTATATCATAGTTTAGTGCGAGGGATGTAGTAGAAGTTTGTGCGAGCCATTCAATGAATCCTCTATGACCAATATCGGTCCAAACATTTAATTTCTGCAGATGTTGTGTATGCGTTTCCACATCCATTGAGGGTTATCTATTGACCAATATTGACAATTATGGCGACTAACAGTACTATTCAAACAAAACGTAGCCTCGTCGCAAAAACAGCAAATTGTTTGTACAATATTAGTCATTTTTGCAAATCTACATCGCTCTTTCGCAAAATCCAATTCTGTGATCATAATCCCCATCCAATAATTCTTGCACTAAATGTGGTTTATACGGATGATATTTTTCGTTCTTAAATATTCTGGCTACTGGTCGGCAACTTATACCATAGTTTAGTACGAGGATGTTGTAGAAGTTTGTTGTAATCCTTCTAATGCTATAGCAGTATCTTGAGAAATAACTATTTTTGGTCGTCCGCTTTTCGGTAAATTTCTAACATTTCTGGTCAAGTTATACCTTTTCATAGCTTTACCAATGACAGTTCGTGATAATGGATGCCGATCTTGATGCAAATTGTCAAATAAATCGCGTACTTCTTCACGAGTTCGGACACGGTCAACAAAACCAAGCATCATCAGAATTTCAATACGTTCTTTTTCAATTATTAATATTTTGACGTCTTACTAAGTTAACTCTGACAGTTTAAATCAAGTACTGAATTTTAATTCCATGACTTACTAAACATAAACATAATTTTAAAATATCAGTTTTAATTAAATATCTCTGTCGTTGTTGAACAAAAGGGTAACAAACCTTATTATTGCTGCATTTTCAGAGCAGAATTCTATTGAAATTCGTTAAAATATACAGGGTATTTCATTTAAAATAAAACAGTTAATATAGTTTCCGGCTAAACCGGAAGTCTGATTTGGATATAAATACACAGTAATACCCGCTTTACGCGAGGGATACGTTCGGCAAAAAATCGCGTTCAGTGAAACTGGGGTATATCGGAGTTTACGATTAAACATAGTCAAAAGTTAATACAAAAAAATACAAATCATTTGAATCAATCACTTTAATTCTAAGAACACTTTATACAGTATTACATGTTTTTTTTACGGAAAAATACATCTATTGTCGTTTCTTTCACGTTCTTGTAAAATACGTTCATAACACCCAACGCTGTTTTTAATTGTTTGACACACGGTCATCATCACTGTCTATGCTCTGCAATATGACCAAACCTGAATACATTTTTGAAAGAGCATATCGTATTCCGCTTGAATATAAAACTCTATCTTCTACTTATTCTTCCTCATCGTTGATGGGATTATTCTGTAACACGATCAGATCTTCATTGCTGAGAGGTTCGTCGTGCGTTGCTACAAGTTGTTCGAGATCTTCTACCGCGACATCTTCAAGTTCAGACCCCTCAATCATTGCAGCAATGTCTTCAAGCACTTGTCTCTGCATCTGGACAATTCTTCTAGGTGCTTCCACTACATCTGGCCAAAGATTACGCCACCCCCCGTTCATACAACTCTTTTAATTTCGTTCCAAGCCTTGTCTATGTTGTGAATAGCCTTCATTAGGTTGTATGACTTCCACCACTCTCGCATAGACTGTCTTCTTTCCCCGTCAGTTTTATGAGTTAGTTAGCTAAAAGTGCGGCGATGGCAATAAGCTTTGAAGTTTGCTATTGCTCGCTGGTCCATAGGTTGTAATATTGACGTAGTGTTTGATGGAAGGAACTTCACGTACACTTTTAAGTCTCTCGGCGTATCAAGTGAGGTTGAATGTCCTGGGGCATTATCTAAGAGTAATATAACTTTACGTTCAAGCCCATTTCTGTCACAGTAGGATTTGACTGACGGGCAAAAACTATTAGAATACCAATCTTGAAAAACTTCCCGTGTAATCCACGCCTTTCTGTTGGACCGCCACACGACTGGTAGGCTTGGCTTGTGTACCTCGCATTGCACGGGATGTTTCTGAATGGTACGCCAGTAAAGGTTTCAGATTGAAATCACCAGTGGTATTACCACCCAGCAGAAGTTTTAGTCGACCATTCGCAGCTTTGAAACCGCTGGCTTGACGTTCCTCTTTAGAAATGAGTGTTCGAGATGGCATTCTTTTCCAGTAAAGCCCGGTCTCATCAATATTGAAGATGAGACAAACAGGAATTTTTTCTCGTGCTACGAACTCTTGAAACTTGTCTGGAAACTCAGCTGCAGCTTGAGTGTCCGTGCTGGTGGCCTCACCTGTTATGTGGATATTGTGAAGATTAGAACGCTGCTTGAACCGATGAAACCAGCCTCTGCTGGCAGCAAAAGTCGGAATAGAACTCTCTTCACCTTCTTCTGTCTTTAGCATCTCATACAAAGATTTTGCTTTTGTGCATATGAGATCTTGACTCAGTGGTGTGTTCTTCTTATAAGTTTTGTTGCACTTATAGGTGTTGAACTTTCGCTGGAAAGTTTAATTTTTATCCCGATTTTTAAAAATCGTTCTCACAGTCGATTCTGAGAGTCCAAAATCTCTGCCAATAATTGCTGCTTTGCCTCCATTTTCCATTCTTCGTAATGCCTTCATCTTCAATTCCAAAGTTACGCTTTTACGCTCTTTTTTCTTCATAGGCGGCATTTTTAACGTAGCGTTAAACGTTACACCAAACGTTGAAACACGACTGCCAGGCGAGATAAAAATATGGAACAAACGAAACAAATGAGGGAATCCCCATATAACAAAGTCGTAGGATGGGGAATCCTCAATTCTTCAATCAGAATGGTCAGAGAAAGCGGGCATTCCCGCGGCCAAAGAGAAGTCAACGACTACATTATGTACATACATACATATTCTTAAGTAAGCAATTCGCGTAATACGAGGCATTTTAACGCGAAATTTGAAATTCGCGTTAAAGCGAAACCGCGCATAACGGGGTCGCGTAAAGCGGAGTAATACTGTATACTCATCGAATCCCTGATTTGCACTTAATTAATTGTGTCTTATTAAAATATAAAGTAACCATATCAAAGATATTCGAATGGATTCATACATTTGCCTAACTTACATCGAATTCAATATTTTTGTCCTTCAACAGCTATTATATCTTATTGAAATAGTAAACGATTTAAAATAATCTATAACTATGGTTATTATTAGATGTAATTCCTTTGCAATATAATTATGCTAATACGTTGATATATAAACATGAATAGATAGAAATTTCACCTTTAATTACGTTTTTATTATTGTTAATATTTTAACGTAATTGGTGCATGAAATTGACCTAGTAGTTAGGTTTTTTATTTATTTTATTTTACTTAGTTATTATTTACCCCGTTTCCTATTTCTAGGACAAAAGTTATTAAAATAATGCACTATTATACATAAGCAGTTCAAGCATAATCAAGTATTACAATGTATATACAAATTCATGAAATTATTTCTTTCAAATTAGATTCAAATGCACAAGGGTGAAAGTAAATATAAAAAAGGAACAGTAATAGTTAATACAGTTGAATTGACTGGGTTTTTACTTAATGAAGATCCATAATTTAAAATAGGAATACAAGTAATAGTTAAAAATTTAACTTTTCAAATATGTGATCGTAAAACGAGAATTCTTTCGGCAACGCAGTGACAGTCGAAGTAATCTAATTATTTAAAGAATCTCAAACAAGTTTTTTGGGTCTTTGGTACTTCAAAGTAATTCTACGAAGCACAAAATATTCCCATGATACATCTAATTAAAAACGGAAAATAATAGCAGAACAGCGAAACTAGAAAGTAAAAAAGGAAAGAAGTTCTGGATTAAGGAAGAGAGAAGATTCCAATACCGCAAACGAGATGTCTAGAACGTTTATCTTAACGTAATCCAGTCATTAATCTATAGTTAACTAAATAATTAATAAGAAGTATGTTAGACAAAAAGAGAAGATTGATGTATAAAAAATTAAATAAACTTCATAAAAACCTAACACAAACTTCGAACTGCATATTCTATAAAAGTTTCAAAATTTAACAAGTAATTTGAGTTCAGTGGTAATAATAGTATATTAAAAAACAAGTTTCATAAGGCACATTTCAAAGCACGAATTCAACGCTAAGAAATAAGTAATTAAACTTCTAGTTTCAAAAATTCCTTTATTGTAAATACCACTACAATATTGTTTCGCCATACAATGGCTTCATCAGGTGGATGAAATACTGACAGCACGAATTCAAGTTTAAAAAACGAGTTTTTTAATGAATAAATACTTTAATGTCTTACGAAACGTGTTTCTATGCTAGTTTTTACAATTAGCTTTGTTAATGTTTTTCTAAAGAGAAAATAAGAAATTAGATAATTTAGGGAAATTTAATGACAGATGGTAACGTCCGCATATGTTTAGAATAAAAATCAAATTTTTTAATTTAGTTGAAAGTATTTGAATTAGGTTGACTTAATTTAACTTGACATTTCACTCTTCGTAATAAAATATTATGAAAAAAACTTAAAAACTTATTAAGAAAAGGTTTTAATTATAACATAAAACTAGATACAAATAAAACCTCTTCAGAATACTTGGCGAAAATGAGGTATTACAATATATGGGTCATGTTGTAAATGCCATCTTTACAAAAACTTTTCTAAAATAGCATTAATTTAGCCTTTAACCATTATAACTAACACAATTTTTAATATTATACTCACATCACGAATACAAAGTTGATGTATTGAGCTCTGAGAAGAACTATTAATCCAAAAAATAAGGTGAAATATAACAAGAACAATTCCTAAACCCGACGCTAATGTCAACAGCTGATAGTAATTGACTTAGATGAAGTAAATACTGCGAATGCGGTAACCTATGAAAGTGAAATTCTCTAAATTGCGAAAAATAACTGGTCAGGTGGGTAACAATCATTTTCTCTCGCACAATATATTTATATTTGATTCTTTTGATTGTAGAGTAATAAATATAAGAAACTTATTTTCTCATTCAGATTTTCAACGAGAATCAAGCTTGAAAAGATCTCTATACCCGTATTTTCCTGGACAAGTAAAAATACCAGAAGAACTTGGTGTATAGTATTTTTGGGATAAGAGATCAATCACGTTATCAATATGCGCCGCACAACGTGGCGAGTTTTCTAAAGAGCGAGTGCGGCAAAAGGCCTTATGAAACGAGTTTTTTATACTATTTTTTCTATTTTGCGTTTTTTTACATTAATAAATTGCTTAAACTGGAATTATTTAATTTGAAAGTTCAGAGTTTAATTTTTATATAAAGCATGTAGTTGGTCACATTGATACTTGACATTTTCAAATTTAAATCTTGCTATCCGCGAAGTATATTATGTTACATATTATATACTAATTTTCGTAAACATTACTTGATACTTCATTTAAAAATATAAACATGAGTGACATAGAAACGTATATATGTGTTGTCAATTGTATACAACATACGCTGTTTGTATAAAATACGGACATATATCATATCTGTCAAATGTACATAAATTTTTAAAATCAAATGACAGCAATGATATTTATTTCTGTATTCGAACAACGCCAACATTGAAAAATGAAAAAAAGCGTATCGAAATGAAGCTCATTTCGATACTGTTTTGGGTTTCATAATGAGTTCATTTCGAACGCAAAATAGAAAATAGTATATTAAAAAACGAGTTTCATAAGGCACCATTTTGCCGCACGAGATCAGTTTAGAAAACGAGCCGCTTGCGGCGAGTTTTCTAAAGAGGGAGTGCGGCAAAAGGCCTTATGAAACGAGTTTTTTATTTTTTTTTTTTTATTTTGCGTTTTTTACATTAATAAATTGCTTAAATTGGAATTATTTAATTTGAAAGTTCAGAGTTTAATTTTTATATAAAGCATGCAGTTGGTCACATTGATACTTGACATTTTCAAATTTAAATGTTGCTATCCGCGAAGTATATTATATTACATATTATTTACTAATTTTCGTTAACATTACTTGATACTTCATTTAAAAATATAAACATGAGGGACATAGAAACATATATATGTTGTTGTCAATTGTATACAAAATACGTTGTTTGTGTAAAATACGGACATATATCATATATGTCAAATGTACATAAATTCTTAAAATCAAATGACAGCAATGCTATTTATTTATGTATTCGAATAACGCCAACATTGAAAAATGAAAAAAAGCGTATCGAAATGGAGCTCATTTCGATACTGTTTTGGGTTTCATAATGAGTTCATTTCGAACGCAAAATAGAAAATAGTATATTAAAAAACGAGTTTCATAAGGCACCATTTTGCCGCACGAGATCAGTTTAGAAAACGAGCCGCTTGCGGCGAGTTTTCTAAAGAGCGAGTGCGGCAAAAGGCCTTATGAAACGAGTTTTTTATACTATTTTTTCTATTTTGCGTTTTTTACATTAATAAATTGCTTAAATTGGAATTATTTAATTTGAAAGTTCAGAGTTTAATTTTTATATAAAGCATGCAGTTGGTCACATTGATACTTGACATTTTCAAATTTAAATCTTGCTATCCGCGAAGTATATTATATTACATATTATTTGTTAATTTTCGTTAACATTACTTGATATTTCATTTAAAAATATAAACATGAGTGACATAGAAACATATATATGTTGTTGTCAATTGTATACAACATACGTTGTTTGTGTAA
This sequence comes from Melolontha melolontha, assembly GCA_935421215.2. Taxonomy (NCBI): domain Eukaryota; kingdom Metazoa; phylum Arthropoda; class Insecta; order Coleoptera; family Scarabaeidae; genus Melolontha; species Melolontha melolontha. Next base: position 73,586,886 of record OW285235.1, read on the forward strand.
AATACGGAAATATATCATATCTGTCAAATGTACATAAATTCTTAAAATCAAATGACAGCAATGATATTTATTTCTGTATTCGAACAACGCCAACATTGAAAAATGAAAAAAAGCGTATCGAAATGAAGCTCATTTCGATACTGTTTTGGGTTTCATAATGAGTTCATTTCGAACGCAAAATAGAAAAATACATTTAAAAACTTTAAGAATCTTCTTTTTTACAGATGGCATTTAGGTTATACCTTAAACTGTTTAGAATGTTAATATCGTATATTTATCACTCTATATTTAGAAAAATATATAGTTTATGTTAATTAATAATAAATACAATTAAAAATCTGGTGTGAAGAACACAAATACAAGTTCAATATTAATTGTATTATACAAAACTGGTGGGGTTTTACCACTCATGTATGTTTCAATTATTCTGTTAATTAATAAAGGCAATTTTATTAGTAGGTACTTTTATTTTGCAAAATTAATAAATAAATTAATGTTTTAGAATAAAAAACGGAAGAAATGGATGATATAATGTAGCAGTACATACATTAAATTAAACAATAGAATATAAAGGTTTTATATTTTTTTAGATTTTATCAGATTACACTCATAAGTTTCTCTTAGGCACAGGTAATAATTGGTGCTTCATTCAAAGTAAAGTAGTAATGTGCCTAAAGCATATAAATATGGTATAATATAAAGTCAAATAGATATTAAAATCAAAACACTATATTTGGTCTTCATTGTGACCACATTGCTCTGCTAATTCATCGACTTCATAAATAGGTGACGGCTTATACATTTAAATAAAAATTATTATCTATTTGAACTTAATTTAGTAATTATTTTATATACTAACAGTCTAACCAACTCCAGTAACTGTATTTTTAAAGTTGTCTTATCAAAGGTGATTTTATTGTTAGTTCACCATTCCTGAATTTGATATTTTGTTGAAGATGAAGTAAGAGATTTATTTATTATGTTCGTATGATAGTTCGCATTATCCATAATAATAACTGAAGGGCTTTCTAAATTTTTAATCAGTTTATTTTCGAACCATTCTGGAAAATACTCTTGATTTATGTCACGGTTGTAATGCATGCTTTTACTATTTGTTACAAAGATTAATTCTGCTCTAGGAACGAGATTATTATTGCTACCAGCATGTACAACTATGTATCTACAGAACAAAAGTCAACGATATATTGCCCATGATATAATATCTTTTGCCACCTACTTGTTTTGCTTTTACAGATTTAATATTCTCATCTTGATATGACTTTTGAGAGCTTCCATCTTGAAAAACACAGATTTCATGAAGAAAAACAATCTGGAATGTATTTTCATTTTTATGTTTAGGGTTGTCTTTCTTAAAATGGAAACCAATATTTTGCAATATTTTTCACAAAAAAGCAGTGAATATTTCTCGTTCTCGAAGAACACAGTTCAACGTACCCAAAGTAATGTGTTGTTCTGCGATTGTTAAAGAATAGGTAATATTTTTATAAGTTTTATAGAATAATACTTACTATTTCTGTACATATCATAAATTTAATTTCTAACTGCGCGTGAATATTAACAGTCGGTTTATTCTTAAAACGAGAAAAATAAAATGAGCAATAGTAATATGAAACGGTGACTGACAGATGATAAGCGGATATCATATGATGATCATGCGTGACAACACTGCGCGGAATTGGTAACACTGAAAATACAAATTTTATAAAATGTCGGAGAAATTAAATGTATTACGTTAGTAAATTGAATTTCTTAGGTTTTTGTACCTGATATTACTGGTTATGACGTAACTGACCTGTTATCCTAAAAATACTATACGCTATTGTTGTATAATTATATATATATATATATATATATATATATATATATATATATATAATATTTGTTATTGAGACAGTGTTAGTTGTTTCGGCATTTGTCAATGAGCAGCGCGAATGTTCTTAATAACTTCTGTGAGATAGCGAGGTGTTACTTTGTGAACGTACCTCTCCAGCTGGGACTTACCGATGATTCTGTAGGAAGATGAAACACGTGTATACGTCTCTGGAGAGATACTTTCACAAATATATGAACTTGTATTGTGTTCTCCATAATATGCGATTTTTAATAATATTTTGTATTACTAAAAATATTTTTGTTTTATGCAAAATTTGGTGAAGTTATTGTTTTGTTGTTCTGATTGATCTACCATTTTATGAGATTATGTAAATGTAGCAACTACATGTTCATTTCAGCATTTATCCAGGTAAATTGCTTATAGCTGTGCAATCAGTTTACTTTCAGAGGTTATTTGGAGCGTGAAAAAATATTTTAAATGGTTGATACAATATGAGTATCATGTTTAAAGAAAGATAATTAATTGTCCGATAAAATAAATCAGCGACAAAGAAAATGTTATATCTTAATAATATATATATATATATATATATATATATATATATATATATATATATATATATAATTATAATGATATAATTATATATAACGTATGTACAAATAATATTTAAATGCAGATATGTGTTGTAATTCTATCGTGGAGATATTATTGTGTATACCTTACTTCTCTTAAAAACTTTTTCCCATCAATTAATGTCGTTCATTCAAGGTAAGCGCGCGATCAATTTCTCTGATATTTCTTTTGATATTAGAACGTCGATTTTTCCTTGACTGATGTTGTTGGTTCGTGTGGAATGCAATGCTAAAATGCTAATGTAATACATGTGTTATTAAGTTCCAAGATTTTTTTTCAAATATTGGGAAAAGGGAATGTGTTCGCGTTCTGACATGACTTCATTGAACGTTATTGAATTTAACTGACAATGAAATCACATTAAAAATAATTTAAAACATCGAGCAGATCTCTATTAATATCAATAATATTTGGTACAGTGTCCAAGATATTTGTATACATAGTTTGATGGTTTACAGTTTTGATAGCATGTAAAAATGATAAATTTTGCGTTTTGTACTCTTTTGTTATGTTTGATTTTAAATAAAATATATTCGAAGTTAAAATTTGAAAAGTTTTGTTGGGCGCCTTAAAAGATAATTAAACTTTATATATTGATAAATAAATAGAGTAAATGTGGTGACGTAACAAATTATTTATTGAGAATGCTCCTGCTAGCAAAAAATTAATAAAATGGTACTTGACTTTAATTAAAAGATATATAAATAATAAAGAAAATACTATTTACTTTACATAGATTTTGCTCTTGCTTATTTTTGTGGAATTAACTTCTCATAGTAATTTAGATTCTTAAATGGTAGAATAAATATCAAAACACCTCTTTTAATACGACAATAAAAAACAATGTAAATGACCGCCTTTAAATGGAATCTGAAGCGCATTGTTTAATAATATGTAAGAGAGTAAATGAGATAAATCAAATTACCAAATAAACAGTTTAATATAGCAAACAGACAAATAAAACTATAAGTTAATATAAACTATATGGAGATTACTATAAGTAGATTTAGATATATTTACTATGAATAACGAGTTCTTTTATTGTTAATTTATGTATTTATACATATTGCATAAAAATTATATCTTTTAGCTTATCTTGAATGCGGCGTAAATAACTCCTAAAATCGTGTCCCCGCGTCCTCTAGAAGATGCAACTTAGGGGATTTCTTGCTCTTCAAAGTAGTCGTCGGCGCAAAAAGCACTGATGTATATGTAGCAACAAAACCACAAACCGTGTCAGCTTTTTATCAATTTCAGATTCTTGGCAATATTCTATCAGTACTTTTTTGTGAAAATAGAATAAGACGCTTTTATAAAGTATCAGGATTTAAAATTTAAGATAATCAAAGTAATCATGATTTTCTCAAAGAAATCATGATTTTTATCAACCCTGGAATTCAATTACTAATTTTAAGCAAAAATAATTCTATTCACTTTTCCCGAATTCCTAGCGTCATTTGTGTTAAGGGCATGCCCGTAATTTATTCATATATTGCAACGGTAGTACCACCGCCTCGGATACGGAATATCAACGACGATATCCAAACCGCCATTTTCAACATCAACATTTTTCTTGCATCTATTCATACGACCTGCCAACTTCAAAATCCGATATTTCAAGAACTGTTAGGAATTCGGGAAAAGTGAATAGAATCATTGTAATAACCTCATCAGTGTTACCATTTGTAATAATCCCAACCACTACGTTAATGCCACCATTTGTAACATTACCACTATTTGTACCATATCCCGTGCTCTGCCTTGGGTAACGTTGGTTTCGATTATAATTTGAATCAAGTCGCCTATATTACGGATCGTTAATGTATGTATGGTAATGCTCAAAGCATTGACTGGTTAAGCTATTAAGTTTTTGATTTCGCTGCCACTAGCAATCAGAGACCTGATTGCAATGACCGCTGTATAGCTAATCAAAATTAATCGTATTTTCTAGTAGCGATCTTTTCGAAAGCGTCGTGGGTCGGGTGTAAGGAGATCGCCAAATGAAAGTCAATTAAAAACTCACAACAAATTTTACTTAAATCTAAATGAACAATTCTATTTACAATGGGCTGGTTCTATTTAATACATAAATCTGTATGCAATTCCTATCCGAAAGGCGAGGGTTGTTTCCAATAAGATCTCAAATAAAAATCTAACGACTCGCCGGCCTTATGTAGGTTTGTGTCCTTTCCTGCCTTCTTTGAACAGAACCCACTAGTTCACCTTGTTTTACGCACGACGATATTTCTCAAATAATTTTAAGATAAAATTAAACTCTCAAGTTATATAAACACTAGAATAAAATAAAATAATATTTAAGTTAAAACTCTGCTTCTAATTCAGCGTTGCCGAAGAAAATTATACGTATCCGAAGATATATATTTATCGGTTTGGGGATAAAACTCCCTCGAACAGCACTCTTGGCTGTTTTCGTAGTACTGACGAATCTACTACTTCTCTGACTCTTACTGGCTTGACTTCCTTGACAGACTTCTCTGTCTGTCAAGACTTTTTATCAACTTCAATATCACTGAACACGCCTTTCCAACATTGTCATTATCAAACGCAATACATTGATTTGTTCTTGGCTTTTTCTTTCATACGTAATATAACTACCCTCTTTCTGGAATTCAAACCCATATTTCTTATTACTTACTGTTCAGTATGTCGTCCTTTACAAGTTCATTTCGCAAACGTGTCAATTTATGATCCGCAACTAAACAATGGAATTTGGAAGTCACGAGCTCACAAAGACAATGAGTCTAAGAAACAATCTACTATTATTGAAAAGTGTCTATAACCTGTACTGTATGTCATCCTTTACAATTTCATTTCACAAATGTGACAACTTATGATTCGTAACTCAACGATGGAATTTGGAAGTAGTCACAAACTCACAAAGACAAGGAGTCTAAGAAACAATCTACTATTGTTGAAAAGCGTCTATAACATGTACTGTATGTCAACTCTTCAGTGATGGATACATATGCTGTACATTCAAACAAAGGGGTTCTACCGACCTGTGTATATGGCCTTTACACATTAGGTCAATTCTCGAGACATTTAAGTAACCATCTCTTTACAGATACTCGACCTTTATTTTGTTCCGGTTTACACAATAAACCCTGTGCGACAATCGACTTCTTGCCGATTCTTAGTACTTGCATTTTTGAGTAACAAGATTGCAATTTATTAGCTTTCTACTTGTTTGAAGTTAATTACCGATATCCGGCCTGCCACACTAAATTTCACGACAATAATTCGTTCTTGTTTAGTGGGCCTCTTTTATTGGCTTATCCTTAGAAAGGGCTTTGCATTTGGTGTATCTTTAACTCCCACTCGCCAATAGGAACTATATATTTTTAAAGTTATATTTACATAAAAGAGAAAAAAGGGAGGAGTAGAATATTACTATTGCGTGGTTCTAAATCTAACTAAATTTTGATTGAAATAAAAAATAAAAGAAAAACAAGATCGAAAATAAAACTCTTAAAAAATAAAACGAAAATTAAATACGAACTTTCTAAATAGGTTTCCGTTTTATTACATTATTTTTGCTTAAAATTAGTATCTCGGATACCTCGGCGGCCACCCGGTACAAAATAGTGTTCGTGTGTTTATGTTTATCTTTATCAAGGACAAATTATGATCTTGATCATTTTTAAAACTTATTCGTCGATAAGACGCTGCGACAATCTCAGTTTTAATACGTAGCATCTTTGTTCGTTCAAAAAAATATTACGAAAAATAGAGAAAAAGAGCTGCGTTATCCGTTTTTTATTTCGTTTTAAGATTGCTTTAAGTACAGTACATTTTCGTGTATTTTTTTATGAAAATAAGAGTATGAATAATCAAAAACAAAAGCGAATTAAAGATTTATAATTTCGTTGTTATTTCGTTCGCATTTTTTGTTAGTCTGCACTTTCTACGAAATATCAAAGCAGTGCAATGGTAATGTCAGATATTGAAATTTGATAACTCTTGGAGTATAATTTTGCACTAAATTTATTGTGCATGAGAATTTAATAAACAGAATCCCGACTTACGTGCATAATAACATTTCCACAATATGCAAGTACAGTGGAACTCCCCTAACTCGAACTACCTAAATCTCCAAATAAATATAGAGTTAGAGAAAATTCAAGTTACAGAAAAATGTTAAAATTCAACAATTTATTTATATTACATATGTATATTTATTATGTTATATGTAATAACAATACATAAAATAAATAATTTAAAAACAAACTGAAAATACAAACTACATTAGAATATATGTACTATGTATGTATATGTATGTAATTCAACAAAAATTGTCCTATGTATATACGCAGGTATTAAATACATATTGCAGTGGAATGTGCTTTTGATTACTTATTACTTTTTTTGTTCACACTACAACTTATGCTTCCGGCTGTTCAGTCTGGTAGATTTCCTTGAGCTTACGTCTCTGGGTCGATCCTCTCGGATTCAGGTTAAGTCATAAAATAAAACACGAGGTGTCAGATAAATTATACACACATTTTCCCTTTACATTAATATAATAAAAACAAAATTAAAAAAAAAATCAACTTTACTAAGTGTAACGTTGAACTGCTAAAGACAGCAAATCGAGGATAAAAAAGATTTGGATATCATATGAAGATACAAATCATTAAAAAACCTCACAATGACAACTCACGAGCAAAGATATCAAAATTATAAATTTTTAATATACAAGAAAATTTATTAAACAACAATAAAATATAACCAAAACTCAAACGTCAAAGTAAAGAATTGTTTACTCTGCGCGCGAAATCAAAATCTGAACTGTCATGAATGCAACCACATGACCTTGCAAACTCGTCCCCACCTTCCTGCGTATAGAAATATTCAAAGTGACAAAAAACAAACTCCAAAAAAAAAATCTTCTAATAAATTTTCTAGATATTATTCTGAATACATAAAAAAAAAATTCACAAAAGTTTTACAAGTTAATTATAGCGCTTTCATCAATATATATTAATAATTATAAAGATACCTACATTAATTAAAGTAAGTCACAATTAAACACGAGAGATTCCTTTTTTCCAGATAGGTGTATCATTTAAATAAAATTACAAATATAAAAGATTTGTAAATTCACGAAAAATTACGTTTAACTCACATACGACGCACCAAAAACTATATACGAATGATTCAAAATTTCAAAAATATTAGACAAAATTAAGTCGTGTCCAATATATACTTATACACACCTATCCTCTAGGACTTTCAAATAATCTCTGCTATGAAGTTCCAGCATCCACACGGATATCCCCACCAACTATAAAATCAAAATATAGAGAAAAATATACATCTTATTTCAATATAATATCCGGGATGGCGGCAGCTTTAAACATCTGATCAACCTAAATATACGAGGATAGATCAAAATTTCAAACATAATAAAATTCATCACTTAAAATTAAATATATTTATAACGATCCCCGTCTGAAATAAAATAAACACCAAAATGAAATACATAAGTTTAATAAATGTACTACACAAAGATTTTAATATAGTTCTAGTTCTTTCTTCTCCATGGAAAAAACCATGACAATATGTACTTCTACATGAGAACGTAAAACAAATGCAAAATTAAATTGTTTTTTTAAAGAAATCCGTCATCAACTGTTGCCGAACATTGGCCGCTCGGATGTGTTCATACGATTTTTGAATTTTATTAATGAACATTAGGGTGACAATGGTTTGTATGTAAAAAAATTTTTGTTCGAATTTTAAAGTTTTTTCAACGGAATATTGTGCCAATAGGTCCAAGAGTTTTGTGCCGAAAATTTGAGCCAAATCGGACAACGTTTTCTGGACGCGCATCCAGGTCAAAGGTCAGGTATTTGCATATTTCACAGCTAGTATGAAATAAAGTTGAGAAACCCATATATTTTCTACTTTATTTTACAAAAACATCTGGATTCTGTAGACTTTTAATAAAGAGGACACTCAAATAGTTTTTTTGGGAACTAACTCTCAAATTTCCCTTGCGTCAAAGTGATCCACAAACTATTTTATTTCAAAAATGTTTAATATATGTATGCCATTATTGGCAATGTATATAAATTCTGTGTACTTTTGATAAAATAACTTAAAAATATTGCAGGAAAAAGTTAAGATACAAATTTTCAATTAACATAAAGTTTTTACATTTCAATATGATACGTTTTTTTCCAACCTTAGCTTCTTATATTTTTTAAATTTCTCCATATTAGACAAATTTTGTAAATTGAAAATGCAATAATTGCAAAGAAATATTAGAAAAAACAATTGACACAAAGCAGGATGGAATATGCATATATTTTCTGCTGCGCTACCAGCGTCGACCGCATTCAATGGTCAATCTACTACTTTTTCTAATTTTAAAAACAAAAATTATGATCGGTGATTTGGTAGGTTTTTTTTCTTTTAAAATCTACAGATCAAAATCTTTTTGCAGAGAATATAGATTAGCATTTTTTGAATACAGCTGCCTATATTTTTGTACCACCTGTAAAATATTAAACCATGTCAAGAGAAAAAAAAATTAAAAAAGTTATAATATATGATAGTTACTTTCATTAAATGTTGTTTCTGTTCCTCATCTTTTGTTATTTTGTCATGGTATTCTTGAATTAACTTAATGCCTCTTTCAGCACAATCATTAACAACAGCCAAGTTTTGAATAATTTGTTTCGCTCTTAGGTACTCTCCTGTAACACTCCAAGAACGTGGATCGTTGCTGAAAAACTCTATTGAAATTCCAAATCTCTTGAAAACTTTTTTGGTATTTTTTGAAAACAAATCTTGTAAAATATCAGAGTTGTCTCTGAAAATAAAACTTTTTAAGTTTTCCTTCTTTATTATTAGCTTCTTTGCTATCTCTTCATCCTCATTTCCAGATATATCTACAGACATATTCGCTACTAGCTTGCTTTTTGTTATGTTGTCTATCCTTTCGTCAAACAAAGAAAAGCCCACACATTCTTCGCTTAAGTAATACAGATGATTTAATACCTTTGAAATGGCTTTGTCCGCAATATTTTGATTGACTGTTTTGTAGTTTTCCAATTTTCTCAAAAACATAATATCATTTAAAGCAGCTTTATCCGCTTTATTTGAATCAAACCAAAAATTTGAATAACAACTTACAATGAAACCTGTTACTTCTATCAAAGCACTGATTTCAAAATCTGTCACTTCAGGAAATTGATTGCGAAAAATCACTATCTTTAAAGAGTATATAGCCTTGGCCATCCATCTTGCGTAGTGCAGTGCACCGGGTTTTCTGAATTTTATTCCTAAAGGAGGATTGCCACCAAGGAATATAATTACTAACTCCAAAAATTCTTTATAATCATTTCTCGGGAATGAATCGTTCATTTTTCCTAAAGCAAAATCTAAAAGTTCACCAACATTATCGCCTATAATTTCCATAATTCGTGGATGAGCTATTCCTGGCACAAAACTATCTGTATTTATTTCTGGCCAATGTTTTTTGAATTTTTTAAAAATCGTTATGTCCGGTCCAGAAGACACTCCAACATTGGCCTCCGTAAAAACTGCTGCCAAAACAATTTCGAAAATATGGTGTCTGCAGCCTAGAAATAGAATTTCTCTTCCAATAGATCTCTCCAAAAGCACACATGCACCTTTCAATCTACCAGTGTTGGATGATGTTGTATCAAAAACAAACGCTTCCGTTCGTTCCAAAATATGTTTGTCTTCTAATGCATCATAAACTGCAGAAGAAATTTCCGCTCCAGTCCCAGAGGGAATATCAGGCATATCTATAATTTGCTCTAGGCCTGGAGCCGTAGCAATTATAGCCAAACGGTCTTCTGATTTTCCTGTTATTGTCGATAACAGTTTAGTGTCCCAATGGATGGTCAAAGGTTGATCACTTGCAGTAAACTTTTCTATAATTTTTTCACTTTGCGTTAATCTTAATTGCGCTCTTTCCCGACTTATGGAGGTTCGATTTAAAATATAATTGGATGTATTAAGTCCGACGGCGTCAATAACTGCAACCAATAAGTGTACAGCATCTCTCTGACTTATTTTTAACTTGTCGAAAACTGCAGCTAGTCTTGACGTTAAGACACTTTGCTTTTTCGTACAAGAAGTACTGCGAAAACGTTTTGCCTCAATCGAACATTCAGAATATTCATCCTCTGATGTTGCAGCATCTTCAGACGCGGAAAATTCAATCATATTGCAGGCTGAACTAAATTTTGTCACAGTTCAGTACTTCCAACAAAAATTTAAAACAACGTTATTTAACATTTAATTAAATTTTTACCTGATGAAGTTGATGGTAATTCGTCACTTGATTTTTTACGCAACTCTTCTTGTTTTTTGCGATTTCTTATTCTTTCCTCTTTTTTTTTTAGATTACAGTCGACTCCCAACATACAACCTTCGCGACCTTTCATTCTTTGTTTAATTAAAAATTGCTTGTCTTCTTCTAAATCTATTAGTTCCAGTGCATCGGTACGAGCAATATCGAAGAGATCGCCTAAATTATCGCTCCACAGTTTTCTTCTGTTTTTATGAATGTCGGACACTCTAGATATATTTTTTTTTAAATCTTTCCATTCCTCATACAGACGCAACATTTTTTTTGTACACCAGTGCAAATCGTGAACAGGAATACGGGCCTTTTCCCAAAAAATTTTACACTCTCTTACCACAAGATCAGCACTATCTTTTGCAGTTAATTTCGTTGTCCTCATATTATGAAAAAAAACTTTGAGGCAGTCCCCCTTCGAGGGAAGTTTAGAACCAACTATTTGGTGTTTTGAATAGCCTATTAAAAATATTTCTTCCCTTAACGAGGGCATTGTTATATATTTTTACCAAATTCACAAAAAATCTCTAACCAAAAGCACTTTACACAAGTAATTCACACGACTGAATACAATTTATATAATTCTTGGGGAAATACATAATTCAGTCGTATTTTAAAAATCTAGTAGGCCTTGAAATTTATCAGTAGAATCCGTTAAAAATAATGGTTGTTTTAAAATATTTGACATGTAGATGGCGTGATTTAATACAAACAAACAAATGTGTTTTTGTAGTTAACGTTTTTGAATAAAAGCATCTATTAATTTCCTGACATAAAGGAAAGGTTAATTACCAAAAAAGTTCTTTTTACTATTTTTTTCACTAAAATATATAAATCCACATTTTTTCATTAAATATTGAAAAAAAATAAACGAGTTCAAAAAATTTATTTCGTATATATTGTAAAATATGAAAATACCTGACCTTTGACCTGGATGCGCGTCCAGAAAAAGTTGTCCGATTTGGCTCAAATTTTCGTCACAAAACTTTTGGACCTATTGGCACAATATTCCGTTGAAAAAGCTTTAAAATTCGCGAAAAAAATTTTGGCTGTCACCCTAATGAACATATATGTCTTATCGGGTGTTTGTTCCTGGGACATAAAATAATTAATTAGTGTCCCGAACGCTTATAAAACTTGTTTGTGCGAAGGTTGTTCCACAATTTCTTCATAACTTTCTTCGGGTGTTTCTTCATCAGCAATGTTTGATACACTCCCGAGAATGTCTTCGTCTGTCGGATAGTCAGTAGTTAAGAGGTTACTATCAATTTCAAGATAAGTGTCAAGAGCTACATTCTCGACATTTAGCAACTTGATATAGTTTTCAATATCTTGCCTTAGCTCAACAGGCAATCCTTTATCTTCTGAATTCTGCAGTCGTTCTCTTAGTTGAGCAAGGGGAATTTCGTCTTCGTCCTCGTATTCATTACCAAAACCAGCCTTTTTAAAGCAGTTTTAAATGTTTTCTTGTTTAACATCCACATTCCATGTCATGGCAACCTCTCTCACACAGTCGAGAATTGATATGCTATGAGGATCGTTATTCTCTAATGCATATAAAGTTTTTTAAGGATCCTACCTTTGTAATGATCTTTAATGATGCCTTGATCTAACGGTTGCAGCTTGGAAGTTGTGTTTGGTGGGAAAAATTGCAATTTGATGGCCTTCCGCTTTTGTTGTATTGCAGGATGAGCAGGGCAGTTGTCTATAAACATTATTATTTTTCGATTCTCGTGTGAAAATAGTTTGCCCAGTTTAACCAACCAATTTTCAAAAATTTCGGAGGTCATCCATGCCTTTACATTGTTCTCGTAATTTACAGGAAGCCATTTTACTCCTGTAAAACATCGCTGCTTGGCACTTCTGCCAATTATGAGAGCTTTTAGTTTTTCAGTGCCACTCATATTCGTTGCTAAAAGACATGTGACCCGCTCTTTACCATGTTTTCCGCCATAGTATTTATCGTCTTTAATAGCTAAAGGTTTCTTATGTAGACATTTGAAGAATAACGCGTTCTCGTCAGCGTTGAAAATATCATCTTAGCTGTACTGCCCCAAAGTCCCCGGCAATACATTTCGAATCCAATCACTAACCTGATGATCATCCACTGCGGCACTTTCACCACAGATATTCTTATGCGATATGTCGTGTCTAAATTTAAAAAATAAAATATAAATTGCATATATATATATATGTCCAACACAATGACGTAAATTTTACCTTTTTTCAAATTTATGAAGGCAACCGGTACTGGCCTTAAAATTTGTTGTTCCTAAATGTTAACGATATTCCAGTGCTTTTTCCTGTAGAAGTGGTCCTGACACCGGAAGGTTTTTTTCTCTAGTAGACACAAACCACTTAAATACCGCACTGTTTACATTTTTGTTTGAAACTCAGTTTCGCTTGAAATTAGTTGGTCGTGTAAGTTTACTCGCGAAACTTCGAATATGTTGCTTGTTTTTAATTATAGTTGACAATGTACTCGCTGGTATGTCATATTCCGCAGCTATTATTTTCTTTTTTATTCCATCATCCACTTTCTTTAATATTTCTAATTTTTGTTCTACTGTCAAGCTTCTAAGTTTTCGCTTGCGGCAGCATGTTGATGACAGACACTAACGAATACAAATAAATAATATAGCGCAACACGCACGTGAATAAGAATGATAAAACCCGTTGTCATTGGTACTTGCCCGTTTGCTGAGGAATCTATACTTATTTAGGAATCTATGATACATATATATTAAGATCTATGCGCTAATAGATGGCGTATCACGACCTTTGGCGAAAATTTCGAGTTACAGAGATTCTTCGTCTTAAATTTGGTCAGTTTTTTTTCGAGTTAGAGATAAATTCAAGATAGAGAAATTCAAGTTAAGGAGAGTCATTCGCATATAAATTTAATAGATAAAGCACGGGATAAAAAAATATTCGACTTAGGGGAGTTCGAGTTAGGGGAATTCCACTGCATGTTACAACTATTATATGTATAATCCAAAATAAATTCTCATTCTGCTCTTGAACGATATTGTAAAACAAAATATTACGCCAAATAATAAAAATATGCACTTGGTGTTCTATAGATTAGTATATAAAAGATAATAGCCGAATAATAAGTAGAAACAATCAATAAAATGTAAGGAACTGTCTATTGGTGATTAGATTATAATTACAATACAATATTTTCTAAGACATTCATTATATTTTGTATAACCTTTTCACCGGTATGGATTTGAAAGTTGCTTATAGCCCAGTATCTGTTGACAATATTTAATTGGATGCGTTCAAACCATTACCTCAATTAATATATACACAAAAATTAAAAACCTAACTTAAATTTTAATTTAGATTATTTTTTGCTTATTTATTACACTTATACATGAAAGTAAAAGCTACTTGACAAAAGTAATATTTTGTAATTGAGTTAAGATAAACTTGAAGCTTTCATGGTCAATTCTGAGGCAGTTTTCTTGAACGCACTATACTAAATTGGAGCAGGGTCTGTAGGTTTCTTTAATTCTTCTCTTTTCAATTTTACGTTTTATGTTTAGGGTTAGATATTTATACTTGACATAGACAAAATTATTAAAATAACTTTCTTTTTTATAACAAACACTACGATATTTAATTTATCTTTTAATTATTTCTAAGTCTATCTTTTTGTACTTCCTAGTATCACATTGAATATTCGTTTCCATTATTTGTAAAAGTTATTTCATTTTACTTCTGCCAATTCATGTTTTTGTTGTATAGGTCATTGTCAGCTTAACCATGGTTTTGTCTGCCTTAACCTTGCTTCTCATTTTAAGATATTTGTTTTTTCATTCGAGGTTCCATAAATAACCAGATATCTATATGTCTTAGAAAAATGTTTGTACGACTCCGACCCGATAAGTTATTTACCTTAGTTGAAGTCTTTGCATCCATATAGATAAAATATATAGATATTTCTAAATAACTTGTACTAAATATCATGAACAGATTTGAATTTGAAATTTGTAGTAAGTAGAACATACTAAATGTACAGCAGTTGACAGTTATGGAATATATTCATGATAGTGTACGAGAGATGTCTTTTAATGTTTTGCATACTGCCACATAGAGGGCCCCACTAATCAAATGTCAGTACTAAAAAATAACCTCTATATTTAGTTAGCCTAAATCCAAAGTTTCAGTGCGATACGTGTAATGTTGTAGATACAACGAAGTGTCAAAGTCGACAAGTATTCGATCAATATAGGATTTAATTTGTATCTTTAGTTTTATTTAAATATAATCCAAAATTATATGTAATTTTATTGTCCTTGTACGTCACTTTTATTATTTTTATCAACTCTACATTTTTATCTCCGGAAGAAGCAACAAAGTTGTTGCGAAATATAGGGATTCTGAATAAATGAGTTTTTTAATTGACAGACCGCTTGCCTGCTTTTAATTTATTTTATTCAATATATTACGGTCGATATTTCGTTTACATTATATATATATATATATATATATTATATATATATAGATTATATATATATATATATATTGATAAGATGCCAGCTGTGGTGTGATTGTGTTTTAATAGTCAACTTATATTGAGCGCCAGTGATTAAATTAATCACAATTATTAAACTGCGTCCTCTGTACACATAAAAGGCACTAACTGCAGTCGAAGAGCAAGATAATTAAGTAAATAAAATAATTACTCCCTTCAGGGTTCTAAGTCGGTCTTGAACTATCTCCTTTTTGGTAATTTGGTATAAATAAAATGCTAAACTCATCAATTAAACGTTAACAAATAATACGACAGTATGAAATGATTAAAAAAAAATATATTGAGCTAAAAAAATAGAAATATGTAACAAACATATGATATGAACTAGTGTTTATAGTAAAAATAATGAACTTAACCTACGTGAATCTAATATGTTGTATTGAATAATATACTTGTGGACAAAACTATGTTACCTAACAAATAAATGTATTGCTTATATGAATCTGGTGAGTACCACTGACTTATTTTACATGGTAAACTATACTTAAAGCAATAAATCTTAGTAAAAACGATGTTTAAATATTAAAAATCGAAGTTAAAGCAAGTTAGATTCTCTTATTCTGAATTGGCTTATTATAATGTGATTTTAATACGTATTGATAGAATAAGTTGGACGTCAAGAACCTGTGTTTCACTGGATATACGGCGTTGGATCTGGCTGGGCTCGTAGCTATGTATTTCCAAGTCCGGTGTACTAAAACTTGGTCTCGGGTTGTCTCTGATAGTTCTCCCAATTGACCCACGCTTCACCGCTGGAACACTGGTGATGATGCTATGGACGATTGTCGGTGTATCTTCGATGATAGCAGACTCGCTTATACGTCAGCAGGTTGGCCGTTTAATTATGCTTCTATTTTGTGCACTTTGGATGTTGTATTTAAAGATTTGTTAAAATAATTGAAATTAAAACTTGGACATTACGTAAAAAAAATACAGCCATCGGTTGTAAAATTCAATATGTCTCCGCGTCCCTCGTTATTCTTTTTTCTCACCGCCTATTTTAATGTATACAAATAGCCTCGAAATTTAATTATCCCAACATCGCTTTGTGTTTATATTTTAATTGATATTACATTCTTAACTTAATCATATCATTTTATTAATAATTTTCAAATACGGTTTGTCTTCGGGTGAATGCAGGTTATGTTGTTGTTATGAATTTCTAGATGTATTCATTTGTGTTCAATCTAAATTTTAAAAGAGGGCGTGTCTAATCGGTATCAATACAATACTTCAATGTAGATAAATTAGATACCGTTATTTGCGCGCGAATAATTTGAATTATGAAATTTGAATTAGAAATATAATAATAAGTTATAAAAGTAAAAATAAATTGATTTGTATTACTGTTTTCGTTGTATTAATTTATTTACATGTTGATACTAATTTTACAAGCTAAATTCGTCAATTTCACCCTTTTTGTAATTAGTTATAAGTATTGTTCTATCTGTTCCTCTAATTCAGAAGCTGATTTATGGGTGCTACATGAACCATAACATTAATCCCCGTAAAAAGAATATCTGTAATGTAATGAAGATACTTCTTTTTCCCGTATAAGATGAATGAAATAAGAATGTCAACCAGTAGTACTTCCTAAAATATGTGTCTAATAACATTAAAAAATAAATGTAGTAAAGTTATACGAACATTAAATTACTGATCTGTGTTTTTTTTTTAATTAGAAACGTTTATATCTCGTTTGGGTTTGCAAAATAGTATTAAATCTGTGTTTATTTGCTTAAGTAAATATTCTTTCTTTTTATAATTATCAATAAGGTTTTTTTTTAAAAAAAAAAAAAAATTGTGTTATATTCATAAGTAGTTATTTATTTCTTATTTTATTTATATCATGGGTTATCTCTTTATATAGTGGATTATTAGATAGTAAATATTAGTTAAGTATTCTAAATTTTTAATTTATTCGTAAAGTTATTAGTTAATTTGATCTATAACATACCCTCATAGACATTTATTTATAATAGATGCACTTGTATACATTTATGTGTTATCTTTAATTATCATAGGTAATCTTGTAACATGGATATATGGTATCTTCCTTTTGTATAGCCAGTTTCTTCTTCTCCTAATTCATAGGTGTTATTTCCAATTATTTGTTTTATTATAAAAGGACCTTGATAAGGCTTTAACAGTTTGCCCATAATTTTATTCTTGATATTCGTTACCCTCAAGTTTTTAACTATTACTTTGTCATTTACATTATACGTTTTATATTTCTTGTTGATAGTGTTTTTCTTGTTTTCCCATTTAGTTTTCTTAGCAATAAGTCTATCCCTTACTTCTAATATACGTTCTCTCATGTTTATTGACTCTGGATCTGTCCAAGGACGTTGTGGTGGTTGTCCTGTGAAAATTGTAATCGGACATTGATTATGTACAGTGCTCGGCGTGTTGTTAATCGTAAATTCGATCTGATGTAAGTGTTTTGCCCATTTATTGTGGTTCTCATTTAATAATATGCGTAAATATTTCAATGTTTCCCTAATGTAGCGTTCAGTTGGATTGCCTTGCGGATGTCTTATCGAAGTATAGTACGTTTTAACGTTATAAGAATGTAAAAAGTCCTTGTATCGGTCACTCGTAAAATATGTTGCATGGTCAGATAGTATAGCCAAGGGTTTGCCATATTGTGTAAAGTATTCTACTAGAGCTTGCAAGACAGTTTCAGTATTGCATTTTTGTGTCGGTATGAGTTTTACAAATTTTGAAAAGATATCGCAGATTACTAATATGTTTTTGTATCCCCGTGTACTCGGTATTAAATTAGATAGAAAATCAATAGATATGAGTTCTAGTTTGTCATATGTTATTATATTGTAACTTATGTTCGTATTGGTGACATTTTTGTCTTTTGAAATTTCACATATTCTACACTGTTTAATAACACTCTTGACTATCCTCTCGTCGTTTACACTGTAAAAAGCTTCTCTAAATAAGAGCCAACATTTTCTTGCTCCAATATGTGTATAGGTTAAATGTAAATAGTTAATTATTTCTCTGGTGTGTGTTTCGTTTTTGACATACACTTTATTCTTACCAATTTGCTTTATTATGAGATTATTTTCTATCGACATGCCTTTGTATGATCCTTCGTTCTTTAAATAATTTTGTATTTCGTTAAATTCCGGACCTGATTGTATATGTAATAATTTTGATTTGGAGAAAATTCCCTGTCTTTGTAATAGTATACGGGTTTATAGAAATGTTTTGTCTTTTTGCAGCCCCGTCCTGTCTTGTTAGAGCGTCAGCTGTTATCATATCCTTTCCTGGTTTATATTTAATAGTAAAATCATACTGCTGTATCAATAATGTCCATCTATATATTCTGCTGTTGTTTAACTTGCAGCTCATAATGTTAATCAAGGCTTTATGATCGGTTTCTAAAGTGAAAGTTTTTCCAATGAGATAGTATTTTAGTTTCGTTAAAGCGAACACTATGGCTAACATTTCTTTTTCTGATATGGTGTATCTGGTCTCGCAAGTTTTTAATGTTCTCGAAATGAAGTATATAGGAATTTCTGTATCGTCTTTCAGTTGAATTAGCTCTGCTGCAATAGTTTTATGAGAAGCGTCTGTTCTAACAATAAAGGGTAGGGTAAAATCTGGATGGTGAAGTTTAAGATTTACTATAAAATTATCTTTCAATTGACTAAAACATGTCTCATGTTCTAGTGTCCAATTCCATTTCTTCCCTTTCTTTAGTAGGTCGAGTAGGGGTAAAGTCTTCTCGCTGTAGTTAGACACAAATTTACGGTAGTAATTTAAAATACCTAGGAAACCTCTCAAAGTTTTCAAGTTTCTAGGTCTGGTATAATTTTTAATTTCATCTAATCTCGTTGGATCTAATAGAATGTTTTCTTGGTTTATGATGTATCCAAGGTAGTTTATTTCGTTTTTTAAAAAACTGACATTTCGATAGGTTCAATTTCATTCCGTTGGTAGATAAAGCATTCAGTATAATTTTAAGATGATGTAAATGTTGTTCCTTGTCCTCAGAGAAAATAATGATGTCGTCTAGATAGTGTACGGCAAAATCGTCATATCTGTCTAGTATGTTATGCAAAAAAAACGTATTAGGGCGGCAGGTGAAGTTTTTAAGCCGAATGGGCACACACGAAACTGGTAAACTATACCATTAACTAAAAATCCGCAGTATTTTCTCGATTCCGGTTCTAGGTTAATGAGCCAGAACGCATTTTTAAGATCTAATTTGCTAAAGATTTTCTTATTTCCACATTTTGTCAATAAAACGTCAATGTTTTGGGGCATTTCAAATTCGGGCTTTATCCTTTTATTTAGAGCTCTTGCATCTAAGCATATACGCAACGTTAAGTCCTTCTTTTGTACTATTACGATAGGGTTAATAAAATAAGTATTTGATTTCTCAATTATCCCTGATTGTTCTAGTCGTTCTAATTCTAGTCCTACTCTTTGCTGGTAATGGTACGGTAATTCTTGTTAAATAAAGGTTCGTCATTATCGATTTTAATAGGATGTTGGTATCCTCTAGCAAATACTATATTGTTATTTATTAAGTCTATATTATCATTTAAAATAGTAATAAAGGCTGGTATGATTTCTGTATAAGGTATATTTAATTTGTATATCAATTCTTTAATATCTTCAATATTTCTTATTGTATTGAGTGTCTGGTTATCTACTTCAATCTTCTCATCATCTCCACCATCGTATCTAACTATCGTGCCTTGCCTAACATCCATTCTATCCAATCCAATATTATTAATTAATTCATATATATTTCCGTCTTTCCTATTATACCACTCCTTTTCTCCACTATAGTACGGTACTTCTTCTAATAGTATGTTGTTGATTTCTTTCAACAACACCTCTTCTTTGTATACATTATATTTTTTTGTTTCCTCCTCAGACAACTGTTGCTCTATTAATATATGATTATCTTCAATATTTATTGTACCTTTCTCGAAGTCTAATATCATCTTAAGCCTTTTAATATTGTCTATACCTATAATACAATCGTATTGTAATTTCTCTATCAAATAACAATGTAATATAAATTTGAATTCATTTATGTATATTTCAGCGCATATTTGTTTGGTTATTGTTCCCATTTTTCTACCATTTGCTGCCATTATATCTGTACCTTTTATTTTTATTATGTTTTGTTCGTAACCCTTCATTAGCTTAGCTTTATCTGCTCTTATCAGTGTGATTTCGGCCCCTGTATCAATTAAGCAATTCAATATGATGTTCTCAAATCTTATTTTCACTATGGGTAAAGTATATGTTTTTATTAACTGGTCTTTTGCATCTTCTATCTCTATGAATTCCTCTGGCGATTGGTAAAAAGAAATGTGTTGCATCTTATAAGGTATGTTATAGTCAATATTGTTTGTACTTAGTTCTGTTGAGTTGATGGACCCGGCATTGGGTTGGTATATAGATCTACCTGTTCCATCGAAGTTTTTTTTTGTACCTCCTCCACGTTTGTACGAGTTGGAGAAGCTGAACGGTATCGTCGATAACTGTGATTGACACGACCTTGACTTCTGCTACGTATATGATTAATACCACGTCTTGATTGTTGATTAGATTGCGAATATGTATTAAAGTTGTGCCGATTATTATCATTATTGCGATAATTATTATTGCCATTATAATTATTAGGATTTTGATTATTGTTGTAATTACCATTTGTATTTCTGGACGATTGATAATTAAAGTTTGGCCTGTGTTGAGTGTTATTGAAGTTGTTGTAATTATTATTGGGATTTGTATGTTGATTATTGTTGTTATTATTATATGGTCGTGAAATATTCGGGTACCTATTATTATTAAAATTGTTATATCGGGTTGGTGGTAAATTTGTCAGTCCGTTATTAGTAGGGTCAACGTTTTGAGCGGGATGATTACGGTTAATAGGATTTCGGTAATTGGGCTGATGTTGTTGTGAATTGTTCTCAGAAAAGTCGTCTAGTCGTCGTAAAATGTCAATAAGAGAGTCCATGTCCGATACTTTTTGACAAATGATAGCCTGCGTGTCAGTATAAATAAAGTGATTAAGAAGTTGTCTAGCAATCATGGATTCCTCCATATCCTTGATGTGTTTGCATTGATTGTACATACGTGAAGCGTATGTTTCTCGTGTAACCTGTCCAATCCTATATTTACCTGTAAGCAAACGAATTTTCGCTCTATTTTGTTGTGTCTCGTCCCAGTAGTTGTGTGTGAATAACATAATAAATTGATCCAGTGTGAGGCAATGATCCTCTATTCGTTGGAACCACTCCTGTGCACTGTTGCGAAGTGTTGCCCGGATTACTTCTATCTTTTGTTTCTCTTCGGAAACATCTTCTAAATACCTTCGTATGCAATTTAAGTATGTCATTGGGTGTACTCGTGTCATGTCACCGTCAACGTGTTGTAAATTGTCTATTTTAATAGCTGGATTAGTATTATTCAAGTAATTTATTGGTATAGCATAATTTTTAATTTTATTTTCCATTTGTTGTAAATTTGTTTGTGTCTTAATAAAATTGTCATTTTGAGTTGTTTTTTTTTTTTTTTTTTTTAATAGTAGGGGGAAATCCTCATGGACTCCTGGCCTCGCCAGAGAGTGCCGGACTCTTACCGACTAAAACCCCCTACTTCGTCGTCACACTCAGCGCGCTGGAACCGCATAGGAAGAACGCATATCATCAGTCGCGCCAGTTTGTCTACAAACTCTATTTATTGTTTTATTCTCTGTTTCGGGCTCTTTCATCCTCCTCTTTTCTGGACATAACCGTGGTAATAAACTTCGCTATTTTGTTCCACTTCGTTGAGGTCTCCATCATCTGGTTCACAATGTCGTTTATTGTCAGTTCTGCTTCGAGTTCTGTGATAAGCTGGTTTCTACTTCTAGCCCATCTGTCACATTCTAATATAGCGTGTCCGGGAGTGTCGGGTTCTCCACAGTGAGGGCAGGCGTCGTCGTCGGATTTCCCTATCCTCTTGAGGTAGCTACGAAAGTTGCCATGGCCTGAGAGGAACTGTGTTAGATAATAGTTCAGCCTTCTGTGCTGGCATTTTACCCAGGGTATCAGGTCCGGTATTAATCTCCTAGTCCATTCCGCTGTCGCCGCCTGCTCTGCCCATGCAGTTTGCCACTTGGTCAGGGTATTCCGTCGCTCTCTTGTCTTCGTATCGTTGGTGTGCCCGGTTTCTGAGATATGAAGTTGGAATCTCTCCCCTGCCAGTAGCTGGAGAGGTGGGATTGCTGTTATCACTTGTATTGCGGCTTTCGAGATCGTTCTGTAGCCACTGCCAATTCTAAGTAGTAATCTTCTTTGTGTCCTTTCTAGCATGTCTTTGTATTTATGCACTCTCCAGACATCTGCCCAGGCCGGGGCCGCGTACAGCAACTGCGACTGTGCAGCTTCGTAGAGAATTGCACTCTTGATGCTACTTGGGCCTCCTACATTTGGCATAATCCTCTGCATAGCGAATACGGTGTTTTCTGCTCTGCCAACTACGTATTTTACATGGGGGGCGAAGGACAGCTTATCGTCGATGACCACCCCAAGATATTTGAGCTCCCTTTTTGGGGTTATTTCTCTTCCCAGCATATTGAAGGAGATATGCCCCCTCTTACGCGGGCCTTTCAGGATTACGGCCTCCGATTTTTGCGGCGCGACCTGTAGATCGTTTCTGGCCATCCATTTTGCAATTGCCTCTAACGATTCATTGGCCCTGAACATCAGATCTCTATCATCTTCAGCTTCGATGACCAGTAGGAGATCATCTGCATATGCTATTGTTGTAGCACCCCTTATCAACTCTAGTTCCAATACTCCATTATACATCACGTTCCAGAGTAGTGGCCCCAGTACAGACCCCTGTGGTACACCCGCATTCACCATCAACTTTTTCCCCCTACTAAGCAGTATGGATCTGTTGGAGAAGTATTCTGCGATTATGTTTGTGAGGTATTGCGGTATGTTTCGTTTCTTTAGGCCTGAGTAGATCTTGTTCCATGATGCTGTGTTAAAGGCATTTTTAATGTCCAGGGCTATCGCAGCTACCCATCTCCCCTGAGATTCCCTAACCAAGTCCACCAGGAACCCAACGGCATGTACCGTCGACCTTCCCTTTACGAAGCCAAATTGTCTTTCTGACAGTCCACTTCTGCTTTCTATTTCTTGCTCTAGTCTTTCCTTTACCATACGTTCGTATAGTTTTCCCAAGATGCTGAGAAGACATATGGGTCTAAACGCTGAGGACTCCTCTATAGATTTCCCCTTCCAGATTAGCACTACCCTAGCTTGCTTCCATTTGGTGGGGAAAGTCTGATCTCTAAGTAACTGGTTAAGGAAGTCCAGTAACAGATCCGGTGCCGTCTCAGAAATCAGTCTGACGGCTTCTGCAGAGATCCCATCCGGTCCCGGCGCTTTACCTATCCTAGATTTTGCTACGGCCCTCAGGAGTTCCTCTTTCTGAAAAAGGGGGACATCGTCTACTCTATCTGGGTGTCTGATTGGTTCCTCGTCTTTCAGCGGAAACAAATCTTTCAGGATTGTTATTCTCCTCTCTAGCGTTGGATTATAGGGCGGGGGTAGTTTGCCCAGATGCCTCATAGCTATTTTATACCCTTCTCCCCATATATCTCCTTCCAAGTTCTGCTGTAGAATTCTCCAGTGATTTCTCTTTGTCCGAAGTATGAGGTGTTTTAACTCGTTTTTTCCCTGTTTATACTTTTCTATGTTGGCGAGGGATTCGAAAGTTTGCGTTAACCTCCTATGTTTTGTTAATCTACGACGTAGTTGTAGACACTCCTTTCTTTTGGCTTCGATTTCAAGATTCCACCAATATGGCATACTGCGTCCACTCGTGCTGGTAGATGTAGTGCATTCTTTGTTTATGTTGTCTATCCTGTCCAGGAAATCATCTGGTGTCATTTTGCTGTGCCTCTGAGTAAGGTCTTGTAGGGCTGCCTTAAAGCTGCTTGTATCAATCATGTGGGCTATGACCTTTTGTGTTTCCTGCTGGGTCTTTTGTGCAATCTCGAAGTATATATGGTTGTATTCAGTGTGAGACTCTCCGGTCAGTACTTGCCACTCCTTGATTCGTGTGGTCATTTTATCCGTTGCCCATGTTATATCGATGTATGATTTGGTGTATCCTCTTTCAAAAGTAGGTGTGTTTCCTGTATTTATAACATTAAGCCCTATTTCCGCGGCCCACTCCGTGAGGCATTCTCCTCTAATGTCAGTGACAGGGGAGCCCCACATTGTTGACTTAGAGTTAAAGTCCCCAGCTAGTACCACCTCCGTGTTATCTGATTTGATCTCGTCGGTCAGGTCGTCGATAAACCGCTGGAAGCCCTCCAGGGGGATATTTGGTGATATGTAACATCCAAACAGGCGCCATTGCTTCCATCTTAGTGAGACGAAACCTTCTCCGAGCGTGTGGCTGATGATTCCCACATTTTTGTTCTTAATGTAGATAGCGACGGTCGATTTTTTGTCCATTATGTACATATTGTCTTTGGCAATTTTGATATTCGGTTCACTAATTATTACTATGTCGGCCGATTTTTCGCATGCTACCGCATGCATGATGTCGTGGGCTATTCTTGCCCTACCCAAGTTAGTTTAAAGAATTTTAAGCGCCATTTCTTGTGTTTAGGGATCCCAGGCCTCCTTTTTTCTCTTTCCTTGCATTAAGCTGGATTTTTATTTGTTGTCTGAAATTCGGGCATCTCGTCGTATCTGACCTGTGCTCACTGGTTTGACAGGATACGCAATAGGGTTTGGATTTACACTCCTTAGCTTGGTGTCCAGGCTGATGGCAATTTATACAGACATTAGATTTGTCCGGCCCCTTACATTCCACCACTCTATGACGAAACTCTAGACACCTAAAGCATCGCGTCACGTTTACCCTTTCCCTTACTCTGCAGTTTACCCATCCAATTCTGATGTATTTCGCTTGAATCATCATATTTGCCACTGGTTTGCTAACTACGGCAGTCGCTATCTGGTTTCCATCCCAGCTTGGTCTCAGAGCTTTCACTTTTATGGCCTGGGCATCGCTGTGTTTCACCGCTACCTTTATGGCGTTCTCTGCCTCTTCCTGTGTTACGGCTGCGTCTATATCCAGGATATGTACTGCCACATCCCTATTCGTTATCTTGACTTCATTGTCTACTTTTCTCTTTATTGCGTCTTTCAATACTGCGGCCTTTTTTGCTCCGCCTTCTACCTCCAGTAGCAGGTCTCCTTTTATTGTTTTTTTAATCGACTTCACTTGGACTCCGACCTTTTTAATGTCAATGCTGCTCTTAACTGTTTTGAGTAGATCCGCATATGTTGCCTCTCCGGTTCTCACTAGTACCTTTCCCGACTGGGCCTTCGCCGATTTTTCTTTTCTTGTTCTTGAAGTGGGCGTTATTAGGATGATCTTCTGTGTCGAGCCATGGAATACAAATTCTGACAACTTTCTTAGATAGTGTAAGTTCATCCTTTCATCTATAACTAGGTTTAGCTTGGCAGCAGGATGTACTTTCATAGCTTCCTCAAGCATTCTCAATTTTTTATGGATGTTTTCGGCAGACACAGCTGCTTCATTCTGCGGCTCCAGGGGGAGAACATACAGAGCCGTTGTTTTTTCTATACTGTCCTGGTTCTTTATTTTCGTAGCTACCGTCTTAATCATGTAGTCTATCTCTTCGTCTGCTCTCTGGGCCATCTCGTGTATTTCCGGATATTTTACACCTAGGTTCTCCATGATTTCTCCTTTCCCTCCCTTTGAGGGATCTACTATCACACCATAGTCTCCATCCAGGTTGAGGTTAGTCTGGTTGAGTTCCCTCACCTGGGTGTTTTTGAAAATATCTTCTGGCCACTCTTCTTCCAATACACTACTGATATCTTGGAAACATGTTCCACTTTTGAGGATTTGTGTAACATCCTTTCTTATTCGTTCCTCTTGTTTTATTTTCTCTAACTCGTACTCTTCCAAGTTTGTCTGGGTACCTACGTCGACTCTGCTGGTCCTCCCAATGTTTTGTGTTGCTGGACTTGTGCTTCTGTGAGGGGGCTCTGCTTCCTGGCATAGACTTCTCCTCTGACAGGTTTTTAGTTCTTTGTCCAGTGCCTCTACTAGTTCGCCCAGTTCCCTGGTTACCTGTTTAATCTCTAGCCTGGTTTTGGTTGATTCCTGGACCCATTTTTTAAGTTCCTTCGTTCTCGCGAGCACTTTCTCCATCACGGTATTTACTTCTCGAAAGACAGGGTTGTCTTCTTTAACTTTCCGTTTGGTTCGCTTTTTGGGAGGCGATTCCGGTCTCTTTCTCTTGCTCTTTTGCATTATCCAGCCAGAGGCCTTTGCGCTGTGCTCCGTTTCTTCCTTACCTTCCCCGCTTGTTGCGCTGTGGTCCGGGTTCATATCCGGTACTTCAGTTACTTCACTTTCATCCCTTGCGGTCTGTGTGTCTTTCTGCACTGTTGCCATCGGAGTGGTATTCGGGGGTGTTCTGGCTAAGGAGCTCCTCCCTCCGAAAACCAGTGCTTCCTCACGTTTCCTTTCGAAAATTTCCTTGTCCATTGCCTTTTCCATCTCCACTCTCACATCAGCCTTGTTCTTACAAACATTTTTTTTGTCTTTTTCATCTTCATTTATTTTATTTTTATTTTTTTGATTTTGATTTTGATTTTGATTTTTTCCGTTTTCCATATCAATTCCCACGAGTTGGGACGAAAATAAGTCAAGTGCGGCAGTGCGCCCTTACCACGCCAAGGCTAAGTACCCCTGGAGGTCGCCAGGTATCCAGGGCATCGCTTACGACACACCTTAAGGATCCTGTGCCATGCATCCCCTATTTTGAGTTGTTTTAATTATGTCTATTTCGTGATTATATATTTCCTGGCACTCATTTATTCGAGTATTGATGTTTTGATTTAATGTTAGCTTAATAAGTTCTGTGTTATCTTCGTTAGTCTTATGATAACTGGTTAATTTCGTATCTATTATAACATTATTATCTTGTATTAACTTGTTAACATTTTGTTGAATTTCTTTGGTTGATGTGTTAATTTTCTTTTCCGTTATATTATATATTTCATTTGAAGTCGTTTCTAATTGTTTTTCCCACCGCAAATTTTGAAGATTTAGGGCTTCGTCCATTTTTAACAAGCACTTAATTTCACTTTCTTCTAAAGTTTGTTGTATTCTCTCTTCCATCTTCGTGTGGCTATCTTTCAAACCTCTAATGTCTTCTTTAATTTCTTCTTTGTCCTGTCTCAGCTGATCTAATTTTTGGTTTAATTTATCGTTGTTCTCTGTCATTGTTTGTTTAAGGTTTTCATTATTTGCGTCTAATTTTGCGTTGTTCGCTATCATGGCTTGTTTAAGGTTTTCATTATTTGTTTCTATTGAGTCTAATTTCTTTGTTAAATTTGTCAAAATGGCTGTTAAAGTGTTTAAATTCATACTTGTTTCTTCTTTCGGTACTTCAGGTTGGGTAGTAACTGTGACAGAATCTCCCTGGGCTGTTTCTCCTTCTTTTCCTGCAAGGTTTTCCCTGGACTTACTTCTTGTACGTTTGTCCATGATGTTATAGAGTCTATTATATTATTTTAATATGTGTTTTTGTGTTCAAATATTGATAATAAATAATATTGTTTTATTAATGTATGCAATTGTAGATTTTTATGACAAATATAGTTAAGAACAATGATTCGACACACATAAACAATGTAAATAAGAAGGGAAATAATAGCAATGTAATATATTCAGCTCCCCACAAGAAAAACAGATACACACAATACCATACAACAACACACATATATTCAACATATACAAATACGCGCTACAGCTTCCCTATTCTCTAATTAACAATATTTGTTAACACTTTAGTTGCTTTTGAGTTCCTTCTCATTAATTTAAAATTTAAAAGGGGATAGTTCTGGCCTCCACGTTGCTGCGTCAAAATGATAAGATGCCAGCTGTGGTGTGATTGTGTTTTAATAGTCAACTTATATTGAGCGCCAGTGATTAAATTAATCACAATTATTAAACTGCGTCCTCTGTACACATAAAAGGCACTAACTGCAGTCGAAGAGCAAGATAATTAAGTAAATAAAATAATTACTCCCTTCAGGGTCACTTACTGCTAGTTATGAACGCATCACATATGTCGACATTTACATGTAAGAATGAGATGTAATATTCATTAATTCTCACTTGCAGTAAGTTCCAAATGTTAACTATATATACAGAAAGTATAGAAATGAAAAGCAATGTCCGTCTTCGAGGAATGCCGTGCATTGAAAAGTTCCAACTAGAACGAAACGCGTCTGTACGTTTCCCGTTGATTGACTTGTTTTTTTCAGCAATTCTTAATTAACCTAATTACCAGGAAGTTCATTGTCGCGAAAGGGTGTGTTCTGCATACTGGTCCAAACTTAGTTTGTCGGATGGTAGTTATGAACGCATCACATAAGTCGACATTTACATGTAAGAATGAGATTTAATGTTCATTAATTCTCACTTGCAGTAAGTTCCAAATGTTAACTATATATACAGAAAGTATAGAAATGAAAAGCAATGTCCGTCTTCGAGGAATGCCGTGCATTGAAAAGTTCCAACTAGAACGAAACGCGTCTGTACGTTTCCCGTTGATCGACTTGTTTTTTTCAGCAATTCCTCATTTAGGTTATTAATATTCCGAACACTTCGGTTTTCATTGCAATCAGGGTTATTTTGAATCATAAATTTTGATTCTTACATTTAGTGTCCACACAACTTATGTTTCCTTTGATCATACCTATCTAACGTTCAGCAGTTTAGATTAATAATATTTCCTGAAGAATAATTACATAAATTTAGGTTATTGTAATATTTAAATAAAGAAATAAGCATATACAAAAATAAATACCTACCTGTAAAGGTATACCAATATCCTAACACCATATTTGTTATATTTTCTTGTTAGAAATCTTTAATTAACTAAATAAGTATTTTATTTCTTTTGTCTGAAGTTGGAATTTTGTTTGTTTATTTAATTAGCGTAGTAATAATATGTTAAAAGGTTTCTTTAGTCTACTTAATCTAGCGTAGTAATAAACTAGGTGGATAACACCTAGTGAGTTATAGCCATCCTGATATAGATGTCAGCTCGTCCGTCAAAGGTTTGAAGGATCGATATATATAGGCCTTATCGATATCGATAAATATCTTATACAGAGAGTGGTATATAAATAAAGATTTGTTTTTTTTTTTAAATGTATGTTTACTTCCACAGCAAATAACAAGGACCAATTTACACGAACCTGAGAAATTTAATAGTTATTCAGTAAGAGTCTCATTATTATACTGAATGTTGTAAACTTCCGCTCATATTTCACTTAGCAGTAATACGTGGAAAATCATATTGTCGCTGTAGCATTTCTAAGCACATTCACAGGCGGGGTTTACCACAATATATATGAATCGTATTGCTTTTTTGCTACGAATTTCATGCTGTATGCATTATGAAATGAATGAAGATTATTATTGAATGTAAATATTGCTTTCTACATTTTCTACATTCAAATTACTTCGCGAAAATGCAATTAATTTGCAACAAGTGCCGACTATGGGCAAAAATATTAACATATGTTTCCTTAATCAAACTTAAGGCTTCCCCATATATATTCGGAACCACAATAGCCCGGCAAACCATGGACGTGGGTTTGAATCCTGCTTAAGGGCGAATTTTTTCAATTCAAATTCGAATAATTAGCGTCGTAAAATGTAGAAAGCAATATTTACAAAAATTATTATTGTTATTACTATTATTATTATTATTATAATTATTATCCCTTAAATTCGAATCAAATCAACAATTTATAATTAGAAACGAATTTGTAATATCCAAATAGGAATATGTTTATATTAACAATTTATTCTCCTGCATGAATAACCTTCACAACATAATTTCATGTTATTAAATTTTATAAGATCAATGCTACAGTACCCGGAAATTCAGAAATAAAAAATAAATGTTTCACTCACATATACGAGTATATCCTTTTGTACAATTATCTGCTGAATTTAACGTAAATTTAATGTCACTAATATAATTAGGCATTATTTTTCGTAGGTTGTATTTTAATATAAGGCATATGGAGTGGAAGGTAACATTATATGTTTAAGAACACAAATGAGTAAAATAAACAAGCAGTTCTTATTCTTCCATGAGGTCATTTGATCATTGAAAGATAACACTTTTAGTCATTTAATGTTTCTTCAGAGTTAAAATTACTTTCTTCACACTTTAATAGTATTTATTTACTTTTTAAATTAAAGTTTAGTATTTTTTGTCCTTTAATAATATTGTAGAAAGTGTGAAAATAGAGATAAAATGTTCATGACAGCTGCTTTAATTAAATACTGACGACTATAGCTATTATGTACTTTGTGACCTTAAAAGCATTTTATTATTAGTTTTGTTATTAATACTCTATTATGTGATTTATCGCCAAGCTTGTCCATTTCGATATTTGTATATACATGTGTATATGTGGAAATATTTAAAATTATTCTGATAGAAAACGAAAGGTGTAATAGGATATAAACAACTGCACTTAACGTACATCTCTGTATAAAAAAAAATTGCCTTGAAATAAATTTGCATATGACCCTCAAGATTGATATACTTTCTTTATAGGAAATATATCCTTTGTCTTAATCGTACTAGCCAGTAATATCCAAATGAGCATTTACGCAACGCTATACTCTTTGTGTTTTTTTTTATATTTACCAAGCAATATATAGGTACTAAAATTGGGTTAAAAGTGAATGAATAAATGGAACAAATAAAGTGTAACTAAAATATTATAATTTAATAGAATATGTTCCAAAATAATTTATTAGAGATTTGGTATATTGAAATTTTAATTAATGTATAAGAGGTATAGTCACAAGAGGAGTACATCCTAGGATTTTTTTGTACGCTTGATAATATATACTCTCATTATGTAAGAAGTTTGTGGAAATTTATATCTCAACAACCAATAAAGCTTTTTTGATGTTTTTTTTTTAATAATCCTCATATAAACATTATAACTGATATATGTTAGCGTTTTTCACGAAAATGCATTGGGGCTCCGCTAGGGCATTTTCCATGGTATAAGTGATAAAAGACCCCAAGTTTGGAACCTCCTAAGTCAGTCAATTTTGAAGAATCTCCATGGTTGATAGCGTTGGACATATTTTTTTCGTATTCAAAAAGCATTAGTGTAAAAATATATACCGGGTTCTTTTTTTATCATTTCACATACACCGCCCTATGTGTAAAGCTAAAAAAGAAAAATCAATGCATTGGTGGAATAGTAGGCAACCAGTTATACTTATACACCAGTGACGTATTTTTGTAAATGTCAAATATTTCTGATTTTTCATTCACACTTAAATCTTAAATTAAATACATTTTCTTCAAAAATAGATAAATTTAAAATTAAATATTTTTAATAAATTCAAAGAAAATGGTTGTTTTCTAAATTCCCACAAAAAAAAATAAAACCAATCACGTGTTAACAGAACACATGAAGCTGAATATCCTGTATTATGTAGGATCGCTTTTAGATGTAGCCAGGCCATTTTGGAGTATCGTACAGTTCAGTATTCAAAACCCTGAAAGAATTCAAATATAAACCATCAAAAGCTTTTTGAGGAAGATAAAGTAAAACGAAATAATTTTTGGTGATATAATGTTTAATTTGTTAAATGAAAGGGAAGAAATTTTAAATATAATAATTTTTACTGATGATGCAAAGAGTTTCGTAATAGATTGAAAGAGTTTCATGTACATTCTGTATGGCAATCTAAATCATTTCTCTTTGAAAGCTTAAACATGCATATCTTTAATAGTTAGAAAGTATAGTAAGATGAAACCCATTGAGTTATTTCTTTAGCTAATAGGAAAAGGTTTGGTGTAATTTTAATAAAATAATTACTTCAATTACTTATTAATATTCTTTAAATTTTTATTTAGGAATATTATCATATCAACGTTCTTCGGTTTTAGTCTTGCGCGCCTTTGTCTTATTATTAAAAGAGCTATACTATACACTCTCAATTTCCGCTGAACTCGCTAGAATGCAGAAGTATATCTTAGCACATTGTTTTAAGGGTTTCAGCTCCATTCCTGTTACCTAAAAGAAAATTCAAATAAAAAATGCAATTAAACTTTTATTTCAAACTTACCTTCCAAAATAGAAGAGGATTTACGTCCTGATTTGAATTTGGCCTTTCGAGGTATTGCCTTTTAGTTATTATTACATCAACTGTAATCGATTTTACTTTGTCTTATTCTTTCTTGCAAAGATCCAAATAATGAAAGTGACTTAAGGTGGACTAATGTCTATTTCGATTACAGTCATTTGTTCTTTATTTTAAGGGTCTATTTTGTTCATAATATGAAACATTTCTTATTCTAGAAAAGAAGTAGCATTTTCAGTACTTCAAAAACCTTCTCTTTTAAATCGAGGGTGTAAAACAGTTGCTACTCCAGTAACTGATCCTCCTTTGTATGAAAATAGCCTTGCTTTAACAGATTCCAAAACTTTGTCGCATAATGGCTTCCCTTCCTCAATCTTTAATTCCAGTAGATAACTGTACAGTCCAAAAGTTATTGGGATTATTAAGGAAATAGTAACATATTTATTACCTACAAGAATTTCCCACTACTGCTTTTTAAGATAAGGTGTTATTTGTTTTTATCGTGTTACTGAAATGCCCCCAATACGTGAGTTACTTTCGGTAATTCATTAGAAGTAATGTGAGAATGTTCTACAATCTCATAAAATGGTAAAATCTATTTGTACTTTTTTGTTATCACCACATTCATATTTTCTACCTTTCTTGATACACTAATTTTACTATGTCAGATATATTTCATCTTTAAAGAAATACTATCCATCTTCTTTGAATTTGTTAAAAATATTTTAAAATTCTCTTCGCACAAGGTATTCTACGAAGACGCCTGTTGGTATAATTAATTGTTTTAAATAAATTATCTATTACGAGGGAAAGTCAGTAATTAGGTCACAAAAAGGTATTATAAAAATAATTAGAGAAATAGTTAGCCAAAAACAAGTTTTATTTTTCAACAAAGTCTCCATCTACATTAATACACTTATCCCATCGTTTTATCAATGCCCCTATGCCTGCTGCATAAATGTATTTGGGCTGGCGTCGGAACCACGTGCGTACCTCTTGTTGAACATCGTTGTCACTCTCGAAATGTTTGCCGCCAAGATGCTTTTTGAGTGGACCGAACAGATGATAGTCGCTTGGGGCCAGGTTGGGACTGTAAGCCGGATGTTCAAGAAGTTCCCACCCTAATTGCGCAATTCTCACCTAGGTCAAGTGGGCCGAATGGGGCCTGGCATTATCGTGATGCAGCAATATTCCTCTCGTCAGTAGGCCTGGACGTTTTCGTCGAATTGCATCCCGAAGCAACAACAAAACTCTACAGTATGATTCAGCAGTCACGTTCTCTTTTTTGTTCTGGAAATGGGCTAGGAGCACTCCCTGAGAATCCCAGAACACGACAAGCATAACCTTACCAGCTGAGGGCACAACCTTAAATTTCTTTGTTGACGGCGAAGAAGGATGTTTCCATTGCATTGAAGCACGCTTTGTTTTGGGTTGGTAGTGGTGCACCCATGACTCATCACCAGTAACAATCCTGTTAAGCATGTTCTTCCCTTCCACTGTGTATCGAGAGAGGTATTGCAAGGACAAGCCCATTCGAATTCTTCTGTGTTCCTCGGTCAGTTGTCTAGGTACCCACAGTGCGCAAACTTTTCGGAAATTCAAACGATCGTGCATCAGTTCGTAGGCTAAACCATGAGAACGCCCTATTGAAGTTGCTATACTGTCTATTGTTACCCGCCTGTCAGTTCGAATCATATCTTACACCCGTCGAAGTGTTGCTTCTGTCGAAATCTGAACGGGGCGGCCACTTCGCTGATCGTCAACAACTTTTGAGCATCCTTGAGAGAATTTCTCGACCCAGTTATATACGGCTTTACGCGACAAACACTTTTCACCGTAAACAGGAGACATTTCCTTATGAATATCTTTTGCAGAAAGTCCTTTTGCCCAGAAAAAAACGCACAATAGCACGTTGCTCTTTCACAGTACAATCTTCGAGCACGGTCGCCATTTTAACACAGCCTGTGTTCGCGCACACCAACTGTCACTTGAAAATTATAAAGCTGGATTGTGGTGACAGCTATTGACAAATAGGGAAACAACTCACTCCTATTTTCAGCTTTCCTACAGCAGCTTGTGACTTATTTAATGACTTTTCCTCGTACGTAAATATATATATCACGTAACACTTCAGCGTAAAATATGATTCACTACTTTAGGTTTTCCAGATTTTGCTTTATCAGTAACGCAACCAATTTCTTCAAATTTACGAATTATCTTGCGACAAGCCTGTAAACTGCACGGCCCGTTTCTCAAGTTACTGTTTCTTCTGAATTTTCTTATACCCGCTACTAAACTTCATACACATTCATAGTAGCACTGAACAAGACTTATACGATTTTGCAACGTCAAAACAATTTTTCACAGGGTGAATGTCAAATTCAGTAAGAAATGCTAGCGTTTCTATTTTTATCAACAAACTTGTTGACATGGTAACGGAGATAAAAAATATGAACGACGAGTAAACCCCATTATTTTATGAATACAGATATATTTTTATTTTGTGTATACTTTACTATTTAACAAAACGACGGCAATTTCAAAATATAACTTACTTTTGAATAACCCTTTACATTAGAAATATCTAATTTTAACTTAATGCGTTTGCCTTGGTTCTGCATAGGTATTTCGTTGTTGTATGATATAATCTGCATTCTGCATCGTTTGAATTTAATGTTAATATTATGATTTACGACATATTTCTATTGAATATACTGAAAATAAATACACCTAATAGTCAACATGATCATAATCATTTACTGTTAAAATGTCAAAGCTATGCGTAATAAGATCCAATGTCAAACATATGTAACAGATTATAAACGAGTAGGCACGTCTAGCGCAATCTCAGTTTATTATCATAATAATGTTCGCTTGATAATTACATATGGGCGTTTCATGTACATTACAAAATATTAGACCTACTTTCTTAATTAAAAAGACTTTGGGCAAAATTCGTCACCCATACTATTCTGACACAGTTCGATAAACAATTAACGAATTTTTCGCCATAATTCGAGCGCAAATTGAATAGTATCCATCGGAAATGTTTACATAATTATTAAAAAAGTAGAAATAACAATATAATCTTTTATGGTCTATGAGTCATAATATTTCACAAAGGTATATCTCACTTGATTTAATTTCTAAACACTCTGTTACAGTGCAGAGAACTCCGCGTTTCTGCAAGAGAACTCTCAATTCTGCTTCTCGCTGTAATTAAAACGTTCTGATGGATACAAGATTTTCAAGGTCTTCGTCGTCAAGTATACTTATACTTAATGAATTAATATAAAGCATTATTGTAACAGTTACTAAAGTTAAACAAGGTTGTATTAAGAGTAGAATATCACGTAGGAGTTTAGATGGTTTAAAAGAAGGATAACATACTTATGCAGTAGGTATTATATACTCGTATTATTGTTATTACTGACCATCTCACATGCATTCTTTACTTACACATTCATTAATTTCGAAGGTTACTGATTGCGGAAGGCTTAAGATTCTGTTGTATTTAATAATCTAAAATTATATTATTCATGTAAAGTTCGTATTTACAATATTTAATTTGAATATTTCATGTTTTGCTTGGTTAATTTGTAAGTTTTTCATTTGTAATGAACGTGCTAGTAAAAATGTAATGAAATGACATAGTTAGAAAAGTGTATACTATAGAACTATGAAATATAACAACAAAATTATATTAATAATAATCCTACCATACCACCCCAACAATTTAACGTCAATTATAGGTGGCATTTGCATTTACAAGAGAATTTACTATTATTTTTATTTGATTTTGAATATTAAATATCTGAGCAATTAAATAAACAAAAGAATTAAATCTACGACTGATAATATATCTAAATAATGTGCCCCCACGGGCACTAGTCTTGCGCCTGCTAATGTATTACCCTTACTTATGAACTTACCCAATCTACCTCAACACATGATTGCCCCGGAGATCTTTCGGCTAAAGACCAGCTCAGTTTAGAGGCGAGTGGAGGGGGGATCTTATATTCAAAAAGGCGCCACCAAGTTATTCCTTTAACCGCAACAGAGAACACAGACTCTGCCGTAGTAAATTGAATAAATTCAGGTATCTACAAGTATAGATGTTCAATCAAATAAAACAATTCAAATCAAAACAATAACAATGAGGATTTATTGTAATCCAGTAGAACATGAACAGACTACAGGATAATGTATCCCAAAATGTCACAATCAAATATATATCTCGCCAATTCACTCGGATATTAAAAAAATTAAAGTTGAATGAATACAATGAAACGAACTACAATTAAATATGATCAAAGCGCTTCTGACATTATAATAGTGATAGATAACTAAGTAACCAAAAAAAAATCTGATTATGAGTAAAAGACTCACCCAGTATAATATATTAATAAAATAGTTGAAAATGCAGACAATAAAATTAAAACAAGGTGAAATTAAATGAAATGCACATAAAAGCTTGTGGTTTAGATAAATTAACAAATAATCAGGTCACCAGACGGTATATATAAAAATTTGAAGGTCAGCGTTTGAACTGATTTGGAAAACAATTAAATTGATTAAAAATCTTCGTTCTAAGAATTGCATCAATGATTTATCAAAGATCTTTCATAAACCTTACATCGATATTTACACACTTTGTATATGCAATAATACTCTATATACCAGAGATTCACAGACTTATAGGGAACACAGGCCACTCGGGAAAATTATAAGCCAAGGACGGGCCACTACAAAGAATACTTATTAACATAAATATTTTTAAATAGTATGAATTACTACAAATGATAAAAATAAAAGAACATTCAAAAATGTTTGTTGTAATTATGTAATCGTAATGTAATCTAATCATTACAATGTAATATTTCATGTTTTATTATTTTGATGCATGACATTGCATTGACCTAACAATTTTGTTTATGTTTGGCTCCACATTACTTGTCGCCACACGTAAAATTGCTTCCAGATTTTCATTTGCCAGACGGTTTCAACTTTTGTTTTGCTCAGTTTCATCACTGAAAACGTTTGCTCACAAATATACGTCGATCCAAATAAGCTTGAGCATTTCAATGCATTTATTCACAACTCTTTATAAGCCGTTTTGTCAACGCAACGGTAAAAGTTGAGTAAATTACCTTCATTAAACTTGTTTCGTAAATTATCATCATTTTGCATGTCTATCAATTCCAGCTGTATTTATTCCGGTGCATTTTCGGGTGAAATGTTGAAAGGATAGCTGAAAATGTCTAATGGAGGTTTAACTTTTTTGAACTCTAGAAAACGATCATGAAAAGCTTGTATTAAAATATCAATTTTTTCAACATAAGCGAAATTGACATCAGTTTTATTGAATTTCCCCATCATTTTTTGTAGTTTGGAAAATGGCTGTAATTGGCTGAATTGATTTGTGTCCTGAAAATACTCAATTTGCATTGAAAGGACGAAATATGAGAGTATAACTGCGAAATCAATTGATCTTTGCCTTGGAGTCGCGTATTTAAGACATTCAAGTGATTTGTGATATCTACAAGAAACGCTAAGTCACACAGCCAATCGGGGTTGTCGAATTCGGAGACGTCTTTTTTCTTTTCCGCCAGAAATATTTTGATTTCTTCAATCAAGTTAAGAAACCGCTCTAGTGACAACCCGCGACTTGGCCACCTTACTTCAGTGTAAAACAGGAGATCACCATATTCCCTTTCAATATCCTCGAGAAATTGTGTGAATTGTCGGTGATTGAGACCTCGTGATTTTATAAAGTTTACAGTAGGTCTACAACTTTCATCACATTTTCAAATCCCAATAATTTTGAACAGAGGGCCTCTTGATGTATAATGCAATGAAACTGCATTAATTCCTTGGTATCTATGTTTTTAGTTTGTAAATACTCTTTTAACATAGTTATTATCCAAGATTTACTTCGCTTATTTATTTCGTTAAATCCAAATCCATTATAGAACATTTTTCCAGAAGAGCTTTGAGCATGTCACTCCCTTGGTTTGACTTGTCAAAGAACTCATTCCAATCAGTTCTTCACTCACTTCAAAATTTTGCGTTACACCTCGTAAAAATATTAAGAGTTGAGCAGTGGAACTTATATCTGTAGATTCGTCGAGTGCTATAGAAAAATACTCAAAACTTTTCGATTTCGTAGCTAATTGCTCTTCTATATTAGCTGCTAATGTGGTAAGTCTTCTTTGAACAATCATCCGATTTAGTTGAATTTTCTCAAACCTCTTTGCATCTTTCGAACACATTTTTTTGCGGCGATATCTAAACACTGCTTAACAAACTCACAATCTTTAAAAGGCCGACAAGTTTTCGCTATTATTGGAGATATTTCAAAGCTAACTTCATTAGTAGCTGTTTCAGTATCTAGAATTGGTTTTGGAAACATAGCTTGCTGGCTTATTAGTTCCCTTTTTAAAGTGGAAATTTTTTGCGTTCGATTTTCGCCGGTTAAAGCCGGAAGGTTAATGATCAACTTCCACTTCTGAAGACTCGAAACATTAGCTAATTAGCTCTTAAAAACCATAAATAATTACTAATAAAAGGTGGCTGTATATATATATATCGAACATTAGTACTAACTCACCTATAATAACTAATAGATGACTCTGTAGGCCTACATATCGTATTTTAACAAAATTGAATGCCTAATCATTTTTAGTGAAATTATATCTTCAATAATTCCGATAAATTACCAATTTCCTATAAAAGCAAGGCAATGAAAATAAAACCAACTGCCTTACGCTATTTGAAAGAAAGGCTTAAGTTACAATAGGAACCATTAACTGATAATAGTACGTATATAATCATGTTAATTATTAGGAATCAAGCAGTACAATAAATATAATGAAATTTTAGGTATTATACAGTCGTAGAGTAGTTACAGAGTAGTTATAATTATAGCAGACCTAGTATAATATACAGTGTTATCCAAAAATAACGAACGAACAAAGTGCAGAATAAGGTAAACTAATTTTTAAGCAACTAAAGTAGTACGATAATTAGTAAATATTATATAGCTGAACTAAATTGTACGAGGGTCGAATTTGAAGTATTACAAATATTATATGTTGAGTACTTTTGAAATATTGAAATAACGAAATAAAACAAAACACTTTTTTCACAAAAATAGTTTTAGTAAACTAAGTGTACATTTCGTGTGAGCCCACGAAATGTACATTTAGCTTAATAGAACTATTTTTGTAAAAAAAGTGTTTTGCTTTATTTCGTTATATCTAAATAAATTGAAAATTACAAACAAAATAAAAAATAAAGAAGGCTTATGCATAAGTTCGCAGCATTTTTAAGTTATTTCAAAGTTATTTCAATATCATACTTTTATTTAATTGAATATTTTTTGAATTTGTATATTTATGTAAAGACTGTATTAATTATTTACAAAAGAAAATGTTGAGGATGCATTTACAATTATCCTTTTGTAATATTTATAACATAAATATTTTGAATTTTATAAATATTTAACGTTCATTTTCGAATTCAAACCACTGTATAACATACTTTTGTTAGCACATTCAAATTAAACTTACTTTAAGTTCTAAGAATTCTTTACATCTGCAAATCTATTTATTGCCTACTTTATAATTTAGACAACTCGTTTTATTACCTAGGGTTATTAATAATCGACATCT
Organism: Melolontha melolontha; assembly: GCA_935421215.2. Classification (NCBI taxonomy): domain Eukaryota; kingdom Metazoa; phylum Arthropoda; class Insecta; order Coleoptera; family Scarabaeidae; genus Melolontha; species Melolontha melolontha. Next base: position 73,627,190 of record OW285235.1, read on the forward strand.
TTTTCCAAATTTATTTGTTTTTTGTTTATTTGTTTATTGTTTTATGCATCAGACCGCTTGTTTAGTTGCCTAGGGTTATCTATGAACGCATTCAAGAGACGACATTTGTAGGCAACGAATCATTTCATTCATTTTGGAAGCACTACGCTAAACGAATGTTACCTAGCCGGAAAAGATTACTAAATTTTCTACTATTCCTCGGTGAACGTGTTGAACATATGATTAAATCCGAATTGAAAAATAAGAAACTGTGGTTATCTGTGAACAAAACAACGGACTGTAAACAAAATTCGGTTGATACATTGGAAAAGTTTGAACTTTCAACAAACCAAATGTTAATGCTTGTGAGTGATGGTGCCTCAAACATGCTCTCTGTAGGCCGTTCTCTAAAAAAGATTGTGCTAACGGTCTCTAAAAAAAGATTGTGCTAACTTGCTACATATTACGTGTAATATCCATTCTTTACATCTGATGACAGAAACTATTCGTAGATGTTAACTAGATGTAGATGTATTAATTGCAAGTACAAAGGCTGTGTTTATCAAATCTCCAAAACGTGGTCGCCAATTTCACAGACTCTGTCCCGATATCCCTACACCACAGCCGATTCCTACACGTCCCAACAATATTTCCTAGAACATGGTTACAAACAACGTTTTACTATCATAAATATTTTGATAATACTAGGGTGCTTCAAAAATCTCTTCAAAACCCCAAGAGCTATGTGCCAATAATATGACAAAAATTTGCATTTAGTAAGTTAGATTGCTCAAAGTTTCAAGAAAATCCATAGCGTGGGTTCATTTTTATAATCGCTTGAAGTAACATTAGTCCGCGCGGTAACTAAAGACTTTTATTTAAAAGGTTTAACACTGAAAGAGATCCAATCCGACTTGAACGAAATACATGGCACATCTGCTCCTGCGTTTCCGGCTGATTACAATTGGACAAATGAATTTAAACGTGGTCGTACAGCCTCAAAAGGTTAATATCGTTCGGGACGTCCAGTGAAAATGACTTCCTCCGAAATGATTGACAAAATCCACGATATGGTTTTCAGTGATTGACGAATCAAAGTGCGCGAAATAGTTGAGGTCACAAGGGTATTACAAGGTACAGGGTTTTCAATTTTACACGAACAATAGATGGGTGCTGCGTTTGCTTTCAGTGGAGAATAAACGCAATCGTGTGACCGAATCGGAGGCTGGTTTGGTACTTTTCTGTCGCAATCTTGACGAGTTTCAACGTCGCTACATAACAGTTGACGAAACATGGATACACTACTATACTCCAGAAACAAATCAGGAGTCAAAACAGTAGGTTTTTAAAGGCGATCCGCCTCCGAGGAAGGCAAAGACGGTGAAATAGGCCAACAAGATGATAACCAGTGTGATTTATCATGCACGCGGAATTATCTACATAGATTACTTGGAAAATGGACAAACGATAAATGAAGTGTATTATGCAACGTTATTGTACCGGTCGAAGAATTCAAGGAGAAACATCCTCATTTGCCAAAGAAAAAAAATTTCTTCCACCAAGAATATGCATGGGTGCACACTTGCTCAGTTTCGATGGCGAAAATCAACGAATTAAAGTTCAAATTATTTCAACATCCACCGTATTCGCCAGATTTGGCCCGCACTGAATTTTTTTATTCTCAAATTTGAAGAAATGGCTCGGCAAAAAACGATTCATGTCGAACGAGGAGGTCATCACCCAAACAGCTGAAATATTGCAGCGAAAAATGGGGAACCTCAACAGCAGATTGATAGAATTCATACGTACAGGAGAACGCCACCTACAGGACGTAATTTTCAGGCATTGATAATTTGGATTACTGTCTCTTAAATGGCAGGTGGCAGTGGTTGAATTGCTGTCAATAAAATTTTTGTTTTTGGATTTCTTGCATTTTTATTGGGTTATTCAAATGTTCCCGTTTTTCTGTGCCACCCTGTATTTTTGAGCAGTCCATGATATTTCTTAATTTTTATAATCTTATAAATATAACCCACTACAAACTATGAGCAAGATAAGAAAATTGGACAATAAACACTTCGAATTCGGGTCATTTTAATATACGACATTAACGTAAAGAAACCTAGAGAATGATACCACAAAGCAAATCTCTCAGCTCTCGCATCGATATGCTAAATTGTTTTTGGTATATATCGCCATCTAGCGACGAGTTAATGGACTTACAGTAATATGCGCATTTTGTCTTTTTCTATAATAGCTTTGCTATTTGAGAAGAAATCGCTTTTATCAGCGTAGTTTGTTTTGTCCGTCAGATGTCACGAGATTATCTGGTGTCATTTAATAAGACAAAATTCGACACTGGACCTGAAAGCGAACCGTTCCAGTCGTTACTTCGTAAACCCGCATTGATAAAGTTATTATTAAAGTTATTAAAGTGAGCGCTGGAAAATACGTGCTGTATAGCCATGTGTATAGATACAAATTTATTTTATGCAGATTTGTATTATTTATAACAACGTGTTATGGCGATCTCTCGCATCGATACGCTAAATTGTTTTTGGAATGATACTTACCATACTTACTTGGATTAAATAATATGTATCTGGCAGATTTTCCATTAATTATATATTTAATAAAGTTAATTTAGACATTAAATATACTAATTCATCACGTTATTGTTAAAGCAGCAATGTTTCTTTTTATGGTAATCGTCGTAATTAGGTCACTATTATTATAAAAGTTTTTAATAAAGTCAGTCCGAGATATGAAGGTCGTTTTAAAATAAGTTTTTTTAGTATAAAATACTATTTGTAAATACAATTGAAGAAAATTGTTACAGTAGGAGGTGTTGAGGAATACTAACAGTGTAGATATTTTATGTGTATTGTAGCGATATATAAAATAATGAAAACAATCATTGTCGTTTTATTTACCTAATTAACACAAAGTTCTCTTGGTATACATACATATTTGCGTTAAAAACACCTTTTCGATTTATGTTATTATGAAATTAATTTTTCTTTCGTTTAAACAAATTCGTTACGATTTATATTAAATGCTACGTTGACCCTGACCAAAATTTCATTTAAAATACGAAATTATGCAGTAATTTTTAATGTAATATTACACACAAATTTTCCCAAAAGAAATACAGTTTATTATCAAACTTTATGCTTTCAAATATCGATTACAAACAACGAATTTAAAAATCTTTATTAATAATTTATGCTTTTTACTGAATACAAATTAGTGTATAACTAATGGTTTTTTTTTTTTTATATTTAATATTTTATAATATTTGTTTCCGACAAGTTGTTTCCAACTTCGACTTCTGATACTAAAATTCTCTCAAAATAAATCGAATTTGGTTTTATGAACACTAAACTAAGTGATATAGAAAGATCACTATGTGAAATTTGTGTTCATTTTAATGGCTAATAACTAAAAAGAAACCAAGGAGTTTACTGTCAAATTAAAGTGTTCTGAAAAGCGAAGTTTTGTATATAGGATTACCGCTGAATAGCGCCAAAGTTATGCGAAACAGAAGAATACGTATAAATGTCTTGTCTAACTGAAAATCAAAAAGAAATTTCTTTGCAATTCATTAAAAATTTTCAATTTTGTAACAACGCTTAATGCGAACTCTCTCATCGATATGTTATTTTTTTTAAATATATGAAGCCACCTGTGGACTTACAGTAATATGCGTATTTCTTTTTGCTCCTGTAATCGCTTTATTATTCGAAGGGAATCGAGGAGAAGCTTTTATCGGCGTAGTCTCTTTTGTCCGTCAGATGTCACGAGACTATCTGGTGTCATTTGATAGGATAAAATTTACTACTGGACCAAAAAGCGAACCATTTCAATCGTTACTTCATAAACCCGCATTGACAAAGTCGTTAGACAGAAATGCATGCGTCTGTGGTTGAAGTAAACGCTGATAAGTACGTGTTGTATCTCCATGTGTATAAATACAGATTTGTTTCATGCAGTGTCATTTTGTAAAAATTTCTAAATTTTTAGGGCCAAAATGTAGTTAAAGTCGGTCCGTATCTTTGTTTATTCTATATTTACGAAAATACAACTTTAATTCAAGTCGATAATATTCCTAGACCTATTGTTAGTGAATCCTTGTTTACAAAAACATTTACGCAATATAGTCAGTCGGACATATGGTATTTTTATTGCGAAGTTTTTTTTGTAAATATCACTAATAGCCTTTACGTCGAACATGTTGACAACCCTATAATTAACATGTGTATTTAAGGATGCTATTGCGAACGCATCCATACTAAATGTAAATTCCAGCGTTATTTGTAACGGTGGATTCCCGTATCGCTGGCTATATATTAATTGAGACAGAATCAGACTCGAATAAAGAAAAATAATTTTCTCATTTCTACGTGAACATGGAAGGCGATTTTTTGTATGAAAGCATGTGATAACCTGTGCCCTAAAGGGCTGGTCAGGATCGCTATGTGATAACGTGGGGCTTAGGCCCTAAGTGCCTGGAGGATCGGCATGTAATAACGGCGGGGCCTTAAGCCCTAAGGCAGAATCGCCATGTGATGTTAGTGCCGTTTGTGCAAGTTCGTGGCAGGACGCCATGTGATGTTAGCCTGGTCCTGAGGGCTACATCGTTGAGTCTTCACGCAGATATCGTTGTCCCGTTAAATAATACACAAAGTTCGGGTAACATATAATTTAATATATAACACTTATAAACTGGATAACAATTATATACATTATGAACTAACTATCATTAAGACTGCATAAATGTGGACATGATTCTGAATAAGAATCTGACTCTGAATGTATAAGACTGAATGTGTGAATGTGAATGTCTGTCACTTACATTACTGTCGTTATATATATCCCCGATGATCCTCGTACTACTTATGGAATATACTACAAACCCTGACATATAGTTTGTGTTTGCAAACAGCACGCGTTAGCGAGGTCGTATTTGTAAAACACGTTACATTTGTATTACGAGGCTGTGGCCTCATTGAGAGTGTTTGCATACACATAACTGCATAGCGTTATTATACCACCCTTCTTGGGGTAAAGAAAAATAACGCTGAGGTGTTTGTTTTTCTTTCATTAAAATCTTTACCTTTCTTATTCCTATCTTACAATATGGTGAACACTGTTTGGGATTATACATTTACAATGGTACTACTTAAATAACAAATTTGCTAAAACTTATGATAACTAAAATTCTAAAATGATAAATATCCTAATAAAACTGTAATAATAAATATACAATATAGATTGTCAAACTTTAAATGGATAATTTTACATTCTAAAAGATAATTTTAAATTCTAAAAGATAATGTTTCACGGTCAGTTTTACATTGTAGAAGATTAAAAAATATAATTAATTGATAATAATAATTAATAATAACCGTTAATTGATAATAATCGGGCCTTTGTACACTGTCTCAATCTTGTTAGTCTGTTCGCTTTTTATATTTTACTTCTATATTATGAGCAACTTATATAGAATAATTGCCTTGTTTCGCAGTTTGTCATTCTTGTCTTTCTTGTTTTTCGCGTTCGGTTCTTGTTTTCCGATTCCTCATGCTTGATCTTTTGGTTTTAATTCTTGTGCATGATTGTTTGCTCCCAATTCTTATGCTTCCTTTCCAACCATACTTTAAAATAAATCGACTCTCTGTTTTTCTATCTATTTTCCTCCATGGAAAAAATTATTCTGGAAATCACTCTTTCGTGTATTTCCCTGGACAGCACATATTTCGTGTCTGTCATGTTCCTGCGCAGAACTATCTTTTGAAGCTTATTCTGACTACAGTAAGGTGGCACGTGCTGCTGATCCCTTATGCTGTAAGCCTTTTCTTCAATCTAGAAAAACTTGAGACCAGTTAACAAAACACACTTTTGTTATAACTGTAATCTCTAAAAAAAAATTCTGAGAGCGTTTTTTGTCGTGTCGGACTCTTTCCTGGAAGCGCATGCTTGCTTCGTCACGACCTAGGGGCGAATTGGAGTCTTCTTTGCCTTTCTTCTACTTTTGAAGTTCGTCTGATTCGGTTGGTTAACGTTTTCGCCAAGTCCACAACTCTAGGATGATCTGTCCTGTAGGTTGCACTGTAGTTGGTGTCGTAAAGGTACAATCGATAGGTCTCTGTCGTCTTATAGGGCTCCAGACGTGATTAGGATGCTATCGAATCGTCCCGTTACTAACCATTATGGCATTGGAATCGACTTCTAAGGCATTTGTTACAAAAATTTCGGAATCTTTACCAATAAAATTAATACACTACTCCTCGTATATTGGTTTCTTTTATTAATTCAATATTATTTTGTTAGCGAAAAAATTTTTTGAATATATCAGCAATATTTCCTTCAATGTCACGTATGCGAACGATTACAAAATAAACATTGTGTTGCATTTTATCAGTGACCTTGACTTCGTGGATTCCTAAACTGTCTTGTCGATACATACATATTTTCAATTTGAATTCGATGTTTATTTACTCGCGATTAGTTTAAATATGCAAGTTATTGTTTATATTTTTGTTTATAAACTGTCTGAAATATAACCTTCTTGTATGGCGCTTATTAAAAAGGTACAACGCATGCATTTTTGTATATACTCTGAACGTAATTGAACTTATGAAAAAATATAACATATTTTTGCGATATATGTGTATATATATATATATATATGCGCCTTCTAAACAAAAAATATATTTAAACTTTTGCGTTAATAACAAAATTGCGAAGTGTACGGCCGAAATGTAACATCTCTAAGTCACATAGTACATATTAATTTTTAAATAAACTTGACCTTTACATAAAGAAACGTATGGTACGCGCTTTGCAACTTTTGCATTTTTGCGTAGGCAGACATAAATAACATGGTATGTATGCATTAAATCAATATTATTGTCTCTTATAATACAAATAAACATTTTCACTCGCGAAATGTATGTAGTTTATAGATATGAACGTCTTGCACTTTACTTTTATACACTGAATATTTGTCTTTGTTTAAATTTACTCTAAAGGAATACCTGCGTTTCTTCTTTCCGTGTGGAGCTTCTGTTCGCTCTTGGAGATGATTTCCTCCGTTCCTTGTTGCGTACTTGCCCATTTTCTTGGTTTTGACCTGCTAAACTGTAGGTTTTTTTTTCCTTGGTTCGTTCCAAATTTCCACTTGGTCTTTTTCGGCCTTAGATGGCTGGCAGGGCCATCTAGTGGTGTGGATAGGTAGGATCGCCATGTGATAACCTGTGCCCTAAAGGGCTGGTCAGGATCGCTATGTGATAACGTGGGGCTTAGGCCCTAAGTGCCTGGAGGATCGGCATGTGATAACGGTGGGGCCTTAAGCCCTAAGGCAGAATCGCCATGTGATGTTAGTGCCGTTTGTGCAAGTTCGTGGCAGGACGCCATGTGATGTTAGCCTGGTCCTGAGGGCTACATCGTTGAGTCTTCACGCAGATATCGTTGTCCCGTTAAATAATACACAAAGTTCGGGTAACATATAATTTAATATATAACACTTATAAACTGGATAACAATTATATACATTATGAACTAACTATCATTAAGACTGCATAAATGTGGACATGATTCTGAATAAGAATCTGACTCTGAATGTATAAGACCGAATGTGTGAATGTGAATGTCTGTCACTTACATTACTGTCGTTATATATATCCCCGATGATCCTCGTACTACTTATGGAATATACTACAAACCCTGACATATAGTTTGTGTTTGCAAACAGCACGCGTTAGCGAGGTCGTATTTGTAAAACACGTTACATTTGTATTACGAGGCTGTGGCCTCATTGAGAGTGTTTGCATACACATAACTGCATAGCGTTATTACAAGCATTACACATTGCTCTGAACTTTGCTTTCAAATTTAATTTATTTAAATGAATTATTTGTGTAGGCAGTTACACAAGCATAATTTTGTTGAGACTCTGTATAATCTTAGGGTATCTCAGAGCTATCTTCTTGGTTCTACACAACTAGGCCTAGCGTCCAAAGTAAATGCAAAGAAATGAAACAACAAGAAGTAATCGTTTAAAATATTTTATTGCTTGTTTGTATTTTCACATTTCATTTTGCGGTAACTTAAAATACGAGATTTCGTTCTTAACCTATATCTTAACCTATCAATGCAACCTTATAATACAATATTTCTTAGTGAGTCATCCACGGATAGTATTGGAGTTGTGACATTGATTCAATTGAATCTTGCAAATAAAGGCTTTTGAGGATTTCACTCGCAAAAGGTGGCATTTGCCCTCCAATTGCTGGGATTAATACTCAAAGTCTACCTCTGTCTAAAATGTGGATCTCTGGTCCCGATTAATGATTTTCGACACAGCGAGTGTGTTATTCAGCTCCTATTTAAGTGGGAAACAAGATGCTTATTCTCACACTGTATAATTATTTTCTTATTTCCGCACCTATCGTTGAACGTTATTAATCTTAAAATTTTAAATGGCACAGGTATTTCGAGAATATTCAGGGAACACTGCTTCCTCTTCATCAAACTCGCGTATCTGGCCATATAGGCGCCTGACTCTATCTCTACTCCAGATGAAGTATAAAAATATATTGACGAAATATTGAGTTTAGAACAATTGAGTTTTAATTAAAACAGACCGATAACTCAATTAATCGGCGATTTAAGGTCTGTTTTACTTTAATAGATATTGCTATGCACTGTGGTTTTTTATATTTACTGTACCACCGTTCACGACAAATCTATCCAACTAGGATATTCAGTCGGTTTATTTCCAAAAAATGGGACTGCTTCCCTCTCAGGGTTCCAATCGGAAACGTGGTTGACTCTTCTACAAAATTTTTAAGGCGCCAGTAAAAGAGTATTGACAAATGTTATAATTATATATTTAAGTTACTTATAAAACTCGTAATGAAAGGATAATTAAATTAAAGATCATAATATAAAATTTAAATGAAAATTTAATACAAAATCAAAAAAAGAAAAAAAATTGCTCTTTATAAAATATAAAGATTGTGTAATACAAACTTACACACAGAGGTAAAAATAACACACGGAAATGACCGCAACATGCATTCAAAAACCTCAATGAATACCGAACAAACTTATATTAAAATAATAACAAAGATTATTTTTAATTTCTCCCCAGAGAACAAAATAAAAATATAAACAAACTTGACACCTCGATCAAAAATCTAACGCATGTACATACATCACACATGAAAAAAATGCCCCTGAAATCCAAACGTATAAAATTTTACATATAAATTTTTTACTTAGAAATGTTAGAAAATCCTCTTTGTCATCTAACTCAATTAATTAAGACTAAAATCTCATAAATAACAATGTTCATACAATTGAAATATAATATTCAAATCTTTTGAATAAATAAGATATCTTTTAAAAAATATATATATATTTTTACTTACATAAAAAATAATGTGAGACACATTTACGAGAATCGTTATTAAATTAAATATTCAAAATTACGAGACTAACAAACTCGCAAAATATATACGGGAAATTGAAATACAATCACACACTATTTTAAATCAAAAACAAGCCCGAAGTTTCTTTACAATAGATAATATCTATTTTAAATAAAAAGAACGTACTTCTCGTCTTAAGGTTAACTTGTGTCTGCTCTCGCTTACGCATACAGCCCTCCACATCTAACATCGTGGCGTGCACCACAAGGCGCATGACATGAAATATACATACGGATATACACAGATATCCAAAATAATATTACATTCATTTTTAAATAAATTTTTACTATCTATTGGGGAAAAATCCATAGCAATATGTATATATTTAAAATAATCTTACATGGTCCTACACATAATGCCTTTTTCAAAGAAATTTAAATTACTCAAAGATAATTTAAGTTTAATAATAATAATCTATGCCTTGGTATTCTCCAACAGCTAAACGACAATTACGGAGGATTGGCAAGCCATCAGTTATTATTACGTCTGCGCCCGTGGAGCGACTTAAGATGTTAAGCTCTCGGCATTCGCCTGGAACGAGAAGGAAAACCACGAAAGCCTACTCGGACAGCCTAGTCAGGGATCTAAACACGGAACTGCCAGCATGATAAGTCAGTGTACAGATATTTAAATAACATATAATAGTTTAAAAAAGGTATATAACCCCTTATCACAATTATTAGTCGTATCCTAAATACGTATTTCGACAACTAAGTTGTCATCATCAGTAGGTAAAAACTACTAATTAAAAGTCGCACATGGGGCACAGTAAAGTAAGAAAAACGCTTCCGCACAACTACTATACACTGCATCCCTGTAAAGACTAAACTAACATGCCAATCTAAAACTACGAGACAAACACTTGCCTCTTAAGGAAAAGGTCTAAACATGTGTTAAATTGTCGAACAAAGGAACGGCAGACATTCATCTCTAAGGAAGGCGCCACTAAATTCGATTTTTAAAAACTACGATACCCACTATTAAACTTAAATGAAACACCTGTTATTTTCACAAAACAATAGTATATTTAACTATATGTATATTTCATGTGCATTGCACACATCAGTAGTTATTATTTAAACGTATTATCTCGAGCACATGCATAGTAAAAACATCTATTTTGGGTAGGGGTGTAAAATTTTTTTTTTTTTTCTTTTTTTTTTTTCTTTTTTTTTTCAATTACAAATGGTTAAAAAGTATGGTCGTATATTGCAAAAGCTGAACTCTATTGAAATTCCGAGAAGGACAAAATTGGGAAGGGCCGTTACATACGAAAACACAAGACAACATTTTTAATGAAATCCAGTTCTGTTTCATATCTCTCTTTTGTTAACGGAAAAAAACAAAAGAGAGATATGAAACAGAACTGGATTTCATTAAAAATGTTGCGACATGCAATGGCTTTGACATGGAAATAATCAATAAATTGATTAGAAGGGCAAAAATGGGAAATACAATCCGCGAATCCACGAGTTTGATATCGCGGGGTAACCGGGAGAAGGGGTACATGTGTCTACCATACCACCCTGTCACGGGGGGCATTGATGGAGTTGTGGGGGAAAGAGGTCTCCAGGTAGCCTTTCGGTCCGAGAACGCCATCAGGGGTCTGCTGGGGAATGCTAAAGATAGAATTAATTCCGATTCGAAATCAGGGATATATGAGATTAGTTGCGCGGATTGTAATTTGAAATATATGGGCCAAACTGAACGACCTTGTAATAACCCGTTTTAAAGAACACATATCACATATCGAGTGCAATGGACCGGATAAATCAGGTGTCACAAATCACGCTTTGAGCACGCTGCACAATGTGCCGATTGCAGGTTTGAAGTTGATCAAGGGAATTAATAAACCCCACGAACTTGATGCTTGTGAAAGTATATTTGTCGCGAAAAATAAACATACCTCCTTGAATAGCGATAAATCTCCAATACCGTTCAGCTGTCTATTCACATTTTTATTACCAGAAGTGAGTGGGGGGGTAACAGCAGAAATTTAGACATTTGGGAGGCCATACACGTGAAAAAATACAAAAATTACCTCCTTAACAATGGTTTACTGAATGAAGCACTTGGTGTGTTTGTTTCACAAAATGTAAATTGTTTCGCGTTTTGTGGAACAAATGTACCGGGTGTTTTGTTTAGTAAATTATTAATCATGTTTCACCTAGAGCCAACCGTGAATTCTATACATTATATTAAAAGTACTTAACTCCTTAACAATGACATGTCACCTATTTATAATTGGCCTTTAAATTGTATACCTACAATGTCTAATAATTCATAGATCAATATAACACAACACAGTCAGATGTCTTGTCTTTTCGTATGTAACGGCCCTTCCCAATTTTGTCCTTCTCGGAATTTCAATAGAGTTCAGCTTTTGCATGTGCTCGAGATAATACGTTTAAATAATAACTACTGATGTGTGCAATGCACATGAAATATACATATAGTTAAATATACTATTGTTTTGTGAAAATATAAGGTGTTTCATTTAAGTTTAATAGTGGGTATCGTAGTTTTTAAAAATCGAATTTAGTGGCGCCTTCCTTAGAGATGAATGTCTGCCGTTCCTTTGTTCGACAATTTAACACATGTTTAGACCTTTTCCTTAAGAGGCAAGTGTTTGTCTCGTAGTTTTAGATTGGCATGTTAATTTAGTCAGGGATGCAGTGTATAGTAGTTGTGCGGAAGCGTTTTTCTTACTCTACTGTGCCCCATGTGCGACTTTTAATTAGTTCTTTTTATCCAATGATGATGACAACTTAGTTGTCGAAATGCGTATTTAGGATACGACTAATAATTGTGGTAAGGGGTTATATACCTTTTTTAAATTTTTATTTAATATTCATAATGGTAAATTTCAGATCGTTCATTATTAGGTTATAGTATATACTGCTTAGATTTGTTTATATCATTTCTGTTGTAAATTGAAGTTTTTCCCTGTTTAATGTTAATCATTTTGAAAATTCTTTCAATGGAGACTGTGGTTAAATAAAAATTTAAAAAAAGGTATATAACCCCTTACTACAATTATTAGTCGTATCCTAAATACGTATTTCGACAACTAAGTTGTCATCATCAGTAGGTAAAAACTACTAATTAAAAGTCACACATGGGGCACAGTAAAGTAAAACAAACGCTTCCGCACAACTACTTACAGGTCTTTACAGGGTTGCAGTGTATAGTAGTTGTGCGGAAGCGTTTGTTTTACTTTACTGTGCCCCATGTGTGACTTTTAATTAGTAGTTTTTAACCTACTGATGATGACAACTTAGTTGTCGAAATACGTATTTAGGATACGACTAATAATTGTGGTAAGGGGTTATATACCTTTTTTTTAAATTAGTTAATCATTTCTTTAATTTTCCTTTTCATTGTACGTTGTGCTTTATCGATTATCTGTGTTTCCAAAATCGAAATGGTGATCGCGTTGCAGTTTGTGTGTAAATAAAGCAGTTTTGTCTGTTTTGGAGTATTTGTCGGCTTGTATTCTTTTATATAAATATTGTTTAGTTTGGCCTATATAATAACTATCGCAATCGCGACATGGAATTTTATAGATGACATGTGTTTCTCGATAATAATTTAAACAATGAAACAACATATATCACGATTTCATATGTTCCACAATTATCCGAAAAAAATTAAATATACTTTAAAAAAATATGATATAGCTACTACAACATATAAACTTAGTAATACTAATAAACACCTCTTTTCAAAACTAAAGCCTAAAATTTAAAAAAATTGAGAAAGGTCAGGCCGATATCATACGATAATCATACGTGAATAGGTAACTCTGAAAATACAAATTTCCTAAAATGTTGGAGAAATTGTATGGACTACGTTAGTAAATTAAATCACTTAGGTTTTCATACCTGATATTACTGGTTATGCCATGACTGATCTGTTATCGTAAAAATACTATAACTTAATCTCGACATTTGTTTAAATATGCTTTTATTCTCCCGTGTTTATTATATAAATATAATCTCTTTTTGTAAAGTACATAAAGCTTAATTAGCTATTATATTTTTTTCATGTTTGAATTAGTTCGAAGCCGTAAATGCGACCCCTAGTCTGATTTTGTTGTACAGACGAAATATCGCAACTCTACATATAAGACAGTAAATGTATAACATTTTAAATAAAATTAAAAAATTATTACATAATCAAACTCAGTCGTAAAGTTAGCCTAAGGTGCAAACACAGTTTGAAATAATTTTCTTACCTATTTCCCGCTCTCCCGCGCATAGTGTATCAGCATACTCAATTTTGTTACACTACAAATCTTTATCCAACCATCTAAATTCAAAGTTTTATTATTGATGGTTTAAATGCCAAAAATTGCGAGAAATATTCTTTAAACGTATAATAATACAGCACCCTCTTTTTAATCATTGCTGAAATTCGAAACTCCGTGATATAAGTCAGATACTGTATTAATCTACAGCCATTTAGACTCCATTTTTTGTTTTTCATGATTTACATAAAAATAAAACAATAGAACGTGCTACTGTTGATGAAAATGGTTTTATACATTTATTATCTAGCTTCCACCAACGTTTACCATTTCTAAATCGTGTATGATCTAGCAATAATTTATTCTGTTCGCTCACATACACAAAATCGAATTATATTTTTATAATATATAATATCCCACAGAGTAACTATATGTATCCTCTTCACACAAACATAAATTTTATTTCGGAGAGTTGTTTGGATTTTGCATGAATCATGAAATAGTGAATCTCCTCCTGTGGTCCTGTTAACAACATAACAAACGCCGTCTTAATAATAACCGGCCTTGTAGGCCCTTGCTGTAGTAACATGGTAGGTTTGTTACAAGCGCTGTCTTAAGTGACATATTTGTCATAATATCATAGACAACATCTATGACATTGATTCACTGAACCTCTTGAACATCAAAAAACCTTAAAAGTAATTTAAAAAAATCCAGTTTACTTTAAACCAATTTTATTTTGATAGGAAACACAAATTATAAAATATCTTCTTAAAACAATTGAAATGTCTATTGCTATAAATCAATATTACCTAGATATTTGCCTATTGCCAATGGCTCAGTCCGATATTTACTTAACAAGTCCTTTTGAATTACACGTAGACAATTGACTAAATTATCCCTTGTTGAATTTGATATATGTAACAAATTATTTTTTTCATTCCAGAAATAGGGTATGTTATCATTTTCAATGTATTCGATATATTTATCCAGCATCTAAAAAATTAATAATAATATTATTAAATTAAAAAAAAATGTTAACAACAAGCAAATTTTGGGAATCTAGTATTTCCTACGGCACCAATAACTGGGAAATTAGGTTTTCGCAATATTTAAATTTCAGAACCCCAAAACTTCAGTTCATTCTATCTTTATTGCATGTCACAGTTGACCAATGAAAATAAATTTAAATATGGAACATTTCGATGTAATTTGGCTAGATATAGACCACGTTCAGAGGACGCAACCTCTGAGCTGCTAAGATAGCAACAGACATGCCTAGTTGCAGCATGCGGTCAGGAGCTTAGCGAATTCTTCAGCGTAAATGAAATACACCACCATGGTAACTCATCGCTCGAAGCATAACTTCAATATGTTGTGCCTTGTGCAAACTAAATAGGATCAACTTAATACAAAAATTCCTGATAGAAGTGAGAAAACAAGAAGTGGAAGAAATAGGGAAATTGGTGAAGATATAGAAGAAAATATACAACAAGAGATATTTTATTTTTATATGTTTATTAGAAAGTGGTAATCATTCAGCCCAATAAAGAAATACAACGTTTAAAATGGCACATTTTATAAATTTATAACTTTATTTATTATTTACTATAATTCATTTATAATTTATAAATGAATAATAGTAAATAATAAATAAAGTTACAAATTTATAAAACGTGCTGGAATACTTACCGTTTTAGACGTCTATAGGTACATAACTCGAACCGGCTTTTTCCGTATATGCTTGGCATTATCCACATGCCTTTGGTAGTTATACAGCCTGTTTCTAAATGAATATCGGGATTTTAACGCTTTGTAGTATTTATTACGTAAAACATAAAATCATAATTAATACATGAAATGAAAGAGCATCTCAAACAATTCTGTTTGTTCGTACGCGCATGCGCTAAAAAGCGCTAGTAGAAAGATGACAGCTAGTGAACAGAAAGCTTTTTGTGTTCTGCAGTTTGCAAAGACCGATCTGTAGTTACTGTGCAACGTGCATTCCGGATTAAGTTCAGATGTGATTCCCCAAGTGATAATAACATCCGTAGATGGTATCATCAGTTTGAAAATACCGGCTGCCTTTTCAAAGGAAAAAGTACGGGACCACCAAGGGTTTCTGAAGCGATGGTTGAGCGAGTGACAGAGTCTTTCGCGCGTAGCTCAACGAAATCAGTTCAGAAGGCTAGTCGTGAAATAGCAATTCCGGTGACGACGGTTTGGAAAGTTATACGGAAACGCTTACAACTACGTGCTTATCGTTTGCGGTTATTGCGGGCTCTAAAGCCTACGGACCATGGTTTACGTGCCAACTTTGCTTATGAAATGGTGTTGCAGGACGATTTTCTGTATCGTGTTGTTTTCAGTGAGGAATCGACATTTCACATCAGTTGACATGTGAACACTCATAATATGCGCATCTGCGGCACAGAAAATCCTCACGAGATGGTACAACTGCAACGAGACTCCCCTAAATTTAATGTTTTTTGTGCCATATCTCGGCGGAAAGTTTATGGGCCTTTTTTTTGAAGAAGCAACTCTAACTGGTACTTCCTATCTTAATGCTCTACAATTATGGCTATTTCCCCAATTGGTAGAAGACGAACTAAATAACTTCATTTGACCGCCTCACTGGCACAATAACGTACGCGATTGGTTGAACGTCATTGTACCCGATCACTGGATTGGACGCAAAGGGCCGAATGACAGAGCTTGTTTCGCATGGCCTCCACGCTCCCATCGCGCCATGTGATTTCTACATGTGAGGGTTCATAAAGGATCCTACCCGACCTACCCGACCTAAGAAACAGGATTGAGGCAGCTGTTGCAACAATTACACCACAATCACTATACAACGTTTGGGAAGAACTGGGCTATCGACTTGATGTGTGTCGTGTGACGAAAGGTGCTCACATTGAACACTTGTAAGCTTGCACGTATAACTATTTGAGTTGCCCTTTCATTTCATGTATTAATTATGATTTTAAGTTTTACGTAATAAATACTACAAAGCGTTAAAACCCAGATATTCATTTAGAAACACCCGGTATTTTGTTATACATTAGAGTAGTATTTCATAAACTTTGTATTTTGTTCTAGTACCAGCGTCATCTATATGCGGAAATCTACGTATTAATTTCTGTGCTTCGTGGTAGAACAGTCTCTTTATAGCTTTCGACATTACTGATTTATTGTTTTTTACTTTACACGAAATAACTGTACTACATCGCAGCCGCCTTGAGATTGGACACGTACCGGAAACATACGTTCGTACAAAATATAATACGTGCGCGGGCAACCAAATTTCCATCCACTGCGACACTTTGTTTGCTCTTAAATGGGCATCCTTACTAATAACATTTTCTCTTCAAAATAAGGATAAAGTACGGGGTCAATATTCTACAAAATTTGAAGAAACAATTCAAACATATAAATTCCATATTTTGCCTATACTTCAGGTTGAATGACAAAATGTTTCGAATACTGATTTGAATATATATATTTAAAAAAGTAACTACATCGGTAATAATCTCTACGTCAAAGCTATGGACAATAACGGGAAAACAGAAACAAAAAATTCAAATAATTGAGTTACCATCATGAAATCTTTAGGGAATGGCTGAATGAAACTCAAATAATATAAGAAAATCAAATAAGGTAGTTTTGTAACTTTAATCGAATGAGGTAAGAGTAATGGATCTATAAATCAGAAACAGCAACACCCCTTACGTCTAGAATGTTAAAAAATTCTATAAATCTTAAAATACAATATTTTCCAAGATAATATCGCTGTTTGTAAAACAATTCCTAAGAGTTTCCAGCAGTTAACTGTAACTGATCACGTATCAATTGTAAACAATTGTCAACTTTCACTAAGTACTACTGTGGTCAGGACTATCAGCTTTGAATACTTACTCTGAAAAAAGTGTTTGTGAAACTGGCATTCCAAAACGTGCTTCCATTCTTTTCGTTTTCCAATAAGAATATTGTTTTAATATAATAACTTTCAATTAGTTCATGTTGCTGTTCATCACGGAGTAGCTGAAAAGTTGTTTATTAATTTCTAATTCTACAGTGAAATACCAGCACTATTTTTTGAAAGTTCCTTTAGGCTGGCAACAGATACTTAGTTGCAGTGGCGGTTTCTGCTATGGTTTGCAAGTTTGCGCAACCACCAAAACTAATAGATTTAATTTAATGAAAAAAAGCGTAATTCTACATTTTTTAAATTAAAAATTTGTACTACCTCACAGAATAAATGAAGTATTATAAATTACTTATAATAGGTATATCTAATTGGATATGAATACGTTAAATAAATGAGAGAATAACACACTTGGTTTGCAGACTCATTGCAATCCACGAACGTATATATCCCTATACGGCTGACGAACTTTGTCGAACGTCTTTCGGGTATATCTCCATAAATGACAATAGTGTTGCAGCAGCAGTGCAACCAAAACATTAGACATATTTCTTGCTTACGGTGCAACGGTATAAAAGCGAATAAAAAAGTTGAATTTGTGTGTTTAAAAGTGTTTATGCTCTTTATTTTTAAATAATAATGAATTCAGTGCAGAGTTTAATAGTGGATCCGTTCTATAAAAGAACGTACGCCGAAAAAATTGAAATAAAGCGGTTGGGCAGACCTGTTCCGAATTTAAATCTGAAACAAACGATTTCCAGTAAGACGCGAACTTTTAATAGACTATTTAATAAGGATATTTATAATAAACATTTGTGGATTTGCGGTTGTAGTATAAAAAATGCATTATTCTGCTTTCCTTGCTTACTATTTGAAGGTGAAGAATTATGGACGAAAATGGGTTTAACTGATTTAAATCATTCAAGCGATCGAATTAAAAAACACAGTATATCACAAAGGCATATGAAAAATGTAGTCCAATTATCGCTTTTTGGGAATGTGGATATTGCTGCTCAGATGGATAGTGCATATCGAAGAAATATAGCATTGCACAACGAGAAAGTTAAGTACAATCGATATGTAGTGAACATTATAATTAATTGTGTAAGTATTTGTGGAGCTTTTGAACTTGCTTTCTCAAGAAAGATAAATTTGCGACTGCGAAAGATCGTCGCATGGATTTTTTGCTTCAATAAAATCAGGATCAGAATCAGTGAGTTTTAAAAGCCTTTTTTCTTCTTTATATGTACCTTAGCAAAATTACTTTTAATAAAACATACTTAGTGACCTACCTTGTTTACCTACTGTAAAAAGTATTAGTATTCACTAAATTTGCAACCCCCACATTTTTGATGCACGAGCCGCCGCTGCTTAGTTGGCATGGTGACGCGGCGCTTTCGCAATACTGTTTAGTCATTTATATGCTAGCATCTTCTAACTGGGTTGGCAAATTTATGTTTTGCTCAACGCTCAATTTTGATTTGAGCGTTGATTTAATATGGCTACTACGATACTACTATATGATACATTTCTCCAAGCTGAAGGCAACAATGCAGCAGAAATTCGTCGAAGATTGTGTGTTGTGTATGAAAATAATATTTAAGTGGTAGTGCAGTGCGAAAATTGTGTATGATTTTTCGGGAAGGACGTACTGATGTCTGTTATGAAGCAGCTCAGAGAAGGAAGTCCATAGCAACAGAAGATATTGTCGATGAAGTAAATAATGTGATTCGAGAGTGACACCGATTCATAATTTCTGAGATGCGAATTTTCTTCAAATTTATCTGTGAGCTCTTTATGACATTATTACATACAATTCGGCTACCACATATTTCTACACGGTTGGCTCCCAAAGATCTCATAGACCTTCGAAAACTTCAGTGAGTGGATTTTGCGACAACGTTTTTGCAGCGCTACAGTAAGGAAGGAGAAGCTTTTTTTGGAAAAATTGTAACAGGAGACGAAACTTGAATTCAGTTTGTGAACACGCAGATAAAAGAACAATCGAAACAATAGATGCATACGAACTCACCAAACAAGCAAAAGGAGTTCAATCAAACGCTATCCAACAGAAAGGTTATAGCTACTATGTTTTGGAATTTTAGAGGAATTCTGCTGGTGAAGTTTATAGAACCTGGGACCACCAGTATTACAGCGATATACTGCGAAAACCTTACACATTGCCTTCCTTCATAATAATGCATGCTCATGCAGCAGCACAAACGATTTTCGGATGGGAGCTGTTCGACTACCCGTGTTCGTCATAATTAAAGTGTGGTTAGGAAAGCAACTGTTCGGTACTGATGTCGGTTGAAACTACATTGAGTTTAGATTTAAGTATAACTCTTATGTATATTAAAACTTTTTTTATTGGCCTTATTAGTTTCTGTCAGTTCACCAGAACTTGAATAAAAAATAATGCTCGTATAAAAGAACTCGTTTTAATACCAAGGATTAATAATAAACAAGAATTAATCTGTTTTTAGAAAGTAACGGAAATACTACTTTAAAATCTTCGCTAATACTATAAAATGTACTTCTTAATAATAAACTCGAAACTCTTTAAAAACAGTGTAGCACCATGGCATTTTATATGCAACGTTCGCCAACATATAAGTTAATTATGCCAAAATCCATGGATCGGACACGAAAATTTTGTATCTTGATCGTTTTCGTTATGCAGTTATATAAAACCACAAACCTCTAATATATACTGCAAAAGGACGAATCCGTATTCTTATCGCGCAGGGGAAAAAAGATGCAGGCATTTTACTCCATCAAGTATCAGTAGATTAGATTATGATGTTATATTTGACACTGTCATTGATTCGATATTTCAAAGATCGTTCTGTTTCATTAATTTATTTCATATTCTCTTTCTAAAGTTTGTATTTGATGTAGTAATGTGTATACCATGTGGCCGCGTGCGTCTGCACTATAGCGATACCTGTAGTGTAAGCAAAACACACAGAGGTGTCCGTGTGTTAGAACGGTAAAGAAGTAGACGCAATGTTCCAATGGATTACAAGAGAGCCTAGTATTTCGCATATCCCTATGATGCACTCGTATTTGTCCAATAAATTCATATTTCTACGGTGTAGTCGCGCAAGCGCATTAGCTGTCGCTCCCGCATATGTGTGTTAGTTGCAATGTTCATATCGTCAGGGGAACTACTCGCTCACAATATTTAATAAACCGCGTTGTTGGTGTACGTAACGGTCATTTAAAAAATGGAGTATTATACACCGGAGCAAAAACTCTTTATGATTAAACAATTTTACGGTGGTAATTCCGCGGAAGTAACTCGAGCTTTATTTGCAGCTAATTACCCTGAAAGTCAAATTCCCAATGCAAGCACCATTCATAGGACAGTTAATCGATTCGAAACTACATTTTCTTTAGTAACTAATAAAAATAAAATTAAAAAATGCTCTTATATACACTTATTGGAATGAATACATCGAAAATATAAGCGCAAATGCGATTTCTAAATGAAAAACACTGTACAATGGCAAAAATAGATGATTTGTGTGTATTTGGACGTAAACGTAACGTTTGAGGTTAGTAGTTATTTTGAACGAATTTTATTTTTTTGTAGCTTAACGGTGCCTCTCCCCAAATAGCTTTATTAGGATACATTGCTTCACTATAGGTCCTCTAGACTCTCCAATAATTATTTTTTAGATAGCTTTCGGTATAGGTATGCCCTACCTCTACCCAAGTAACATTTGTGCCCAAATTTTGACGTGAATGATGTTAGAAGCATAAAAAAGGTTGCCCAAGTTATTACCCATATAGGATGTCTCACTGTATAAAATGCTTCATATTGTAATGTGCGTCATGTGATGGTAACCTAATCGATGACGTCACCGTTGCACCATGCACGTCAGCACGTCCGAGAATTTTCTCGAATGGACCAGACACAGAAGCGTCGAGAAAATCTTCGTAGCCTATATATAGCGCTCGAGAGGGAGAAAGAGCATTCAATCAACGACCGTCGTGTTAAGTAGTAATTAATGTGTATAAATAAATATAAATATTGTTATTATAGTTAAGTATTGTTTAATGTATTTTATTATGAATATACATAGTTATTTTTAATTACCGTGCATTTTTATTAAACGAACCGAACAGAAGATATATCATAATACCTATATTTAAATTATTGAAATAAAATAACCCAAAAAAATGCTTTTTTAGTGAAATTTCTAAAGTACTTCAATTAATTTTTACTAACCTTAAATAGCTTCAGGATTGGCTTTAAACTTTGTTTGTTATGTATGAGTTGTCTTTCCTGTTCTTGAAATGACAATCTCCAATATCTCTCGGCGTGTTCCGTATCTTTCGGGCTTTTCGGCACAATAAAGAATGTATTCTACAAATTCACGGCGACATTAATAAACTTTTTCGTTACACATCAAACAAATTTTTAGAATATTAGAGCATTGTAAAAATGTTTTCCAATTGTAGGCAATTTTCAAAATTTTCTTTGGGCATTTAAACATAAATTATCAATAAATTAAGGAGACCATGTCGTCTATTACGATTAGAGCTCTACAATATATTATTACGCCCTTGGTCACCAAATGCTCATTTTTTTCACCATGTATAGCGCAGCATAAACCTTACCAATAGGTTCACTGCTAAGAATTATTGAAATAAAATGGTAAGTGGCGCTCTGCGGTTTTATTTTGAAAGATCAAAGGTGCCAACAAGAAATGATTGTATGATGACTTGTAAGTTTTATACTATCTCTATAGTATATTAATTTGATCACTAGACACACACAATTTGACTATTGTGGCACTACTTTAATTTCTACAGAATATATCAAAAATACACATTATTCTTTGACTATTTCATAAATAGAATTGAATATTTTATTTGCAAAAAAATCTCACTTCAAATATAAAATAAACAGAATTACCATATGGGGAAATGGATTTTCTTTGTAACCTGCTTGTAGCCATTGATTGAATTCAAAACACGGAACAAAGTCAATATCAATATTCATAGATTTGTTTTTCAATTTTAAAGTAACTGCAGGTCCTGATTCGGAAGTTGTACCCTAAAAATGAGATTTATTCTTGCTTTCCTTGGCTGCATACTTTATATTAGCATACGTGTAATGTAAAATTGGGGCCTTTGTATACTCCATTCTTCAAAAGATTATTCAGCGCCCTTGCAAAAACACTTTTCATCCAGTCTCTTACTTTCTTCGCACTCAAGTAGTTTTTATCATCCAGCATCCTTTGGAATTCTGTGCTGTTGAGAGAAAAAAATAATTAGAAACATTGATTGAGTGAAAGAAAAAACAAAGGGAAAAATAATTTAAAAAAACTAATTACTGAAAATATTCCTCACATTAAAAATTATCAGAACTTAGAAATGGATAATAGATGAAAATTGAACCTATGAAAAATATTAAGAGCAGAATCGAAAAAAAAATGCACTGATCTGTGCAATTAAATATCGTGCATCCCAAAAAAGAACTGCTTATATAGTTAGCCTTAATTTGCTGTCCTTTCACTTTAAATTTAATTCAACGAATCGGCCGCCCGTGATATCATTGTATTTAATTTTTATTAAAATGTTTAGGGTGTTATTCCGTTTTACCTTATTTACCTCTAATATTAATTAAAAGTTAAAAAATCTGTTCTTCTCGAACCAAGCATATTATTGCGAGGGGTACACTGAAAATTTCGGGAAAATCATAAATAAAATAAAACGTTAACAGACTGAAATACTTGATTGTTATTCGAAATAGTCACCCTTATGTTCCATACACTTCTCCATTCGTATCAACTAATTAGTAAGGCATTTATCCCACTAAGAAGATGGTATGTTTGAAATGTAAGTTTCATACGCTCCAACTGCCTCTTCAGGTGATAAAAATCTTTGTCCACACATTTTACTTTTGATTTTGGGGAACGTAAGGAATACATTGGAGAATAGTTCGGAGCTGTAGGGACAATGACTGAGTAATTCAACGTTGTTGCCGGTCAAATAGTCGAGTTTTAGTTTTGCGATGTGCGAACTTGCATGGTCATGGTGAAGTAGGATGCGACGATTCTGAGTACTTTTCTGCAACTCCGCAATAACTTGCGGCAAACAAATGATAGTATATCATTCTGCATTTACAGTTCTACGATTCTCTAAAGGAATCGTGGTCACGTGACTAGTCTACAAAACAAGCAATCATTTGTTTAGAAATACTGCGCGCTCGAACAACTTTCGTCGGTTTTGCTTCACTTTGAAACACCCAAACAGCAGATTGGTTTTTTTTTCAGGTTCATATGAGTAGATCCATGTTTCATCGCCACTGACGATGTTATACACAAGTTTTGATGAATCTGAGTGGAAGCCTTTCAGTGTTTCTTTACACCACTTCACACAAGTTTTTTTTGGTCTGCTGACAGATTATGTGGAATGCACCCCGCACACAGTTTTCTTTCATTTAAATGATCGTGCAAAATTGTTTATATTGCAGTCATGCCAATGCCTAAGGATGAACGAATTTCAGCATATGTCACATGTCGATCAAACTTAATCATTTCACGAACGGCATCGACATTTTGCGCTGTTGATTGTCAAGCTGCACGCAGTAACGGATTTACAAATGTGCCGCCTATAGACTGAACCAAATCGCTGCCTATGCCATATTTCTTACAAAACTAAAAATAGGTAATATAATAACTAAGGAATACGAAAGTTATGCAAACCTTTATTAAAATCACATAAAATGCAACAAATACTTCATTTCAACAGAATATAAAAACTCATACTTATAACTAGAACAGACCAATTTCCGTGCACGCCATATGCGCCGATTATTTTTCGTATGTTTATGCATATTACTTTAATAGCAGAAAACCAAATGTATATTTAATTATTTCTGATAGAATAAATGTCTCTACTTCTATACTTATATCGGTAACAAGCTCATGTTGCGTCCCTATTCTATCGCATATTCTAATATATTACGAATTACGCTCCCATACCGGCGCTCAAGGCGCGCATGGAAATTGGTCTGCTCTACTTATAACACATATTTACATATTATAGATAAATAAAAATCACCTATCTTTTCGCTCGCATTACACTTTTGTATGAATTTTTCTCAACGAAAATTTTAATCACATCGTTAAATGAAATCGAATTTTCAATGTCAGATTCAATTGATAAAACTGCT
The DNA here is from genome assembly GCA_935421215.2 of Melolontha melolontha. Classification (NCBI taxonomy): domain Eukaryota; kingdom Metazoa; phylum Arthropoda; class Insecta; order Coleoptera; family Scarabaeidae; genus Melolontha; species Melolontha melolontha. Next base: position 73,652,035 of record OW285235.1, read on the forward strand.
AAGTCGTTCAATGAGCTTTCGGACATACTTGAGCGTAAGTATGTTCTAATTCGTTTCAAGCATGAGAGTTCGAAGAACAATTACTTACTGCCATTCATTTTGCAAATTCCTAAGACTATATCAATATTAGGAAAAATATCAAACAGATTTCGATCTCTAATCCAGCTGCACATATTGTTGATATTTACATGTTTTTTGTCTTCTAGTACCAACTACTCTCTAAGGTGCAAATTCTCTTCAACTAGATCCTCTGAAATATCCAGTGAATAAATTTCACATAATTTTAACGCTTCACTCTTTATATTTTCAACAGAGACTTCGCCAAAATTTAAAGAGAACGTAGAAAATTTCGAACACTGTCGTACGCATAATTTCGACGGTCTAATTCCGATATTAGTCGATCCACAATTGTAAGGAATACGTTTATTTTGAAAACATCTTTAGCACCGAAGGGAACTTATTCAACATCGTCGTTTTCATCAAAATGTCGCTTTCTCTTCATGGTCCGCTTTTAGCTTGCAGTGGTGTAGTTCTGCTTACCAATTAACGTCTTCCTCTTCATAAATTGTAAGGTTCTTGCGGGAAGATGAAATGTAATGTGGGCCGTTTGTGCGGGCACATTGTTGTGCAGGTTCGAGGCTGATCGGAGAATTAAATGATACACATTCGAAGTTCGGTTTACATACTATAATTAATCAACGCTTATAAAATGAATAACAATACTATTTACAAGATATACACATTATACTTAGTTCAACTAAGACAGGGTAGAACGTGGTTATTAAGATGTACCCACAGTTCGTACCACTGACTGGTTGTTACTATCTCTATGACTTAAACTATTGCCTTTATATATATATCAGAGAAAGATCCTTATCTTACTTACAAGTTGTTTCTAGAACAAATGTACAACCCTGATGCATAGTCTTGTGTATGCAACAAATACGGAGTAAGGTCGTGTTTGGATAACACGTTAATGTTTTGTATTACAGGCGAGGCTGTCGCCTTGCCAAAGTGTTACGCATACACATGACCGTATATCGAGTTATTACACCTGCACCCTTGGGGAAAAAGAAAACCAACATAATATGCTTGGCTTTTCTTTTACCACGGATCTCTATCTCTGTTTACATTCTTAATTCCTATATCAAAATATGACGTGCGTTACTTAAACATCATAAGGTTTCGTACAATAAAAGTTGCTAAAATTAAACAATGATTTGAAACCTGTTACATCAAATAGTACAAATAGTGATCAAATAGTACATGATAAATGGTACATCGTAAATCTTAAATTATAAATCGTAAAATGATAAATATTCTAATATAAATAGTAATAAATCGTAAAACTTTAGATGGTAAATGATAATTTTCAAAGGTAATGCTAAATAGTAAGTTTTACATTGTAGATGATATAAAAAATAATTGGGCCTTTGTACACTGTCTCAATGATGTTAGTCTGTTCGCTTTCTTAAATTTTAATTCTATATCATGTGTAACTTATATAGAATAATATATATATAGAATAGTAGCCTTGTTTCGCAGTTTGCCATTCTTGACTTTTTGTTTTTCGCGTTTGGTTCTTGTTTCCGATTCCTCCTGCTTGATCTTGTGGTTTCAATTCTCGTGCTTGATTGTTTGTTTCCAATTCTTTGTGCTCCCTTTTTTAACCATACTTATTTTAACATAATTCGACTCTTTATTTTTCTGTTTCCCTACATGGGAAAATTACTTGGAAATCACTCATTCGTGTATTTCCCTGGACAACACATATTCCGTGTCTGTCATGTTCCTGCGCAGAACTATTCTTCTTAAGCTTATTCTGACTACAGTAAGGTGGCACGTGCTGCTGATCCCTTATACTGTAAGCCTTTTCTTCAATACAGAAAAACTAGTTAATAAAACACACCCTTGTTATAACTTGTTTTCTCTTAAAAAAAAATTATGAGAGCGTTTTTCGTCGTGTCAAACTATTTCCTGGAAGCGCATGCTTGCTTCCTCATGACCTAGGGGCGAATTGGAGTTTTCTTTGCCTTTCTTCTACTCTTGAAGTTCGTCTGATTCGGTTGGCTATCGTTTTCGCCAGTTCCATACCTCTAAGATGATCAGTCCTGAGGTTGGTGGAAACTGCACTGCTGTTGGTCTAGTAAAGGTACAATCGATAGGTCTCTGTCGTCTATTGAGCTCCTGACGTGATTAGGATACTATCGGTTGTCCCCTTATTAATCATTACCTCATTGGAATCAACTTCTAAGGCGTTTGTGAAAAAATTTTCGGAAATCTTGTAAATAAAATTAATATACTACTCCTCGTATATTCATCTTTAATTTAATATTATTCTCTTTTGTTTGCGAAAACTTATTGAATGTGTCAGCAATAACTTCTGTTGAATGTCGCGACCTATACTCATTTAGACATAAATGAGATCTTGCGATTTTTTATGAACTTGGCATTGAGGATTTCTAAACTGATTTGTAAGTACATACATATTTTTAATTCGATGTTTATTTATTCGCGGCTAGTTTAAATACACATGTTACTGTTTATCTGTTTGTTCAATAAACAATATGAAATATAATACTCATGTGTGGCGCCTATTAAAAAATACAGACGTGTGCATTTTGTATATGCATTTTTAACGTAAATGAACTTGTGGAGAAAAACATAACATATTTTTCTCTGCTTTATATAGGCGGCTTTAAAATAAAAAATAAATAAATAAATAAACATGTATGAACTTCTGCGTTAATAACAAAATTGCGACAGGTTTACATTCGAATTTCTCGGCCATGATGTAGTATTTCTAAATTACATCGTATAAACATGTCTGACCTTTAAATATAGAATACTTTGCTACGCTGCATTATGTCTGCGTAGACAGAAATAAATAATACACATATTGTGTATATGCATTCAACTAATATTACTATTACAATACAAACAAACATTTTAACTAACGAAATGTACACAGTTTATGTATGCGAAAGTCTTCACTTTTTCACTGTAATTGTCTGTATGTGAATTTTAAAAAAAATATACCTGCATGTTTCTTCTCTTGAAGCGGTACAGAGCTTCTGTGGGCTGACCTGATGAGTGGCTTCAGCTTGCTCTTGGCGATGGAGATGATTTCTTCCATTCGCGTAGTCCGTTTTCTTGCTGGTTCGTTCCGGGTTCCTACTATTTCCCTGCAGTCTTAAACGACTGGCAGAATGGTCCTATGCCGTAGGTAGGCAGAATCGCCATGTAATGTTCGTGGCAGGGCGCCATGTAAGGACCGTAGGTAGGCTGGATGAAGGTAGGCAGGAATCGCCATGTAATGTGCGCTTACGGCTCTAAGCGACTAGCAGTGATCGCCATGTAAAGTCCTATGTAACTGGAGGATCGCTATGTAATGTGGGGCCTTAAGCCCTAAGGCAGAATCGCCTTACGTCTGGATCGTCCATGTAGTGTCCTATGCCCTTAGGGGCTGGCATGGATCGCCATGTAATGTGGGCCGTTTGTGCGGCCTCATTGTTGTGCAGGTTCGAGGCTGATCGGAGAATTAAATGATACACATTCGAAGTTCGGTTTACATACTATAATTAATCAACGCTTATAAAATGAATAACAATACTATTTACAAGATATACACATTATACTTAGTTCAACTAAGACAGGGTAGAACGTGGTTATTAAGATGTACCCACAGTTCGTACCACTGACTGATTGTTACTATCTCTATGACTTAAACTATTGCCTTTATATATATCAGAGAAAGATCCTTATCTTACTTACAAATTGTTTCTAGAACAAATGTACAACCCTGATGCATAGTCTTGTGTATGCAACAAATACGGAGTAAGGTCATGTTTGGATAACACGTTAATGTTTTGTATTACAGGCGAGGCTGTCGCCTTGCCAAAGTGTTACGCATACACATGACCGTATATCGAGTTATTAAATGAAATTAAGAATTTATACAAATCGATAACCAATCCAATATCTGCGTCTTCCTGTTGTAGTTTTTTACTGACTACCTTGTTGCGATTCAAAATACTATTCCTTAAACGCAGTTTCAAATCTGGTCATTCTCTTGTTTAATCCTTCTGCTTCTACTTTCATAATCGCATTCTCTAAACTGTCATTTGTGATTGATTTCAGAGTATCGTGAATACCTTTCCAAGACTTCGATAGACCCTTGCAGGCATCATCTTTGCATGACCATCTGGTGGACGACTAGGTGTTATTTGTACATTGTTCTCCTTCAGTTTCTTCCAATACATTGTGGATGCCTGATGTACTTACAAGCCCGATCTCAAATAATGAATTAAATAAATAACTACTGCATAGCCTGCAGTAGACGCTATTTATATTATGGATCCTTGCGAACGAAACTGCAGAACGAAGCGGCCGGCGCTGCCGTGATGAATCTCGAAACAAGAAGAAACAATATTATATCGATCTGACAGGGAAGAGACGACCGGCGGCGGTTCTCTCGTTGCCGTGCGGCCCATTATTGAAAACCGAGTAGAGAGATAAGAAATTAGACGAATTTGATACTCCGTTTTTAGTAGCTGCGGAAAAAATGTCGGCCTTCGAAAATTTGCCGCCGTAGGCTATAGCCTAGATAGCCTATTTAGAAATCCACCACTGCTTTCACGCAATTCATCGCTGAGACTATCTCGTCCAAGTTTGAAATCTTGAAATCAGCGATATATTGTAGTTTTAGATGCTTCACTACCAAACGCAGAATTCATTCGCTGGACACATTCTTAAACCATTTCGAAAATCATAATAAATCATCGCACGATAGTGTTCTCCTGTTAAGTTCATTTTTTTCCTGAATCGCTAACTTCTAACTGTCGCCATAAAAAACTATTTGACATTTCTTGGTTCTCTTACTTGTTTTCACTCACATAAATGTGAAGTTAGCTGAACTTGTATAAATCATAGGTCAGGTGCCAACTATACTGCTTTCAGAAATTTTCAGTGTATTCCTCGTATTTGTTAATATTGAGCACTAACAATTCTATTTTCTCAAGAACACAAAAGCTTTATTATCGAATCGTACATTCGAAATAATCAGAGAGTTGATGAGATTTGGTCTTATTCGTTTAATGTATGTTTAGCGGAATTTCGAATTAAAATCCCAGAAGTTGCTGTCGAAGACGACCAATTACGTAAAACTCAAGATCTTTGTGTCATTTTGTTTTGTGTTAGCAGAAAGGAAGGCAATAGATGACATAAAGAACGCATAGAGAGAGCAATTGAAAATATACAAGAACTAAGTGATAATAAACCGAAAATCTCAATTCTAGCACAACAAAGTCAACTTTCCATTGAAACTTGACATGCAGTTGTGAAAAATATCTGCATCTATGTTCATATAAAATAACATCCGTTCGCCAACTGCCAATTCTGCCAATTGATTCAAAGGCTATTGAGAACTTTTTATATTACGTTAATTCAAAGAACATGTGCATGAGGTTTGATGCTAATTCTCATATCTTTATTGAAACACAATTACATCCGCTAAATGCTGGAGTTGGAGCAACTATGTCAAGAAAACGGTTAATTGGCCCCATATTTATATTTTTATCTAGCGAGATCGTACATCTACCTCGTTGTACACATGAAACATATAATTTTTGAATACTTTAATGACTAAATAATTAGAAGAAATAAGCGAAAACACTTGCCCAGAATATAATGCGACCTAACATCCTACAATTTCTTTTTGCTTTTCTTGAAAATACCATCTTCAAAACAACTGTGCAGAATTTAATAAAATTAATAATAATCCACAGATTTTAGAAAATGTATTTAATAACTCGATGTAGAGTCATGGTTGATCATAGAGTTGATTGACATGGTAATCATTTTCAACATCTTTTACAAACAAATTTGTACAAAAAAACATTGTTTTATTTTCCTTTATGGAGTACAGTTGACGAAAATTAAAAGTAGGACAACTTGTTTAAACTTATGTAATTTTGACTTTTCTTGCAATCTATAAGGATAGACTTGATTTATGGCAAGTAAATACACTACGCGCAAATTGATGTGGAAATATTATTTAACACAAAATTTCCAAGAGATTAACAATAAGAATTGTGCAGTTTATTGCATTTATTTAAAAAAGAACATAATAGTATTATGCTGTATTGCTGTAATTTTAATTTTATGTGAAGATGTTTTACATATTATGAGAATATGTAAAACATCTTCACATAACATTAAAATTACAGCAATACAACCTAATTACAAAAACATTTTGAAAATGTAATTGATAATGGCGCCACTTCTGCGTATAACTTCATTAAATCTCTTAGGCAATGAATTGTAGAAATTAATACAATACTCCTCAGAGATGGTTTTTCATGCATCATTTAAAATGTCTAATAATTCCTGTGCATTTCGGGGTCTAACATTTCGTTCTTCAACTATTTCAACTATTTTCAACTACTCTATCGAAAGGATTTTCACTTAAGTGAACCACTTATGCAACATCTTGTAAACAAGTAGAACTCCTAGGTCTTCCTGAACCAGGCCGTCTGTTAAGAGTTTACTCGTTTCTCCATTTCTTACGGACTTTAAATACCTTATTGCGATTAATATTATACAATTCTGCAATACTTCTTACAGGCCAACCAACTTCTGCTTTGTTAATTAGCCTCGATAAAAGACTTAGTTGCGGCATTTTGACTTTATGGCAAATATAGTAAATTTACTTATGACAAAGTGAAAGCAAAAAACGAAAAGCAAAGTTGGGTTTAAGTCTACTAATTTTAGTCAAAATGCGTTCTTAGAATTGTCCTACTTTTTATTTTCATCAATTGTAAAAAAAACGTTACGTTATATGCAACCCAATATACACAAAACGAAAATTTTGATGGTTTGATTGTGCCTATGTATTCATTTAAAATTTTATTTTTCACTTAAGTATTATTTTTTCATTTCACCTTGGATACGATTACCATAAACTCGGTCATAACGCCCGTGGGCGTAATAATCGGAGATTATGGCCCATAACGCCCGGTAATTTATTAACAGTTTTTGATGTTGTGTAAGTATAAATAAGGCCCAAAAAGAAAGGATATACCTTTTACTGAACTAATAATTTTAGTTTTTAACAAATTCTAAAGAAAGAAGCAAAACTTTAGCATTCTTTAATAAAATTAAGAGTATCTAAACATTGACAACTTGCAAATATCAAAGTGTCAACAACTATCATTTAACAACTGAATAGTTGTTTATTTTCAACAATTTGTAAAGAAAGAATCAGGATAACTGTGCAGTTTACCGTGCACGAATGGTCGAAGACTTTTTAAATTTATATAGTGTAAGTTTTTACCGTGGCTCTTAAAAAATCCCGCCTTATATCCTATTGGAAATGTTTGGGGAAGATTAACGAAAATTATACACAGCGTCAATTTTAGACCTAATAGTCACTCTTTAAACTACAGCAATGCATTTTAGAGGTATTGCAAAATTTACGCCGGAATTTACTCGGGATTTGGTGTTGTCAATGCCGCGACATTTACAAAATGTAATTGACAGTAATGGAGCAATGACTAAATACTAAAATTGTACTTAAAATTCTAACGTATTAAAAGATAAAACGTACATGATTTTTATTATATTACTGCGTTGATTAAAGGAGTACAAAAAGATATGCAAACGATTACTGTCACTCTATAACAAGTGTCCATTTGAAAAGTCAATCTAGTAGCATGTGATTTACTGAGAACATTTTGAAGTATGTGGTAAATTAAAATTTACTACTTAACCTACGAAGTCGTACATTCTGACAGTTTCATACATACAAATAAATAACAAATAATAGGTATTTATTGAAAACTATAACAAATGTTGAAAATGTTATGGACATTGCTGGATTGTTATTATTTCTGTTCGATTCTCTGTAGCATATCATTCAAATTCAATATAGGTGTTCGAAATAAGTAATTTTTTAGATAAGGCCACAAAAAGAAGTCGCAAGGTGTTAAATCTCATGAACGTGCAGGCCAGGCAATTTCAGTATTTCGACTAATTATACGCTCATCAAAAAATTCTCTTAAATAATCCAAAAATTCAGGCAGTACAGTGACAAGGTGCTCCGTCTTGTTGGAAATATGCATTTTGAAGTTCATCATCATGCAACTGATTGACAAATGGTTGTAAAATTTCCGTACGGTACCTTTGAGCATTTAACGTTCCCTGAAAAAATATTGGTCCAATGATTCGCCTTTGGCTTATCGCTGCCCAAACACCAATTTTCTCTGGATGTAGCGATTCTTCATTAATTACATGTGGATTTTCACTACTCCAAATTTTTGTATTTTGTGAATTTAGGTATCCCTTTTTATAAAACCATGCTTCATCAGTAAAGATGACTCATTGCGAAAGTTTTCCATTATTGTTCATATTTACAAACCAATTACAAAACTGTAGTCTACGTGGGTAATATTTCTAACAATTCTTGTACTGCTGTGACACGGTAAGGATAAAGTTGCATATCTTTTTTTAATAACTTGTGAGTTGTACCAACAGAAAGGTTTATTTGTTGACTCAAATGTCGAACAGATGTTTGTGGTTCATTTTCCATTATTTCTTCAACACGATTGACAACTTGAGGTGTACGTTTCTTAACTGCTCCGCTGCCTGATTTTCTTAAGAGACTACCAGTTTCAGAAAAAGGTTTTTTAAAGTTCTATCCAAAGTATTCTTAAATTGTATATAATCTATTACAAAATGTGGAAACTCAACTTAAAATTCTACCATGCAATCTTAAACTGAATAAACCCATAAACCATCAATTTTATTACCACTTCGAAAATAAGCCTGGACTAAAAAAAATTTATGTTCTAAAGTGAAAGCCATTTTAAAACTGAGAAGCAATTTATTTAAACCAGAATCGACGCACGATTATTTTATGCACTAACTGATATTTGTGATTGACATTATCAAATGTCTTTTGGATTTACGTTTATGGAACAACAAACACATACTAATATATATGCGTCTTATTCTATCAAAATTTCAAAGTAACCTAGATTGACTTTTCAAATGAAATGTCTATACTTTCAACTAAAATATATTTATTGTAATAGCCTATTTTTGAAGCGGCTTGCAAAATGATAATAGTAATTGGATATATTTCCAAGAAGTTGACTTATATTCAGTTTATCGCAATGTAGCCAGAAATATAAATTGAATTGAATATCATTACAGCAAAGTTTTAGAATAATCAAATGGTTTTTAGACATTGGTAATGTGGCTAAAGGTAGATCTACTGGACATCCCACAGTCGCCCTACCTGATATTTTAGAAAATATGAATCAAATTGTTGAACAGAATCCTCATATTTCTGTTTGTTATCTATGCCTACTAGTTGGCATAGCCACCACTTAACAATAATCTGTTCTTTTAAATATTATTACATTTATTCTAGTACTTTCCTATGAATCCTTTCAAAAACAACTGCTATATTTACACCTATACAAATTTTGAATTGTTCAACAAATCCACCCACCTGGTTTTTTATAAAGAATCCAGTTTTGTCAATGGTGTAATGATCATCTGCGTAATGACATTGTCCAGCAAAATATTACTTTATATTGCCATGAAGTACGGTTTCACCTTTCTATGTACATTAATTCGCAGAATTGTAGAACTTGGTCGGGAGATAATCCACACAATTTAATCGAAGTACCATTGAATCCAGCAAGTTAAAATTGATGTTTGGATGGTAATGTCGATGCAACAAATTATTGGGCCAATATTCTTTCAAAGATCAATTAACGCCCAAAGACACAAGACCATTATTTTAGTCATTCATAAATCAGTTGGCGAACATAGAATAAACTAATGTTTATTTCCAATAGGACTCTGGACTCTGTCGCACCACACACTCCATATACAACCATGATTTATTAGCAGCAATTCTTCCCAAACAGTTCTATAAGTGTAGATTTATAAGCAGGTATACCGCTTGATTCACCCCTAGATTTCTTTCTATTCCTTTATTTAAAAAACATAATATTCCGGAATCCCATAAAGAATTTAAAACTACTATATGCAATTGAATAGGTAATTGCAAATGTGCAATTTATCGCGTGCTTATTGTTGTTTACAAGTAGGAATTTTGAACATTTTGAATAGTTTCCATCAGTAGATAATTGTATTATTTGTAATATAGGTTCATAAAATTCTTTGTATAAATCTTTCTTCCGATATCAGTTGATCAGTTAATTTGCACATAATTCTAACCATATGTCGTTCACATTTATATAAAACTAATTAAACCCGGACACGCTTCGCCGTGGCTCGGTCCGATATGAAATGAATGGGAAAATAAATAAAAATATTGTGGCGAACATAGATTCGCCGAGATAACACATCATTCAATTCAATACCGTGCCTTGCGTTACTGTGACTATATGGAATGAAAAGAAAGGAAGAAAGAAGATGTTTAAAAAAAAATTATTTTTTATTCTAAAGCTAGTGGATTGACTAAATTTTTTGTTTGTCCGTTTTCGGCAAAAACATAAAGATCATACGATTTACCGACTCTGGAGCATTCCACGTATAATTGCCCATGAGAGAAGCAATCATTTTCTTAATTCAAGAAGACTTGCAAAGATTGCCCTTGCACTTTATTGATAGTCATAGCGAACGGAAGGTGTATTGGAAATTGAAGTTGTTTGAAATCGAACGCTATGTCGTCCGGAATGGTATTCGTGGAAGTAGTACGTCTTCACCTTTATGAGGTCCAATCAGAATTGTTACTTCAATTAGATTGTTCATAAATGTTTTAACTACTAATCTTGTGCCATTGCATAAATTTGGCTGATTGAAGTTTCGAAGTAATATTCGAAGTATTATAATTTCCAAATTCAGAATGTGTGACGGTAATCGAGGAACATTGAGAGAAATACGTTAGAAAATTCACTACTTCACATTGGTTCATCATGAAGTTAATGGATTTGTATGTCACTGTTTCACCTGCGATTGTGTTTAGAATGATTTTGTTTATACGTCGACAATCAATAATAATTTCTCCTTTTTTTTCTTTCAAAAACTACTTGTTTAATTGTTTTTAAAATAACAATATCATTAACATAATCGCCTTTCAAATTTGACAATTGTCTGTCATATTTTTGCTTAAATAACATCTTCCTGCCATTTACATATAATTGATACACATTATTTTAAGGTTTATAAGACAATTCATTCAAGATTAAATCAAAGTTATTTTCCTTTTTAACAATATATTAGCGTAAATAGAGTATATGATTAGCAAACGTCAACTTGTAATAAAAAAGCATTTGAGAAATTTTTACTCCACGCACCGTAGATTTCACCGGTGCGGGAAGATTTTTGTCGTGCTGTTTAAAAAAAATCATTTTTCTATAAACACTCGCGTATTCGAATGCAACATTGTGTCAAAATTTCGACTCAATCGACAGACTACCTTTCGAGTTTTGTGAACGCAAACATATGCAGGCTGAATTTTTATATAGAGAGAGATATTTTGCCCGAGATGATAAATACAACAAATGACCAGACAAGCCAATTTCTCAGAGTTGTCAAATAGGAGCATTTCATACAATGTGACTAAGTAAATAAGAAACTTTCAATCGACAAATAAATCAGAATATTACTAAGGCTTTAACAAATTAGTAAAAGACAAATGGGTGAGCGCAAAAGTTATTTTGTTGATGTTACAGAAAATAGCGGCTGTGTTCATTTTTCAATTATTTTTTTCGTTTTCAACATAGTGAAGTACCTTAATTGATTAGGTGCCGAAAACTTCAACGATAAGTAACCTGGTTTGTTTGTGTGTTCTAAAACAGGATTTCCTATTGTTGGCACCTTCAAAAGAAAATCGAGATCAAACTCATCTGGCCTGCCCACTTTTAAACCATCAAAATAGCTTCCTCCATAAAATACTCTATTGTAAAGTTCTGCAAACAATGCATCTTTTTTCATTTCTTTTAAAATACTCCTGGTTACCTGAAAGTATTTAAACATATCGCATAAGAATCAATATAATAAATATATTCCTGTATGTTATAATTGTTATAAAAATAATGACGATAATTAGTACATATCTGATTGAACGAATAAAAGTAGATAATTGAAAAACAAAACACTTTCAATTGTGAGTCATCTCACGCGGCAAGACTCTCAATACAACAACTGTTTCTAGAAAAAGTCATCTCTCGTAGTGGATGTACCTTACCTTCACGCTTACCTGATTTATCAACATTATTTCTTAAAACATAAAGTCTACAAGAATCGGCTTCACAATATAGACGATTTAAAAGAATCAATCACAATTGCGGTTCAACAGATTCGATTACAAATGTTAAGAAAGACTATGAATTTCCGTTTGCTGAACAATGAAGCTCCTCTTATGCCCATTTTCTTCGCCTCTAGATATCTAGCGGATAAAGTTATCCTCCAAATAACTTATAAAAGAACCAGATAAATGGGTTTCTTCACTTCTAGATAGACTTCATCTAAAAGATAAATTTGTCTAGATGTTAAAGTTTTTGATAAATATGACCTTCAGATATTTCATTGCGCACACATATTCTTTGGATAGGTGTCTTCATTTTTCATTGATCTGGCATTAACAGATCGATCAAATCGCTGTTGATTAGTGTTTGTTAATATTTATAAGTAGTCTTAAAATCAGGAAGGGTTATTCCAATATATCTCTGTTTATCAATATATTATATAATTTTAGCAATAGATTTAATTAAGACTTCAATGAATTATTGACTCAGATTTTACACGCATAGAGTTTGCCGTATTGTAAAAAGAATGTCAATAGTAGTATCATTCTTGCTATCAGAATTTATAAAATCTCTGGAAAATTAACGTGAAATTCAAGAGAACCTAAAAGGGTTTTAAAGGATAGCAAATTTTACAAAATACAAAGGCATGTTTAATAATATAAAATATTATTAAAAACCTGGTGTGAAGAACACAAATACAGGTTCACTATTAATATTTTTGTGAACGTGTCCGAAAATATCTCTCCCCAGAGACGTAGATACGTATTTCACCTTTCTACAGGCTCATCGGTACGCCCCTGCTGGAGAAAGAATATTTCCAGACACATTCACAAAAAAGGACCACATCACAGAAATTATCCAGACCGGGCGTAGATGTAAATTCAGCGCTGCCTGTTGTCAGACAACCGACGTACCTCGCCCTGTCACATAACCAATGTGAAGTAACGACGCCTTTCCAAAGGTGGCACAGTCATCCCTCTAGAAACTGCATTGTGTTTGTGTCTTCACTCATACTACGGACTAACCGCATGTGTAATGTATCAGAATAATTGAAACATACATGAGTAGGTAAACCCCACCAGTTTTGTATAATACAAAGGCATTTTTAATAATATAAAATATTATTAAAAACCTGGTGTGAAGAACACAAATACAGGTTCACTATTAATATATTTGTGAACGTTCAAGCGAGCGTTCACAAAAATATTAATAGTGAACCTGTATTTGTGTTCTTCACACCAGGTTTTTAATAATATTTTATATTATTAAAAATGCCTTTGTATTATACAAAACTGGTGGTGGTGGGGTTTACCTACTCATGTATGTTTCAATTATTCTGATAATGTTACAAGAGTTTTGGGATGTATATATTGCACCCATAGTAGAATATAATCTCCAGGTAAGTGTACATGTGTCGTCAATACATACAAAGATAATTTTCTTTGCTTTTACAAGAAGAGATCAGCCAGTTACTTCGTAATGGAAAAGGCTTTTTTACTATAAATGTACATGTAGTCTGGATCCTAAATTAAAAACAATAGATATGGTTTTGTTACCTTGGTTCTGCTCATGATGCACAATTTTCTGTAATCTCTATATACAATGAATTTCACTTAAGATGCAATATACAAACATGTATAGGTTTTCTATTTCCATAGAAACTAGGTAATTCATTCTTACATTGTCCCACGTAAAATGCAACATATCAATATAATTTGACATTAGTTAAGTCAAAAGTAGCAGTATTTCTATTTCGATATTAGCTTAGTATCAATCTTAAATGATATACACAAAGGAAGAGAGAACTCAGTTAGTGACATGGTATCTTTCGGGATTCAGTTTGCAAAGAACGGCTGACGTGTTTCACGGAAATGTAGTTTTAATCCTAAAACACTACATTGAATTAAATAGGGTTTACTGTCAATAATTTGACAAAACAACCATGAAAGATATCATATCGATCATAACCATAACTATTACATATTGCATTTTATGTGGGACAGTGCAAGTGCATAGTATTTTCGTATCTATGGTTAATACATTCATATATTGCAAGTTACATGAAATTCTCTGTATATGTATATAGATAACACAGGCCTGCGATGGTAAAATTGTCTGGATTTTATACAGTGATTTCAATAGATTTTTTGGTGCTGAAAATTATTTAAAAAATTCCATCACGTAAGGCTTTTCTACAATCTGGGGTTTTTTGACCTATCTGCATGTATTAGTCTTTTTGAAAATGACAATTTTGTTAAACCGTTGTTTAAATAAACTATTATAATTTTTTTACTTATGATGATGCAAGAAGTTGATATTCTGAATAAACATACACTAGATTTATGATAAAGAAGTTACAAATAGAAATAATTGAGCATGTCGCAAGACATGACTCATCATCTTCCTGTTACTGCATGTCTACCTCCCCACCTCCACTACAAACAGTTCTAGACAAAACAGTTAGTTCATTCAATATCTTCTTTACAACTGTGGTGTGAATTTGTGTAATTAGTTGACATTTGTGATTAGTTGCTGAGTTAATTTAATTTTTATTTTACGAGTTTTTTAAAATTAAATTCCAATGGCATCAAGAGGCTGTGTCAATGTACCCAACTCCTTCTGCTATATTTGTGGAAAGTTTACAATAAAAATCAACAAAGAAACATTACAGATTTTGTAAAAAAAGTATATTTTGCATATTTTGGTGTGAAATTAGGAGACCAAGACAAACCTTGGGCTCCTCATAAGGTTTGTTCAGTGTGTGTTGAAGAGCTTCGCCAGTGGTCACAAGGAAAAAAACAGTCTTTTCGCTTTGAAGTGCCTATGGTTTGGAGAGAACCGATCAATCATAGCGATGATTGTTATTTTTGTTCGTGTGTAGTTCACGGATTCAATTTAAAAAACAAAAAGGACATCGTTTACCCAAACCTTCGATCCGCAACACGTCCTATACCTCATGGACTAGAAGTACCTGTTCCTTCACTACCAGATACATTAGATGATGTATCTGATGACGAAATGGTTTCACGTACATGCGCAACTGAACTGGAAAAGTGATTACTATGATACTGGAAGTGATGAGCCAAAACTGTTTGACCAATCTGAATTAAATGATTTGGTGAGGGACTTAAACCTTCCTAAGGACTCAGCTGAGCTTTTAGAGTCAAGGTTGAAAGAAAAAAATTTGTTAGCACCTAGCACAACATTTTACTGGTTTACTAACAGAGAAAAAGAGTTTGCTCGATATTATTCCGAAGAAGATGCACTAGTTTTCTGTAATGATGTACCCGGGCTCATGGAACAATTCCACGTAGAATATAATGTTTCTGAATGGAGACTCTTTATTGACTCTTCAAAAAAGAGCCTTAAGGCCGTTCTTCTACACAATGGAAGTAAATATGCTTCTGTACCAGTGGGACATTCTGTTCATTTAAAAGAGTGTTATGAAAATCTTGAGCTGCTTTTAATTAAAATTCGTTACAAGGATCAAGGCTGGACAATTTGTGGTGATTTGAAAGTTCTTTGTTTGTTACTTGGACAACAAAGCGGTTATACTAAATATCCTTGTTTTTTGTGTGAGTGGGATAGTCGTGATAGAAAGCAGCACTATTGTAAAAAGATGTGGCCACCAAGACAAACCTTACAACCTGGAATGAAAAACATTGAAAGAAAAAGTTTAGTAGACCCGAGCAAAGTTTTGCTTCCTCCATTACATATAAAACTAGGGTTAATGAAACAATTTGTGAAGACATTAAAAAAAGATGGAGAGTGCTTCAAGTATCTTTGCAGCCAGTTTCCTCGCTTGTCAGAGCAAAGATAAAGGAGGGTGTTTTTGTTGGGCCGGATATAAGAAAGCTTATGAAAGATGAAAATTTTGAATCTAAAATGGAGGAAGCAGAAAAACAAGCATGGATAGCCTTCAAAAATGTGGTTACAAATTTTCTTGGCAACAAAAAACAAGAAGATTATAAAAATATTGTGCAAAATATGTTAGAAAAATTTAAAACCTTAGGCTGTAACATGAGTTTGAAGGTGCTTTTTCTAGATTCGCATCTCGACTACTTCCCTGAAAATCTTGGTACAGTAAGTGAGGAGCAGGGGGAAAGGTTCCACCAAGACCTAAAAGAGATGGAGAGAAGATACCAAGGAAGATGGAATATAAGCAGGGGAGGGTGGTGTATACTGGGACGATTTTCTTTAAATGTAATTTAGAAGAATACTTTTGGTATTAGGGAATCAATTTTTTTTTCTGTGGGAAGAATGTGATATATATTATTGACACGAAAAATGAGTGTCCCAAATGTTAAAAAACAAAGCAGAAAAAAAATATGTCCCTTTATAGACCACCGTCCCTGCATGGACCACTCCCTGGTTTATACTGGGACACAGGAAAATATGAGTGTGGTATATAAAGGGACATTTTTTTAATAAAAAAAGTGTTGACACATTGATGAAAATTTTTATTTCAAACAAAAGGAAAATTCATTCTAAATATAAAAAAAAATGCATTTAAGTATTTAAAGCAACAAAAGGGAATATTACTGCACATTGTAATGTGTTAAATCAAATTTAAATCTGAGCTGCTTAACTGCTCTCTTTGTACCTCCAATTAGGGTAGGTTTAGGAAGTTTACAGACGATGTCATTATAGTCTATGATATCATTATCTGTCCTATCTGGAAAGATAAATGTCGCGTTTAATGTCTTTTTCATAAAATTAACAAAATATCTATCATCAGTTATTTTATCGATTTGCCCTACATAATGTCTTACGCTCCTTTTAAGAGGATATGTCACCAAAATAAAATCGTTTATTTCCAACACTGAACTGTTGTCATTGTCCTCTAAGTCATCATCAGAAAGTTCAGCCAGGGAGTCGTTATCTTCTAACTCTTCCTCAACATCACTGTCACTTGAAAAGTCGCTAGAAATTACTTTTCTTTTAACACTACGAGCTCTATTTTTCTTTTCCTCCTTAGCTTTCAACATTTCTTCCTTTTCTTGCATTTTCTTCTTAAGTTCAAGTAGATATGGAGATTCAGTCAAGACCATAGATTTTTTCTTTGCTTTTCCTTTTCTTGTTCTAATCCTTGCTTTAGCTTTCACATGTGGCCTTACATCTTCGGGTGTACAAAATTTCTTTGTATTAGGTTCTGCTATTGAAGTACTTGGAGTAGACTCAATATCTAGTGTTGTGCTTTTTAAATTTAAGGAAGGATCACTGTTTAAAAAATGTCCTTCATTATTATCTTTGTCTGAACTTAGTACTTCAGAAGAATATTCTTTATCTGTACATGGCCTATCCGTAACAGATGAGCTCAAAAAATCAAAATCTGTGAAGACTTCAGAATTATAGGGAGAAATACCAGTATTTTTAAAACTGTTGATAATTGTAGTTGGTACAAGAGCTTGAGGTACTGCTTTCCCTACTAGTGTAGCAATATTGTATATTGTAAGTGGCACACCTGGGTTATTTAATAGCCAATCATCCATTGCTCTGTTATAAAAAGATTTGAAAGGAGCATAGCACCCCACATCAAGAGGCTGTAGCTTGTGGCTACAGTGAGGGGGTAGCGTCAATAAAACCACTCCATTTTCTTTAAAGTAATTAATAACATAAAAATCACAATGACTCTCGTGGTTGTCCAGAATTAAAAGAATTTTATTGTCCACACTACTTCTTGTGATCTGTACAAGGTGCTTTGCAAATTTTAAAAAATTATTGGCTGTCATCCAACCACTAGGAAAAGCAGACCCTTGAGATCCAGGTGGTGCACCATGTATCATGTGTGGCTTGAAGTTTTTGCGTGGGAACACAAAGAACGGAGAAATATATTGGCCGTTTGCACATATAGCAATGCACATGGTCACTAAGATACCTCGTTCAGAGCTTGTAATTTTTCCCACTTGTTTTTGTCCTACAGGAGCGACGATTTTGGGAGGTTTATGGACTGTCGTCACTCCAGTTTCGTCGCAATTATAAATTTGACTTGTAGTGAATCCATGTTTTGCTATCACATTCTTAAGATTCTCAAAAAACAGATTGACATTATGTCTATTGAAGCTTGTAGCTCTGCTTAAACTCGTAGCTTCAGGCGTACGAAGACAAAGCTGTGACTGCCTCTGACGAAACAATCTCATCCATTCGATACCGGCTTCTTTACGATCATGCCAACTCTGAGGAATTACTTTATTATTAGCGACAGCAAATTTGTATGCAAATTGGCAGGTAACTTTCACCGTCAACCCGTAGCACATATTGCATGCAGTAATAAGGTAGTCAGCCAGCATCTTTTCCTCTTCGTCGGTGAATATTTGACGAAAGCCATGTTTTCTTTGAAAAGACAACTGTTGCCGACCTTCTTCGTCAGTAGCTCGATATTTTGCAACTGAACGTTGAAGAGCTGACTTGCTTACATTCAAAGTATTTCCCGCATTTCTTACCGTCATTTCCCCAGCAACAACTTTTTGCACTGCTGTTTTCATATTATTTTCATAGTTTTGATGCAATTTTTTTACTTATTTCCATTTTTTTTCTCAGATCTCTTCTATTAACCTTCGGCATCTACAAAGAATTAACCTCTTACTAAAGTAAATCTGTACGTGGTTCATACTGAGACTGTCCCACTATATACCATCAAAACAAGTCCCAGTATGCACCACTAGTATATTACTAACTTCTTTTATTTTTAAACCAGAAATATTTATTAAAACACTTTGTTAATGTATACATACCTTAAATAATGTCTACAAAGCGGCTTAAAATTATTAAACAAACTTACATCCAATGTTATACACAAATTCACCCAAATGTTATCAACATTCAGTTGTAACTTTACTCTTTGCCGATGGTCGCCATTACTTTTACCCGAGAAACGCTGTCGGTAATAAAGAGAATGTTGGTTTAGAAAGTCGAAAATAGGTTACTCTTTACTACTGATGTTGATTAGCGTAGCTATTTTTCAATAGATGGAGCATAGAGTCCATGTCCCACTATGCACCATGGCCCAGTATGTACCACTCTCCCCCATAATAGCTGATTATTGTTGGATGTTAAAAAGGGATTGTCCACTACGAGATTACAGAAGAAAAAGCACAAAAAGGAGTATGGAAAGACAAAGAAAAAGATATTATAAGGACTTGTAAAGACATAAATAGTATTTTATTGTTTCTTTTCATTAGATTTAATGATATTTGTAAGTAATTTTGTTTTTTTTATATCCTTTGTAAATAAATTCAAAATGTAACTAAAAATTATTTTTAATTTTAAAAAAATATAATTTGAAGCCTTTTTGTGAAAAATCCTTACGTTATGGAGAAAAATAGAGTTCATATTTGGATTCAGCGCCCAAAAACACATAAGAATCAGCTATCAAATTTAAAACAATTTTTAGAAAGTTAAAAAACGCAGGCCTGTGTAATTATTCGTGACCTTTGTATGTTATGGTAAATTCAATTTGTTGGCGATTTAAGGTCTGGTTTTACTTAAAAATATATATATTGAAAACAGTCCTACATGTTTCGGCAAATGATGCCTTTTTCAAGGAATATAAAATATAAATGACAGTATATTAATGTCATACATTTGTCGTTGTTATGGATAAAATTATTCAAAGATGCATTCTAATTGAATAATAATAAATCATGTCTTAGTATTCTAAAATAGATAGACAACAAAAACAGAGAAACACAAGACATGAGTTATTATTATGTATGCGCCCGTGGAGCGTCTTAAGATGTAAAGCTGTCGGCATTCGCCTTAAAGTTATACGACGACCAGACCTTAAATCGCCAACAAATTGAATTTACCATATATATATATATATATATATATAAATCAAAAACATTTAATCAGTTATATATGCAAACTACATAATCGATTATGATAAAATTTCGTGTGTGTGTTCTTTATCCTCATGAACATATGTAGCATGTTCCCGAATTGGAAAACCATCTGCGTTGTTTGCTTACGCGCCAAAAGGAATAATGACGAACATTGTGTATCCAAAGGCATTGGAGTGATAGATTGATTATAATAAAATATCATTGATTCGTTGTTTAGATAGAGAATAAACAAAAATCTGTCGATAGCAACTAACGCGAAGCAAATTTTTATTTTTCTATAGAACGTGGCCAAGCAATGCCTGGCTATTGGCAGCTAGTATTAGAATGAAAATGAAGTTGGAGATAAACAACTTTCTAATGCAATTAGAAAAAATATGTAATTTTTCTCACATTACGAGTCCAAATCTTGTAGAATGGTATTTTTTTTTTTGTTTCTTACCATTCCTATTATTATTTTATATAGCTCACACTGTAATATATATGTACAATATGTAAAGATATTGTAACAAAATTTTTGTCTTAGTAATTTCTGTGAGAGAGTGAAGTTGTTGTTTTTGTGAATGTGTCTCTTCTCCAGCAAAGGCGTACCGACGATCCTGTAGAAAGGTGAAATACGTAACTACGTCTCTGAAGAAGATACATTCACAAATATATGAACTTATATTGTGTTCTTCACACACGATTTTTAATAATATTTTATATTTTTAAAAATACTTTTATAAAATACAAATTGGTGAGGTTTAACCTATTTTTCAAATTATTTTGTAATAAAATCTTTGACAGAAAGATTAGAGATGAAGAGCTACCATTTGAAGTATTTTTTAAATATACGGAGTGTTAAAAAAATGTAACGTACATACTTAAGTTATACTTTTTTTTAAATGAACGCCTTTTGTTTACGTTTTAGAATTTTCCTCGATAACACGATTTCAACAAACTGTAACACTTGGGGTCTAAAGTGTTTAGCTGGAGATTTATATGCAAACAAAAATCAGAATTTTTAGAATATTCATCCCTCGTTACTATCAAAATCGTAAGTGTTGCTTAATACTTTTAGGTATGATCTTTTGATGCAAAATTTCAAATGTATTTTATCTGTTAGATATATTTATCCTGAGGATAACTAGTCAGGGACTTTATCTAGAGCTGAAGAAGACAGGTTATTTCAAGATGTGGTACTCACATAAAATGCTTTTCAATAGACTTCCTATATAAGTACGCATTATTATTTAAATCTAGCAATAAATTATCTTTAATAATATAAAATATTATTAAAAATGGGGTGTGAAGAACACAATACAAGTTATATATTTGTGAAGGCATCTCCTCTCCAGAGACGCAGATACGTATTTCACCTTTCTACAGGATCGTCGGTACGCCCCTGCTGGAGAAGAGACACACCCAACCAAACACAACTACCTTGCCACCAAACAGAAATTACTAAGACAGAGCGTGAAATAATATTCAGCGCTGTCCACATAATAACTGCCGAACTAAGCAACGTGTTTCCATAGACGGTAACAACCATATCTATAAAAACTGTATTATCGTGTCTTCACTACTTGTCGGGCGAACCGAATGCGTATATAACAAAATAATTTGAAACATACATGAGTGGGTAAAACCACACCAATTTGTATAATACAAAAGTATTTTTAATAATATAAAATATTATTAAAAATGGGGTGTGAAGAACACAATACAAGTTATATATTTGTGAATGCATCTCCTCTCCAGAGACGCAGATACGTATTTCACCTTTCTACAGGATCGTCGGTACCCCCCTATATAACTTGTATTGTATTCTTCACACCCCATTTTTAATAATATTTTATATTATTAAAAATACTTTTGTATTATACAAATTGGTGTGGTTTTACCCACTCATGTATGTTTCAAATTATTTTGTAATAAATTATCTATTTTAAATCGTCTTATCAATTCTGCCGCACTCTGTATCTAAGTTTATTGTTTAATAACGTGTTTTAAAATTAAAACTTTTCTCAAACATACCAAATACTAAATAGCAATACTAATCTAATAACTAATAACTAACACTAAATACACATTTTATTTTATTTTATTTTTAAGTACTGAAAGAAAATCACGACAGCTTAGAAAATATAGCGAATGTATTAAACTCAAATTCATCATATGATCTTAACTGCTTAAAAAATATAAATAATATAAAATTGTGAACTTACATTGTTCATTACTTTGGTATTTTTTTTAACATTATCGTCGAGAAGCGAAATGTATTTTCTGTATATAGTGAGCAGAATGCTTTCAAAGTTCTGTGGTCTAGGTTTATTCGTCATAATTATCGTCACAATATTGCAGAATAATCCACTGTATTAACACGAATGGTTCACATACACTGGTTTCAATAAGCTTATATGTAAGGTAATCTTAGTATTTATTGTAAAATTAATCTTATCAATGGTTATACATTATGATCTTTATAAGTAGAGTCCGGATTATATGCAAAATATTATTTTTTTTGTAATTGTCTTATTTCATTCAAAACATTAAATAAACCCAGAAAACTCATAATTTTGTTGATATACCATTTAAGAACAAAATAATGAGTTTTCTGGGTTTATTTAAGGTTTTTTTGATGAAATAAAGCAATTAAAAATAGCATATTTTGCATATAATCCAGACTCTATTTATAAGTATACCGGGTGTAAAAAGACAACGTAAGATGTAATTATATAGAATATACATCTAAAATATTTTTCCAAAATTCTCTCTCATTAGTTAGAAAAAATGACAAAGATATTGAAAAAAATTTTATCATGCAACCGACTATATTTTAAAAAGCGTAGAGACGATATCTTTAAGTTGACCAACAGTAACAAAAGAATAGTTTTGTTATTGTCGATATCGCATTAGGTATCCTCTGTTCAATATGTTTTACATTTACGTCGCTATTAAAGATAGATTGTTACCAAATAGGAGGTTAAATGCCCGTAAAGTGCACGTCATACATGTTCTTTTAGTACATCTGCTTTAAAAATTCACAAGGAAGCATAAATTTTTAACAGATGAGTTTCATGCCAGGTTATCAAACCCTTGCCATAACAAAACTTAGACATAATGCTATTTTCTAGCGTTTCTATAAACATAAACATTGCCGCCTTTAAATTCAGTAGCGGCATTCTATTTCTTACTTTACCTAACAAAAAAAAAAAAACATTAACGTAATACACATGAAATTATGTCAGTTCTACAAATTATTTCTAGTATGATTTTTAAAATGGGTTTGTAAATTAATGTAACACACATCAAATTTTTAATAATTTACTTGAATGTATAAAAAGCTGATTTTGTATGAGGTATCGACCTTAGCATACGGAATGTTATAGTTTCTATAACATCGACAACTGTTACGTATGTAAACATACGGTGTGTGCGTAACTTCAATAAAGGTACATATGGTTCATAAAGTATTTCTTTGCGGTAAAGCGAAATTTAAGGCATAAGAATCCGACTTTTTACCCACCAAGAGTTAGAACTAACGCGCTACTAAGAGCTCCAATTAATTTTATGTACCAATATGCAGATAATATTTATGGTGACATTTTTACGGGAGGTGTTTAGATTAAGTTTTTGTTTTAGTTTATTAGTATACTTACTTCTTTTATTTCATACATTTATATTTTAGATCTTCATATAATTTAGCACACATCTGTTTCTTTCTTCTATTTTTTCTTTTTTTTATGTATTTGTCCTAGAAATGGAATTAGCTGTTGGGCAATAAAGATTATTATAATAATAATTATTATTATTATTATAAGAATACCTTAAAACGTGAGTAGTATAACAGCGCGTATTTATGTGTATTAGAAACAGATAAAGTACAATTTGCGATTTGCACTTTAGCAGTACGAACTGAAAAGAAATACTTTATCAACTTTATTTATTATTTATACACATTCTGAATATTATGAATTCATTGGCGAACATAATAAAATTTTCAGCGACTTTTAATTTTAGGTTTCGCGTCGTAACTGAATATTTGGATTCATATTCTGTATAATTATATATTTCAATTTTTCGTAGGTTGTCGTTTTATTTCCAGGGCACCTATATGTCAATATTGTGTATGTGTTACATAAAACACGCAATATAGACGTGTTTCCATGTTCATATGAAATAAAACTGGTTGGAATATTTTCATAGGTAAAAAAAAAGACTCGATAAACATAAACCGGCCTATAAAAACTAAATCTCACAGCGAAGCAGATGTAAGGCACTCAACCACCGTTATTAAATAAGTAACTTGCGCAGTTACACTACAACTGAACTATGAAGTACTATGAAGGAAGACCTGGACAATATCCTGAATGGTTGCTTCTAGGATTCCGGACCGGAACTACGTCCTTGTCACTGCTTCCTTCTTGGTCATCATTTTTTTGAAAATTCAATGCAGGAACATTAATAGTAGTTCTTAAGATGAAAACGTCGAGTAAGAAGGAAGCAATGTCAAGGACGCAATTTTAGTACGGAATCCCAGTAGCAACATCAGACAACAACCCTAGAAGCCTACAAGCCAGAATATGCAAGCGTAGCGATACTCGTAAAAAGAAAAATATGGACTATTCCGAAAACCACAAACGTTCTGCGAAGGAAAGGTGATATCTTGATTATATATAAAAGCATAAAACTGGCAAAGCAGGAAAAGATATCAAACAAATCGAAACAAGACACTCAGAGGACAACTAAAAAGAGATGAAAAACACTCTATTAGATAAATCACCAAAAAATTGAAACAGCAACAACAAACTAACACACCTGAAAAGAGCAATGAGGACTGGGCTAAAAGTATTAATAGAAAATTAAGTTGCCAGAAGTTAATAGTAATAATAAATATAAACATTAAAAATGGACTCAGGAATGATCCTATAAACTGCCTGGTGTTAAAAAATGCACCTTCACAGAACAAAGCATCATGTTATTGGCAAAAGTTAATTTAACAAGTTAAAATATCCTTTTCCAATTCACAGCTTTAAATCCTGGATAACTTTCTGAACTCCTTTGAGCCGGAAAGTCAACATATTTACAATTGCTTTCTGGCCATAGGAGTTCAATAGATTGGACAGGATTTAAAACTATATGTGGTAAAGGTTATTTGTAAATTAAATGTGTTAAAATAAGCCAGATACTACGATTTAATAATAATAATAATAATAGGCTTTTATTGTCCAACAACAACAAGGACTAATTACAGGACAAAATTATAAGTTAAATACAGACATACATAAAAATGACAAAGAAGCAAAATGAAAATGTAAATTAGCATCTCCACACATCGTTGTTAGCGGTGATGACTGCAGCATGTTGGTTCTCGAAAATGGGATGGAAAAAATACATGAATAATGGGAACATAATCTAGGAATCTTGAAATTAAATGACAGGAGAATAGGACAATCAATGACACCATTAATCAGTTTTCCATACAATACGAGCTCCATGTCTTTTCCGGTGATAACTTAAGGCATCCATGACATGCTCGGTTAGAAGGGTCGTATAATCAATACCGCTAAGAGGATACACGCGATCATTCCTAAAGGATAAGAACTTGAGCAAGCGTCGCTAAATTTTCTCTATCGAAAGCTGAAGGTAAACATAGTGTGGCAACCATACTTGTGACGCATACTCCAATTTACTTATGACTAGACTATACGAAAGACTCTTAAAAACACTGACATCATTGAAGAATTTACAGGAACACAGAACAAAACCCAGACTACGAGAAGCACTCATACACAAATTAGAATGATTAGAAAACAGCAGCGACATCAAAATTAAAATCACCCCGATTCAACTTTCTGCAAATCCCTACCACGTAATGTATACGCCAACTCAACTGGATTCACTTTTCTACAATATCTAACATGGCAACAATTGCTTATATTTAGATTTAAACTAAATTTCGAACACCATGCACTTACTGTGCCTAAATCGCGTTGTAGTTGAAGTACATCGTCCAGAGAATGGACACGAGTGTAGATTTTTAAAACATCTGCATAAGCCAAAACTGAGCACGATAAAGAAGCAAGTAGGTCATTAATATACAGTACAAAAAGCAGTGGCCCCAGATTAGAGCTCTGTGTCACACCAGAAATTGGAAACCATTATAAAATACATAGGTACACTTGTTATTCAAATAGGACCAAAGTAATTGCAACAGTGCACGACTGAATCCAAATGTGGATAGTTTATATAAAAGTACATCGCAATCAATACTATCGAATGCGCTAATAAAGTCAGTATAAATAACGTCCAGTTGACCTTGCCGATCCAATTCTTAGCAAATGTATTGTGTGAAACTCACAATATTAGTTGATCTACCTCGAACAAAACAGTGTTGATAGGGTGAGATCGATAGTTTAACATTATTATATATTATATTCTCGCACAAATTTGCAAAATTTGAAAGCATTGATATAAGCTGATAACTTTCAACACAATTCCTAGTCACCTTTTTAAACACAGGAACAACTCTAGCACGCAGCCATAATGAAAGAAATACAGTCGTTTTAATAGATAGATTAATTATGATCATAAGAGACATAGCTAAAGCATATCTTGCATCACGTACTATAAACGATTGAATTAAATCATCACCCGACGTATTGTTGTTTGAAAACTGAGACATTAATGAGATCAAATCATCTTGTAAGACGCACGATAAGGCAAAAGGAAGACAATCATATCCAGTAACTAAAGTAATCAAGTTTCAACACTGCTGAGACTTGATTACTTTCAATTAGAGTATGTAATAGCACAATCTATTATGATAAAAGGCAACAGAGATCCCAGTGAACATTCGTCTTATTTCCATTTGAGAGACTCCTTCTAATAAAACTGAATTTCACAGTATCTTTAAACAATCCAATACACCGTTACTAATTGAACAAATCTATAGGGTGATTAGTCAGACGAGAGATGGAGCTGATGACAAGAGCTATTCCTCACCTGGATTTGCTTGGTTAAAATATGACATAAAGTTCTGCTTTCAAAAACGAAACACGCACGAAACAAGTTCTTTTTAAACTTTACTTGATAGATAAATGTTTCCTGATTAAAATGGGTGATGCTTACATCGAATACTTATACAACGGATATTCCAATCACTGATTAGTATTACACAAATGCAACAGATGCTTATGAGTCTTATGACAGTCATAACCCCTATAATAGCGGCCCGGCTTCTCTAAAATTATTTAAAATGTAAAAATGGTGTAACTTATGGTGAGTGAAAATGAATACTTCATATTCACCCACATCATATTTATCTCTAAAAAGGCAGCAATCCCATTTACATTCAAACACAATAATTATTTACAATTACTTTAACATTATACAATTAGAAATTAGGAATTATAGTACGTAAAAATCCATTATAATCTGAAATTAGTTTGTATAGTTTGGAATATACCACTGGGTGTTGTTCCTGGTATATTCATATTACTACATACTATAATATGTATTTATTTTATTAAATATATTATAACAAATCAGTAAAGTATTAAATTGATTAAATAACTTAACTTAAAAAATAGTGAGTATATAAATGAAATATTCCAGGACTTCCCCAAAATATATAACCAACAAACATATCTGAAAAATACGTGCACACATTCCAAGATATCTAAAAATAAGAAAAATATATCTGATAAATTTAATTTGATAATACTAAATAATCGCTTTAGATCAATAGATTTCAAAACACTAGATTACTCAGCTAATTCTTTTGTTTCTAATCAGTTTGTAATTAGTAGTGATCTCATAATTTCGTTTACATACAATATCTTATTTGAAAAAATAGTTACCCCGCAAGTATTTTAACCGACATCAAGAACTCCTCCTTTAATGTTATTTCGAAGGTGTTTAAATTTGTACAGTCAATTGCGAAAAAAATTCCAGTTTAAATGTTTTCGTGGTAATCTCCAATTTAATATTATTAACGTATTTGTGTGAACAGCTGTTGAAGCCACCAGCTGTTAACACAAATATGATATAACATGCAATTGAATTGATTCGACTTTTACTTGATGAAGATTCATAATTTAAAATATTAATAATTACAATATTCACTTTATAAATATGTTATTGTGAACCGGTATTATTTGACGTTAAAAATTTATTTCCGAGGATTCCCCCCAGCCAAGACCATTAATTTAATTGAAAATTTACTCATCGCTAAGCAGACTAACCCTAAAATTAAAGCCGAAATCATAGATTTGATATATATTGTTCTGAAACAAAATTACTTCCAGTTTAATAATTCAATATACACTTGTAGTGAAAGAATAACAACGGGTAACACCTTAAGTCCATTACTATCAGAAATTTTCATGAACCACTTAGAATCTATCATTTTTAATTATCCCCTAAGAAAGCGTATCTTCTTTTAGCGTAGATATGTAGAAGATATTGAACTTTGTTTCACTGAAATACAAAGACAGTTAAACTTGCTACTGGAATTCGTCAATTCTCTTCATTAAAATATTAAATTTGCCATGGAACAAGAAGTAAACAATAGCATTAAGTTTTTGGTTTTAATTACACTCACGTATTTTTTCTTAGTTTTTAAACTTTAGTTGTCTTTCCTTTGTTGGTTTAAACGGTAAAGCAAATAATCATAATGAATTTAAGCCAATTGTTTAAAAAATATAACTGAAATAACAAAAGTAATGTAAAGAATGGAATAGTGATTAAATCAACAAAATGTATTTGTTTTTTGTAAATGATAAATAATGGGAATTACTAGTGGGTATTGCTTCCCAGCGCTTGAATTTCACTCTCCATTCTTCTTGGTATTCCTTCAATAAGGAGTCGAATGTCATTTTGATTAATGTTCTCCCATTCTTGGACTACTGCCGCGCTTAGCTTTTCTATGCTTCTTGGTGCTGTAATTTAAGCTCAAAGTCGCCTTCTGACCATGTCCCACACATGCTCGATCGAATTTAAGTCTGGACTTCTTGCTGGCCAGATCATACGATGAATTCTAACTTCTTCCAAATATTCATTAACAACTCGAGCAACGTGAGGGCGGGCGTTATCATGCATTAGCATAAAATTGTCACCAATAAATTGAGCAAAATACACTACATGTGGTTCTAGAATATCTCTAATGTATATGTCTGCATTCAGAGCCCTCCATCTACCACAAATAAATCCGTACTAACGTCC
This sequence comes from Melolontha melolontha, assembly GCA_935421215.2. Lineage (NCBI taxonomy): Eukaryota > Metazoa > Arthropoda > Insecta > Coleoptera > Scarabaeidae > Melolontha > Melolontha melolontha. Next base: position 73,681,370 of record OW285235.1, read on the forward strand.
ATATTAATATCTCCCCAAACCATAACTGATTCACTGCCGAAACTAAGTTTTAGAATAATATTACAGTGGGCAAACCTGTAGCCAGCTCTTCGCCATATTCTTTGACATCCATCAGGAGAGCTGAGATTAAATCTCGACTTGTCTGTAAAAATGATATGGCTCTATTCCTCATTAACCCAGTTCTGATGTTCACGACCAAAACGCAACCACTCCACGCAATGTTCTCTGGCCAACTATAGGCCGTATGCAGGTCTTCTAGCAATCCATATTCCTGCAATCTTCTTCTTACTGTTATTTCACTAACTGCTACACCACGTACCTCTTCTTAATCGCTTCTGACACAAACTGTAGTGTCCCTGTGTCCCAGGACTCTCAATGTAAGAAAGCGATCATCCTGAACGCTTGTACACATTTTTCTACCAGAATCGACTCGTCTGGTGTAGCCACTAGTTACACAGAACCTCTCTGCTGCTCTTTTGAACAGAACACCTAGGACTCGAGCCACGTAATATTGCGATCGCCTATCTTCTATTAAAAGCTATTGCTCTGGCAGGGTCTGTTGTATTTAACACCATATTCAGATTTAAAAAAATACTAAACGAAAATCGAATTTAAAAAAAAAAAGCAAAATGAACGATTAAACAATAAACCGAATCAAAAAAAAAGTTTAAACGTAACCAACACTAACTAGCAACAGAATAAACACGCTTTTAATGTAAAAATAAGATTTAAACAGTTTTAAAAAAATTTTAACAAAGCGTAGTTGACATAATATTTATGACAGATAACAATAACCTTCAAATTTATAGATGAAACGAAAAATAGTATATGGATTGATTTTTTTCCCGGTGGGCTTATTAAGAAAATCAACAGTAAATTAGAATTTGACATTTACCATAAAGGATCCCAAACTACATAACTATACATAATTCGTCAACACACAAATTAATGTGACCCTACAATGTTGTTTTTTATTGATATTATAATTTGTGGACATCTTTTACGCGGTCATGATGGTTTGCTTCTTGCTGCAACTCTCCAGTATGTCTCAATGAAATATTTTTATAATTAAGTTGTTTGTAACGAGTGATCATTAAAATTTCCACTCAAGTAAGCTATGTATACAAAAAGCATGTCGTAACTTAAGTTACTAGAGGAGATGAGTCAATATATCTTTAAACGTCATGATTATCATAAAATAAAATGTTGGATTTTATATTCAATATATTTTATAATTTTTATAAAAGATGTCAGGAAGTAACATTCTACCGTAAAAGCTTTATGCATATCGTTAAAAGCTATGATTTTTTTTATGAAACTATATGATATAATGTATGATTCAATTTTTTTTTATAAGTGTATGTCTTAAGTGAGTATTTACTTATCTGTCAAATGTGATTAATTTTAAATGTCAGAATACTGTATTAGTAAATGGAAATTCTGACATTTAGAATTAATCACATTTGACAGATAAGTAAATGATATTAAGTTAAGACATACATTTTTGAAATATATGTTCCACACTTATACAAAATTGTTTGACTCATATAGTATAATTGACATTGTAGACGATTGAATTAACATCTTAACGACTTAAGTTTCGACAACTTTTTATATACACGGCCTGCTACGAGTGAGAATTTTAATGATCACTCGTTACTACTTTAAATAGAATTATTTTTGTATTTCTTTTGTTTTTGTTAACTTTGAAGTTTGCTTAATTTTTTTTAGGTATAATATAAAATAATAAAAAATACACTAGTATAAGTTAGGGATAAAAGAAATCAGATAATTATCGATAATTTCATCCATGTGCATATATATTTTTTTCTGTATATCACATTTATATCTTGAGGGTATATAACAAGTATTCATTTGAAAAGTCAATCTAGTAGCATGTGATTTACTGAGAACATTTTGAAGTATGTCGTAAATTAAAATTTACTACTTAACCTACGAAATCGTATATTTTGACAGATTCATACATACAAATAAATAACAAATAATAGGTATTTATTGAAAACTATAACAAATGTTGAAAATGTTGTCCTTCAAGATAAATGCACTTTAAAATCTTCCGTTCAAAATTTCTGATGATATTCTGCAACATTACTGGATTGTTATTAATTTCCATGCATTTCTGTTCGATTCTCTGTAGCATATCATTCAAATTCAATATAGGCGTTCGAAATATGTTATTTTTTATGTAAGGCCACAAAAAGAAGTCGCAAGGTGTTCAATCGCATGAACGTGTAGGCCAGGCAATTTCAGTATTTCGACTAATTATACGCTCATCAAAAAATTCTCTTAAATAATCCAAAGATTCTGCAGTACAGTGACAAGGTGCTCCGTCTTGCTGGAAATATGCATTTTGAAGTTCATCATCATGCAACTGATTGACAAATTGTTGTAAAATTTCCGTACGGTACCTTTGAGCAGTTAACGTTCCCTGAAAAAATATTGGTCCAATGATTCGCCTTTGGCTTATCGCTGCCCAAACACCAATTGTCTCTGGATGTAGCGATTCTTCATTAATTACATGTGGATTTTTCACTACTCCAAATTCTTGTATTTTGTGAATTTAGGTATCCCGTTTTATAAAACCATGCTTCATCAGTAAAGATGACTCTTTGCAAAAGTTCTCCATTATTGTTTATATTTAGAAACCAATTACAAAACTGTAGTCTACGTGGGTAGTCAATTTCTAACAATTCTTGTACTGCTGTGACACGGTATGGATAAAGTTGCATATCTTTTTTTAATAACTTGTGAGTTGTACCAACAGAAAGGTTTATTTGTTGACTCAAATGTCGAATAGATGTTTGTGGTTCATTTTCCATTATTTCTTCAACACGATTGACAACTTGAGGTGTACGTTTCTTAACTGCCCCGCTGCCTGATTTTCTGAAGAGACTACCGGTTTCAGAAAAAAGTTTTAAAGTTCTATCCAAAGTATTCTTAAATTGTATATAATCTATTACAAAATGTGGAAACTCAATTTGAAATTCTACCATGCAATCTTGAACTGAATAAACCCATAAACCATCAATTTTATTACCACTTCGAAAATAAGCCTGGACTAAAAAAAATGTATGTTCTACAGTGAAAGCCATTTTAAAACTGAGAATCAATTTATTTAAACCAGAATCGACGCACGATTATTTTATGCACTAACTGATATTTGTGACTGACATTATCAAATGTCATTTGGATTTACGTTTACGGAACAACAAACACATACTAATATATTTGCGTCTTATTTTATCAAATTTCAAAGTAACCTAGATTGACTTTTCAAATGAACACACGTTACTGTAAATAACATTTATATTTGCATTTTTCATTCTACAAACACGTTTTAAAACAATTATAATGCTATTTAACGTCTAGATTTATTACCAAATTAATTTCTGGCGATTTCTTCTGGGATTTCTGGGACTTCTGGGATTTCTGGCAACAGTATCCTAATCTGCCAGTTACGCACAACTGCAAAAATATATTCAAGCTTGCGCTATTAAATTTGGCGAAACAAAGGCAATAACTCGTAAACCTAGCGGTGGGACAATTACGAAACGAACAGCAAGTTGCATAGAGGATATCCAACATCCCATGGACAACTTACCCAAAAAATCAATTGCAAAACTAGCACAACAAGTTCATTTGTCAGTGAGACATGTCATACTATTAAAAAAAAGACTTAAAGTTGTTTCCATATAAGTAAAACTCAAACAGGTAGATTTGGCTTTGAGATCACAGTATTGTCTATGGTTTTTGGATAACATAAATAATAATGACATTCTCAACAAATGCTTCTCTTCAGATGAGACTTGGTTCCATGATTCAGAATATTTAAACAAGCAAAATATGAGAATTTGGTCTACAGAACACCCTCATGAATTTGTGGAGACTACGTTACATTCACAAAAAATAGACGTCTGGCTAGCAGTTTCAACAAGACGAATTATTGGGCCTATATTTTTTAATCACACCATAACTGCTGAAAGATATCGAAATGAATTATTAGAGAGCCGTTTATTAATGAACTTCATGATGATGAACTTACGGAAGGATATTTCCAGCAAGATAATACACCAGCTCACAAATCTCAAGAAACAATATCTTTTTACAAGAATTTTTCCTCTAGGACCTCCAAATTTGACAATTTTAGACTATTTTATGTTTTCATATTTAAAGAATACCATTTTTAAGACCAGACATCAATCACCCAATCGAAGAGCTTCGTAATCATATTGTGCATTCCTGTGCTGACATAACCCAAGAAATCCTAATAAATGGCTTTGAAAGCATGAAGCGTAGAGTTCAACTTTGTCTTCAAAATAATCGTCAACATTTCCAACATCTGCTTTAGTATTATTTTCTTTTAATTTTGACTATTGTAATAAATATTTTTTCAAAAACTAAATTACTAATTATTACATACATTTATATGACATAACCAAACTATCAAAATTATACGTTTGTGACAGATTACGTGTACTGTCGCCAACCGTTAAATAAAAGCATGACCGTCTCTAATGAGGAAAGTTTTTGAAGGCACATTAGGTGGCAACATTATGTTTTGTGTTTAGTTTTTTTTTGCATTTTTTTGTTGACTTCATGTAAGTTTCATAATCTACCTAATATTCACCCCACTGTATAGTACCGTGATATCATAAAGTTTCTAGGACGAAGATGGCTTTGTAATATAAATTGTATGTCTGAACTTAAGTTAGGAACTATAACTCTGTTTTGTAAATTATTTCGACAGTGACATTATCTGTCATCCATTAATGTGTTAGAATTGCTGAAAGCAAGTTTGAACGTCGAGTTTGAAACACAGCACATTCGAGTAAATTCAAATATGGTTTACAATATAGTGTAAAAAGCGTACATGATTGAAGCCTATTTTCGGAGTGGAGTGCGAATTGATGGAATTTGGGTGTACAGTCAACGTGCATGTTTGGATGATTTTAGAGAGCACTTTCCATAGTTAGCTGTAATTCCCAAAGATTTTTATAATTGCCTTTCCAATTGTGTTGGTGTGTTTCGTGAGACTGGTTCTGTGGGTCATAAATCACGTACTGGTAGACCAACTGTTCGTTCGGAACAAGTTATAAATGATGTTCGTCAACGTATGGTAAATGAACCCACAAAACCTTTGAAACGCCTTTCTCAAGAGATTGGACTTTCTTATGGAACATGTCAGAAAATTGTAAAGAAAAACTTACACATGCATCCGTATAAGATGCAATAACATCAGGCTATTTTGCCGGTAGACTACCCTAGACGTCGTGCGTACTGCCAGTGGTTTGCAAATAACTTAATAGAAGATGATGACCTGCTAAATTTGTCATTTTTCTCTGATGAAGCATGGTTTCATCTTTCGGGGTATGTCAATTTCCAAAATACTCGAATGTGGAGTAGTGAAAATCCTCATATTTTTATTGAATCGTTTCTCCATAATGCGAAACTTGGTGTTTGGCTAGCAGTTTCTCACCGCAGAGTTGTTGGCCCTATTTTTTTTTAATTTCACAATTAATGTTGAGAGGTATAGAAACATTCTGAATGAATTTATTGAACAGTTGCATGATGATGAATTGCAATATGGATACTTTCAACAAGATGGTGCAACGGCACACACAACACGAGAAAATATTGCTTTTCTTCGTGAGTTTTTTGACGATCGGATCATAAGTTTACATACGGAAGTTGAGTTTCCACCACGATCATCTTGTTTGACAATTATGGACTTTTTCGTGTTTCCTCACCTAAAGAATAGAATATTTAAAACTCCTGTTGCTAATTTGCAAGATATGCAACAAAGAATTATTGACGAATGTGCATTAATAACGCCCGCAATGCTGCAAAATGCCTTTAACAGCATGAAAAGGCGTGTCACATTGGGAATTGAAAATAACGGACAACAATTTCAACATTTGCTTTAATTTTGCCTTTTTTTATTAATAAAATTTTGAATACAAGCTGAGCTTGTTGTTTTATTGTATCTTTATTAAATCAAATGACATATTTATTGATGTCACGATGACACTATCAAAATAATTTTCAAAAATTAAGGTTACGTTACCAGTATGATAATATGGATAAAGTTCAGAAATATATTTTCTATTTCAATGCCATCTTGGACCCAGAAACTTTATGATATCGCGGTATATACACATAATAATTGTGTAAAATTATATGCTTTAATATTTGTGTACAAAATTATTATGTACTTAATTATTGATCATACGGTGTAGTTTTATGAATATTTCTTTCATGTTTATTGCTTATTTGAACATACACTGAACACCCTTTACTTTAAAATTTTTATATTATGTTCAAATTGTATTATTTCTCTGACCACAAATATACCTCATTTGATGCTAGACCTTATACAAAGAACCATATTTACATCCTGAGATAATTTATGCACACAGGGTCTAATAAAAGTATATATATTTGTATAATTTTTATTAAATAATTAATTTTACCAATTAATAGAATACACAGCAATACGTACAACATGTGAAATACATGAAACACAACATACGAAATATTTTCGAACTATGTAATCAAAATATGTAATTGTGTAAAGTAAACTTAAATGAACTTAAAATTTAAAAAAATCACAGTTATATCTTAGAAGGCATAAATATATTAAATAAAGAATTATTTAAAAACATTATTAAGATAAAAAGCGAAAATATGTTGCGATCACCAAACTGTACATTTACTAATCGGGTTCATTGGCGAACCTTGACTGCATTGAAAAACTTCTGCAAAATCGTGAGAGTTTCTTAGGGTCCCTATTACTCTAAATCTACCAGGTGAATGTACTGCTGTCTTCAATCGATTTTTGGCAGCTTCTGGTCTCGATGTTCCACACCACACCTGAGCAAAGTTCAAGAAGAATAATTGCTTACTACGTAATGGTAAATAGGGTAAATCATGATCCTTATTGTGTTTCAACCAACGCAGGTAGGCCTTATAAGCTTGCTTCAATCCGCCATTATCCGCGATATTTTCGCCTTGTGTTGTCAGACCATCTAAAGGTGTATTGACTTCCGGCACCACAAAGGAATTATACTGCTCGACGATGCATTTTGCTTTATTTCGAAATTTGTCTGTCGATTCATCTGTCCACCAAGTATTTAAATTTCCATCTTTATCGAAAAGTCTTCCCTTATCATCGAAACCATGCGTTATTTCATGTCCTATTACAACACCAATTCCACCGAAATTTAAAGCGCGGGGGAAATATTGGTGATAAAATGGTGGTTGTAAAATACCTGTAATATAAAACTTTAAAAATTGAATTTTAAACAAGTCAAAGAGGCGCAGCTAACTCTATTATACCGGTTGTATCTTTTAACTTGAAACTTTCAAATATCTCGAAAAATAAGCAGTTCATGAAAAAATGTCCAGATCTAAAATTTAATAATTCGGCGGGGGTAAATTTGAAATCTTAAATAGGAACCCGTATATTTTATTACAGATTCGAATTATACTGGAAAAAGTACGTAGGATTTGCTGAAACATTTTTTTGAATTCATGATAGATGGCGCTGTAATCGATGAAATTCAAGTTTTTTCATTTTCTCGCACTGAGAACCTATGCATCCGATTCTGCATTACGTGTGCAATAAAAAAAACGTTTTCTTTGTAAATAATCAAAACTAGTCTCTCCTATGAGACCTGGGCCTTCGTTTTGGAACAGAGAGATGTCGACCTGACATGTAACGTATTGTACGGAATATTGGATTTCTCTTTTTCTATGACAGTTCCGAATATAAAACGCCAAAGATATCCCGTTTGGTATTCTTCGCATACGGTATTATGCATTAAAGCTAAAATTAAGTACAAGAAAGCAATATCTTCTGGGTGACAGCAGCATATAAGCGTAGCTTGGCTGGGCATAGGAATGCTGCAAGAGCTTCAATTCACAGGGATTTTAAGAATTACGTACATTCTGCTGAAACTTCGATAAAACGAAACCCAGCTAAACTTTGGGGTTTTATTCGTGGTCCTGGTGGATCTTCTAGACTGCCTGCAACCATGTATTACTATGAAATACAGTGTTCGGATACTAGTTCTATCGCTAATGGTTTCGCAAATTACTTTTAGTCAGTTTTCACATGTGGAACGCCTTCAGGACTCAATACCAAGAATATATACCGCCACAGAACTTAACTTTGGAAATAAAACTTATTTCTTAAATACTCAAGCTTAAGAAAGATTATGCGACTGAAGTTGACGGAATACCAGCATTTCTACTGAAGGATTGCAGAACGGCTTGGAGTAAAAAAACGCCCGGCTTTAAGAATGGGAATAAAAATGACACAAAGTCTTACCGACCGATTTCTTTAATTAATAATTTTTCGAAGGTCTTTGAAATAATTGTCGCTGATCTTGTCTATAGTGAAATAGTGACACAATTATCGGATTCCCAGTACGGATTTGTAAGGCGCAGATCTACAACTAATTTAATGACTGTAACCCAATATACAGCAAACACCCTTGATCAACGCTTGCAAGTGGATGTATATACTGTCCTAAATAAAGCCTTCGACAAAGTTCCACATTACGTTTTAATCTCTAAATGAAATAATTTTAGTATTAGTCCCAATTATGTCAAGGTTATTTCCAGCTATTTAGCGGATCGATCTAATTTTGTTGAATGCGAGGGCACTAGATCACATAGATTTCCTGCGGGGAGTTCCACAGGGGTCCGCTTTGGGTCCTCTGCTGTTTGTACTGTACATAAATGAATTGCCTGCTATGCTCAGGTCAAACTGTTTATTGTACGCTGATAATATGAAGATTTATGGTAAAATTAACACTTTCGCTGACTGTGAACAACTTCAAACTGATTTAAATATTATAAATGATTGGTGTGCGAATAGCGGATTGGAACTAAATGTTAACAAGTGTAAGGCTCTGTCTTTTTCTCAAAAGGAAGTCACACTTCAGTACCACTACAATGTAAATGGCTACCGTTTGGGCAGAGTGGAATTTTTTAATGATCTTGGAGTCTGATTTGATAACTCGCTTACATTTATGGAAGATCTCCATCAGGTATGCAATAAGGCCTACAGATACCTTGGTTTTCTTTCTCGCAACAACAAGGTGTTCAAGACATTAGAGCCCTTGAAATTATTCTATCAAAGCTATATCAAAAATACGCTGGAGTACAGGAGTTTGATTTGATCACCATATTCCGTGAAGGCTGTTGATGTTGAAAAGGTTCAGCGGAAGTTTCTGAAAATTATTTAATTTTCGTAAGCATGGTATATATCCTGAGAGAGGTTACTTATATCAGGAATTACTCCAAGAATTCAATGTAATAAGCCTGCAGGACAGACGCACACAATATCACAGTTGCTTTTCGGGTTTAAGCTCATCAAAGATGTTGTCCTTGACTCCCACCTCCTATCTCTACTGAATCCCTCAGTTCTTCAATTTGCCTCAAGGCGTTTTAACCTTTTTTATGTCCCCAAATCTCGTTCCTCATATCATCAACATTCGCCTGTGATTGATATGTTTTGTACCATGAACAACATAATCAAAAGGCTAGACATAGATATTTTTAATCTAAATTACAATCAATTTGTCACTATTATTAACAATCACTTCACATTGCTGTTATTGAATTTGTGTTTATTTTATTTTATAGTTTTGGTACAGTTATTGCACCATTTTCATATTTTTCTTATTTTCTATTTTCTTTTTTTGCAACAAACACTCACTTCATTTTATTTTGTATAAATATTGTATAAATATTATCCTGTAATTAGTTATTATGTCTGTTGGATAATAAACGTATTATTACTAGTCTTACAAAAATTTTATTCATTTTACAAACCTGTTAATTTTTTTCATTAAGGGTTGTTTTACTTCGCAACACCCTACTGATATTCTTCAGTTGTTGAATTTTTTGACAGCACTGCGATGAAACAATTTTTCTGGAGTTTTGCAAAACGTTTAACTACTATATTTTCTACTATTTCACTGCTGTCTTGTAAAGATAATCCGTTAGTTTCTAGCGTAGAGATGGCAGCCGAAATGCACGCCAGATTAGCTCGAATAAAAATTAAATCTTCTTTGTGTTCCTGATAACACTATGTGCTTCTCCAATGCACTGCGCTTCTTCAGAGTCGAATTCATCAACAATTTTCTTCGGAATTTCGAAATGTTCAACGCAATATACAGCAGCATCGACCCAAGTTTCCGTTCCTGTAATGATTGGCGCGGGAGGAAGTGAAACGTCCCAACAATTTCCCGAAACCTCTGAATACGAGTTGGTGCTTTAAGAAAAATCTTTTTCGCAGACGATATCAGCATATTAACGTCTGGATAATTAGTACGAACTAAATCAGCTACTCGGTGTAAAGCATGCACTGCACAGGTCATAGGTATCATGTTTGTGTACAAAATCTGTAATCTCTGCTTTGCTTTGCACATATATGGTGCAGCATCGCTACAAACAAGTAGCACTTTTTCGTATAAAATCCCAGGCGGCCACAATAAACTTAGAGAATCGATGAAAAAAAAGCACTTTGTTTAGCACATTCAAAGTCAGCAGATATGATTTATCTTTTTCTTCATGAACTCCTAATATACCAGATATAAAATTTGCTATCCATCTTTGTTCTACGTCGCTTGTTTCTTCCAACTACACCTTATAATGATCCTTTACTTTTTCTCTTAATTTGTTCAGTGTTGTTCTATATAACTCGGAAACGTATTTTTTTCTTAACGTCGATTCATCTGGAATATTTTCTTTTGTATACTTCTCCATAAAGTTGCGAAAAACTTCATTCTTGAATTTAGCTAATGTCAGTGCGAATGAAACTCGTACAAAGTTCTTCACCAAATACCCTGCATTTAGGTCCATGCCAGAGTAAATTAGAAATTAACCCTTGTCCTTCGTCATTTCCCCGTTTATGATTTTTATTGCTTGCATGTTTTCCGGTTTGAAGATGCCGAGTCACTTGAAATTTGGAACATGAACTTCGCAGTATTTACAAAGTAACAGGCGTCCACCTGTTGTAAAATCATTATAATCCTTCACAAATTGACTTAAAATTGCACTTACACACTTTTTTCTGTTGGCATCTTGGTGGATGTTAATATTATTGTAACTAGTACATAACTAATACAGATTGTAGGCATGAAAAAGAATCTAAAAAAAATTAATGAAATCCCCGCTATATTTATATCTCGTTGTTGTGGTTTGGAAGATTATTTAATTGGCTTGCTATAAAGTGTCTGTTTGCGTTCGATATTCAATTAATGGGTGTTATTTTACAAATATGTGAAATGTCTTAGTGCTAAAATATTTAAAAAAATACTAACCGGTAGACATACAAACAACAGAAATCGCAAAAGTGTAATTATACTAACAAGAACATTAAATATTTATGTGAAGTCATAGACTGTTTGCTGAAAATTGGTCAAATATGCGTTTATAATTGAAAAGGTTCAAAATATGTACTTATACATAACAACTAAAATATGCATTTGCATATGCACTTATGCAAATCCATAATTATTCGAAGCCTAGTCATCACCGTTCTGGAGCGCCATAAACAAAATTCCGAGCATTAATATGTTATGTTCTGTTTATAAATTCGCTTTGTGTTTGCTAAATCTGTCAAGATTGTATTTTCGAATGTAAATTAAATACTTATTACATATTTGTAAATAATATATGTTTTGTTCTTTGACAGCAATACGAGTACATGAATTCTTTGATAAAATACGATTAAAAATCAGATTAATTTATTTATTGATCTTACCTGCAGGAAACATTATCTGATTTTTATTCCTACTGTAATACGCATTCACAACAGCTGGCGCTGTATTCCACATATTTTTATCAACAATTTTTCCAATTTTAGTATGTTCGTTTCTAGTTAGATGCATCAGTATACTTAAACTGTTTTCGAAATAGTAATCCGGATGTATTTTAATGTCTTTGTATCTATCAGTTAACATGTCTTTATTTAGTATAATATCAGGATAGCCAATTCTCAATTTCATAGCGTCCACTTTCGCAATAGCTACAGTTTTAGTTACATCATCAAGCCAGTCACTATATAATAGAATTTCTTTAAATGCGTCTTGTAATAACTTTGTCATCAAAATTGTATCGTTTTTACTTTTCTCGTCGAAGTGCGCATTTACGAACAAATTACCTAAAGCCATGCCAAGGTTCGAATTTACTTGTGCAACACAAAATTGCCAACGTGGAGGAGACGCTTCTCTGCCGAATAACAAATGATAAAACTTTTGCTTTGCATTTTGAAAACGTTCGTCCAAATTATTGACCCTATGTCTGACGAAACGCCAAAGCAAGTAATTAGCTATAGTTCTTGATGGTGTTTTACTCAACAAGTTCACTAATTCTTGAAGATATCCCATGCAATAACATACGATTGGAGTTGATATTGGTATTTCTCTCTCACACATTGTATTAAAATATTTAATCCAATCAAATTGCGGGACATAGGTTTGTAATTCCCCCAATGTTAATCGGGCATATATATTTGTTAAATTTCGTCGCTCTTCAGGATCTGCTGTTATAACTGCTAACTTTATTTCGAAATCAATTATATCTTTCACGTCATCAACAGCTTGATCTTCCGGTGCCCCCATGATGTAAACTATGTCCAACAAAAACTGATGATAAGCTTCGATATATTCTCTCGACGAATCTGATAGAAAGTAATCTCGTGACGGTAAACCTAAAGATGTTTGATCAATTTGTATTACGTATTCATCTGAATTTTTTATATCGGGTCCAATCCATTCGGAAATCAGAATATCGTTATTATACAATCTTAACTGTGCCACAAGCCAAATGAAGTCAAAATTGGAGGCATCCCATTCTTTTTCTAAAACCGGCCATCCTCTAAGTTCAGACAACAAGTGCATTAATGGATTTGCACCTCTTTTATTAATTACAGTTTCTTTCATACAAGATTGGTAGAGATATTTTGCTTTCTTTATTGGATCTACATGTTCGGTTTTGGGATTTCTTAACACCTCCTCAAAATATGGAGTTGGTAGCGGTTGGTTAGGCAAAAATTCGTACATTTCCAATGACTTTTCTGTAGAGCAAGGTTTATCATCGTATGCGCCTTCATCGTATTTGCTTTCTAGTAATCGTTTTAAGTGATAATCCAAATTTTCCCTGAGCATTTCAAAAGTATCGAATCCTCCGTGATCAGCTGGAATTGGATGATATTTATGCCAATTTCCACAAGCATACTGATAAAAATCATGGCAAGGATCTTCTGTTAAATCCATATATTTCAACATATTTTGTCCGTGATATTTTCTAATATCTTCTGGGGATAAATTATTACCCCACAAACTGAATTGTTCGCTAGGTAGTAAACTGTCAATGTCATCTTTCCTTTGATTTAATAGTATAACAGGATACTTCGGCCGTGCTGGCTTCTTTTGCAAATTAATATTTGAAAATAAATCAAAATTTTTAAAAAAATCCATGTCATCAAAACCAAGGTCCCTTTTTCGTCTTGCGTGATACTGCTCAGGCACTGGATGCATAATCTTGTATGGTTTGTGAACGTCATCAGTGTCGGATAGTGAATTCTTGTCCGTTTCAGCTAATATGGAATTTATGCCTGCTTTCTCAGATGCAAAATGCGTGAAAACCACGCACATTAGAATTATAGGTAATATCAATTCTGGAATCAGAAGAATATTTCGAAAAATCATAAACCACCTATACAACGAATTTATTTTTCTCTTTTTAATGTACTTATTGGGATTTCTAAATAGTACATTTTTGTCTGGAGCATATTCTTTAATAATCATTGATTACTTGTTAATCATATTGCATTTAATAACATTGACAGATTAATGAAGCTGAGTTGAATTGACAAGCCATGAATGATAAAATATGTAAGTAAATAAGGCATTTACAAAAATTACAGGGGTAGGCATGTACCGGATAATCAGCTGATTTACGGTAAATGGATCGCGTTAACCAATTTTTGAACGCCGTGGTAAAGTCGAATAAGAGTTTCTAACCTATAAATAAAAAAAGCTTTTATTACAGCTGCAAGCTAATTTGGATTTAGAGTCCCTAACGCGATTAAAATGTACCAAGAAACTATACTTGCCAATGTTATAGAACTACTAGATAGTGAAGATGATGGGATAACTGATTTTCTTCCAACATATTATCAGTTTTTACACACAAAAAAAAGGGTTTCGATAAAAAATTATGTTACAAATATTGCTTTGCGATATTTCCATATTTTCAATCTGTATTACGATGACCGAATAGAAGTGTAAGAGGTTATGTTTATCTACCGAATGTATGAACCGACGATCAGCTTCGTTCCAAAAAATAGAAACTAGGTGCATGCACCGCTTACACCCAATTTCAACCCAATTTCACAGTCTACTCCAATTATGAATTTTTTCGATGGCTCGTTATCAATTAATGATGGTTTAAATAGCATAAATTTCTAGTGTAGTCGTTTATTTTGATCACAATAGTATTGTTGCGGCCCTTGAAAACTCAAGACACTTGATTTTGACGTGAATGTTAAAAATTTCAAATTTTGTGATGCGTAAATCAAATTTTCATCCGACATTTTTATGACAATGTCACATTTGACAAATCTATAGTCGGTTAATTTTTTGAAATGCCGCAATTATGATGAGAATTACTAATGAAAATTTGAAATATTTTTGAAATTTAAGTAGTCTGCAGTTTTATTAATCATTTTTTTATATTTACCATTTTTGCAATACATTTTACATTATACACCAATGATTGGTTTGAGTAGGGTTTAGAAAAAGTTTACACCGCTTAAAATATTTTTGAATTTAAGAGTTTTCAAAGGCCGCAACTGTACTATTGAATGCAAAAAACAGTGGTACAGTTATTTTTTAATCGGTTTGAATTAGTAGGCTGCGTGAATGTAAATATATATTAAATGTAGGCGTCAAATTTAAATATTCACATAACCTATAAGTATCAAATAACATATACGTTGATATACAAATAGGTGTAAGTGTCAAAAATGACTTTTGCACGTTACTACGATCTTAAGTACCTTAGCAACGTCACAATACTAAAATGTTTAAAAATTGACTTTACATAGAACTTCACTACTGTACCATTTTTTTGCATTCAATAGTACATCTAGTGCAAAGACATTTTTACTATTTGGTTTGATGTAAAACGTGCGTTGATTGTCAGTTTAACAATGTGTCAATTTAGTTATTCAATATACTTAAAATAGTAATGAAGCTTATTTAGCTTGATAAATTAAGAAATATAACGGAGGCAATAATTATGCAACTTTATGTTTCCAAGCTGATTCTTAAGTTTAAATTTATCAAAAATTCGATAAGGTAAAAGTCAAACATGTAATTCTAACCATAGGCCTTCTAGGCTAGGTTATTATCTAGGAATAAGTCCACTGCCTGATATATAAAACCCGTACACTAACATATTATCAATGTAAGCCAGGTTTATCAAATTTGACATGTCTTATTTGAATTGTCAAATTTGACTTAAGTTATAGGTATTAGCAATAGGTAACCTACAATGTTTATAGCTGACAGTATGAATATATTTGTCCCGTTGATGAAACTAATAAACTCTGATTTTATGCTCATAACAGTTGTACGGATTTTATATGTCGCGCAATGTACGGTCGCGGTCACACTTTTTCCTATTGTATACATCATGTCACTTAATAATGAAAAAAGTCATATATTATTTAATTTGTCATTAGTGTCATTACTTACAAAGCCAAAATTTATGAAAAAAACCACAAAATGTCAAATTAGTGGTCGCTTTTATGTAACCGCGACCGTACATTAAATAAAATATAAGCAAACGCCAATTAAGTTGGCGCGAGGAGGGGTAAGTTCGCGCAGGATTAGAAGTAGTGGGGAGATTTGTATTTGGTTTTACATCAAATGTCAGATAATTATAACCTCTGAGCGTGTATTACTTTATGATCCCCTAGTAAAGACATTATGTTCCGTCAAACATCAATGACAAATGTATTCTGACAATTACTTGAGTAGTGGGAGTGGACTTTTTTAAAAACGGCTTCTGCGCACCTCCTCCTCGCGCCAACTTAATTGGCGCTTGCTATACCTACTTTAATGTTTCAAGTTCATTTTTTACATTAATTCAATTAATTTAGCATTTATCATTTAAAGCATTATATGTTTATTTGAGTTAATTTGATTTTGTTTCATGTAATCTTTTAAAATGCATTTTAGATTTAAACTCTAATTTATTCTAATATTAATTTTAGTATAAATAGACATATTTAAGATTAATTTTTTTCGCTTTTTTCTGTTTGACATTTTAATTACTATTACTTCTTGGTGTGGATTTCTTTATTTATGAGTGCTTTGGTCTTATTTTCTATTCTTTATTAAATTATTAAGTATTTATAACAAACTACGAAATGTTGTGTAAAACGACGCCTGAGAGATGATTAGACTGCGGAACCGGCGCTACCCG
Source organism: Melolontha melolontha (assembly GCA_935421215.2). Taxonomy (NCBI): domain Eukaryota; kingdom Metazoa; phylum Arthropoda; class Insecta; order Coleoptera; family Scarabaeidae; genus Melolontha; species Melolontha melolontha. The sequence goes on from OW285235.1 coordinate 73,697,900, forward strand.
TATCGGGTGTGATTTATAGGTGCCGACAATGTACAATCTATCAACTTATCAGTATATATGAATGTTATAGCGTGATGGTATTGATAAAAGTTGTCTGTTTGTACGTCTTTCAATGCAAACAGAGTGTGAAATATATTTCGTCAGAGTCGTAATAAAACCAATGAAACGTATACACGCAAATTTATTTTTACGAAAATACACTTACTTTATACAGTGAAAAAAATTCAAAATATTGAAAAACTATAAACTTGAAATTAATTATATCACCTATAATGAAAGTAAATGCTTTGTCACACCACAGTAAACATTTTTATTCACATTCATTTTTACAATATATTCTAAACTTTGTTCTGTAAAGTGCGTTCTTTTATTGGACAGTATGTCTTTAAATATAGAAAAACTTCGCTCAACATCAGAGCTAGTGAGTGGCGCATAATCTTTAAATTTAATATATCTACCTATTTCCGTATTTTGAACATTACTACAAAAGCCTTTCAGGATACTAAAATCAGGGCTACGAGCGAATATTGCATCACTCTTATTATTAGCCGAAACCTACTGCCTGCATGACTCATTAGAGGATAGCGTCTGTTCCGCAGTCTAGATATGATAGAATTTTTGAAACTAGAAGTTTAATTAGTTATTTCTTAGCGTTATGATAGTATTATTGATCCCTAGTGTGATTTGATCTATTTTATTTCCTCAATGCTTCGACAGTGTTGGAAGTGGTCTAGGGAAAAAAGTTTTTTTTAATGTCACAAATCTAGAGATTTTTGCTAAATTTAAAAATAAAACAACATTTTCTAAAAATGTGATTGATTTCTGCAAATTAAATTCAAACAATTGGATTCGTGGAGTGACTGCTTACAATAGGTTACTCTGCCGTTTACTAGGAGTCATCTATTGGACAGAAGGGCCACCGTAGGGTGTAGGCGGCAAGCATAGTTCTACACTTTACTGTAACATATGCAGTTTTTAATTAGTGTTTCACAAATAAGGGAATCCCTAAACCTTCACGTTGGTTTCCCGACGCTATAAATACCGCCTCGAACGATTTTTACGCATTTTTCAATGTTCCAGTTGTTTAAACGCCTATGTTGAGGTTGAGATAATACATCTTTACCAAAAAATTATTTTAAGTGGAATTGGTTGATATCTGCATAAATTAACCCTATATCGCGTAATGTAGCAGAAATGATACAACTAAAAGAAGTGCGTATTAATCTGTACTACAAATATTATAGTCTGCGCAAACTCCTCGTTGCATATAAGCTACAACACCTAATGTAACTGGGCATAAGGCATATATTAGAAACCGTTATTTTTCAAGTTATATTATTATTGACCTAACCCTTATGTGTGACCGTTACTACTAGTGTTCACTGTGATGATAATTAGTGATATAAAGTTTTAAAACGTAAAATTTTCTTCGTAATTGTGTCCGATTTTGTTCTATAAGGTAAAAGGATTTCTAATATATTCTACATTTTCAATATATATATGAAATATATGTAATAGTAGGCTATAAATTTTGTTGTATCATATCTGATACATTGCGTTTTTAGTGTAGAAAATTTACGAACAAATGAATCTGTGTAACAAAAGGAGGCCTCTTACAAATGAAGAGCTGGAAAAGTATGCGCAGCAATTGTGGGATAGTGATGATGGTCTAGAACAAGATGAATCTGACTTCGAACCTGAGAGCACCGAACTGGAAGATATACTAGATATACAAAATTTGCCTATTGTATTTGAAGATGACACGTCAGAAGTTGCGGACGAAGCAGAAACGCTAGATGAATCAATAGAATCTACTATTAGTAACGTAGTAAATACTGATACACTTAAAACATATGTTCCTAAAAAAAATGCAAATATAATTTGGAAAAAGAAAAATTTAGTATTAGGTGATGCTAAAGAGTTCAGAGGTTCTGAAACATTGCCTTCCACATTTACGGACATCGATACCCCGTACGCCTTCTTCAAATACTTTTTTACAGACGAATTGATTACGAAAATAACTTTCCAGACGAATTTGTACGCTAGTCAAATAAATTTAAATAATACAACACATATTTCCGACCAAGACATTCGTAAATACTTGGGTATATGTATTTATATGTCACTTGTACAAATGCCGAAGGTGAGATCGTACTGGAGTGCTAACTTAGGATTTACACACATAAAAGGAACAATGAGTCAAAAGAAATTTGAGAAAATTCGTCAAAATCTTCATTTCAATGACAATGACAATATACCTTCAACAAAGGACAACCATTCCGATAAACTTTATAAATTGCGACCAGTAATTGACACATTGTTATTCAGGTATAAAAGTGTACCATTGGAGAAACATTTGTCGATAGACGAACAAATGTGTGCGTCCAAAGGTAGACACAGTTTGAAGCAGTATATGCCTGCTAAGCCCCACAAATGGGGATTTAAACTCTTTATTCTCAGTGGTGTTAGTGGTTTTTCATATAATTATGAAATATACACTGGAAAAAAAGACTATGAACTTGTAGGAGGTGAAATAGACTTAGGGGTAACTGGAAATTTGGTGCAACGCCTATGTAGGATTATACCCCACAATAAAAATTTTATCGTATATTTTGATAACTACTACACAAGTTTATCACTTGTATCACATCTGGCACAGAAAGGTATATTTTCTTTAGGAACAGTTAGAAGAAATCGAATACCAAATTGTAAAATTCTTGTCGATAAAGAACCAAATAAACAACAACAAGGTACATCTTATGAGTATGTTTGTAATTTGGAAGGCGTTGACGTATCCTGTGTAGCATGGAAGGATAACCTAACCGTATGCCTTTTGTCTAGTTACACAGGTGTACTTCCAAAGACTACTATAAAGCGCTTCGATAGAAAGGAAAAACGTAAAATAGAAGTAGTGTCCAAATATTATTACAGAATACAATCGCCACATGGGTGGCGTTGATCTTATGGACAGTCTTATTGGCAAATATAAGATTAAAATTAAGTCTAAGAAATGGTATCTTAGGTTATTTTACCACATGCTGGACATGACACTTGTTAACGCATGGCTATTATATAAAAGAGTAAATCACCAGCGTAAAGAAGATTTCTCCATGCGGCTAGCCGACTTTAGAACAGAAGTAGCTTATTGTTTGTGCAAAAGTGGAAGTAGCACTATCAGTAAAAGAGGCAGACCATCTGATACAGAAAAGTTAATACAAGCAAAGAGACAACGCTCGGCAACGGCTTCTTACATTCCTCCAAAGGATGTAAGATTAGATGGGTGGAATCATTGGCCAATATACACTGAAACAAGGCAAAGGTGCAAATTACCTACATGCAACAATTTTCGTACATTAAATGCAACAAATGCAGCTTATTTTTCTGTTTAAATAAAAATAATAATTGTTTCCTAAAATTTCATACCAGTTAAGCTTATACTATACTTTGTTATACAATAACCCCCTTGTATCAAATCTGCTACAACTATATTTTACAAAATAAAAACGTTTTAGAATAGAATATATTTTTTTAAATATTTTTTCCGAGTTCTGAACATAACATAATATTCAGGATTTTTTTTTTGAGACCAATAAAAAAAATTGCGCGATATAGGGTTAAGGTAGTATGTATCGAATTTATTTATTGTCATTTAATAAATTTCTGCACTTCGCGCTCTGATTATAAATTTATGTTTATGCAATTAAATTACATGTATCTATTTAAATTTAACGTTAGGGTACGTGTACCTATGTATATAAATATGAATTCATGTTTTAGGACAATTATATGGATTCTAAGACCGCAACTGATGAAGTAGATATATCTCCATCTAAGTCTTCTTCTAAGGCCGAAAGGGAAAAAAATAAAAATAAAGTTGTGTGCCCAAAAATACGTAGCAAAATGGGAAGAAGAAGACGGTTTCGAAGGTTGGATTCAAAAGAGTAGGAAAGGACCAGGCTACGCATTTTGCAAAGTATGTTCTAAGAACTTAGTATGTGACAAGTCTGAACTTTTAGAGTATTCTGAAGTTATGTCACATACAAACAAAGCAAAATCTATTCTCAAACAACAACCTTTAGAAACATTAACAAAGTTTCAAACAAATGTAAATTTAGAAAATAATGTTAAAAAGGTCGAGATTAGAATGGCAGCATTCGTTGCAGAGCACAATTCATCATTTCATATTACAGATCATTAGTCAGAAATAATTAGAAATAGTTTTCCAGATTCCGAAATTACTAAACGGTTTATGAATAATAGAACAAACGCTAATGCAATATTGAAGAAAGCACCCGGTTGTCTTAGTTTCGAAATTATATTAAATTTTATAAATAAACGCAAGTTTTCTTTAATAGTAGATGAATCTACTGACAAAGGTTTTATAAAAAATTTGGCATTAGTCGTTAGGGTGCATAATAATAAGATATAAGATATATTTTTGGGTTTACTGCCAGTACCGATCGCTACCGCTGACGTTCTTTATGAACAATTTTTTTTTCTTAAATACATCGATTATAAAAATCAGTGAATTGGTTTTGTTGTTAACGGGGCCAGTGCAATTTTGGGTGCTCATAATTATTTTTCTGTGAAACTGAAAATCGACATTCCACAGTTGTTCATTTTGAAATGTTTCTGGCATTCGTTAAACTTGCGTGCAAATTATACATGTAAAAAATTGCCTAAAATAATTGAAGAACTAGCAAAATATATTTGTAGCTATTTTCGACATAGTTTCAAAAGACAGAATGAATTAGGTGAATTCCAACAATTTGCGAATGTGAAAGCACATAAGTTACTTCAACGATCTCAAACAAGATGGTTATCCTTGCATCAAGTCGTAGCACGTCTTTTGGAGCAATACGACGCCCTAATACGAGGGTAGTTTGACAATTAACTTTGTTCACACACTAATAGAGGGCGCAAATGTAATCTGTATATGTAGTCATAAAGTGTCATTCCTATGAGTTAATATTCTCTGGTCTTAAGTCATTCTGACAGTAACTCGTTGTTTCACAGTTACTTAAACAGAAGTGTTTCAAGCAATAGCGAAAAATGCACAAAAGTTGGAATTCGTGGTGTGATTCTGGAAGGGAAAACAGCGAAAGAGATTCATGAGAGAATTTCACCTACATTGGGTGACTCATGTCCTTCTTATGAGTGTGTTCGACTTTGCGTAAATGAGCTTAAGCGTGGCAGAACAAGCATTAAAGATGCACCACGTCCTGGAGCCCCGAAATCAGCTGTGACACCCGAAATCATCGATAAAGTCCATGATTTGATTTTAGCCGATAGACGAGTGAAAGTGCGCGAGTTAGCGGAAGCCACAGGCATCTCAACTGAGCGAGTTCACTTCGTTTTGCATAAAGAATTGCACATGAAAAAACTCACTCAAGAGCAAAAGCGAATTCGCATGCGAATATCTGCCGACAATTTGCAAGTCTTTCAGAAGAATGTAGTTGAGTTTTTTCGTCGTTTTGTGACAATGGACGAAACTTGGATACACCACTATATCCCGGAAACTAAACAGCAGTCGAAACAATGGAGTGCCCGTGGCGAATCGGGCCGAAAAAAGCGTCCGCTGGAAAGGTCATGGCGTCAGTTTTTTGGGACGAAAAGTGAATTCTCCTAATTGACTACCTTGAAAGGGAAGAACCATTACCGGAGAATATTATGCATCACTTTTGGACCGATTAAAGGCGGCAATAACAGAGAAACGCCCAGGAATGGCCAAGAAAAAGGTGTTGTTTCACCATGACAATGCCCCCGTGCATTCAAGTCGTGTCGCTCAGCAAAAATTGGCCGAGTTACGATTTCAACTGCTTCCGCATCCTGCGTATTCTCCAGATCTAGCTCCTTCGGACTACCATCTATTCCCGAAACTAAAAACTTTTCTGGCAGAACGAAAGTTTGAGTCTAATGAAGATGTCATACAGAAAGTAAACCAGTATTTTGAAAGCATCGAAGCAATTCATTTCCGTGAAGGAATCGCGAAGCTGGAGAAACGTTGGGGCAAGTGCGTTGAACTTCGAGGGGACTATGTCGAAAAATAAAGTACGTTGCAAAACTCAAATTGTTTTCTTTCATAGCAAACCAAGTTAATTGTCAAACCACCCTCGTATTATATTTTACAGATTAAACTGCACAAAAAATTGATAAAGCAAATTCCAGTTTGATTAGATTAAGAGATCCCTCTGTGAAATTATATTACTATTTTCTAGATTGTGCCCTAGCATTATTTAACGATATAAATTTCGAAATGTAATCTGAAAATATTAAAAATTTAGATTCCTTCATAAAAAAGACTATTTGAAAAGAACTATCGTAGACGAAATTACTACTAATTACCACTCTTACTAAGTTCATATTTGACATCATGTGTTTGCCACATTCTAGCGCCACATTGAAAGAATATACTCAATAATATCTTTGAATGAACCAAAGATTCGAAATCAATTATCGACGGAAACTTTAAGCGGTATTCGGCATAGTAAGACTGTTAAAAATTGAAAATTGTTTTAATTTTAATATAGATTCTGATTTATTAAAGAGACTAAACAATAAAATGTACTCATAAATTTTTATTATATATTTTATGATACTATATTATTATATGCACTAGCTACCTGTTAATAAATTTGTTGTAAAAGAATTTTATGCACCCAGTAATGCAGAAATGCACCAATGGGTGGAAGAGGATCTAGAGATTTTTACCTTTTCAATTTAGGGATCAAATAAAATTTCGGCTGGCGACCCTGCGAATCATATGCTGCTCTGGTTTTAAGGTTAACATGTGCATTTAGGTTAATATACACAATTTAATAATTGACTTTTAATATAATCGTACGTTTGAAATTAGAGGATGAAATATGGCGTTATCGCAAAAACATTCTGGAAAAATATTAGTGCCATGGTATAACAGGTATTAAATATTTTACTCCAATTTACACAATGTAACAAAAGAAAACAATTTTAGTCATGAATGGAAGTATGTTTATACATTATTATATTCTAACACCAGTAGCAAACTCGATAAACAAAAAGCAATAGAAGTTTTACAAATTTGGAAATCTCGAATGCCGATATTATTTGCTGGCTTAGAAGGGACATTAATTATAGTAAATGCAATATTACAAGATGAAAATACATTTTCTAAAGATGAATTAAGCTCATTTTATGGATTAGCTATAATGAGGTATATATTTTTTTAATTACTATAATAAAAAAATAATATTTATAGTTAGGTTTCTAAATCTATGTGCTGCACATGGTGACCAACAAGGGACATTTTACCGTATCGCTAAAGCCAGAAATTTACCTGAATGGCTAGTCAATATTCGTCATGATTTGGCTCATTCACAAAAGCAGTCTTCTTTGTTCATGTTGAGGAAAGGTTTAGAGTATTGTTTTGAATGGTTAAAGCGAGAGTACTGGGAAATACAAGATCGAGAAATTGCAGATTTTATAATACCCATAACCATAGATGAAGATATCAATGAAAAATTTAATTTATACTGTGGTTATGTTATTGCATCTATAACTGATACAAATTTATCTAAGGAAATGATGAAAATGTTAAAAGAAATTAAAGCAAACAAAAATTCAAGTTTAAATGAAGTTTTAGAAAGGCTAGTAAAAAATAAGCAGTCTGTAGAACATATTGCAGATTTAGTTATTGAAAATGGTTGTTTATTTGAAATGTCTTCTACAGGTAATTTTATATTTTAATATGTCTTCAAACTAAACCATTTTATATCCTTTATTAACAAGCAGGTATAATTGTGATAAGTGATAATTGATGAACTGGTTGGTAAAATTATTGAATTAAGAAATTGTTTCTGCAAATATAAAAATTGTCCCTGATTATTTAAAAACAAGTGTGTAATTTAGCAAAAAATCAATTATATTTGTAGAAGATATGGACCATATACCAAGTGCTTATGTTAAAGGATGGGAACCATTGCTTCAGTATTTATGTAAAAATAATATAGTTATGAAGATGATAAGGTACCTTCATAATATTTGTATTAATAATGATGATTACAGAATCCAAAAGTTATCTAGTTTCTGGTTAAATGAAATATTTAAAGGTTTAAATTTGAATCTAAAAAGGATGTGTAACGGTTTTGAATTTCAGGTAAGTATTTCTACTTTTAAATTATATTTTACTTTATTGGTAATTAGTTACTGCTACTATTATAGGGTTTGTTCGCATGATTAAATATTATTCATATAACATTTAGTCAATAGCAGAACGGTAAATCACTGGCTTATCATGGCGAGATCTGGGTCGCTTTCGGGACCGCTGAATGCCGACAGCCAAAATGCTAGGGGAAGAGGGGGGCGTAATAGTAACTCATAACCAGCCAATGCCCTCTGAAATTGGCATTAAGATATATATGCTAATTTTTCCTATCTGTATCTTCCTTATTTGTAGAATTTACTGTTATTTTTCCATTATTATAAAATTACATATTTTGCTTCTTTCATTCCTTTTCTTGTTTGCTATTATATTTAGTATTGCCTTTGGGGAGCATCCTCAAGCAAACCTAATAAGTATATTACTATTTAACATTCTCACTTACTAATTTGTCAGTGCTTTAAGTTCCAAGCGAATTTTAAGGAAAAAATTACAAAACTGAAATTGATAATGCTTGTACTATTTTAATAATATAACATCAAAACAAGTATGAATAATTTCTCTTGTCCAGTAGTTCTAATTGTTTCCATTTTATTGCATAATTGAGATTTCGCAAATATAAATTTCAAACAAATTATACAGCAACTCAACCTGTCTGGAAAGATACTTTCACACAAATATGAACTTGCATTGTGTTCTCCACACCCGATTTTTAATATTTTTATGTTATTAAGGGGCGGTTTATTCACCTTCCAGTAAAGTATCGAGTAACGCTACTTGTAAGATAAAGTCTTACTTGCCAGATTAAGTGTTTATTCACCGTCAAGTAAAATTTAACCGCCCAGTAAAATTACTTACTTGGCAGAAAATTTACTTGCTGCTCATCTACCCTATAAAGTGTCATGTAAGACTAATATCATGCTGTTTGTGAACTGTCATGTAGAAAATTAAGTTATTGACAAGTAAAATGGATTTATTTGAAGACATTGACGATATTTTGGACAACGATTTTGTCAATATTAATAATTTAGTGAATCGATATCGAATCGAAGACAATTTTAATAAATTTGATGATGACGAATTTGCTCGTTTGTATTGTTTATTACATACTGTGTGTGTGGTAAATAAAGTATTAAAGTTCTAAACAAAAATTTCATCTTTATTTCACATGTAGTCATAGTAAATTATTATATGATGCTAGACATAAAAGATATATTTAAAAAAAACTCTGTACAAAATAAATATAATAATAAAACAACCAATATTAATACAGAATATATATATACATATACATATTTATTTACTTGTATTGAAAATACAAAAAGGGGTTGAATAACAATTTTTTTGATACTTCTGACCACGCATCCTCCTTTTGTTTCCATGTTTGTACTGTTAGTCTTTTTGCATTTGATGACATTCTTGTACTTTAAAACTAGGTCAACTAAAATTCTTGATTCCTCGATAGAGAAATTTGCCGATCTAACGCGTTTCTTACTTTCCATTTTCTATGAAATTAAACAAGTTTTGACAATAAAATGCGAACTGTAGCCTGGGATTAGGTCGTAATTTAGGTAATAATATAATATACCTTTTTTATATTAAAATATGTATTTTATATTAATAATGTTTATGAAAAAAGTAAAAATGGACAACACGTGATAACGGTGATACTGATCTGATAACACACAACAAACGGTTGAGATTTAAGGTTATATTGGATGCACTCATTTGTCATGCCGGCAACTAGCATTTAAAATTACCGAAAGCTGTACATCCTTCTCTATACCATGTGTTAGTGGTATGTTACATCTTTCTCTATTTTCCCCTAACCATACTACTGTTGTAAAAACATCTAGTTCTTTCCAGTAACTAACCGACCTTTAAAATTATATGAATAAACCCAAAAATAGTAAATGTGCCAAGTAAATTTAATTGTCAAGTAACTAACAGGTACTTTACTGGAAGGTGAATAAACCGGGCCTAAAAATGTTTTTGTTTTATACAAAATAGAGTGAGATTTTACCTACTAAAAAATATGTTAAATTACTTTGTTATATACGCTATCGGTTGTGTTCGATATAGAGTGGAGGCACGTTAATACAGATTCCGCAAGTTGCGGTTGTATCCGTCAGATGGAAACCTCAGACTGAGTCTTACACTAGTTATGAATAGAGCAATTTCCGTGCGCGCCATGTGAGGCTGATTCTATTGCATCAGAACTAATAAAAAGCATTCAGTATGTGTTTGGTACTTGCTTAGGCTGCATGTAAGTGTAAGCATACGTAATAAAATGTCGTCGACACATAAATCGAGAAAAAGACCGTTGTCAGACGAAGTGATTAAGTTTATTATGGATTTCCCGGACTTAATATACGATGGCTCAAAAATTAAATGTTTAGTGTGCAATACATATCTAATGTGTTGGTCAAAAACACATTGTAAAGAACACGTAAGCAGTTCGAAGCACAATAATAACAAAATTAATCGACAACAGTTTATACATGAACTATGTGTAACTATGATTGTGTGACACTGCCGTTTACCTTGTTAAGTAATGATTCATTTATTTCATTTTGGAATAAATACGCGAATCAAACATTACCGAGCACGACAACGTTACGAAGAAATTTACCATCGGTGCGTAAACAGGTTGATAATAAAATCATAGCCGAACTGAAAAATAAAAAACTGTGGTTAATAATAATAATTAATGTCTCTACTTCTATACTTATATCGGTAACAAGCTCATGTTGCGTCCCTATTCTATCGCATATTCTAATATATTACGAATTACGCTCCCATACCGGCGCTCCTGGCGCGCACGGAAATTGGTCTGCTCTAGTTATGAAAATAGCAATGGTTGTTTTGGCGTTCGTGATGTTAACGTTATAAGCGGCGCTGTATGTTCTACGCTCTGCTTTAATAACTTTGTAATGTACTATGGGTGTTATTTATGGTGAAAATATCTTTCCAGTAGCATGTAATGACGATTCTATAGTAAGATGAAACACGTGTCTACATGTCTGGAAAGATACTTTCACCTAATATGAACATGTGTTGTGTTCTTCACACCCGATTTTTATATTACAAAATATTTTTGTTTTACTAAATATAAGAAAGTAAAAAAAAAACGTTAACATTTGGAATTTACTGCAAGTGAGAATTAATAAATATTAAATCACATTCTTACATGTAAATGTCGACTTATATGATGCGTTCGTAACTACAATCCGACAAACTAAGTTTGTACCAGTATGCAGAACACACCCTTTCGCGACAACAAACTTCCTGGTAATTAGGTTAATTAAGAATTAAGAAATACTGAAAAATCAAGTCAATCAACAGGAGGAAACGTACACGCGGCGTTTCGTTCTGATTGGAACTTTTCAATGCACGGTATTCCTCGAAGACGGACATTGCTTTTTCATTTCTATACTTTCTGTATATATAGTTATCATTTGGAATTTACTGCAAGTGAGAATTAATGAATATTAAATCACATTCTTACATGTAAATGTCGACTTATATGATGCGTTCGTAACTACAATCCGACAAACTAAGTTTGTACCAGTATGCAGAACACACCCTTTCGCGACAACGAACTTCCTGGTAATTAGGTTAATTAAGAATTAAGATTGACTTGTTTTTTCAGTATTTCTTAATTCTTAATTAACCTAATTACCAGGAAGTTCGTTGTCGCGAAAGGGTGTGTTCTGCATACTGGTACAAACTTAGTTTGTCGGATTGTAGTTACGAACGCATCATATAAGTCGACATTTACATGTAAGAATGTGATTTAATATTCATTAATTCTCACTTGCAGTAAATTCCAAATGTTAACTATATATACAGAAAGTATAGAAATGAAAAAGCAATGTCCGTCTTCGAGGAATACCGTGCATTGAAAAGTTCCAATCAGAACGAAACGCCGTCTGTACGTTTCCTCCCGTTGATTGACTTGTTTTTTCAGTATTTCTTAATTCTTAAAAAAAAACGTGTTAATTTTTTTAAAACGAATATTATTACAATTTATTGTATCATAAGACATAGTATTGGTCACAATGTGTTAAATATAGGTGTATTTGGTGTTTGTATTACTTATATATGTATATAATTTTATCACATTAACAAATTATTTTGCATTTTAAACTCTGCAATGTATAGATTTAGCTACTCTTATTTTAGGCAGAAGTGAACCCTGATTTATCCTATGTACTGAGCCTTCCTTGCCTAAATGACAAACTCTTAACTGAATTGAAAATTTTTGCTAACGAAGCCATCGAAACACCTCACATACATTTTCGTAATTATATTGCAAGGTATTCTATTTTATTTATCCATAAATACCAGAGTGCATAACATTTACTGTATCTTTTCAGTTTAATGACATTATGTGGTTATAAGGATGATTTTATCGAAGTCTTCGATTATTTTCTTATCGAATATTTTCATCCTCACACTAGTATAGAAACAGTAAGTACAGCTCCAATGACTTTAGACAATATTTATGAAGTTGTTGGCAACTGCACAACTGAAGATTTGATAACTAATTCACAGAACATAGTGCAGAATTCCAATAAAAAATGGGAAAAAATCACAGGTAGAATTTTAAATATTAATTTCCAATTAGAAAAACACTCTTCTATACCTTACATTTTTAAACATGCTTTTTTGATGAAATATATATGTATATTCTTTAGATATTAAAACTTGATTATATGAAAACCTCATAAAGACAGTACTTATGTAAAGATAAACACAATCTTGTTTGTTATCTTGACTTTCTTTATGAGCTTTTCATATAATCAATTTTTAATTTTAAAAAACATATATTTTTTTAAATGGGATCATTAGATACCGTTCTAAGAAATATATATGTTCAAAGATTTAAACACAAGATTAATTTTTGTAGTTAAAACAGAAAAATATCACAAAGGTACTCAAAAACAATATTATTTTTCACTATTTGTCATCATGATAAAAATAGGTTTGCATATCCAAAAATTTCTTTTTAAAAATCAAAATTAATCTTTTGGACGACAGCACTAAAAGCGACTAATTTTCCTCCATCCAAATCTAGGTGTAAAGTATTAAATAATACCTTCATTAATAAATCTGTAAATTTATTATCAAATGATGTTTTGTTTTTAATTACTTTAGAGTATGTGCTAGATCATGCTTACGTTCTTTATACTTATAAACTGTGGTTCAGTGATATTGCCTAATTGAACAGAGTCATACGCGCAATAGTTAGAATCAAAACTTCTGTTAAACTAGCATATGTCAGATAACATCAAAGTTTTGTGTTTTTGACTAAAGACTTTGTATTTTGACTGAAATTATAAGATATTGCAAAAGAACAGGATGTTTCTGGAGAATAGCTCTAATCAATATACTCAACTTGTACAGTGAGATCAATTCAAGACGCCTTTAGCTGATCGAATTTTCACCAGACTAGTGCATTAGTTCAGTACTACTTTTCTACTACCCTGTTGCTTCTTGTTTACATTTTGTGTAGGAACCGTAATCTGTGTTATGTGTTGTTAAATCTACAATATATATGGGATGGAACTGCGCCGAATCGAAAAGTTGGTCACCTCGATATCTTCCACACACACCACTCTCGCCTTTGCCACAAAACGAACGTTGTAAATCCAAATAGCTACTTATGCCAAATGGTCATCGATTCCCCTCACATAAATTTGTAGTCGATGTCGACAGCGTCACTGTGGTCGCCTTCTTATCGATGAAACATAATTTAATAATATGCTAGCGTATTTGACATGATACATGCTGCGAATGGTTCACATTTGCAAATTTAAAGATAATGAATAGAGACCGGACACATCGGGCTGAAATGGTCGTCATTACGACGGACGATATAAATAGTCTACATCTGTAAGTACATGACGCAGTTGTTAAATAGCACTATGCATTCGGTTAACTGCACACCTATTTTTTGTGTGCGGTTAACCGAATGAATAGTGCTATTCAATAACTGCGTGATGTACTTACATATGTTGTAGACTATTTATATCGTCCGTCGTAATGACGTCATTTCAGCCCGATGTGTCCGGTTTCTAATAATGAAACATAAAATATGATACAGTAATTTTAAATTAAATTATTACGAACAACGGGGATATTGTAACTTTCACCAATTAATTTTTGATAGCTGCCGGTTATAAATATCTTTAACTCCGCTTACAAAGAATTGGGATGATTATTTGTAAAAAGTCTTTCGTTGGAGACTATGGTTAAGTACAAACTCAAGAAAGGTATAAAACCCCCTACCACAATTAATAATCGTATCCTAAACACTTATTTCGACAACTAAGTTGTCATCATCAGTAGGTAAAACCCCTAGTCAAAGTGTCGCACATGGGGCACAGTAAAGCTGGCACATATAATAACGCAAACAACTTTACACGGCGTCCACATATACACTGACTTTAAAATAATAATATACCGACTAAAAATTATGAAAACTGACCTCTCTTAAGAAAATGGAGGGAGCCACATATGTTTATACTCTATCCGTACGCCCTCAACCTTTCTACCTCTTTTCTAAGAATGAAAAAAGGCAACTGTATGCGATCGGACCGTTGTCTGCGTTAATCGTCTTGTGTTTGTTTTTAGCGATATGAATGCTTTCATATGCGTCAAGATTTCGGGGATTATTGATGGCTTTAACAAGTTTTAACCCTTTAATCGACATATTGTGATCTGTATTTAAAGAAGGATTGGCAACGTTAGATTTTTCTGGTCTATTGTATTTAATATGTGATATGTGTTCTTTAAAACGGGTTAATATTAGTCGTTTCGTTTGGCCTATATATTTCAAATTACAATCATCGCAGTTAATTTCGTATATACCTGATTTCAAATTTAAATTCATTTTATCTTTGGTATTCCCTAGGAGACTTTTGATGGCATTTTCGAACTGAAAAACAACTTGGAAACCTCGATCTTTAATAACTTTATTAATGTTTTTCGTAATTGGATGGTATGATAAACACATGTACTTTTTCTCCTGGTTACGTTGAGATATCAAACTTGTGGATTCGCGAATTGTCTTTTTTAATTTTGTATGTCTAATTATTCTAATTTATTAATTAATTCTATGTCAAAGCCATTATATTTCGCGATGTTTTTAATGAAATCTTGTTCTATTTCATATCTCTCTTTTGTTAACGGAAAGTTTAGTAACCGATTGACTAAGAAATTAAAAGAAGCAGTCTTATGTTGGAAACTATGATTTGAATCCGCGCTGATGAATCTATTGTGAATGGTTTCTTTCCGGAAGATATCGATTTCTATTTTATGTTTATTTCTAATTACTAATGTATCTAAAAAATGGTATCCTGTCATTGTTTGCCTTTTCTACCGTGAATTTAATAGTCGGAAATTTCAAATTTAACTGTTTAACGAACATGTCTAATTCACATTTCTGTGTATCAAAAATCACGAAAATGTCATCTACGTACCTGATCCAAACTCTTGGGAAATATTTGGCGTTATTTTTAAATTCTACTTCAAATTGACTCAAATAAATTAGCTATGAAAGGAGATGACAGTTACCCATTGATGTGCCTTGTTTCTGTTCATAAAATTTTTCTCCTACTTGGAAACAATTTTGTGTCGTGCACAGAGTTGTCAGTCTCATGTATTCTTTTACTTTTGAAGGTTCAATGTTATTCTTATGGAGCAAGTCTTCTAAATATTTCATAGTTCCTGCAATAGGTACCGAAGGAAATAATGACGTTACATCGAATAAAACGACTAATATTAACTCGTTTTAAAGAACACATATCACATATTAAATACAATAGACCAGAAAAATCTAACGTTGCCAATCATTCTTTAAATACAGATCACAATATGTCGATTAAAGGGATAAAACTTGTCAAAGCCATCAATAATCCCCGAGATCTTGACGCATATGAAAGCATTCATATCGCTAAAAACAAACATAAGACGATTAACGCAGACAACGGTCCGATCGCATACAGTTGTCTTTTTTCATTCTTAGAAAAGAGATAGAAAGGTTTATAGCGTACGGATAGAGTATAAACACATGTGGCTCCGTTTTCTTAAGAGAGGTAAGTTTTTCGTTATTTTTAGTCGGTATATTTTTATTTTAAAGTCAGTGTATATGTGGACGCCGTGTAAAATTGTTTGCGTTATTATATGTGCTAGCTTTACTGTGCCCATGTGCGACATTTTAATTAGTGGTTTTACCTACTGATGATGACAACGTAATTGTCGAAATACGTACTTAGGATACGATTATTAATTGTGGTAATGGGTTTTATATAATTTTTGAATGATTGTTTGTATTCATTATCGGCACCAAAGGATGCAAATTTGTTGCTAATTGATGCATATTTCTTCTTTCGATTTTGAAATTCCAAATACGTTCCCTTTTTTCTCTTTCTTCTTCCATCATATATAATGTAAGGATTTTCTCTCGTCCAGCTATGTACGAGAGAAAATCGCTACTTTCGGCACAGTCTCTTTTGTCCGTCAGATGTTACCAGATTATCTGGTGCCACCTGATAGGACAAAATTTGCTATACCTATAAGGCGTTCCAACAAACTTTACTTCATTAGCCAAACTGACGAAGTCTACTGTTGTGACAGAAACACGTGTCTTTGGCAGAAGTAAATGTTGGAAAATACAAGATGCATGTTTTTGTGTACAGATACAGATTTGTGTAATACATATCTGTTTCATTTGTAACAAATGCGTAATGCGTGCTTAACGTATTGATGTACTAAAAATTTCATAGGGAAGAAGCTTTTGTATTGTATAGCTAGAAATAATAATTTTAAAATGTTTTTTTAAATACTGCTTTTTGCAGGGGTTTTGTGGTATTTATTGCTATGTCCAAGTTTTGCTCGAAAAACGTTTATTGATACCCAATAGAAAATTACATTTTAATGAAACCATTCATGAAAATGTACGGAATAATTGTTAAAAAAATTAAATAATCCATTGTTTCTGAAATTTGCGAAGTTGCTATTTATCGTTGATATTTATTATAATAATCTTACCCAAACTTCAGATTCATTTTTAATTTCTGTTAATACATAATTCATAATGTATTCGTAGACTGATAATTATATAGAACTCTGCAATAAATACTATTTAATCAATGAATTCTTAATAATTAATTTATGTATTAGCTTTAAGTTATTCATAAAGAGATAAGTGCCTTGGTACTAATTGTTTTTCAAACACTTTATTTTCAGATACAGGTGTTTATGAAGGCTGTCCTATTGGTATACTTCCACATCAACGTAGAGACTGCAATCCTACAATAAACTTTTTAAGTATATTTTAATTAATTTTGAATCAGTCATAAAAGAATTAATCATTAATTAATCAAAATTATTGATGGTATATAGTATTTACTATATACGATGTACATTTCAATAAAATGGATTTTCAATAAACCTTTTATTACATAAACAACAAAACACTGATAAAAAATACACATAATATAAAAATACATAATAATTCCTATGACCCGTACGTATGTCTTCGTACCTTTTAGTGTAATTACAAAAATAGCACAATACACCTATCAATAAATAAATCTTTGTGGAAAAATGACTAATTGTGTAAGTGTATTTTTTGAAATATAAATCTTCACTAAGATTTTATATTTATAAATACACAAATATATATTATACTAAATTCTATTCCCGTAATGCCCACATTACATTCTACGTATGTTGATCACCATCTATGTCCTAAAAAATGTAGTTCCTCTTTTGTCCTAGTTCGTAACAACGTTTGCGATAATCCTTCCGAAGTACCTAAACCCCATACGTCTAATGGCTTTCTATTCATGCAAGCAATTCTATAAGTAAATATTACTTAAGCAGTATTCATTGATGACAACAGTTACGAATATTTCACTAATAATGTTACAGATAACTCACCTTCCTCCAGAAATATTTACCAAAAATTTCCAATAGCTCGACCTTAGATTTTGTGGTTCTAGCAAGGCCACATGAAATAATATGCCTGTACTGAGACAATAGAGAAACACGTTAAAACCAGGTATATTAGGTACATATCCTCTGTCAATTCCTAGATTATATGCAATCTAAAAACAATGTTTAATTCAAAATATATATCACATAAATGCCACAATTAGTAAAACTGTACTTGTGCTGTTTTCCAGAATACATATAAAGCAATGGTGGTATCTGGATATTGGGAAAATGCACATCCTGCCAATAAACCTGCTGGAAAAGCAAATAAAGGACTATCTTTTCCAGTACTTCGTCGCAGGAGACATGATACTGACTAAAATTATCACAAAAGATAGTATTAGTAATATTAATAGGAAATTCATTGCAAAGTAATTATAGGATCATTTAGTGGTCTGAAGCTTCCCATTCAAACATTTCAAGTTTTGCTCAAATTACATACAAAATTTACGAGTATGAGAATGAAAAGTCGGTGAAAAAATGTTTTGAAGATCTACAAGTTAAAAAATATGTACACTTTTTTCACATTCAAACTGGGTAAAGGCAGCTAAGCTAGTGAACATACGAGGAATGCACAGTATTTACTGTCCCTAGTATAGTAGGCGTTGAAATAAACATTACACAACAACACCATTCATTCGTTGTTTATCTGTCAAACATAGTGCCAAAGTTGAGTCGTGTAGCTTGTATTTGTTAAAAAGTTGTCTTAAGTAATAGAAGCTGCTCAAGGATTTTGAAAAATGGAGAAAAACGAACTTCACGCTGTCATTAAATATCTGCAAAAGAAATATTTAGCGCCACAACAAATTTATGAAGATATGGTTAGTGTACTTGGGGATGATGCACCTTCATATCAGGTGGTGAAGAATTGGTCTCGAGAATTTCGATGTGGAAGAACAACTTGCGAACATGCAAAAGGTGCTGGTCAGCCCCAAACTGTGTGCACTCAGGAAAATGTTGGTCGTGTCTGTGACTTGATTTTAGCAGAGATAACAGGCTTTTCAAACGGTTCAATTGGATCAAAAATCAATGACTATTTGAGACTTCATAAGGTGTCTGCAAGATGTACCTCGAATGTTGACACCCAAACAAAAGCGAGAGAGAGTCACGATTTCAGATGCGAATTTAAAATTGTTTAACAGTGATCCAAAAAAATTTCTGGATCGCTTTGTTACCGTTGATGAAACCTGGTTTCACCACTTCGATCCCGAGTCGAAAGTCCAAAGCAAGGAGTGGCGACATCGAGGATCTCCACCACCACGCAAGTTTAGGGTCCAACCCTCGACGGGTAAGATTATGGCCACCGTTTTCTGGGATGCCAAGGGAATTTTATTAATTGATTACCTGGAACGAGGACATAGAATTATGGGCCTGTATTACGCTACACTAATTAATCAACTTCGTGATTGCATCAAAGAAAAAAGAACAGGAAAGTTGGCGCGTGGAATTTTGTTTTATCAGGATAATGCTCCAGTGCATAAGAGCTTTGTTTCGTTAAGTGCAATTAACAATGCAAATTTCGAGCTGATAGATCATCCTCCACACTCACCTGACCTAGCTCCTAGTGATTTTTATTTATTTCCAAAACTAAAGGAAAGTCTTCGGGAGACCAAATTTAATAGCGATGACGAGGTTATGACAGCAGTTGAAGAATTCTTCTGTGATCAAGAGTTTTTTCGAAAAGGTGTAAATATGTTAAAACTTAGGTGGAATAAGTGTCTTCAAGTGCAGGGTGACTATGTTGAAAAATAAAATGCTTTATATGTTAGGGACAATAAATACTGTGCATCCGTTGTATCAACACAAGTTTGGCTTTCTTTGGTGTTTAACCACTGAAACTTGTCAATCTTGTTAAGCATAAATACTGGATCATTGAAAAAGTCTTAATATTCTCATATAGAGTATATAAGAACTAATTAACAAACAAAATAGTTAGGTCAAGCTAGAATTAAACAAAAAGATTCCCGAAGAAGCTGATAGTATCAACAGCGGAACGTTAATTGTTACACATGGTCTCTAATTCGGTCTTTTATATGACTTACAAGAGAACTTCTCAGTTTGTGTCACTTAGCGTTTTAGATGTAACTTGATAGTAACAGCAACTTCTGTAATTTACGCAACTAAATCTCGTTATATTTAAAGTATAGGTAAAACGTGGGATTTATATACCTTAGCAGCTTTTTCGGGCATTTTTAAATGTCTATCCGGCATTTTGATAATCTGGAGAAACCGAAAAAATAATTACACGTTCCAAATAATCGACTATTTAAGCTAGATTTGCATTGTTATTTTTTCAAATTTTACAAATTGCATTTGCAAGGAATATGAATACCCTTCATGGTTAACCATTCGCCGATCTTGTAAAGCCGAAATAGCAAAATAACTAGGAAAATTACCAGACTGAAAAAACCATCCATTTCACGATCCCTCGAACCTCTTCAAATGATTTTTTTTATCATTCGGTATATTCTGAGGAATACAGTGAACATAAGATTACTCAAAATTTCACTGTATATATATATATATATATATATATATATATATACATATATATATATATATATATATATATATATATATATATATATATATATATATAGTAAACCTAATCAGTAGGCGATTAAAGGTCTGTATATTACTTCAAAATATATGTATTTAAAAAACTCTACATGTTTCGGCTGTATACGCGAATACAAAATATGAATCATATTTTGTATTCTTTTGAAAAAGGCGTATACAGCCGAAACATGTAGAGTTTTTTAAATACATATATTTTGAAGTAATATACAGACCTTTAATCGCCTACTGATTAGGTTTACCATATCATACCAAGGTCACGAAGTTATTATATATATATATATACAGGTTCGGAAAGACAACACTTATAATCGGCAGTAAACCTATGTATAAAAACTCGGCGCAGTTGCCACTATCGCTAGTCCCCACCACGCATCAGTCTTCGATATACATATCTTTAAACTGTGCCACAAGTATAACTAGTCGTGCGACAGTACCAATCCAGCACTTATTGAGAGTGTACCTTCGCTGGTGTCAATTATATCGTCTTCATCCTTCCCGCGTTCATCCTTTCAATTATATCTTTCCATTTAAAATTTATTATAATTTTACCAGTTTCTTCATTATTGTTTTCATTTATTAATTCTTATGCTAGTTTATTCGAACACTTACTTTAATTTCAATTTTTCCTTATGAATTTTTTTTATTCGGTTTTCCTAGAAAAATCTTTTTGTTTTATTTTACTTTTAGAAACATCTTTTGATTTGCATTATAAGAATGCTTTTTGTTTGCGTTTTAGTATTCTATTTGAGAACATTGTTTTTTACGTATTGCATTGATTGTTGTAAGAAGTTTATTTAGTTGGAAAAGAAGTTTTAATTTAATTTTATTTATTTGATGTAATTTATTCAATTTTTATATTAAAAATTCCAAATATGTTAGTACATTGTTATGTTTTATTTTAAATGATGTTTCTTCCGCGAGAACGTACTGTTAAATGACGAGCGGAGGAGGAGCGTTGTGAACGCAAATGACGCAGGCGCACAATTCTTATAGCATGAGCTGTACGATATGGCAACGTGCTCCTAGAATTCTCCTGTTATACATGGAAAGCCGCATTTAAGATGAACCCTTACCATACCTGTATATGTGTGTGTATATATACATATATATATATATATATATATATATATGCTTGAAATAAAGAGGCAACGTATGATAAATGAAAAAATGTAATTATATAGAACACAAATCTAAAATAATTGTGTCAATTACGACACGAACCCCGAAATTAAAAACTATTTATTTGGATTATTTTGGATTTATATTCTATATAATTACATCTTTCCATTTTTCATAAGTTGTCTCATTTCAAGGACACCCGGTATATATGTTTTATGTCAATGCTTAGAGATGCTCAATCTCACAATATATGATGCAATCCGTCATTTCAAATCAGCTATGTCTACATTTGAATTCTGTATGCGAACGATAAATTTTTGTACATAACTGTGCTTCACCACCGAAAACGACGTTTATTGCATTATTCAATAGAAGTAAACCGAAAATTAAAGTTTTGAATGCGTAGATTTCCTTTTTCTAAATTAACTTTTTCTCACTACCGAACACGCTATGATAATGAAATGAATTGACATGTTTATAAACTTTAACTTCGTTTTAAAATCTCATATATAAATCGCATTCCCAACCTACTTAAAGACATCGTCCAGGCGAAAACTATCTGTTACACTAATAGCTCTAAGACAACAAAGTTTCAGACGACGATTCAAGTGAGCCTAAATAAAGAAACTACTGCATTTCAAACAGAAATAGCCACGAAATTAACAGACTGTGTGGAACTAATCGCTCTTTTCCCATTTTCTCCGACACCCAAGTAATATTAAAGGCACTGGATTTGGTATAAGTTAAATCTAAACTTGTATGAAATTGCGTGCATGCCCTAAATGAGCTAAATAGGTTTAGGAAGGTCGTAGCGGAATAGGATCTATGGACACATCAAGTAATCTAATCTGAGTTGAAAACACGGCCCTTATTATTACAAACACTTTTACCTTTATCTTTCCGGACACCAAAGTAAATGTCTCTGCCAGTACAAGAAAAAAATATTTTTTTCTTTTTTTTAACAAGACATGAAACATTATCTACAAATAATGAGAAATAGAAAAAAGATACTTAACTTTTTATTCAATAAGAAAAGACACAAAACAGTAAATGTTTTGTAAATTTAATAAATTCATTGGCCTTATCGGCTAGGTTTTACATCTACATTTTCACACAATTTAAGCGATTAATTAGTGCGTACTACCTCCACGAACTCTAATAATGACTTCTGCTATACGGCGTAGTAAACTTTGAATACAGTTGTGTAATGTTCCTCACGAAGAGTTATTTCGAAGATCCCGAATGGCTACCGATATGAGTTGTCGGTGACAAACACGTCGCCATAATGAATCCTAGAGATTTTCGATAGGATTAAAGTCCGGGTTTCGAACTGGCCATTGCAAACGGTGAAAGCTAATCGCATCCAAATAATGCTCAACCACCCATGTGGTGTGAGGTTGCGTGTTATCGTGCATTAGGGTAAAGTTCTCACCTACGAATGGAGCAAATGGTACGACGTGATCAGCTAAACACGCGTTGATGCACCTAACAGTCGTCATGGTACCATTTTCAATGAGAACAAGCTCAGTTTTCGCGTCCAGTGAAATGCCAGCTCAAACCGTTATACCACCTCCCCCAAATGCCATTCTTGGAGATATACAACACACTAAAAATCGTTTACCAGGCCTTCTCCACACACGTTCTCGTCCATCTGCTGAACGCAGACTAAAGCGATACTCATTCGTAAACATACGGAGCTCCATGTATCCATTGTCCAATGTCTATGTTCACGGGCAAATCGTAGTTGCTAAACACGGTGAGCTGGAAGCAAAAGTGGACCAGCAGCAGGTTTTTTGACATCAATCCGTATTCCTTCAATCTTCGTCGAACAGTTCGTGCAGAACTGCAGTACTGTAAACGCTTTCGACTTGGCGAGACACAATTAGTGATGGTACACTACAATCGCGTAGTGTAGAATAACACCGTAAAACGGTCTTCTCGCCGGTTTGTGGTGCGAGGCCTGCCTGATCCTGGCCTTCTTGTATATTCCCCAGCTTGACGAAGTCGCTGTATTGCGTCTTGGCAGTACTCCTGAGAATATTCAAGACAGCAGCGATGAATCAAATACTGCGTCCATCTTCGTTCAAAGCACTGCTCGGGCTACATTTTCTGCTTGCATTTTATTAACCAATAAGTGTCAGTACTGACAGTTCAAATAACCTTTCAATACAACATATAAAAGCTGAATAAAGAGCACACCAAGATTTTTTAGGTTCGTCATTATTTTTGCTTTTCTTTTGGCCGTTTTGATAAATTAAATGTTTTGTATCTTCTTTAACTTCCAATTTTTATTTCATAGATATTATTTCATGCCTTGTGAAAAAAAAGGAATTTTAATTATGATAAACATTTACTTCAGTGTCCGGAATTTTTTGTCCATGAGAGTACATATAATACATTCGTGTGCAACCGATCACTGCGTTTGCTTCCAAATGGGCATCCTTATTCATAAGCCTATAAAAACACACTTCTATTTGTTCGCATTATGTGTTGTGAATAGAGATGGTATATTAATGCCACATACATAGCCGGAGATATTCCGGACGTTATCGGGGTATAGTATTTCTCTAAATTGATTGAATTTTCTATAATACTATAAATTTAATAAAATAAAAGCTAATTAATGCGGTAACAAGTCGATAGCGTCTATAGACATAATCCGACACCGGATTTGACATTTCGAGGGTCCCCGGAGAACATAAAAAAAGAGAGAGAGGGGTGGCCCCGAAAACTCATAAGGTAAACTGTGCGTGTGTCTTACGCTTTCAGATTGGTGTATTTCGCTACCCCGCTAACAGGTAGAACCGTTTTGATGTCATCCACCCACCCACCGTAACACGACGTACTCCAAGGTCCCCATGTTGACAACCGGCTAACGTTCCTTGTCGTTTGAATTTCGCGCGGGTTGTGGGCGTGGTGCACGTAAGGTAGGTAGTGTAGGGGATAAAAAAATGCAAAATTAGACCCCTGTATTAAATCTTATGGGATTTTGGTCCAGAACTCTCTTAGCTATTCTACTACTTTTCACATATTAAAACTAATTTGTGAAGATGCGTCTTAAGAACCAAGTTCTTAAGTTCTTTCGAAGATTATTTTGAATATGCAAATATAACATCATTGGATGTCGAACGGTCGTTTTCGGCATAAAAACACGTTTATTCCGCACGTCACACTAACTTAAGTGAAACAACTGTGGAGACATATCTGATGATTGGAATATTTGAAAAATCTTATCCAGATAGCACGCACGTTTTATAATTTGTTTCTTATAATTCTTAATTAAATGCCAAATTTCATGCGTACACCGCTGGTATGTGGGTCGAGTTAGCCATCTCTAGTTGTGAATATTTATATGCAAAATTTAAAATATTGTGAAATATACAGGTGTTCCTTATTGATACGCGAATATTTAAGGGTGAAATGAAAAATAAATTATAGTTTGCTTTATAAACTATAAACTCCGTTGGAAAATGGTAGCCTGTTTTTTTTTTTTCTAAAATATAAATTATTTCAGATTTGAATGACAGAGACTTACTAACAAATGTCAGATGTAAAAAGCAAATGACATATTTCAACTAGACTCATTGCGAAATTGTATTCGTCAATACTTACATTAATTTTGTCGGACAATTCAACGATTTTTATCTTTTAACTAAAAAACGGCGCATTACAGGAAAAGAACTCAAGAGAGTCCTTATGTTCCAAATTGAACGTGGAATTCAAAAATAATTTATATTTTGGAAAAACCATAGGCGTACCATTTTCTTCTTAAAAAATATAAAAGTGTGCCCGTGCGTACGCCACTGTTAAAACATTTTTTTTCTTTGAAAAATATGCACCTTTATTAACAGTCGCTACGTATTACATTTAACTGAAATATCTCAAGCGCTTTCGCAAATATTAATTAATTTCCTTTTTTTTTTCTAAAACTTCAACATCAGTATTTTCGTAACGGAACATTTTTAGACCATAGTTTAAAAAGCAAGCCTATCATTTATTTTTCTTATAGATTCACACCCTTAAATATTCGCATATCAATAAGGAACAAACGGCATAAAGTAATTTGAATATATAAGAAACTTCAAATTATAAATAATTGATAGGGAAACATTATTTATTTAAATAGAATATTACTAAGATGTTAAAATTATCTTACTCTAAAAATTACACAGGAACCAGCTAAGAAATTTGCTAATCTCAGCGTCTCTCCTCTGAATATTATATGTCCAAATTTTCTTGGTGATTTAAACAACGTCTGGACATTAAGGATCAATTTCAATGCAAACTGAAGGCCTAATCCCAATGAAAACATTTTTGTCGTTCCCTAAAAAATATATTAATTATTCTTCACTTTATTAAATATTTAATAGTTCCTTAACAATTAAAACAATAATATTTTCTTTTACTATAAATAGATTGGAAATTTTAATTCGGTTAATAAATAATATGAAATATTGATAAAGAGGTAACCTGTAATGCGTAGTATATACAACTAAATGGATGAGGACACAATGTATGTCTATCACAGCACTTGATTCTGTTAATGATTCTTCTATAAGTCCTTAACGCTTGATTAATTACATTAAAGATTTGATTTTTATGTTTTCTTCTGGAACTCCTCCATCTAGAATTGTTCGGAGTATCACTGTTATTTTCGTCGTGTCTTCGAAAAGTGTTGCTATTGCTTGCACGATTATAATCCTTTTGTTCATGTGGGCCTATTACAAACCTGTAAACAAAGTTCTGTTATATACAAAGTGGTAGATAAGTAACTTAATAATTGCAGTTCTACACTATCTAAAGCTTACAATAATTAGCTGGAAAAACAATTATGTATATATTTCTACATAGTCATTCGTTTGTCGATTTCTAATTGACATTTACTGACTGTTCAAAAACTGCTTTGAAAATTTACAAATGATAAATAAATCGAACACAAAGGTAAATAATTTGAGTACTATTACTGTACAACTACGCAAATGTATGAATAGAAATTTTTGAAAAACACTACGGAAAAAATCAACAAAACAACCAAAAAGTGGTTCGCGAATTTTCAATTAAAAAAATACCAACATAAATAATACATCATGCATAGTTCTTTATGCCTTCTTTTCATACTTCAAACTTTTACCTTACCGAAGTATTTTAAACATTGGATCCATTTTTATTTCGTCTTTCTCATACATGCCTGCCCTCCAAAATGTCATAAGCAGTGCCATACTAAATCCGAAAATGGCAACTTGACCATACTTTACTGGGCCCGTCATATTTCTGGCCAACAACATATTCCACACAGTTTCAGTAGCAACATTACTGACATACAAACACAATAAGGTTCTTCTAGATGGGCGTTCAATTAATATTGAGAATACACTGGACAGAAACGCTGGCATGAAGGATACCGTTAAAACGTTGAAGTTTCCAAGTACTTTCCTGTTAACAAAATGAGAAATAATAATTCTTCATTGCTCTAAATCTTATAAATATTAGCATTTTAATAAGTAAATAAAAACATTATACTGTATCCTATAGTCCGCCAAATGTGACAAAAAATATACAATATTCTAATGTGAGTCATGCAATGACGTCACCAGCAGCACGCGTTAACACGTTCGAGACCCTTCTTGAATAAGCATTAGTCGTCCGGAGGATTCTAGAAGCGGAGATCCGAAGAATATTCTCGAATGCGTAAGCGTAAGCGGCCGTCGCGTTAGAACATAAATGTGAAATAGAACATTGGTATATAAATATTTTCATTATTGTTATAATTAGTTAAGGGTTATTTAGTGTATTTTTTATCAATATACCTATAGAGTGTTTTAATTACCGTTAGTTTTATTTAAACAAACCCGAAAGACAAGTATTTTACAATATATTTAACAAATCTTTACGAGAAAAACATTTATCTTGTAAATACTATTTTAGAGCCTTTTCATATTTATTCAAACTTATACAAGCATCGCCCACGAGCGTACTATTGAACATTTGTATTTTGCAGTTTTTAATTTTATTTATATAATTATACTTATAATAATAAAACGGATATATATACGACTACAAAATACGAAATACATTTTTAATTGTTCATTTTGTAGTTCAAGTTGAGTAAAGGAGTATTAATATTTACTAGCAATACTTTCTCAAGGTTATCTTCTGTAAAATTTGTTTTCTTTATGAAATACATCCTTGTAAATAGAAAACGTCCTTTCTACATCGCAACTGGTTATAGGTGCATACTGGAAATATTCTTTTATTTCAGCGTATTTAGCAGTTAGATTTTAAGGAATTGTCGCCATACACAATTGCCGCAATGTTATTAAATCTAGATTTCTATTAAAAACTGCGTCAAACTTTTACCGCAGGCCACATCCGAAGTCACTTGGAATATTTTTCAAATAATTAATACACATCTAATGTGGTTAATCCATCTTTTAATTTGAGATTTTGATTTTCACAATAAGCAATTAGTTTTGACAAATTTCCAAAGTGTTCCTGAAGAAAGTACAACTGATTTTTTAAATGTGGAATTTGTGTTAGTACCTTGCACTCAGAAATACTCCGAGCATCTTCATTTAAACATGCAACGAAATTTTGTTAACTATCTAAATTATCTGCATAAAAACTAGTAGCTTCCAACTATGTCCCTCATCTAGTTATTACTGGAGAGGGAGGCAGTGATAAAGATCACAGTTTCTCCCTGTAAACAGCTATTCTCAATTGTGCTTTTCTGAAAACTTTTTGAAAAGCGGATACAAGTCTATCAATTTCTGGAAAGGTGTCTGATATATTCACAGATTCTGTGGAGAACATGTGCTATACAAGTAATATGCAGCATATTAGGATTATGATATGTTTCTTTTAATAGTCTACCTGTTTTTAATATATATGCAGCACTGTCACTGACAAATAAAAGTATTTTTTCTTTGTAAATGTCGTCTGAATGAAGCATTTGGTGCATATTCTCGTAAATGGTTTTAGCTACTGTTTCCGCATCAACTATATTTATTATTATATTATTATTTATTTATATATTATATATTTATTATATTTGTTGCCATTACATATGAGTTATATGGAATAGTTGGATGTAGTACACCAACTACAACATTTACCACCACACAGCGTCCTAATATATCGACAGTTTCGTCGGCACTTACCCATAGGTAGTGATTTGAAAGATGGCTTCTAATGCGTTCTACTGCTTTCGTGGAGCAACTAGAAACATAATAATTGCGTAAGGTGGATTCAACAGGAATATTTCGACCAGTATATTTTTGGAGAAATATTTTTAAAGTGGGATTGTTAAGTTTATTTAATGGAATATTAGCCACCATAAAAGTTTTACAGAGTTCTTCGCTAAAATTGTCAGATTCCAACGGTTTCAATTTCTGTGCATGTGTTTGCGATGCTACGTGCGATTTCATGTAGTT
The DNA here is from genome assembly GCA_935421215.2 of Melolontha melolontha. Classification (NCBI taxonomy): domain Eukaryota; kingdom Metazoa; phylum Arthropoda; class Insecta; order Coleoptera; family Scarabaeidae; genus Melolontha; species Melolontha melolontha. The sequence continues at coordinate 73,727,171 of OW285235.1, forward strand.
TTTAAAACGATATTTTACAGATTTTGCAACAAATATCGGAATCACTGACAATGGACATACAATATGGACAACAATGGACATACAGTATGACCGTCAATCCAATTCGCCATTGTTTTGCGATGCCGTTCTCGACGTTCTTCCATATCATATCTGAAAAAGTAACTTAAACAATGCTCTAGATCTAAATAAATAAAAACTAAAAATGTATGCGTAAGTTATTGAAACTGAACGAAATTCAATGCACACTTACGTCGAAATAATTGGGAGAAGTAGATTCAATCAAACGATATTACACAGGATCTATCCCAAAATTACGATGTAATTAACAGTTAAAACTATGAAAACAAAAAACTAACTCACAGCACTTTATTTATCTTACGAAATATAAACTAATAAATAAAATAAATTATAAAAACCCCGCTTCTATCTACGCTCATGAAAACAGAAATTTAACTGTAAATATCCAACAAAAAAACGTCGCAATTGTCGATGAAAACAGATGTGCGCGCTAGCCAAATCAATAGTGCATTCAATAACTGCGTGATGTACTTACAGATGTTGTAGACTATTTATATCGTCCGTCGCAATGGCGACGTCATTTCAACCCGATGTGTCCGGTCTCTAGTTATTATACTCCTTTATTGCATTGCTTAGCACATTATTGTACATACAAGAGAAAGTCTTTCTTTTATATAGCATAATTGGTTATAAATGACCCTACCGAGAATTTACTGACCACTAGGGCTGGGCGATACCGACGCTTTCGATATCGGGTACCGATACCAATCGAGGTATCGATACTTAGCGATGTATCGGGTCTGTGCACGGTATCGATTCTGAGTACTGGAATCGGTAAAGTATCGATGCTTTGGAATCGATACCTTAAGCCGATACCTAGAAATCAATATTCATAACCCGTTTTCTAGGTGTCGATTGTTTGATATCGGTTTCAAGAGATGGCCCTGCTTTTTGATAACAATTGGTAACAGTGCATGAACGCACTAATCACTTTTGACAGTTTGTATGTCATCAATATGTGCAAAAATTAAAAATGAACTTTATTCGAAATTTTTATTATAAACCGTACCTACGGAGAATAATATCAAAGTTTACGATAGGGTCTTAGAAATCTAATCTCACTAATAAATAAATAAAAAATATAATTACTAATTAAGTATTAGTTCGTGTTGTAAATCTAAGGATGTTGTTACGGATAAATTCCATTGTTTGGTAATGGAATTTATTGTACATATTCACGTGAGCTTAACAGTAGAGGATCAGATTAAAGAACGTCTATTCAATTTGTTCACTGATAACCCAGCAATAGAAGAAGCGGTCCAAATTATGGAGTAATAAATTTGTAAGTATAAAAGATGCTGTTTCTTAGAACCTAAAGAAAGTCTTATAATTTGAATATGATAATAAAATTCTCTTATACAGTGGTTTAAACTTGAAAATGAACGGTCAATATTTATAAAATTGGAAATGGAAATATAGTTTAATTCTTTATCCTAGATTTACATATATGTATATAACATATATACAATATAATAAATTTGGTTTTATGACGAAAGACATATGAATCCCTAATAGCAGGGCGAAGCTTTTCGATTGTGTGATGTGTGGTGTATTATTTAAATATGGAAAAATAAAATAATCTAAAATTGTCAGATCCAGAGATCTTAGAGGAAAATTCATAATTCTATCGTCGAAAAATTCTTGAAAAAAGTTCGTAAGTTCGTCATCATGCAGTTTATTAATAAAATGGTGTAATAATTTCATTTTGGTATATTTGAGCTGTTGAGGTTTGGTTAAAAAATATAGGGCCCAATAAAATCAATCTTGAAACTGCTAGCCAGCCACCTATTTTGTGTGGATGTAATGTAATTTTCACAAATTTATGAGGGTTTTCTGCACCTTAAATTCCCATATTTTCCTTGTTTAAGTATCCTGAAAGATGGAACCAAGCCTCATCCGAAAAGAAGCATTGATCAAGAATATCATTATTATTTATGTTATTCAAAAACCATAGACAATACTGTGCTCTCGTAATAAAATCGACCTGTTTGAGTTCCGAAATTGCTTGAATTTTATATGGAAACAACATTAAGTCCTTTTTTAAAATAATATGACATGTTCCTACGGACAAATGAACTTGTGCTAGTTTTGCAATTGATTTTTTGGGTGAGTTGTTCATTCGACGTCGAATATCCTCTATGCAATTTGCTGTTCGTTTTATAGGAACTCCACAATCAGGTTTAAGAGTTATTGCTCCTGTTTCACCAAATTTAATAACACAAGCTTGAATATGTTTTTGCAGTTGTGCGTAAGTAACTGGCAGATTAGGATACTATTACCGGAAATCCTGTATGCATTGATTAGTGGAATAAACCCAATCTCCATTTTCAAATTTTTGCAAGTTCTATAGTAACATTGAATAATAACTATTTTATGTTATAACTCTTAACATTATAATAAAATAATTTAAAAAACATAAGCGTTTATACTTTGAATTTATGTTTGACAATTGTCAGAATTTCAAATTTTCTAAAACTTCGCGTGTGCACCAATGTTTGATTACTTAATTACTTAAAAAACAACCTACTATAATGAAGAAAGTTTTTGAGGCACGTTATTTTTTCACTTATTAATTTTAAACAATTTTAATTCATTTATTTGTTTATTAAATAAAACTAAAAAAAAACGTTTTTTTTTCTATTTAATATATTTATTTAGCTTTTTTCACGTTTTGGACCTTTATGTATATCGTACATTTAATTAACAATTTCCTCTTATTGATAGGACGGGTATGCGTAACCACCTCTAGTGGTCATACTATTATAAAATGTGTAATTCTTAATCTAGGATCCACATTTTGAAGTGCTCAAATTACTAGTTTATACGGGCAAACTAATGGTAAAGAAAGAGTACCAAAGGTTTGAAATAAGGGAAGGACGTTGTTTTAGCATACATTTGACTATCCTTTCTGTCCTCGAGTAGATCCTATAAGAATGAAATATTTTATCCGGAAATGGCTAAAGGTAACATGATTTTAAAGCATCCATATAAACTATATTTTGTAAATTACGAATTGCGTAAGTTTTTTGGCCAAGTCATTGGTATTATAGATGCCAAGATATGCAGTTATCAAAGTTCATACCAAAAAGTTTGAAATTATTTATATTGAGCACAGGCTTACCATTTAAAATGAAGTATATTTTTTCAATAATTTTGTTATTATAAGGCATAGAAACTCTTTTATTAGCATTTCATACCTAAATAGTTGTTTTCGCACCAGTTATTTATAGATTAATTACCGTCTAATTATGTTAAAACTGCCGAGTTTTTACCACGGCAGTATTGATATGTGGTCAGTATATAGATAAGAAAATACCAATTCACACCAGGTATATCTGTAACTTATGTTAGAAATAAAATTGATCCTTGTGGGACAGCTCTGGTTGTCAAATCGTTTCTGTATGCATCAAATACTTACATTCACTTAAATTAACTTATCTTTAATTAATTGATTATATATATATATTATTATATATCAATTAATTAAAGATAAGTTAATTTAAGTGAAATATAAGAGATATTATACACATTGCATTCGGGATTGTAATTTAGATAGTATTTTCTTTTTGTATTTTATACTGTGTTATACTATTATTGGGACTATGTCCTGTTGTATAATATTTACTTGTTGAAATAAATAAATTGTGTATTTCCGTCTTCCAAATATCTGATATAATTAAGAGCCAAACCTCGTTTTTCTAACGATTCTACTTAAGTCAGTGACATCTGGTAGATTACATCAAAAGCACGATAAATGTCATAAAAGTACCCACAACCTTTCCACCGCTATCAATACAACGAACTCATTTGTTATACGAGGGACACCTTTTATATTTTTACAATCGACCACTAGATGGTGTTTTTGACGTATGTAATCACTATATTCTTAAAGTTTGACATTTCTCAATGAGAAATCCGCGATAGCTTTTAAAGATTGAGTCAGTAGTTTGTTGGCAGTGACAGTTTTAAGACAGTGAGTTTGTAAAATAATAGAGATTACTCGTGAAGGTTTTCGTTGGATGATTTTTTACGATTATAAAAAAGGCCTAACTCCACAAGAATGCATTATATCTCTTCGGTCAACTTTTTGCAATGAAGTACCACAGGGAGTGATGAATCACGTAAAGGTCGACCAAAAACTTTTGTGATTCCAAAAAACATCGATGCTGTGTGGAAAATGATAGAACACGATCGACCTGTGACCTACAGTGAGGTAGAGGCATCTCTTGGCATATCGCAGACTGCAATTCATTCGATTTTACATGAACATTTATTTGTAAAAAAATGTTCCAGATGTATTCCGCATAACTTGACCGAAGCACAGAAAGCAGCTCGTGTCAAATGGTGTAAAGAGAGGCGCAAAAATTTCGACGTAGGAACCGCGAAATTCGTATACTATATCGTCACAGGTGACGAAACATGGACATATGCGTATGAGCCGGAAACCAAGCAACAATCTACTCTATACGTGTTTCTAGATGAACCGAACCCCACAAAAGTTATTCGTGCAAGGAGCACTTCCAAGAACATGATCGCTTGTTTCTTCGGCTGTACGGGACACATCGCAACAATTCCTTTAGAGAATCGAAAAACTGTTAAAGCTGAATGGTATACAGTAATTTGTTTGCCAAAAGTTATAGACGAAATCTGGAAGAATAACGGAAAACGTCGCATTATTCTTCATCACGACAAGTGAGTTCCCATATACAGTAATTTGTTTGCCAAAAGTTATAGACGAAATCTGGAAGAACAACGGAAAACGTCGCATTATTCTTCATCACGACAAGTGAGTTCCCATACAGCACGTCTAACAGTTGATTATTTGAACGAGAAAAGTGTTGAAATAGTGTCTCATTGTCTATATTCACCTGACTTGTCGCCGAATGATTTCGGGTTGTTCCCAACTGTTAAAGAAAAAATGCGTAGACAGCGATTTTCAACACCTCAAGAAGCAGTCGAAGCCTTTGAAAACCATGTTTCTGAGATACAACCTTCAGAGTGGAAAAAATGTTTTGAGAACTGGTTCCTACGCATGCAAAAGTGTATAGACTATAAAGGCGAATATTTTGGAAAACAATAAAAAAAGAATTTGTTCCCAAAAATTTTGTTTTCTTCCCAGATTTCGTAAATATAAAAGGTGAATCTCGTATACTATCATTTTAGAAAACCAAACTTCGTCGCTGACATCCAATTTTGTCTTAATAGGCTCGAGATGAGTTTAAAAAGAATAGTAAAAGATGTACTGGTCAGTAGCTCATGTCATATCGCTTTCTTATGTATCGGAACAATTTTTTATATTTTAAGATTGTCTGTACTCCCGGAGCAATAAAGGTTTATTTAGAGTTGCCGCAAATACAAAAATTTTGCTCAGAAAAATAGTCAGAGTATCTTACTTGTAGGTAAATCGCCAGTCTTTCATTAATTTTAATAACTTTACTGTGAACTTTCATTCACTGAAAGATATGTGCGCCTTTTCCCCTCCTCTTAATTTTGCTCCTCTTTTGTCCAATGCCTGAAAATAGTATCCTATCTTTCGCAACGCTATAAATACAGTATAGACATGTGGATAAACTTATTGAATAATAAACTTATTTGAATAATCAGTGCAGTTAATGGTTTTATTGGGTTTGTCTGTGATATAAACAGAAGATATATACACCTACTATAAATTGTATACGAAATATTGCTTACATTTTAATAACGCTAATGATACCATAATGTTCTAAACTGCCCAATAACTAAATTACTAATAGCATCACTCTCTATTATATCTTCATTAACATGTAGAATTTTTATTTATGTATTTTGTTTTGCGTTGTTTTGTTTTATCAGTACAATCTGATTATTATGAGAGCTTAAAATTTTACTTTATAATATTTTGGTTTATTTTTAACAACTAAATTACGTTTATATTTTCTTCATTACAAATTATCTGTTCCATATGCATGTAAATGTAATTTAAGTATTAAAATTTGACTTATTAGTTCTCGGCAGCATAACAATGCCGATTTAAGGTGTATGAAATGACATTTTTATATCTGTTGGCCTTCTATTGTGCATGTAATAAAATAATATTGTTTAATACGAAAAATAATTTTCCTGATAGTGCATTGCAAGTTTTTTGAGCAAAATTATTGCTTGAGAATATCCAGTTTAAGTATTTACATTAAATTAAAACTAATGAAGTTATTTTAAATATATACGCCAATTATATGTTTATATTTAGATTATAATTATATACTAAGGTCGAACGTTCAAGGATATACAATATGCGAATATTTATTAATGCATCAGACTATGCACGTGAAAAATAAAAGTATTGCATCAAAACGCGTTCTTTTGCCGGTCGACCTCGAAAACTTACGTGGCAACAAGAGGAATAGTTATTAAAGGATGTTGAGAAAAGTGCTACCACCAGTACATTTGTTATCAAGAAATAGGCTCACACCCAATCCTCTGTTCATAGATGTCTTCGAAGGTACAACTTCTATCCATACCTGCCTATCCATTGTGAAGAATAAATGAAAACTATTACAATAGTAAATCGAAAATGATATATTGTGTAACAAAATATAACTTGGTTTGGACGGATTACTAATTTACTGTACACATTTCCATTCCCCAGAAAAACAGTTTTCGCCACCACTTAAGTGATTTCCTCCTCTCCTCAAAAGCAATATCGGTGCTCCCGACCAACACCCATGGATTTTGTATAGCTGAGAACTACACTTGGGTTTTTGATTACTTTTTCCACACCTCTTCGTGTAAATCTTTTTGTAATTATCATTTCAGCATTATGTCACTTGGTCAATAGAGTTACAATTCTCTTATATCTCCAAGCATATTTGAATCCATAGTTCAAAATCAAAATGATTTTCGCTTTCACTCAGTTCTAAATTCCGATCGTGCCATTTTTTTATCGGTTAAAATAAATCAAATATTTTAAGCTTCAGATTGCAGATGTGACACGTGTTAATTACAAATTTACACTTCTTACACTTGCACTTTTCGCGTTATCAAGCTCTCGGCACATGACTCCCTAACGCATTTGTGGAATACAATGTCAAAACATTGACGGTAAAATTTTTCATTTATCTTTTCTTTTTTAGATTTGCTTGAGAAACAGTAGTAAATCATAAATTATTATCTAGTGTTACAAAAACATATTGATCAAAAGTTTTCGGATTGGTGTCTAAAGAACAAATTAAATATATATAAATGCAGTCATGAGTCACGACTTATTCTCAGAAAGGTGTAACAACGAATATGATTTCGTAATAACTAAAGCTCGACGCAATATCGGTCTTTAATTTAAAACTCATCAATAACCATACAATTTATCTAGTACGATTTCTTCAAAGCTAAGCCATTGTACCGCTTACTAAAAATAGCGTACGAACGATTTGGTAGGCCCAATATAGACAGAAAAAGAACATATATATAAATGCTGGAACATATTTGTACGCGTGTGTCTTACTGAATTTTGTGTCCATAATCATGTTTTTATCCATAGTCACGAGCGTAACATGAGGATAGTTATAATTGTTTTATAAAAGATTTTATTATTACTATTGTAAAGTTTGTCTTTTCGGGTTCTTAAATAAAACTAACAATAATTTTAGACACACACTATATTAGTAATAAAACGTATAACAATATAAAACTAACTATTAACAATAAGCACATTTATGTATTTAGATTTATGTATCTATATTTATGTGTACTGCGCGAGGCTCTAGGATTCAATGGCCCATCCCTTCTTCGACGCGGCTTTTATATCGTGGTGAATACTCTTCTAGAGCGTTCTCGTAGGCCTCGAGAAAACACCAGAGGTATGACGCGTGACGCATTATTGGATGAGTCATCACATTGCCCCCTTCTTAAAAATGAAGTTTCGTCCCGAAACATGTCATACTTTGGTTCCCTCAAACGATGACGAAATCGACAGGTAGGGCCTTTGTTACATTGTGACGTCATATCGAAATAACAGTCCACCGTCTTATCTTGCCTGGATGTTCAGGAATATTCAAGCCGGTAACTGCATACCAGAATTTCCATACCAGTATTTGATAATGTCAATCACAAATATCAGCTAGTGCATAAAATAATCGTGCGTCGATTCTGGTTTAAATAAATTGCTTTGAACGGAGGATTTTAAAGTGCATTGATCTTGAAGGACAACATTTTCAACATTTGTTATAGTTTTCAATAAATACCTATTATTTGTTACTTATTTGTATGTATGAAACTGTCAAAATATACGACTTCGTAGGTTAAGTAGTAAATTTTAATTTACGACATACTTCAAAATGTTCTCAGTAAATCACATGCTACTAGATTGACTTTTCAAATGAACACTTGTTATATATATATATATATATATATATATATATATATATAGATAATTATTTCTTGACCTTAGTATGTTATAGTAAATTCAATTAGTTGGCAATTCAAGGTCTGGTTTTACTTCAATATGTATATAAACAATCTTACATGTTTAGGCATATGATGCCTTTTTCAAAGAAATTTGAAATATAAATGATATTTCTGTCATACAATATATCTGTAGTTGTCATGGATAAAATTATTCAAAGATACATTCAATTTTAATAATTATAAATCATGCCTTTGCATTATCTAAATAGTTTGACAACAAAAGCGGGGATATATGTATATATATATATATATATATATATATATATATATATATAATAACTTCGTGACCTTGGTATGATATGGTAAACCTAATCAGTAGGCGATTAAAGGTCTGTATATTACTTCAAAATATATGTATTTAAAAAACTCTACATGTTTCGGCTGTATACGCCTTTATCAAGAGAATACAAAATATGAATGACAGGATATAAATGTCAAGTAAAGTATATATATATATATATATATATATATATATATATATATATATATACGTAGATTAAATTAGTCGGCGATTTAAGGTCTGGTTTACTTTGATATGTATATATTTAAAGCAATCTTACATGTTTCGACACATTTTTTCTTTTCGAAAATCGTTGAACGGTTTTGAATCGAATCGAGATGAGGCACGTTTGAGGCCCAAATCTTTCAAAATTGCTTGGATCGAGCCAAGTAACATCTCAGTATTATCGACAAGGATTTTTGAGTACGAGACCTTTTCTTTCTTTAGCATGGTTTTCATCAGTTGATATTGAAGAGCGTCTAAATCTCTTCGTCTACAACACATTCTCTGTCTTCTTTAAACTTGTTGTATCACTTAAACATTCTTGTTTTTGACCTCTGCTTGTCATCGAAGCCTTTTTCTAATATTTTCAACTTATCCGTGATATAAATTTCATTCCGCGAACAAAAATTTATACATATTCCTTGCTCTACAAAATCAAACCTTATGAAAATCATATAAAACGATTTTTTCGCAACAGAAAAGCAATTGCTTGTTTACTAACTAACAAGAATAACATGAAATTCTCTACAAAAGTCGAAGAGTACTACCAATCTAGGAAAAAATTATTGAGTCCGATTGAATTAATCCGCGCAGTTTAATTAAGCAGCCCTGATACTATTGGATCAGAGTAGTACACTGATTAGATTGTTTAATTTTTTTTGTAACAGCAAGTACGGTAGATAAATATAACTTTTTGAGACCGAAATTCTCAAAAAACGAGTACTGGCAAAAATACACTTCATATCAGAAAACAATAGACCTCAAAACACGTATTATATGTATTAATGTCTGGATATATATAATTGTTTTTATATTTAGAATTATTGAATTAAATCTATTGCAAAACTGCTCGGCGTGCTGTAAACTTAATTTCGCAAGGGTCCAATGTAATAGCCATGAACTATTTTGTTTCTTTTTTTTTTGACTGATAAAAATATGTACCTACATAAATTCTGCTACAATGTTTCCTATTATATAAAGAAATTTGATTCTTACTACCCTATACACAAATTAGATTATCTTTTTCGTAACAACAGTAGTAGATAATAGTTATTTATGCACCAAGGGCGTTGCGGGTATTATATTGCTTCGAAGTCGAAGTTAATTTAGCCCGAGGGCCTCTGGCCCGAGGGATGAATGTCGACCGAGAGCAATATAATTGCCATAACGCCAGGGGTCATACAAGATTTTATTTTTCACGAAGAATTAATTTCTTAAGCGTAAAATTCAAATTATATTGGAGAAGTTCCGACATTTCTGTCAACTGTCATGTCGTTGAATCAACGATTTAACCTTAATTTTATTTTAAATGAAGTTGTTGACACGTTGAAGTTTTCAAGTTGTCAATGTTTAGATACTCTTAATTTAAAAAAAGAATGCTAAAGTTTTGCTTCTTTCCTTAGACTTTCTTAAAAATTCAAATTATTAATTCTGTAAAATGTATATCCTTTCTTCTCGGGCCTTATTTATACTCACACAACATTAAAAACTGTGAATAAATTAGCGGGCCTTATGAGCCATATCGCCCTGTTATATCGCCTACGGGCGATGTGACCGTGTTTATGGTAACGGTTTCCAAGGTGAAATGAACAAATAATATTTAAGTGAAAAATAAATATCTTTTTAGAGACAAAAAAATCCTAGGATAAGATATGTTTCATGATCTACAAATATTTAATCTATAATCACGATACACATTCCTATATTAAGTACTAAATTTAGTTTTCACGGACTGATTAAAGGAAATATGCAACAAAAACCCGCATGATAGAATTTCATAATTTCTTCTTGAAAAGCTTTAATGGAACGAAAACAAAACCACAAAAATTCATTATATACTTACCTTAAACTGCATAAAAACATAGAATATCCAAATGCGGTTGCACTCAAAAATGCAGTTGATTGTAAAATGCCAAACAGCGTTTTATTAAGATCTTTCCATTTGGGAACTTTACCACGCATAAGTAACGCTATCTAAAACATATAAGCAATTAACACTTTGACTGAAGAACTTGAAATTTCTTAGCCGGCACACATTGGATAGTACTTTATGAAAAAGTTAGCTTTCAAAAAAAAAAAAAACCAATGTATTAAGTCACAGAACAGTAGATTTGGAAACAAAGCGAAGGACAGTCTCAGAAAAACTAAAAGTTAAGAAAATTAACAGAACTTTTTGCTTGTTATTGGTATAATATATTGGTTATATAAACTTGAGAATTTAGAAAAAAACAAAATGAAATATATTAGTAAGTTCGCTGCCAATTTTTTAACATTTTATTATTTACAATTTTGCAAATTTGAATTTTATGCGCGCTGAAGCGTGTCTGTGACAGATTAGCTACAGTTTTGTCTTGGACCACTATCGTACTAGAGCGTCTAGTACTAGAATAACTACTGGATTTTATAAAAAAAATGCAATAAACATAAATTTAGCAGAAAAGGTACTTCTACAATGCTTCAGTGGAATAAGAGGATCTTTTTTCAAATAATCTTGTACTGAACGGGCTGATACTTATTGAAACTTCATTTTAAAGTAATAAAATAAACCAGAGTAGTTTCAAAGTTTTTTATTGTTTACTACAATACTGTTTCGCCAAACTTTGGCTTCATCAGGTGATGATAAACTCAACAATTTTACATATATTTGTTTTACAGAAGTGTATGGGTATATTCTAAGTGGGGGTGTGTTACATATTTTATATAAGTAGTAGAGGGGAGTTATTGAATTCTGTTTGTTCATTTAGAGTTAAACCTAATTTCCTATATCTATTTATTTCTATATTTTCTAACAGATAACTGTTTTACTTAATTTATTGGATTATGTTTATACATTATTTATTACTAATTCCTATAATATTTCTGCTTTTCTTATCCACTTTAATTATATGCAGTCAACGATTCAAGCAAAGTAATATGATCTCTCCTATTAAATTTATTTCGTGCAAATTGTTTCGTGTGCAGATACGGGTAAATATAAGCTGTTTTGTATTTGATATATTATGTATGTAGTTATAAATTATTTGAATCACTTCTAAATCTCATTAATAGCTCTTTGCTTCATTACTACGCGATCAGCATGGATCAATACAAAAACATAACCCATATATCACTTAAGTGACATCAGACATAACCTATTCTGTAATTGTCAGTTAACCGGCAACAATGTGGAGGCGAAGCGACCTTTAAAAAATCGGAACTTACAATCAATAGAGTATAATTTAAAATTATTGTACTTGTTGTAGATACGGTGAAATGCCTCCTAAAAAACGTGCCTTCTGGACTAAAAGCGCGCTAAAAGAAGCTTTACAGAGCGTAATAATTTTAAAAGACAAAATTCCACACAGAATCTCTACGGATTCTGCCGTATTAGAACTACATCCACCATAAAAAGACTAGGAAGATGGTCTATACTTGATAACAAGCAAGGGTCTGAATTATGTAAAAGGGATATTCCAATGGCAGAGATCGGAATGCCTCTAACAAGCAAAGTAATTCGCCGATCTGTTTGTTCTTTTGCGAAGCCCTGGCCATAAAGCATAATTTCAATGAACATAAAAAAATGTTAGGAAGAAAGTGGATGCAATTACGGCAGACTATGTGCCCACACTGTCAAATTTAATATAATATAATAAATTTAATATATATATATATATATATATATATATATATATATATATATATATATATATATGTTTATATACTGAGAAGGATTGTTCGACGTTGAGAGATGTTATATTTGCATAGTTAAAGCGCTCTTTGTATCTGTACAATGGATCTTCAGTATTGGTAAAAAGTTGCCCTAATTTTGTAAAATCTACATTTTTATCTAATACACCTTATGTGTATTATTTATTAAATTTAACAGTGTGGGCACATAGTCTGCTGTCTTTAGTCATGAGTCATGACTATTACAAACAGATATCAACTGTTTGAGTTTGAGAGAACTACAAAATTATTCGATAAGCCCCAATTGATATACAAGGCGGATGAGAAAGATTGTAAATTAACCTTACACTACCAACAAGTGTTAGCTCAAAAAGTTACGCGAAGGGTACGCATCGTAGCACCAGAGCATGCTGAGAATCTGACTATAGCCGCGTGTGGTAATGCAATAGGGCATGCCATCCCTCGTACGGTATTATTTAAGGGTAAGCGAAAAAACGAAAATTGGATGGATAACATGCCGCCTGAGATAGAAATACTGATGACACCCAAAGGCAGCATGACAAGTAATGTATTTATACAATGGATCAAACATTTCTCACGATATAAAGTGAATGGGCATGCACTCTTAATATTTGACGGTGTAGCATACCATGTCGACATTTCTATAGTAGAAGCCGCTGAAAAATTAAATATTGGATAAATGTGTATTTAGAAACTATGAACACTACTAGGATAAAGAAATTTTATAATTTACAGAAAAAAAATCAGTCGTATGCGATTTGGCAAAATACTCGAAAGTGTTTCCAAAAGCAGTGTTACCTCAAAATCTACAATCTGCTTTGAAATAAACTGGAATCTATCCTTATGATCCATCTGTGATCCCTGATGCAGCTTTTGCGCCTAGCTCAATAATATTCAGAGACAACTTGGAAGAAAATAGCATTAAGTTTTTAAACTTTACTACTGACGACCAGATCATTCTGACACTAATTAAAATGACTCAGATAAGCCTTTATCATACTTTGTGCAAATACGGAAGTCTAAATGCAGCGAAAACAATACAAAAAAGGCGGAGAAAGAGAAAGACATGCGCTTATAGGGAAAACAAAAAGAATCTAGAAGACAAAAATGCTAGAAGCAGATAGCTTGTATCAAGTTGACTGTCTCGGAAACAAAGTTAATCAAAAACAAACCGAAATATTGTGCGTTCAAAAAAAAAACTGCCTCTAGTGAGCCATGATTTCTAAGTTACATCAAAAAGCATGTCGTAACTTTACTAATATGAATTTCTTAAATGACAATTAGGTACATCTAAACGACAGACGGCTTTAGAAAATTGTAATGTTAATTGCTAGGTTATAATCTTCCTGTCATAGATAAATAAAATTCAGTGTTATCGATGACACTAATAACATTAACATTTGACAATTCTGAACGGTGCGGTTAAGTTACGACATACCTACCTAAAAATTGCATGGCCAACTCTGAGGCTGTTTTTATTGAACGCACGATTATAGGAAAACAAAATTAGCTTGCATAATCAGAAAAGAAAAAATCTACCGTAGAATAAACAAAAGTGGTTAAAGAACGGAAAGAGGTAAATGAAGAAAATAACGACAATGAAAAATACAAAACCAAAGTGATTTTTTCCTAGTCCTTATATTAAGACACCAACTGTAAAAAGGCACAAAGCACTGAAATCTACAGCTCAAGTAGTCACAAAAGCTTTATTCTCTCCATCTTCCTCCGCTAAAACAAGTCTAAATAAAAAATAAAAGAGAAGCTATTACTGAAGGAGAAAGCAGTTTTTGTTTTTGAAGATCGCATCCTTGATATACGTCTGTGTGTCATGTCAGTCATGTGACATGACTCATGTCACATGTGTAACCGTTACGTAAACGAAGAATGCGTAGGATTAACTAAGAGGGTTAGAATCTCATTTGTTTATTTAGACTGTCAAATGTAAACATAAATAAATAATAAATGCTTTTGTTATAAATCATTTAATGTATTTTTTTTAATAAAAATTACAATTGACTTTATTTAGAGCTGAGGTATATAATAACGCCAATTGTAGGTTAGTAACGAGCCATCGAAAAAATTCGTAATTGCAGTAGACTGTGAAATTGGGTTGGTACTTTAGCCACTTCCACATAATGACATGTATTATTTGACATTGAAACTATAAGTTTGTATCAAATTTTTCAAAACTCTTATTAAGAAAATTAAATTTATTTAGATGTAAATGGACAACATTTTCAACAACTTCTGTAGCTATATGTAAATTTTGATTATGATTTCGATATTAAATAAATTATTTGTTTTCTTTTTTGTTGTAGTATCATTTCAATACCATAACCTTTTTTTACAATGACACCAAATGAAACTGTCAAGCATCAAGTAATGTGTCATTATGTGGAAGTGGCTAAAGTACCAACCAAATTTCATAGTCTACTCCAATTATGAATTTTTTCGATGGCTCGTTATAATGTTTCTTCTGGTGGAATTTGGAATGTTTGCAAATTAGAAATTATTATTGCTTTGTCTTCTTAAAAGTTCACATAAACAATAGTCTCAAAAATTTAGAATATTTTGAAATGTATTTAAGAAACTACAGCTAATTTACTAAATGTGGCTTTATTTGGACCACATACATTATTTCAGTCGCCTAGATGCAAAAGCCGACAAGTCACAACTTTCCCAAAAATGAGATTATTGTACAGTTAGGCTGGGTCAAAAAAAAATTTTCTTCATTTCTTGAGAGGCTCAGTGATAAAAAGGTGCTAAATGGTATAGCTAATCTGCAAAAAAAAAATTTAATACATTATTTAAAGTTTTACTGCCTCCGGATAGCGATAGAAATTTCAGAAAAAGTGGATTTTTGACATCACTTTAATAATACTTTTTCAGTTACATATCTATACAAGTTTTATGCAAAATAATTCTAAGTATCGGTATATAGAGGTAATCCCGATATAAAACTGTACTTTTACAATGTGGATTCACACTGTTAAATTTCCCCAGAACACGCATTTACATATCGCTACCTTAATATAGAAAGTCCCTAACTCAATTTTTTACAAATCCAGTTTTTTTTTTATATTTCGATATATTAGAAGATCATCTATCGAAACATGCAAAAACCTCGATTAAAAAAAAATTAGTTAGGGCATTTCTATATTAAGGTAGCGATATACAGCACTGATTCAGTCTAAAGGTTCAATTAGACGTGCCCTAACCATATAAAACCAATCGTATGTGCTACAATGTTTTCGATTTTGGTAACATGCCGTAACGCCATAGCCGTAACCGTAGATATTAATTGAATTTTGGTTACGGCTATGGGACGTCTAATTGAACCTTAATACGGACAAATAAGTCATTAAAAGGAACAATAATATAAAATTCTTCTTTTTTATATATTACAAATTACAAAAACTAAAAAACGTGCTGCTTTTGTATATGTTATCTAAACGGTTCAAAGCAAAAACAAAATAGGGAAATCCCCGTACAATCTTTATTTCTTACAACACGGAATTAGATGAGACAAGTGTGCCGCGATCGTTAAAATAATTAGTGTTGCGTTGTAAAATGCAGTCATTTATTTGTTTATTTTATCATTTGAGAAATGGAGCGTACCAGAAATAGTTGGAGGTGTCCTTTGTTTGGTGTTTTATGTGATTTGAAAGATAATATATTACCAACTTATGAAGATGTGATGAAATTTTATGAGTGGACCCGTCATAGCTTAAAATATGAGAGGGAAACTAACAAGGAGCCAACATATAAAGAAATAGAAGCCATTGCAGTTGCAAGAATAATGGAAATATGGGAGAAATCGTCTATACCTACAGTAGAGGTTAAACGAATGAAGGTAATGCTACAAACATATCATTTAAAATGTAAAAATCATTTGAAGTCTCACCCAAAAATACCTTAAACAAGTTGGAAAAGTTTCTTTGTGAAAGTAACATTTTGTTTGATATTTCGGCATGTAAGTACAGAGATTTTCTTAAATGTGCTTGCATTAAAAACAAAAAAATACCTGAAAGAGAGCGAAGTTTTATAATAGATCAAAGAACGGTTAGACAAATGGCTATAAGTAGTGTAAATGTTGGAACAACAATACAGATTAGAAAGACATTAAAAAGAAAGTTGTTACGAGAAAAATCTACTCTAAAGCAACAAGAAATGGCCGAAATACCTACAGATAAATTGAGTAGTGCATCTGAAACCGAATGTGTTCAGTCGGATTGTGAAGAAACACGACATTTTCAATTGCGTCCTTCAAAAACTGAAACAAAAAAGGGGCAATTGATTTTAGCTTATTATCAAAAACATGCGATAGATTTGGAGTATCAGACAGGGCAGGAGCTGCTATCGCATTTGCAGCTCTGCACACTTCGAGCTCAGTAGTTATAGACAAAAATAAACTTCGCCGAGAAAGAGAAAAAACCAGAGAAAATATAACTTTACAACAAAGTGTTTCACAAATACCCGCTTTATATTTCGATGGAAGAAAAGACCGAACTTCAATTATATCTGAAAAAGATGGAAAGAAGTACAGGCAATGTATACTAGAGGAGCATATTTCATTAATTAAAGAACCTAACTCGAAGTTTTTAGGATATGTTTCACCTTCATCAGGCACTGCAAAGTGCATAGAACAAGAAATATTCAACTTTTTCTTGAATGCGGATATATCGATGGATTTTTTTATTGCAATTGGTTGTGATGGCACAAATGTTAATGTTGGCAAATCTGGGGGTACTATTATACGTACACTAGAAAAAAGATTTGGTAGACCCTTACAGTGGATCATTTGTATGTTGCATATGAATGAACTGCCATTCAGACACCTGTTTCAACATGTTGATGGTGGTACATCAGGACCTCAGACATTTTTGGGGAAAATTGGCAAGGCACTTGAAAACTGTGAAAAAAGATCTATAGTGAAGTTTCAACCAATTCCCACGAACTTACCAGAGCTTTGTGTTGAAGATATAAGTGCAGATCAGAAGTATTTGTACAAAATAGTTAAAACAGTTTCAACGGGTATAGCTGCAAACAATTTGGCAAATAAATCACCCGGCAAAATGTCTCATGCTCGATGGCTAACACGTGCTAACAGAATTCTTCGTCTATATATTTCAGTTGAGAACCCTTCTGCAAACCATACCACTCTTGCAAATTATATTATCAAGGTTTACGCTCCAGTGTGGTTTTCTATAAAAACTCTCCCCAGCTGTAAAGACGGACTACGACACCTTTTTAAACTAATTAAACTAAGCAGAAAAATCTACTTTTTCTGAAATTTCTATCGCTATCCGGAGGCAGTAAAACTTTAAATAATGTATTAAATTTTTTTTTTGCAGATTAGCTATACCATTTAGCACCTTTTTATCACTGAGCCTCTCAAGAAATGAAGAAAAATTTTTTTTTGACCCAGCCTATGTACAGTCAACTTTAAAGTGCAAATGCCGAAATATCTACAATAAAATTATAATGCCAAATCCAACGTAATTTGGGATGGAAATTTGAACTTAGATGTAAAAACCGACAAGTCCTCGTCCATCTTAAGTGCAAATCGGACCAATGAGGGTTCGAATTTTGTAATAGCTATTATGTGCGCCTATTTACCGATCTAATATGTCATTAAAACAATAAGTTTCTTTGAGTACAGTTGTTTATTTTAATTATTTAGAAATAGTATTTATTTTCAATGGATACATTGGAAAAACTAAGTAATTCTGAACAACAAATATTTACTCAATGTAATAGTAATAAGGCTCGGAAGAGATGTAAATTAGAAACGCAGCGAGAAAAAGCAAAACGTCCAAGGTAAGTCATACAAAATCTTAACGCATTCTTTCAAATCAATAATGTTTTTAATAATCTACTATATTTACAATAAATTCTGATGAATTATTACTTTGCTTATTTTTAGATATGCTTCGAAAAGTTTGCCTCTGTACTCTAGTTGTGGTCATTCTGGCAAACCGTACCAACCATTTCAATGCACGTCCCACCTTTCGATGCGAGATATTCAAGTGTTCCATGCGGGTTTCTTTTAGGAGTAAAGCAAAAGGGAACAAGATATGTTTATTTTACGACACTGCGATTCCAGTAACCCTAAAAGGCACAGAAAACGAACAGAGAATGGGAATAAACCTAAGTCTTGTGTATTACCCTACAAAGTAAAACGACAAGATGGTTTGATAGTTGCTGTTTGTAGACAGACATTTATGGGTATTTTAGGAACTAAGAAAGATAGAATTTTAAACGTTTCAAAGAGATATAAGGAAAAGTCTATGCTACCTACAGAAAATAGAGGTGGAGATAGGGTTGGACAAAAGAATGAAAACAAGAGGAAAAGTATAAAACAATTTGTTGAATCTTTAAAATGCACTTAATCGCATTAATGTCGATCTAAAACATTTAATAGAATTTATTTGCCTGCAGAATTAAATATTTGTAAATTGTGGAAAATTTATAACCAGAAAATGGAAGGAAACAACGAACTAAAAGTAAAAGAATGCTTTTTTCGAGATTATTTTAACAAAAACATAGGTTTCGGCACGCCAAAAACTGATTTGTGCTCAACTTGTTTGCAATTCAAACTTAATATAAAAAAGGAAAAGGACGAATCAGAGAGGACTAATTTATTTATATACTAATTTATCAGATTCTATAAACTTCTTCAGGAAGAAAAAGAAGAAATGATAACGTTTTCCTTTAACTGCCAAAAGAATTTGGCACTTGGATCAGTCTGCTTACTTTAGTATGCAAATCAACTTTTACCACCTAGTCATAGTAGTCGGAACCTCCAAGAGTAAGCTGAATCCGAACAATATCAATTCTTATGTCTGGACCGAGGTGGACTCTCCGAGAAGTTCAAACGAAGTGTCGTCTTGTTTGCACCACTCGCTTTCACACTTTAAGTTTGAGAAACATGTAAAGATGGTTCGCCTAGTTTGTGATGGATGTGGAGCACAAAATAAAAACTCAACAATAATTGCCTTGCTAAACTATTGGTTGTAGTATGAAGCTCCATATCACATTGCAAGAATTGAGGTAATATTTCTCGTTGTGGGGCATTCCTATATTCCCCCTGATCGTATTTTTGGTCAAATCGAAAATATCTATAAAAACACAGTAGTTGTCCATCCTGATGAATACATAGAAATGATAAGAAAATTTACTACTGCTTACAAAACTGGATATGATGTTCCGATTAGGGACTGGAGAACTGAAGCTCAGAAAACTTTTAAGCAACCAGGCTATTGGCACTTTTTCAACCTTCTAAACGAATAATTACCACCAAGACAGAAAGTGGGGCACCAGTTGTGCAAGGCGAAGCATTTTACAGAAATGACTTCTACATTCCAAAAAGCCTATGCAAGAGAGGGAAAAATATTCAGATAAGTCCAAAAGTAATAGACACTGGAGTACCCATCAACATAGCATAACAAGACTTTTGAAAAACACTATGGAGAAGACTGGGAGAAAGATGATACCTTACTATTTTTCAAAGATATTTTTCAAACTGTGCTGGAGAGGGAAGAAACCGAAGAAGAAGAAGAAGAAGAAGAAGTTAATTGCGAGGAAGAAGAAACGAAGTTTGGTATTTAAATTAGATTTGCTTTTGTATGTTTCTATTATTTATGTATGTTTTTTGAGAAATCAAGTTTAGTTGCTTCAATGACCTAGTTTTGAAAAAATACTGAGATTTTAGATGCAAAAACCGACATGTCCATTTTGAAATTTTTTTGGGCGATACTCGCTAGCTCTTGATTTTTATAAATACGTTTTTTAGATTTCAATATTCATAAGTTATATGAATTTTTTTCTCTTTTGAATACGCTCAAATAAAGAATTTATCAGTTTTCTTGATTTATCTCGAAATCGATTAATGTAGACTCGTCGGCTTTTGCATCTAGGCGACTGATTTGTAATAACTCTGTCTTGGGTAATACTTTATTTGCCTATTTTAGTAATATTTGTGCCTAACGCGTCAGTAGCAATGAACATATTAAATCTGCAATGTTATCATTGACATTGACGAAGATACATTTGGCGTCTCCCGAAACAATTTGACGATTTTTGAATTTCTATAGATTGATTTTTATAATTATTATTTTATCTATACAAAATTACGAAAATGGATTACTTTTACTATACTGTTTCTAATAAAATTATCGTTATCAGTATTATTTTAATTTAGCCTCGTGTTACAGTTAGAGTACTAAAATCACAGAATTTGATAATGACTGATATACAATCCATAATATCATTTTTTGATTTTCTTCTATACAACGCTTTTATTACTGCTATATTAATCGGCCTCATAATAATAAAATCGCCCTAATTAAATATATTATACGTATACAATTTTAGTTATTTTATCACATGATTGACCAAAAGATATAACGTGCCTTCAAAAACTTTCCTCATTAGAGACGGCCATGCTTTTTGATAATGGTTGGTGACAGTGCACGTAATCTGTCACAAGCCTATAAATTGACTTATTGAAATATACGGAATTTGATTTTCGCGTTTCTTCAGTTAGGACGACTTTAGAATCTTACCAACACCAGTGAAAAGCTTCAGAAGTTCATTACATGAACAGAAACGGTTTATATAGTTGGCAAAATCTACAACTACAATGCGAAGTTTCTGTTTGCTTATAATATAAAAAGAGGTCTAAAAACAAACGACGCAATAATAGGTTTGTTCCAACTCAAAAAACCCGTACAGTATCAGTCAGGTACCTGCACACTGAAGAAAACGCGAAAAAATATTCACGTTGGCATATACCGAACCGTCATTGTAGGTTTTCTTAGCGAGTTGGAACAAACCTTATATTTGTATACAGGAAAAAGGACTGACACGGGATGTCTAGAAAGGTGCAGTAGAAATATTTTAATATTTCATCCATAATTCATCATCCCTACAGTAACATCGAGTAGCAACTATCTAAAACATAACAAAGGCGAAACTAATATAAATCATGGGCAAATGTTTGTAAAAGGAAATAATAAATTCTAATAGTATAAACGTCGTTTAGATACTGAGAATAATAAATTGCTAATGGAAATTGGTCAAATGTTCACTATTAAGTTTCTTACAGTGTCTAAATATTCAAGTATTTGTAGGGTTACACAAGTTGGTTTGCGTAGATCTAAAAAATGTATGAATTAAATGAACACCTCTAGTGACCTCTAGCCTAAAATTTGATATCAACATATACTGTGATCAGTGAAGGTTAAATGTTTTATATCACTTTCACTCGTTAACCCACAAATTCACGAAACACACATATAGTATATAATTATTAAAGTATATTCAAATATTATTGATATACAAGTATAGATCATGTAAAATTTACGTTGATTTGAGTTAATAGTTGAATGATAATAACTTAGACTAAATAAAACTTTAATTTAAAATATAATGCTTAATTAACAAACGCTTAGCATTATTTATTATTAAAAATTTTTATTGTAGGTATATTCATAGAATACCGTTATTATTTTCTAAAGTCATTCTAACTTTCCAAAAGCAATAAAGCGAAATTTTGTATTATTTAAAGAAAGTATTTGAAATATGAAAAAAGACATTCTTCAGCCAAATGCCTAAATTGCACATATATCTTCTGATATGACACAAAAGACAATTTGTATTGTATGTCATTATTGGCATTATTATAAAATAAATGCGACGTCCTTGACCCAGTGTCTTTTGAATAATTATTTATAAACTAAATACTTATATTGTTGAAATAAATTGCGCTGAATTACAAGAAATTGCATAAATATTGAAAAACATGCTTTTTTTGAATTTTTTTCGTGAGCATTAATCGGTATTTACTAATTACCTTTAAGATGTTTTAAGAGTTTGATTTAATTTTATTATTAATGAAAAGGCTTGAAAATTAAAAGCAAATATTTATAATGTATATGCGTAAATAAAATACCAATACAAACCGTGTAAACTGTTCCATATATTCGCAAGGAATGTAAAAGTGCTTGAAGATATAATCCAACAGTGGCTTCTAAACAACTGTCTGTCCAAGGGTGCACATAATGTTCACAAGTTACACTTATTGGCAATAATTTACTTAACACTTGCACCATTTTAAGTATCAATATTATATTTATTTTTTATTACAAATGAAAATTTAAATAGCTAATTCATATTACCAAAATTATAGGTTATGTCCCAAATTTAGAAATATATTTCCAATTATCCAAAAAAATGCTTATAAGTTATTATTTGAATTCATATTACATGAATTATTTAATTATTTGCTCATGTCCCAACCCTTCACTTTGTTGACTTTGTCTATGCCATATATGTTTTATCTATGGTCTATGCACTTAGTTTTCTAAAATTTTACATTATTTACTTTATTTTAACGTTGAAAAGAATTAAAAGTCAAGCACAAGATGTCGCTCGCACATTTAAAAGGTTTCTAAATTATTCGTAGTTTCGATAAGAGATGTCTCGGTAAACATTTTAAATAATTTTCAATTTATGGAACAATTATTAATAAACTTTGATGCAGAAAGATATTTTAACAATTTTTAAATCAAGTGTTTTTCTCCTACTATACAATTTCGATTCTAATTTTTTTATATCCGTTTCATTTAATTTTTTTATGAATTGCTAAAAATTTATTTTTAATCTGTACACTCAATTAATGTGTTTTTGGCATAAAAATAATCTAAGATATCCTGTTGCTATTACTTTTCAGTAATAAGATATGTTTGATATTACTAAATTTACAGTTTATTTTCTTGCCTAATGTTGGTTCAAATAGTATGAGTACATGACTTGCAAACAATTTCACACCGAAGTGAAACAATGATTGTTAGTGACACATTTGTAACATTTTTGTACGGAGTTATGAATATACGAATTAATTTTATTTAAAAGTAAATTAGTGATGAATTTTTTCAAGTAGCTCATAAGTTGATAGATTGGGTGACATAATTTAATGTGGCTTTATCTGTGTTTAGTGCCCCATTACCACTGACAATGCATAATTTTATTTAGGTAAGTTTTTTAAATTAATAGTCTATATATTTTCCTATCAAATTTGTCTATAGATTTAGTATAAGGGGTATTATAAAAAGTCATTACTACTCATTACAATACACACTTTCTATTAAGCCGGTAACTGTTTTGGTTTAGTGTGCTAATTATTAGTATAACGTTCTTTTCTGTGCCTACTTTTATACATATTCACATTTATTAACAATTACTAATTATAATTATTTACTAGTCCTTATTTTTGTCTTTTATATTACTGTATACACTTTTATTTTCAACATATTTGAGAGATTAAAGACTATATCAATTTAGCAATCATATCATTATATTTAATAAAAAATAAATAAAAAACTGCATTGCTTCAATGTTGAATAAGAAAGAATTTGCTTGTTAGGTCTATATTTACTTTTTTCTATATCGCAATAACTTGAGTACATTTAGGTATTATTTGTGTTAATTATGGTTATATGTTATATGCAAATGCAGCATTACATGAAACTGTATTTATAGCTAGCTCACTTGAGTATTATGTATTAGGAATCTAGGGATTGAGTATGTATAGGTACTATATACAACATACACAGGTAAACATTTTCGTTACTAACAGAAAAAATAATATTCTAGTTAATTATATTTAAACAAATATAATTAGGTATAGGAGTGAATGAAAAATTATACACATTGTATGTTAAATTTGTGTTGTGTTAATAAGTAGCTGTCATGTTTAGGGTAATTTTTAATTTTATATTAATATTAATTTATTGTTATATTATTATATAAAAAAAGAAAAGTATTGGAACTACTTTACTTCCTATCTTTTAGATGAACTTTTCCGTATATATTTTCGCTGAAATATTTTAAACATTTTATTACTTTGTTAATTATTTGTAAACTTAACAGTAATAAAAATGTGGAATAACTTTATTTTTTATGAATATCTAATACCTAATACCCCAGAACTTCTTGTTTGAATTCCTTATTAGTTAACATATATTCAATCAATTAGATGAGGTCAATCAAAGGTTTAATGGTATAGGTTATATACCTTTTTATTAGCTTATTAGATTAGCTAATTAGCAATTTAAAAGAATAAGTAATAAAATGTAAACCCTTGAACTTGAACTATTAAATTTGCATGCATATTACGTAGTTAATTTAGCCGACTTGATTAAATATCTAGGTATGTATACATTTGTTCGTTTCTTTTCAAATTTACTCTATTTAGTAGGTATTTTGAACATAACAGAACGTATATACTGAATTGAAAAGACATGTGGGCTAGTTTCTTTCCAGTACTTCAATTTCAATTTCGGTACGACACTATTCATTGTTTTGTCTGCTTAACTATTAGATTATGAAATATTGCAACATATATTTGCATCAGTCATTTGAAAACACCCAAAAGTTGTGAACTCACTATCTAAACTAACATTTACTCCTGGCCTTCTAGTAATGGAACTAATGAAAGCGTCGTGCCGGTAGTAAATTATTAATATTTATCATCAATGATTATTCCCTTGCGAGCCATACCATCACAGATCAACACAGCTCCCAATCTGACCATCTCAGATTTCCATGATATTTGGCAGTATGGTAGAAGACATAAAAGTTATTGGTAAAATATTAGTCTCCAGTGTAGCATAGAATTCACACAGCAGGGTTGCTAACGTCATAAAAAATTAATACTCTGCGTACAAAAAAAATTATAACTTTATTTTTAATTACAGTAGAACGCTCATCTTTAGCTTGATTTATAGCTAAAAGAATATAGTTTTAATTAAAAATATAATTGGTTCCAAAATATTGAGTTTTTCGGGCACCTCATTTGACCTTGAAGGTCAAAATCTTGGCAAATTGAATTTTAAAAAATCGCAAAAAAATATACCTATATTAAAGATCAACATTTTCTCAACATACTCTGCAAATTTCAAATTGGGATGAGAATCGGATCACTGTTAATGGTATTTGTATGTTTAGTGTAGCGTGTAAAAATACCTTCAAACCCTAGTTGTTAAAAGATGTTACATGTCATTAGTCGTGGTTTTAAGTAAATAAATGCCAAATTATGATCAATATATTCAAACATGTTTATAACAGACAAATCAAAATAAGTATGTATTAGTAAGTAACAATTCATCGAAAAAATTCATAATTGGAGTAGACTGTGAAATTGACTTGGTACTTTAGCCACTTCCACATAATGACATTTATTATTTGACATTGAAACTATAAGTTTGTGTCAAATTTTTCAAAACTCTTATTAAGAAAATTAAATTTATTTAAAAAAGGTATTCAACATAGAACAAAAAGCAAAAATTATCGAATGTTACTTCCGTACAGGTGTGAAAGTAAATGGCGAGTGGCAGTATACAATTACGAAATGCATGGCTGATTTTAGTGAAGAACATCCTGAATTAGTGTTTGACTACAATGATTTTTACAATGTTTTGACAAATTATGTAAAGTTATTCAGAGAGACTGGTAGCGTCGGTCGAAAAACTGGAAGTGGACGGCCATCTAAACGTACAGCTGATAATATTGAAGCCCTTCAGCATAATATTGATGAAAATCCAAAAACATCCATTTCAGTAGTGACCCAACAAACAAATTTATCTTATGGTACGTGCCAATTCATTCTTAAAAAGTCTTACATTCTCATCCATACAAGCTCCAATGTTTTCATGAACTTTATCCAGTGGATTATTTCAGACGAGTGGAATTTTGTCAATGGTTTCAAAATAATCTACACAATCAGGATATCCTTAACACAGTTTTTTTCACGGATGAGGCCTGGTTTTATCTTTCTGTATATGTTAATTCACACAATATGAGGTGTTGGTCCTCCGAAAATCCTCATTTTTTTGTTGAAAAACATTGCATCCCCAAAAAGTTGGTGTTTGGGTTGGAATATGTCGAAGAAGATTAGCGGGTCCCATTTTTTTTAAAGTACACTTACTGCTGCACGATATCGCATTGAGATACTCGGCTCATTCATAAATCAACTGGATGATCAGGAATTACAAAATGGGTATTTCCAACAAGATGGTGCAACAGCACATACGACCAGAGAAACACTTCAATATCTCGGAGAATTTTTTGATAACAGAATAATAAGCAGGAACACTGAAATCCCATATCCAAGTAGGTCTTGTGATTTAAACATATGTGATTTTTTCGTATGGCCATACATCAAAAATTCGATTTATTCAAAGCCAATTCATAATCTGGAACAACTGAGAATTCGCATAACAGAAAAGTGTGAAGAGATCAACAACTCACCGCAAATGCTGCATAAAGTTTTTGCTGGATTGCGGAGAAAAGTTGGTTTGTGTTTAGATGTAAATGAACAGCATTTTCAACAACTTCTGTAGCTATATGTAAATTTTGATTATGATTTAGATATTAAATAAATTATTTTTAAAAACCGCATTAGAGATGCTATACTAAACATAACCGCTAACACAATAATGCGACCAATCAGTGGAATTTATAAACGTTGCCAATATTGCGTTCAAAGCAGTGGCGCTCATTTTGAGCAACTGCTATGTTTTTTGTTTTCTTTATTTTCGTCTTTATATTAATGAAGAAACCTGAAGCACGTCAGTGAGTTCATTAAAAATATTCATATTTCGTACGATTTTGCTACCAAATTTAACAAAAGAGAAACTAGTTACAAAATACGCACCAACTATCACAAACAATTTTGACATTGCCTCCTAAAGAATCTTTATTATGAGTTATAAAAAAATAGCTTTTCATTAGTATTTCAGAGGTAACTATATAATCTCTATTTTTTTTCCTATTTTCTCAAAAATTTTGTAAAGAAATACACAACGTATATGGGTGAAAAGATTAAAACATTATCTACCATTTTAAAGCTTCTACAGCAATGGGTCCCTTTTATCGAACAGTCTATATGTCAATAAACAAAGTATTAATTGACACGATGTGTTACTTATATACATACTAACAATTAATAGATAAAAGCCATAAGAAATAAAATTCATAGTTGGATAAAACAAAATTTGAGATCGTCTTGATGAAAAAAATTCTTCAGAATCCAATGAAGAGAAGTAGTGGGAAAATGTCAGCTCACTAGCATCAACTACTAAAATAATTGGCACCAGATCAAGAATAAAGAAGTCCGCATGAGAGTATTTTAATAAGGTGTATACAAATGTTGATAAATAGAAAAATAATCTGGAGAAATTACCACATTTATCGCAAACAACTTGTTACGGTGGTAATACCGTAACTACAAAAGAAGAAAAAAAAAACCCAAGTTTCGGGCGACGTGGATTGCCCCACCTACCCGCTGCTGCCAACGTCTAGCGGTCCACCCGGCTGCAAAGATGGCCTCAGCTCAATGGTGAGAGACCCTGAGGTACGCAAACCCAAAAAGGGCGCCGCCGAATTTGGTACCGCTAGACGCCGCAAATTTGGAAAAAGCGATCTCAAAATCAAACAAGCCACGCAACGGATAAATGACGCAACCAAGCCGCCCGAAACGAAATCAAAAAGAAAAGAGTTTCGGATTCAATTAGTTACTACACTTTATGTAAATTGAATAACAATAAAAGGAAAATAGGCTGAAAATAATTTAATAAAATAGCAAAAGGAACGCTTTAATAGCGTCTAAAGTGAAGGTTCAATAATAATAAAAAACGGAAAACTAATTTACAAGCGGGATACTATATCCAGAAAATTAATTACACCCCATCAAAATACGTTTTTATCCGGTTCACAGGTGTAAATACAAAAATGATAGCCAGATCTATTGAGCAGATATGTCTGTATATGTCTGGAGTTTTTGTTATATATAATATATATTAAAAATAAACTAAATGCAATTTTACAAAAGTGAATGTTGGCTGTTTTATAATATTAAGAAAAAAAAGAATGAATGATTATAATTAATTAATTGACAAATAATGGAGAAAATCTAAATCTTAAATTTTAAAATCACAAATTTAAAAAAAAAGTAGAAAACTAAATTGTATTGAACGTGTTATAAGTAGAGTGGACCAATTCGGAGCGAAAGCAGAGGCGTGACTAACGAATTGGTTCCCGCATGCGAAACATTAATATCTAGAGATATACTATCACGAACGGTGCTGTTATTATGTTATTAAGTAATATAATAAGTTATTATATTACTTAATACTACATATTTGTATTATATTTTGTTTATTTTAGTTCCAATTTACAGTCGTGTATTGTGTATTGTGCATTCTATAGAACAGGAAAGTGTTTTATATTTATATGAATATGAATATCACCTATATTTCTCTCAACACTGCTTTACAGAAATTATATGTCAACAAATTTTTGCTGATCCCTAGTTTTGATTTATTATAATTCCTACCTTTATCCGTCGTCTAAAGTTTAATATAAGCACTTATATAATATAAGTGCTTATTTGTTGCAAAAATTTGTTGACATATAATTTCTATAAAGCAGTGTTGAGAGAAATATAAGTGATATTCATATAAATATAAAACACTTTCCTGTTCTTTAGAATGCACAATACACAATACACGACTGTAAATTGGAACTAAAATAAACAAAATATAATACAAATATGTAGTATTAAGTAATATAACTTATTATATTACTTAATAACATAATAACAGCACCGTTCGTGATAGTATATCTCTAGATATTAATAATGATTCGCATGCGGGAACCAATTCGTTAGTCACGCCTCTGCTTTCGCTCCGAATTGGTCCACTCTAGTTATAAGAAACACTTACTCTTATACACGATTTCTATTTTGCGCCAAAAAACGACAAACAAAAACTCAACGGACCTATCTTTATGCATATAAAGCAAAAGTTGTTTTTTTGTCAAAGAGTAACAGGTGTGCAATTATGATTGTACTCTTAAATAAATTTTAATCGTTTAAAATAAATATAGCAAATCAAGTGAAAGAAATCTAATCAGGGAGGCTATTAAATTAATGAACTGCAATTGTTGTGATGTTTCGAATTACGTAACTACACAAATAAAGAAAAACTGAATATGTCTAAAGAGAACTTAATTTTAATATTATAACACGTAGAACTAAATTGAGTATTATTTGCTAGCGCAATTAATACAGGAAAATTGAATATATCTAGAGAAAACTTAATTTGAATATTATGACACGTAGAACTAAATTAATTATTATTTTCTAGCGAAATTAATACAGGAAAATTGAATATATCTAGAGAAAACTTAAACTGAATATTATAGCACGTAGAACTAAATTAATTATTATTGACTAGCGGAAGTAATAAAGGAAATTTGAATTTCATGTGTAGCGTGTAACAAAAAAAGGACTATCAATAAAAAAACAAGAGAAAATTTTAGCTTAATCTGTTTGTCCTCGCAGGGGAAGAAGTAACGTTGATGGCTCCGTCACCTTGTCAGGGGTAGCCGGTCACGGTGAAAAAGAATTGCTACGGTAGGCCGGGAAGACAATGTAGATATTACCACGACCTGGAGTATGACGGTCACGCCGACAAAAAAAACCATATGTTATAGAGACGCAGAAAAAGAAATAAGAGTAAATAAATTGATTTCAAGATTACATACCAGATTAGATTTGGATGGTTTTTTGTAACCCAAATATATCTGTTGTGAGAATCGTTCCTCTTCTCGTTCAAAAAAAAATCCCCTACGGGTAATCGATGCAATCATTAACGTCACGTGTTGCAAAAGAAAACCCTAAGATAGGAGGCTATGAGCGAACTCTACATAAAGCGCATAATTTAGCCCTATTAATAGCAACCACGTGTTGAACGATAATGAGGTAACGACTTCTCAATCACGGGGTCGATCTTCAACAGCGCTCAATCGACTCTTCGCAATCGGCAGACAGAGTGGGGAAAAGCAACCAATAGAACTGATACGCAATAAACTGCAGATATAAGAACGAAAGCAGATAAATATGCAGGTAGGTTAACGATAAATAAAACGGAATGAAATAAAGGAAGACGCTAATTTGCGACAAATAAATGAGCGTTTGCGAACACATAACAAACTTTATATTATTATGGTGAAATATTTTGGATATTTTTTAAACGGTTTTTTGCACACAATCTGCTACTTTTAATAACAAAGGACGTTAAGTAATCATTCAAAGGACTTTTCATTGGACATTCATTCCCATATATTCTTTAAAGTATGTACTAAATGTGAATTGTGACGAATTCGGAACTTTTGCAACCATCCAACAGTAGCTTGAAATCTACTGTAGCCGAATTTTTGAGCAATTTCTTTCACTTTTGATCTTAGCAATGTACCCGATATAGGAATTCCTTTATTTCCTGCTCTCATAAACCACTCATAACATAGTTTATCGATATCGAAAAACCTTCTGTCTTCAATAGTGTTCGGTTTTGGTTAACATTGGCAACTCCACTGTAACATTAACTCATTTTTTTAATAATATCAAATGCTTGAGTTTTCCCTATATTAAATCGTTTTGTCAAATCACATACACTAAGCTTTTCTTTATTAAAAGCACTAATAACATCCACTTTTTGATTAAGTGTTAAAATATTTCTTCTTATAATGATTACATTAATACCGCTTGTCACTGCACTATACTTATTAATACTAAATTATGTACTACTGTGCGTATAACCCAGCAGATATATAATGGCTATGACGCTGTCCGTACAGGAGAGAGCTTTGTTGAACAATGTTCCATATAAAGTACTGTCTGCGTCCGTTCAAGGGAGTGTCCGGTCAATAGAGTTTAAATTGTTAATAAATATAGGAAGTTCAAGGAACCAAGAAAATTGTCCGTCCAAGGGAAGCGTCCGGTTAGCGGAGATGTCCGTTAACAGAGATTTCACTGTATTTAAAAAGACAGTAGTAAATCATTAAATACAATTTAAATGAGAATAGATTCAAAATCTAATTGCATAGTGAGTATGACGTATTTTCTTACTGTTTTCGAACATGAATCTTACTGTTTCTATGCGATTAATTTGAATTTTACTATTTGCGAATTTAAAATTGTGCGGATTATCTATAGTTTTGGAGGCAAGAAGAATTTTTATAATTAACATAAACACATATATTTAATTTAACATAATTAAACAGAAATAGAAAGTTTTCCACGTTAGAGGAAACACGAACTAAAATGAAAACTGAAAAAACTTTCGCTGGACCTGTTTACGCATAGTTGACTCAACTAGTAGTTTCTCTTACTTTCCGTTTGTCTAGAATTCTCTAAATAATAATATTCAAATTATGTATTGTGAATAGTGACCTACACCAACGTTAGTATGTGTTTTGTTTATTGTATATATTTCAATATATGTATTAGTTTTTAATGTATAGGCCCCAACCATTTAATTACAACCATCTCAAAAAATGCGAAATATGTAAAAATATAATAACAGTGGCTCTACTGCAATTGTAAACAACATTAGGAGATGCTACACAGGTGTCCTTGAAATAAAAAGACAATGTATGAAAAATGGACATGATTATATAGAATATGAATTCAAAATATTGTGAGTCAATTACAACACGAACCCCAAAATTAAAAACCCTGAAACTCGTATCATGTTCCGCTTATGAATTCAGAATGTGTATAAATAATAAATACGTACCTCTATTGAAATTATACACACACACCCCGTATGTTGAATACGTAACAGCTGTCGATGTTATAAAAACATTCTATATGCTCAGTGAATATTAAAAATTAGGATGTGTTACATTAATTTACAAACCCATTTTAAAAATCATACTAAAAATATTTTGTGGGCTTTTAGAACTGACATTATTTCATTAATGTTTTTTTTTTGTAAGGAGAAGTAAGAAATAGAATCCCGCTGATTTAAAGGAGGCAATATTTGTATTTATAGAAAAGCTAGAAAATAACATTGTGTCTAAGTTTTGTTATGGCAAGGCTTTGATAACTTGGTACGAAAGTCAGCCGTTAAAATTGTATACTTCCTTGTAAATTTTTAAAGATGGTATATTAAAAGAACATGTAAGATGTGCTCTACGCTATTTAACGTCCTATTTGGTAACAATCTATCTTTAATCGAAAAATTGTATCGAATGCACCTAACAATCGACAAACTTAAAGCGAGGTGGACAATAACAAAACTATTCTTCTTTGTAATTGTTGTTCAACTTTAAGGTATCATCTTTTATAATATAGTCCATGCCACAGTGGTGTCACAATTTTTTTTTTTTATATCTTTGTCACTTTTTCTCGGTTATGAGAAGAAATTTTGGGAAAATAATTTGGCCATATATTCTATATAATTTAATTTTTCCATTTTTCATAGGTTGTATTTTTATTCCAAAGATACCCGGTATATTTTCTGTTATTGGTTCATTGTGATCGTTTTAGGGCCGGTATTATAGAATGAATATAATATATGAATAAATTAAATGTTGGTATTATAAAACATGTGATTACATGAAATTGCTAATCGGAACATATTAAAGTAATTTAGTATATTTTAGTGTACTTTAGACTTTAAGCTATGTGATGGCGACACTTCAATAAAATTAAACATATATTAACATATTCATATTTATTCTTGAAAAATAATATCATAATATCTGTAACAAAAATAAACTTAACCGAAATTAAATTAATATAATACTGCTAAATAAAATGCTATCTATATACATTATATAGGTTATGTTTACATTGTACCGAAAGTTGACATTTATTTAATCCAAGAATAACGATAGTAAAGAAGGGTAATTTACTTTTTAAATATGCTTTCTTACTTGCTTATTACGTATTCATAGTACCCAAAACTATGGAATACATTAAAGCACTTGTTTAGCAACTAAAATTTATAGAATTTTTTTTTCTTGGTGCCGAGAAACTGACAACTGATTTTGGATATATTTAATGTGCTGATTCCAAATATACCTGACTTTTTTTTGTAGCAGCTTTAGTTTTTGAGATGAACCTTTCGTTGCGAGAGAGAAAATAATATTTCCACAGTTGCATATCAAGTTTGGACTTATAAAGCAATTCGTGTAGGCCTTAAATCAATATGGACTTTGCTTTGAGTACTCAATACGTAAATTTCCTGAGCCTAGCATGGAAAAACTAAATAAAGATGGCCCTCGGATAAGACAGCTTAGAAAAAATCACTTACCATAGCAATGAACGAGATTGAATCTAATGCTTGATATTTATTTGTTCAAGAAGTACAAAATTTTCTTGGCAATCATAAAGCAGCAAATTACACATAATCAGTGGAATATATGCTTTTCAAATTTAATATTCTTGATTGTAACATGAGCATAAAACTTCACTACCTCCACAACCACTTAGTTCGATTCCCACAAAACCTAGGTGATTACAGTGAAGAACAGGGTGAAAGTTTTCAATAAGACCTTCAGACGATATCAAAGAAAATGTGATACCCACATGATGGCCGACTACTATTGGAGTCTGTAGCGAGACTGTCTTACTGAACTCCATGCTAGAAAATCGTATACAAGGTTTTTTTTTTGTAATAAGCCATAAATGCATATTTATATCTACTTTGTGAATTAAATACCTTACTCTGTATTATTTGTTTTTTTTTATGAGACTTTGTCGAAGATACTGGTACTTATAACCTGAAATGTAGATGAATTAAAAAGAACATGATTTTTTTCCAAAAGCGGTTAATGTGGAGGACCTCAAAAACTAGATCTGATGGACTAAATTTGACAGTTGTTTTGGATTCTACACCAAAAAATTACCTAGAAACAGTTAAAAAAGGGCAGGCACCGAAATGTGTGTTGGGCTGTGTAATGTCTTGTACATTTATACGTAGCAACTTTTCGTGCCAAATCCATCATAGGATTCTTTAAAACTGTGTTACCGTTACTGGAACATATATTTCTAAAAAACAAAAAAAAAATTTATGCAAAATATTCCCAAGAGAGTAGCAAAGCTATGGGGAGCCGTTATATAATCTATCAAAAACATGCCAGATGGAAACATTATATAAAATTAGTTTATATATTATAAATATTTTTTAAGTAACATAATCCATAATCAATTCTTTATTCTTGCATTTTATACTAAAACTTAAATACATATCTGCATTATTACGTAAATATCTGTTTGATATTTTTATTTTAACCGTTTTAAATTTAAATTTATTCCGGAATAAATTAATCGGTTTATATGCAGATCTCGTTTATTACTTGCAATAAATCGGGGAATTTGAACTATTTAATGTTTACGCTATTATTATGTTTCAGTTATATATTTGTTACTAGAACTAGGTTGCAAACTAATAACTATTAATTAGTCTATGCTACATATCATATTTTATTTCAAAACAATATAAACATTTATAACAAAAACATAATATATTTTATGTATATTTTACAGTACATGAACATTTTCTTTATTCAATATAACGTGTGTTCATTTGAAAAGTCAATCTAGGTTACTTTGAAATTTTGATAGAATAAGACGCATATATATTAGTATGTGTTTGTTGTTCCGTAAACGTAAATCCAAATTACATTTGATAATGTCAATCACATTTGTTATTTATTTGTATGTATGAAACTGTCAAAATATACGACTTCGTAGGTTAAGTAGTAAATTTTAATTTACGACATTGACTTTTCAAATTAACACCCGTTATATATATATATGTATGTATTAAATTTAATATTCCTTTATTGCTATTGTTAATTTTTTATATCAGTAGTTTTTTTGGAATTTTCGGAGGCAACAAACAGGAAAATAAATGGTCCATTCCAGGTCGTGTTTCAGGAATTGCTTTTTCAATTTGTCCAGTAGAGGGGCATAGTGCGGTTAACCGTTAACTGCTTTATGTCCTACCATGGGCCAAACCGTTAACGGTTTGCCCCTTTGCAAGATAGTCTATAAAGAATGCGAATTCGCAACATCCACCTTGTTGACAAGCTTGGCATCTCTTTGATGTAATTCTTCAGTCGTTCAAAATGTCATTAATTTTATTGATCATATCCGGAGTTGAAGGTTTTGATGGTACTGATCGCGCATACTCTTCGATGCTCATTGCTCATATCACCACGTTTAAATTTCGCAACTCACTGCAATGCTCGATAGCAACAAAAAATCAAAGACCTAGGCATTTTATTCTATCAACCCTTGCAGTCGTGTTCGCTCTGTGTACAACTCCGCTTCACACGCTTTTAGTTCCGTTATTCGATCCTACCGAAAATTTGCAAATCTAAGTACGGCGAAGTTACTTTATTTCAGACTGGCTCGTCCCAAACCCCATAAATATATATTATCAATACCTTATTTACCGTTAGGTGTTAAATAAATAACGTTTAATAAACAGCGAATTTTTTTTCTCCATGTTAGTTATTGGGCGTAATTTGAAGGAAGACGTCTAAAACATTGTTGAAGTCAGTTATATGCTCATCATGGCGAAAATGTTGCCAACTTTGAAACGTGATTCTCCCGTCAAATCGCCCTCGTAAGCAACTTTCGTGTCGTACCTTGTATCACATTGTTACCTATGTTATTAATTCCAAAACATAAAAATATGTTTATTGAAGAAAAACAGAAAGATTTGCTTCCAAAAAGGGGTGCGAAGTTCACGCACTGTCTATTGTCGTAATTTTTTGCGTCATTCTATATTTTATCAGTATTTATTTAATTTGCTTTCGATAATGCTACCGATAAACAAAAATTACGAAATGTCTGGAGATAATATAAAAGTTATTAATTATGTAAATGCAGTAACTATCCCTCAGTATATACCTACCTTGTTATATACATAATATTACAAATTATCAGAACACCAAACAGTAAAAATTGAAAGGTTCTCTATAGATAATCTTTTAGATAATTTAAAAAATAGTATATCACTAAATCGTTTTATACCCCCTTAAACAACTTAAAACACACTTCAAACGTATTCCCTTTCGTTAGTTTCAAGTGTTCTATTTCGGACAAGTACACCAGATGTTCTAAATTTGGTTGTGCCGCCCTAGAAATCTGTTTAGAGATGTACATTATTGGACTGCTATTTTCTTCTGTGTTCTTTTATACAATGAACAGTTTTTTATTTATTTTTTATCTATTTTCTGACTACTATGATAAGAGATTTTTTACTTTGAACTATTTCATATTGTACATATATTGTTTTTTACTTGTGAGGGGAGTCATCTAATTTATAAAATTATATCACTGACAGCTATTAGCTACATTTTAAATTATAAATAGGAAAATATAATTTCAAATACTAATTACTGTTCAGTAATAATTAATATTGAAATACATTTAGAAATAGCTTAAAACATATTACATATCCCATTCATATCGTAATATACAGCTAATTACATAATTACCCAGTTGCTATCCAATTAGCATGGACTTAAAACAAATTAATGTGTTTTAATATGTAGTGTATTTCAAAACTTATAACACACTAAATTTCATACTATTAAATTTCAATTTAGTTTAATTTTGTGCACATGCAATTAACAGTGAATTTTTGGTGAAGTAGCTTGCTATTGAATTTTATTTAATGTATTTTTAACTTTCTCAAATACGTCTGGTAGAACCTTATGCATGCAAATACAATTGTTCAACAACATCAAATAAAATTAAAGTTTCGAAAGATGTACAAGTACAATAAACACATAATTAAGTATCTACTATCTGATGTGTCATAAAAAGAAAATTTCTTTCTTGAACAACCAATGTTCCTTATAAATCATAATAGTGCACCCAGTTTTAGCATCCATCACGATATCAAAATAAATTCAATTATGCTTAGAGACTTTATTTACTACATTAAAAATTGCGTTATTGCTGGGCGTGTCTTCTTTCATTTAATCTCAAATGGCAGGGAGATAATCATAAAGATATTTACTCTGTTATTTGCCTTCACTATAGAAAACAGTACTTGGCTTATAGTCTTATACACATTAATTTCATAAGCTTTGCCTCCACTTTCGCTCTGTCAAATATGGCATAGTGCTCCTTCTTGAAATACTGCACGGAATTTTGTCTTTTCGTTCATTAGGGAAGGCTTGGCAGAAGTTGAAAATAACTTTTTCACATAATTAATAATTCATCTCTTTCTAGCACTATTTACCTCAAACAAACGTTTTTTCATATTTAACAAAACCTACAGTACTGCTAATGTGTAACAATAAATCTCCTACTTTTGCTAGATATATCTTTAAAACTAAACACGCTTCGGCATTTATCTAAGTTTCATTTAGGTAGATAATTTGTCGTAGAAATGAGATTCAATACTCATTAATTCCCATTTGCAATAAATTCAAAATATTAAAAATATATACAGGACTATAGAAGTGAAAAGTCATGTCTGTCCAGGATATCGTACATTGACAAGTTCCAATAAGAGCGAAATGTATCTGTGCTTTCCAGGATAAGCGTGACTTTTCACGAATTTTTAATGTATTTATTATTAAAAAATTATTACAGAAATTTAAAAAATTAAGATTGTGAATAGCTATTTGAAATTAATATTATATTTGTTTTAAGTTGTTCATGGATAAATATCATATCTTTACGCAACACATAATTTTTCTTGATATAACAGAGTAGTTCAACTTTGTATTCTTCAATATACTATATTGATCCCTTATGTATTTTATATAAAATGGAGATGCTCTTTAATTCCTCATAAAAGACGATGATACATACATAATAATATATGATCAAAAAGTTTTTGGATCGCGATAGCCATGAAGTGTAAAAACCATCTATAGAATTATTTACTTCTGTACTTTGAAGTACACATAACTCGCAAATAAAATAGATTTTAGGTTATGGTAATTAGTTGCATTTTATGTATATTTTATAACCAGCTGACTTGAAAGTTGTCAAGTAAATGTCAAAACTAATTGAAATAAATATCCTCATAGATATCTCGTAAATTCCACGGAAATAGCTATCCAAAGACTTTTTGATCATACGATACATGTATCAATTTTTGAGGGAAGTTACTCACTCTATGGAGTTTTAAATAATCGTTATCGAATTAACAAAACTCTAATTGAGTTTTCAGTATGCAGTAAAAGTTTTAATATGTTAACATGTTACAGTCACTTTGGTAATGTTACATTTGAAAATTAAAAATATTCAAATAGCATACTTTTTCTAATACCTATATCCTTTTTAGTAGTAAAATAATCTTATTTGTAATGTTTGAAGTTACAATTTTTTATTACAAATAATGAAATTTTTGAAGATAATTTAAAACATAGTGTATATTGACTATATTGTACAAGGACGATTCGTAAAATAAGTTCCGTTTAGTTATTAAGAAGAAACACCAATACATGAAGAGGTTTTTATTATATACAACTTAAAACTACTACTTTCAGCTATTTTTCTACATAGTTGCCGTTAAGATTGAGACATTTGTCATAGCGATGAACCAATTTTTTAATACCCTTTTCATAGAACTCTGCCGCCTGTGAATTAAGCCATGCTGTAACACTGTCCTGTAGCTCTTCATCATTCAAACCATTGGCTCCCAAGCCTTTCTTGTTCCAAAAGACAGTGACCATGACTTTTCTCGCAGAAAAACGCGCAGAAAAAGGTACTTTAAAGGTTTACTCTTAGGCGAGGTAGCGCGACCCCACTGCATTGACTGTCTTTTCATCTCAACGTCTCAACATAGGCGACCCAAGAATCAGCACATTTAATGATATGATACGATCTCATTCTCTTATGTTTTATGGTCCTTGGTAAGAAGTTTGGCACCCATCGCGAACAAAATTTATGGTAACCTTAATGTTCAGTAACAACTTCGTACAAAACTACGTGAAATTTGAGGGAAAAAGGTACTCAGTTCTGTGATTGTGAATCGCCGATTTTCACGATTTTTTTCTTCGGCATTGCCCACAAGTTGTTCGTCACGACAGTTGGTCTTTTACTCCGTTCTCCATCTTGGACGTTAGGTTGTGCCTCGCGAAAGATACGGCACCATCTTCTAACTTTACTGTGATTCATGACATTTTCACCATAAACAGAACAAAGGTCACGATTAATCTCAGCAGCCTTCATGTTCTTTGCACACAGAAATCGGATAACAGCACGCAATTTACAGTCTGCGGGATTTTAAATTGCAGCAGCCATTTTAAACGACCTAAATAGCACGAAAGAATGTCCGAACGAATCTCTCACTAGCACTGCCAGACTCACACTGAACCAAACTACACTGCAGCGCTACGATCGCGCCGATATATCCACTCTGCTCACTAGGCGGAAACGGAACTTACTTTACGAATCGCCTTCGTATATGTTCTAATAAACTCTAACTTAGTCTGCTATGTACATTATTCGTCATTAGCAAATACTAGTTTAACTTACCGACTAAATCCAACGAAATTCAAACAGAAGATTATCCGGGTCAATGTGGGCCTTACTAATTTTATTCTTTAATATTTATTTTAGTTGTAGAATTATTAAATGCTATTTGCTTATTTTTTTTACCGTAAGGGAAATTACGTAATTCAACACATAGATGTAACAAATCTTTTTTTCGCGTGTTAATATGCCGTTGACCCCACCTACATAATGTATAACACTTTGAGCTCAATATTTTATAATTTCGTCTACACACCTATGTAATAATTGGTTTTAGCTACGTGAAAATACTTTATTTTGAAAATTAAATTTTAATATACGAGCTACGTTCATGTGATTGTTTATAAACTATTATTTATACCATTATATGAGTATTAGAATCGTCAGGAAGGAATTAAAAATGGGATTTTGAAGTAAATTCATTAGGATTTGAAAAAGAGTTTTGCGGACTCCAAATTTTATATTCTTATATATCTCCCATGAAGAGAAAGTTAATGGAAACTAAGAGAGTAGGTAGAAATATCTTCCCTTTAATACTTTTAGTCAGTTTTAGTTCAGTTATTCATTATATGTGACGCAGGTAACAGTTTTTATTGAAATGAGTACAACGTATGTAAAACGTTTTGAAGCAGTGCTTTTATATGAGCACGTTATTTGCATTTAAAAAATAGTCATTAAGAAATTAAGAAATTTCATCGTTGATTCCAACTATTTAGTGTTTAAAAATGAATACTTTTCTGGACCTGAATAATTTATAGAAAATCAGCTAGCTTGAAGTAATAAATAAGTTTACGATCATTATTAGTAATATAATTAAATTTAAAGATCAGATACCCCAGTAGAAGTAACTCCGAAGTGAAGGATTATAATTAGAATTGCAAATGCACCAGGTTGTCATTATTCATTTTTTTAAAATCGGCTACTATTGAGGAAAATTCTTTCTCGAGAATATTTAATTTAATTATTGTTCCTGTTTCTCCACTGTTATTTTTATTAAATATTTTCCAACGTAGATTCTTGTAAATCCACTGTACAGATTCTCCCAATCTTCATGTCATGTATTCTTGGGAATTTACCTCATATTTTTTTTGTTAGCTAATTAAATATAATATGGACGACCAAAATTTCACAAATTTAATCCATATACTGCTTGAGATGTGTAAATATTATGTTTCCAAATATCTTCAAGGTATCCCTTAAGCAGTTCTTTTTCTATGAAAATGAAATATTATTTGTTGATTGGTGTAGCTGTATCAAAGTAGTGATAACTGGATTAATACGCAAATAATTTGCAGTAACAGAAATATAACATAATATTATGAGTAGAAATTAAACTTGACTACGATCATCGGTAAGTACGATTAAAAGAATGTCCTCAAATGACAGTTTTGCAAAATTGCTCCAGTGCTATTTTTTATACACAGTAAAATACAGAGATGAGCGATCCCGTGATTTTTAGAGAAGACAGTGATCG
This sequence comes from Melolontha melolontha, assembly GCA_935421215.2. NCBI lineage: Eukaryota > Metazoa > Arthropoda > Insecta > Coleoptera > Scarabaeidae > Melolontha > Melolontha melolontha. The sequence goes on from OW285235.1 coordinate 73,768,718, forward strand.
GTGGACTGTTCTTTCTCAATTACAATCACCGCTTGCCTCTTACAACGGATTGACTCTATTGAAATATTTCGGCGCCAGCCACCTTCTCGAGAAACAGTGAGTGAACTGACATCTTCCGGGGCAAATCAGTAATTTGCTCGCGTTTCACTCTTTCACTGCATCAACATACACTTAAGTTAATTATTAAATAAAAAATAACAAATAAAACAAAACATTTCAAGCAATAATGTTTCTATTAACGACAATATATGTTACAAAATATTTAAGTAATGTAGAAAATTACAATAACTAAAACAGCAAAACAGAAAGAGATTATTAAAAGATCGTTATACTAAAACTAAATATTGAATTACATTTTAAAATATTGGCATAATTTAAAATTTCAATGAAATAAAAATGAAAAGCAATATTCCTTAATTTCCACTTTATTGAGGTAAAATCCCATTACAATTATCTCGACACACAGTATCTTCCTTGAATGGAGTTGTGTTGCAAACTAAACCTAAAGGATGTTGACAAATGTAAACTTTAATGAATTATAATAAGGAAAAAAATAATTATAAGTACTCATATGTTTTAGTCCCTTTGTGTAATAAAGTTTACATCTTGAATAGAAAGTGCCTATTATTGAGCCATCCTTCTGAGTATAATTATTTTTTTCATTATTATAATTCAATTAAATTTAAATTTGTCGACACCCTTTAGGTTTAGTTTGCAATACAACTCCATCCTAGGAAGACACTGTGTGTCGAAACAATTGTAATGGGATTTTACTTCAATAATGTGCAAATTAAGTAATATTGCTTTTTCATTTTTATTTAATTATGAATTATTAATTAATTATGAATTTACATCAAGTAAAGGCTACTTCGATTCAAAATATAATTTTAATTTCAAGCGAGTATCATTTTTGCTTTTTTGTCATTCAGGCGACTTCTTGCGCTAGTTAACTGCCCTGCTTTGGAAAACAATCGTTTACATGGGGCACTAAGGGTAAGGGTACATAATTCTTTACAACTAAACCCAAATTAGTAAACAGGGTGGCAAATTTTCCACCATAAAAAGGAATCACCATGGTAATCCCTTTTTATAGTAAATTTCCTCTTCTAAGTATATTTCTGGCTCTATAATGGCTCGAAAAGAAGCTGTTTCTTTTGGGGCAAATACTGACATGCTTTTATGAAATGCAGATATTTAGTTCGTTGGGATTTATGTTTGAAGCAACTCGCTCAATTTGCTCTTACATTTGATGTATTTTTTTGTAACTTTGTCAATGATATTTTTTTTTGCGTAATCTGCAGCAAATGCATTTGAAAACGTAAAATTTTTAAGCCTAGGATCCAAAAGAAGTTACAGCTAATGTAACGCTTACTTTTCACTAGTCGTGACATAATAGATATCTACCAGAAAAACTTAGTAACATTCTTATATTAGCGTTACCGTAAGAAACATAACGGCCACCATTCCTTTTTATTTTACATCACCCTTCCTAGTTCCTAGTCATGAAATTTTAGTAACGATGAAAAAATCATAGTAGCGTTCCACGTTGAGAATGAAGTTATCTTATGGAAAATAGGACATAGTTGCCAGATTTATGTTTCTAAAGAATTCTGGTTTATAGCGTTTACGTGCACGATATAAGAGTAAAGAGAATCATGTCATTTTTGACATATATATGTAATAAGTAGGGACCGGACACGGGAGGCCGATGACTCATCGCTCACGGGCGTACTATTGAAAATTTGTATTTTTCCAGAGGTTTTAATTTTATTTATATCATTGGAAAACAAACGGGTAGTTATCTATAAAATACGAAATACATTTTTATTTGTTCATTTTGTAGTTCAAGTTGAGTAAAGAAGTATTAATAGTAACTATCAATACTTTCTTAAGGTCCTCTTCTTTAAAATTTGTTCTCTTCGAATGAAATACATCCCTGTAGATAGAAAACGTCCTTTCTACATCGCAACTGGTTATAGGTGCATACTGGAAATATTCTTTTATTTCAACCTATTTAGCAGTTAGATTTTGAGGCATTATCCCCATACACAATTGCCGCAATGTTATTAAATCTGGATTTTTATTAAAAACTGCGTCTAACTTTTGCCGAAGGCCACATCTGAAGTCACATGGAATATTTTTCAAATTATTACTATTAATAATTTGAAATGTATGTGGCTATCCACATCTAATGATGTTAATCCATCATTTAATTTGAGACATTGATTTTCAAAACAAGTGAATAGTTTTGGCAAATTTAATTTAATTAAAAAGTACAACTGATTTTTTAAATTTGGAATTTATATTAGTTCCTTGCACTCAGAAATACTTCGAGCATCGTCATTTAAACATGTAACGAAATTTTGTAAATAAACTATCGAAATTCTTTGCATAAAAACTAGTAGCTTAGAACCATGTTCCTCATCAAGTTATTACTAGAGAAGGAGGCAGTGACAAAGATGGAAGTTTTTCCCTGTAAAGAGTTACTCTCAATAGCTCTTTACAGGGAGAAATTTCCGTCTTTGTCATTGCCTCCCTCTCCAGTAATAACTAGATGGGGAACATGGTTGGAAGCTGCTAGTTTTTATGCAGAGAATTTCGATTGTTTACAAAATTTCGTTACATGTTTAAATGACGATGCTCGAAGTATTTTTGATTGCAATGAACTAATACAAATTCCGAATTTAAAGAATCAGTTGTACTTTCTTCAGGAACACTTTGAAAACTTGCCAAAACTAATCACTTATTGTCAAAATCAAAACTCAAATTAAATGATAGATTAACCACATTGGATGTGGCTATTAATAATTTGAAAAATATTGCGAGTGACTTCGGCAAAAGTTAGACACAGTTTTTGATAGAAATCCAGATTTAATAACGTTGCGGCAATTGTGTATGAGGACAATGTCGCAAAATCTAACTGCTAAACACGCTGAAATAAAAGAATATTTCCAGTATGCATCTACAACCAGTTGCGAGGTAGAAAGGACGTTTTCTATCTGCAAGGATGTATTTCATCCAGATAGAACAAATTTTGCAGAAGAGAACTTTGAGAAAGTATTGCTAGTTAATATTAATACTCCTTTACTCAACTTGAACTAGAAAATGAACAAATAAAGTAGTTCGTATTTTATAGATCACCACTCGTTCGTTTTCCAAATAACAGTTAAAACAATGAAAAAAAGGAACTAACTCACCGTACTTTATTTATCTTACGAAATATAAAGTAATAAATAAAATAAATTATTAAAACTCCTCACCCTTCTATCTACGCCCATAAAGAAAGAAATTTAACTAGAATAATGAAGTAATTGCGTCACAATTCAGCGACAAAAAAACAGATGTGCGCTTAACCGAATGAATAGTGCTATTCAATAACTGTGAGTTGTACTTAGCCTGATCCTGACCTGATGGTTCCGATCTCTTATAATCTTTCATCAACGAAACCATTTTCGTTACCAGCATGTATTAACGCATAGCGACGACCACTTGGAGAAGTAATGGCTGTTGTTAACCCTTCCACAAATGTTTGTCGGCTTGATTGAATAGTAATATCACTCCGTACTTTGGTTACAAATAGACCTGTATTTACTCACTTTGCATAAGTGTATATTATACTTCTTCATTCTCGAAGTTTCTTTATTTTGTGCAAATAGCTGTATCGCCATCGTATTATGTCATCCCGTTCATTTAATATATTCTTTTTTGCAATTCTTTCATAACTAAATCCAATATCAAGTAATAATCTGTACAAAGTTGTTCTTTTAAAATTCGGAAGATCATTGTCTGTATTTATAGCTGCTAACAAAACGTTTAATGTAGGAAGTTTGTTAGAAAGGAAGAAATTGTAAACTTTACGTCTTACAAGAGACTGTACATTTTCATTATATGTATTTTTACGATAATTTTTCTGATTTCCAAGTTTTCTGGTTTCTTTCGTCGAGGGGTTTTACAAGGGGTTGTTTCTCACGACGTATTGCATAAACCATAGTTTTACTACAACTTATTTCTTCCACTGCTGCAGACACCCATTTTTCCGTAAAAGTAATTAAAGGCATTAGGAATCATTTGCCTTTCTTTTCGATGATAACCAAAATAACACACAGCATACTATAAAATAGTTCTGAAAACAACTGTTTTATTTAATTAATTCTTGATAAAATAACAAATTAATACACACAAAAAACAGCTGACACTTTTTTCAGATGACAATTGGATGACTATTGATAAGGTTAACCGCTTAACTAAAAACTACTAAAGCTACTGCCAACATAAATTCGTACGCTGAAATGGCAATTCAGCGAAAAATAGAGAGATAGAGACTTATTACAATTATTAACGATGAAGTGAGATACATAGCCCCATAAGCCCCTGTAGTTTATTCCCAACCTCAACGCTCTATAGTGAAATATTAATATCATCGGTTCCAAATGAAGTTTTATTTAAATTTTAGACTTGTCTATCAAGTACTGACATCTACTGTTACAACATATAAGATTAATGATTGAGGTTTTTGGACAATTATTACCGTAATATACGAGGGGTCATTTTTATATTCTCGGACTAGACATTTTTCAGTTTGAATATAATGTTTCATTATAGTGTTTTATTATCATGGTAACGACTTTGCAATTTACAAAACAATTGCAGCAGTATTAGTTCTTACTGTTCTTACAACACAAACTGACAGATATTTAGTTCTAATATCTGTCAGTTTGTGTTGTCGCGTATCAAAATGCACAAATTTGAATATCGAGCAGTTATAAAATTCTTGACAAAACAAGGATAATCTCCAAAAATTATTCGTTAAGAAATGTTGGCTGTATATGGGGATGATTGTCATTCAAAGTCGACTATTTGCGAATGGTCAAAATTGTTTACACATGGCCGAGAATCACTAGATGATGATCCCCGTCCAAGTCGGCCTGTTGACGTGATCATCTCCGATGTTATTGAAAAAAGCAAGTGTTTGGTACTGGAGGATGCAAGATTAAAGAAGCGACAATTAGCTGCGTCATTAGGAGTTTCAGAAAGCACGTTTTTCAGAATTCTACACGAATACCTGGGAATGACAATAGTTAGTGCAGATGGATTCCGGGAATGCTTCCGCCATTCCAAATGCATGTGCGGATGGAGATGTGTGAACAATTTTGTGGAGACGAACCAGGTTTAATTATCAATCGACTTGTCACCGCAGATGAGACCTGGGTCCATCATTTTGACCCTGAGTCAAGACAAGAATCAATGCAGTGGAATATTAAGCCCCCCCCCCCCCCCCCCCCCCCCCCCAAGAAGTTTAAAGTAACCCCTTCCACAGGAAAAATAATGGCAACGATTTTTTGGGATTGTCAGGGAATACTAATGATTGATTATCTACGCAAGGGTAGTACGGTAACAGGAGAGTATTGCGCAAGATTAATACATCGCCTAAGAGATTCTATTAAAGCAAAAAGTCACGGAAAACTGACGCAAGGTGTCCTGTTGCTTCACGATAATGCGCCAGTCCACAAATCAAGATTTGCAAAAGCTGCTGTTGCCGAATGTGGCTTCGCAGAAATAAGAGCATTCACCTTATAGTCCAGATCTCGCTCCGTGCGACAATTTTTTGTTTCTTAATCTCAAAAGACCTCTAAGGCGAACAAAATTTATGGTCGATGACGAACTTATAGCGGCCGTTGAAATGTATTTTGCAAACAAACCAAAGGAATTTTTTTATAATGGATTAGAGATGTTATTAAAACGATGTAATACTTGTATTCAAAAGCAAGGGGGGCTATATTGAAAAGTAAATTTTTATTGTTTTTCGAAACTTGTTTTTTCATGCCTAGTCCGGAAGTATAAAAACGACCCCTCGTATCTGTGCAGATTTAATTTGACGCTTTAAAACCAAATGTGTAATCTTTTAGTAATCATATTTTCATGACCAAGAAACACTTTAAGTTAAGAATTTTCGCACATTTCTGTGTTCCTTTATACTTTATAGTAAATTTAAAAGTATGTAACTAGCAAATTTAGTTACTTTTTGTGTCTGTATTATAAGTGGTAATGATTTAATTTTGAACTGATTGAAAGTCGAAGTTTTGAGGTACAGACTTACTATACAAAAATGTTTTAAGTATATCAATACGTTATGCACGTATAACGCATTTGTTACAAATGAAACAGACATGCAATATACATATCTGTAACTGTACACATGAACAATACACCTCGTATTTTCAGCATTTACTTCTGCTTAAGACACGTGTTTCTGCCATCTATAGGCGTCGTCAGTCAAACATTTACGCTGAAATCGCCTACAAGACATAGCAAATTTCGTCCTATAAGGTGGCACTATTTAATAAGTGACATCTGACGGACGAAAGAGACTATGCCGAAAAAGGCGACCTTTCGCTTGACCAGCTAAGCTGGTACATACGAGGTGTATTGTCCATGTGTACAGTTACAGATATGTATATTGCATGTCTGTTTCATTTGTTACAGACTTACTGCAGAATAAAGAGAAAGATGCTGAAGTATAAATGATAGGAGTTTTTTGAAACTTCTTAGCGAGTTGAAGCAATTAAATATTCATCAAAGTTTAAGTATTTCTTTCGACACCTTCAGTATAATTCGTGCCAAATGATAATATTTATAAATACAGAATGATTAATAAAAGTAATAATGTATTAGTTGGAAAGGTTCCATTTTTTTTATTTAAATCCCTAAAAAAGAAAAGGAAATACATTTATAATCGTTAACAGAAATGCTTTTGTTTATGAAATTATGACACATGTGAGTTACGAAATGTTAATATAATCATTATAATCATCGTCTGTAATTATAAACAGGAAGATTATGATCAGATAAAATTAGTACTTTCTAAAGGATTTACGTATTGTCATAAATACTTAATGGGCATTAAGTGAAAGCGTAAACGTAGTAAATTTTAAAATATTAGACACTTTAGAATTCACATACACTCTGATGTTTTTTAAGACAATTACATACATTTAATTGATGTGCGTTTTAAAAGTGTACATATTTAATTTACGTACATTAAAAAAGGCATTTCGCTACAATTTTCAGCACTTGTAGTAAAAGACACACGATGGTAACACGTGGCAATGATATTTGTGTTTAAAATTGCGTCCATTAAACATGACATATTAACATTGATAGGGAAGTTCACTTCTAGTGAACTGAGTATCAAACGCATTTCAACTCTTGGCGAAGAGTTATGAACTTTGAACGAGTTAATCATTTTCCGGATCTTCCTTGTTCGGTAGTGCAGTTTAGTTTCATATTTGAATCTTTACATTTACGTACGAATTAGTTTACATCGATCATAATTATACGTAAAAATACTTTGTTCTGATTTTGGTAAAGTGAAATGATTTAGAGGAAGAATGCAAATTTTAAACTTATTCTTGTAAGTATGAAATTCTAAGCTTTTACTGCCTGATTTCCATTTCTTTGAATTCATTACACTCTCATTTGGAATTTTAGTTTTGCGTACGCTGTAAGGCATAAAACTAAAATTTATTTATTTTGTATTCTAAAAATATGTGTAGAATATTTATATTAAGGGAAATAGGTTAGCGCCTTAACTTCAAATAAATTAATCGAATTTTAAATTCCAAGTAAATCAAAATAAGGAATAAATCCTCTAGTTTCAAATCAGTATACAGCTATCATTATTAGCATACAATCATCTAACCCTTTTGCATTATATGTAGTTAATATTGTTTTTAAAGAATTTCATTTTCTTAATACTATGCCTTCTATATTATGCGTGTACTTTGAAGTGAAAGAAATTAACTATCAGAGATTGCACATATTTTATGGGTATAGGTAAATTACACGCCAAATCACCAGGTCAATGTAATAATAGGTATTTTGCACTCCGGTTTCTTCATTCCCTGTTTAATCTGACCGGTAAATTGCATTCTAAACATAAATTAAATAAAAATAAGGAATTTTCTATTATATTTTATTTCTGTACATATACACAGTTATAATTAGAGAACGGACACGCTTACCACTCAGTGCAGTACTGGCGAAAGGCTGTATTTCTAAAATACTTAATTTTATTTATATAATTGGAAAACGAACGGGTGGTATTCTATAAAATTACGAAATACATATGTATTTGTTGAAAAGTTGTATTTTTAAAGTTTTTAATTTTATTTCTATAATTGGAACATTTTTATTTGTTCATTTTGTCGTTCATGTTGAGTAAAGGAGTATTAATATTGACTAGCAATAGTTTCTCAAGGTTTTCTTCTGTCAATTTTGTTCTCTTTGAATTAAGTACATCCTTATAAATAGAAAACGTCCTTTCTACATCGCAACTGGTTATAGGTGCACACTGGAAATATTCTTTTATTTCTTCATATTTAGCCGTTAGATTTTGTGGAATTGTCTCCATACATAATTGCTGCAATGTAATTAAATCTGGATTTCTATTAAGAATTGCTTCAAACTTTTGCCGAAGGCCACATCCGAAGTCACTTGGAATACTTTTCAAATTATTAACAGTCACATCTAATGTGGTTAATCCGTCATTTAATTTGAGATTTCGATTTTCAAAATTAGTGATTAGTTTTGGCAATTTTCCAAAGTGTTCGTGAAGAAAGTACAACTGATTTATTAAATTTGGGATTTGTGTGAGCTCCTTGCACTCACCAATACTTCTAGCATCCTCCTTTAGCAGTGTTACGAAATGTTTTAAACTATCGAAATTCTCAGCATAATAACTAGTAGCTTCCAGCCATGTTCCCCATCTAGTTATTACTGGAGTGGGAGGCAGTGACAGAGATGGAAATTTTTCCCTGAAAAGAGCTACTCTCAATGGTGTTTTTCTGAAAACTTTTTTAAAAGCTGATACAATTCTATCAACTTCCGGAAAAGTGTCTCTGATATATTCACAGATTCTGTGGAGAGCATGTGCTACACATGTAATATGCAGCATATTAGGATATGTTTTCTTCAATAGTCTGCCTGTTTTTAACATATACGCAGCACTATCACTGACAAATAAAAGTATTTTTTCTTTGTACGTGGCGTCCGAATGAAGCATTTTTTGCATATTCTCCTTAATGGTTTCAGCAACTGTTTCCGCATCAACTCTATTTATAACACTTGTTGCTACTACATATGAGTTATAGGGAATAGTTGGATGTAGTACACCAGCTAATATATCCACCACTAATATATCCACCGTTTCGTCGGCGCTTATCCATATGTATTGATTTAAAAGATGGCTTCTAATGCGTTCTACTGTTCTCGTATAGCACCTAGAAACATAATATTTGCGTAAAGTTGATTCATCAGGAACATTTCGACCAGTATATTTTTGAAGAAATATTTTTAAAGTGGGGGTTGCTAAGTTTATTTAATGGAATATTAGCCGCCATAAAAGTTTTACAGAGTTCAGATGTGTTTGCGATCCTAAGTGACAAATTTTTGACGATATTTTACGCATTTTGTAATAAATTTCGGAATCACTTACAATGGGCATACAATCAGTATGACCGTTAATCCAACTCGCCATTGTTTTACAATGCCGTTCTCGACATTCTTCCATATCATGTCTGAAAAAGTAACTTAAACAATGCTCTAGATCTAAATAAATGAAAACTAAAAATGTGTGCGTAAGTTATTGAAACTGAACGAAATTCAATGCACACTCTTACGTCGAAATAATTGGTAGAAATAGATTCAATCAAACGATATTAAACAGGATCTATCACAAAAATTACGATGTAATTAACAGTTAAAACTATGAAAACAAGAAACTTACTCACAGCACTTTATTTATCTTACGAAATATAAACTAATAAATAAAATACATAAAAACCCCGCTTCTATCTACGCTCATGAAAACACTTTAATAAGCACTATATTCTCGGAATACAATAGCTGCCTTGTCCATTGTTATCGCGGCGAGACCAGGTGTCCGAGTAAGTCAAACAAATACTTCATTGAATTACGCCGGGATGTACTGAGCGGCGCTATACACAATTCCAATTGCCGATTGCGTTTTATGGAAATTGCGTCCGTTCTCTAGTTATAATAACATAAAAATACATTTATGAAAATATCCTTTATTACAAAATACGTACAATAGATATGTGAAATACGTACATATAGTCACTAAATATTACATAAAAAAAAACAAATATAAGAAAATCATTGGGATCATTGCAAAATACATACAATAGATATGGGAAATACATACATGATCACGTAGTTATCCGTTGGGAGCACTATCGTAAGATATAACATTTAAAAAGGTATGTCTTATTAAACTTGACGGTGCTTAACTTTGTTGTTATCTATTTTAGCGGTTATTTGCAAACTGTATTTTTCTCTATGTGTTATAATTTGAAACTCTTGGAGTTTTTCCAGAAAAATATATATTGTCGGATATGAGGAGTAAAAGGAATTGTTAAAACTTCCATGAAATGATGCAAATGCATTAGTAGTTCGTGTTAAAGTTGTGTTGTTTTCCGCCCATATGTTTGGTGGGAAGTCGGCGTCATCAGAAATATAGTTTTTCTAATAAATAATACGCGTACGTATGAACTTTAGCGTTGTTGGGAATTTCTGCAAACAAATCCATGACAAAAACATCACCAATCTCTTCTGGAGATTAATATGTCAAAGCGAATGTTGTTTTGAGCCAATTTTGAATATCGATCATTTCTTTATTGTTATAATGACTACTTAATCCCAATTGCTGTATTTTCCTGTACCATGCTTGACCCAGATGAAATCTGCAGCCAATTATTTCAGCATTCAGCCAAATTCGGCCAAATCATAGCAACATGAATCACTATTTCAAAGTCAGATACAACTTTCTGGGGTTCGAGAGTCACTTTAAATTTGTCAAAACATAGTTCTTTGATAGCACACAGTGCCATGATATATGTAGATTTTCGTTTATTCGGCAATAAGCAAAAAATTAACGGTATGTAATGACCGTTTTCGAAGTCATGTATGGTAAACATTTCAAATTCAAACTAAGAGTAAACAAATATACGTACAATATAACAGAACGATGTGTCAACACTGGACATTTGCACCAACATAAATATGCATTTGCAATGATGTTGATATATAAATACTATAGTTCGTTTATTGTTTTTGTGTTGGTGAATCCGAAAATACTGTTGATGACGTACACGTCTTCGAATCGTGAACGCCGTATAGATATAGTTTGTTTGGTAACATTTGGAAAACTGTGAATATAGTTATTGTGTTAAAATTAAGCAGTGACTTGTTTGTGTATCGATGGAATTGAAAACTGGTATTAAATTTTGTTTTAAATTAAGCAAAACGTTATTAAATTTGCAGGAAAGGTTGTGAATTTTGTTTAACTTCAATGAATTATGAAAATGTCGGAAAGAAAATATTACTGTTTCGAGACAAAAAAAATTATTCACTAAGAAATTGTTCCAAATAGTCGATTACCGCTGGATATTATCTGGGTGTTATGACTGCTGTGCTTTCAGATATATCTCCTGTTCAGTTTAACTATCGCAAACATGGAAAGTGGTGCGTTTTGCGCGATAATATAGGTACCAGCTAATTGCTGGTCTTGTCACTAATTTTTTGACCAAAGGTTGCATTTTATTATGCTAGTTCCATTGAATCATTCACTATACTCGCTTGATTTGGCGATAAATACAAATGCGATACGATGGCATTGAGCATTCCTTTCAGTGACATTAAATCCAAGAAACACTAGTCGAAGCTGCAAATTATTGTTTTTTTTATATATTTTGAAAAAGTTTGGGAGCTTTTGCAGTGAAGGATGAATCGCATATTTGACACAAAAAAATTTCTCACTATCACGAGGAAATGAAACAAATTAATATGAAGAGACGTACAATGATATGCAATAAAATAGGCGTACAGCTGATGATGCATATAAACTGATTTTTTAATATAGCCCTTATAACTTATCAAGTAAAAATTAGCAAGGGCGAAAAAAAAATATGTGTGCGCAAGAAATAGGTGCATAATGTAAAGAATTATTTAAATGAACTTGTACCGCTAAAGTAATTAATAGTAAATAAAACTTAGAAGATAATATGTTGCTGTAGAAATGGATCACCGTAAGAATCGTACGCAGTAACAACAAAAAGTTATCAATAAGTAAACAGGAGACTAAAACGTATAAATTTATTGCTGTATCTTTTCGGGTATCACAAAATATGACTAACACAATAAAATAGCGGTCAAAAGCAAGAAGATGTATTGACGTCACGAAAAACATTGGCAGTTGTAGATACAGCAATCAAGAGATTAGTGACCAGCTATACATTTGCGTCTTTCACACGTTTTAAAAAAGAACTGCTATTGAACATTCATAGTTCTATAATTAAAAGACTGCTGTAGCAGTTTACAAATCTGAGAAAAGTGTCATTATTCGTTCATCGTAACGTGCAACATCCTCTCTTGTAAAAGAACCTATTACTAGGCGAGCAGAAAGATGGCGCAAGAAACTAAAATAAATTTGTTTGAGATGGATGACAAAATGACGAATATCTTCGACAGCCGTGAGCCAAATAATTTACTCCAAAATATACCATTATAATGGTGATGAATACATTAAGGTGTGGGGATATTTTTCCCGGTTTGCTGGAATGGGTCCACTACTTTGGATAAAAGGTGTAATGATACAAGGCTGGTAATACAAAATATCTAGAATGGTATTTCGTTCGAAACTTATCTCAAGTTAGTCCAGTCATTGCCTGGGCAATATGCAGTAATTATTCAGAATTGAGGTAACACCACTAAATATCTATTATCTATAATCATACGTACCAGAAATTATTTTTATTTATTTAATATTATGATAATGAACAAACATGATCACCTATTATTTTGCACAACTTGTTTGTTTATTTTCGGATCTAATTTCTTATATGTATATTCGTTGTACAAATAAAGCATGCTATGTCTATAATATGTATGATTGTTACTACTCTAGATTAATATTTGCTGTACATATCGACTGCAAATTTCTTTGTTTATTTTATGTTTTATAACCAAGCATCCAATAATTGAGGATCTGAGTATTATGAATTTTAGTCTAAAATGAGTCAAAATAAATCATAAAATATAGGGTGTGCATCGATAAGTTACATGCCGATTTGTTAGAGATTGTTCGAACTCTTGAGAATATTAAAAATTAAATATATGGCAGTTACAAAACTCGCATCTTCATGGGCAACCTTTGTGCAACTTCAAAGTCACCATTTAAGGTTGATCTCTTTATATAATTACCTAATTTTTTTGGCTGTTATAATTATGCCAATGGCCACTCAAATCATTTAATCCCACAGCAAAAAATTTTTTATAGTTTCTTTGTAATTAATTTTTTTATATCAACAAGCAGCTTCAGGGTTTATTTAAAACGTAATGGAAGAAATCTGATAGGTAGAAAATATACATTTACAGGTCTTTATGAATAATGAATGGCTACTGAGGTTAAAGACTATGAGATGATATAACAGCCAGCAGTATTTTCGAAATGAGCGAATCAATAACATACATATATGTATGTTGATTTACAGAACAAGTAATAATAATTACATTTTACATATTACACGGCTTCCTCACCTGTACCTCATAGAATATAGAAAAATGTAGAGGATCTATAGTGCAACCAAATAGATTTAAGCCCCGGAAAATATGTCAACCAATTCATCAATCCCTTTACCCTAACCACCCGCGCACCTTTACATTTCATATTTGATAGTCAAGTACAGTTCCGTCTCGTTTGTTTACTCTTAGTTTGTGTTTGCACTTCGTTATTTATAATTTTTATCTTGTTTTCTTCGTTTCTAACCATTTTTCCGTAATATATGTTAAGTAACACGTTTGATCAAAGCTATCACATTCAAGTAAGTGTAGAGGTAAAAATTTTATAACCTTACTTCTTATGTGCGTATGTGTGTGTGTTCAATACATAAATTTCAGTTACTATCATACCGCTATGGTTAGGACTAGTTTCTCGTAGGATGAACTCTTATTTATTCCTTTAAATATAAAAGATTGTGAAGAGGAAAAGCACCAGAATGATATTCGTTTTCGGTTGAACAAGTTATTATCAGAGTTGTTGGTGTGGCAGATAAATCCACAAGTACCACCTTGCACGCATTCGCAAGACATCGTTCATCAGTGAAGAATCTCAAGAATCAAAATCAAGAGCAATCAGTGAAAAATCACACAATCCATACAGAAGTAACGCAACACTAGAAAGAACATAACAACATTTAAGTGTGAACATGTGAAACTAATTAAAAGCAATATATAGAAAGTGAATGATTGACTTACTGATCAGCATAATGAATTTATTATACTTATTATACGATTAAGTGAATCAGATAGCGAAGTAGATTGGATAGACTTTAAAAAAAAAAAATTTTTTTTTTACACAAATTCTGTAAAATTTAGTCGAGCTATTTTATTTTTGACAGCCTCATTTATATAAGTGAAAGAATTTAATAGAACCGAGAAATCTAACGTCACACGCCATTAAATACTGACCATAACATCACGGTAGAAGGGTTAAAATTTATCAGAAATATAAACAAGCCGAGAAAGCTCGATATATACGAAAGCATTCATATCGTTAAAACAAAATTAATACTTTCAACTCGTAGAACGGTTCTATCCCTTTTTTCATTCTTAGATTAAGAGGTAGAAAAAGTCGACGGTGTGAGAATAAACACATGTGTACCATTTCTAAAGTGATATTAGTTGATATAATTTTAATTGTTTGTTTTAAATTCAGTGTACACGTGGACGCTTGTAAAGTGATGCGCGATTCTTTGTGTTAGTTATACTGTGCCGCATGTTCAACACTGATTAGTGGTTTTACCTACTGATAATGACAATTTAGTTGCCGAAATACGTATTTAGGATACGAGTATTAACCGTGGTAAGGTTAAGCAAGTGTTATGCCTACGTACCACATATTTCTTTCAGGTGTAAATCAGAATATCTTCTATTTTTGTTATAAACAAATAATTAATTGTATATTTATAACCGAAACTGTAATGCAAGTACAGGGTGGCCCAAAATGACCGAAGGGGTTTGAGTTCATTATAACTTCTTATTTAAGACATAATTATTAATTTTTTTAAATTTTAAATACAGTATATTAATGGAGAATATTTTTAAAAAAATTATATCTCGCAATTGATCTTTGATTTGAGAAATAAAGGTCAACGATTTTGGCACGTTATTCAATTGTGTACTGTTCCATTTTAATTCCCCAAGTCTTCTTTACAAAATACTGAAAACAAAAAAAGGAAAAAATTATAATAAAAAAGTTATAAGGATTTAAAACCCCTTCGGTCATTTTGGGCCAGCCTGTATGTATACCGCATGTGTCAAATATCATTAGGATCATTAGGGAATACGTATGAGTTACATACGATGTATGTGTATATGGAAAAGCCGATCCAATGCGGGCGAAGACCGCGACGGCCGGCAACGATTGCTTCCAATTGTTTCGCAAATACAAGTTAGCAGTAATCATTTTAACCTTCGACATAGGTACTTGAAATGCGTTCTAAAATAACATTTACGAATTGCAAGGGATTTGCTTTTCTTATTTCTTTCAGTAGATGCAGGAAATTTTTAAGAATAATCCTAATAAAATAAAAAAAAGGATTCTAAAAATTATAATAAATTATACAAGAGATTCAAAAATTCCTCCTTGCACAGCAAGCCATTGTCCTAGGCGGTCGTAAGCTTCATGACAATATTTTTTGGATATCCCCACAAAAAGAAATCATTTGGAGATAGATCAGGAGATCGCGGGGGCCATTTAATGTTTCTTGTTCCAGTAATAAGACGGTCAGGAAAAGTATTTTCTAGAAATTCCTTTACCCTCACTGCATTATGTGCTGGACAGCCATCATGTTGAAACCAAACGATTTCCTGATTTATTCCAATGTTTTGAATGGCGGGAAGTATTTGATTTTTCAGTAATTCGAGATACTTGTCGGCATTTAATATACCATCAATAAAATAGGGGCGTATAGAATGGTCACCTAAAATACCTGCCCAAACGTTTAATTTTTGAGGATACTGAGTGCGATTTGCAAAATTGTTGATTTTCCGAAGCCCAATATCGAAGAACAGAGGGATTGTGCTTTCCGTGTAATGGAAAAGTTGATTCATCGGTGAAGAGAATATTTTTAACGAAATTTTCATCTCGATGTATCTTTTTCATAACGTCTTGACAAAACTCCATTCTCCGGAAATTGTCCTCGGGAAATATTTCTTGAGTTTTCGAATATTTGAAACATTTTAAACCATTACGTTTCCAAATACGTGAAATAGTTGTGTTACTTGTACCCAATTCCTCGGCTCCTAGATCTCGTATTATCAATTTCCACAATACTACAAATTAATACATCCCGGCGTTCTCTTTCCTCAATTTTGTGTGGTGATACCTCTCTTGGTTTGCATTTCGTACAGTTATTGAGACAGAAACAAGTTTCAAATTTATTTATAATATTATAAATTGTTTGTCTGCAAGGTACAAAACGGTCTGCAAAAGTCAGCGCAAACAAATTCATGCACTCCATTGCAGACTTGCCAGCATAAAACCATTTTACTAACTGAAGATTTTCAGTGGGTGTTTAAAGAGCCATTATACATTAATTTTATTGTATGCTTTCAAACTGTAACGGCCGCAGCTAGACTGAATGCAAAAGTCAGTCGTCGCGGTCTTCGCTGGCATTGGACTGGCTTTCTCATGTATGTACTCATACTTTGATTCTCTATGCCTAATGATATTTAACACATACGGTATAATAAAAATAAACAAATTGCAATGTATTCTGCACTATGTATTACTTAATTTTTCAAAAATAGTATTTTAATATATTGATAAATGTAACAGTATATGCATTGCTGTCACAAAATTAAAACATTAGTTTAGAAGAAATTCAAAATTTGCTTCGTAAACATATATACATACTAAAAAGTCTTCTAATATGCCATTCAAGTTTGCTTACTTCAGGTATCAATTCTATTTGGTTATGTTATTTTTCAAAGAGTTGCGGTTTTGTGTATAGATAGAACGTGAAAAATGCATAAATAATACAATGGAATAATTTTATCAAAATATTCATTCTTTTTTATCAATTGAGATATATTTCCTGGCAAGTGTACGTAAATACAGTTTTGTGAACACGTAATCTGTTATGTATTTTTTTGACATGCTGTAATAAATACTAACATAGTTTACAAATTCATAATTCATAAACATCGATAACCCATTTCATAGATATTAAGACACGAAGTCATTAACTTGATAATATTTAATAACAACGATGTTAAATTGTTTGTATTCATCGCTTTGCTATTATCTTTGTGAACATTGAAAACAAAAACAAACTCATTAATGAATTAAAATTTTTTTAAACTGTGTAGTATGTGTCATACTTGTTTTATGATCCATCTTAAATTACCTAAAAATTAATTAAAAAATCAACATCAATCTTAGGGTAAACTACTCTACGATTCCATCCATTTGTTTTTAAGCGTTGCATATACTGACGAACAGAAACTTGGACAAAGCAAGCAACTATTGTGATTTTACTCAATCTAGTAGCTATGGTTAGATTTTTTTTTAAACGTGTTTTATATGAACTTGTGTTTTAATTTCCTGGGTGGTTATATTTTCCGCTTCCAATATTTTCCTCTGTTTCTTCAAATTCAGTTGAAATCCTTTTTTTTCTGTAACTGTTCATTTTCTTAACATCGATATCATTTATTGTTTCATTATTTTCGGACATATAATAAATAAGGACCGGACACGAGAGGCCTATGACTCATAGCCCACAAGTGTACCATGAAAATTTGTATTTTTAAAGAGTTTTTAATTTTATTTATATAATTGGAAAATAAACGGGTGCTGATCTATAAAATACCAAATACGTTTTTATTTGTTTATTTCGTTCAAGTTGAGTAAATTAACCAGCAATACTTTCTCAAGGTTCTCTTCTGTAAAATTTGTTCTCTTTGAATGAAATATATCCTTGTAGATAGAAAACATCCTTTCTACATCGCAACTGGTTATAGGTGCATACTGGAAATATTCTTTATATCCGCGTATTTTGCAGTTAGATGTTGTGGCATTATCCCCATACACAATTTCCGCAATGTTATTAAATCTGGATTTCTATTAAACACTGCGTCTAACTTTTGCCGAAGGCCACATTCGAAGTCACTTGGAATATTTTTCAAATTATTAATAATGTGGTTAATTCATCATTTAATTTGAGATTTTGATTTTCAAAATAAGTGATTAGTTCTGGCAAATTTCCAAAGTGTTCCTGAAGAAAGTACAATTGATTTTTTAAATTTTGGAATTTATATTAGCTTCTTGCACTCAGAAATACTTCAAGCATCGTCATTTAAACATGTAACGAAATTGTGTAAACTATCGAATTTCTCTGCTTAAAAACTACTAGCTTCCAACCATATTCCCTATCTAGTTATTATTGCAGAGGGAGGCAATAACAAAGATGGACGTTTTTCCCTGTGAAGAGCTACTTTAAATGGTGCTTTTCTGAACACTTTTTTAAAAGCGGATACAAGTCTATCAATTTCCGCAAAGGTGTCTCTGATATATTCACAGATACTGTGGAGAGCATGTGCTACACAAGTAACATGCAGCATATTAGGATATATTTCCTTTAATAGTCAGCACTCTGCCTGTTTTTAACATACCGTATGAACGCCGGGGAGTGATTGATCTACCACAATGTAGTAAGACGAAGACGAATAGCGAGTTTATGTGGTTAGGGTTGAGAGAGTATATTCAATCTGTTCTACTGTCTAACTGTACGGGCGTTCCATTTCTTTATCCAACACATTCTACATACGATCTAAGTACGAATCAAATAATCTCTCTCTAACACATTGAATATTCCTATCAGTCGCTCATTGTGTTCAAGCAAGGCGAATATACTTGCAGTTGGCCAGTCATTACTTATATATCCATCGATCGCACGACGTTGTGCACACGGTATATGCAGCACTGTCACTGACAAATAAAAGTATTTTTTCTTTGTACCTGTTGTTCGAATGAAGCATTTGGTGCATATTCTCGTAAATGGTTTTAGCTACTGTTTCCGCATAAACTATATTTATAACTTTTGTCGCTATTACATATGCGTTATAACGGGTGTTCATTTGAAAAGTCAATCTAGTAGCATGTGATTTACTGAGCACATTTTGAAGTATGTCGTAAATTAAAATTTACTACTTAACCTACGAAGTCGTATATTTTGATAGTTTCATACATACAAATAAATAACAAATGTGATTAACATTATCAAATGTCATTTGGATTTACGTATACGGAACAACAAACACATACTAATATATATGCGTCTTATTCTATCAAAATTTCAAAGTAACCTAGATTGACTTTTCAAATGAACACACGTTATGTAGTACACCAACTACAACATTTTGTCACACATATATCAACAGTTTCGTCGGCACTTATCCATTGGTACTGGTTTGAAAGATAACTTCTAATGCGTTATACTGCTTTCGTGTAGCATTTGGAGACATAATATTTGCGTAAGGTGGATTCATCAGGAACATTTCTACCAGGATATTTTTGGCAAAATGTTTTAAAGGTGGAATTGTTAAGTTTATTTAATCGAATATTTGCCGCCATTAAAATTTCACAGAGATCTTCGTTAAAATTGTCATATTCCAACGGGTCTAATTTCTGTGAATGTGTTTGCGATGCTAAGTGACGTTTTACGTGCGATTTCTTGGAATATTTTAACGATATTTTACAGACTTTGCAATAAATTTTGGAATCACTAGTATTAGACATACAATCAGTATGACATATAGGATTGTTTCAGCCTTTACTTGATGAAATTTCATTATAACTATTATCAGGATAAAATAAAACAAATTTTAATGAATTTAACTTTTTACTTTACACCGTAACGATCGTTTCGGTCCAACCTGAGCTTCATCAGACATATAACTAACTTATGTACAAATTTTTACACAAATGTACCGTAACAAACACATGTTTTGTTATGAATAGTTGAAGTAATGGGTACTTTTTATTACTAAAATGTCAATGCCCAAAACTTTCACTACGGTTTATACAATTCTGTTCTTAAGTGATAAAACTGAGGGTCTACATTATGTTACAGGGAGGTAAAGAAGTTCTATGGAAAAATACAATACATGACTGTCTGAATATCAAATAAATAAATTGAGTAAGGGTGAATTATTAGTTTCTAATTGATCATTGAGGATCTTGTCGGTTTTCTTTAATTTATTAATTTCAAGTGACTCTAATAAATTAAGTTTTTTGCCCTTATTTTCTACGTGTAATATTTTAAATTCTTTGTTAAAATTGTGGTTTGTTAAATTAATATGAGACGCATATGAAAAGCCACTTTTATTATTTCAAAATGAAGAAAAATGTTCTTTGAAATTTCGAAATTTAGACATGCAGGCGCAGACACAGAGTCGGTTTTGCTTAAATAATAAGATTGATGCAATATTCGCTCGTAGCCGTGATTTTAATATCCTGAAAGGTTGTTGTAGTAGTGTTTAAAATACGGAAATCGGTAGATATATTAAATTTAAAGATTATTATTTCTATGCGCCACTCACTAGTTCTGATGTTGAAGTTTTTCTATATTTAGAGACATACTATCTAATAAAAGAACGCACTTTACAGAACAAAGTTTAGAATATATTGTAATAATTATAATTAATGAGAATAAAAAATGTTTACTGTGGTGTGACTAAGCATTCACTTTAATTATAGGTGATATAATTAAATTCAAGTTTATACTTTTTCAATATTTTGAATTTTTTCACTGGATAAAGTAAATGCATTTTGTACATATATCTGGAATTAATTTCAATTCAAGTAATTTAAATTCATTTAACTTCAGTGTTTTATTTAGTTTCGTAAAAATAAATTTCCGTATATACATTTCATTGCCTTTATTACGACTCTGGTGAAATATATTTCACAACTCCGTCTGTTTGCCTTAAAGGACGTACAAATAGACAACTTTTATCAAAACCATTGCGCTATAACATTCACATATACATGTTAAGTTGATCGATTGTACATTGTGGGCACTGATGAATCACACCCGATACGGGATAACGCCGTTTGCGCAGTTGCGTAGACAACGTTCCTTATAGCACATTTAGAGAAGTAATAAATCTCCACTATAGGCTTCTTTTTGTTATGTTTCCGTTTGGGGCTGCAAATTGCGTGTCCTTTTTGTATTTCCGAGGAAATTCTGCAGACAGTTGTCACGCTTACTCCTAAAACTTTTGCTGCACACTACAAAAAAAAAATGCAATGTGTAGTATGAAATTGTAGCAAAATACAAATACGAATTTAACTTCTCTCACAGCTGATAAAGGCATCAACGGTCCATCATTATCGCGTCCTGTTTCACAGTTTGTAATTGCGGATGCAGCAAGTCGCTTACATTAGCTGTAAAACGCTTTCGGCATTTAAAACCAAGAGTAAACAAACACGTAAAATATGACACAAAAATATGTGGAGCACTGGACATTCGCACCAACATAAATATGCATTCGCATTAATGTTGATATATAAATATTCGTTTATTGTTTTTGTGGTGGTGATTCCGAAAATACTGTTGATGACGTGCACGTCTTCGAATCGTGAACGGCGTATATATCTGTAACTTTTATTGAATTAGACATTTATTATTATTTTTACTTACAAAAAAAAACATTATATACATTTACTTGTAATATTTATTGTCTCTTAAATGGTCTTTAAACATTTATATATTTTATTTAAAATTTGGGGTGTAAATAAGTATAAATAATAACAAATAATAAAGAAGAAATAAATTATGAATTACGTATATTTAATACAAACATAAGCACAAAAAAATATAAGTATGTACTTACAAATTACTGCAAATTCAAATATGCTTCTTCCATTTGTAAAAAAAAAATATAAAATATAAAAAATATAAACCGGTGTTTTCTTTAAAACAACAATATTTCGATGAGAAAGCATCGATGTTAAAACATCGATATTTTAAGATCGATGCATCAATATTTTCGAAACATCGACATTGATGTCCCACTCTATTTCAGAATAACGTTTTATTCAATATTTCCTCAAGTTTAGTGACTGCCTCAATTTTTGCGACATATTATCAATGCAAACCCAAAAGTTGAGGTGCTACTCAGAAATTCCCCGAATTTGAATGTGGCACGCGAAAGTACGGCTCTATGGCGCTAGATGGTGCGAACTACGCCTATACTAAGTCAGTGTGACAAACGGTACTTTGGTAGGTGGTAACAATCAGTTTTTGTGTTTATATTTGTTGAGTTGTGTTTAAGTTATTGTGCGACACTACAATGTCTGATGTGCATCAAATTCTGCTTCAAACTTGGTAAAATGGCAGCAGAAACTCTGCCTCTTTAAAAATGGACGTATGTCGGTTGATGATGATCGAGCCAAAATATAACAAAAGTGCGTGATTCTATCCTCCAGGACCGAAGGAGAACAATCCATGACATGTGTAACATTGTGCGATTTGTCGTACGATATTCGTCAGCGTCTGTTCGGCGAACTCAACATACGGCGTATCGCTGCGAAGTTTGTGCCAAGGTTACTCAGCATTGAACAAAAACGGCATCGTGTTCATGTGTGCACATATTTGAAAGAAACTGCCGAAAGGGATGCGAACTTCAGTACCAGAATCATTACTGCATTAAGTAGCAGTCATCGCAGTGGAAGATGCCATCGTCACCACGACCGAAGATAGCACGGTACAAGTTCGAAGCAACGTCAAGCCGATGTTGATTTGCTTCTTTGACACTGATGGCATCGTATATAAAGAATTTCTCCCACCAGGTGAAACAGTTAATGCACAAGTTTTATTGCTATCTTCTTCGGCGACAAAGAGAAAACATTCGACGTAAGCGGCCTGCCAGGTGGCGCGACAATTCGTGGAACTTATGCATCAACCCATAGGTCACTTATTGTGCTTCAGTTTGTAGCCTCAACGAAAACGGCAGTACTGCCCCACCTTTCCTGCTCCCTTGATCTAGCCCTTGCGACTTTACAAAGTTGAAATTTAACCCCAAGGGGCGCCGTTTTGAGAAGATTGAGAAGATCCAGACCGAATCCCAGACAGTCAACACGTTAACACGCGAAGACTATCATCACTGCTTCCAGTCGTGGACAAGTCACTGAGATCGATGTATTCATACGGAAGGAGAGTGCTTTGAAGGAGTTGGTAGTGAATAAGTAGTAAGAACAATTTTTAGTGGTTTTCCCCCATTCCGGGTATTTCTGGGTTGCACCTCGTTTCCTTTAAAAAAGCGCTATTTGAAAAAAAATTCACCATCTCTCAAACCTAATTTCTAGTGTTGTTCTGTAAAATTTAAATAAGCAACTATATATTTTCATAATATAGGGCAACTGTACTATAAATAAGTGTATAAAATATTTTTTTTTGCAAATTTGCATGAAACAACTGCTGCATAAGCAGTTTTAAATAAAGCGAGTGTTTCTGAACAATAAAATATAGAGAATTTAACAAAATAATAATTTAAAAGGCCTTTGTTGTGTAAAAAAGCTAATTTATTGACAATATAAATGTTTTAATATGATTTAGCGTGTACTGTTGTGGTCAAAACAACAGTAATGTTATAAGAAATTTCGTAAACAAATACGTATTGTACTATGTACAAATATTAGAGATGTCACCTTTATGTCAAGTTCTAGTACTTATGTGTGAACGCATATTCTATCCAAAGGGAATTTCCCTGTTTGATTCTGGGTTTCACAGCTGGAATCGCGTCCTTGGCACTGGTTCCTTCTTTGCCGACATTTCGCCCACTATTGCAAGGGACATCTTCAGGGCTGCTGCTACTACTCGTTATGCACCGAAACTGATGGTCCGTTTCTGTGCAGCAACAATAACAGTGGACGAAACGTCGGCCAAGAAGAAAGCAGTGCCAAGGGCGCGGTTCCTGTCTAGAAGCTTACAACTTGGGAATTTATTTGATTTTATAGTTGTAAGACAAGAAACGACTAGTCAAAATAATAGCAATACAAAACAGTATGAAAAAAACGGGAAAATTAATTTTAAAACTAAAAAGTGAATGTAAAACATATAAGATTATGTATTCAAGAAATCTAAAGCTGCTTTGTAAAAATGATTCTAAATGCGGTATTGTAGTTAAAAAAGACGGAAACACACTGTTGAAGGAAGACGCAATGATATAACTACATTGTGTACAAAAACCAATCCGTTTAATACTACAACAGAATTTTGGAAGGAATTTAATTTAAACATCAAATGCAGAACAGTCAGAGGTGAATCGTAATTTAATAAGTCTCTGGACTACTCCGTTATTAAATAAATCACAAATCCTTCGACGCCTGAAGTTCTCTAGATCCCAGGACCTGCCGATCTTGTGGAATGATGAAGATAAAATAGTATTAGGCGGTTGCAGTGGTCGTATGTTATGTTATGTTATGTTATACGATCTATAAATATAGCTTTCAAGCCATAACTTACATTAAAGACAATAAAGCATGGTTTGGTGATATTTTTAATTCTACGTTACATGTCCCATAATGAATCGAGGATATTTTATGTCACAATTAAGAAACTAATCATTCGCAGAAGAGAAAATGCCTCCCAGATGCTAATGAGTCTAATGACGCTAAGGATACGCAAAATAGGGAAGTAAAAGCATACCTCATCGTTGTGCAGCAATATTGCGAAATCCCCGTTGTTATAGAACAAATAAATTATGGAATTAGAATTAATAAATTAAATTTGATTTATATTATTTATTAGCCTATATCCTCACATTAGTGCTATTTTAGTAGTACTAATTACCACTCATATTTTTAGTAAAGAACTAATGTAAGAATAACCACGCCTAGCATTGGTTTAATAGTTATTATTTAATTTAAGTGGAAACACTTCCAGATAATGAAGATGTTTCATATCTTTAAAAAATAATATTTTTTTTTGTATTCGTTTCTTACAGGAAGACATGCAAAATCATGAAGCTTATCTTTCTCCTTGGTTGCTAGTTATTAGATATTTAAGTTTCTATATACGTGGTGGCCTAGTGCCGAGGTCAAAATGGCAATTATATAATTATTATGTTCTTATATTAATTATTAATAATTAACTACAGTTTACATAATCTTGATTTAAAAAGAAAACATGAGCAAAAAATAAGTATAACTAAACTAAATTTACAAATGCTTGTTCTAATTAAATTATGTACTAATGGCAACTTGCAAAAAAAAAGGTCACCACGGATATTATTTTATTTAATTTACGTCTACCTCAATCTTTCATTACTGCTATGTATTTGTACATTAAGGAAAAATATTTTAATTAAATCTCGCCATACTAAATGTACTTATACCTGAATATTTCTTTAATTCTTTTCTAAAGCACTATAAGTAAATATAAAAAAGGTAAATTATGTATTCACCATAACATTCTAGGCATGAAGAAAATACGAACTTATATCGGAATAAAGTTAATGCATCATTTAACCGCACTAGAACTTGAACAGTTATTAAAATTTACTCATTTTCAATATTTCTTGCATGATCATCTTCTTAATATTACGTTTCTATCAAATTATTTTATTATTTTTTTGTTTGACTTTCCATTCTCATTTTATAGGTTAGGTGCGATGGATAGTTTGCATGTGTCCGGGCAACAGACCAGTAGTAAAACTTCGAGTAGGAGTACATCGCCTTGTCGGCCGCGTACCGAACAACAACATTCACAGCACGCACATCACACCAAAACACTCAGTCATGGATCAGCTGATAGTAATAAGGTGAGTCATTAAACTTTTACAGGCGCTGGACATTGCAGCTGCTACATTATCGTATCTACCATCAAAGACGTGTCTGACAATCTTAAATTGCATATTAAACACAGAAACTTGTTCGTCGGCATTATACGATTCATAATCCTACCTTAAATGTGTCGCCGAGTAAGGTGTTTATGCATAATCTTGCAAGTTTCCAATATGCATATTGTGATCCCTATTGTTTACGCTTTTAACATGGTATTAAGAAAATTAAGGAAGATATACTTTGTTAAGGCTTCTGCATCTAATTTGAAATATCAAAACAGACTTTAGAAAACAGAATCATGCATTGACTTCGCATCCGTTCTCATAGAGAACTAAAACAGAATTATAATTAACGAGAAAATTAGTCTTGAAAGTTATAATGTTTTCACCGGTGTGAAATTTGAAATTTCTAGTTTTAATCATAAATAATAAAAAAAAGTAGTTATATGCAATGCTTCTTTTAAAGATTTTCCACAGGTTTTATATATTAATATTTCAACAAATTAACTGTTTTCAACATTATTTTTGAAAAATATTGTTAATCAGAATTTAGCTGCCTAAGATCTACTAGAAAACCGCGGCAGATATAAGGAAATGGTAAAAAATATTTCGGGTAATATTTAGACATGAACCTTTCATATGCGCAATTCTGTAAGCAATGCACTATTACAAATCTTTTAACAAAAACTTGATCTAAATTTAATTAAATATTCATAATGACTTCCACAAACAGCTAAGCACAGCTCCAATCTATCGTCAAACTTATGTCTCACATTTTGCAATTGTAAGTGAGAGATTCTGGACTTCTGGTGTGGTATTAATGAGGACCATAACGTCCTATCTCTATGTATTTGGAAAACACTGATTTAATAATTGTTTACTTCTCACAGTTACTCAGGCATGGGAGTTTTCTCTGGCTCAAATACGTCGCTATGTTTATGAACAATTCTTTTTACTAAAAATGTACTTTCATCAGCCAATCTTAGAAAAAAACACTGTATACAGGCTGATTCTAAATATATGCGACAAATTTTATAGGCCAATTCATAGGATTATTATGATCATAAAAGTTCATATGAATGTATGTCTTAAACGGCTTAGTTTTAAAGTTACAGGATATTTAATAGTAACTTAAAGGTTCATACAACAAAACGTACTAATACAGGGTGGCCCAAAATGACCGAAGGGGTTTTAACTCCTTATAACTTTTTTATTATAATTTTTTTTTTGTTTTCAGTATTTTGTAAAGAAGACTTGGGGAATAAAATGGAACAGTACACAATTGAACAACGTGCCAAAATCGATGAACTTTATTTCTCAAATCAACGATCCATTGCGAGATATAATTTTTTTAAAAATATTCTCCATTAATATACTGTATTTAAAATTAAAAAAATTTAATAATTATGTCTTAAATAAGAAGTTATAATGGACTCATACACCTTCGGTCATTGCGAGATATAATTTTTCATAATTAAATTAAAAATATTCTCCATTAATATACTGTATTTAAAATTAAAAAAATTTAATAATTATGTCTTAAATAAGAAGTTATAATGAACTCAAACCCCTTCGGTGATTTTGGGCCAGCCTGTACAACAAAATTAACTTATAAAAATTGTTGTAAATGACCGCCTTCGACTGCAATGCAAGCTTCTAGCCTCTGCTACATTTTATTGGTAAATGCTTTCAAGAATACTGGGGGGTCTTTTGAATAATGTTAAAATGACAAATAAATATTTTCCCTTCAAAACTAATATTCTTGCAGAGACAGATATGATATTAAATCTTGTTAGTTATACTATAACAAATAAATCGTATTGTTGCAGCATTTGAGACAATTCGAAACAGCCCCAGTATTCTTGAATGCATTCACCATTAATGCAACGGAGGATAGAAGCTTGCGTCATTTCCAACAACTTTTATAAGTTAATTTTGTTGTATTAGTATTGTATGAACTTTTAATTTAGTATCAAACATCCCGTAATTTTAAAACTAAGCCGTTTAAGACATACATTCATATAAACTTTTATGATCATAATAATCCTAGGAATCAGCCCATAAAATTTGTTTCATATATTTAGAATCACCCTGTATATATACCGGGTGTTCTTGAAATAAAAAGACAATGTATGAAAAAATTTTATAGAATACAAGTCCAAAATATTTTCCTAAAATTCCCTCTCATAAGCGAGGGAAAAAAATAACAAAGATACTTAAAAAGAGTTTGTTTCGTCACTGTGCGATCGACTATATTATAAAAGACGATAAAGTTGACCGACAATAACAAAAAGAATATTTTTGTTATTGTCCATCTCATACAGCTGTTATGTATGTAAACTTACGCTATATCGTATGTGTGTGTGTTTGTCAGATATTTATTATTAACACATTCTTAATATTTTGAATTCATAGCCGTCACGTAACACAATTTTCAAGGTATTTTGTAATTTCGGGGTTGACGAGTCACAATATTTTAAATTTATGTTTCATATAATTACATCTTTCCATTTATCATACGTTGTTTCTTTATTTCAAGGACACCTGTATATACAACACCCGCTCTGTAACTAAACGTATAGAAACGTTTAATATTTTTTAGAAAAAATGTAAATAACTTATTGCAACATTAATTACAGTGAAATAAGGGATATGCTTTTATAAATTTTGCGATATAAAAAGATTGTTTATTTGACAAAATCCATGCAACGCAAATATTGAAAATATTTTATAAATAGCAAATTAGGAGTTGGATTTACTTCACTTTGAAGACATGAACTCATACACAAGTACCGAAAATGTGAGAATGATCAAGCACTGTACGTCAAGAAGGATAGCCTGTAAGATACAGACAAAAGCAAGAAAAATCCCTAACCACAATATAAATTAATCAACTCTAAATACATATTTCGGCAACTAAGTTTCCATTTTCAATAGAACAATCTGAAGAATTTTGTTAAACGTAGCGTCTTTGGCTAAAGTACAACTTTTGAAGATGTGCTCATTGCCAGCGCCAAAGACACTACGTTTAACACTATTTTTCAGATTGTTTTACTGAAAATGGCAACTTAGTTGCCGAAATCCTATTTAGAGTTGTTTAATTTATATTCTGGTTAAGGATTTTCTTGTTTCTTTCTGTTTCAGATGTCAGCCACAGTCTCCACCTATTCGGATTCTGTAAGACAAATTACGTACGGTTAAATATAAACCTTTGCTTCTGAAGGTAATATGAGTTCAGACTATGCAATAAACTACAAAAGCAGAACCCTCGGGACTGGAGAAATGTATTTGGACCTTGACTTGAATTTAAAATATTTGTTTCCAGGAGACAGTTTGGTTATGTTAGCATGCGGAATGTTGCATGTAATGTACCTACAATGAAGTACAGAGATGGTAATTTGATAAAAGTAGAAGAAAACCTATAGTACCAACTATTCGAAAATATTACGTGCGCATACAATTTAATTAACATCCGTATTGCATGCATGTAAAAATGAAAATATACATTCAAAAGACGGTGACTCCCTAACATTCGGTCAAATTATTTAACGAAACAATAAAAGGATGATTTGCTAGAATGGTCTACTCATCCCTCCCAATCTCCTAGATTAATAATTAATGAGAATAGTGTAACCGATAATGGATGATAATCAATGTAGCTTCGAACCATGGAGGAAAAGAACAGATTTAATCTTTTCAGTGAGACAGTTGGCTTAAAAACATTACCATATAATGACATTCTGTATATACGTTTCGTCGATTTGTAAAAAGACAATTTGATTGATAATTATTCATGACTTTACATTCCCCAACAACTTAACGCCAATTACAAGGCTGTGAGTTATTACTATTTCCACGCCCTTGGGGCGACTTAAAATATTGGGCTGTCAGCATTCATCTTAAAAAACACGAATACCTTCTCGAACAGTAATTCTGGGACGACTGGCACAATAAGCTAGTGCATTGCCACTATGCCATCGGGCTACTATCCTATACAGTTAAATTTGGCTGAATTGAAGTCGAAATTTAAAACTATGAATCTGGTATCAAATAATTTATAAGCGAAATTTCAAGGGGCTTAACATGCAATGTTTCTAGAATTATTAAATCTCAATATAGAAAAAGCATTACAGTTATGCACTACGTACCCTTTGGTAAGGAGAGCGATTGCCAACCTGTCAAAAAGTACACGACTCATTAAAAGAAACAACAAAACGTTTGAGAAATACCGTCTAATTACTCTTGGGTATTTTTAGTTAAATGTAACAAATTAAAAGATTATATTTAAAAAAACATAACAATATAAATTTTAAATAATAGAAAGTTTTACTCATGTTTTAAGATATAAATATCAAAAGTTTTATTTTTGATATTTAATTTTAAACATATTCATCTCGGCAAACCTAATCATTTATACAAATTCTTATTTTGTTGAGTATACCATATATAGCTATGTCATTGTGACTAATTATAAGTAAATATTTAAATTGTCAGTGCTCCATAGATTATTGATTTTGCAATATCAACCGCTATCTGTATATTAGTCGGCATTAATAGATTTACTTGTGTCATCTTAAATGTCTATATACACATGGACATATTTATTTATTTAAACACAATAATAAACATAGTTTGATTGTTAATAACTTCATGTAAAAATTTACATACTTAAGTGTATTAAAAAATGCATTAGCTAGACTATAATTAAATTTATTATCTATTTGTTATATGTATTCAACATTATGGACAAATTAATGATTTCTAATTGTTGATTTGTTGAAAAAAAGTACGCATAATCTGAACTTTAGTCCTGTTGGTTTAGTCTATGTTACACATGCTAAACAGATAAGATATTATTGTTGGGCTTTTAGTCGATGCTTATTTATTAAATAAATAAAATATTAAGCAGAAAATTTAGTACCAATATTTATCAATGTAACTTAAATTAGATTATAGAATTAGATGGACCTTCAATCCTACAAATTTTATTACACTCTCTATAAACGCTATAATCTTATTAAATATAGATTTTGATAATCTCACTGTATATCTAATACATAAATATGGAAATATTTCACTATATATGTAATTTATAATTTGTCTCTATAATCGACCAATAAACGCTTTAGTTTCAGATGTAAATCGAAAGGTAGATGAAATTAGGATATTATATCACTGCTTGGTAAATTCAAATATACATATACTGCTCAAAAATTGAAGTGGATATTTCAAACAAAAAAGTTTATCAATAACAAGAAAAAACTGTCCTCCAAGAAATTGTGTAGCTCGATAGAATTATCCTTTTCTGTTTTAATTTATTTCGATAGTGGCATATTTTAATACATGTTCTAATCATAAAGAAATTAGTATATGTTTTTATTTATCAATTTTTATTATCTATGGTTTCATTTGTTTATATTTTTTTTATTGCGTCGTAAATAAAAATTGGTGATATTATCAGATTAACAATTTATGTTCGTACCCTGCCATTCAAGGAAATAATTTAATGATAGAATAAATTATAATATATTTTTCTGTTTTATGTTAAATTTTACAAAATATTTTAAAACAATTATCTCGTAATCAAAATTTTAAATAATTATTTTTCTGTGATACTTCGATCTTGATAGATGGCCGTTAACAAGTTTTTTTAATTGATATTCTAGGTCTCCTAGTCTTTTCAAGTAATCTCGAAAATTCTCGAAAATGCTTATTTTCATAATATCGGCAGTGTATGATACGATTCATAATCATCAAATTTTGCGAACTTTTCAAGGTCCACATCACCCTAATCAATTAAAAGGCTTTGGGGGCAAATATCAAAAAATTTCATTAATTAACAAAAAAAATTGCTAGCAGAATTTAGCACCTAGCAGAAAAGGTATCACTATTTAGCAAAGTTTAAAACAAACAAATTTGGACCGCAATTACTAATAATTGCGGTAAGGGATTATATACCTTTTTTAAGTTTTTACTTAACTACAGTCTCCAAAGATAGACTTTTTTCAATACTGGTACAACTTTTTGTTTTGAATTAACTAACACATGTCAAGGATGCGCAAAAGCTCTTCACATTACAACACTAGATTCGAAAGTACTAAAATGCCCCCCTTAGTTTCCCGCCTTCAACCCAGTCGAGCTACAATGGGAAGAATTTAATGCTAGAACACGAAAATAAGCATTGAACATTTTACAAGCTCAACAAAAATATAGTAAGAAATTTTCTGAAAGTTAATCAAAATAGTCATGAAAGTGACTAACTTTAACCTTGCGCTAAAGGATTTTTGTTATAAAAAGTTTATAAAGTATGTCTCGTTTTATATTTTTTATGTTCTCAGTCATTAAATTATTTGGCTGAATTTTGGTCTGTGCCCAAATCTAACTGGATATGCCGTAAATAATCTTCCCGAATTTTCTTGAAGGGCAACGTATTTATTTCAAAGTAAGTGGCCTCGAACAAAAGCGTCTAATTTTCATGTAAATGCATACATGGGATATAAGCGTTTTTAAAGTAAGGAAAGACCTAAAAATGAATTTTGTAAGATGTAAATATCAACAACAATTCTTTTATCATAATCATAATCATAACTCAACGCAAGATAAATAGGTAACGCCAAAAATGATGTAAGTAATAACTGTAAAGTTTATATTTTCAAAATATTCAAATTAAAATTCTGTATACCTAAACGCTTATTAAATTTAATCGGTTAGTTTAGTATTATTCCAGACGCCGCTTTTCAGTTATTTTATACTGGGTGGTTAATAATGATACTATAAAAAAACGCATAACTATGCAAGATAATATAATCTTGTCTATAAATAAATGTTAAGTCTCATATATACGAAATACGATCAATATTATAATTTTACGTAGCCATAGTGTTAGATATATGCAAGAATATTTATATTTATCGTAAAATAAATGAATTCTATTGAAAAAAAATTAATTTCACAATTTCACAATTTAACTACTATTTGCAAACCTATTGAAAAAATTACATGAATTATTTTTCAAAGACAGCAATTATTAAACTATTAAATATAGCTTGCCGAAATGTTGAAGACTATTGAAATGATTTGTTGAATTTTGACAAAGTTTATGAATTAATGATAAAGAAATATCCAAATATTCTATTTACTAACCTAAATATTTCCACATGAATTCAATAAAAAAAAAAATTACTATTCGAAGAATTGATGATAATGATCATTAAACGACATTTATTTGAAGAATATTATTGCATAGAATGAATCTTGGTTTTATTAGTATGATCGCGAAAGTAAAATCCAAAATTATATCGATCGAAGATATCCCGTTCAAAATCTAACATTTAAGTGTTTTTCCTTGTTTTTCGTTCAATTTGAAAGTAATTATGTCTTCAATAAGATATACTGCTATAAGCCATAGATGTTATGAGAAATTAAAGTAACGTTTATGGAAGAAAGTGTTTCGAACATGATAAGCTACTGCTTCGTATTTTATTTGCTTCAAAACGCGTTCTGTTAACTGAAATTTGCGGACATTCTCAGTACAAATTTATGTTTAAGATTTTCATGTCAAGTTCTAGTATGTTTTGAAGAGTTTAATTTAGCGTCCACACGTTGTTGAAATATGTGGTGAACTACAAAAAAAGATATTTTATATTTTTTTATATGTATGTAACTAATGAATTTTAGTAGTTTAAATGTCAGAATTTTCACTCAATTAGACTATGCAGTTAGGCTAGGAAAAATGAATATGAAGATCAAATCCGTTGGATAATTTTCTGAAACCACGGATTTCTTATTAGATAACAAAACTATTATTAGTAGGGATCGACAGTCAGGGATACATAATCCCAATTTAACATTTTTCACACGCAAATCAAAATACGTATAGAGGAACAAATCCTGACCAAGTAAGAGTAAATACAGCTTCTCCAGAAGTATTTATGAAACATATCACAGTTCAAATGATAGTAAATCACCAATAATTGTTTCTATGCTCATGTGTTAATAATTGTCTATGTTCGTAAATCTATTTATACATTGTGAACGACTGTTCAACATCTACTGATGAAATAGGGGGATATTTAAATAACGGCACATTTATCCCTGGTGTGGAAATATCTACTTGTTTACCATTAAACAAGTCAACAATACGACGTAGAGTACGAAATCCTGAATTGTTATTTACAACGACTTCAAATTTTCTTTTTACATTATCAGTAGCAGGCTCAGATATTTGGAAAATGAATTGACGAAGATCATATACAATGTACATGGGGCGTTATTTATAGAATATTGTGAATTGGTCGAAGTAACCTCTAGATAGCGGAAGGTTACAGGTACTTTGGAATAATGTCCATGAATGTTGGCTAAACCTACCTGAATAGTTGAGGCCATAATTAGACATAAAATATATAATTGTTGAACACGTACATTAATTGACAAAAATAATAACTAACCCAATAAACTAATTAACAGTTTCTTCGCTACAACAAGGGCTCAAAGTGTTGGCATTTGTTTCTTGGCAATAATGCAATCTGTCTTGGAAGCTACGAATAGAATTGTTGATCATTTCTGGGGAAATGGCCTACATTTCCAGACATATGCGATCTTTTAAATTATTTAAGTTAGATGGTCTATTAACATAAACTCCGTCCTTTAGGTAGCCCCACAGAAAAAAAAATCAAATGGAGTATGGGTGATCTTGACCTTTATGTGGTATTTCCTTAGTAATGTGGTACATTATCATTATTTTTGAAAAGAGAAAGAAATAAGCTTTTTTGTGATATATCTCTCAACCTGTGTTGCTGTAGAAAAAAATTTAAAATGGCGGCAGTACGTTAAACGTTAACATCACGGAAATTTGATATGTACTCTAAAAAATGCAGAATACAATCCCATTCATCACCCCACAATTTTATAATTTTAAGTTCATTCGTTTCAAAAAAAAAATAGCTTTTTCTCTGCCCGGTACTAATACATTGCCCTATCGCTGTCCATCACATATTTACGCAATAGAGCTCAAGTAACTAATAAAACTAAACAATAGATCGGCCCGGTACAAATTCATTTAAATTCCCTCCTGAAATGTATCCCTGACTGCCGATGTATCTAATTATTACACTAAAAAACTTTCTTGTTGGAAATTGTATATTTGTCTCCATTTCTTTCTTCATTCATAGTAGAGACCGGACACATCGGGCTGAAATGACGTCATTACGACGGACGATATAAACAGTCTACAACATCTGTAAGTACATCAAGCAGTTGTTGAATAGCACTAGTCATTCGGTTAACTGCACATCTATTTTTTGTGTGCGATTAACCAAATGCGTGCTATTCAACAACTGCGTGATGTACTTACAGATGTTGTAGACTATTTATATCGTCCGCTGTAATGACGTCCATTTCAGCCCGATGTGTCTGGTCTCTAGTTCATAGTTAATGAAAAAGTTTAGATTTTTTAATACTTCAGCAGATATTTAAAATATCCCAGTAAATTTAGTCCTAGAATCTGATCGAAATAGTTAAGAAAGATCAAAAGTTGGGTAATGCGTATCAATATTTAAAAAACTAAATAAACTTGTTGCTAGGAATAATTTATCAATGTTTTAAAATTTGCTATTACTTATTGGTCTTCCATTTAAATATCGTAACAATAGGTTTCACGCAATATAGTCGAATAACCCTACGATCTAAAACGAGAACGAGAAACCACGATATTTAAATAGTTTTATCTAAAAGGTCATACTCTATTAACCTGTAGGTTAGAGTTATATAAAAAGGCATTACAAACGAGAATATTAATCTTGCAATAAATGTCAATTAATAGAGAAGTCCTTTCTGCCGCAATTTATGATCATTTACTTCATCGTAAGAAATATTTTAAATAGCATTATCTGTTTAATGTACTTTTTCTGTAATTGCTGTCCTTGTTTACACGAATGGGTATATTTTAGCGTTTGAAGATATAAGCGTGACATGCATAATAGACTATTAGACTATTACTAAAACAAACCTACGTGGCAAGGTTGTATAATAATGTTTTGAAATTCTTAACGCACAGTTTATCTTTTAAAGAAGTTTCTACATTTTTCTAAAATATTTCGACAGTCTACACAATTTTTTCGAATTTCTTATTATGTACTGTTCCTAATAAAAATAAATTAGCATAGTTCGAGAACGAATTGATATATACGGTCTCCAACAACGCCATTGTGTGAGTTGTGGCGATAGTAACAAGTTCTAACCTGCAAACGGTAATTTCGAGTATCTCGTCTTCCAAAATTTCATTTCGCTGTATACTGTCGTTGAGTAACAGTGCCATTTATTATGAGTTCGAGTTCTGAGATGCATGCGAACCAAGCACCTATAAATTTCGATGGGCGCGCAACTTTTCAGCGTTGAAAATAATGTAACGGATCATGTTACATTATTTTCAACGCTGAAAAGTTGCGCGCCCATCGAAATTTATAGGCGTTTGAAAGTTGTTTATGGCAAATTGATGTGAAAAATGTTCGCCAGTGGGTTCAGCGTGCAAAACCCTGTCATAGGGTCAAAATGAATGCGACCAATCGCTCGCATGAGAAGAGTCAATGGCAAGTGAACCTACTGATTTAAGGAAATTGTCAGATTAAGCAAAAACAAATTGTCGTCCATGTAAGACAGTACAACACAAATCAGTATCAATCAGAGTCTCATACAAGTAACAAAAGACTTAACAGTATCAACTCAACCACAGTACAAGACACACAGTCTTAACACAACAGTACAAAACGAAACAGTACCATTAACAACAAGAGACAAACAGTCTCATATAACAGTAAAGAATTTTAAGTCTACATTAAGTGCTACATTTGCGAGATTTATCTTAATAAAATGCTCAGAAAACACACCTGAATTTTAATATAACTGGCATCAACCAAAATAAATAACCAGCTTATAAGCTACGCCCTGTAAGAGGTAGGTCAAGAAAAATTTATACATGGTTTTTCATGAGCTGAATACAACCCCAACATTTCGTTCTGCAAGGGCCGGATATAAATTATACATTTGGTCCTTCAAAATTACATTTACAAACGTGCAACATCCATAATGACAATAGTATAAGTTTCAGTCCGAAAATTAATAGAAAACTATAGATAATTCCTGTTAAAGTCTAGCCAAAATTTATCTCTTATAGTTCTTCCTTTGCTTTTCAGCAGTAATCGCGTTCATAGTACTGTCATTGCTTCGTCTTTATTAGTGTTGTTTTTCATTTTAATACCACACATATACCTGAGTACATGGCACATCTTCTAGGTATCTGTTGTAGCTAATAAATTTGTTTGGAAAAAAGCGTAGTATTAGGAAACTAGGAAATAAAAAACTTATTTGTTAATAACTTAATTATATATATATTTTGAATAACGGTTTTTTTAAATTTTCTTCTGTTATTGCTGCTCTAAAACTCATTAAGAACCAACAACGTTAACTGCTACGAAATCTCTAAATACTTATATTCTATGCAAATGGACAGATACGAATTGCGTTTGAAAGCTAAGTGTTAGGCTAAGTTTTACATAAAGTTTTTAATAAAAAAAGGACAAATATTTTCGGTCTATTAAAATTGTATTTTATCTTTAAATACTTTTTTACCAAATTTTCAACCTATAATTTTTCGATCTTGTATTTTTCGCCTTTTTTGCTAAAACAATAGCCATTCAAATGTTCTGTAATATATTTATTAGATATAAATATATCATAGAACGTTAATTAAACATATTTTACATAACCGTTAATTAGCACATAATTCTATCAAAAGTAAATACATACATATATAATAAACAATTTGTAAATACTAAGCTTTTTCATGTTTATTAAACATTACGCATAAGTATTACATAAGCTTGAAGTAATTTGGTTCGATAGGAACTTACGAGAGATACTTGAATACCAATGTGTAGTAATTATGAGACAATGGCGTCCTTCCAGCATTGTCTAACTTTATTCTCATACACCTAAGCAATTTTTGATGTATGATGTTGCGCAATTACCGCGATTATTCATTTCAAGAACTAATTACACAATATAATAGTGTAAAGAGGTTAGGTCTTACCAACAAAGAAAATTTAAGTCGCTAGTAAGTAATGGTGACAGTATTATATAAAAATTTGTATTTAAATGGTAATTACAAGAAAATCTATTCTCTAAATTTCACTTTAGAATTAATTTTTAATTAAACACTATTAATGATAATACGTATGAAATGTTGCAATAATAATAAATTTTAAGGAAGTAATTCTCACTGGATCTTATATATTTCTAAACAACGGTTTGTTGGGAAATTGGGAAAAAAGTGAGTAAAAAGTAAAAGTAACAATTTTAACCTTGAATTATAATATAGGTACAAATCTCTTTTGCGTAGCATTAAATTAATACATAATTTTCTGTAAAGTAGAATGTCTGTTTAGAGTGGTAGAACAATAACATAACATATATTGTCTATTTTACGAATATCGTAATCCACCAATTACTACTATGCGCTTAGTCTATTTAGTAGACTCTTTCTTATTTTTACGTGTGAATTTATGTTTTATATATATATATACATATCGTGTTATTCTGAATAAGTGTCAGAGAGAATTTAATTTTAAATTATATTTAATGAAACCGTTTTGAGACCGCACGAAATACTCAACTATTCTATCGAGAATTCGATGAACCTTACTAAAGCGTAAATATCGCATATGCATAACTTACTTATTTATAAACGCATTCATTGTAAAAAAAACTGTATGTAAACAAATACATCTACAAGCGACATGGAATATATGGACGGCACATATCGGGTGAATCAGGACGGACAGCGGTACTTAATTTTTTCACATTTTTTTTTTAAATAACACACTTGGGGTATATATTTTAGTAGTATAATCTAATAATTAGATTAATGACACTTATACAGTATAATCTGTATATATAATAGTGTTAGGGTAATGGAACTAAAATGAGAAGAGGTACGGAAAGTCTTAGAAAAGAGACTATTAAAAGTCTATACGTCAATACTGAAAATGTCATTTGTAAAGGTGGGCGAATTTTAGAAACTTTTATAACGAAAAGTTAAGTTAAACCAAGGAACTGTACTCAGTCATTTGCTGTTTATTATAAATATTATAATAGACAAGCTAATTGTGAAAAACCTGAAAAATTAAATACTTAAGTACATTGACGAGCCACATAGCGTATAGGTAATCACGACGTATAGAATATTTTATAAAACATTCTTTAATAAGAAAGAAATAACTATGAGATCCAAAAAATATATGTCAGTCAGTCAGTACTTATGCTTATATACAGCCCTGAATCCTGGGTTTCAACATATAATTTAAAACCAGAAATAAACGCGTGAAAGAATTACAAAACAATTAAAAAATCTTGTTAATGGATGATGGACTGTTCTTGATGAAACATTGTATATACCGGCTGTCCTTGAAACAAAGAGACAACGTATAAAAAATAGAAGTATGTAATTATATAGCATATATATCCAAAATATTTTCCCAAAATTCCCTCTCATGAGCGTGAACAAAAATATCAAAGATATTTAAACAAATTTTGTCCCGCCACTGTGCGACTGACTATATCATGGGGCGATATCTTAAAGCTGACGGACAATAACAAAAATGGTTGTTTCATTATTGTCGGTCTCGCTTTAATTTTTTAACAGCTGAATTTTCTGGAACCCATAGCATACAAAGCAGTTTAAACAATGTCATCTTCAAGGTTTTTATAAATATAAACTGTGAGCGTGAAAATCTTTTTTTATAGATATTCTGAATCCATATTATTTTATATTTATTACTTCTGGTAACAAAGAAAACATTCACATAATACACATGAAATCTTTAATAATTCACTTGAATGTATAAACAGCTAATTTTGTACGAGCATTAACCTTAGCCTACAACGTTATAGTTTTTATAACATCGACAGCTGTTATTATGTAAACATACTCTGTAGAGTATGTGTTTGTGTGAAACTTCAATAGAGGTGTTTATTATACACATGCTGAATCTGTTGAATTCATACGCAGAACATGACACAATTTTCAGGGGGTTTTTAACACTCTCGCCGCCACGTGTATACCTAGCGATACACCGTCAGTGTTCACTGTGGGCCACGTGTATCTCTAGCGATACACTAGACATCCTCATATTCGACTTAGCGTGAATATCAAACTACACACGATACGTATATTTAGCAATAGTAATTCATTATAGTGGCCTGGGACTATCCAACTGCATATAGAGTTTTGGCCTGCCACAATTATTATAGGAATAATCGTATGTTCAATAAAATCTTTTGAAATAATTAGGTAATATATAAATAAATAAAAAAATGATTCAAAAACTTGTATTACAGAAAAAACATAGAACTAAATAAGACATTTTAATGTTTTTCATTAAAACAGCTTTTACAAAAGTGCGGATTATCGTCACATTTATCACAGATAGTGATAACTTGTGCAGGATATTTCTTTTTTCCATCAATAATTGTGCCATGTTTGCCATATTTCTGGTAGCATACAGAGCACCGTGCCCGTTTCTTTGCTTCGTGCGTGATCTGATGATGTTGAACTGTTGATTGGCGTCTTTTAGCAGCAGCTTCATTTCGGTTTTCCTTAATGATTGACATGATTATTTTCTCCCGAAACTCAGAAATCGTTATTTTATTTGAGGACAATGCATTTTCGCAATATAAACAGTACGCTGTCCCCCAGATGATTTCTATCATAAGTTTGCGGTACCATTTCGTACAACGTCTCAGTGCGGTATTATAAGATGCTAGCTGATCGCTAACATCGACGGAGAACTTGTCTGAATCATAATCGATGACACATTTTGGTTTTATGCTGTCAGCTTGTCGTCTCTTCGTTTGAACCTGAACCATTTCGGTACCTATGTGGCATGTTGTCAACATCCTGACATCCCGTTGATCTTTCCATTTAATAATTGTTACCCCATCAGGGGATTCTTTTGCAATCACTTCGCCCTTTTTTAGCTTAGCATTTTGAACATCGGCAGGGATATATTTTCTGTTTTGCCTAAGGGTTCCAACTACATGAGTGTTCATGTCAAGCAGTCGATAAGCCAAGGGTATGCTCGTGTAGTAGTTATCCATATAAATTGTTCGACCTTCATTTAGTAAATTTGGTATGAGTTTGAAGACCACATTTTCAGAAGCAGAGTATTCTCCATCGGTCGAGTCTTTGCCAATGTATACGGAAAGATTCCAAGTATATCCCTTCCCAGTACATAACTTATACAGTTTTATACCATACCGATGACGCTTTGAAGGGATATACTGTCTGAAACGCAGACGACCTCTCCAAGGGATCATCGTTTCGTCGATGCCAATTTTCTGTCCTGGTGAATAGGCTTTTTGGAAGTTCTCTATGAACATATTGAGCACCCTTTCACATTTATGTAAGCGATTTTCTTCTGATAGTTCTTCTTGATTATTAGAGAAATGCCAGAATTTCGGCAAGAGTTCGAACCGATTTCTGGGCATTGTATTCCTTGGCAAAGTAAAGGAATACAATTCACTTGTACTCCAATAATGGGAAAGTTTTGGGACCTTGATTAGGCCCATCCATCCGAATAGGCCAATGAATCTTTGCATTTCCTGCGCGTCTGTTGGTTCCCATTTGTGTAGCCGGGACCTAGGCCCTATGTCGACAAAATCTTCTAGTTGCTGCGTTGCGTATAAATTAGTCTCGTTAACCATCAATTCAACTATTTCGTGGGTAAGGAAAAGTGAAAAATAATCGATTGGGTCGGCTAAAGCTAATATTCCACTAGTGGTTTCGTCCATACCGCTTTTACCAACAAATGGAAATACCTTTTGTGTGCCGATTGGATTTCTCCAATCTACATTTGAGTAATTTCAAACTGTACTCTGACCCTGCGCTCGAGTGGATTGCCCTTGCATTGGAGCAGGTGGTAAATAATTGTCGTTGGGATTGTCACTGTCAGATGATTGGCAGGCGATGGGAAAACGTTTTGCTTTTGTTGAAGGTCCCGGTGCTTCGGAATCGCTGGAATCTGAATCTTCGGTTTGATACATATAGTCGGCGTCTGAATCATCAAAACTTTCATCGCTCATATTCATCAGTTCTTCAACTAGTTCTTCAGTTAGTTTACTAATTTTGTAATATTTCTTCATTTTGGATAGTTTGCGCTGGTCCATTTTTGAACCAATGTTTTTACACAACACTTTTACACTTTTCTCACAATATATATATATGTCCTTTCTACACAATTTTCGCGACTTCACGGCTTGCTAGATCTGAAACAAAAGACAACTGTGACGAAAAGACATACGATGTTCGAACTTGGGTGTATCGTTAACGATACACGTGACACTCCTGGGCCACGTGTATCACTAGCGATACACCGTCGTTTGTTGACGTATTTTAACAAAAATAAAAGTAAAAATGGGTTTTGTGGCTTTTCCGATTATTTTTATCGGCAAATATACCTACAATTGCTTGTGGCCTGTAGGGGTCAAAGGCATAAAATCGCGTGGCGGCGAGAGTGTTAAGTTTGGGCTTCGCGTCGTAATTGACTTGCAATATTTTGTATATAGATTCTATATAATTACATCTTTCCATTTTTCATACGTTGTCTCTTTATTTCAAGAACCCCTGTATATACTTAATACAAATTGTAAAAACACTTGATCAGTGTCACTGTTTTATTTTGCTTTTGAAACTGATCAAGTGTTTTTACAATTTTTAGAAAGTATAAATTGTTGTTATTTATAAAGAGAAGAAGATAATTCTAAATGTTTTAAATTATTATATTACGAACACTCTCTGAATAAATTTTATTTGAATACGATCTGAAGCTAATAAACTAATTTAAATTTGATGAAGCGAAATAACCTTATTCTAATTTACGAGGACGTTCTGATACATTTCCGACGTTAGCGTAAAGATAGCAGCACTCGTCAATAAAAGCTGGGTAATGCGGTTGCGCAACTATTGACAGGTACTCATCAAAATTTCAGCCATTTTGGACGCGCAGTTGTTTGACAATCGTTTGAGTGAGTCTATGTGAGTGTTTTTGTGAAAATGGAAAAGATCTAGTATCGAGCCGTCATTAAATATTTGTTTTTAAAAGGCAATACGCATACGTAAATTAAAGATGAGTTGGATGCTGTGTACGACGACTCCATAATTTACCACGGTGAAATTTTGGGCAGCTGAGTTTAAACGTGGCCGTGCCAGCTTAGGAGACCACGAGCGTTCGGAACGTCCAAAAACTGTAACCACTAACGATAACATAGCTAAAGTTCACCAAATGGTGCTAGACGACCGCTGAATTAAAATGAGACAGATAGCAGAGGTTATGAATATGTCCAAAGAACGTGTTTGTCACATATTGAATTAAGATCTAAGCATGAGAAAGCTGTCCGCGCACTGGGTGCCTCGCTTGCTGACGGTAAACCAAAAACGTGTTCGAATGGACATTTCCAACGCGCTCTGTTGGCGCAGTTTAGGCGCAATAAATCAGAGTTTTGGCGCCGATTAATTACTGTAGATGAAACTTGGATATACCATTATACGCCCCAAGACAAAAATACAGGCAAAACAGTGGACTGCGAAGGGGTATTCGGCTCCAAAAAAAGCAGAAGCCTTTCTTCGGCTGGGAAAGTGACTGTTTTTTTGAATAGTAATGGAGTTATCTTAATCGATTATCATCAAACAGGAAAAGCCATTACAGGAGCATACTCCACATCATTACTTGAAGCTGAAGGCAGAAATTGCAGAAAAGCGGTCACATTTGCACAAAAAAAAATGTTGTTTCACCAAGACACCCCAGCGGTTGGCATGGCGAAGATCCACGAATTACGGTTTGAACTGCACCACCCTCCTTACTCACCAGATCTAGTCCCAAGCGACTTCTTTTTGTTCCCTAATCTCAAAATTGCGCTCGGAGGACAGAGATTTTCGTTAAATGAGGAGGCCATCACATCGTATCATCACATCGTAAACAATTATTTTTCAGAGAAAGAGTATTTGGACGGGTTGAAGAGGTGGGAGTATCGCTGGGAGAAGTGTGCAGATTTACAAGGAGACTGTAGAAAAATAATAAATTTTAGGAAAAATGGCTTGTATCTTTTTTAGGTAGGAAACATTTTAGACCACCCTCGTATATCTAAATTCTGGAACCAAATTATATTAATTTCAGCTTAGTTATAACTTATAACTATCTCAAACTCGAAAGTTATAACTTATAAGTTATAACTTTCGATACAAATGAAACAGACATGCAATATACATATCTGTAACTGTACACATGGACAATACACCTCGTATTTTCAGCATTTACTTCTGCTTAGGACACGTGTTTCTGCCATCTATAGGCGTCGTCAGTCAAGCTAGTGAAGCAATGTAATACAAATGATACAAATCTTTTTAAGAACAGATTTGTATCTGTATATACATTTACGCTGAAATCGCCTACAAGATATAGCAAATTTCGTCCTATAAGGTGGCACTATTTAATAAGTGACATCTGACGGACGAAAGAGACTATGCCGAAAAAGGCGACATTTCGCTTGACTAGCTATGCTACTATATAAGCGAAAAAATACGTATAGGTGTAGTCCATTAACACGAGCCAGATGGCGGTAAATATACAAAAAGGTTTAAGTATATCAAT
Source organism: Melolontha melolontha (assembly GCA_935421215.2). Classification (NCBI taxonomy): domain Eukaryota; kingdom Metazoa; phylum Arthropoda; class Insecta; order Coleoptera; family Scarabaeidae; genus Melolontha; species Melolontha melolontha. The sequence continues at coordinate 73,813,342 of OW285235.1, forward strand.
ACGTTATTGCACGTATTACGCATTTGTTACAAATGAAACAGACATGCAATATACATATCTGTAACTGTACACATGGACAATACGCCTCGTATTTTCAGCATTTACTTCTGCTTAAGACACGTGTTTCTGCCATCTATAGGCGTCGTCAGTCAAGCTAGTGAAGCAATGTAATACAAATGATACAAATCTTTTTAAAAACAGATTTGTATCTGTATATACATCTACGCTGAAATCGCCTACAAGATATAGCAAATTTCGTCCTATAAGGTGGCACTATTTAATAAGTGACATCTGACGGACGAAAGAGACTATGCCGAAAAAGGCGACCTTTCGGACCTTGGACTACACCTATACGTATTTTTTCGCTTATGTACTAGCATAGCTAGTCAAGCGAAAGGTAGCCTTTTTCGACATAGTCTCTTTCGTCCATCAGAGTGACATCTGATGGAATAATAAAAGTTGTACAGAAGGCAAGAGAACAGTACGTGTAGAGTTTCATAAACAAATAATAATGTAATGTCTGTAATTTGTTAATTAAGTTTCCGTGAGCGGGCTCTTAACGATGCGATATAAAATACACTGAACATTTCAGTATTTAAATTAAATATATATCAGAAAAACGATTGCATTTATGAATAGTAGCGCTAACAGATTTTTCAAGATATTTTAACTTTATTATTTAATATAGGATTACAACAACTATTATTATTAAAATATTAAATAAACGCTTGTCGTTTGTCGTTTTATCAAGTTTGTCCAGGTCTTACAGGTCAAGTCGGCGCCATTAAGATATAAATTCTCGGACTTATAGGTCATGTATGATACTAAATACTAGATGAAAAATTCGTAAAGAATTTTAATTGATACTTTTCTAATTTTAGCAAACTCCACAATTATATAAATATTCTTTTCATTGAAGTTGTTACGCTATTTGTTTCAAACAGTTTTTTTCACGTATAGGAAACTAAAAACTAACGGTAATGTTATATCAATTGTGCACATATTATATTTTACATTTCTGAATAATCAGATTCGAGAGAATTTTTAGGGTACTATTTAGTGCACTGCAGTTTAATTCAGTAATTGCTAGAGGGACCGCTTTATTACCTATTTATTTGATCCTACATCAACAGTATCTACAACAGAAGAATCCTGTATTCATAGAATGAAGGCCATACAAAATTACGAAGTTAAAGTAGTTTATGCCGACATCTTAAAAACTTAAAACGAAATCATAAATTAACTGACACTTAATTTAAGAAAAAGATAATAAACAGTAATAGATACATTGAAATGATATTGAACAGTTATTATTTCAAAAATTCATATATAACCGGCACAATTAACTGCCCACTAGTTCCTTGCTATAAAAATGCCTGTATATTTAGTTTTTATGTGTGTTTTATGATTCTGCCATGCTTTTATGTTGACATCTAATCATAAACAGTATCACTACTGTCATTTTTGTATTCTTGACGTACATAGTTCGGGTTAAACTTTCTACTTTTATGTGCTTTTTGTTATAATTTTTCTTGTTGATATTCTTTTTATTTGTGTTCTTTTGTGAGTTAGAATTAAGTTTAAAAAATCTTGCTGTTACAGTGGCTAGGGGGTATGTGGCCAGAATTTTAAGAATACCACGCTGTAGTGTGAAAGATGCTGTACAACGATTCCGTGAGACTGGTTCCTACACGAGATCTGGGCAAGGCGTAAACGCTGTACATCCGGTTATGATGACAGGTTTATTTTCAGCACTGTGCTTCGAAATCGTTTTACCCCTGCAGTTGAAGTTCGTAACCGCCTTCATGAGGTGAGATTAGTTAATGTTAGTGAGCGTACGATTAGAGGAGGAAGGCTTAATGAACAACTGAAAGCCAAAAGACCGGCTCGACGTCCTCAATTGCTCCCACAGCGCCGAGTCTCTCGCCTTCGGTATACTAAAAATCATTTTGTTTGGAATATTGAACAATGGAAGCAAGTTCTCTTCACAAATGAATCGAGAATCTGTTTAAGAGTAACAGATGGAAGAGAGCTAGTGTATCGACGTTCCGGAGAGCGCATCAGGGTATAATATTGTGCAGACAATGAGTTTTGGTAGAGCATCGGTTATGGTTTGGGGCGGTATTTGCTACGATGCGCGTACAGAGCTTGTTATTCTTGATAGAGGTAGCTTAACGGCTGGCAGATACTTGGAATATATCATAGTAAAACATGTCATACCATTTGCGCACCTGATATCGGAGATGGTTTTACTAGGTTTGTTACTGAAGACTTCAATGACGTTGGGGTTGAGACAATGAAATGGCCTGCATGAAATCCAGATCTCAATCCCATAGAATATGTTTGGAATAAATTAAAAAGGAGAATGAGGGCTCGATTATCTACACCTCAAACCTTGGGAAGCTTAAAGATGCACTAAGAGAAGAGTGGGACCTCATACCACAAGATGAGATTCAAAATACTATCAATGAACTTCCAAGACGATTAAATGAAGTTACTATAGCAAGAGGAGGCAATACACTATATAAAAAACTGATTAGTTACTAATTCTTATAAGCATACAGTGAGATATTAGTATGCAATAGATATACTTTCATAAAGATTATAAAAAAATAAATGAGTTGTTTTTTCTATTTGTAACGAGCGATCATTAAAATTTTCACTCGTAGCTGGCCGTGTATATAAAAATTATGTCGTAGCTTTAGTCATTAAGATGTTATTTCAAACATCTGTCAGTGTCGAATATATATTTTAAAGTTTCATCAAAAGAAAAACTAATGGCCTTTAATGGTATGCATAAAGCGTTTATGGTAGAATGTTACTTCCTGACATCTCAAAAAATTGATGGTATTTGGCAGCATTCAATAGAAAATTGCCTTGCGGAGTTTGAAGAGAGATATCCAAATACTGTTCCTAGCTATAAAACTTTCCGTGATACGCTAATGCATTGTGTAAATCTTTTTCGACAAACAGGCAGTATTTTCTCCTCTCAAGAGAAGTCGCGGCGTAATTGAAAATGTCAGACAAATTATTAACGAATCTCCTCAAACATCTATTCACAGAGTTTCGCAACAAGTTGGGCTTTCGTATGGAACATGTCACAAAATTTTAGAAAAGGACTTGCACATGTATCCATATAAATTAACTTCTGTACCAAAATCTATTACCTACGGATTATGAAAAAAGAACACAATTTTGCCAATGGTTTATTCAAACAATGACAGACAATATTTTAAATCATACTTTTTTCACCGATGAAGCTTGGTTTTATTTGAAAGGTTATGTTAATTCGCAAAATATGCGTATGTGGTCCAGTGAAAATCCTCATTTCTACACAGAAGTTCCTCTACATCCAGAAAAAATAGGCGTATGAGTAGGTATGAGTCGTCACCGATTAATAGGACCAATATTCTTTGAGGGCACGATAACATCGGAGAAATATCGTAACGAAATTCTCAGTGTTTTTACTAACCAATTGACTAATGATGAACTCCAGGTCGGATATTTTCAACAGAATGGGGCTACATCTCACGTTACACTTGAAAATATTCAGTTTTTGCAACAATTTTATGGCGATAGGATAATAAGTAGAAATACAGCGATTCCATATCCACCACGATCGTGTGATTTAACATGGATTTTTTTGTGTGGCCATATATAAAGAATATTATTTATGAAACACCAATTAATAATCTACAAGAGTTAAGACATAAAATCATTGAAAAATGTGAACACATCAATAACTCACCGCAAATATTGATCAATGTTTTCAATGCTCTACGAAATAGAGTGCGATTATGCTTGGTGGAGAATGGTCATCATTTTACACATTTTTCATAATATTCTATTACTTTGTATAAAAATTATAAATATATTTAATATAAAAGTCAGCATTTCAAATTATTTTTTAAGAATCATGACGTCTGAAATTATAATGACAGATCTCCTCTAATAACTTAAGTTAGGACATACTTTTTGTGTACATGGCTTACTTGAGCGAAAATTTTAATGATCACTCGTTACTTAATTGATTAGATTTTACTTATTTCCACATTTAATAAAGGCGGCTATTAAAACACATAAGAAAATGTTAGATATTTATAATTTCAAACGGTGGGCAGTTGTGCCGGTTAATACTTAAAATGGCGATAAAACAGAAAGGAACTAATTGCTAGATTGTACTTATGTATATACATCTTAATAAGTGAATGTTAAAAAGGACCTATTTTTTTAATATTTGGCCTCTCTATAAACATATTTTAAAAGATTGTCTTAAAAAGCAGGACAAAATTTGTATCCTAGGTAGGTCTGAGTTTAGAGAATTGACAAAGTGTCATTTGTAAATAATCATAAGTCAAATTGACAAGTTACGATTTAACCTATTACTAATATAGTATACTATAGTATGAAATATAGGTTAGATCATTTAATAAATCTAAGACACAACTGATTTAATTCATGGCATACTCTGAAAACTTTTTTGTGGCTCATTCCTTATATCTGCATGTACGAATAAAACAAAAGCATTAAAAAAAGTTCTAAATTATAATTAAAAAAAAATACTTTTATAAATTTGAAAGAAATTGTTGTATGCAACAGTTTTATTTGGGTAACAAAATTAATTTTGGTGTCTTAAATTATCTTTTTTCTATCACTAGTACACTCAAAATAACTTAAGGTTTTTCTCTTTTCAGAAGTATAATTATTTTATCTTCGTTACTCTAAATATTCACTACGCCTTCATCGATATTATCTGCATTGCTCGTTTCCATATATTGCGTTTTACTTTCCTCCAAACTTTTTTGCGGTGCCCTAAAATCTTAGAAATACATATGGCCTTCATTTTTTGTTTGAATCTTGTTCCAAGAGCTATGTAATAGGCCTAGGTTATTCACTGATGTCTATAGTGATAAGTAAGCTCTCGTCTACATTTTTTTTTCTTGAATAGTGTTGGCGATAGTGAGCTCCTTTCTCTATTAACACTGAAGGGTTTCAAGTTTCTGACTTCCAATATAGCTTTGTATCAAGTCTTTCTGAGTATCATTTTCACTGATCTTCTCAAGTTTCCAGTAATTCCTAGGTCATTTTAATTTAGATTATTTTTGCTTTGTTCATCAATTCATATACATATCTCTTTAAAATACATATATGAATAAAATACTAGCTACATTTTTCTATTGTGCATTCATAATCGTAATCTGTTTTATCCATGATTGGAAGGATGCATAAAATAGCATGCTGCAGTGTCTGTAAACAAGTATATTGATCTTCCATTCAATACTTCGCTAATAGATCCATTCCATTTATGAATGTTAAGGTCTACCTCTACCTCTTTTTGCTCTCACCCTAGATCAGAAGTGACACAGCTGTTTAAAAATCTATGAAAAAATACTAGGGGGCAATATATATTCATAAGAACTACACCATTTTTTCTTATTCTAAAAAAGTCATATATGCTATACGACACACTTCTCCTAAAGATCTACTTATAAATCCGAATAGGAAAAAATCTTTACCCATGAAAAAATTAAAATCACTACACTTTGACGCTGATGTTCACAATAGACAGATTTATTCGAGCAACACCGCACTAGCAGCTCGTCCTCGCGCGTATATATATTTTGTCAGTCATCGCCGGACAACGTTGAACGACTTCGCTCGTTTAGAGTAATAAATTATGTATGAAAAACCGAAGCGTTCCGAAACCTATATAAATAAATAAGGTATAAATTTATAAAAAGTGGTGGAATACTTACCGTTTTAAACGTTTTCCGTGAAGTCACAAAGTGGGTAAAATCGGTTAAATATTTGCAATATCAGACGTGTTTTCACAATAATTCCCACAAAGCGAGTGCCTTGCGAAGAAAAAAATGTGCTTGTATGCACAATTGTTTTAGACCTAATCTTATATTTGCATAATTAAAATAATCTTTAAAACAATTTAAGGTTCTATTGACGCACCTTCACAAGTTTGTCTTATAATGTAGCAAAATATGAATCTTTCTCTAAATAACTTTTAAACCTTTCTAGAACGCAAACATGTTTCGTGAACAGGTTGCACTATTTGCAGAGATTCCACTAACGACACCGAAGCATTTTCTAATTTTTCTCTTGCCTCCAGTAGTCCGACGTAATTGATATGAACAGTTTTTAAATCTGTTTTAACCTGACTATCTTGAAATTCTGTCTTTCCTTGATAGCTGCAGCTTCTTTAGGATGGAATTTAAAAACGACGTTCTTAATATTATCAAAATATTTATGATAGTAAAGCGCTGCCTGTAACCATGTTTCCCAATGTATAAGAATCGGCTGTGATGGTTCAGAAATATCGAAACAGTCTGTGAAATTGGCGAACACGTTTTGGGGTTTGAGAAACCAGCCTGTATACTTGGAATGTTTACGAATAGTTACTGCTACCAAATGTAAAGCATAGATTTTACACGTATGTAATATGTAACAAGTTAACACAATATTTTTTTAGTGACCGGCCTACAAACAGCATGTTTGCGACACCATCACTAATAAATATATTTAACAGTAACGCTGAAAATATTTCGGCGGTGCATACTTGTATTCTTATGCAAGCTAGTAAAATTGAAGGTGACGATTAATGAGGTTCCATTGTATGTATGTATCATAACATTAACAACAGATTTTTTAACAATCTGTTGTTTCGTCCATAGATAACCATAGTTTCTTATTTTTCAATTCGGACTTAATCATGTGATTTATACGTTCACAGAGGGATGGTAGAAAATTTAGTAATCTTTTTCGACTAGATAACGTTCCTTTATTTACCGTAGTGCTTCCAATATTAATGAAATCATTCATTGTCTACTAACTTAAACGGTACATTACACAATATGAAAGTTACACATAAATGAAACATAAATGTCTGGTCACTTTTTTTGCGATTGTGAATTACGCTATTTACGTATCTTTTGCAGTGAAATTTTTTTAAACACATTAGCGGTATACTCTTAAATGGTATGAATTATAATGAACGTCTTATCACAAATGATTATACAGCTGCCAAACCTACCAAAAATACAGAAACAAAGGAAACTGTTAATCCTCCTGGTTTGAAGGAATTTTCGGAATAGGTTTGACCGAAATATGTTTTGGATATACCCTAGTTTGAAATAACACTAATATATTTACAAGGGAATTATTAATTAATTGAATCTTGGAGTTCCATTAAACTTAATATAAATGTATGAATCTGGCCTTAATAATAAAGACCGAGAAACTGGCTAATACTTTAGATTCTCGAAGTGAGATCGCTGAGTTGGAACTTATTTTTACAAAGAAAGTTTTGTCCCCGCCAGTTACAAGTGAGGGAGAAGACAACTAAAATAATTATAATGAAATTGCGTGGCAAAGATTTTACTCTTCTTCAAGGAAAGGTAAATGATGGAGTTTATCAACGTCATAAACCGATTAAAATAAACTATGCACATGAACACTTAATTATAATACTGGGAAATAAAACACATATTAAATACTAAATACAGAATACAAACAATACAATCGTTACAGTTATTGAATGGCATGTACCGAGTACGTAAATTATAATAAATAGCAAGTGGGCTAGAGATAAAGAACAGTCTTCGAAGAATACAGGAAAAATGCAATAAACCGTAATCTCGAAACCTTATCGTAAAATATGAGTGCATTATAACAATATATAAATATAATAAATACAATAAATGAAATATAACAATAAAACTTATTCTATTATATAGGTATACATCTACAAATGAATGAATTTACAATAATCAATATAACAAATACAATAAATGAAATATAACAATAAAACTTATGCTATTATATAGGTTTATATCTGAAAATGAATGAATTTACAAAAAGGATTCTCTACCTGCATTGAGTAAAGAGTTTTATGACCGTAGAAAACAAGACAATGCATGAGCAATATAATACCTAACAACTTACGAAATTAACAAATTAGATATTTGCGAACTCCAAGACCTTTCTATACACTTAATATTTACATACGTAAAATAAATACAACTAAATCTATTTGATTATACTTAAATAACACTAAAATACAAATTAAATCTATATGGACCTAACAGAAACATACTTTCAATTGTTGAATAGAGAGTTCAAGGTATTGAAATAAAAATAATAGCATTACATTGCCATTATGGAACTTTTCTAGGTCTAATTATGCTTCTTCTTAAAATTAACCTATCCTTCATAAAATTTTTAATAATGTTAATGAATGTCGAGGAACATGTCTTTAGAAGATTCATTTTCATCTCATTCAATATTTTACGTATTATAAACATATCCAATTATGAATATTAAATATACGCTAAACTTCGCGCTCTCTATTATGAATTAATTAAGCGATTTAAACTAGATATTTTCCATACAGAATTATGTATGTATGTATGTGCATGTACTTGTTTTAATTATAATTTTGCATGGTAGGTGTTACGTAATACTTTAATTATGTAAGCTATATTCATATAATGTCTCAAATACTTCCAAATCGGTTTATAAAATGTTATTTTAAAACTCGAAACGTTATTATGACCCGAAGCGTTGAATTATTTTAATATACATCTTTCTAAATAAATACATTTTACAATGTAGATCCATAGATCCAAAATAATAATGAATTCGAATTAATTGACTATATCTGATGACAACTTACGTTGTTTAACATTTTTGACACAAACTTTAATATTTATTGTTCCAATTAAGATTTTTATTTATACAGCAAACGTGCCGAACTTCATATCAGGGCTCACATATCCGGTTACGCAAGTTTCAAAAATTTAACAAATAAACTGGTAACCATATTCGTTGTTTCAGATGTGTGTTTCGGTCAGAACCTATTAAAAAGTTGTGAATATTTATAGATTCATACACTCCTCATGAAACACTCCCACGCGTTTTAAAAATTTCAAGGTAAGCTTTTTGTTAATAAATCGTAAAAAGAGTTCTTGCATTTCTAGTTGAAAATATACTTGTTTAAAATTATATGATTATACTATTGAACATATTGGCTTTGTACTAATTTGACTTCCTGTCTAACTAAAACATCTATGTACATAGTTTCAGAAAATGAAAACAATCAATCAACAAACCGAATGTAAAATCTTTATTCACAAATCATAATGAAAAGCCGTTGTTAATTTTACTGAAACCAAGTTATATTCCGCTTGCATTTTAAATTCGACATTTCATTTGATTGCCGTGCTTTCTTCGATCCATTATACCAATTTTAAATATTGACTTCAGATGGTTTACATGTTAATATTTTTTTAGTTTTTCTATTTTAGGATCGTTTCCCTTATTATTTGAACATAGTCATAGTTAAGCTATAATAAATTATTTTTTTATATTGTCTTTGGTTGAGTAGTTTTTTTTTATTCCAATTGTCTCATTTATACATAATGAGTAAACAGTTTGTTCCTGGCGCCATTCATGTTGGGATATTCAACAGGGTCCAGTGGTGTGTGTTTCTATAAATAGCTAGTGGAGAAACTCGGGCCCGGAAACGATGAATTAAATGCATCACGAATATACAAATATCGATAGTAACCCGAAAATAAAGTATATTTTTTAATATTCAAAGTTTTTATCCTTACGTTTCAAGAATAATTGAAAAATTCAAATTATTAATTATCTCGTTCCCTTAAAACGTTAGCATCTCTGGAAAGGTAACGTTCTGCAAGCGTATATACAGTCTATATTGCAATTAAAGGACGTGATTTCTAGGAACTAATAAAAGTTTGGTGGTCGGGCGTGGCTGTAACAGAATTATACCACTAATACGCAATGTCAATTAGAATTCTGTACTATATCAGGTGTGATAAGAGCGATGTGTGAACGCTATATGATTTCAAAATGTATCTTTGTAGTCATTCCAAGGGGCCGAAGATGACTAGTTGCTCACATATTTGTACGAACTTGGATAAGACTTTATAAAGCGACAAAAATAGTAAAATATGGTCCAGGTCGGGGAATATTACGCCAAACAAAATCTAGACAGGATAAATCAATTTTTTTTTAGTGTGTTTCAATGAAAGCCTGACTTAATATTACGTTGAGCGTTATCAAAGTTGTTTAAGAAATAGATAAGTATTGCATAACCACTCTTAAAAAAAGACAACCACATTAACAAATCGTTACTCACACTAGTAAATTGCGAAACAATATAGGGTGATATCGTATTCATGGATTAATATCATCAATAATGAATCATCTTTCTATGCATGTGTGCCTAAAAAGATGTTCTGGTCCTTATGTAATCGCTCTATCGTCGAACACACCTTAAACTACGAAAGTGCACATTTGGAAATGTATCGATGTGCGACGATTTACATCATTGTGCATTATTACTAAGAATTTAGACGCACAGAAAATAATTAAATTGTATCAAAAGCGGCATTGACGTCGGTACGGAAAATGCACGATAAAACATTACAGGATGGAAGATAATGAGCCACAGCATCGCGGTCGACTTTTCATTACGTGAAAAAATGAAAAAGAAACATTGTGCGGTGAATTGGTCGCATGCAATCCAGAATGTTTGAGCAATAATGCAGCAAAGACTGCGCAGTAAACATAGCTATACTTATTAAACGATTATCACGCAACATACGTATTATGGCGATTATTATCGACAAACTTTTCCAAAAATTTAGTATATGCATGAACACACAATGTCAGAACATTATTGATTACAACGTCGACTAGACTTCCTTCTAATAAATGTGCATATTAATATTTCTAATGTAGATTTTAATTTATTAGAATAATTGAAACATACATGAGTGGGTAAAACCCCACCAGTTTTGTATAATACAAAGGTATTTTTAATAATATAAAATATTATTTCTACAGGTCTGTAGAAAGGCGAAATACGTAATCTGCGTCTCTGGGGAGGGATATATTTGGACACGATCACAAAAAATATTAATAGTGAACCTGTATTTGTGTTCTTCACACCAGAATTTTAATAATATTTTATATTATTAAAAATACCTTTGTATTAGATTTTAATTATATCCCCCTTTTTTAAGTTTAGTGTAAACGAAATATTGTCCTCGTTTAATTAGTGTCCAGACTGTAATCGTACAGTGTGCGTCGCGGAACCATTGGACCATAGTATGAAATAGACTGTTTATTGAGGATATAAATATATAACTCCAGAAATATAATTGTATATATTTATTGTACCATTTTCTTCATAAACGAGACCCAAGTTTATTGAGTTACCAAATATTCTATTGAATTGTTGTATATAGTACCTATATTTCGTTTTATACATGCAGTTTGAAAGGCAAAAACTATTTTAATGGTCCATTGCACTGCGATCAACCATACAATATAAGAAGATAATACATAATAATCGAATTCATTTTTATTTTAAAAAATATAACTATGTCGGACATATTTCCGACATAGTCTCTTTCGTCCGTCAGATGTCACTTATTAAATAGTGCCACCTTATAGGACGAAATTTGCTTTATCTTGTGGGTGATTTCAGTGTAAATGTATATACAGATACAAATCAGTTGTTTAACAGATTTGTATTCATTTGTATACATTGCTTCACTAGCTTGACTGATGACGCCTAGATGGCAGAAACACGTGTCTTAAGCAGAAGTAAATGCTGAAAATACGAGGTGTATTGTCCATGTGTACAGTTACAGATATGTATATTAATTACATGTCTGTTTCAATTGTAACAAATGCGTTATACGTGCATAACGTATTGGTATACTAAAAACCTTTTTGTTCATTTGTATACTTTAAAATAGATTGTTAGATTTATTATAATAACAAGTGTTCATTTGAAAAGTCAATCTAGTAGCATGTGATTTACTGAGAACATTTTGAAGTATGTCGTAAATTAAAATTTACTACTTAACCTACGAAGTCGTATATTTTGAGTTTCATACATACAAATAAATAACAAATAATAGGTATTTATTGAAAACTATAACAAATGTTGAGAATGTTGTCCTTCAAGATCAATGCACTTTAAAATCCTCCGTTCAACATTTCTGATGATATTTTGCAACATTACTGGATTGTTATTAATTTCCATGGATTTCTGTTCGATTCTCTGTAGCATATCATTCAAATTCAATATAGGTGTTCGAAATATGTTATTTTTTAGATAAGGCCACAAAAAGAAGTCGCAAGGTATTAAATCGCATAAACGTGCAGGCCAGGCAATTTCAGTATTTTGACTAATTATAATTATACGCTCATCAAAAAATTCTCTTAAATAATCCAAAGATTCTGCAGTACAGTGACAAGGTGCTCCGTCTTGGAAATATGCATTTTGAAGTTCATCATCATGCAACTGATTGACAAATGGTTGTAAAATTTCCGTACGGTACCTTTGAGCAGTTTACGTTCCCTGAAAAATATTGGTCCAATGATTCGCCTTTGGCTTATCGCTGCCCAAACACCAATTTTCTCTAGATGTAGCGATTCTTCATTAATTACATGTGGATTTTCACTACTCCAAATTCTTGTATTTTGTGAATTTAGGTATCCCGTTTTATAAAACCATGCTTCATCAGTAAAGATGACTCTTTGCGAAAGTTTTCCATTATTGTTCATATTTACAAACCAACTACAAAACTGTAGTCTACGTGGGTAATCAATTTCTAACAATTCTTGTACTGCTGTGACACGGTATGGATAAAGTTGCATATCTTTTTTTAATAACTTGTGAGTTGTACCAACAGAAAGGTTTATTTGTTGACTCAAATGTCGAACAGATGTTTGTAGTTCATTTTCCATTATTTCTTCAACACGATTGACAACTTGAGGTGTACGTTTCTTAACTGCTCCGCTGCCTGATTTTCTTAAGAGACTACCAGTTTCAGAAAAAAGTTTTGAAGTTCTATCCAAAGTATTCTTAAATTGTATATAATCTATTACAAAATGTGGAAACTCAACTTGAAATTCTACCATGCAATCTTGAACTGAATAAACCCATAAACCATCAATTTTATTACCACTTAGAAAATAAGCCTGGACTAAAAAAATTTTATGTTCTAAAGTGAAAGCCATTTTAAAACTGAGAAGCAATTTATTTAAACCAGAATCGACGCACGATTATTTTATGCACTAACTGATATTTTTGATTGACATTATCAAATGTCATTTGGATTTACGTTTGCGGAACAACAAACACATACTAATATATATGCGTCTTATTCTATCAAAATTTCAAAGTAACCTAGATTGACTTTTCAAATGAACACACCTTATATGATTGCTTCTTTGAGTCCGATCTGAAACTGCGTCCTTGGTTCTGTTTTATTCTTGGCTGACATTTCGTCGAATAATGCAAGGACATCTTCATGGCTGCTGCTACTGTAGCTGCACTGAAACTGCCAAGAAGGAAGCAGTGCTAAGGACGCGATTGAAATTCGGAATTCCATAAGCAATCATGGACAGGGACCACGGAAGCCGACAAGCTAGATTATTCTAATGTATTTTGTTGCTGTACGAAAAAAAAACATTGACCAAGAACATATGCACCTTGCCTACTTAATATGAATGCTATTAGAGACAAAAACTCAAGTACGGTCAACCACAACGTGTTTCGGGGTTCACTTGCATTAAATAAATAGAATTTACAGTTAACAATAAAATATTAAAATACGCCAGTCTGTTTTAATTCATAAAAACAAAAACTATTGATAAACAAAATACAAGTACAAATACCGAAAAATTGATAACAAACTGATTTGCATCCACTCCATAAATACCGAAATAATGTTACAACAAATAAAACAAGCACAGAATATATTAATATTTAATAATTTATTTTTGAATTAGTTGAATTAGACTTAGTTGACAATTTTGTTCATGTGATTAATGGACTCACTTATTTCTGGATTAATTTTTAATACATTTTCTCGTTCTCTTCCTGTGGCGTTCGCCAATCTCCCAAAAAATTTACGTCGATTTGTAAAAGCACTAAACCAACCCCTTCTCCTCCCAGTTCTATACCAATCACAGCCGCCTTTTGCGTTGCTTATCCACATTTTCCCAGTTTAGGATCTCACGCCGAGCCGGACAATCGGCCTTTTTTCTGACAATAAGCAACCCGGTCAATTCGGATGAATTATGTATGAGATGTGTTGCTATTGTGCTACACATGTTTAATATTCTCGTCATATCGTATACGGTTTGCCTTTTTTTATTATTTCGCGGTGTGTATATGGATGTAGTGAATTTCGTTGCCGAAATCAGAGAAAGGATTTGCTGCCCACTTGATTGATGTTCGAAATTAAACAACAGGTGTTAAAAAGGAACATACGTCGGAAGGTCAATAGTCGATGTCGGCCTGTCAATTTATTATCGCTGCAAGGAGAACATTTCTATTATCTCACTTGAGCTTTAATAAAAGATTGTCGTGCGATAAATAACTATGAGTGTTTGTCAAACATTGGAACATTGCCTAATAAATTGATTGATAAAATTGCGTATGCATCGATTTTTAGTTTCGGTTTATTTCCTGTTAATATTATACCATTAAATATCATCTTATGGAACATATACTAGACATATTAAGAAGGGCTAGTGTTCTGTTATAGTTGAAAACTGAAAATATTAAATCATTAATAAGGTATTAACATAGTTTAATTAAAAGCATTTTGATGAACATATATACAGTAAATATCGTTTATAACGACATCTGATATAACGACATATCGGTTTTTGCGACGAAATTTCAAGGTCCTGGGCAGAAACAATGCTTTCTAAACGCGAAACCTATCGGTTATAACGACATCGGATATTACGACGAAACTAATATAACGACGAAAAATAGCTTGAAATTTGGATCAAATTATCTTTTATAACGACGGACACGTCGCATAGTAAGAAAACGGTGGGGAAATTTCGAATTGGCTAGGGGAATTACAGCGTTATGAAAAGGCAAGGCGAAATGCGACAGATAAACGTATTTATTCAGTAGTTATCTAGGAATTGAAGGTACCTTGTCGACGTCGATATGGCGAAACGAAAGGCGTTTACAATTGAAGAAAAAGCATCAATTATTAGGCGCTTGGAGGCTGGAAATTCTAATATTAATATTGCTAAAGAATATAAGGTAAGTTTTGTTTGATTTCTATGAGAATAACATGTATACTAATATTATTCTTATTTATTTAGGGGCGCATTCAACAATCTCCACGATTTGGAAAAATCGGAATAAAATAGAGGATTTAATTAATATGTCTTCATCATTACAAACGAAAAAGGTCAGATCTTGTAACGCGTATAGAGTAGACGAGGCCCTATATGAATGGTTGAAAATTCAGAGGAGCCACAACATTCCTATTACCGGTCCGATATTGCAAGAGAAAGCATATGATTTTGCTCGACGATTAGGGTTAGAAGATTTTAAATGCACAGTTGGATGGATTCAACGATTCCGAAAAAGACACAATATTGTTTTCGGTAAAATATGTGGCGAAGCAATAGATGTACCTAAAGGGATTTGTGACGACTGGTTAAATACAGTGTGGCCAAATTTAAGAAAAGAATATACAGACGAAGAAATATTCAACGCAGATGAGACTGGTTTATTTTTCAGAATGATGCCAGACAAAACGATGAAATTTAAAGGGAAAAATGTATTGGTGGTAAACTGAGTAAGGATAGATTGACTGTTCTTGTAGCAGCAAATATGACTGGATCGGAAAAAATGAAACTTGTGGTTATTGGCAAAGCTAAGCATCCTCGATGCTTTAAAAATATAAAATCTTTACCTGCTGAATATGAAAATAACCAAAGAGCATGGATGACATCAGCATTATTTGAAAAAATAATTGTACGATGGGACAATAAACTCATTCGGCAAAAAAGGAAAATCCTATTGCTTTTAGACAACTGTCCAGCTCATCCAAATATTCAAAACTTAAAAGCTATAAAACTTGCCTTCCTTCCACCAAATACCACGTCAGTTCTTCATCCGATGGACCAGAGTGTAATAGAGTCCCTAAAGACACATTTTAGAAAACTTCAAATTATAAAGCTTTTAAAAGGCATTGACAAGAATGGTGTTCCTCAAAAACTAGATATCCTGCAGGCTATTTTTCTACTTTCCAAAGCTTGGGATCGCGTTTCTCAACAGACAATAGCAAATTCCTTTGCACATGCTGGGTTTAATTTAGACACAGCAGAAAACTCTTTTGATGACGATAATTTACCCTTAGCTGAGTGGCTTCGACTACAAAATGATACGGAAGAAGATAACTTACCTTTAACTGAATGGGTCCGCACTTTACCTGTAGTTAACCTGGCAACACAAGAGGGTTGGGATAATTTTTCAAATGTTGATGAAGAACTCGAAACGGAGGAAGATATGACAGAAGATGAAATTTTAGCTGGGTCCAGTGCAAACTTGGAGTTAGAAATAAACAACGATAAAGTGGAAATGGACGAAACTACAGAATTTCAACCACTTACTATAAAGGATGCATTTTCAGCAGTTGAAATGATTCAGCATTTTTTCACATTTAATCAAAATTTGAAAGACGCTAAAACAGATTCTGCATTGCTCCATTTGGAAAAAATTATTGAAAAACACTTCTTAGAAAACAAAAAATTACAACAAACCAAAATGACAGATTTTTTTATTAAAATTTAAATATGTATGTAGGTATGTATGAATGTACAATGCAGTCCGTGCCTATGTATTATTATATACATATGTGTTAAATTGTTAGTAAAATAAGTTGAGACGGAAATGTTTTTTTTATTTGTATTTTATAAAACTAGAATATTGTTTTCGTTGTTTAAGTGTATTTTCTAAGATAAATAAAATGGGTTTATATAATAATTTGGTATTTGGATATAGCGACCTACTCTTATAACGACCGAATTTCGTTGGTCCCTTCAACGTCGTTATAAACGATATTTACTGTATAATCAAAAGATATATTCGCAACAGTGAAATTCGTACGGCAACGATTCTTTTATATATAACGTGTGTATAAATTGTCGCAAAAGCTACATGCAGCGACGTTCTTCGTTTGGTTCTGAATAAAAAATCTTAATGTTAAAATGTCGTATCATGCTTCATTTGTTTTTCACGGGGTTCTTGAAGTTCAGACTTTTAGTGCGTAACTAACCTTTGCTCTTCGATATCTGTTAATAGGGATAGATGCAATTTAGTTTAAAGAAAAAATGTTTACTAGTATTATTTCGTAAACGTTTTCTTTTTGATTTAAAAGCTTGTTTTAAACATTTATTCATTAACGTACTTCCACGAAAAACACATTTGGCAACGTTGTAGAACAATAAGTTTGTATTTCAAAGTGAGTTCAATCAAAATCATTACTTTAATTAAGAATTGCTGAAAAAAACAAGTCAATCAACGGGAGGAAACGTACAGACGCGTTTCGTTCTAGTTGGAACTTTTCAATGCACGGCATTCCTCGAAGACGAACATTGCTTTTCATTTCTATACTTTCTGTATATATAGTTAACATTTGGAACTTACTGCAAGTGAGAATTAATGAATATTAAATCTCATTCTTACATGTAAATGTCGACTTATGTGATGCGTTCATAATTACAATCCGACAAACTAAGTTTGTACCAATATGCAGAACACACCCTTTCGCGACAACGAACTTCCTGGTAATTAGGTTAATTAAGAATTGCTGAAAAAAACAAGTCAATCAACGGGAGGAAACGTACAGACGCGTTTCGTTCTAGTTGGAACTTTTCAATGCACGGCATTCCTCGAAGACGAACATTGCTTTTTATTTCTATACTTTCTGTATATATAGTTAACATTTGGAACTTACTGCAAGTGAGAATTAATGAATATTAAATCTCATTCTTACATGTAAATGTCGACTTATGTGATGCGTTCATAATTACAATCCGACAAACTAAGTTTGTACCAATATGCAGAACACGCCCTTTCGCGACAACGAACTTCCTGGTAATTAGGTTAATTAAGAATTGCTGAAAAAATGAAATGAAAAGCAATGTTCGTCTTCGAGGAATGCCGTGCATTGAAAAGTTCCAACTAGAACAAAACGCGTCTGTACGTTTCCTCCCGTTGATTGACTTGTTTTTTTCAGCAATTCTTAATTAACCTAATTACCAGGAAGTTCGTTGTCGCGAAAGGGTGTGTTCTGCATATTGGTACAAACTTAGTTTGTCGGATTGTAATTATGAACGCATCACATAAATCGACATTTACATGTAAGAATGAGATTTAATATTCATTAATTCTCACTTGCAGTAAGTTCCAAAATCATTACTGTCAAATTTTGACATTTACGAATTTACGAAGCATGATACGACATTTTAACATTAAGATTTTTTATTCAGAACCGAACGAAGAATGTCGCTACGTGTAGCTTTTGCGACAATTTATACACACCTTGTATATACTAGCTGTACCCTGCGCGCGTTGCTACGCCACCAACTAAAATAAATTTGAAGGAAAGGCATTACACAAATATTCAATTCATTTTGAGTCATTTTATTGATTTTGTTCATTTTGAAAAAATTATGACATTGCAGCGTTTCGTTTCAATTCGATATTTATTGAAGTGCTGTGGGATACACAATATTTCTTGTTTTTCCATCTGGTGCGTAAACGAATAAATCAGAAGGTTTTCCGACTCGTGAGCAGGCCACATAGAGCTGCCCATGTGAGAAGCATGGATTCTCCAAATTTAATCCGCACACTTGCAACGATTGTCCTTGTGCTTTGTTGATAGTCATTGCGAAAGCGAGTCGCACCGGGAACTGCAAACGTTTGAATTCGAATGGCATATCTGTCGGGATCATTGGGATACGTGGCAACAGTACGTCTTCACCTTTGAATTTTCCAGTCAAAATTGTTGCCTCGATAACATTGTTCATCATTTTCTTGACTGAGAGTCTGGTTCCGTTGCAAAGTCGTGGTGGATTTATGTTTCGAAGAAGAATTATGGGTACGCCAATTTTCAATGTAAGAACGTGCGGTGGCATGCCTGGCAAATCAAGCGAATTCAAGAATTCAGTTGAATAGTTGACAACTTCGTCTTGATTCACCACAGTATCGATGGACTTTATGTTGTCGTTTCGCCGAGTATTCCATTCTGAATGGTGAAGTTGATGGTATTGACATCGATGTTTTTGGCCGCTAATATAGCACGCGTACTGAGCCACTGATGATTTTTGTAGTTAATTTTGTTGATTAACCAAACCAAAATATGTGCATGTTTTTTAGAGGATGTCCCACTGAATGGTCGACGAGACATGTGGTTTCACATGGATGGGGCACCACCACATTTCAGAATTGCTGTCCGAAATTGGGTTAACGTCAATTATCCAAGGTGAATTGGTCGAGGTGGTCCTGTTGCATGGCCACCCAGATCACCCGATCTTAATCCCCTTGACTTTTATTTATGGGGATACATGAAAAATTTAGTCTACGCGCAAGTTTCGAACACAAGAGAAGAGTTGTTAAATCGTATTCACCTGGCTGCCGAGCAAATCCGACAAAACAAGTATGAAATTGACCTTTTTTAAATAAAATCAGTTTTTATTGACTTTGTGATTACATTTTTTTCATGATCTGACAATTACATTCATAGATCTGTAACTTTGAAACAAATAAAAATGGATATACAAGTTTTGCGTTTTTGTTACTTGAAATGAAGTCTATTTTACACTCCTAAAATTTGAACACGGGACACTTGTATAATATTTTATTATTCAGCATAGTCTTCCCTTAAATTAATACATTTAATACAGCGATCATGGAACGTCCCTTTAAACTTTTTTTCAATCGAGGAAACATAATAGTCTGGGGGGCTAAGTCTAAGGAATAGGGCGGGTGTAATTCGAACCCTATATCCCGAATTGTATTCATGGTAATACGCAATTTATCTGCAGGGGCATTCTCCTGCAAAAATAACGCATCTTTCACTTGTATGTCACGTCTTGTTTCCTTAATTTTCTCTCGCAGGGTGGTTAATAATTTAGAATAAGAATCTCCAGCGATGTTCTGACACTTGAAGCAAGAACTTTTCCAGCGGATTTTTGAGCTCGAATCTTCTTAGGCCTTGGAGAACCCTCCATCGATTGCTGTTTTGTTTCTGTGTCGTAAAAATGGACCCATGTTTCATACGTAGTCACAAAACGGTTCAAAAAATCTGGATCTCTTTCAAAACGGGCACAAATTGACCGTGATGCTTTCACTCTTGCTCGTTTGTGTTCGGCATTTAAGCATTTAGGAATGCTTTTTGCAGAAATTTTTTTCATATCTAAATCGAAGTGAACTATATGATGGTCGAGTTCATATGAAATTTTTGGTGCCTCAGTTATATATTTCAGCCCAATTCGACGATCTGATAATATCATGATATGAACTGTGTCAATATTTTTGGGGTGGATACCGAAATCGGTCGTCCTAGTCACTTCTCATCTTCAACGGAAAGTTTTCCTCTTTTGAATGACGCAATCCAACTTTTGACAGCCGTATATGATGGGCATCGATCGCCAAGTGTGTTAACCATATCTTCGTAAATTTCCATACCACTTAACCTCTTCAAATAAAAGTTTTTGATGATGCCTCGATACTCCAATTTATCGTTTTTCACATTTGCATTCGATATGCTTTTTTTCAAAATCTACTACACAGCAATACTTCAAATTCTGGACGTAAGATTTTACAGTGACAATTTTAAAATGTCATTATTTCTTGCCATTATAACAAGATTTTGTTTTGTTCAAAGAAAATGGTGTAGGCTAACTAGATATCAATACCCCCTCGTAGATATTTTCGTATGTATGGGTAGGTGTATGTGTAATGTATAGGTCCATAATTTCTGATTCTGAACAACTTTTCTTAGTAAAATTTTGCTGTATCATCAACAAAAGATGTACTTTAAGTAATTCAGGTGAATATGTAAGTGTGGAAACTATGAGATGAATATTAAAAAAGAATAATTACCATGACCATATACCACAAAAGCCATACATAAACAGAAAAAATGGAAACAGACGATTAAGTTTTGCATAATTAAGTTTTGTAAATAGAGATTTTAATTATTGGAAAGATGTGATTTTCACCAATAATGCAAAAATCAATTTATTTAGATCAAATGGGAAAGTAATGGTGTGGATAAAATTCAAGGAATGCTTTGGTCTTGAAAATTATGTTAAACATGCTTATGATTCCATAATGTCCATAATTCTAAGGTTAGGAAACTTACATTTTCTATATAAGACTATGGATAAGTGATATTCTGTATGTATACTAACAGAAATGACTAAACATTCATCAAAACTTGCACAGGAATGGTTAATATATAATGCGTAAAGGTGATTAAAACACCCGTACGATGTCCAGACTTTAATGCTATAGAGAATTTGTGGAATCATTTAAAATTTAAAATCAGTAATCATACAACAAAGAAGGAACAGTTAAAACAAGTCGACTTAACAAAATGGGAACACATCACCTAATTACCTAAAAAAAAACCAGTGGAATCTGTACCACGTCGTCTGCAAACAGGAATACATAGTCACTATGTAGTCTATCCTACAAAATGCTAGATGAACATAGTTTTTTTATCGAAGACGGAATTTTAAAGTAATTTCGCCTTTTTACGATTTTTTATGTGAAATTATTTTACAGTATTTATTTATACATTATTTAGTTAAGAGGAATAGATACATTTGCTTTGTAGGTGTAATAAAACGTAATTACGCTTCATGGTTATCATTAAAGTTCGAATTTTTACACACAACAAATGCTTTAAATATGCGGATAAATATGTCATGTTCTTCCCAAAAATATGTCAAATATATATTTCATTTTTACCATTTATGCATTTTTATGGACTTTATTTTTTTATGTATTTCGAAGAAAGACTAGTAATACAACAAAAAGTTGTATAAATTATATTTATACATAAAAAATAATTATGATTACATATTATATGATAAGAACATTGCATAATAATATCGTGAAGGATTACAATTAATAGCTATATAAATATGATTCTGTGGATGTTACTTAAAGTTATTATGTTGTTAAGTAACATCCATAGAATTATGTATTTGTATAGTTATTATTAATAATTATTCACTTTCGCAAGATCTACTTAACTTATTATTGTACCAATGAATAATTAAGTGCTTTTCTAGATTTTTCTATCGCTTAAAATATTTTTATAGTTATAGTATAAAATCTTAGATATTTCTGTTAACTTTTGAAAACCATCATTCTTTGTTGTAACACTATAAAATTTATCTAGTATAACTTAACTAGTTCGACCCTGGAACATTTTTCAATAAATTTTCACAATGTTCAACAATAGAAATTGACTAATAAATTTGGTCAGTCTCTAATTTTTTAATTGATCCACTTAAAAAACTATAATGGGCAATATACGTCAAGTGATCTAAAATCTGGCGTTTTTCGAATAAACTTTTGGATTTTATAATTGATTCAGCTGAAGCAGAAAAGTTAGATACAATGTTTTTTTTATATGATTTCACTTCTCATCTGATTGCTTATATTATAAATTAATAAATGGCTCAAACATATGCGATTTTATGTTAAAAATGTAAAAAATATTCACAAGGTAAAAATATGAACTAATATAAAGCTTAATTTTATACAGAATATGTGATTTATTTATAACGTTAATCGCATTATTTCAGTGTAAAATGGATATATCCACAATATTGAGGTGATATTCCTAATAATAAAAAATATGTCTTTTACATAAAAACCGAACTCTAGTTATGCTTTATTCAACAATTCGTCAAGCTTTTGCTTTTGAGTTGAATAAAATTGAACACAAAGTCTTGCGATTTTCACTGCGAGTTGTTGAAAATAATTTCTATTCGTATTTTCTAATTTTACGTATTTTTAAATTTATTATTATATTGACAAATAATATTTTTTAATTATTTAATCTATTCTCTTTTTTTAAGCATTGAAAATGGTACTACATTTACATACATTGTACAATGAGTTAAGAAAGAACATTTGTGTAATTTTTATAAATACTTGTTAGACTTGACATTATCATGCCTAAATACTACTCTTCTGCATTTATTAAAACTAGCCTGTGAATTTGAGTTTATTGTTATTTAATTTATTATATTCTTGACTACAGATAGCAAACAGTCAAATTTTATAATTTGTTATTTTTATAGCTGTTAAATAAGTCAATATATATTTTTTCCTTCTTCACTGGAGCCATACAATCCAAAACAATTCTTGGTATTTAGGTCCAAAGATAAAGTAAATCTCTTCCGAACCAAAAATAGAACAATCGATTTTATTCAAGTGTTCATTCTGACTTTCAAAACAATCTAAATTGCAAATCGAAAATATTTAGTTAAAGAACTTCTACTTACGATATAGAAATATTTTAAAGAGAAGCAGAAAGTTAAAAAATACGTTTCATACAATACAGTTCAAAAACTAAATTTAAAAAAACAAGAAAAATCTTGGCTAGAGAATCTTGGCTAAATTGTCATTTTAATATTTAAATTTCTTAAATATAACTCTAGATGATTTTGTATTAAAAAAAATTGTTTTTGTAATTCTAAAATACATTCGCCGCAAAATTAAGGGATCAAAACTATATAATGTTTTTCTTTTACTTTTAATTGCTTTTACTTTTAACAGTTATTAGATAATAATTCTAAGATTATTCTAAAAATTTAAACGTTGGCAAAGAAACAGAAAAAATTATTTATTTTTTAATCGATTAATATTGTGATGTGAGTCATCCGACACGTCAGGCGAGCGGTATCACGCGCCGAATACGTCATCAAATCTCCCGTACCTCTTAGAAAAGAGCTTCTGGAAGGCCCTCGAATAAGGAGATGGATCATTCAACTAGTAATCGCCGTCGTGTGATATTATATAAATGTAAATACTCATATATAAATACATATAGTGAAATAAATGCTCTTATTGTTAGTTATTAGTTTTTTTTAATTGTTATTTAGTGCGTTTTCTCGTTAATATAGTGTGTGTTTAAATTACCGTTAGTTTTATTTAAAAGAACCCAGAAAGACAAATATTTTACAATATGGTGTATGATCACCTCTTGCTGTAATACAAGCGCTTAGCCTGGAAGGTTGGATTAGGGTTGCAACCTCTTCATCTTGAATTTGGTGCCATATTCCTTGAAATCGCTCCGAGAACTCTGCTAGCGTCCTAGGAAGATTCACATGATCTCGAACCTTCCTTCCCATATTATCCAATAAATGCTCTATAGGATTTAGATTCGAACTTCGAGCTGGCCAGTTTAAAACATTAATATTCGCAGCGATAAGCTCCCGTTACGACATGCGCTGTATGCGGACGAGCGTTATCGTTCATTAAAATGAACTCGGGTCCGTGAAGAGCTGCTGTTCGAAAATAGGGATGACAACCTCATCTCTATACTGTAGTGATGGTCTTAGTGCCATGGATTACCACTGCAAGCTTCGTACGTCCATCCAAACATACCTCCCCATACCATAACAAACCCTCCACCAAATCTGTCGATTCCTCTGGCAGTACATTGCATGAATCACCCCCTCTGCCATTCTCGAAACTCTTTTCCGTCGATCATTGGTAAAGAGGCAAAACTTTTACTCGTCAGTAAATAACACATGTCTCCATTCTTCAATAGTCCAATCAACATCTTGCTGAGCAAATTCTAGTCTATCTCGTTTGTGAGTTGCAGTCAAAGTGGGAAAATAAACCAAAGTAAGATGTCAAACGTCAAAATTGAATTATTCGACTATCGTAGTACAGGGGTGTCACGACGGGCGGATGAGCGCATGTTATCTCTGTCTGTCTTATTGGTCTTACAGCGAAGACAATCCCACATTTTCGTTTCAGTTGTATCCTTGTTTAATCATTGAGCTTTGAATGAAATGAGAATACATACGTTGTAGGTGCCCATGTTCGTGATTACGCCACGCAACTAATGACGTGAGTCAAAACATCGAGTGGATAGAAAAAAAAAAAAGTTATTTCGTTGACAAAAGAAATACTTATTTATCACAATTTTGAATTTTTTGCCGAAAAAGAATGTAGGATCCCTTAATTTTGCGGCGGAGTATAATATAGCTAATCTGTAGATTCGATACTTAGTAAATTATTGATATTATAAATCCAAAAAAATTATGCCGTGTATTTTTTTATGTATATTTCGCTCAGTATATCTATAATGCAACAATTTTTATTAATTTTTGTGTCTGTGTGTATGGCGACCCAATGTCTTAAGCTGAAAGCTTATCATAGGACCATTTAGAGTTCATATTGTGTTTGTAAACTATTCTATGGACACGCCTCTCGCCGTAAAAGGGTATAAATGTTGATTTGACTTTCACTTAAAAATATATCGACCTCGAAAAAACCAACCCCCACACACCGGTCGCGGGGGGATTGAACCCTCGACCAACTGGACTCTCACTCCCGTGGCCGAACGCTCTCACCACGTTCAAAATCTAAATAATAAAACACAAAAAAAGTATTCAATGCAATTGAGTCAGTTGTTATATTTTAAAATAGTAATAAAATAAACGACAAAATGAAAGACAAATAAAGTTAAAAACGGTCGTCCGTATGATATAATAAGCGCGTATGCGGAATTACAAGAAATAAGCTATAGTTGAGAAAGAAAACATATTTTATTATTAAATACAAGATATAAAATATAGGCTGCAATTCAGTAAGGTGTACAGTCCCTGTTATTGTTCACCTTTTAGAAATATCTCGTAAATTCTATAAATTCAAATAGGCATCCCAAGATGCATTTGTTTCATGCAAAACCAAACATATTCTTAAAATTAGTACCAGAATACTGTGGAAACCAATTCAATACTTAAACATTTTCTAATTTCCAGGATACACAGCGTCGACTAAGGTATTTCGGATAATTACATCCACAATTACCTATCACCACCGTTCTGCAGACAGTAAACTATATATATATTTTTTAAATATCTCTTGTAAATTCTATAAATTCAAATAGGCTTTTTAGAATGCTTTTGTTTCATGGAGAATCAAACATTTTCTATAAAATTAGCATCAGAAGACTGTGAAAACCAATTCAATACGTGAACATTTTCTATTTCCAGGATACACAGCGACGACTATGATATTTTGGATAATTACATCCACAATTACCTATCACCACCGTTCTGCAGACAGTAAATCGTATTTCTTATAAAATATTACTCGTAAATTCCATAAATTCAAATAGGCTTTTGTTTCATGCCGGTCCAAACATTTTCTGTAAAATTAATATCAGAAGACTGTGAAAGTCAGTTCAATACGTGAACATTTTCTAATTTCCGGGATACACAGCGTCGACTACGATATTTCGGATAATTACATCCACAATTACCTATCACCATCGTTCTGCAGACAGTAAATACATAATATTTTTTTATAAATTTGAAGCATAGCTCGTATATACATTTAAATTAACAGTAAGGACGTGCAATTTTTGGATGCTATTGATACTGAAGTAATCTCAAACGTGCACTGTTGTAACATGTCTAACAGCGTTTTTAATAACTGATTCATTACACTTTTTACAAATAAAGAAACTCTACTTTGAAAAATACATCATCTATGAAAATAATATTTTCTCAATAACGATTCAAATTTATTTTCGTCCAATGTAGATGACTTGTAGAACTTGTTGTGATGACAGAGATTTGGCCATTGATTTTTGTACGTAACCGACGACGAATTAAATCAACATTTACATTTCCTTTAATCAATAACAACTTGTTTCAGCGTTAGCGTTGTTTTTGTCTTAGCTAATAATAACCTTATCTTATTGTCTTAGCGTTTCACATTTTGAATAAATATTCATATTATCATTAATTCTATGTCTTTCAACCTGTTTTTTTAGTGCAAACACACAGAAGTTTAGCTTGCAGTCTATTACATAGCATTCATACTCACTATGATCTCCCTGAAAACTCGAAAACAAAACTGATCTGCGTAGTAAAACAAACCTGAGGACGTAACTAATGCGCCTTCTTTTCCTGTAAATGTCAAATATATTGAATTTACATTCAATATATCATTATATTAGATAGATAGATACGAGGTGGTACCCAGAAATTCTCGGAATTTGAATGTGGCGCGCGGAAGGATAGTATTATAGCTTTATAGCGCTAGATGGTGTGATCTACGTCTATACTAAGTCAATCTGTCAAACAGTACCTTGTTCGATAGTGACAAATAGTTTTTATAATACAAAGGTATTTTTAATAATATAAAGTATTATTAAAAATCTGGTGTGAAGAACACAAATACAGGTTCACTATTAATATTTTTGTGAACGTGTCCGAACATATCCCTCCCCAGAGACGTAGATACGTATTTCGCCTTTCTACAGGCTCATCGGTACGCCCCTGCTGGAGAAAGGATACCTTCAGACACATTCACAAAAAAGAAGATATCCTTTCTCCAGCAGGGGCGTACCGATGAGCCTGTAGAAAGGCGAAATACGTATCTACGTCTCTGGGGAGGGATATGTTCGGACACGTTCACAAAAATATTAATAGTGAACCTGTATTTGTGTTCTTCACACCAGATTTTTAATAATACTTTATATTATTAAAAATACCTTTGTATTATACAAAACTGGTGGGGTTTACCTACTCATGTATGTTTCAATTAGCCTGAATAGTTTTTATGGTTATATTTGTTGAATTGTATTTGAGAAAGAAGAACATTGCTCAAATTCTATTTCAAACTTGGTAAAGTGGCAGCGAAAATTCTGAAAATGTTTAAACAAGCGTTTGGTAAGGGTGCTTGAGGCAAAGCGCAAACTTGTAAGTGGTAAAATCATTTTAAAAATGGACGTGTGTCGGTTGATGATCATGAGCGTTCCGGTCGTTCACGGTCGACGGTCAATGCTGTGTGATCCTATCCTGCAAGACCAAAGGAGAACAATCCATGACATTTGTAACATTGTCGGGTTGTCGTACGATACAAGGGGCCTACCAAATAGCGCAACAAATCGTATATCCGACACCACAACAATGCGCCACCCACACGTCACTAATTGTACGTCAATCTCTAGCCTCAATGAAGACGGCAGTACTACCACACTCTCCCTCCTCCTCCAGATCTTGTCCCTTGTATATTCTTGTTTCCGAAGTTGAAACTGAAGCTCAAAGAGCGCCGTTTTGAGACGATTGAGGAGATCCAGACCGAATCGCAGGCAGTGTTGAACACGTTAATACGCAAAGATTTCAAGCACTTTCACAAACACAATTTAAAAAAATCTATACCGGATGTCCTTGAAATAAAAAGACCAACGTATAAAAATGGAAAGATGTAAATATATAGAATATACGAGGTGCATTCAAGTTCTAAGGCCTCCGATTTTCTTTCTAAGTACTCACCCGAAAACTATGAAACTGGCGTTACTGCTCGACGTAATCTCCCTGCAGACGTACACATTTTTCACAACGTCGACGCCATGATTCCATGGCCGCGGCGAAGGCTTCTTTAGGAGTCTGTTTCGACCACTGGAAAATCGCTGAAGCAATAGCAGCACGGCTGGTGAATGTGCGGCCACGGACAGTGTCTTTCATTGTTGGAAACAGCCAAAAGTCACTAGGAGCCAGGTCAGGTGAGTAGGGAGCATGAGAAATCACTTCAAAGTTGTTTTCACGAAGAAACTGTTGCGTAACGTTAACCCGATGTGGGGGTGCGTTGTCTTGGTGAAACAGCACACGCGCAGCCTTTCCCGGACGTTTTTGTTGCAGTGCAGGAAGGAACTTGTTCTTCAAAACATTTTCGTAGGATGCACCTGTCACCGCAGTGCCCTTTGGAATACAATAGGTAAGGATTACGCCCTCACTGTCCCAGAACATGGACACCATAATTTTTTCAGCACTGGCGGTTACCCGAATTTTTTTTGGTGGCGGTAAATCTGTGTGCTTCCATTGAGCTGACTGGCGCTTTGTTTCTGGATTGACAAATGGCATCCACGTCTCATCCATTGTCACAATCGACGAAAAGAAAGTCCCATTCATGCCTTGGTTGCGCGTCAACATTGCTTGGCAACATGCCACACGAGCAGCCTTGTGGTCGTCCGTCAGCATTCGTGGCACCCACCTGGAGGACACTTTTCGCATTTTCAGGTCGTCATGCAGGATTGTGTGCACAGAACCCACGGAAATGCTAACACTGGAGGCGATCTGTTCAACTGTCATTCGGCGATCCCCAAAACAAGTCTCTCCACTTTCTCGATCATGTCGTCAGACCAGCTTGTGCGAGCCCGAGGTTGTTTCGGTTTGTTGTCACACGATTTTCTGCCTTCATTAAACTGTCGCACCCACGAACGCACTTTCGACACATCTATAACTCCATCACCACATGTCTCCTTCAAGTGTCGATGAATTTCAATTGGTGTCACACCACGCAAATTCAGAAAACGAATGATTGCACGCTGTTCAATTAAGGAAAACGTAACCATTTTAAGTATCTAAAACAGTTCTCATTCTCGACGCTGCCGCTACAATTCCATCTGCCGTACAGTGCTGCAATCTCTGTGACGTATTGACAACGAACGCACGCTCATTTTAAAACAATGCACATGCTTCTATCTCTTTCCAGTCTGGAGAAAAAAAATCGGAGGCTTTAGAACTTGAATGCACCTCGTATATCCAAAATATTTTCCCAAAATTCCCTCTCACAAGCAAGAAAAAATAATAAAGATATTAAAAAAATTTTTATCTCGCCATTGTGCGACCGACTATATTATAAAAGACGATATCTTAAAGTTGACCGACAATAACAAAAAGAATAGTTTTGTTATCAACCATCTCATCCAGCTGTTACGCATGTAAACATACGCTGTAGCGTTATGTGTGTGTAATGTATTTAATATTTATACAAATTCTGAATTCTGAATATTTTGAATTCATAGGCGGCACGTAATACCATTTTTAGGTGTTCTTCCAAATTACCGTTTAGTTGAATTAACACTTGCAGTTAACGCTTAGAAAAAATTTTATTAATATCTTCAGTTTAGCATATATTTGAATTAATATTGTTTTTTTTACCTAAAATTTAGATCACGCAAATGCGAGATCCCGCACTATATTCGCGGGATCAGTAATACGGGACTACACATGCGGGATCCGCGGGTCTTACGGGTCTGAATAAAAATATCCGAATTTGAAAAAATATGTATGCCAATTTGTTAGTGAATTGAATTTGAAAAACAAACATGTATCTATTTTGTTAGTGTATCCGAATATGACCGATATCAACTATGGACAGGGTATTTCCCTGCAAGATGGCGATGATTTCCCTTGCTACTCGAGACGCGACTGAGAACAAAGTGATTTTGTTTCGTTTCGTGCATATGTATGTCGAGTCGAGATTGTATTTTAGTTAGTTACTTTACAACTTTCAAACGTGTTCCTCTCTTTCGATCAGTGATAATTAGAGAACGGACGCAATTTCCATAAAACGCAATCGGCAATTGGAATTGTGTATAACGTCGCTCAGTACATCCCGGCGTAATTCAATGAAGTATTTGTTTGACTTACTCGGACACCTGGTCTCGCCGCGATAACAATGGACAAGCCAGCTATTGTATTCCGAGAATATAGTGCTTTTTAAAGTGTTTTCATGAGCGTAGGTAGAAGCGGGGTTTTTATAATGTATTTTATTTATTAGTTTATATTTCGTAAGATAAATAAAGTGCTGTGAGTAAGTTTCTTGTTTTCATAGTTTTAACTGTTAATTACATCGTAATTTTTGTGATAGATCCTGTTTAATATCGTTTGATTGAATCTATTTCTACCAATTATTTCGACGTAAGAGTGTGCATTGAAATTCGTTCAGTTTCAATAACTTACGCACACATTTTTAGTTTTCATTTATTTAGATCTAGAGCATTGTTTAAGTTACTTTTTCAGACATGATATGGAAGAATGTCGAGAACGGCATTGTAAAACAATGGCGAGTTGGATTGATGGTCATACTGATTGTATGTCCATTATCAGTGATTCCGAATTTTATTACAAAATCCGTAAAATATCGTCATAAATTCGTCACTTATCCCACTTTAAAAATATTTCTTCAAAAATATGCTGGTCGAAATGTTCCTGATGAATAAACTTTACGCAAATATTATGATTCTAGGTGCTATACGAGAACAGTAGAACGCATTAGAAGCCATCTTTTAAATCAATACATATGGATAAGCGCCGACGAAACGGTGGATATGTTAGGACGCTGTGTGGTAAATGTTGTAGCTGGTGTACTACATCCAACTATTCCATATAACGCATATGTAATAGCAACAAAAGTTATAAATACAGTTGATGCGGAAACAGTTGCTAAAACGATTAATGAGAATATTCAAAATATACTTCATTCCGACGACAGGTTCAAAGAAAAAGTACTTTTATTTGTAAGTGACAGAGCTGCATATATATTAAAGGAAACATATCCTAATTTGCTGCATATTACTTGTGTAGCACAAGTTCTCCGCAGAAACTGTGAATATATCAGAGCACCTTTCCAGAAGTTGATAGACTTGTATCCGCTTTTAAAAAATTTTCAGAAAAGCACCATTGAGAGTAGCTCTTTTTAGGGAAAAATTTCCATCTCTGTCACTGCCTCCCACTCCAGTAATAACTAGATGGGGAACATGGCTGGAAGCTACTAGTTATTATGCTGAGAATTTCGATAGTCTTAAACATTTCGTAACACTGCTAAAGGAGGATGCTAGAAGTATTGGTCAGTGCAAGGAGCTCACACAAATCCCAAATTTAAAAAATCAGTTGTACTTTCTTCACGAACACTTTGGAAAATTGCCAAAACTAATCACTTATTTTGAAAATCGAAATCTCAAATTAAATGACGGATTAACCACATTAGATGTGGCTGTTAATAATTTGAAAAGTATTCCAAGTGACTTCGGATGTGGCCTTCGGCAAAAGTTTGAAGCAATTCTTAATAGAAATCCAGATTTAATTACATTGCAGCAATTATGTATGGAGACAATTCCACAATATCTAAAGGCTAAATATGAAGAAATAAAAGAATATTTCCAGTATGCACCTATAACCAGTTGCGACGAAGAAAGGACGTTTTCTATTTATAAGGATGTACTTAATTCAAAGAGAACAAAATTGACAGAAGAAAACCTTGATAAACTATTGCTAGTCAATATTAATACTCCTTTACTCAACTTGAACGACAAA
The DNA here is from genome assembly GCA_935421215.2 of Melolontha melolontha. Taxonomy (NCBI): domain Eukaryota; kingdom Metazoa; phylum Arthropoda; class Insecta; order Coleoptera; family Scarabaeidae; genus Melolontha; species Melolontha melolontha. The sequence continues at coordinate 73,845,592 of OW285235.1, forward strand.
ATGAACAAATAAAAATGTTCCAATTATAGAAAAAAAATTAAAAACTTTAAAAATACAACTTTTCAACAAATACATATGTATTTCGTAATTTTATAGATCACCACCCGTTTGTTTTCCAATTATATAAATAAAATTAAAACCTTTATAAATACAACTTTTCAACAAATAAATATGTATTTCGTAATTTTATAGATCACCACCCGTTCGTTTTCCAATTATATAAAATTAAATATTTTAGAAATACAGCCTTTCGCTAGTACTGCATTGGGTGGTAAGCGTGTCCGTTCTCTAGTGATAATACAAAATGAGTGTAACTGTCATTTACAAAGAGAATAAAACCTCAAGTTTCGTTTGAAAACATTTTTTAAAGGCAGAAAGAAGATGTGTTTTCTGCTAAATGTAAATTATGTCCTGCTATCATAAAAATCTCTGCTCGGTCAACTAAAGGCTATCACACTCACTTGCGAACAAAGCATAACTTAATAGAAGCGCGGAGCGGCAGCTGTGCTATCGAGAATTTAGCACAAGGAACAAGTCCAAGTATATCATTCATTTGCATTTCCGAAAGCTTGAGTGAAAGTGTTTCTGGGCTACCGAAAAAGAAGAAAAAGGTTTCTATGGGAGAACGAGTGTCTCCAATGATAGCTAAGGATGGTATACCATTCGCTAAGTTTATTAAATCGAGTGATCTGCGTGAAATCTTGAATTAGGAGGTTACAAATTGCCTTCTTCTGAAAGTTCGACTCAAACTATGGTGATGGCCTACGGAGCATCAATTTAAAAAAAACATCGACGAACTTGAAGCACTGAAAAAGTCTCAAAAACTATTCACATTAATATTTGATGAATAATGGTCATCGTTAAAAGATCGTCGATATTTAAATATCAAATCTTCACATGTGTACCGCTGGAGCTGTAAACATTTGGAATCTGGGATTAGTAAGAATTTCAGGTAGTTTTCGACACGACGCTAAGGAACGAACTGGTAACTTCCTTACTACTTCGGATAAAGGAACACAGAACTTCAACGACAAGTGTGATGCTTTACTTACAAAATACAAAGAAATATCTGAAAAAAGATACAAACGACGAAGACGCGTTTTTTTTATCCAAGCAAAGCGATACTAAGAAAGGAAATTCAGAGTTTAACTATAGACGCATCTCAACCGCCAGCTCAAAACGACAAGGTTGAGCAAATTAGAGACGCTGATGATCAAGACGATTTTCCTTTGCCCCATATGGCGAAAAATCGTGAAACCTCGTCGTGTACATTGGAAGATGAATTAGAGCGCAGCCTTCGCACTGAATGCTAGCAGAGACTTCATCTGCATCTGCCCCCACCCGAGTAAACTCTCTAGATCTAGACCTTATAATAAAACATGAGATGACACTCTTGTAAAGTACATTCCTCCAACAAGCGTCGAAGCCGAGCGCGCGTTTTCTACCGCTGGGTACTTCTGCAATAAAATCAGGTCAAATTTACAAGATCAAATTTTGAATACTTTATCATTTCTGCGAAAATCTTTCCAAAAGAAATCTCAATAATTTTTCTTAATTATTTTTAATAATAAATGCTACTTTTATTTTGAATTTAGTTGTCTTTTATTGCACAATTAACTTCTGGTACTTAATTTTCTTAACAACTGAAAAAGCATTATGATAGTTTGTAATCCCGCAAATTCTTTGGATCCGCGGGATTGATGACCTCAGTCCTGCAGGATTGAAGTTTTGATGCCTGATTGGATTCTCTGATCACGACTCTCCATTTTTACTACACCATACAGGTATTCAATACGCTGTATCTAGTTATTAAATTCACTACACTTAATACAATTTATATAGTATATTTTGAGCCTTGAAATAAATATTAAAAATATTTTGCTAAAACTTAGCCTCTATAATTTACTAATAAAAAACAATTACTTAACAATAATTTTAATCCACGAAAGTTTTATACTGAATATTGGTTTACATCGGTCTTTTTATTTTGTTTTGTTAATATTTATTTCAATTTTAATAACAATAGTATTTAATACCATTGTCTACAGTAACCTACAGCATGTATATGATGAATAAAAATATTTTATTATATAATAAACTGTGTACTTAATGTACACAAAACTACAAAATACTTGAGATTAAAAACGTAGGCAACTGAATATGTCGGAATTACAGGACTTCATTTGTAATAATTAGAGAACGGACGCGCTTACCACCCAGTGTAGTACTGGCGAAAGGCTGTATTTCTAAAATATTTAATTTTATTTATATAATTGGAAAACGAACGGGTGGTGATCTATAAAATTACGAAATACATATTTATTTGTTGAAATCTTGTATTTATAAAGTTTTTAATTTTATTTATATAATTGCAAAACAAACGGGTGGTGATCTATAAAATTACGAAATACATATGTATTTGTTGAAAAGTTGTATTTTTAAAGTTTTTAATATTTCTATAATTGGAACATTTTTATTTGTTCATTTTGTCGTTCAAGTTGAGTAAAGGAGTATTAATATTGACTAGCAATAGTTTCTCAAGGTTTTCTTCTGTCAATTTTGTTCTCTTTGAATTAAGACATCCTTATAAATAGAAAACGTCCTTTCTACATCGCAACTGGTTATAGGTGCATACTGGAAATATTCCTTTATTTCTTCATATTTAGCCATTAGATTTTGTGGAATTGTCTCCATACATAATTGCTGCAATGTAATTAAATCTGGATTTCTATTAAGAATTGCTTCAAACTTTTGCCGAAGGCCACATCCGAAGTCACTTGGAATACTTTTCAAATTATTAACAGCCACATCTAATGTGGTTAATCCGTCATTTAATTAGAGATTTCGATTTTCAAAATAAGTGATTAGTTTTGGCAATTTTCCAAAGTGTTCCAAAGTGAAGAAAGTACAACTGATTTTTTAAATTTGGGATTTGTGTGAGCTCCTTGCACTCACCAATACTTCTAGCATCCTCCTTTAGCGGTGTTACGAAATGTTTTAGACTATCGAAATTCTCAGCATAATAACTAGTAGCTTCCAGCCATATTCCCCATCTAGTTATTACTGGAGTGGGAGGCAGTGACAGAGATGGAAATTTTTCCCTGAAAAGAGCTACTCTCAATGGTGCTTTTCTGAAAACTTTTTTAAAAGCTGATACAAGTCTATCAACTTCCGGAAAAGTGTCTGATATATTCAGATTCTGTGGAGAGCATGTGCAACACAAGTAATATGCAGCATATTAGGATATGTTTACTTCAATGGTCTGCCTGTTTTTAACATATACGCAGCACTATCACTGACAAATAAAAGTATTTTTTCTTTGTACGTGGCGTCCGAATGAAGCATTTTTTGCATATTCTCCTTAATGGTTTCAGCAACTGTTTCCGCATCAACTCTATTTATAACACTTGTTGCTATTACATATGAGTTATAGGGAATAGTTGGATGTAGTGCACCAGCTACAACATTTACCACACAGCGTCCTAACATATCCACCGTTTCGTCGGCGCTTATCTATTTGTATTGATTTAAAAGATGGCTCCTAATGCGTTCTACTGTTCTCGTATAGCACCTAGAAACATAATATTTGCGTAAAGTTGATTCATCAGGAACATTTCAACCAGTATATTTTTCAGAAATATTTTTAAAGTGGGATTGCTAAGTTTATTTAATGTAATATTAGCCGCCATAAAAGTTTTACATAGTTCAGATGTGTTTGCGATCCTAAGTGACGAATTTTTGACGATATTTTACGGATTTTGTAATAAATTTCGGAATCACTGACAATGGACATACAATCAGTATGACCGTCAATCCTACTGGCCATTGTTTTACGATGCCGTTCTCGACGTTCTTCCATATCATATCTGAAAAAGTAATTTAAACAATGCTCTAGATCTAAATAAATGAAAACTAAAAATGTGTGCATAAGTTATTGAAACTGAACGAAATTCAATGCACACTCTTACGTCGAAATAATTGGTAGAAATAGATTCAATCAAACGATATTAAACAGGATCTATCACAAAAATTACGATGTAATTAACAGTTAAAACTATGAAAACAAGAAACTTACTCACAGCACTTTATTTATCTTACGAAATATAAACTAATAAATAAAATACATTATAAAAACCCCGCTTCTATCTACGCTCATGAAAACACTTTAAAAAGCACTATATTCTCGGAATACAATAGCTGGCTTGTCCATTGTTATCGCGGCGAGACCAGGTGTCCGAGTAAGTCAAACAAATACTTCATTGAATTACGCCGGGATGTACTGAGCGACGTTATACGCAATTCCAATTGCCGATTGCGTTTTATGGAAATTGCGTCCGTTCTCTAGTAATAATAAAAAAATATTGTTGCAAGCGAGCGCTCTATCCAACCATTGTTCTATTGTCTTTTGTCAAAGGAGAACATATTTTCGCGAATTACAAATTTTTTATTATTCTAATATTATGTTTTTCTTCTTAAATTCATTATTCTTTGTGTGGTTTTATGTTCTAGACGGATTTCCGTTAAAGGAAAACAATGAATAATGTCATTCTGTTCATGTTTATGTATTGTGGAATTCTCATTGATTTTGTAATTTTAGCAGAAATTTATTTTCTATTATGTATATTCAAACCGCGACCTGTCATATCCTTTGTATCACTTAACAATCGCAAGATTTGCCTTTGTGTTTATAAGAAATACGAATTACTGTCTGTGAAAGCTATAATTTATTTAAATTATAGCTTTCAGTATAGTTTGTATTATTGAAAGTACACAAGCTTTCACTTGTAATTAATTTTAAGGCGCAATATATTTTAAGTAAAGAATTGATTTCGGAAATTTTCAATTAATTCAATAACCTTTTTTTTTTTTAGTTTGTGTCTAGTCTAATATTAATTTCATTTCAAATCAATTTGAGGCAATTTGGAAAAGCATATAATTAATTTTCTTCTTAGATTTCGACCATTATTATTCCTAATATCGTCTTGAATTGCGAACTAAAATCACAACTTCAACATTTCTACTGATACACCATTTCGTCTGCAGTTGCATGGCATATTTTTTGGATTTATTTTATTACTGTTGCTACGAATGAATGGTCAGTTGTGTAAAAGCTTACACACTTCTCCTATACTGACGCAAAGATGTATGACTACTACAATTTTCATTTTGAATTACGGATCCTTAATTAAAAGCCGGATCAATCCAAGTTATTCTACAGTGAGCGTTCCATATTAAGAAAAAAATTTCGTTTAGCACCCACAAACAAATTGCTATTGTTGGTACTACAGGTACTAAAGATAGTCAAAATCATATAGCAAAAAATAGCGCTCAGCTTATCGAAATACCTACATTATTCCGCCGTTTAAGTAAGAACATTTTTGATATTCAACCATTTTTCAATTTATGTATAGATATCAATCACTCCGAGGACATTAAACTATATATAATTTGGTACCCATTTTTTTTTTAATTCAAGAAGTAAATTTTGCCTTTGCCAAGTCTTTCGCAAAAATTCTAAATTTATCAGTAAAGGCGGCTGTTTTTGTTAGTATAATTAAAAATAATTAAAAGGCTTTTGACAAAACGCTTGTGTCAAATGACAGACCAATATCTATTCTATTTAATTTTGCGCAAATCCGAACATACTATTTATGATACTATTTATGATAACGTAAAGTCCCTAATATCACCAGATCATTGAGTGTTCTTTATGGGTGCTCAATTATGACTAATTTGGTCTCTATTCTACAATTCATTACTCTTTAGTAAGACAGTCAGGCCCAAGTAAACTTCGTATACACAGATTTTAGAAATACGTTTTTGAAATACTGTTGAATATTGAATTATTAAAGAACTTCAGATGTTCCGATGATTTTACCTTAGTTTCCAAGATATTCGCAAAAAAACGATCGACACCTGGAAAACTCAAAAACGTCCAATTTCAATGGAGCAACGTTTGGAGAGTCTTCTTGGCACCCCAAAAACCCCACGTGGTTTTTGAGTAGAAATTCGAGATAAAAAGTTTTCGAACTCACGAAAATTCCGCTGAAATTGGTATATCGATTTTGGCCCAGCCAAATATCTGCGAAACTAGATTCCCTTCGTTGATCTCTTTGACACTATCAGATGCGGATTAAAAAGACAAATCGATTAATAAACACCGAAAGCCATTACGCGACGTCTGGTTTTCGAAAAAACTGGAATTTTATTGGAAAAATCCGGAAATTTTCTTCAAGAGGAACAGTCAAAAGAGTCGCATCAACTCATATTTGGTCAGTGGATCAAATTACGTATTTTTAATAGCCGTAAGTCATTTGAATTTATATCTTCATATGGAGTTCCACAAGGCCCCAATTTGAGGCCGTTGCTGTTTTAAATATTCATTAACGATCTAGTAACATATGTGGCATATCCTGTCCTATGCAGATTATCTAAAAATGTATCTTTCCGTCAACGCATAAAATCGCGTATTTCATTTGCAACAAAATGTAGATATAATTGCTGACTGGGTTACTCTATTATTTATACCATCAGTTATCAATTGAGAAGGTTAAGCACATATTAAAATCAGTGGTATCTATCCACTGCGCAATACTGAATTACGTTGAACTTTTGGAACAGCATAGGCTTGATAGACTAAACTTCTACGTGTGCAGGACGCAGGACATCTTTAGGTCATGGATTTACGTTCTACTTTGTTTCCCAGGACTAATTTGTGTCGGGGGTTTTCCAATGTTAACGATTTATAGAGCGCCAAATTTGCACTATATTTTTTTTTTATTCAGTTCATATGTTACTGTAATTCGTTTTAGTATATATATATATATATATATATATATATATATATATATATATATATATTGAGAAGGTTAAGCACATATTAAAATCAATGGTATCTATCCACTGCGCAGGGGCGTATTGAGAATCATGTAGAAATGTGAAATACGTATCTACATCTTTGGAGAAGATACATTCAAAAATACATAAATGAACTTGTATTGTGTTCTTCACACCCCATTTTTAATAATATTTTTATATTATTAAAAATACTTTGGTATTATACAAATGTAGTGACGTTTTACCCACTCAAGTATGTTTCAAATTATGTTGTCATATACATATTCGGCTCACGCCGATAAATAGTGAAGACACGAGAATACAGTTTTGTATAGATACGGTGGTTACCGACTATAGAAAACACGTCTGCTTCGGCTGTTATTATGTAGACGGCGTTGAATATTCCTTCACGCGCTGTCTGAATAATTTCGGCTAGATAGTAACGTAGTTATGTGTGTTTGATTGTGTCTTCTCCAACAGGGGCGTATTGAGAATCATGTAGAAATGTGAAATACGTATCTACGTCTTTGGAGAAGATACATTCAAAAATACATAAATGAACTTGTATTGTGTTCTTCACACCCCATTTTTAATAATATTTTTATATTATTAAAAATACTTTGGTATTATATATATATATATATATATATATATATATATATATATATATATTATATAAATTAAATTTAAATATGTTGACACGTAAAAACTTGCATATTCATTCAATTACGTACAGACATACTTTTTATTAACTTTTTAGTAATGCTAAAAGTTATGTATAAGAATGGTTAAAACGTAATTATTAAGTCAGAAGTTACGTGGCTCACCTTGGAACAATGAGAAGTAGAACAAAATTGCTTTGTTTTTAACATTTTGTCTGGGTAATGTGTGGTATTAATTATTATAATAATTAACTCCAAATATTGAGGGATTAAAGGATAACTTTGCCCATTTTTTGTATGATTGGAGCTACTGGAGTTCTTCTGTTGCTGTTAAGATTTAGCGAATTCTAATTTTATTAGTCCTAATGTTTATTTAATAAGAAACTTATTTTTGAAAATTTTATTTATTCAGAAAATTATATTCCATTATGCCAAAGTCTAATACTGTTTTAATACATTTTAAATTTTCCAAATACATTTTAATACGATTAATAGTAACAATGCTAGTCATAGCTAGTGTTAAGAAATGCTCAGTAATATTATATTTACATAGTATGAATTGGCTAGCAATGTATACTACATGTTGATGCCATTATACTAGGGTACGTATTTTGAAATCTTGACATTAAATTATACCAATGTATCAGAATGAAACAGATATACCTATTTGCCTTTAAGTAAGTTTGAAATAGCGTAGTAGTCTCCCCTCTGCATTTAGACGTTTTTATAAATCTAATCGATAGTACATGTATTAGGAGAGTAAAGAGTATATCGACTACTTCCACACATAGCTTCTGAATGTCAAGAAATGGATTTACGTACCCGATATATATGTATAGCAAGCGCCAATTAAGTTGGCGCGAGGAGGGGGTGCGCAGAAGCCGTTTTTAAAAACGTCCACAACCCACTACTCAAGTAATTGTCAGAATACATTTGTCATTGACGTTTGACGGAACATAATGTCTTTGCTAGGGGATCATAAAGTGATACACGCTCAGATGTTAAAATTATCTGACATTTGATGTAAAACCAAATACAAATCTCCCCACTACTTTTAATCCTGCACGAACTTTTTCATCTGAGTAGCTAAATACAGTGAATATTGTTTTGTTCTGAACAGCATACATAATGATGTATTTTTATAAAAGTGTATTCTACATCCTTGAATATATACAGGCTGTCCTTGAAAGAAAAAGACAACGTATGAAAAATGGAGAAATGCAATTATATAGAATATGAATCCAAAAATTGTGACGACGCGAACCCTAAAATTAAAAATCTCCAGAAAATAGTATTATGTGCTGCCTATGGATTCAGAATACCTATCTATAAAAAATATAGCTCTATTGAATTTACACGCAAGCATACGCTGCAATGTTTATGTTAATAAAAATTCTAGAAGATAACATTGTTTAGACAGCTGTCGATGTTATAAAAACTCTGCATGATAGCTTAGGCTTCAATAACCTCAATACGATTACGTACGAATATATCAGCTGTAAATCATTTATAAACTCTTAGTTATAGTCAGAACAAGATACAGTGGCGAGGCAAATATTTTTGAAATATCTTGTCGTTTTTCTTTACGGATTTTCTTTCCATTTATACGTTGTCTTTTTTTTTTCACGGACGCACGGTATAAAGGATCAAGTAAAGAAAACAGTTTTATGAACATCTCTGTGCAGTTTTTCTAGTTACTACTATACCAATATCTAATCTGAAAAATGAGATTTGAAAACTTTTTGTATAAACATGTGGATACGGATACCCGATAAACGAACAATAAAATCATATATATATAGCACTTCTCTTTTTTCACAAAGCATAAAATGTCCTAATGATGTAGTAATCTTTAGATAAAAACACATAATATGTAATAATATTTAGAATTGAAGAAGGAAGTATAACTATACAAAATGGCCATCTAGAATAATCAATTTCGTTTATGAAATTATTTTATTTTACTTTATTTTACCAAACCTAGTGTATTGCAGACTAAATAATTTATAAAACCTAAATATTCCTCTTGATTAAGGAATTATAAGATTAATCATTTATATTATATTTATAATATCTTAATTATACGATTAACAGCAAAAATAGAAAGTATATAAATAAATATAAATACTTGAAACTCCTGGTCATAAATTGAAGTGTTCTTTTTTCATTTTACCTCTAAGTAGTTAAAAGAACAATTATTGTCTAAAATGATTTATTTTTCCCCAAAAATTTATAAACCATTACACAAGTTTACAAATTCCGGTCAACTTTTGGATCAGAGCAGATGAGAACAAATCTTGACGTTATTTGAGGTGCTGAATTCAAATCCGGGTTTCGTTTTCCAAAATTGGTTCTACTTTGTGAGTTCGCGCATGTTGGCAGCACTGCGCTATCATAATGACAGTCAGCTGTTGGCGTCGCTAGAAACAATATTTAATTTGTATTTTTAAAGTTTCTTTTTGAATCCAAAACGTGTGAAAATGCAAAGACAGAATTGTAAAGTTGATTCAAAGTGTTTTTGTTATGTTTGCGGATGTTATATGATCAGAAAAAGTGGCAAAGTTATTGCTAATGTGAACAGAAATGCATATTTTTATTATTTTGGTTTCTCTGTATCAAACACTCACAAGCCGTGGGTACCGAAATTGTTTTGTATCGCGTGTAACACAATATTATACAAGTGGTCACGCGGTAAAAAAGTATGTTTTTCATTTTCATTGCCAATGTTATGGAGAGAGCCGAAAAATCATGTAGATGATTGTTACTTTTGCTTGATGAATGTCGTCGGTGTAAATGCAAAAAAACTATCAAAATATAAATATCCTGAAGTATCATCAGTGTCTAAGCCAGTTCCCCGTGCGAGCAATGATCCTTTGCCAATTTGTCCAGGTACGAGTGCAAATTACATGGAAACTTGTAGTTCATCACCGACGAACAGTGGAAGCGATTTTAACATGGAGGAAAAACATTTAGTTTCGCAAAGTGAACTCAATGATTTGGTTCGTGATTTGAATTTATCGAAACAAAAATCAGAATTGCTCGCATCACGGATGCAGGAGTGGAAATATCTTGACACTCAAACAAAAGTCACTGTATATAGAACCAGAAATGAGGCGCTTTTACCGTTTTTCAAAAAAGAGGGGAATATATGCTTCTGCTATGACATCAACGGTTTGTTTGATGCGATGAATACACCATACGATGTAAATGAATGGCGTTTGTTCATAGATGGTTCAAAATACAGCCTGAAAGCTGCTCTGATACACAATGGAAATATAAAACCATCAATTCCGATTGCTCATGCAGTACAAACGAAGGAATGCTACGATACAATATGTAAAATTTTTACCAAGATAAAATATAAAGAGCATCAATGGAAAATTTGTGGCGATTTGAAGGTTTGAAAATAAATTTCAATTCAATTTTAAAGAATAAATGATTTATATACTATCCCTACAGGTTATTGATCTCTTGATGGGGATGCAATCTGGTTTTACCAAATTTTGCTTTTTTTTGTGTCTATGGGATAGCCGTGCAACTGACCAACATTATGTGAAAAAAGATTGGCCAAGCCGTACTAATTATGAACCAGGAAAACAAAACGTCTCTTCTATACCACTTGTGAACCCACAGAACATTTTCTTGCCACCTCTCCACATAAAGCTTGGCCTTATCCAAAACTTTGTCAAAGCGCTCGACCGTGAAGGACCGGCTTTTGAGTACTTGACCAAGTTATTTCCCAAGTTGTCGTACGCCAAAATCAAAGAGGGAATACTTGTCGGACCTGATATTCGAAAACTAATAGCCGACAGAAACTTTACAAAATGTTTAACGCCCAATGAAGCAGCAGCATGGGTATCATTTCAAGATGTTCACAACTTTCTCGGTAACCGCAAATCCCCGGATTTCAAGCAGATAATCGACAGTTTGTTGCAAAATTATTGCAAGATTGGAGCTCGAATGTCTCTCAAAATACATTTTCTGCATTCCCATCTCGAATTTTTTCCTGAAAACTTGGGTGATACAAGCGACGAGCAAGGAGAGCGACTACACCAAGATTTGGCGAAAATCGAAAAACGATACCAAGGATTTTGGGACGAGGGCATGATGAGCGACTACTGTTGGACTTTAACGCGTGAAACAGATCACAAACAGTACAAGCGACTCAGTTCGACTGCTCTTCATTTCTAATTTAACACTTTTTAATGAATAAAATGGAGATTAATTGTCAAAAATTGTAAAAATTCTGTTTATTTAATATCTCGAAAACTAGAACCAAAATCAAAAAACGGAATGCAGATTCGGATTCAGCGCCCCAAATAACCATAGAAACAGCTTTTGGTTGCTTAGATCCAAAACCGTGTATACTTGTGTTATTAATACGTATTCAGTGTTATTATTGTTATTATTATTATATCATTTGTGCCTACGTTAGAGATATATGTTTATTAGAATTAATTCCGACTCCACATTATTAATAATAAACTACGAGAGCGATTCGTAAAGTAAGTTTCGTTATTAAAAAAAAACAGCAATACTTGAAGATGCTTTTATTATATACAACTTAAAGCTACTACTTTTAGCCATTTTTCTACATAGTTGCCATTAAGAGTCATACATTTGTCATAGCAACGAACTCTGCAGTCTGTGATTTAAGCCATGCTGTAACACTATGTTCAGTGTTTATTGTGGTCTCTCGTTCTATAAAGTCCACAAGAAGGACACCTTTCTTGTCCTAACAGACAGTGACCATGACTTTTCTTTCGTAAAAAAAGTTTGACGGCATAGGTTACCTCGTATGCGATCTGAGGGAAAAAAGCACTCAGTTTTGTGATTTTAAATCGCAGAATCGCCGATTTTCACGAATTTTTTCTTCGACATTACACACAAGTTCGTTCGTCACAACAGTTGATCACTTCGTTCTCCATAATGGACATTACTTCACTCATACACTCATTTATGATATTTTCACCATAAACAGAATAAGGGTTCATGATTAATCTCGGCAGTATTCATATTCTTATGCACACAGAAACCGGATAACAACACACAGTTCACGGTCGGCAGGATTTTCAATTGCAGCAGGCATTTTAAATAACCAAAATAACTCGAAAGAATGTCCGAACCATTCTCTCACTAGCACTTCCAGACTCACACTGAACCAGACTACACCGCAGCGCTGCGATCGCGCCGATATACCCACTCCTCTGCTTTCTAGGCGGAAATGGAACTTACTTTACGAATCGCCTTCGTATATATTCTGATAAACTCTAACTTAATCTGCTGTGTATATATAGTGTGTTTCAAGTTATAGGACTATGACTTTGAACGGCTCTAATGTTTTTATTGCACCACCTTCTGTGATGATAATTATTATACCTGGTCTCCTTATTGAACGGGTACGGTTTACCGTACCTTATTGAATTATTATTATTACCGTCCTTATTGAACGGGTACGGTAGGTAAACCGTACCCGTTCAATAAGGAGACCAGATATAATAATTATCATCACAGAAGGTGGTGCAATAAAAGCATTAGAACCGTTCAAAGTCATATGCCTATAACTTGAAACACACTATACATTATTCGTCATTAGCAAATACTTGTTTAACTTACCGACTAAATCCAACGAAATTCAAACAGAAGATTATCCTGCTCAAAGTGGGCCTTACTAATTTTAGTCTTTAATATTTATTTTAGTTGTAGAAGTATAAAATACTATTTGCTTATTTTTTACCATAAGGGAATATCGCCCTCGTAGTTGGTGAATTTCCAAATACTGAAATAATGATGGATGCACTCAAAAAACAATTCATTGTCTTACAATTAATATATGCTACAAATAAGTATATCCCACTTATAAATTATCTCGACTCATAATTATGTAGAGTAGTGATCTAAGCTTTTTTTTAATTGCTGGATGTTTAGTACATATGAAAAAAGTTTGCTTACGGCGCCTTTATAAAAAACTAATGTTATTCTTGATTGAATTATTATTTCATATATTATAAACACATATGGTTTCTTAATTGTTTTATCTAACATAATGGTAATGTTTTTTTTTTTCTTTTTTTAGGTGAGTCCGAAACGTTACCTGTAAAATATGATTTACAATTTCGTTTCCATTGTAGGTATGTATATTTTCTTAGTTTTTATAATCAGCACGCGGTAGCTTTGTTTTAAAATGTTAAATAATATTATATATGTATATATTACAATTTACATAATAAACGAGGTGTATTTATTTAGATTTCTTGGAATAACAAATAAAAAATGTTGAATCACTTCAGATGTTTCTGTTTAATATCTTTCTCTCATGTTATTTCGTTCTACTCCTAAACACATGTTGGTGTAAATTGCATTGGTGCACGCGGTAGCGATAGTTAAAGTTGGTAGCTGTTTAACGCCAAGTAAAATATACAAATATATTTTTGGCTCCCATTACAATATCTATTATCGTAATTATTATAACTCGTGCTCACGCAACCACGAAATATATACAAAGAATGATTGCAATTATGTAAAATTAATAATAGTATTAAAAAGCACGCGAAGTCGTTTTTTTTCTATTGAACCACCTAAGTAACTTTCTTAGTTGTTTATACAGTATTTAAACATAAACCAACATCATATTTTAATGTTATATCCTGTGTGTACATACTCCGCCGCCCTCACAAACACTTTCAACACTTTCTTTAATAAATAAAATTTCAGACAAATTTACCTATATTAAATTAAACAAATCTTATATATTAGTGGAAACAAAAACAATAAAAAAAATATCATTATAACTGTTTACAACACATTTGGTCTGTATTCTTCAGTGAAACAAAAAGAACAATTTTCACATAATGTCATACTTCTTTTTTTAGTAACAATTTAAAGTTAAAATTCAATTTAGTAATTTTCCCTTATCTTCAACTCTTCGTAGATTGGCCAAATATGACCACATACTTGTACGCTATTCTTATTCATATTTTTATGCAGAAACTCGAAAAAGGTATAAAACCCCTTACTACAATTAATAATCGTGTCCTAAATACGTATTTCGACAACTAAATTGTCATCATCAGTAGGTAAAACCACTAATCAAAGTGTCGAACATGGTACGTAGTAAAGCTAACGCATAGAAACGCGCACAACTTTACAACGGCGTCCACGTATACACTGACTATAAAATAAATACAAAACTAAAAATACGTCATCTTACCTTCTTAAGAAAACGGCAACACCATTCTTTTTTCTCACGCCCTCGACTTTTTCTACCTACTTTTCTAAGAACGAAAAAAGACAAACTGTATGGGATGGCATTGTTCGAATTAAATGTACATATTTTTTTTTTAACGATATTAATTCTTTAGTGTGCATCGAGATCTCTGGGGTTGTTGATATTTTTTACAAGTTTTAACCCTTTACTCGTGACGCTGTGATCCGTGTCCAGTACATGGTTAGCGACGCTCGATTTTTCTGGTCTATTAAATTTAATATATATGTACAACTTCAAATTACAATCGTCGCAATTAATTTCATATATACCTGATTTCAAATTAAAATTAACTGTATCTTTGGTATTGCCTTGGTGTTTTCGGACCGACAAGCAACTTGAAGACCTTGTTCTTTAACAACTCTATTAATGTTTTTCGTGATTGGATAGTTTCGTAAACACATGTACTGCTTCCCCTGGTTACGTTGAGATAACAAACTTGTGGATTTGTGGATTGTCTTTTTGAATTTCGTTTTTGTAATTAATTTATTAATTATTTCTATGTCAAAACCATTGTAAAAAAGGCAATCCGCAAATCCACATCAGGTATATACGAAATTAATTGCGGCGATTATAATTTGAAATATGTATGTAGGTTAAACGAAACGCTCAGTAATACCCGTTTTAAAAAAGACATATTAAATTTAATAGACCAGAAAAATCGAACGTCGCAAACCATCCTTTGGCCACGGATCATAACATCTCGGTAAACGGATTAAAACTTGTCAAAAACTTCAATAACGCCAGAGATCTCGACGCATACGAAAACATTCATATCGTTAAAAACAAAATGAATACGTTTAACTTGGACAACGGTTCTATCCCATACAGTTGGCTTTTTTCTTTCTTAGAAAAGTAGGTAGAAAAGTAGAGGGCGTGAGAATAGACACATGGTATTGCCGTTTTCTTAAGAGGGGTAAGTTGACGTATTTTTAGTTTTGTATTTGTTTTAAAATCATTGAATACGTGGACGCCATTGTAAAGTTGTGCGCGTTTCTATGTGTTAGCTTGACTATGTACCATGTTCGACACTTTGATTAATGGTTTTACCTACTGATGATGACAACTTTGTTGTCGTAAAAATGCGTATTTAGGATACGATCAGGTATTACATTAATATTTTGTCATTTTTCGAAGGAGTTCTATAACGTTCGGTAATCTTCTGGGCATAGATGAAGTAAATTCCGGTGAAATTTCCGCTCTAACTCGCTCATATTGTTGGTTGAAAAGGGTGTTTGATAGACTTCATCATTATTCCCCACACGTTCTCATCGAAATGCAGGGGCATGGACTCTTTGAATACCATGGTAGTATCTCAACCCTTTGTTCTTCTAAATATTCCCGAACACTATGTGCCCCATGAATTGGGCAATTATCGTTCTTTCATTGTTTCGACCTTTGCTTGATGTAAATCCATATCACAAATAAATAAAAAACACATAAGATGTTTTTAGATTTACACTTTATTAATAAGATAATGACAGCTGTTTCGCTAACACAGTAGCTTCTTCAAATTAGTCATTAGTCATTAAGTTGAATTTGAAGAAGCTACTGTGTTAGCGAAACAGCTGTCATTATCTTATTAATAAAGTGTAAATCTAAAAATACCTTATGTGTTTTTTATTTATTTGGCAATTATCGTCCTGTAATATAACATTTTCACACAAAATATGGCGGACGGAAGGCAACTGACATTCTTCTATTATCTGACGATAAATTACTGCATTTAATCTTTCGTTAAAGATAACGCACACCCGGACCTTTGGCACTTACCCAGGACCACACGTTTAACTTAAAGTGACCGGATATTTTAGTTATCCACAGTCTCCAAAAAAATACTTTTTATGCAGACTTTTTAGTTTGCTGTTTTTCGCTTCCCAGTCTTTTTTTATATATACTAAGGAGTTTAACTGGCAAAAAATCCTTAATAGAGCCGCGTTGAGGAAGGTTTATTGGGTCTTGATTTTTTTAGACAAAAGATATAGTTTTGCTATTAAGATTATCCAGAAGGTGATATTATCTAGAGAATAATTTTTTAATAAAGAGAATCATTTTTTTTTTCATAATCTTTTCGGTAAATGTCTTCACTAAATGTAAAACCACTGGTCCTAAAGTATGGTTCCAAAATACCTTTTTCTGAGACGCGTGGACCTTATTTCTTTTTATATTTAAATTTTACTTCAGGAGATGTTGAAGATGAATCGGCTGTGTGATAAATGTAATTTAATTTCTACGCATCTTAACGTTGTTAAAGGTGAAGTAACTTTTGTAATCCAAAATGAAGAATTTATTTTACTATTTTTTCACCATCCAGTGACAATTCGATGTCATTACGGCAGTTCGCTTCTTTATATACGCTGATTACTTCTGTTATTTACTGACTGGAATACTAATATTTCCTACTTCCAGACGTATGGCTGACTGCATTCAAAAATTGTAGCTGCGTTTTGACTGATTCTACCCTTGTTATTGAAGAAAAAATAAAAACTTACTTTCATTCATCTTCACTTTTACCTCCATTTCCAACTTTTTCTCTATTTTTATAAACAGTGCGTTTTTGCACCTCAACTTCTTTTGTCAGAGCGCTGTTTAACGATAATAAGAGACACAACGTTACAATTTAGCAACGTATAGTAACGTAATAGTAAAAATATAGCAACGTCAGTAAGTATAATAAGAACTATAACAACAATTTGAAACATTTAAGAAAAAATGTTGTGCGTCATACTCAGTTAAGAATTCAAGTTCTACCTCGTTAGATTACTTGGGGTGGCCACAGCGCCTATTCCACTGCGACTTTTCCACTTCTATTGTCGTCCTTATGTCTCGTTAGAATACATTCTCTAGCTTTATTCCGTTGATTGTCCCTAACTATTTCAATTGAAAAGATTCCTGGAGGTTGCCTGACTCCCTGCATATGACTGCCGAAGTTGGCCACGGCTGTTAGAGCCTGTAAGAAGCCCTGCTTCACCAGCTTATGCAGTTTAGCCTTGGAAATTCCAGACATCTAAATTGATCGGATCTCTCCATCGGACATCAAATACACTTCCTCTATGGTATTGACTCTCACAGACTTATATGTTTAGTTCAGTAGGTAACCCTGATTCATTCTTGTTTTTCTAGCTTGATTTACTCAGAGGTCTACACGTTACCTTGCACCTTAATTTAGGTTTAGCTCGGGTTACTTAGTGTGCTAATTCTCAAATTCACACACTCACATATTATCTATGAGCCCCTTAAGAGTAGTTGTAATCTGTTGCACATGGTTAGTTTCTAACTATTCATTCAGTGCTCGTAACATTCAGTGGTGCCTGAACTGCGTACGATAAATTTGAATATTCTTCAGCATTATTCATAATTATCTAAAAACTTGCGAGTTTTACTAGGAAAGTAAACAATTTCATTTCTTCCCATTGTTTTAATATTTCCTCAGATATTCTGCTAATTATATTAATATCATATACAAAACTAAACCTTTTACTACGATTTTCATACCTGTCCTGAAAAATGGAAATTGTTTCATTTACTATTGCACTGAAACACGTTCAATCTTTTTTCAAAATATTATATGTTCATATTTCCCATCAAGTTGTTTTCATTCATAGCAACTTCTCTATTTCTCGGATTTACAGAATATGGATTGTATTTTTTTCTCTCTCGCAAACTAACTAAAGTTTCTAACTAGCAAAACCCCTGAACGGATATTAAAATTTTCATATTCAGCTTGTTCGTAATTTACTTTGTCTTGTGATAATTTAATAATTGTACTTTTAATGGTGAGGTAAAATGCATGGTGAATTATTCCTCAACAATAAAAAAATGCGATGGAGATCGTCTTCTTCATTTTTATTTTTTGTTGATAATATTTTATTGGTCTTGATTTATCAGGAACCGCCCATTAAATGTCGCTGCGCGTGATGGTGTATCTTCCCCGTACGCAATTCTCATTTGCTACGTTCTCGTGGTACTTTTGCCAAGTTTGAAACAAAATATGATACATATTCATTATTCCATCGTGAAACTGAAATCTCACTATCACAACAAGCAAAACACGTTGATTAACTTCTTAAATATGCAACTTATACTAATAAAACTTGGACGTGTTTGACATAAATGTTTGTACTGATTGCTTCTGGTATTCCGGGATTGACACTGCTTGCTTTTGGCCGACGTTTCGTCCAATCTTGCAAAGGGCATCTTCAGGTTTGTAGTGAGCTGTACTGAAACTGCAGTGCAGCAATAGTAGTTCCAGCCGATTCCAACCCGGAATCCCAGATGCAAAATGGACAACAACAGCGAAATTTTACAAGCCAGCTTACAGCTTATACTAACTATATATGTACCTTATTTACTTCCTTATATTGTCGCGGAAATGTTAATTAGTGTACTTATTTATATATCTGTACAATAACCTTTTTCAATAAACTTATATTCACAACTCACTCCTTACATTATCGCTAACCTATTTCTTACTTATCTCCACATCGTTCAATATCCCACTAGTATCAAACTTATTAATATTTTGTCAGCGTCTTTGCTATCTGCCTATCTTCCTTTCACCCTGGTCTATTGGGGAAATGAACCGATCACTTCTGTTTTATCTAAAAACGTGTGTAATGGAACTTTCTATAACAATATAAGTTTTCTCCAATTTTCTACAAATTCGGCATTGTCTCATGCAAAAAAAAATTTTTAATTATTAACTCGATTTATAACATAATTACCGAATTATAGAATACCCAACTTTCATTATTAAAATATGTTATCCATTGAAATAATTGAATAATGGTTTTTAATTTCGTAAATGATGAGGAGGAGATTTGATCACTTTAATTTTATAAACAGAATCTGTGAAATGTTATAATTATTAATCTTTATCACCATTATTTTTATTTAGTCTGTTTTGTGTTTATTCCAATTTACAAATGCCATGAGCAAGTGCTCGCTTTATAATGTGCAATATTTGAGCTCATTATGTCGGTATTGATTACATAAATCAAACGAAAAAATTATAAATCGAAGCCTTTTGTGAAAAGAAAGTTATCACTACAATCATACATTTGTAATGATTCGTTTCCTTTTTATAATCGATTTACAAGTAAAATTATTTCGCGGTAAAAATGTTATCAGATACACAAAATAATTATATGGAAACCGCACATGCAAAATTTAATTAGATGATTAAATGAAGCCATTACGTAGAACTGTGCACGAAAAATAAACGTTATGATATCCAAGGTTATATCAAGTGTTCTCTGAACTGTACGATAGAAATAGTCACATAATTTGAATTTTGCAGTAATATTACGAACACCAGCGTATGCGATATTTACTTCCACAGAATTGTATTATGTGATATTAAACCAATTAATTTTTTTTTATTTGCATAGGTATATCACTATCATCAAAAAGAATGAGGAGATTAAATAAAACGCAATGTATTTATTCTTCTAAATTTATTTCATCCCCTTCAAAGTAGATCCCTTCCAAGACAATACACTTATTCCAACTTTTTTTCCAATCGTCGTAACAGTGCTGAAAGTCGAATTGTCTGGCTGAAGTGGCTGAAAGTCGATTTCCGGTATAACCATTAAAGCATGTTTCGAATTTTGTTTAATCTCTTCAATCGATCCAAAACTGTTCACGGAACGATCTTTTGAACCGTAAAAATAAAACAATCGGACGATACTAAATCAGACGAATACTGTAGCTATAGAAAAATGCATGTTGAATGCTTTGCCAAATAGTATCAAACAAGCGATGAAGGATGACATGGTACATTATCGTGATGCAAAAACCACGAGTTATCATCCATAATTCAGGGCGTTTTATACATATGGCTTCACACAAACAACTCATAACTAGAGCTGAGGATGTTTGCGGTACGGCAGGACCGTATGTAGTGCATCCCCACATTTAACTATTTATCTAAATATTCTCTGAAATGATTTGCCGGATCTCATAAATTAATAGAGTGATATTTTAGTATGCACTGGATATTGTTATTATACAAAATCATAATAGCCATTTGTATTTATGGATCATAAATAATAATACGCATGTATTTGTATTTGGTTGTGAATTCAATTTAAACTTAAAACGAATCGTAATATTTTAACGACAAGCCGTCCTTACAATACATGCATTCGAGACAAAGTGTGCAACTCTACGAATAACTTCCATAATTGATCGAAAATGGACATTTTGGAGCTGAAGTAAAGCCCCTATTCTTAGAAAATTTTATTACTGTCGTTAAGAACTATTATTATAAACAACAAAGGCCTTTTATTAGTGTTGAAGTTTTAGTTTCATTGAATTTCCATGTTGTAAGTAGTCAATTGTAAAGTGTTCATTCACAATATTCTAAAACAAGGTGTAAATTTAACTAAAATCCAGAAAAACACATTCTGATAATATATTACTAGATTAGAAGCTGTGTTTATTACTATTTATTATATTATTTTTATAACCAAATGCAATAAAAGCTACGAAAACAAAAGAAACCTCGATTTATTAAAATCTTGTCACACAGCCTTTCAAAGCCTGGCAGCACATATTTTGCATATATTTTATATATACTACCTACTTGAACTAGGTGAATGAAGTTAGAAGTTAGAAGTTATAACTTATAACTTCATTCACCTAGTTCAAGTAGGTAGTATATATAAAATATATGCAAAATATGTGCTGCCAGGCTTTGAAAGGCTGTGTGACAAGATTTTAATAAATCGAGGTTTCTTTTGTTTTCGTAGCTTTTATTGCATTTGGTTATAAAAATAATATAATAGATAGTGATAAACACAGCTTCTAATCTAGTAATATATTATCAGAATGTGTTTTTCTGGATTTTAGTTAAATTTACACCTTGTTTTAGAATATTGTGAATGAACACTTTACAATTGACTACTTACAACATGGAAATTCAATGAAACTAAAACTTCAACACTAATAAAAGGCCTTTGTTGTTTATAATAATAGTTCTTAACGACAGTAATAAAATTTTCTAAGAATAGGAGCTTTACTTCAGCTCCAAAATGTCCATTTTCGATCAATTATGGAAGTTATTCGTAGAGTTGCACACTTTGTCTCGAATGCATGTATTGTAAGGACGGCTTGTCGTTAAAATATTACGATTCGTTTTAAGTTTAAATTGAATTCACAACCAAATACAAATACATGCGTATTATTATTTATGATCCATAAATACAAATGGCTATTATGATTTTGTATAATAACAATATCCAGTGCATACTAAAATATCACTCTATTAATTTATGAGATCCGGCAAATCATTTCAGAGAATATTTAGATAAATAGTTAAATGTGGGGATGCACTACATACGGTCCTGCCGTACCGCAAACATCCTCAGCTCTACTCATAACACTCAAATAATATTACTTGTTAAGTTTGACCGGGTGGAAGGAATTTATAGTGCACTCAACGGAAACCAAAGAAAATTGTTAACATGATCTTGATTTTTCAACGACTTTCACGTGATTTTTTTGGTTTTGTTTCAACTTTGATACCATATTCACTTTACTTTTTTGGTGTGGCTTACATGAGTTGACGTTGAATGTTATCCACATCGCTTTTCGTTTTCTCGTTCCCTGACTTCATTCTATACCACTCAAACGCGCTTGTTAACATAACGTTCTTCATAGTCAGACAAATTATAGAAAAATCTATAGAATACAGAAAACCGGCTTTCATGTGCTTTGTCGATCTAACAAAATTCGATAGAGCGAAACCGAGTGACGTAGTCAATATATTAAAGTATCGAACAACTTAATAGAAATTGTCAAACAGTTCAATCTCCATGCATCTACAGTTCATAAAGGTTCTTTGCATTTCGCACTGCCCAAATGTGAACCGTAAATTTCACTCTATCTCTTGCTAACACACGCATATAACCGCTGCAATCTATGTACGTTAGTAATTTTAAGGGAATCTTCTTATGCTTTAAATTTGGTCATGTGACTCCAAAGAAACACTTTATGAACTGTACTCACATAGCGGTTAATTGACAACTAACACAAGAAAAACCAACATAAACAGGCATCAGACAAGGCGACTCGTTAGTCCTATGCTGTGCAATACAATAACAGACAAAATAATAGACGACATGAAAAGCTCCGGAAACGGATTCAAACTAATGACAGGAGAGATTAAAATTATATACTACGCTAATGACGCGGTGATTATAACTGAAAATAAAAACGACTTACGACTCCTTCACACATTCTTCTTGTAAGGTAGAAGCCTAAACAAGCAAATATCTACGACAAAAACAAAATCGCTGATTATCGCCAAAGAACTAATAAGGTGCAAACTCGTAGTGGAGGACAACTCAATAAAACAGGTCATTCAATTACGTGGAGATGGACGTTTGTTGAAGTCGGAACCCAAACCAATAAAACATACAGAATATCCAGTTCTTTCAGAGACGTGATTTGCTACAATAAATTCATGAATAAGTAAGCCAAAGTCAGAATATACAGTGAGAGCTAAAATGTTTTATTCATTTTTAATTGTTAGTAACACAAAAAGTGCGTTAAATAATTATAATATAATCTTAAACGAGTTTTATTTCTTGAATATTGTATTCATTAAATGTCCTCCTTCTTTCGCCAAACACTCTACTAATAGTCGGATAAAATCCCTCATCACTCTTTGAAGCATCTTCTAGGGAACTTCTTGCCGAATAATTATTTTGAGCTCCTCCACATTTCTTGGTTTACTTTTGAAGACTTCGCTCTTTAAATAGCCCCAGAGAAAGAAATCAAGAATAGAAATAGCAGAGTCGCCCCGTCTCGTTGAAAAAAGTAATTTCTTTCTTCAATGTCAAGTCGCGGTATCAAAATGTTTCAAGCATATGTGCATACCATTCAGAATTGATTGTGACTGTTCTTGTGTTTTCTTCGAAAAAATATGGACCTATGATTCTGGACAATAATATAGCACACCACACGGTAACTTTTGTGGAATGTAAAGGCCTTTCCCGGATTTCACACCAGTTTTCAGTAGCCTAATACCGATAACTTTGCTTTTTCTTCTTCTTCTCTTCTGTTTTGGGTTGGACGCCAGCACGTCCAGGCACTTGAGCACACTGCTCTTTATACTATCCCCAATAGATCTCTCAGTTCCACTCTGTTAGTCTTGTGCCCTCGATAAAAGCCACTATCCTCCTCAGGTGAAGTTTGAGTACACCCGAAGGATCCAATAGATCTCTCCAGAAATATTTCTGTCTGAGTTCCTTCAGTTCCTCACACGTGCATATTACATGAAGACTAGTTGCCTCCTGTTTTTCACATCTACACCAGGGCTCGCTCACCAAGCCCATGCTGTACATGCTTCCTTAAAGGACAATGTCCGGTTATTAACCCGGTAATTATTTTAATTTCTTTTTTGCTACTACGAATTAGGTTGGCTGAAAACTTTCCGTCCAGCTCCCTTGTAGTGTTTTGGTATGGAGTTGACCTTCCGTTAACCTCCATTTATTTTTATGTTCTTTTTATAGCTATAACCAGATCTCCCTTTTAGCGGAATCCTTAGTGATTCCACATACAGGTTCTGGTCCTATGAAGTTCCTATTAGTACCTTCTTTGGCCAGTTTGTCGGCTCATTGCCTTTAATTCCCTCATGTCCTGGCACCCATATCAGCGACACTGTATTGTCTTGTGCCAGTTTATTGACGGCCTGTTTAGAATATTTCACCAGCTTAGACCTGGTAGATGGGTTCATAATAGCTTTAATAGCCGCCTGACTATCAGTCATTATGTTAATTTTTTTGTTTGCGCAGCCGGCTTCCCGAATTTCCTCGGCGCAGGCTGCGACTGCAAACAATTCGGCCTGGAAAACCGTAATATGTTTCCCCAGACATATCGATATCTTCCTTCTAGGGCACATTCCGCATATGCCTGCACCTGCCCCCTGACTAGATTGTGATCCATCAGTGTACCAGGTGCCGGCACCACAATCGATCGAGTGACTTTTTGCCTGTTCCCTGGTCGGTATAAATATGTTCAGCTTAGCTATAAACATAATTTCAGGTGCCATACTGTCCGCCGGCATTTGAAATATCGGCTCTTCCAGTATAGTTCCTGTGATATCTGTATGGCTCCCTACAACCTTATTAGGACACCATACGTCATTGGCCTTCAGCCTCAGTATCGCATTATCTCCGCCTTTAGAAATAGTTCCAGCGGAAGGAGACCCACGATGGCCTCCATGGAAGCGGTTCCCGTGCTATTCATAGCTCCCGTGATTTCCAACAGGGCCGTTCCGTCCTCCTCCACCAGACAACTGCTCCATAGGTAATCGTTGGGCTTATTACTACTGTGTACAACCAGTGTACCACATTTGGTTTTAGTCCCCAGGTCTTGCGAACAGCTCTTCTGCATCTCCAGAAGAGCTACGCCGCCCTGTCTGCCACTTTGACTAGGTGTCTGCTCCAATTCAGTTTCGTATTAAGTGTTATGCCTAGATACTTCACTTCATTTGTTAGTTCTAACTCTTGTCCAAACAGCCTTACGCTGCCCAGATCATTTAAGTTTTCTCATGTTGGTAAAGGCTACCAACTTGGTTTTTTCAGGACTGACAGTCCCTCCTCAAGGCACCATTTTTCTACAATTCGCAGAGCATTTCGCAATTCGCTCGCCACTGTCCCGGGGAATTTCCCCTGGGACACTATGGCAATGTCATCGGCGAACCCCTGCGTCCATATTCCCTGGTCATTTAATGTCCTGAGGAGATTATCCACTACTAGACTCCATAGTAGCGGTGACAATACGCCTCCTTGAGGACACCCTTTTGTTGTCCTCATGGAGATCGTTTTATTTTGCATTTGGGCATGAACTACTCTGCTACGCAGCATGTCATGAATCCAGTTGCATGTGGTGCTTTTTATTTTTCGATCTCTTAAAGATCGAATAATAGAAGACGTCGAGGTGCTATCGAAAGCTCCCTCTATGTCTAAGAAGACTGCAAGTGCAATTTCCTTGTAGTGTAGGCTCCTTTCGAGCCCTCTCACCAGTCTATGCAGGGCACCCTCACCTGATTTTCCCATCTGGTATGTCCATTGCAGTGGGTGTAGAGGAGATCTATCCAGAGCCCCTTCTTTAATATTTAAATATATAATTTTTTCCATAGTCTTCAACATAAAAGAGGTAAGACTAATTGGTCTAAATGATTTAGGGTGGGTAGATGTTCCTTTTCCTGGCTTCGGAATAAACACTATCCTAGTTTCTCTCCATGCCCTAGGGATATAACCCATAGCATGGCTAGACCTGAATATCTCCAATAGAGGACCCATAATTTCACCAATTCCCTCTTGATGGAGCTTGGGAAACACTCCATCTGGTCCTTCGGATTTATATGGTTCAAACGATCCTATCGCCCATCTAATTAAATGGGGCTTGAAGATCTCGTTTGATATCTCCCAATCATTCCTAGTGGAAAGTGTACCCCCAGAAGATACTCTAAAGTCTCTTCCACGGTACTGGTACACCTCCCGTCCGATTTTTTGTATAGATCTAATTGCCTTGGAAGGATCTTTTTTGAGAATTCTGTTAATTCTGGCCATGTCAGAAATACTTTCAATGATTTTGCTCTCTTTGATTTTATCATTGTATTTATTGAGGAGAGCCTTGTAAGCTTCCCAATTACCTGTTTTTTTCGCCCTATTAAATGACCGGCGAGTTTCTTTCCTTGAATTGAATTAAGGGGACAGTTATTTTCATAGCAAGAAAGAATGGTCCGTTGCAACCATTCAACAGCCAACTCCAGCTCTTCCACATTCCCTATTCTAACAGGGATATTTCGGGTTGCAGCTAACAGGTCTTTCTTGTAAGAGCCCCAGTCTGTTCTCTTGGGATCCCTGTATAGTCTGGGTTCCGGTAAATCTGTACATAATTCATAGCGGATATACGCATGATCAGAGAGCGACGGCTCGTCGGATACATGCCACCCCCTTACAATATCCCGTATTCCCAACGTACCTTATGTACGTTGCATAAGGTTACATCTATAACTGATTCCCCCCTTGATGTCTTAAATGTCGCTTTATCACCTTGATTCAGACAGTCAAGTTCAGTACCACAGAGATAGCTAAAGAGAGAGACTTACCCCTATAATTGTTACCCTTGCTGCCCCAAGCCTTATGATGATCATTGGTATTTGCGCCGATAATCAATTCCAGATTGTTCTTACTGGTATATGCCACCAAGGTCTCAAGATCAGGCCCTGGTAGCTCTGGAGAGTCAATGGGTAGGTATAAAGACGCAATTGTCGTCTCCAATATCCCCCCATCGACACTCAGTCTGATCCTGGCTGCCGTCATGTCCCCACTGCATAGCTCCATGATAGGCATCACATCCAGGTCGTCTCTGAAACAGATACAAGTTCTAATTTTAGTGTCTGGGGCACCAACCAACAGCTCCCTTCCCCTAATATGTAATCCTCCCATCTTACCTCTACTTATCCATGGCTCTTGGATGAGGAGGATATCAATATCTTCAGGCAGCGTCCTTTGACAAAGTGCCGCTGTGTTGAAGATTTATTTGGAGAATCTTCAACATTTTGACCCTTAGAGGTTGATGCCTGAGGTTCTTTTAGAATACTTTAACTTTGCTTATTTACTGTGCCATATAGAGTATAGTGTGCTTCGCCGCTCATGAGTAGATGTTGTGTAATATTCGGTTTCTGATTCCTTAGTTCCAAAAAAACGTCGACAAAACTCAACGCGCGGTATCACGATCAGTTAACACATGTACCACTGCCATTTGTAAAACTTCATTTTGTGCAGAATTCTTCGTGTACTTTGTTGGATATTTGTAGTGTTGCCGCATGTCGCCGAATTGATCGATTAGGACTGCGAACAATGGCTTGTCTTACTCGATCTTCATAAATAGCATTGCATGCAGATTTAGTTCTTGCGGTTGATTTTCTTTTCTCTACTAATCCATGATTTCACCAGTACGAAATACCAGTTCAGGCAGAAACATCGCGAACATTAAAATTTTGACGAAATAAACGCTGTGTTTGGATAATAGAATTATATTTAATAAATTTTTCAATGCAAAATATACGTTGTTGTTTACTCCAACGCTCCATTTTAACAACTGTCAAAATATCTCCAAAGCCTCTTTCAATTATTTCTATTATTATTATTTAACAGTGCCTTATACATGTAACTATTTTATGGTACACTGTATGTATTTACTTAGGTTATGTTTTGTCCTGTAATTGGAATATTTCTGTTGGACAATAAAGATTATTATTATTATTATTATTATCAATAGATTTGCGATTGGTAAATTATATAATTAGTTAGAGCTTTTTAAAAATGAACAAATCATTTTGGCTCTCACTGAATAAAACATGTCAGACCCGTAATTACGTATGCTATGGAAACAAGGGCTGATAATGAACAGACAAAAATATATTACGAACAACCGTGATGAAAATACCGAAACAAAAACATAAGAGATGAATGTCAAGTATTGGCAGTAGGATGGAAGATGGCAGGGTAGCCAAAATCGTACGTGACAGAATCCCTGGAACACGACGACCTTTGGACAGACCTTCAAAACGCTGGAAGAATTCATGGGTATACACATCAAACCAAAATTAAGTAGGAATAATCAGGCCTAAATAAATTAAGAGAAAGATGTAATCGAACGTGAGCGTTTTTTTCTTTAATTTAATGCAAAAGATATGTGGTTTATACAAGAAAAAAGCATAGCTTGTTTTTCTCTTCTATTGCAAAACATTTGTTATATATGAATTATATTTTTTCATAATGACAATAAGTTCATCTTCTTCCTTAATAACTGAAATGCCTTGCTAAATCGTTTATATTTGTAACTTTTCCACGGATATTTGTTCGTAGCAATGTTAGAGATTCGTAGATCTTCCAATTGCAATTTGCTATTCCAAATTTATTTTACTTATCGAGTTTTATAAGTATGGGTAGAAATCAAAAAATGATCTAAAACATTAAAATTCGCTCATTAATTTTGATTCTGATTAATTTTGCAGATATTATTATCATTAGAGAACGGACACGCTTACCACCCAGTGCAGTACTGGCGAAAGGCTGTATTTCTAAAATATTTAATTTTATTTATATAATTGGAAAACGAACGGGTGGTGATCTATAAAATTACGAAATACATATTTATTTGTTGAAAAGTTGTATTTATAAAGTTTTTAATTTTATTTATATAATTGGAAAACAAACGGGTGGTGATCTATAAAATTACGAAATACATATGTATTTGTTGAAAAGTTGTATTTTTAAAGTTTTTAATTTTATTTCTATAATTGGAACATTTTTATTTGTTCATTTTGTCGTTCAAGTTGAGTAAAGGAGTATTAATTAATATTGACTAGCAATAGTTTCTCAAGGTTTTCTTCTGTCAATTTTGTTCTCTTTGAATTAAGTACATCCTTATAAATAGAAAACGTCCTTTCTACATCGCAACTGGTTATAGGTGCATACTGGAAATATTCTTTTATTTCTTCATATTTCGCCGTTAGATTTTGTGGAATTGTCTCCATACATAATTGCTGCAATGTAATTAAATCTGGATTTCTATTAAGAATTACTTCAAACTTTGCCGAAGGCCACATCCGAAGTCACTTGGAATACTTTTCAAATTATTAACAGCCACATCTAATGTGGTTAATCCGTTATTTAATTTGAGATTTCGATTTTCAAAATAAGTGATTAGTTTTGGCAATTTTCCAAAGTGTTCGTGAAGAAAGTACAACTGATTTTTTAAATTTGGGATTTGTGTGAGCTCCTTGCACTCACCAATACTTCTAGCATCCTCCTTTAGCAGTGTTACGAAATGTTTTAGACTATCGAAATTCTCAGCATAATAACTAGTAGCTTCCAGCCATGTTCCCCATCTAGTTATTACTGGAGTGGGAGGCAGTGACAGAGATGGAAATTTTTCCCTGAAAAGAGCTACTCTCAATGGTGCTTTTCTGAAAACTTTTTTAAAAGCTGATACAGGTCTATCAACTTCCGGAAAAGTGTCTCTGATATATTCACAGATTCTGTGGAGAGCATGTGCTACACAAGTAATATGCAGCATATTAGGATATGTTTTCTTCAATAGTCTGCCTGTTTTTAACATATACGCAGCACTATCACTGACAAATAAAAGTATTTTTTCTTTGTACGTGGAGTCCGAATGAAGCATTTTTTGCATATTCTCCTTAATGGTTTCAGCAACTGTTTCCGCATCAACTCTATTTATAACACTTGTTGCTACTACATATGAGTTATAGGGAATAGTTGGATGTAGTACACCAGCTACAACATTTACCACACAGCGTCCTAACATATCCACCGTTTCGTCGGCGCTTATCCATATGTATTGATTTAAAAGTTGACTTCTAATGCGTTCTTCTGTTCTCGTATAGCACCTAGAAACATAATATTTGCGTAAAGTTGATTCATCAGGAACATTTCGGCCAGTATATTTTTTCAGAAATATTTTTAAAGTGGGATTTCTAAGTTTATTTAATGGAATATTAGCCGCCATAAAAGTTTTACAGAGTTCAGATGTATTTGCGATCCTAAGTGACGAATTTTTGACGATATTTTACGGATTTTGTAATAAATTTCGGAATCACTGACAATGGACATACAATCAGTATGACCGTCAATCCAACTCGCCATTGTTTTACAATGCCGTTCTCGACATTCTTCTATATCATGTCTGAAAAAGTAACTTAAACAATGCTCTAGATCTAAATAAATGAAAACTAAAAATGTGTGCGTAAGTTATTGAAACTGAACGAAATTCAATGCACACTCTTACGTCGAAATAATTGGTAGAAATAGATTCAATCAAACGATATTAAACAGGATCTATCACAAAAATTACGATGTAATTAACTGTTAAAACTATGAAAACAAGAAACTTACAGCACTTTATTTATCTTACGAAATATAAACTAATAAATAAAATACATTATAAAAACCCCGCTTCTATCTACGCTCATGAAAACACTTTAAAAAACACTATATTCTCCGAATACAATAGCTGGCTTGCCCATTGTTATCGCGGCGAGACCAGGTGTCCGAGTAAGTCAAACAAATACTTCATTGAATTACGGCGGGATGTACTGAGCGACGTTATACACAATTCCAATTGCCGATTGCGTTTTATGGAAATTGCGTCCGTTCTCTAAAATAACACAGTTATAAATTTATACGTGTATATTGAATATTCATTCAATTTAAAGTAAACATCATAACCGGAAATAAACAATTTAATATTTTAAAAACTATGTAAATGTGTTTAAATTTCTAGACTAGTATCAACAAGATTCTATAAAAATAAATTACGTATCGGCAAAGAAAAAACGTGTGATCTGTATTTATATATTTAATTCACTTTTATTCATTTTGTATTTTAAATATATGAATCCTTATGTCCTATTATTTCATAGAATATATTTCGACCTTTGGCTTTTGAAAGCTATTACATACTTGATATACTTAATGTACCTACTTAACATTATTCTGTTTCCTGATCAAATATAAACTTATATCGGTTTATTTACAAAATTATTATTTATAATTTATGACGTTTATCTAACTATCAGACCAAATTATATTTCCAATTGGTGACATTGTTATTGATTAAAATAAATTATTAAAATGGAACGTAAACGTATTGACTCCCATAATAAATGAAAGAGATGTAACAACCTTGATTTGAAAAGTAGGAAATTATCGACAATTTACAGTACTGCTTTTCGCTCGCTACTTTTGTTCATTCAATTCTTAACCGTCATTATGTTTTCCTTTTGCTCTTCGAAACACGGTAACCTATTGATAGTGATTTAAGATTAAATTCTTTGTCGTTCAATCTGGAAACAGTCATCATGAAAAAACCGGTAAGTTTAAAAATAGCGTACCTATATTTAAGAAACTCAAAGGAAATGATCTTACTTTTTGTGTTTCCGCACTTGAAAGCGCAACACAATGCAAACGAACCTCGTGGTGCCATTAATTCTTTAAAATCTTAGAAATATATTTTTAAATTAGACAGATTTAAAGCATGCATTTTTATTTATGGAATCTGTTCTTTGTCGACGAATGGGTAAAATTATTACTGTTCTAAACTTGACTTATTTATTGCAGAAAATATTTTATTTCGAAAAAATTTTATTTTGAAAATCTTATTCCATAAAATATATTTAAAAATATTATAAATTAATTTCGCTTTCGTGTTATTACATTGTTTTTTTTGTGTTTACAAGAAAGGAATAATAGCTTATTAAAACGTCCATGTTAACAAATATTTCATTGTTTGATTATGTAGTTCGTATATTATATTTAAAATAATTGCTCATAATTCTGCATTTAAATGCTATGGCTATAATTTCTTATTTGATTCCTGTTTGGAACCACCTTTTTGACACTGTTTCTCCAGTGAAACTGACAGTTTCAATGTAGCAACGTCAACAGTAGTAGCATACCTGAGGATGTTTCTTGCATGAGTAGACGAAACGTCCACAAAATAAGCAGTGCAAAGCACGCGATTGCAGTCCAGAATCAGAGAACAACTACGAAAGTTTATGAGTCCGGACGTCTTTAACTTTCCTTGCCGAAAGAATTTCAAAGTTACATTAAAATTAATCATTTAAAGTCAGGCTTATTTTATAATATAATTTTAATATACAAATTTGGGGGGTTTCTAATAACCGTAAATTTGCCGCTTGCCGTATTCTATTTTTTTAATTTTCTTCCTCTGCCGATTACATTTTCAATTTCCCGATTCCAATTTTATAACCATTATTAATTTTATGCAAGAAATAATTCAATTTCCAATTTCCAGAACAAAATATTTTGTTCGACAATATTTAACTAAACATTAAGAAAACATCCCCCATATTTTAAACGCTTTCTTTGTATTTTAACATTTTAATTTCCTCTCTATCTCAACTCTGATCAATTTATTCTTTCCAAGATTTTCAATTATACTTTTCTTCACTATTATACTCTGAAATTTTGAACGCTATGTGTAAACATGCTTTCATTTTATTTTTTGGTAGAATATTATTTTATATCTACTGCATTTGTCTATTTGTCAGTATGTCTTAACGCACATTTATTAATGTACTATCTATATTTCCGAGTCGTATGTTATTGTCAATTCTCTGGCTGTTATTTATGTATATTCTCCGGTATTGAATGTAGTTTTTCTTTTTTAATATAATGGCCTTTTTCTTCACTACACACTTCTTAAGGTATTCTTTTAGATTATTTATTACTTCACTTGTTTGTCTTGATTTTCTCATTTTTCTTGCCACCGTATATGCAGTCTACCTTTAAATTATATACAGGCTGGGTAATATAAAACTGGCCCGGAAAATATTTATATTTAAAATTTATGAGAATTATTTACATTTTTTAAATTTTACGTGGATTTATATCCACGTAATATAAAATAAAACCGGCGTGTAAAATATTTATAATAGTTATTTATGCACCAAGGATGTTATGGGTATTATATTGCTCTCGACTTTAATTCAGCCTGAGGGCCTCCGGCCCGAGGGATGAATGTCGACCGAGACAATACAAGATTTTATTTTTCACGAAAATTAAATTTCTTAAGCGGAAAATTCAAATTACAAAAATTCCGAGATTTCTGTCAATTGTCATGCCGTTGACAGTCGTTACGCATCCAATATGTTGAGACCGGTATATCGTTCGAGATCCTAAAAATGCATGGGAAATGGAAAAGTGCATTTGTAGTTGAAAGATACATAGAAGAAAGCATTTCTTCTAAGAATAGAGTACCCAGCATGATATGAAATTCTGTTATAGTATCAGATAAATCCTTGTTGGCTTGTCAAAGTAACTAGTGGAGATGTTTTCCTACCAAGAACTTTAACAAACTTGGAAAGCTTCGGATCACATAATTTTTCAGGACATTTCGAAAACTGTATTTTTAATTTTGCTAAATGATTTTAAAAATTTGGTTTTTTCTTTAGAAATTGTTGAAAACAAACAACTATTAAGTTTTACGTATTTTAGGTGACTGTCGTTGACACTTTGTTGAAAACATCAAGGTGTCAACAACTGTCACTTAAAATTCGTAAAACTTGAAAGTTGTTTATGAATTACTAGCTGACCCGGCGAACTTTGTACCGCCTAACAGTCAATAAATGTCGTGTTAACTTTTAGCTAAACTTAATTTATAATTTTATTAACGTAATACAAAAAATTATGTTAGGATAATATATATAAAGAAGTTATAGCGTGTTAGCAAGACATTTGCTTTATTGAAGCTATGTATTTTGCTGCATGGGTTGCACTCGATTCTCTTCAGTGAAGGATTTTGTGATATACGATATTTTTCGTTTTGTTATCAGGCGCAAGAACAAATAAAGCGCATGGTTTGCCGACACGTGAACATGCCACGTACAATTGACCATGAGAAAAACATACATTTTCTAGATTCAGACCACAAACACTCAAGGATTGGCCTTGTGATTTGTTAATCGTCATGGCGAATGCAAGACGAACCGGAAATTATTCGGTTTAAAGTCAAAGGGCATATCGGTTAGGATCATTGGAATCCTCAGAATGAGAACTTCCGCACCTTTGAATTTTCCTTTGAGGATCGTCGCTATCATCATTTTTTATCACTAAACGTGTTCCATTGCATAGTTTTGGTTGGTTTAGATTTCGAAGCATGATGACTACCGAGCCAACCTTCAGTTGTAAATTGTGCGGTGTTAAACCAGGCACATCCAAGGAGTTTAAAAATTCAGTTGGGTGATTGGTAGCTTCGTCTTCGTTTGTTACACAGTTAATAGATTTTAATGAATGCAGAGTACCAACGATTTGATTCTGAATTACTAAGTTTAAGTCATTTACATCTTTGTTCTTAGCCGCCAAAATTGCTCGCTCACCCAACCATTTGTTGTTTTTGTGGGAAGCACGAAGTCGGGCCATACTAACGCGGCGCTCTTCTCGTGCGATTTCTCGTTCTTCAGTCGATTGATTCGCAATGTTCCGAAGCCTAATTGCATTACGGCTTTCTTGGGAAAGATCTTCTAGGTCGTGGCATCGTTAATAATAATACTCGCACAATAAGATTTATTAATATATACCGTTATATGCTTTTTTCAAAAAAAATCACAGACAACATGAAACAAAAAAATTTACACTTTTATGTCACTGATTCGCAATGGACATCAATTATTACAAATTAGCTATAAACGTTCGTGACGTAAGCTGTCAATTGCGGAGGATGTCGGAGATCCTAACCTAATTTACTTAAAAATTAATTTTCTGTATCATTTTTTTCCGTGTATTTTTCCGATATTTTAGTAGGAGACGAATCTAACAAATCAGAGATCATTAAAATCGGTCCAGCCGTTTTTGAGTTATAAATGTCGTAACTAACCCGACTTTGTTTGATGTATTAAGATTATTAAACTGGAATGTATTTTTGAATTTCATTTTTATCCATGACAACTTGTATGACATTAATATACTGTCATTTAAAATTTAAAATTCTTTGGAAAAGGCATTAATTGCGAAACATGTAAGAGATTATATTAAATATTACATATTAAAGTAAAACAGACCTTAAATGCTTATATAAAAAAATTCTTATGTAGCTAATAGACTGTTTCTTTTTTTAACAGTTTTTAAGAAAGATACATAGTAAAAAAACACCCAAATTTATTTATTTATTATCAAAGTCAACTCGTGATTAATATACTAAAGAATACAAAGTAAAATACAAAGTAAAATCTATGTATTTATATACATATTATTTATGCTTACAGTATTTCATCATAAACGATATTTTTAGTATATGTCAAGTTATTAGTATTCGCTTCTCCCTGTTGATTGGTGTCTGAAACACAAATGAAAACTTGTTGTTTAGTACGTGCTCTGGAAAAAGCAACATATAATTGTCCGTGGTCAAAAACTTGATTTGGCAAATATATGCCAATAGCATCGAATGATTGACCTTGCGCTTTGTTTATTGTTAAACAGTATGCTAATCGAACTGAGAACTGACGTCTCTGTAAAGTGAATGACAGAGTCGATGTGAAATGAAATGTGATTCGAAATGAAATCTACTCGTGGAATATATACATGTCCGATAGATAATTCTCCATTGAAATTGATAATTTGGACATCAATAAAAAAATGATCTCCTAAATGATGTACCAAAAGGTGCGTTCCATTGCATAAGTTTGCTCTAACGTTTAGATTTTTAAGGAGCTTTATAATGCATCCAGCTTTCAATTCCAATTTGTACTGTGAAAATCCGCTTGGTGTTAGACTATTTAAGAATTCAATTGGATATAAATTCTCTTCAGCTTCATCGTCACTCACAATACTATCAACGCTTAAGTATGTTATACTGGCAACATCTTGCTTGTTATGTAATATTTGTTGATTTATAATGTGACAATCTTCATTTAATGGTGTTAAAATTGCTTTATTCGATGCATATCCGAATCGAAGATCTCTGAATATGTTTTGAATTAAATCATTTAACGTATCCACCACACATTCATGAGGTATTTCAATAAGGTTGTTGGGCAATGTTGGCAATTTGTTGTTACCCAATTGGTCTAACCAAGCGATAAAATTTTGTTCTTCTGGTCGAACGCGCATGTTGGTTTGTAATTTTAATGTCCGAAAGTTGTTCCACAAATGGCTATTTTTAATTGAGACTTGAACAATACTTGCACGGTCACCTCCTTGTAATATTGGTAAACATTGCTTGAAGTCACCTCCAATGACGCATAGAAAACGTAATGTGCGATCAACTAATTCGAAAATAGCCATACTTACTTCATCCCAGATGTTTAATTTTGCATTTTTTATGTATATTGCTTCATTCGATTGTCTTTCTATACGCGACGTTGAATTTTCAACAATAGGCACTGGCAACTGGAATCTTGAGTGAACTGTTCTGCCTTGTTTCAATAACGCTGCTGCAATACCAGTTGATGAAATAGACAAAATTTCGATCTCTCTCGCAATTAAGCACGTGAGAGCGGTGTTATATAGAAAAGTTTTTCCCGTGCCGGCGTGACCAGTTACGAAAAAGAGCCTTTCTTGTTCGTTATTATTATTTACTGCTTTCATGATCATGTTGAATATTTGACGTTGTTCATCATTCAATTGATTTATCATTATGTCAGGTCGACGTTGTTCTTCGTTAATGTCGATATGATCTTCTAACAGTTCGTTATTTTCTGGTGGATCATTTATCCCGTAATTAGTTAGTTTCCTACCATTTATTATTAGAATTGTTTGATTTTTTTGTAACGGTGCAATTTCTGCTTCTTCCTCGTTTAAACGCTGCCTGCGTATAAAGTCTTCAATAATATGCAGTCGAAATTGCGTCCATAATGCTGGTGCATCATCCACTACGCCAAATATTAAAATGAAAGCGAATATTTGACGTAATTGTTTCGGCTTGTCTCTGTCACACACCTCTGTCAAGCAACGTATCCATTCTCTGTCTTCTGAGAGAAGATTACGTTCTTGGCATGCTTCGCGAAATGTACCAAAGACATTTTCGTTGATGGTTTTGAGGTCTTCGAAGCTGGTAGCACCACGCATATGTAACAATAATAGTCGAAGGTAGTATAATTCTCCATTACGCCATGACACATTAACTAATCTTGGAATGATTGGCTGTCTAGTTTGTTGTCTTCTACTCCACCTGCTGTTTCTCCACACGTAATGTATCGGATATTCTGTGTATAACCATTGTCTTGAATATTCGTTATCTAAATTGTTAGCAAACCATTGTAACAATTGACTTGTATTATTATTTATGGCAATTTGTTCTTGTCCATCACGAAATGAAACATATTGTCGCCCTGGTAAGTGTATCTGAAGACGTTCTACATGATGTGAATTTTCATGCATTTACAGTTGTAGTATATGCCAAGAACATTCCGGAGGACTTAAATATATACCACTCAGGTATGATTTTATCTCATCATAATGAATTGTCTGTTGTTCATTACCATTCCTTGGTTCATTGTTATCTTGTCTTTGTATTACTTCCATTGTTATATGGTCGTTTCCTTTGAAGAAGTATTTGTAAAGGTATTTTATTGTCCGAATGTTGACACATACTTCCACATTAATATGTGTTCTGTACTTTAATAATAAGTACGGATTGTGTGGAACAACATATGCATTACTTGCCACGTATCTGGCATTTAGACGACGAAGTTCGATTGTTCTACCGTTGTTTGGTCGTCTATAATTTATTCTTCCTTCTCTTACTGTCGTATTATTATACCAATATTTTGGAAAATTTTTCGTACATTTGCCATTGTCCATACAGACGCAAGTTGGATTATATATTCCACATAGACCATGAATCATGTGTTGGCCAACCAATTTTAAATTGTTTAATCAATGACGGTAAATATAATATTGTATTAAATAACACTTAATTTAAATAAATTATTTTTTTTTTATATGTAAATTTTGTGCTTTAACCACACTTTTGATACAAAAAGGAAAGAACATATTTCATGTATATTATTGTAAATAAATATAATAATTAAAGTTTTACATTATTGTCACAATCAAGGTTGATTTATTATTTTGGTTCATTAATGTATTCAATTATGGCAATAGGTAAAGAGTTTTTTTTTGGTTGTATTGTGATGAGTTAGCAATTTAATTTTAAAACTTTTCAGATTAATTTATTAATATAGTATGAAGTATCAACATGAATGAATAATATACTTACTTTGGTGTATAAGTTTCTGAAATGGGGCCTGTAGTTTATTTCGTTCCTGTAACTTTGTTATTATATTCTCTCACCAATTAAAATCTTCTATAGCTATTTTATGTTTGGATGCTAAATATGATTCTAGTGCTCAATCATTTTATTTTTGCTTGCAAATGTAATACGATTTTGTATTACATTGTAATTATGACAGTTGTCTAAGTTTAATTTTTTGACTTCTGTCATTTTCCTAAACTTGACAATTGATGGTAGTGTTGGGCACTCGTTAAAAATGAAATAGTACCATTTTGCGTAAAAAAAAATTTTATACAATGGAATTATATTTATTTATTTTTTTTTATTAAGGGCACACAAAGTGTTATTATATTGGTGTTTTCGACATATTTCATCATTAATTAGCTACACTGTGTACGTATCGTGCGGACAAAGTTTTCATGTCTGGTTGCCATGGCAACTTAGCGTTTATTATATATAATTTCAGAAAAGTTAATATTTGAAAAAATATTCATTTTAATCGAAGAACATTGTAAAAGAAAGTTTTAAATAATAAATTGATCTACGAATACTAAATAAATAAAAAAGTATTCTAGTAATAAGTAATTATAAAGATTTTCAGTAACGATTACTTTAATTTGTAGTTCAAAATTTTAACTAAACATTTATCTTATGTTCCTTATTCCTTATCTGATACGAATTGTTTGTAATGATATTAATGAATCAGAAGTATTTGCATTAGTTAATATTTCCAACAAATTATTATCCGGCGATAAAATTAATTATTCTACAAAATGACTCATTTAAGTGTAATTTTTCGTCCTCCGATTTTATAAATGTGTAGTTAACATATAGTAGTTGACATTAGCTTAAAAATATCTCTTGAAAAAGTTTATGCACAAATAAAATACCGTAAAAAAATTCCTTTAATTTTTTCAAAATTTGAACTGCTTAAATGGTATTTTATGTATAAAATTCTAAAATTTTCTTTGTATTTCAACCTAGAATCTCTAAATTCAATTTTAACAGTGAAGTATTAAAAATAGTTTTCCTATAAACATCTAAACGTTTATCAGTACTGATAAATTTAATATATTGTTTTATGCTCAAACAAAAATAACAGACGCAGAAATTGAGAGGTGCTATCCAGAAATTTTCGGAATGTAAAAAAAAAACAATAAATTGTTTTTACAACTTATTCGCTACCATCCTCTTCACTCACATCTCTCCCTCCGCATGAATATACCGATCCTAGCAGCTTGTCCATGACTGGAGACAATGCTGGAAGTCTTCGCGTGTTAACGTATTCAACACTGACTGCGATTTGGTCTGGATTTCCTCAATCATTTTAAACTGGCGCCCCTTGAGCTTTAGTTTAAATTTCAGAAACCGGAAGAAGTGACAGGGGGCAAGATCTGGGGAGTAGGGAGTGTGGGGTAGTACTATCGTCTTCGTTGAGGTTAGAAACTGACGCACAAGTGACGTGCGTGTTGGTGCATTGTCGTGGTGTAGGATCCGCGAATTGGTGCGCCACTTGGCAGGCCGTTTGCGTCGAATATTTTCTCCTAGTCGCCGAAGAACATCGCAATAAAATCGTCCATTATCTGTTTCACCTGGCGGGAGAATTTCTTTTTGCACGACGCCATCAACGTCAAAAATGCAAATCAGCATCGACTTGACGCTGCTTCGAATTTGTCGTGGTGGCGTCTTCACTGCGATGACTGCTGCTTTATTTCGGAATCATATCCGTACACACATGATTTGTCGCCAGTAATTATTCTGGTACTGACGTTTGTATACCTTTCGGGAGTTTCTTCCAGCTCTGTGGAGACATAAACACCGTCCCATTTTTGTTCGATGCTGAGTAACCTTGGCACAAACTTCGCAGCAATACGCCACATGTTGAGTTTGCCGGACAGAATACGCTGACGAACATCGTACAACAAGCCGACAGTGTTACAAACGTCAGGGGCTGTTCTCCTTCGGTTTTGCAGGATAGCATCACGCACTTTTACCACATTTTGTGGCGTGTTTTCCGTCAATGGATGACCGGAACGCTCATCATCATTAGCAACACACATCCATTTTTAAAACGGTTGTACCACTCATAAGTTTTCGCTGCCGTTTTACCAAATTTAAAGCCTATTTGACAGATTAACTTAGTGTAGAAGTAGCTCACACCATCTAGCGCTATAGAGCTGTACTACCATCCCTTCGCACATCACCTTCAAATTCCGGGAATTTCTGGGTAGCACCTCGTATGTTTCGTAACTGGCTCAATTACATACTTCTCGTCATTAGCCAAGAGGTAATCGCAAACTGTTCATTTTAAAATAATCTCGATCACCTAC
Source organism: Melolontha melolontha (assembly GCA_935421215.2). Classification (NCBI taxonomy): domain Eukaryota; kingdom Metazoa; phylum Arthropoda; class Insecta; order Coleoptera; family Scarabaeidae; genus Melolontha; species Melolontha melolontha. The sequence goes on from OW285235.1 coordinate 73,886,484, forward strand.
ATAACTTTATATGCCTGGTATAAGATTCCAGAACAACATATTAAAAAGTATAGGTATAGAGAAGCTTCAAATGTTCGCAAGGTTTACGAAACAAGTGACACGAAATCGAGAAATATTTTATTGGAAATATCTGAAGACTAGAACAAATAGATTTTAGTCCGTGAATATTCACATAAATCTTCACCACAACCACGAGTGATTTCAAGTGTTTATTTTTACGTCACTCAATGTTAATGAAATTTGACAGATAACTTTCAAAAATTAATACCTTATTGTTAACAATGCAAATTTTCAATGCGTTTTTGCTTATTAAGGTTTGTTTGACCTCTTATTTTTTTATTCTTATCTATTATGTTGTATGTATGTGAATGTATAACGTATAACATAATTGATTAATAATTCATTAAATTCAATTAGATTAGGTTTAATATCAAGTTATTATTAAAAGGGCAATATATGAACCGACATTGAACAATTTTAATAACTTCATTAATATATTGGCCAAGTAAAACCTTAGAAAATGTATAAAACTTGTCGTATTCGAAATGCGTATTTCAACAACTAAGTTGTCATCCTCAGTAGGTCAAAATAATAAACGGGAAACTGATAGAATACCCTCCTTAGATACACTAGTAATTAGAAATCAACATAAAATAGAAATTAATATTTTCTGGAAAGAAATCAATGTCAAAAGATTTATTACCGGCGGTTCAAACCATATTTTTCAACAAAAGTCGGCTTTCTATCAACAAAAGAGAAATACAAAAAGAATTAGATTTCATTACAAATGTTGTGAAATACAATAGTTAATTATTAAATTAATTAATTAGAGTAATTAATAAGGAAAACTAATTATGAAAATGCAATCCGCCATTCGACTTGTTTGTTACCTCAACAGAATCGTGACAAAACTTCATGTGTTTACCATATCATCAAATTACGAGAAACCGAAATAGGGTTGTTAAAGAACGGCATCTACAAGTTTTTCGGTCCGGAAATCAAATCTCTTCTGGGAAATATAAAAGACAAATTAGACATGAATCAGAAATCAAGTATATATGAAATTAATTGCTGCCATTATAAATTGAAATATATTGGCCAAACAGAGCGCTCAAGAATTACCAGTTATAAAGAACATATATCGCATATTAAATTCAATAGACCGGAAAAATCAAGTGTTGCCCGTCATGCGTTAGAAACCAATTATGACATTGCGGCAGATTGTTTAAAACTAATTAAAAATATAAATAATTCGAGAGAATTCTACATAAATGAAAGCATTTCTATAATTAAAAACGAAAATAACACTGATAAGGGACCTATTTATTATACCTGCTTGTACGACTACTTAGATTATATATAAGAAGAACCCCTAAGAACAAACACATGTGTATCTTTTCTAAAGAGGTTAAATGACCTAAATTTAAGTTCTTTGAAACTCAGCGTACATGGACATCTTGTCAAGTGTTTCGCGATTTTTGTGTTAGTTTTACTATGCCTCATGTTCACCACTCCGATTTGTTAACCTACTGAAGATCGCTATTTAGTTGTTGAAGTACGTATTTAGGATACGAATATTAGTGTGGTAAGGGATTTAATACCTTAAAAAACATCGGATGTCAAATTTAAACTCTTTAATACTTATTTTAAAGTTGGAATGATATTAATAATCTAAGCATATTATGGAATATAAAACTACTTTTAATTTTTTTTTCAACGTTTTTATTATAATTCAAAGAACTACTGTAATTTTAGAAGTAATGAAATTTACACATCTATAAGGAAAATAGATTTTTTGAATAAAGTTACATGTATATAGCGGTTTCTTGTAACAATTGTTTAAATTCGTCCATGCAAAATAGTACGAGTTTGTGAAAGCATAAGTTCTAAAGATAATTTCAGCACAAAGCAAGACGAAAATAATACTCTTAGCTTCCCACTAAGTACTTAAATGTGTTCAGAAAGTTTCGGTGTTCCGTGTATTTCTGTCTAGACTAAAAAAAGAAATAAGAACAATATGGCTAAAAATTAATTCAATAATTGTGGATTCATTTTGTTGCTTATTCACAGATCTTTTTTGAAATACTTCAGGATTTATATGTGAATTATTTTTAAGATATTTTCTCTTAATCATGTATTATTTCTTGGAAAGCATCATTAACTAAAATGAAAAAACACATTTGGCACATTAACATTTAATTTTCAATATTAATTAGATTATTAAACTTTATTAACTTATTTTATGTTTATTCGTGTACCACAATAAATAGAGTATGTTTGTGTATGTAAAACGTCATTATGACTTATAAATTATTGTATCATTTATCCAATTTTGGTTGGTGACTAAAAATGTTGAATAAATACGTAGGTATAATTCTTGCAATTTACCGGTCAAGGATTATAACGATTCATTCTGGTATTGACCCATTAGTGTTCAGAACTAAAATTGTTTTGTAAAATATTTTTTCGATGAGATATAGTTTTCAGAAATGCTGAGAAAAATATTTAAAAATTGCTCTTCAAACATATGGCCCTAACATGCATGCAATAAAAGTTGCCTCTAAGCGCTATTACCTACTGGTAAACAAAAAGAAAATTATTTTATAGCTCAAAACATTCTATATTTTAATAAAAAGACAACAGAATGTTACATTTAAAGTTATTTCAGAATAAAAATTTAATTATTTCTGAAAAGGTTCAAAACATTCTGGATGCAAGGGCACATCATATTTTCTACATAAGTAAATTAATCTCTTTTACTCAATTTACATTTTCTGTATTTGGATTGGCCTCGCATCATCGAGGGCATTAGATGATGGGGGACTAATTATTTGCCTCCTAAACTGTAAATACGGTATGTTATGACCGAGTTGTCGATAAAACAACCACCCTTGAACACAACATTCGTCATGACACCAAGCAAACATTGGCCATCACCATTTTTTTATGCGCGGATTCTGCATTTATATTGTGCAGTAAATTGATCACTAAGATCTATGTCTCCTATATCAGCTATCATATTTGGCATCTTGATTGCAATTTATTTTTTTCTTTACCGTTATATCTATGCACATTTTTAAATGGATATTCGTCATGACAGTTTGACAGATGTGTTAACAGAGCCTTGTCATTACATTGAATTGCAGTGAGTTTACCATTTCTAATCCCAACACAAGTTCTTTTTGGGGCTTTAGAAAATGCCTTTTTATTTGGTAACGTTTCGGTTTTAGGTTTACGATTTTCTCTCAAAATCTCAGTACCGCCGAAATTTCTTTTACATAACTCCTCTAATAAAGTAGAAGTGCTGCGTTTTCTGCCACACCCAATACTACATCTTCTCCCTGTCCAAAACCTGTCTTCGCTAAATTTGTGCTTTCTTTGCAGTAGGGTTCCGCATGAATTACACTACCATCGGGTCTTGCCAGTACCCATACTTTGAAGCCAAAACGTATGAGTTTTATAAATTGTTTGGCCCCATAGCGACCATAATATGGTACGATACTTTCATCAATGCCGAGACACGGCCCATAAAGAAACTGCTTGAAGAACGCATTTATAAAATCAAAATGACGTCTCACTTTGTGAAATCGATGGTTACTAATATAGGTATTATCATTTACATGGAAATACTGCAAAATTTCCCCAAATCTTCTACGTCTCATTGCATAAGATACTAACGTCACACTGCAATCAGGATCACTTTACCACTCCTTTCTCTTGCTTCGCATCCGATGGTAGCCTGAAAATTATATGATTCCTAGTGCTGTACATAATTCATCGTAAGATAAATTGAAATTATAAACACATTTTTGTGCGGTGTATAAATTAGATTGTGTGATTATGTGTTGGATTAGATCCTTGGAAAGCAAACCCAAAAAAGATTTAAGTGGAGACAATAGTATTTTTTTAAAAAGTCTATAGTTGTGGGTTCTATTTGTTGGATTAAATCTTGCAAAACCCAGTCATTTATCTTTTCGCGCAACTATGAATTTGCTTCATTTCCCTTTTTGGATTTTTTTATCTAATATTTCTGACTGGACTTTGGACTCTAGATGTAGATGGTTGAAGGTCAATGGATTTATGCTCAATATCCTCGTCCAAACTTGGACAGCAGCCTTACTTCGAAGTATCCCACCTGGTAAATGCATAGTTGTGCTCTCAACTTCATCATCAGATAAATCTGAATCCTCATCTGTGTCCATATGAAGCCGTTCATATGGCGGTATAATCCCAACAGATTACAAACTAATAATTTTTTGCCGTAAATTCCTCATAAGCACCTACCAGTTCGTCAACGGTAAACAGATCGTCTTCTTCAGCCCCAGCAACAAATATACACTTGGAGCTCGCAGGCAACTTTAGTTGCCTGGTGCTAGCACGTTGAAATCGAAACAAGATATGGAAGTAAACAGTTACATGTAGTCTACAAGATTTAGGGGTTTGATGCCTTTACCTACACGATTTTTATTGAGGTATACTTCCAAGAAATGAATATTTGTAGCGGCAACTTTAGTGGCCTATGAGCATTAATGGATTAATGCAAAATCATAAAGACTATGTTTACTTTTTAATATTGGTTAGTACTATTTAGAAATATATCATTTAAACTTTGATTAATTTTATAAATAATTTATTTTTGGCAATATGTGCAAATTTAATTAAATATTAAGTGTTACTTAACTTAAATAATTGTCGTGGCGATAAGACAATATAATAAACTCGTTTGAATAATTGAGAAATTGTATACTAGTTAATGTTACTGTGATAAATTTTTCCCATACTAGTTAATGAATAATTGAAACAAAGTATTTTCGTCGTTTGTCCCCATAAGGTTCATACACTTAATATCGATAAAATGATTTTTGATTTTTCTTTATTTTACTTTTATAAATTTAACGACTTATAGAAAAAATTAAACAATATTACCTGAATTTATTTATTTTAGCTTTTATATAGTTTTTTTAAGATGAACAGAATTAAATAGTAATTTAGGGTTACTTGTAAAATAAGAAACGTAATATAAGAAATTTATTTATTTAAAAACAGCATACACCTATTTTAATTTTTTTAGAGAAAAAAATGTGCAAGGCCACGTTTTAGAAGACAAATAATAATTTACACTTAGCAAACAGTTTTTAATGCATGATTGAAATAACATTGAACATGTAAATATTACGTGTTCAATTAAATGGTGGAATTTACAACGCAAAAAAAAACATAAAATAGGATATGAATAAAAAAATGGTTAAATATAAAATTATTATAACTTGATTTATGATTAACTTGATTAACAGAGAAATAATGTACTTCCAAAACAGGCCACGAAATTGTGATTTTCGTGTAAATGTAATTTCAAAAGTAGATAACTTGAGCAATAATTCTTTTCAACAATTCAAAAGCAAAATACATATTGCTATGAATAGTGGGATAGTAGTGAGATGTACCACTATTCACACCAACTCTGTCCAGCTTAGATACTCAGTCGGTTACTTTCTTTAAATGGGACTGCTTTTCCCTCAAGGTTCCAATTGGAAAACGTGGTTCTTCTCTTCTACAAAATTTTTCAGGCGCCAGTAAAAGAGTTCAAACAAAGGTAAAAAGAAAATCACAATAAAACTAAAATGAAAATTTATTACAATAAAAAAAAAATTAAAAAAAATCTTAATGAAGTATTAAGATAAATATTGCATCATCAAACAATATTTTTAAGGCAAAAATATTATACGAAAATAAACGAAGCGTATAATAAAAAATCCTTAGTGACAACCGAGCTAAATTAAAATCTAATAAATTGCAAAGAAGTATTTCAATTTCTCCCACAATGTTTAACGTAAACAAACTAGATGACAGACCGAACAAACTCTAAACGCATGTGCGAACCACATGAAAAAAATATGCCCTTGACTCCAACGTGCAAAATTTAAAGTTATAGAAATTTTTTATATATATAGAAATTTTAAAAAACGTTCTTTGTCATTTATTTCATACAACTAAGCATAAAAATATAAATCAATACATACAAGAAAATAATTATAAAGATAATGAGAATAATTTCTTTACTTACGAAGTATAAAAAAATATATATATATTTTTTTTTCGAGACACCTGAATTAGAAAGCCTAATTAAACAATTACAAGTTCTACACACTCGTAAATAAAACGGTATGAAATCAAGCACCAAAAACTAATTAAATCAAATCACAAAGTTAATAAACTAAGATAAAGAATTTATCTTCTACACACGACCTTCTAACTCAGATAACAATTAGTGTCTGTCGGAAAAGGCATGGCAAATCGGCGTACTAACAACGCTAGTCAAACTAAATCAAAATAATGGTTCAACATAAAATCTACATTCATAGATAAATTTCAAAATTGTACAGTGGCAACCAAAATAAATGTCCAACGATAAATCACTAAATTTTTCACAAATGTTTGCGGGGAAGAAACCACAGCAATATGTACATTTTAAATTGTCATTAATAAATTGCTACTTTTGTGAAAGATAGAATAGTATCACTATTTTCTTTATACGTATATTATTATTTTTATTATAACAATTATATTTTTAACCTCCGAAGAAGATGAAACGTGAGTATACCAAAAAAAGTTCTCTTTCGAGCTGTCCCTCAGCGCGGTACAACACCCGGAATTTAAGACACACACATACGTACGTCGTTTACAGGGTGTAAACTAAATATGCTTACATATGTACTTAATATGCATAAAATAGCATAAAATGTTAATGCACGAAAACTCTATCTCGAACAAGTTCAAAGAAAACAAATATTTAATAAATGCGCGTGGCTCGATCCGACTCTGGTAAATTTAGTATTCCTTTATAACTGCAGCGCTACCCCTACTGGAGCGTAATGGTGCGAGTAGTAGATGCGATGATACATACTGTAAGTCAGAAGTCAGTATTTTATGAAGAGCGGTTTCCGAACCGAAGATGTCCACCAACATTGCATAGTTATGAAGGCCGTGGCTGTAAAAGATAATCTTCGACAACGTATTTTTCAAACTGCGGCCCTTATCAGTGGTCCATCAGATGATTTAATTTTATAAACCGTGTACATATTGAGAGATCGCGGTACATTGCATCCAAGTTACGAAATCCGTAGCTGTAAAAGACGATCTTCGGCAACGTATTTTTCAACCTGGGGCCCATATCCGTGAAGGCCGAGCCGTGTTAAAGCGTGTACATAGTTTTATTTACGTAAATGACAGCTACATTGAATATCTCCTTTAAGCATTCCACCTGTTTCACACAAATTAAAAAAAAAATTGTTATTATAAGAACAAATTAATTTCCAGTAACTCTAATAAAGATTACACAAAGAGTATAAATTCTTTCAATGGAGACTGTGGTTAAATAATAATTTAAAAAGGTATATAACCCCTTACCACAATTATTAGTCGTATCCTAAATACGTCAGTCTTTATAGGGTTGCAGTGTATAGTAGTTGTGCGGAAGCGTTTATGTTACTTTACTGTGCCCCATGTGTGACTTTTAATTAGTAGTTTAGTCTTTATAGGGTTGCAGTGTATAGTAGTTGTGCGGAAGCGTTTATGTTACTTTACTGTGCCCCATGTGTGACTTTTAATTAGTAGTTTTTACCTACTGATGATGACAACTTAGTTGTCGAAATACGTATTTAGGATACGACTAATAATTGTGGTAAGGGGTTATATACCTTTTTAAATTAAAGAGTATAAAGGCAAAAACCCTAATTTATTAGTCACTTGAAATGAATAAATTAAAGAAAACCGATAATATCCTCAATGATCAATTAGAAATTAATAATTCGCCATTACTTAATTTATTTATCTAACCATTCAGACTGTCATATACTGTATTTTTCCAAAGTGCTGCTCTACCTCTCTTTAACATAATGTTAGTTTTATTACTTATGAACTGTATTGTATAAACCGTAGTTCAATATATATGTGAAAGTTTTCGTTCATAGACATTAAGTAATAAAGCCTACCCATCCTTTCTAACTATCCAAAACATGTTTTTATTACGGTATATTCGTGTAAAGAAATGTTATGTTCATAAGATAGTTATATGTCTGACGAAGCTTCTGTGTGTGTGAAACGATCGTTACTTTGTGAAGTTAAAAATAGTGAAATTCATTAAAAATTTTTTTATTTTATCCCGATAATAGTTACGCACGTATGGGAAAAATTGCCTCCTGGATAAAGTGCAAAATGGTTTATATTAAACGCCTATATTCTTGAGCAGCAACTGATTTCTTGAATTAATTTCTTCTATTGTATCTATAATTAAAATTTAATCGATTTATGAAATTTTAGTTAAACAGAATTATATGTAAAATAATTTTCTTTCTCATTTGCAGGACTAATGGATTTTAATAATTGGATTTTTCGTTTTCCAATAGTCCTTACATTTTGTAATTGCTTTCATTATAGCACTTCATTAATATAATTTCATTTCCTTAAGTTTGTATGAGGCATAATAATACCAACTTATAAATTAATTTGTCTTTTGAATTTTTATGGAAATTGACAAACTAGAAAACGCTAATCAACAAATATCATCCTGTAAAATCTAAAACGTCTGCAATAATTAAAATTACGTTAAATCTATTGCACTACAGAATCCATTATTGTCGACATTGAATACAAAAGAAAATTCCTACGGTTTAACGAATCGGGAAATATTTCACTAAATATGAGAACGATATTCAGAATGAACACAACGAATTCTGCATACCAAACATTTCAATAAAACAAGATAAAACTCAGCATTAACAGTTGCACCATTTGGAACGATATTTTTATGGATATTCCATGCCTCTGAAATTATAGAAAGTAACAAACATTGTTTGGGTTCTAGATTTATCCAAACGAGATTTTTCTAGATTGCCGTCATCTGATGTCGCCATTCAGCACTTTCACATCTGGTTTGTGGATCGTGTTGAAAACACGTCACCAGTTAAATCGTTAAAAACTGTCTTTTTGGACCTGTTTAATGATGCCTCAACAATGCAAAAAATATTTAATATTTAGACATCCGTAAATCGATGTTTCTTAGTTCAAAATGCAACTAGTTATTGTCTTAGATATTTCAAATGCCATTTCCATGAATCTAATTGAATATTTTTCGAAATTTTCATGAAATTACGCACTGTTTTGACATTTTCTTTTATTATCGTTGGATTTGCGAATCTTGTCCGTGCAAGAGAGTCGAAGGCGCCCACCGCTACGTGACCGTACGAAGCAAATATTAACTGCGAGCGCCGAAGTTTGTCAGTCGCAGATCAACGGTTAATTCTGCACCGTGCATATTTGTACGAGCGTTTATACGTTGCAAAATGCATATTAATGTTGTCGGGTGAACGTAGAAACAGAAAACGACGTCTAAGTAATCAAGTAAATAACTTTATTGGGCAATTTACTAACTTCAAAATGAGAATGTGCATATAACTTACTCAGCATTTGTTTAAATATGCTTTCATTCTCCTGTATTTATTATCTAAATATAATCTCTATTTATAAAATATATAACGCATAAGTAGCGGTTTAGTATTATATTTTATACTTCGCATGTTTGAATTAATCCGAAGCCGTAAACAAGATACCTACCCCACAAACGAAATATCAGAACTTTAATTATCGTTTCAATTGATCGGCCTGGATGTTCATTTTCTCCATAAGCGATTCCAAACACTTGGAACCCGTCCATGGTACTTTCATAGTTTATTAATTACGTTGCATCCCGGCTTCTAGTTAAAGGAATTTCATGGAATTTTTGCAGATTATTTCGGAAAGTAGACATATAAATTAATCTGCGACCAATAGATGGCACCACTAATTTTGTTAAAATGAAGCCAATCGGTATGAACGTTTTATTAGTAGGTAATAGTAAGTAAGTAATATCTGTTTTTATTTCATAGTAATGGACCAGGCTTCTAGAAAAATTGAAATGATTACAAAACCCTTCAAATACATACGTGTCATAAGTAAACCTGCACAAACGAAAGGATGTTACGACACGACATTATTGTTATCTAACTTGTGTACATATAGCATTTTGGATATATTGTTTTTTCATAAATGGAATTTCTGTAAAATACTGCTTTATTGTGCTTTCATATATTAACATTTGAACTCGTAATCTAGGACACAGTAGAACCATTCAATTCAAATTACGTGTACGAATATAAATATATCACAACACACAGTGGCATTTAAATCGATATTTTACAGAAATATTTTGTTTGTAGGGAAAAAATACAGGGTGTTTCCGATTAATTTAGCCAAGCTCTGGGATCGTATTCTACTCACCAAAATAATCATAAAAGTTCATATACAAAATTTAAGGAAAACGCTCTCTTAAATAGTTGTGATGGTTTTTCAGTATTGGTAATAATCTTGCAAATTATGGAATATAACTTTATTATTGTAGTACTTATAACATTTTATTATTTTAACGATTGATCGAAGTGCCCACCTTGAACAATAGCACAGATATCAGAGCGTCTTATCATCGATTGTCTTACACGGTAAAAAATTCCAGGAATCTCGTTAATTGATTGAAAACCGTACTCGATACGTTGTCGGAGAACTTGCGCATTTACAATTGGTGTTTGATATACGATACTTTTTAAATGTCCCCATAAGAAAAAGTCACATGGATTGCAATCAGGTGAGCGTGGTGGCCATGCAATCGGTCCTGCCCTTCCAAACCAATGATTAGGAAACCTCGTATTCAAGAAGTCTCCTACAGCAACACTAAAATGTGCAGGAGCCCCATCTTGCATTAACCATAAATTTTGACGTATTGGCAATGGAACTTCATCCAGCAACGCTTCTAACTTTTCCACTAAAAACTGCTTATAATACCGACCATTACGTCTCGGTGGTAAAAACACTGGTCCCAATAGATAGTTGTTATCTATGCCGGCCCAAACGTTGTGGGAAAACCTTAGTTGATACCGAGTATGTGCTATTTTATGCGGATTCACGTCCGATCATCGATTATTATTACGAGTATTTATTATTCCTTCTCTTGAAAAACTGCACTCTTCGGTAAAAAGAACACTATTATGAAAATTAGAATTATTGCATTGTTCTAAGAACCAACGACAAAATTGCAATCGTGGAAGAAAATCGTCATCTGAAAGAGCTTGCACTGTCTGTACATGAAACGGGTACAATAATTGGTCATGAAGAACATTCCAAACAGTGTTCGATGAAATACCAACATCAGCAGCAATTCGTCTAGCACTTGTACTTGGGTCAGCATCAATTATCTCAAGAATATCTTCTTCTATAGCAGCATTACGAACTGTTCGGTTAGCCCCACAGTCGAAAGAAACCTTCGCGAAGGATCCTGTCTCTCCAAAACGACGATGAATAGCCGCAAAAGTACCTTTAGCTGGACAATGTCGCGTGGATATGTTTCACGGTACAGCAGGACAGGGGACATTCTTGGGAATTTCCGTTCGCACGTTCATAAGTAAAATGGATATCTGTCATTTCTGCATTTGCGTATTTATATATTATGATAAACTTAAAAGTGTTACACTTCAATATGACATGTACTCGTATATATGAAACTTAATGTCAATATTGACATGACAATGTTTTTCTTTGTCTTTTTGTGAATGAGATTTCGAAGCTGGACCATTCATCGAATCTCTAGGCACAGATTGCTATGATTATTTGGATGAATTTTGTTCGACCAATCATTAAAATAATAAAATGTTATAAGTGCTACAATAATAAAGTTATATTCCATAATTTGCGAAATTATTAATAGTGAAGAACCATTACAACTATTTAAGAGAGCGTTTTCGGTCAATTTTGTATATGAACTTTTATGATTATTTTGGTGACTAGAATACGCCCCCCTAGAGTTTGGCCAAATTAATCGGAAACAGCCTGTATATTTGTTAGGCTATTATATGTACAACAGGTAACAAACATAATGTTGTTTTCTCTTTGCTTTGTCCAGTTTTAGCCATATTACTCAGTTGGAGTTTTCAGTTTAACTTAAGTTGTAAGGTTAGGGGAGCTAGCATTACAACTTAAGTTAAGGCTTTGTTTCTGTTCTTTTTTTATTAAAAAGAATATCAAGAACTATTTATTTCAAATTATTTAGTGCCATTTATTGTGCTTTTTAGTTTAATTTAAGCTACATAGAATCGCGTTTTTTAAATTTACATAATATTTTTAATTTAATTTTAGCTTTTTATTTAGACCCCTGTACATAATGCTCACTTTGTCACATAAAATATGATACACATCAATCCAATTCTTTTATATATCTTGCATAACTAGTGAAATTGTCCTACTTTTTTTTGCAACCGATTGTACAAGATTACAAACCTTGTTGCAATATAATTCCCTGAATTACTCTCACGAAACAACCAGAACAATAATTAGTGTTTATTATCTACAATTGTCGTCTTTAATATTTTCTCTGTGTGTTGCCCTCTAAATTCCAATTTAATTATCTCCAATTGTATTCATCTAATTTACATTTAATACAATTATGTAAAATTGTGATCGTGTCGTGTATAACTTCGTTTTCCTTTAATCAGTATTAATATTACCTTTGAGTCATCTTTAAATATATCCATACTACCTTCCTTCCTTGCGTGACGAGTCATTCCATGTGTGTATACACTGATGTATAAATTTGAGTGCTGAGTTATATTACGAGTAGGGTTGCCAGATGGAAACTTATAAAATCCGGGACAATTCTAGGAAAACGGTATGGGGTCGTGGTAGTTCTTTGCCGCCCATTACCGCTATGCGTTTTGCACTAATACAAAAATGTGTATTTCTTATTTTCGAAGGATATGTACTTTAAATAAAACATTTATTTTCAAAAACATACATTTATTAATTATGTTTTGGTAGCGTATACAATAAGTCTTAACAAAAATTAAAAACTCTTATAAAAATAAAATTGCGAATAGATCATTTTTTTAAATATTTATCACTGGGTTTTGCGAGTTTTATTAGTTTTTCTCCGTCAGAGCTTTGCAACAGTGATAAAATTTCTGAACACGACTCGTCAAAATTGATACGAGTCTGCAGTTCGGATTTGATTAAATCCATGGACATTCGGTTTCGCTCTTTAGTCCATAAACTATTCATTTGGCTAAATACTCTTTCGCAAAAGGCATTGGAATTGAAAGAACAAAACAAACTACTTTCTTTAAATTTGTAAAGGCCCATATTTCGTCGCTTGGCAAGTCTTTCGGAAGCGCCTTATACATAGTTTTCAGACATGCAAACTCTGTATAAAGGGAGTCAATATTAACAGAGTCCTCTATATTCAATATCTGGGGAAATTCGGAAAGCACTTCCCAAGTCAACTCTAATTCCTCCGATTTGAGCGATAAAAGCTCAAACTTTTTATAGATTCCATTGGGACCGAAATCATATCTCTCTTCTAAATATTTAATGGCTCTTTGAAGAAAAATGTGTGCCTGTGATGTGAAATGATTTCTTTCTTCTCCATTAATTTTTCTAAAGATGGTCCTGACTTTACTCCCAAAACAATTATCAGCCATCCTACTTTTCACTTGATCGTGAAGACTTCGCATGGCATGATCCATTTCCAAAATAGTGAAGCTCTCACTTTCTAGTAGCAAAATCACTTTTGTAAATTCAGGCAACACCTTACTTAAGAAGAAGAGGTAACAGTCATTCTTGCCTTCTTTTTTACATTCTTCCTCATTATTTATGTCACTGCTATTACTGCTATAGCAACCTTCTGAAATAAAGTCCCATAACACCTTGTGGCAGTTGTTTGAACCTTTTTTTAAGAAATAATGTTTCACAGCAGGCCAACTCTGAATAAGGCGATCTATAGCTGGCAAAAGTGACAACCATCTTGTAGGTACATGTCTTAGCAGCTCCTTATACTCTATTTGAGCAAACTCACAACATTCTTTCAATTTTTGTGTTTTTAATGCTGATGAACTGAACTCATGATAAATTTTTATGACTATGCTTTCTATATCAACATCGATGCCTTTTAATGCATATTTCACACAATTATTTATTACATGGCAATAACAATTGGCTTTAAAAATATGTTTATTTTCTTCTTTTAATTTCTGATATACAGAATTATGGGCACCATAATTGACAGAAGCATTGTCTGCACTATATGCACTTACTTGATCCATGTTGAGATTGGCACCAATAGTAATTTTTTAGGGCATTTATATATATCTAGCGATGTTTCTTCAGCTTCTTCGTAAAAGTCTAATAATTTCCTGCATATACCTTTATTACAATTAAAATATTGAACAGCATATGGAAATGTTTTCAAATTGCCAACATTTGATGCATCTGAGGATATTGAAAAATAAAAACAAGGTTTTAAATCAGAGATCGCTTTTTCTTGGGAATAGGGTCCTAAAACATTTCGAGTGATTGCCGATGCTTTTGTACGTCCACATGTCATTTTTTCTGTTATTTGACTATCTGGAATTAACTTGCTGATATTTTTTGCCAAGCAGTCAAAGCTATTGTAACTTAATCCATGTTTCACATTATGATAAACAAATGCTAATTCGGAAATTATTATAGATCTTTCTTCTGATGTGTGTTTTTTAATTAACAAATTATTCATGCTTTGAGAAGTTTTTTTAGCCAAATCCATTTTTTTATGCTTTATACTATTGGCGTGAACCTGTAACAAAGTAACAAGCTTATAACAAAATTAAATGGAACTAGAATGTATACAAATAAATTACTGTCAGCGCGCGACGGCCTTCATATTGAATGGCAATATCCGAGTTACATGCTTTACACATTGCAGTAAAGTCATTCTTTTTCTCTATCCAGCCTTTAAAGCCAGGATCGTTTGTCCATTTATCATTAAATCCAGGGAACCTTTTCTTACTTGTTGATGGAATCGACAATGAATCCATGATAATTGCAATTAACTACTTATTGCACCTCACAGTTCGCACGTGTTTATTAACGCAGTTGACAAGCGATGTTTATAAGTCGAGCAATGGGAATAGAGTGATTTTACAATAATGCGCCCAGTGCAGAGATGTCAGATCGGGGACCAAACATACACACTCCATTGCGCTCGGTCCATAGTGCTCTATGGCTCGGTCCCATGCACTCAAGGTAAAGCTAGCGCGCGAATTTAGGAGCTAACGAAGGAGAACTAATAGGTTTTCGGAATCCGGGACAATAAGGTCTAATTACTAATTACGGGACAAGACGCAAAATTCCTGGACAATCCTGGATTTCCCGGCCATCTGGCAACCCTAATTACGCGGCTCTAATTTAAAACGTGTATTAGAATTTTTTTCGCACTTAGATTAATATAGATATATTCATTGTTAAATACGATGATAATTATTATAAAAAGTTTATAAAAAAAACTGCAGCAAGATATGTATTTTTAGGAAAAAGTTACCAATATTCAATATTCTCTTTATTGTACATGGTTAGTTCGATATATTTTGATTAAGTCAATTGTAACGTTTCATACCCAATGCAGTAAGTTTGCACTTCTTAAGGATTCTTATCGTATGTGCTTATCCCATGTCATATGTATCATTTTCATGGAAATTAGATTATTCAGTTCTTGTAAAGGAGTACTACAGGTTCTCCAATACGTGGACATGTAATCCAAGGCCTCTAATGTTTGAACTGCTGAGCTTATTGCATTCTATAAAATAAAGAGATAATTTCAAATTACAGGGCCCGGCATAAGTCAGTTAACCGATTTGCATAGCGAATAAGAAGAAAAGAAGAGCATACATAAATATGATTTATTGTAGTGTTTATTTAGATATAAAAGTAATGACGGTTTAAATGTTACATTCTGTCTTCAAACTGCCCAGCACCTTCGTCAATGCAGATATGACACCGCTCGTTTGCGGTAGAGCAGTTTTTTAAAAGAGTTCTAGCTGCGTGCAGAGACGTCAAATTCCACTTCAATTCTTGTTTTCAAATGTTCGATATCATGTAATGGGTTGACAACAAACACTTTATCTTTATGTACTCCCCACAGGGAAAAATCGCACAGCGTTAAGTCTGGTGACCGTGCTGGCCACTCGATTTTTCCTCTTCTTCTTATCCACATGTCGGTTCAGTGTTACCGTTTTAGTACAATTCGGCTCAGTGTTATCGTTTTAGAACAATTGTACTAAATTTAGTATTGTTTTTTAATGGAAGCACACTAATACATTTTATAGTAAAAAAAAAACAGCGTTAAACAGCGGTATTTGCTGACTATTGAAAGCTTAACCTTTATCATGAACAACAATTCATATTGTTGTTAATTCTGTTATCATTCTTACATCAAAGTAATTCAAGCATTACAAAATTCTAATCTCCGTTTATGATAACAAAACAATTTAAAACTATAAGAATCATGTTCATGTTCAAAGGTCAACACGTGTATTTGGGTACCATTGGATGTCCTCAAAATATTTGTTTAATCGTCCAGTGCCTCACAAAACCACAATTTATCGTTTACATGCGAATTTTCGACAGTACGGTACGACAGCAGACTGGCCTCGTTCTGGAAGACAACGGACGTCTCGTAACGCTGAAAATGTGGCTCTGGTGCGCGATAGTGTTGCAGAGTCTCCAGAAACATCAATTAGGAGATGTGGTTCCCAGTTACACATGTCTGCACGCAGTTTAAGGCGAATTTTGAAAACTTATTTGAAAATGTTCCCGTACAAAATTCAATTAGTCCATAAATTGCTACTGAGACATCATGATCAACGAGTTGATTACAGTAATGCAATCCTAAGGCTGTCTGATGAAATTGAAGATTTTTCGTCTAAATTGATAATGAGCGATGAAGCCCATTTTCTTCTCAGTGGCCACGTCAATAAACAGAACAGTCGGTTTTGGGGGACACAGAATCATCAATTAATTCATGAAACGTCATTGCATCCACAAAAAACAACTGTCTGGTGTGGTATTCATGCTGGAACCATCATTGGTCCCTATTTTTTGAAAACTATTAATTAATTCATGAAACGTCATTGCATCCACAAAAAACAACTGTATGGTGTGGTATTAAAACTATTTTTTGAAAACTAATTAATTAATTCATGAAACGTCATTGCATCCACAAAAAACAACTGTATGGTGTGATATTCATGCTGGAAACATCATTGGTCCCTATTTTTTGAAAACTGACGAAGGTGTTGGAGTTACTGTTACTGCTGAACGGTACCAAGACATGATTCAAAATTTTCTTGTGCCTGAAATGGAAGAGCAAGGACTAGAGGGAAATGTGGTTTCAGCAGGATGGGGCCACAGCACACACAGCTCGTTCAACAATTCAATTATTGAATGACGTTTTTCCACGAAGACTAATTTCGCGAAATGGCGATTTAGCATGGCCAACCAGATCTCCGGATTTAGCTGCACCTGACTTTTTCTTATGGGGTTTTTTAAAATCAAAAGTTTATGTGAATAAGCCCCAAACGATTAAACATCTTAAAGAGAATATTCGTCAAGAAATTGAAGAAATTCAGCCTGAGATGTTGCAGGATGTCATGAAAAATGCCTTAAAGAGAGCCGAAAGTTGCATAGCGAATCGCGGTCACCATTTAACCGATATAATTTTCCAATCATAACGAAAAAAAATGTAAAGAGCAAATAAACATTTTATGAAAACCAAACTTACTTATCTTTTCTTTCAACAAAGTTATAGGCAATCAAAATGGTAGCGGGACTTTTGCCCCACCTGTTAGAAGTAATAGCAATTTCAATGTCAAAATTGGCACCCAGAGTTGTCTGAACTTTGTTATCGTCCTGAAAATACTTCTTAGAAATCTCTAAATTACTAAGAAAGTAATCACTGGAAGCCAAGTCTAAACTGTGGTTGCAATGGTCCAATTGTCTTAATCCATAGTGAACGTTACGAATCCCATCTTAAAAAAGTTTCCATGATACTCACATAGTAATAATACTATAAATCTAAAATATGGAGCTGCTATAAATATTGCTTAACATATGCAACCATATTACGGCGAGAATTTATGGCGCCTAAATTAAAATTTCTTTCTCTTCTATCTCTATTAACTTTATGATATTAAAATCCTGAAGCTCATAATGATCTTCAGACGTTGTGAATGGAGTACGGCTTAAACTTGTCAGATATTTACATTTTTATATTCTGTCCGGTCGAGAATGTACATTCTCGACCTGACAGAAAAAAAGTTTGGAAAATTTTGTAATTTTTATTTTTCGATATAATTTCCACTAATTTCGATGCAGTTATTACAACGATTAATTTAATTAATAATTCTAGACCTATTAAAAATAATCTTATGTTTTTCTTTGTTTGCAACTCAATATCGTCATTAAAATGACCTCTCCTGAGATCAATTCATAAATAGGAAAATAAATAATTGTCCATAAGAGCCACATCAGGACCTTACGTTAGACACAGACACATTCGCCAATTACAGCCTGTCAAACTGCAGCAATATGAACTGGCGCATTGCCGTACATTAATCGAACACCTTTTGATAATTTTTCTCCACGTTTTTCACGAACATTCTCTCAATTTATGCAACAAACAAGTATAATATGTGCTGGTGACAGGTGTATTGCGATCTTTAAAGTTAATCAGTAAAATAGCCTTATAATACCAATTCCATCGACTCTTTTTTGGATAAAAGGTCGTAATAGAGAAGACAATGAACTCCAAAATCGGTTTTAGGTCGTCGCCAAACATGTTCAAAAAGCATCGCGCACATTTCAACACGACGTTGGCGTTAAGAAGCAGAAAGAAGTCTGGTACCTTACACTTACTTTATTCATATCCAAATGGTCATGGAGAATTGGCGAACAGTTCTTTCAGAAATATTAGACATTGTTAACTTTAAAACGGCGATCATTTAATATGTAACATTACCCATACTGATACCCTCGGTAATGTTGGTTTCGATTATAATTAAAATCAGATCTGCCAATACTGCGGTTCGTTAATATTTGTATTACATAATGCTAAACCATTGACTGGTTAAACTATTAAGTGTTTGTTTCGGTGCCACCAGCAACCAGAGGCCTGATTGTAACGACCGCCGTATAGCTAAATAAAATGAATCCTATTTTCTGGTAGCGATCTCTTCGAAAGCGCCGTGGGTTGGGGTGCAAGACAGCCAGATGAAACTTAATTAAAAACTCGTAAGAAATTTTACTTAAATCTAAATGAAGCAATTATATCCACAGTGTGTTCGTTTTTTACTTAATACCTAAATCTGTATACAATTCCTATCAGAAACGGTAGGCTGTTGCTAACAAAATCCCAAATAAAAATCTAACAACTCACCGGACTTGCAGTTTTGTATCACTTCCCTTTTTCTTTGAACAGAACTCACTAGTTCACCTTGTTTTACACACGACGAAATTTCTCCAATTATTTTAACATAAAATTAGATTCTGAAGTTATATGAACACCACAACAAAATAAAATAATAATAACGTTAAAACTCTACATTTAGTATAAAATTATTGACGAAAAAATATCTCTATCTATATTCGAAGATATAGATGTGGAAAGAAAAATGATCCTCTTAACTCTTAGCTCTTTTTGGCTGTTTCCGTAATACCGACGAATGTGTTCACTTCTGACTCCCGCGCTCTGTGTTTCAACACTTTTTATCATCTTGAATATCACAGAACACCCCTTTTCAAAATTGCCGTTACCAAGCCAAATACAATGATTGGTCCTTTGCATTTTCATTCAAAAACTCAATGTAACCACCCTTTTCGTGTTTTTGAACATATATTTATTATTATTAACTGTTCAGTATATGATCCTTTAAAAGTTCATTTCGCATATGTGTCAATTTATAATCCGTAACTAAACAATGAATTTTGAATAGTCAAATCCCACAAAGAAAATGAGTCTAAGAAATGATCTACTATAGTTGAAGAGCGTCTATAACATGTACTGTATGTCAACTCAGTGATGGATAAGTACGATGTACGTTCAAACAAAAGGGTTCTACCGACCTATGTGTGTGGCCTTTACACATTAGGTCAGTTCTCGAGACATTGAAGTAATTATTTCTTTACGGACATTCGACCCCTATTTTGTTACGGTTTACACGATACACCATATGCGATGATCGGTTACTGATATCCGGTATGTCACACTAAATTTATCGGCAATAGTTCTTTGTTATGTATTGCGACTCTTCATTAGGCTGTGCACAAAAAAAGGGCCTTGCGTTTTGTGTATCTATGACCTCCTTCTCGCCAATAGGAATTACATATTTGAAAATTATTTTTACATTAATTTGAAAAAGGAGGAATGGTATATTTCTTTCGCGCGGTTCTAATCTAATCAAATTTTAAATAAATTTTACAATAAAAGAAAGACTAGATGATCTAAAATAGAACTCTTAATAAAACGAAAATTAAATACGGACTTTTTAAATAGATTTCCGATTACAAATACATACATATAAATTAATTCTTCAATAAATGTAATCTTTTGTGTTACCACTTCATCGGCATTTCATCATCTTCAAAAGATTGTTATCCCAAACGGAAAAATTTTGTCTACGTATATGAAGGAGATAAATTACCATAAACGCCGTCTAAACTTCTTGATTGGGCATATTCTCCTCCTTTGTTGAACATTTAATGACCGTGCAATATTCAATTTTTTGTTAACTGTCATTTTTGTGCACGTTAATGACGTTACCTAATTTGCAAATTCTCGTAGAACTTTACTATCCCTAATGCATGTCCAACTATAACACAAGTTACTTTGAATCCGTTTAAATATGTATAAGCCTGTGATGTCGAGAAGATATAACGCCTTCCTTATACATCACAATGAATTTACCATTTTCAAAAATTTTTATGATGAGAGTAGGTATATAAAATAATAGAGCAATGTCTAATACATGCCATTCCTATTCTAACCAACTAACAAAATACTGCTCAACAAAATTAGCGGAACATAAATTCAATACTCCAGTATTTTTTAATTAGAAGAGAGACATAATTATCAACTTCTGAATATCAAATTTTCAACATTAGTTAATAAGATTTTAATAACAAATATGCTATAATTTAACAATTTTCTGACACTCAAAATTGACGTTTAAAATGTCCAAAAATTAACGTAAAAAGTTTTGATTGTTTGCTTAAGGAACAAAAGCCATTTTGTTTTGGGTAGTGTTTTACATTTGAACATCTAAGGAGAAAAAGAAAAAATGTGTCAACGTAATTTTATTTTCTGCTTAGCTAATACATTTTAGATAACAATAAAAAACATGAAAACAAATCGTCTTCTACTCACAGAAGAGTTACAGGCGTTCAAAGTAATTTTGTTGAGCAGTGTATATACAAAAAGAATTTAAAAGTACTCAACATAGACATTTTTCGAAGGTAAGTTATAATTCATTGATCTAAAATTTCATTCCTTTTATTAAATATATAATCCTTTAAAATGTTTAAATCTCGCAATTAACATTTTATTTAAGTTGCTATGAAATGCATTACTACTATATAAACATTTATAGTAACTATTTTCATATTCAGACCTGAAAGTAATTTATTTAACCTTGACACAATAGCGGAACACAGAACTGACATAACCATTTGTGACTCACTTTAGAACCGGTAGTGCATATGGGAAACAAGAAATCTTACACAATAGAGTTTAGAGAATATTGTGATAGTAGATTGTGTGAGTAATCATCATATGAAGGAACGTAACAAAATCATTGAAAAAAGTAACGTAATGGAAGTATTTATTGGTTGACTAGTTCTAGTTATTAATATGTTGAAATCATATGTGGTATAACGATGAAGAGAACATCTAAATTTGACATTAGTCTATTCTTTCTCTAAAAAATAATTAAAATTATGTAATTAGAAATTATTTCCAGCGTATTATTGTTATATTCTTTCGTCATGCATTGCATATATTCACCTACATAGTTTACCTTTATGGGAATGTCATTTAAATTGTAACAAATGTTTGATTCAAGCTTCCCAGATTTTTCATAATATATGTCCTAAAATAATCTAATTAAATTGTTAATATAAATATACTTATTGGATTTAATTAAATATTTTAAGATTAAAATTTTGTGTCACAATTAACCCTTAGTTTATTACTAAAGAAAACCTAAAGATAGTGTTTTTTAAAACCATGCCTGTTATTAATAATGATTGTACAATTTGTATAATAATTAAAATTGTAGATATGGTCAGGAAGAGAGACACCCCCCACCTACCTCCACCCCCAATGCGCTTTGTAAATTTTAGTTGAATATGGACGCAGATTTTTTGTGCATTTAACCCGTATATCATACACTATTTTTTCTACAATCACAATTTAAAGCACATTAAAGTTGTTTAAAACATTTTCAATTTATTAAAATTAAAATGTTTATGGAACAAGTAAATCAAGTTTGTGTATTGTTTGGTACGTCACGCTTATCAAACGAGTGACAAATATTTATTGCAAGACGAATAATTCTAATATTAAAGATTCGAATATGAACAATATTATCGAAGAGAAATGGAATCACTTCCAGAAGATATTAAGGAAGCTGCTTCTAGGGCAAATTTAAATTTGTTAACTTCTAAATCGAAGCAATAATACGAAATAGCTTACAAACGATAAATATGTCAGTATGACAAATATTGACAAACGATCGGCTGTTTATTTTTAAAACTAGTATTAAATGTAAAACACTTTTATTGCATGTATGTATAATATAATTATACATTTTGAAGTGTTAAAAAATCAAATTTTAGTAGTAAGTAATTGTAGAAAATAGTTATTTATGATACAAGTGTTAAAAGTAGCATTTTATTTTGTGAATGGGAAGATTGCGGAACGAGCGTAGCGAGTGAAGCAACCCCACGAACAAAATAAAATCACTTTTAACACGTATATCATCATACATTATTTTTTCTACAATCACCATTTAAAGCACATTAAAGTTGTTTAAAACATTTTCAATTTATTAAAATTAAAAAGTTTATGGAACAGGTGAATCAAGTTTGTATATTATTTGACATGTCATGGTCGTCAGACGTGTGAAAAATATTGGATGACGAATAATTCTAATATTAAAGATTCGGATATGAGCAATATTATCGAAGAAGAAATTAAAGAAACTGCTTCTATGGCAAATATAAATTTGTTACCTTCTAAATCGAAGCAACAATACCAAATAGTTTACAAACGCTTCATGGGATGGTGTATAGTAAGAATGTTTCGGACAAATATACAGCGTGATTTATGAGCTCACCGATAAACTTTGCCATATGAAGCCACATATAATTTTAACAAAAAAAACATTATTTGGACATATGTCCCATTTCAATTATTTAAGGAAATAAAAGACATCAACAGTTTTATTGTAATTATATTAATTTTTCAAAATTACTTAAATATTTACACAAATTGCTCAAAACTCAAAATCATGTGGATACATAATTATAATAAATGCTCAAATTGTCCTCCCGCTTCACAATGACGAATTAAAAAGTTTTTCACTCGAACGAAAAGGATTGGTTGATTTCTAATTTGAGTAGCAGCATTTTGTATTCTCTGTAACAACTGTGGTCTTGTATTAATTTCCTCTTGATAAACAATTTGTTTCATGTGCTCCCAAAAATAGAAATCCAAAGGATTTAAGTCGGGTGTTCGCAGTGACCATGCAATTGGACTCTTATTACGAATCCACTTGTAGTGCTGGTACCACATAGTTTCAATAACGTTAGGAGATATATTTTCAAGAAACTGGAAGATGTGTGAAAAAATTCTGTAAGTATATGCGTTCTAACGTTCTTTCAGCACATGCAGAGGTAATAAGTTATCACTGAAAATTCCACGCCATACGTTAATTTTTAATCTTTGTTGAAAATTACGTTGTCTAATCGCATATGGATTTTGTAATGCCCGGATATGATCGTTATGGTAATCCTTAATTCCGTCTCGTGTAAAGCATCACAGAACATCTGAAGTGAAATCACTATTTTGGGCATGTTGCTGCAATAACCAATTACAAAATGCTAGGCGTCGCTGAGCATCTCCAATTTGTAAAGCTTGAACAGTTTGTCGATGGTAAGGATGGAGGACTTCGCGGTGCAAATTACGCCATACAAAATTTTTACTTACATTCAGATTGCGTGCTATTCTCCGAGTACTAATTGAAGGATTGTCAATTACAGCATCAATAACAGCTTCTTACTGTTCTACATTAACTACATGTGGTCGAGTAGCTTTTGCTGGAGCAGGATTACGTGTTTCGCGTAATCTTCGGGAAGATTATCCGAAAACTGAGTGATGCGGTAGATAACGAAGTGGATATTTTCTTGATATTTTCGCACCGATTCGCATGCATTTCCATTACAATAACCATAGACGAATATGATATCGGCATACTCTTCAGTGCTATAACCGTATATTTTAAGTTATAACTGAACACAACGAGAGAATAGTGACATTAGACTGATACATACTGACATGAGTATTTATGCTTTGTTTTGTTATTAATAAATCATAATTAGACTGCGGAAACGGCGCTATCCCGTATCGGGTGTGATTCATCGGTGCCGACAATGTACAGTCGATCAACTTAACATGTATATATGAATGTTATAGCGCGATGGTATTGATAAAAGTTGTCTGTGTGTACGTCTTTTAATGCAAACAGACAGAGTTGTGAAATATATTTCACCAGAGTCGTAATAAAGGCAATGAAATGTGTATACGGAAATTTATTTTTACGAAAGTAAATAAAACACTGAAGTTAAATGAATTTAAGTTAACTTGAATTGAAATTAATTTCAAAATGCATTTACTTTATACAGTGAAAAATTTCAAAATATTGAAAAAGTATAAACTTGAAAATAATTATATCACCTATAATTGAAGTGAATGCTTTGTCACACCACAGTAAACATTTTTTATTCACATTAATTATTACAATATATTCTAAACTTTGTTCTGTAAAGCGCGTTCTTTTATTAGATAGTATGTGTTTAAATATAAAAAAACTTCGCTCAGCATCAGAGCTAGTGAGTGGCGCATGGAAATAATAATCTTTAAATTTAATGTATCTACCGATTTCTGTATTTTGACAATTACTACAAAAGTCTTTATCAGTGCTACGAGCGAATATTGCATCTTATTATTTAAGCGAAACCGACTCTGTCTCTGCGCCTGCATGACTCATTAAAGGATAGCGTCTGTTCCGCAGTCTAATCATAACAATAGCTATGCATGAACATTTATATAATTCAATTAAACCTTTAATGTCTATTGTTTCCTTATATAATTGAAATGGGGCATATGTCCCAATAACTTTTTTTTGTTAAAATTACATGCGCTTTCATATGACAAAATTTGTAATGCGTCAATTCTGGGCATATCTGTAAGGTCTGTAAACCCAATCTGTAATTAGATACAGACTTACAGATTAAATTGCAATTCTGTGCAAATATTTTATTTACGGAATGTCTGTATGTGTTACAGATTCCCGTAAATTTTACGTGTAGGTAAACCTTGTTCGTAAGACAGTTACAGACGTTTCAGTGTTTAAAAAAATATGAACAACATTAGCTAGACGATTATTTATTGGAATTTTATTAGAGGAAGACGAAGACAGTTAAATAAAAACAATCTATTATTTATTAATGAAGTTCTAGAAACATTTTAAAAACATAACCTATAAATATATATATATATATATATATATATATATATATATATATATATATATATTTCGTCGAATGTTTTCGCGGTCGTTTGTTGAAGCACTCTTGAAGTTACCATTGCAACGAGAAGATCCTCTAGAAAAAGGTGAAAGTGATGTCACCGAAACGTCAGGAAGAAAGTTGTCCTTCTCAGGACAAAATCATCCAAACGCGGCGAAATATCCCGAAGAACAACGCTTCATATATATATATATATATACATAGTTCAGGAACTACATGCGAATATTTCGACGCAACACTAGCGACAATATAAGTGTGTCTGAAGTTCCAGAGGCTCAGTTTAAACAATTAGTCAGATTGGATAAAGCCGGTGTACAAGACTTAATAACGTCTCTGGAATAATTTATTCATTTGCAAGGAATTTGCACTATGTTCTGGCGATGTTGAGTGATATTTATTGTTTGCTCTACTTGTGCTTCTAGAATAGCAGCCTCATTGTTAGTGTCGAGACTACTATCGTTATTGGAATCGATAACAATTTTTGTACTATTATTTATTATATCTCCTAGGTTCATTATTGGTAATATTTCAATTAATTTTTTTATCCCTTTATAATTTATCTCTGTAACAGCAACTTTTCTCCATACACATAGTCCTCTTTCTTCTAAATCATTTAATTTAATTTCACTCACTGGTGCTGAACCAGTTTGGAGGCTATGTTGCTTCAATTTTCTATATTTGTCTCTAGTTGAATATTTTCAAATCTCTGTAATAGAAGTATTTGATTAAAAAATAACTACTTTTTTCTTTTTTATGCCCTCTTCATTCTTCCACTTCTAAACTTGTACCATCCCCAATATCTTTCAAACCAACCCATAGTTTGTCCCACTGCTTCTCAATGTAATTTGCTTCCAAAGTAGGGTTGACGGCTCCACTTCTAAAGTGATAAATTCTTTCCATATTTCCATAATTATAATTCAATTTGCTCTTAGCTTGTACTTCTTGTATGTTTTCGTTTTTGGCTGCTATAACATGAATTATATATAAAAAAAGAATAGACGATAACATTAAGCTATGTATTACCTCATTTCTTTCACCAATAACGATAATAATATATGTATTGATAGTGACATAAGCTTAACACCATTCAATACGCGCAAGTACAGATTAGGTTAGCGCAAATAAATACAATATGGCGTAAATTTCCGCTTTACAAATAATAAGCGCGAAAATAGGCATACATTACAGAAAAATACATAGAATTGCTCTAATCGTACGTCTGCAAGTATACACTTACAGACTTCTATAACTTTACAGACCTATACATTACCGATCTTTAAGAATATTGCACAGAATTGACCCATAAATCACCCTGAAGTGAAATCGTTGTTGGCTCTTATTTCGGGGAAAATTCTAAAACAAGGAAATTCTAAATCTTCGACACTTTGGGTACATTTTTCTATGAAAAAAAATATACAAATTGTTTTAATTGCAACATTGATATTATTGTTTCTAAATAGTTTGAACCTACTTTAGTTTTTATAATTAACGTTAATAAATATGTCAGTATGACAAGTCATTGACAAACGATGGATTGTTTATTTTTAAAACTAGTGTTAAAAGTAAAACACTTTTAATGCATGTATAATATAATTGCACATTTTTATTTGTAGTTATGTTGTGTTAAAAATTAACTTTGAAACAAGTGATTGTAGAAAAACATTTTTATTTGTTTTATGAATAAAAATTGAAATCATCCCTGAAATTTTGTGATCAAGTTGAATTAATATCTTTTGAAATGTCACATGATATTTTATACACTTGTGTCACCTTAAACATTCTCATTTAAACTATATATTTGTATGTTTCGATAACGTTTATAATGCTAATAAATGTGGAAAAGTATCAACAGAATTTTCTATTCTAACAAACGCCTTTGCCAAGTCCAGGCGTTGTAGCGCTTCGTGTGCCACTACGTAACAAAAATAAATAGAATGAAGGTGGGGATAAACGTGTAAAAACTTTGTGGTTCTTGTGCTAGGAAAAAAGTCATCGCGTACATTACATATTACTAATACCTCTGTGTGTTGTGAATGGTGACTTGTTCTCATTTTTCTATTGTCTTTAAAAAAAGTAATCACCATATGAAGTCATTAATTCAAGTGTACATATGGACGCGCAGTGAATTGACTGAACGGTGATTAGCAATGTTAGTCAATGCGCTTATACTTATTGTTCAGTGCGTAATTAGTTAATTTATTAAGTGAGTAGGTCGTAGGATGTGGTGTTGTCTTTTTTGCTGGAAAAGCTATGTGTTCGACGATTTTATATGTCATGGAACTAGATTTCGAAGAGGTATGGATATTGTGAGTTTTACTAATGAAAGATAGTTTTAAATATTTATGCGGATGCGCTGCAGAGGTAATTAATTATTCAGAAGATAATTTATAACTATCTTATAACTGTAGTCTATCTTTACTAATAAGTATTTTGAATAAATAGCTTCACATGTGTATTTGTTTTCGTATTGCTACATCAACATTCGCTTTTATTTGTGTAATTGTGAAAGCCAGTGAATATGAATTGCCGGTAACTAATATTTCCAATTAAAAAATAAATAATCCATGTCACATAAAATTAATTCGTGTTTACTCAAAAGATTTATAATGTTTGCCTTTATAAAGTATTTATTCACATTAGTTAATCTTTATGTACAGTCCTTAGAATAAACATTTCTCCTTTCAATGATAAGATGTTCGTTTGGACTAAAATTTTGAAAACTTAACGCAATTTCCACATAACGTGCTTAATATGATCAATCGTATAAACAATTATTTAATATAGTTAACTACGATGTAGAAAAGCTTTCAAAATGAAAGTATCTTGTTAGGAAGGAATTAATTTTCTCAATTCGAGTATTCGAATAATTTCTTTTGGAAGGCCTCGAAGTGATTATTCTCTCTCTATTGCAAATAATCTCCAAACGTTATTTTTATCATTTTTAATTTAATCTTCTTTTACAATTCAATCTTCATCTGCTGTCGCGTTTATTTTCTTGTCAATAAGTGAGAAAAATGTTTTCGTTTGGGGTGGGAAAGAATCATTTGAATATATATGGTCATTCCGGTCGGCTAATTGAAGTGGTAATGCCACAAAAGATTTCATTATTGAATAATTGGTATTAGAAAGTCATCGTTTGAAAGTGAAGGAATTATTAACAATCTCTGAAAATTGAATCGATTCTGCCTTTACTTGATGTAAATCCATATCAAACGATAAAAACACACAATGTTGTATTAGATTTACACTTTATTTAATAATAATAATAATAACTATATAACAGCTGTTTCACCGTACAACGGTTTCTTCGGATATAGCAAGCGGTACTATAAAACATTTTACTTAAACGTAAATATTTTTTTATTTTATTACTTAATGGTATTCTCAGAAATTGGAAACCGAAATATTTTTACCCGCCTCTTTTAGTAGGGATACAAATAGATAACATAAATTATATAAGTGACACATATCTAACAAAATATTTCAATCACAAATAGGAAATAAATTCAACAGAGGGGAGGAATTAAGCTCTGTTTTGTCATTTAATAATTTATTTGAAAATTTTTGTTTATTAATTTGCATTGCTTCTAATAAATCGAGTTTCTTACTTTTGTTTTCTTCGTGTAGGATCTTGAAATTATTATTAAAACTATGGCTTTCTTCAATTAAATGGTTGGAGTATGCTGAATCTGTTTTCCCATTTCTAAACGAATAATAATGCTCGTATATGCGCTTTTTGAACGTTCTACCTGTTTGCCCGATATATGTTTTAGTACATGTGCCACAAGTTAGTTTATACACACCTGACTTATTATGATGTGCTGTTTTACTTTTATTGTTTTTGATGTAGTTACTAATATGGTTGTTGGTTTTATATGCAATGTTTATATTTTGTTTTCTTAAAAATTTTTCCAATGGTTTATTTTGTCTGCCTAGGTAAGTAATAATTTTAAATTTCCTGTCATGATCTTTAGTAATCGGATATATATCTTGTATTGCTTTAGTTTCTCGTTTTTTGGATATTATTTTATCTATTATATTCGGGTCATAACCATTATTGATTGCAATCTGTTTTATAATGTTGTATTCTGAATTAAAGTCTTCTATTGACATGGGTATATTTAATAGTCTATGAATCATACTATAGAATGCTGCTAATTTATGTTGAATTGGGTGCATTGATTTATTATGTATTGTTGTGTCTGTGTGCGATACTTTATGGTATATCGAGAATTTTAGTAAGTTATTGTTTCTCTTAATCGTTAAATCTAAAAAGTTAATGCTATTATTCTGTTCTTTCTCTATTGTGAACTTAATGTTTTTATGTATTGAGTTGAGTATACAGGTACAGATAGACAACTTAATAAACTTGAAGAATTTATCAACTCAATACATAAAAACATTAAGTTCACAATAGAGAAAGAACAGAATAATAGCATTAACTTTTTAGATTTAACGATTAAGAGAAACAATAACTTACTAAAATTCTCGATATACCATAAAGTATCGCACACAGACACAACAATACATAATAAATCAATGCACCCAATTCAACATAAATTAGCAGCATTCTATAGTATGATTCATAGACTATTAAATATACCCATGTCAATAGAAGACTTTAATTCAGAATACAACATTATAAAACAGATTGCAATCAATAATGGTTATGACCCGAATATAATAGATAAAATAATATCCAAAAAACGAGAAACTAAAGCAATACAAGATATATATCCGATTACTAAAGATCATGACAGGAAATTTAAAATTATTACTTACCTAGGCAGACAAAATAAACCATTGGAAAAATTTTTAAGAAAACAAAATATAAACATTGCATATAAAACCAACAACCATATTAGTAACTACATCAAAAACAATAAAAGTAAAACAGCACATCATAATAAGTCAGGTGTGTATAAACTAACTTGTGGCACATGTACTAAAACATATATCGGGCAAACAGGTAGAACGTTCAAAAAGCGCATATACGAGCATTATTATTCGTTTAGAAATGGGAAAACAGATTCAGCATACTCCAACCATTTAATTGAAGAAAGCCATAGTTTTAATAATAATTTCAAGATCCTACACGAAGAAAACAAAAGTAAGAAACTCGATTTATTAGAAGCAATGCAAATTAATAAACAAAAATTTTCAAATAAATTATTAAATGACAAAACAGAGCTTAATTCCTCCCCTCTGTTGAATTTATTTCCTATTTGTGATTGAAATATTTTGTTAGATATGTGTCACTTATATAATTTATGTTATCTATTTGTATCCCTACTAAAAGAGGCGGGTAAAAATATTTCGGTTTCCAATTTCTGAGAATACCATTAAGTAATAAAATAAAAAAATATTTACGTTTAAGTAAAATGTTTTATAGTACCGCTTGCTATATCCGAAGAAACCGTTGTACGGTGAAACAGCTGTTATATAGTTATTATTATTATTATTAAATAAAGTGTAAATCTAATACAACATTGTGTGTTTTTATCGTTTAATCTCTGAAAATTTCTGAAATAAATGTTTGCCGAATTCTACATGACCACGACTTTTTTCTGTTCCAAATATCAACGTGTTGAATGTGCGCGCTCGTTGTTAAACATAAATCTCGCCCCTTAAAGGCAAAAGCGTTCAACTAACGGGAAAGATTTTTCTCACAATATTATAGGATTATAAGGGCATTTTACCGATTAACCCGGCAGAGGTTCCTTCAGAACTTCTGCCAGGCGTAACCCTCCCACATGGACAATGGTCTCAATTAAATAGGGATTTTTATGTTTTGCATACTGGGCCATAGAGGGCGCCACTAATCAAATATCAGTACTAAAAATTAGCCTCCATCTTTAGTTAGCCTAAATCCAAGGTTTCAGTGCGATACGTATAGTGTTGTAACTACAACGAACTGTCAGAGTTGACAAGTTAGTCGAAAAATGAAATTAAACCGCGAAAATTTTCGCACTATAATTTTTTATATTATCTCAACAAAAATGCTTCGCCGAGTTGGTTTCTGTTTTCGTTAATAAAGCACCACATCAGTCAACAATTTCTCGTTGGCATGGAGAATTAAAACGTGGACGGATTAGTCTTAGCGACGATCCAAGAGCAGGTGCACCAAAAACGGGAATCACTCAGGCTGTTCGCAAGCTCATCAACGAAGATCGACATGAGACATATCGCGAAATTGAGGTATCATTTCAAGGATTTCAAAGAGCTGAATTCAAAACATTTTGCATGAAGAATTGTGTGTAAAAAAAATTAGTTTCCCGTTGGATTCCGCATCCGTTGACCGAAGAACACAGTACAGCTAGGGTGAATTGGTATCAAAAAACTTTATACCGCCTCAACACAGAAAACTCTAAAAACGTGTACAACATTGTGATGTGGCGATGAATCTTGGATTTAATCATACGCGCCAGAAAATAAGCACTAGTCGTCTGTTTGGGTGTTCCAAGGTGAAGAGAAGCCGACAAATGTCATTCGTTCTCGAAGTGCCTCCAAAAAGATGGTCGCGACATTTGTCTCGAAAGCAGGTCATGTAGCCACAATTTCTCTACAAGATCAAAGAACTGTTATTGCCGATTGGTATACAACCATTTCTTTACTGCAAGTCATCGCTGAGTTCCAAAAAAAAACAACACAACGACGAATCATCCCCCGCCAAGGCAATGCTAGTTCGTACACAGCTCTCAAGAAAATTGTATTTTTTAATGCAACAAAACAAGACATCGATTTGCTAGACTATCCTCCTTACAGTCCCAACCCAAGTCTCAACGATTTCTTTACCTTTCCACAAATTAAGGACGAAGTGCGTGGTCAAAGGTTCCAGTCGCCAAAAGGAGCAGTCGATGCATTCAAAACCGCAGTTTTGACTGTACCAACAAACTAATGGATTAACTGCTTCCAGAATTGGTTCGAGCGCATGCAAAAGTGCATTAGTCTTCGTGGAGAATACTTGGAAAAATAATAAAGTCTTTAGAAACTATCTACTGTTGTATTCCAGCTCTATATGCAAAATATAAAAGACAATACTCGTAGCTTCCGTACAGGCCACGGAAGATGAAACTCAATGTTGTATAAATGGAAACTAGCAGAATACTAGCTTCTGCGACTGTGGATATGTGGAACAAACCATGGCTCACATAGTAAACGACTGCCTCAGAAGAAGTTTTCCTGGTGTCATGTACCAGCTGAGCAAGGCAACTTCTGCAGCTTTCGACTGGTTAAAAAATTTAGATACTAGTGTATCAATTAGTTATGACCTTTTATCTAAATTTAGATTTCGAATTTGGGAATAAATAAATAACCGATTAACTTTAAAGATTGCAATACAATTCTCAACAGCACATATTATGCTTGTTTATGCCATAAATTGAGGCACAATGTTCGCGAAATAGGTCGAGGAAAATGATCAAAAGGTATTCGATTAGTGTCTGACAATGCGTCGCCCATTCATACCGGTGCTGTTTCACAGAGAGCAATTAGCGAATGTGGCTTTCAAGAAATTTAATATCAACCGTACAGTTCTAATAGTGACTATGAATGTCCTTTTCATGTTGATACGAGGGAAAGTCAGTAATTAGGTCACAAAAAGGTATTATAAAAATAATTAGAGAAATAGTTAGCCAAAAACAAGTTTTATTTTTCAACAAAGTCTCCATCTACATTAATACACTTATCCCATCGCTTTATCAATGCCCCAATGCCTGCTGCATAAAAGTGTTTGGGCTGGCGTCTGAACCACGTGCGTACCTCTTGTTGAACATCGTTGTCACCCTCGAAATGTTTGCCGCCAAGATGCTTTTTGAGTGGACCGAACAGATGATAGTCGCTTGGGGCCAGGTCGGGACTGTAAGCCGGATGTTCAAGAAGTTCCCACCCTAATTGCGCAATTCTCGCCTGGGTCAAATGGGCCGAATGGGGCCTGGCATTATCGTGATGCAGCAATATTCCTCTCGTCAGTAGGCCTGGACGTTTTCGTCGAATTGCATCCCGAAGCAACAACAAAACTCTACAGTATGATTCAGCAGTCACATTCTCTTTTTTGTTCTGGAAATGGGCTAGGAGAACTCGGGTTGGTAGTGGTGCACCCATGCCTCATCACCAGTAACAATCCTGTTAAGCATGTTCTCCCCTTCCACTGTGTGTCGAGAGAGGTGTTGCAAGGACAAGCCCATTCGAATTCTTCTGTGTTCCTCGGTCAGTTGTCTAGGTACCCACAGTGCGCAAACTTTTCGGAAATTCAAACGATCGTGCATCAGTTCCTAGGCTAAACCATGAGAACACCCTATTGCAGTTGCTATACTGTCTATTGTTATCCGCCTGTCAGTTCGAATCATCTCTTCCACCCGTCGAAGTGTTGCATCTGTCGAAATCTGAACGGGGCGGCCACTTCGCTGATCGTCAACAACTTTTGAGCGTCCTTGAGAGAATATCTCGACCCAGTTATATACGGCTTTACGCGACAAACACTTTTCACCGTAAACAGGAGACATTTCCTTATGAATATCTTTTGCAGAAAGTTCTTTTGCCCAGAAAAAACGCACAATAGCACGTTGCTCTTCCACAGTACAATCTTTGAGCACGGTCGCCATTTTAACACTGCCTGTGTTCGCGCACACCAACTGTCACTTGGGAATTATAAAGCTGGATTGTGGTGACACCTATTGACAAATAGGGAAACAACTCACTCCTATTTTCAGCTTTCCTACAGCAGTTTGTGACTTATTTAATGACTTTCCCTCGTATTTCAAGCAGCCGAAATGCAACATTCTGAGGGGAAAATATCAGATTATTTTTCCGGGCTATAAAATTATTAATTTGGATTAATTCGGCTTTTACTTGATGAAGATCCATAATTCAAAATGGAAATAAAACTGATAGTTAAATCTTCACTTTATGAATATATAGTCGTAATAAGACAATTGTTTCCCCAACATAGTTCGTATCTTACTCTTGTACATATCGAACAAGGTCACTGTGTTGGCGAGACAATTGTCGTATTAGGATTATATATTAATAAAGTGAAGGGAGAATTAAATCTATTAGCTTCCTTTCCATTTTTCAATAGAAATATTCTTGAAATAATTAGTAGAAGTGAACTTAATAAAAGGAGAAACTATTACGATAATTCAACTAATTAATTTGTAATGTGAGCGGTTTGGGCGGCCACATTGGATAGCAGGTTAGGGCGACTTATCGTAGTAAATGATACGCACAAAGTTCGGGTAACATCTTATAATTACTTTAACACTTACAACTGGTTAACAAAGTATTTACATCGAGTACTATTACTATGACTGTATCAGTGAATGTGAATATCTCTCACTTGAATTACTGTCTATATATATTAGAGAAGATCCTTGTAACCTTTCTAGAATATAACACAAACCCTGACATATAGTTTTGTATATGCAATATACACAGAGTCCGGTCGTGTTTATATAACACGTTACCGTTTGTATTAAAAAGAGCGAGGCTGTGGCCTCGTCGAGAGTGTTATGCATATACATGACTATATTGCGTTATTACAAATTAATTAAAATGATGATATAAATAAGAATAAACTACATAATTATATTATTTGTAATATTTTCTATTTGTCAAGAAATCTCTATAAAGCATTGGAACACCTAATTCTAATGAATTTGAACGAATTATTATTCGTCTCAACTTCCACAAAAACAGAATAATGGGGCAGAATAAGTTCCTGATTTTATAAATTGTTAATGTAGACCATACAGCCATTTCACATAACTAAAAAATAAAAGAAAGCGTTCGTAAATTCCAAAAAAAAAACACAAATTTGTTTTAATTATATCCAATTACATTCATGTTTTAAAACAAATGCACATACATATACGAGGGCGGATTGATATATAAGGTCTTTAACTTTATAGAATAGAATACGAAATAACAAAATATTGAAGTCAGTTTCAAAATGAAATAAAGTTATTGAACTGCCAACATACATAATTGTTTTTCCACATATTCACAATTTAGTGCAACACATTTCTCCAAACGCTGAATCCATTTCTTCATTCCGTCCATAAAAAAAAGAACTTTCTTGGTTGCTGGCCAACATGGCTTGACATCGTGCTGGCATGGAGTGAACCAAATTATCAAACAATTCTTGGGGAATGTTGTCCCACTCTTCTCAAAGAGAAATTTGAAGATCTGCAACTGGACAAGGTGCGAGATTTCGTGAGGCAATAAGTTTTCCTAATGCATCCCAGACATGTTCGATAGGATTGCGGTCCGGGGAATTGGCTGGCCAGTCCATTCTATCGATTCCTACTTCTTCAAACCAATTGTTAACAATATTCATTCGATGTTGAGGAGCATTATCATCCATGTAAATGAATTGTTCTCCCACAGTTCCTGCATATGGGAGAACAAAGTGCAAAGTGCGGTATCTCATCCAAATACCTTTGAGCAGTAAGTGAACAATTTTGAATTAAATATGGTTCGGTATGGTCTCCGATACTTACTCCGGCCCACACCATCGCACCGCCACTGTTATATCGCAACCTTTCCCGGACAAATTGAGAGGTATTTTGTGTTCCTGGTTCACGCCAAGTCAAAACACATATGCTATCTGGATGCACACTGAATCTTGACTCGTCACTAAACAAAAATCGGTGAAACATTTGCCGGTGTTACTTTAAGTCCCAATAACTATTTTTATCAGTTTGAAAGTACATACGAGTTTACCTGCTAATTCTTTTGAGCAGTGTATATTAGCATGTATGCTTATACCGTCAACAGGTCAATAGGTAATATAAATAATTTCAGTTAAAATTTTTTACCTATAAAATATGATGTCCCTGATTCAAGCTGATCCGTTAAATTTGTTTAATATTTTGACTAAAAATTTTTCCGGTCATGATAACGAATTAAAAAAAATTGCTCTCTCTCTGTTGAATTTTTTTAGTATTTTCTACACCATTTAATACAGACTTGTTTTGTGATTCTCTCTCATTGTTTGAGATCCAATGACTCAAAGCTTCCATATGTTTAAATATTCATTTACGGTCGTATGTATTACTCTTATGCCCGTGCCCAAGGATGCTTCAATCTCACGGAACGCGGCATGCCGTTATCGTTCAATCATTTCACGTACAACATCAAACATTAATGGCAACAACAAGCATCGATGGATGACGTCCACGAAATTCACCTCCGAAAATGGTGGATTCATACTAAAATTCAGCAAGCCAACTGTAACACCACCACCATTGATGGTTCTTCATTGCCAAAAGTTAATAACAGTTGATCAATGCATTTTCCGCATTAAACCACATTGAAAACCATAAAAACTCATGGCTTGATAATTTTCCCGCAGAAGTTCCATTTTTACACAAAACTACTTCCTGTTAAATGCTGTATAGACAACATTTTACGAATATGACCTGAAAAACTAGATTCAAGAAGTTTTCCTAGCAGCGCTGGTAATTACATTAATAACATAATGTCTATAGAATAATAAATTTTGTTTGAAATGAAATTGTCAGTTTAAATTAATTTTTAGAAAATATGTAAATATGTAGTAATAGTAATAATGTATGTATCTATTAATAGACTAAATATTTTCGGTATATGAATTAAGCTCTTTCCTAGAAAACTTTTAAATGAATGAATAACTACATTTTTCATTCATTGTGTAGGATTTTGTCTGTTGTATAAACGCACAATGCTACTCCTAGTTAGTTAATTGTCCTTAAATAAAAATTTTCGTAGAACGATGAGACTATACAGTAATAAATAAAAAGAAACATTGCGTCAATTCCACTTGTTCCTCCAATTTATTTTAAAATGTAATTACTTATAATCATATTTGGCTTCCTTCGTGGAATATTGAAATACATATATAATAAATCATTTTTATTAACATTCTTAATACTTAAATATTTTATAAGGCACATCTTATTGAGCCCAAAAGCTAATTATATTTTTGGCATCTGCTATACATGATTGCGAATTCTTGCCAATTCTTCTTGTTGGTTTATCGTAATGTAGACTTGCGCTAAGAAGCTTAAGATGTCTCTAATAATTTATAATTATCTTTATCTAATTGAAAATATTATTTTTAATATTATGAAAATTAAATAGTTTTCAACTATGAAATTTCCGATACTTTAATTTATATGAATGTATCAGGTTGATCCATAAGTATATAATAATATATTTTAAACATGTTATTTTTTATATTGAATGAATGTTAATTAACGATGTATTTCTATAACCATCATTTATCTTTATGGCTAGGCACCAAAAAATCTAGGCACGTGAGCATCATGCTCTTTCAACCGCCCCTAATAAATCTCTTTTTTCGATCATGCCTGTCTTCTCTGTAAAGACCAAATTTTGTGATTGCTGCATTCAAATTATTCGGCTAGAAACAGTAATTATCTGAATTGATAGCAACAATTTCTTATACGCCTGTCAGAAACTGTCAGAAACAGAAGAAACTTTTGTACTTCTTAAAACATTTTATTTTGTTCTAATTTATACAAGGTTTACCTGTGAGGCATGAAGCATTTAGAAATAGTATTTGTCTAACAGGAGTGTATTCCGAAAAATTGTAAAGCGGCAACAGGTGCTGTTTTAAAATAATCGATATTGGAAATTTTTAATCATCGAAGTTTATGATATACAGTATGACTGAAGTTTCATTTTGTTTTTTTTGGGGGATATATTCTAAAAAATATAACAAATAAAATAGTAAAAATTTTTTCTAATAAAAGTTGTCTAGAAACGCCAAAAAATTTTTTTTTTTATTTTTAATTTTTAATTTTTTTTTGGCGTTTCTAGACAACTTTTATTAGAAAATTTTTTTACTATTTTAATTGTTATATTTTTTAGAATATATCCCCAAAAAAAACATAATGAAACTTCAGTCATACTGTATATGAACATTTTATCGAGAGAGTTATAATACAAGTATATCTTCCACATTACATCATTTTAATATAACACAGTTTATTGACATTAATATAATTAATGTATTTGTCAATATATTTTTGTACCGCGGGTCCAATGTAGTAATAAAAGACAGTAGAAACAAAAAAACAAATGCTGTAAATACGAGTACAAGATACATAAGGAACAAAACAAAGAAAAATGAAAGTACCTATAAGAAATATGAACAGGTAAAATAGGAAAAATTGAATTGATTCGGCATTTACTTGATGAAAATCCATAATTAAGAATAGAAATGAAACTACGGTTTTAATCTTCACTTTTAATCATTACTCGTAAAACGACAATTGTTGAGAACTAATAACAGGGCCGACCAGATGCGCCACATTCTTTCACTACCGACAATACTTGTAATTCAGAGATTTCTTTAAAAATATTTTAAATACCACCCTTCTTGATTTTATAGATATATTATTTATTTTTTATTTAGTTTGTAACGTACTGTTTAGAGGTAAACACCTGAGGAAGCCACTGTGTTGGCGAAACAATTGTCGTTTTACGAGTAATGATTAAAAGTGAAGATTAAAACCGTAGTTTTATTTCCATTCTTAAAATAGGAAACATATATATTAGAGAATATTAAAACATTTAATACACATGTAATTAAAATTTTATCCACAAATACCTACAAGCGTTTTCCAATTTACAAAAATTAAAGACCAAATTTACGGTCGTATGTATTACTCTTATGCCCGTGCCCAAGGATGCTTCAATCTCACGGAACGCGGCATGCCGTTATCGTTCAATCATTTCACGTACAACATCAAACATTAATGGCAACAACAAGCATCGATGGATGACGTCCACGAAATTCACCTCCGAAAATGGTGGATTCATACTAAAATTCAGCAAGCCAACTGTAACACCACCACCATTGATGGTTCTTCATTGCCAAAAGTTAATAACAGTTGATCAATGCATTTTCCGCATTAAACCACATTGAAAACCATAAAAACTCATGGCTTGATAATTTTCCCGCAGAAGTTCCATTTTTACACAAAACTACTTCCTGTTAAATGCTGTATAGACAACATTTTACGAATATGACCTGAAAAACTAGATTCAAGAAGTTTTCCTAGCAGCGCTGGTAATTACATTAATAACATAATGTCTATAGAATAATAAATTTTGTTTGAAATGAAATTGTCAGTTTAAATTAATTTTTAGAAAATATGTAAATATGTAGTAATAGTAATAATGTATGTATCTATTAATAGACTAAATATTTTCGGTATATGAATTAAGCTCTTTCCTAGAAAACTTTTAAATGAATGAATAACTACATTTTTCATTCATTGTGTAGGATTTTGTCTGTTGTATAAACGCACAATGCTACTCCTAGTTAGTTAATTGTCCTTAAATAAAAATTTTCGTAGAACGATGAGACTATACAGTAATAAATAAAAAGAAACATTGCGTCAATTCCACTTGTTCCTCCAATTTATTTTAAAATGTAATTACTTATAATCATATTTGGCTTCCTTCGTGGAATATTGAAATACATATATAATAAATCATTTTTATTAACATTCTTAATACTTAAATATTTTATAAGGCACATCTTATTGAGCCCAAAAGCTAATTATATTTTTGGCATCTGCTATACATGATTGCGAATTCTTGCCAATTCTTCTTGTTGGTTTATCGTAATGTAGACTTGCGCTAAGAAGCTTAAGATGTCTCTAATAATTTATAATTATCTTTATCTAATTGAAAATATTATTTTTAATATTATGAAAATTAAATAGTTTTCAACTATGAAATTTCCGATACTTTAATTTATATGAATGTATCAGGTTGATCCATAAGTATATAATAATATATTTTAAACATGTTATTTTTTATATTGAATGAATGTTAATTAACGATGTATTTCTATAACCATCATTTATCTTTATGGCTAGGCACCAAAAAATCTAGGCACGTGAGCATCATGCTCTTTCAACCGCCCCTAATAAATCTCTTTTTTCGATCATGCCTGTCTTCTCTGTAAAGACCAAATTTTGTGATTGCTGCATTCAAATTATTCGGCTAGAAACAGTAATTATCTGAATTGATAGCAACAATTTCTTATACGCCTGTCAGAAACTGTCAGAAACAGAAGAAACTTTTGTACTTCTTAAAACATTTTATTTTGTTCTAATTTATACAAGGTTTACCTGTGAGGCATGAAGCATTTAGAAATAGTATTTGTCTAACAGGAGTGTATTCCGAAAAATTGTAAAGCGGCAACAGGTGCTGTTTTAAAATAATCGATATTGGAAATTTTTAATCATCGAAGTTTATGATATACAGTATGACTGAAGTTTCATTTTGTTTTTTTTGGGGGATATATTCTAAAAAATATAACAAATAAAATAGTAAAAATTTTTTCTAATAAAAGTTGTCTAGAAACGCCAAAAAATTTTTTTTTTTATTTTTAATTTTTAATTTTTTTTTGGCGTTTCTAGACAACTTTTATTAGAAAAATTTTTTACTATTTTAATTGTTATATTTTTTAGAATATATCCCCAAAAAAAACATAATGAAACTTCAGTCATACTGTATATGAACATTTTATCGAGAGAGTTATAATACAAGTATATCTTCCACATTACATCATTTTAATATAACACAGTTTATTGACATTAATATAATTAATGTATTTGTCAATATATTTTTGTACCGCGGGTCCAATGTAGTAATAAAAGACAGTAGAAACAAAAAAACAAATGCTGTAAATACGAGTACAAGATACATAAGGAACAAAACAAAGAAAAATGAAAGTACCTATAAGAAATATGAACAGGTAAAATAGGAAAAATTGAATTGATTCGGCATTTACTTGATGAAAATCCATAATTAAGAATAGAAATGAAACTACGGTTTTAATCTTCACTTTTAATCATTACTCGTAAAACGACAATTGTTGAGAACTAATAACAGGGCCGACCAGATGCGCCACATTCTTTCACTACCGACAATACTTGTAATTCAGAGATTTCTTTAAAAATATTTTAAATACCACCCTTCTTGATTTTATAGATATATTATTTATTTTTTATTTAGTTTGTAACGTACTGTTTAGAGGTAAACACCTGAGGAAGCCACTGTGTTGGCGAAACAATTGTCGTTTTACGAGTAATGATTAAAAGTGAAGATTAAAACCGTAGTTTTATTTCCATTCTTAAAATAGGAAACATATATATTAGAGAATATTAAAACATTTAATACACATGTAATTAAAATTTTATCCACAAATACCTACAAGCGTTTTCCAATTTACAAAAATTAAAGACCAAATTTACGGTCGTATGTATTACTCTTATGCCCGTGCCCAAGGATGCTTCAATCTCACGGAACGCGGCATGCCGTTATCGTTCAATCATTTCACGTACAACATCAAACATTAATGGCAACAACAAGCATCGATGGATGACGTCCACGAAATTCACCTCCGAAAATGGTGGATTCATACTAAAATTCAGCAAGCCAACTGTAACACCACCACCATTGATGGTTCTTCATTGCCAAAAGTTAATAACAGTTGATCAATGCATTTTCCGCATTAAACCACATTGAAAACCATAAAAACTCATGGCTTGATAATTTTCCCGCAGAAGTTCCATTTTTACACAAAACTACTTCCTGTTAAATGCTGTATAGACAACATTTTACGAATATGACCTGAAAAACTAGATTCAAGAAGTTTTCCTAGCAGCGCTGGTAATTACATTAATAACATAATGTCTATAGAATAATAAATTTTGTTTGAAATGAAATTGTCAGTTTAAATTAATTTTTAGAAAATATGTAAATATGTAGTAATAGTAATAATGTATGTATCTATTAATAGACTAAATATTTTCGGTATATGAATTAAGCTCTTTCCTAGAAAACTTTTAAATGAATGAATAACTACATTTTTCATTCATTGTGTAGGATTTTGTCTGTTGTATAAACGCACAATGCTACTCCTAGTTAGTTAATTGTCCTTAAATAAAAATTTTCGTAGAACGATGAGACTATACAGTAATAAATAAAGAGAAACATTGCGTCAATTCCACTTGTTCCTCCAATTTATTTTAAAATGTAATTACTTATAATCATATTTGGCTTCCTTCGTGGAATATTGAAATACATATATAATAAAGGTAAATAATAAAGGTAAACAATACATTGGTAATAACATATTTAACAAATAATTAATTTAATAATCAAAAATCAATTAATAGGATTATTACTTAATACACATTTCCATATTTTCCCGTCGCTTTTACTCTGCCGGAAACTAATAAATAAATAATAACTAATAAAAAAAAATTAGTTTTTTGAATGTAAAATAAATATTCTAAAATTGGGCTTAAAAATATTTGACTTT
Source organism: Melolontha melolontha (assembly GCA_935421215.2). Taxonomy (NCBI): domain Eukaryota; kingdom Metazoa; phylum Arthropoda; class Insecta; order Coleoptera; family Scarabaeidae; genus Melolontha; species Melolontha melolontha. Next base: position 73,929,583 of record OW285235.1, read on the forward strand.
AATGCGACCCTGCTATGTTTACTATTACTAGTACTACTGTTCCATTCAGATTATCATTAAAATCTCATTATCTATATACAAGTCACTTTCAATTATCTTGACGAGAACTAATACATATCTTGGAGATTTTTTCGGCCTAAACATGAAACATAACATCTTTTCAATGACCCCCGTTTTCTCCATCATAAAGGCGACCTCTTTCTATGGCACCCTCCAAGGTGCCTTCAGCTTAACAAGAGTTCGGGGCTTAGTAGCAAACACTCGCTGTTTCAAATATCCCCATAAAAAAGAAATCTGGGGCCATCAGATCAGGGGTACATGACGGCTAATGAAACTCTGCATTCCTGAAAATTATTCTTCGACAATTTGCCTTAACAGTTGCATGGACTCTCGGGCTGAGTGAACAGTTGCCCCATCTTGCTGCCACCACAATTCAGGTGTGTTCTCAACACTAGGAAACACAAAATTTCTTAACATTTGGCGATATCTTTCACCGGTAATCGTAACCGTTTTTTCATTATTATCCTCGAAGAAGTTACGGACCTAGCACCATCTCTGATGTAATTCCGCACCAAACCGTCACTGTGAGTGGGGGCAGCTCTCGTTGATGAATGACTCTGGAATTTTCAGTTCCCCAAAAACTGGTATTGTGTCTGTTCACAAATCTATTTAAGTAAAAATGGGCTTCGTCTCCCATTAACAGTTTGTTAATAAAGTTGACGTCTTCTCTCTCTTCTCTTGAAAACGGACACAATAGTTTATCCGTGCTTGGCAATCCATCGGCTTTAGCACCTGTACTAATTGGAGCTTGTATGGAAACATGTGAAGACCTCTTTGTATGCTTCTCAAAGACTGCGGCTGATTCCAAGAACTTGAGAACGCCGTCGAGTGGATGTCCCTTGCTCTTCTTCAATGCTCTGCTGTACGCGTTCAATATTTTCCTGTGAATGGTGTCTTCCAGTCCGTGGAATATCCTCGAGGGCTGGTTCTACCGCAAGATTTCTTTCGTTAGAATGCAAGAAGAATGATGTTCTTTTGATGTTCAAAGTAAAACCTAAAAAGTTTGTTCACGTTGTTCTCAAGTCGTTCTGAACCAAAAAAAAAATACATAATAGCAAAACAATTATTTAATTTTTAAATAGTAAAAAGACTTTTGGCCCACCCAGTACTTCTGGCAAATATGTGGCACAAATTCCATAACAATAATTTTTATCTAAAAGTATGTTACCGATATAATCGATAATACAATTTCAATGTACGATATGTTAGTTAAGAATACAGACAATTTTTTTATCACTGGGTCAATGTTAATTTTATGTAAATGCTATTTATACTACATAATTGAATTTACTTTACTATATACGAGTTCAATATAATATTCGTAAAATATTTTCGCTTTTCCTTCAAAATATATTAAGTAGATATATATTTTATATTCTCTGAAAATTGTCAGATTCTTCTTCTTGCTATAAGGTCTTCAACCATCGAGTATAATTTTCATCAGTAAATATGTATATATGAGGTAAACGCCATATGTCCTCGACTTGACTGACTTATACGAGTGTGGTCTGAAATGTTTCCGATTTAACAAAGATACAAGACATTTTTTCCTAAAGTTTACATACAGTTACATAAAGTTTTTCTACATAGTCTCCTTGTAAGTCTACATACTTCTCCTAGCGATGCTCTCATCTCTTCAACCCGTCAAAATAGTACCCGGCGTCTTTCTCTGCAAAATAATTGTTTACAAAGGTGATCTCTCTGAAATCGCTGTCCTCCGAGCGCAATTTTGAGATTAAGCAACAAAAAGAAGTCGCTTGGGCCTAGATCTGGTGAGTAAGGAGGGTGGATAAGCAGTTCAACCCGTAATTCGTGGATTTTCGCTATGGCAACCACTGAGATGTGAGACGGCGCTTTGTCTTGGTGAAACAATTTTTTTTCTGCAAATGTGGCCGCTCTTCTACAATTTCTGCCTTCAGCTTGTCAAGTAATGGTGCGGTAGTATGCTCCTGTAATGGTTTTTCCTGTTTGAAGATAATCGATTATGATAACTCAATTACTATCCCAAAAAAAACAGTCGTCATCACTTTCCCAGCCGAAGAAATGGTTTTTGCTTTTTTGGAGCCGATTCCTCCTTCGCAGTCCACTGTTTTGACTGTATTTTTGTTAAGGGCGTATAATGGTGTATCCAAGTTTCATCAGCAGTAATTAATCAGCGCCAAAACTGATTTATTGCGCCTAAACTGCGTCAACAGAGCGTTGGAAATGTTCATTCGAACACGTTTTCGGTCTAACGTTAGCAAGCGCGACACCCAGCGCGCGGACCGCTTTCTCATGCCTAAATCTTGATTTGTAACAAATACGTTCTTTGCACATATTCATAACCTCTGCTAATCTGTCTCACTTTAATTCGACGGTCGTCTAGCACCATTTGGTGAACTTTAGCGATGTTATTTTCAATGGTTACAGTTTTTGAACGTCCCAGACGCTCATTGTCTCCCAAGCTGGTACGGCCACGTTTAAACTCAGCTGCCCAAAATTTCGTCGTGGGAAATGATGGTGCAGAGTCCTCGTACACAGCGTCCAACTCATCTTTAATTTGCGTAGGCATATTGCCTTTTAAAAACAAATATTTAATGACGCCTCGATACTCGATTTTTTCCATTTTCACAAAAACACACATCGACTTTCTCAAACGATTGTCAAACAACAACTGCGCCTATAAAATGGCTGAAATTTTAGTGAGTATCTGTTAATAGATGCGCACCCCATTCTCCAGCTTTTATTGACGAGTGCTGCCATCTTCACGCTAAGGTCGGATATATATCAGGCCGTCCTCGTGTACATGTTATATTTGCACATGCGCCGACGCTATAAATAGTTCGGTGAGCTATAGTTATGAATAGAGCTGGGGATGTTTGCGGTGCGCCAGGATAGTATTCAGTTAAACGCACGAATATAATGACCTTGTTTCGATCGGTGATGCATGCGTGATTTTATTGCTTTACATGCATTCGCTATTTATATCACTTAGGTATGTCAGTTATGTGTACTGTATATAAATAACTAAAATAACACACTTACCTTATTTACGATTATTATAGCATAGCGCCAAGTGGATAAGACTTGCAGTAAGTTTGTAGCATTGGATACGTTTCCATATTTGTAGCGGTGAGCGATGTACGCCGTGATGAATAAATTTTTTTATATTTTGAGAAAGACCGCTCGACATCTACGGATGTAACACACGCACAATTAAAATAATCTTTATAGATAGAAACCGAATCTACACTTGCACCATTACTAATTTGTTTTAATCTGGTAAAATCAAAATCATTGTTTATCACACTCTCGAACTTTTCTATTACATTAACATTTTTGTTGTCATTTACTGCGCATAGCTGGGCGTGTACATCGTCCAGTATTTGCAGTGACTCCGCTAACGATAATGCAGTATTTTGAAATTTCTCGATTGCGTTAAACAATCTTATATGATTGTTATAAATAGTTTGTAAATCTGCATCAAGGGAAGGGTTTTGAAAGAGTCTCTGGCTTTCCTTAATGGCTACAGCTTCGGCAGGATTGAATTGTAGAACCAC